>OX463820.1:6232500-8732500 GCA_949825045.1 Argyresthia goedartella | reverse complement strand
CTTGCCAGATGTTTGAGTGAGTTTGGGTTTAACAACTTTTTAACCGACTTCAAAGAAGGAGGGGATTCTCAATTCGGTTGTATTTTTTAAAGTTTGTTAACGGGAAATATTAAACTGCTCATCAAAAACACTGATTTGCACAGCAAATATCCCTTATATTTGCTGCGGTGGCGTTAGGTTCCAGACGTAAGAACAACAACAAATACTTAAAACATAAACTTAAGCACTCATTAAATATTTAAAACTTAAAAAGTGTTTTTGCTGATCATTTTTTGCTGCGAAAATCAGTCTTTTTGGTGCGATTAAATACCAACCTTTGTTAACTTTTTTCGACCGTTGACAGTTGTCAAGTTCACTTCGCGCTCATCCAAAATAATATCCTTTATTGGTTAAATCACACCCTCAGTGAGAAAACGTGACCAAACGGGAAAGTGACCTCCAGATTACGTGTGGTAGTATTATCTCGCAGTGCTGTATCGATTTGAAGACAATAACAATATCACCTGGAATTAATCATAACCTCAAAATTCCATTCTGACACCGCGTTCAAAAATCTGGTCCTACATGGTGGACGCCATGGCAGTCGTCACTTAGCCTGGTGTTGCCATATAAAAAGATTCTTTTTTCGCCAACAAAATGCCTGAAGTTGGCCTACAAACGAACACACTTGGCTCTTCACCTGCCAATGTCAACAAGGAAGCCAAGAAATTAACGCAACAAATATTCCACCCAGGCTTATTTCTCAAAAAGGATTCTCCGAATCCAGGAAACCCTGTGACTCCCTCCGCGTCACACAACAGCCAAATCCCATGGCAAAGAGTGCCACAAGGACGGAACTATCAAAATGGTCGCAATGATAAAAGATTGCTCTCACCAAACAATGAAAACCCAACTCATAAGATGCCTAAGGTGACCATGGGAGGCACTATTGGCTTCACCTCAAACAGTTTTGAAGGACTTGACATAGATCCCACTGATGATCAGATCCAAAATCAAACCAATGATGATCAGATACAAAATCAACCCAAGTCTCCGAAGCAATCCAAACCACCGCCCATCATACTCTATGGAATTGATGACATGAAGAAACTCTCCGATCACCTACAAGAAGTCACACCCAAGGACAGCTATAGCTACAAAGTGACATCAAAAAACCAGCTGAGAATCTCAAGTGGCTCCATAGAAACATACAAAATACTTATTGAGCATGTAAGAAATACAGGTCTCATCGGACATACATTCACAAGAAAGGAGGACCGTTGCCACAGAATTGTGATCAAAAACCTTCATCACTCTACTCCAAAGGAAGCCATCATTGAAAGCATAGAGTCAACGGGGAACAAAGTAAGAAGAGAGATTGTGTGTGCCCTAACTAGAACTACAAAAAAGCCCTTAGACACCTTTTTTGTAAATATTGAACCATCAAAAATAACAAAAATCTGAAGGAACTAGAGTTCATATACAACCAAAAGGTCGTCATAGAAGATCCCAAAAAGAAGACAGGCATAGTCCAGTGTACCAGGTGTCAACAATATGGTCATACCAAAAACAACTGCATGAGACCACACCGCTGTGTTAAGTGTGCCGGAAGCCATAATACATCGAACTGCACTAAAAAGGATAGAGATAGCCCAGCCACATGTGCCCTTTGCCTTGGCAGTCACCCGGCAAACTACAAAGGCTGTCAAGTATATCAAGAAATATTAGCCAGGAAAACACAGCCAAGAACAGCACAGAGGACCTTTAATAAACCTCAAAGCAAAAAACAATTGAAAAAAAGCCAACCGAGACTACCCTCTCACAAGAAAAATTTGAAAACAATGCCCAACCAACTGGAACATCTAAAACATTTTCTGAAGCAGTCAAGAGTACCAATAGCCCACAAATAACCAATCAACTTGAACAGCTGATCCTCAAACAGTCAGAGAAAATTGACTTACTAATACAACAAATAGGCAACCTACTTAGCCTTATAACAGTGCTAGTTAGCAAAATTCAAGGATAGAAACCTTAGACTAGCTACGTGGAACATCAATGGCCTAGAAGACAAGAAACTCGAGGTGGAAACTATTTTAATAAGTAATAAGCTTGACATCCTGCTTCTTTCTGAAACTCACCTAACAGATAGCAAAACTTTTAAAATTAGAGGGTTCTCATGCTACTTCTGCAATCACCCAGATATGACTTCCCATATCTGGGTGATTGCAGAAGTAGCATGAGAACCCTCTAATTTTAAAAGTTTTGCTATTGCATTCGTCATCACCAACTACCAGAATTCAAGAGGGAGTACTTACAGGCTACATCTGTGTCAGTAGCCGATTGGAGTGGGCCCCTAACATTATCGTCAGTGTACTGCCCGCCTCAACGTGGCAAGGGAAGGCACGGCCCGTCCAAGAACAACACCAAGGACCACATGTTCACAGAGTTCTTTAACCAGCTCGGCTAGGATTTATAGCAGGAGGAGATTGGAATGCAAAGCACCTACATTGGGGATCAAGAATGACAATGACAAGAGGCAGAGAACTAAAAAAAATCTATCGATTGCAACAAGCTTCAGAGTGTATCGACTGGAGAACCAACATACTGGCCAACTGACCCTAAGAAAAAACCGGATCTTCTAGACTTTTATGTTACAAAAGGAGTCTCAACCTTGTATCACCACGTGGAGTCAGGCCTGGACGGATCATCGGACCACACTGCTATTTTAATGACTTTAAGCACTACTGTTATATTAAGTGAAAAACCATGTACTCTCTATAACAAAAACACGGACTGGGAATTATTTCAACACCATGTGGACAGAAATATCAATCTCAGATTACCACTAAAGTCTTCAAATGATGTAGAGGAAGCAGCACTACACATAACTAAGGTCCTCCAAGAATCTGCCTGGAAGGCAACCCCAGTTACTCCAGAAAAGACTCAAAAATATAACTACCCACTGGAAGTTAGGAGAAGAGTTAAAGAAAAACGTAGTCTGAGACGGAAATGGCAACTAAGCAGACATCCTGATGACAAATGCAAATTCAATAGAGCTAAACACCAGCTGAAACAATTCATTGAAGAAATAAAGAATAAAACTTTGCAAGACCGACTGGAAAAATGTCACCCAAATAAGAATGACCATCACTCACTGTGGAAACTTACAAAAACTCACAATCAACCACAATAAGCAATACCCCCTCTGAGACGTAATGATGGCAAATGGGCTAGGAGCAGCGATGAGAAAGCGGAATTATTTGCTGAATTCCTTGAAAGTGCATTCCAGCCAAATAAACCTTCTGAGTCGAGCAAAAATCCAATGATAGACAGGGTGTTAAAAGGCGACCTACAATTGTCTCCACCGTTACAAATAGCCAACCCCAGAGAAATCATAAACCAAATTCGACACCTGGCTAAGAAGAAGGCACAAGGATATGACCTAGTGACGACAGAGGTACTCGAACGGCTACCCCGGAAGGGCATTGTATTCCTAACAGTTATCTTTAATGCAATTATGAGAATACAATATTTCCCATCTATATGGAAGATATCACAAATAATACTAATTCACAAGAATGGTAAACCTACAAATGAAGTCTCATCATACCGACCAATAAGCCTTCTACCAGTCGTATCGAAGCTATTTGAGAGAATATTTCTGCGACGACTCAAACCAATGCTGGTGGAAGAAAAGATTGTCCCAGATCACCAATTCGGGTTTCGGGCGAAACATGCAACCGTAGAACAGGTTCACCGTGTTGTCAGAAAGGTGAGACAAACACTGGAAAAGAAGGAGTACTGCTCTGCCGTTTTTCTGGACATCCAGCAGGCGTTCGACCGTGTATGGCACAAAGGACTACTATACAAAATCAAAAGCTGGCTTCCACACACGGTTTATACACTTATGAAATCCTATCTGGAATGTAGACTGTTCCAGGTGAAGTACGGCGAAAGCTTCTCCTCCTTTAGAGAATGCCAAGCAGGAGTCCCTCAGGGATCAGTACTGGGGCCGGTATTATACACCATCTTCACTGCAGACATACCAGAAATAGATAATGTGCTATGTGCTACCTACGCTGACGACACAGCCTGCCTGTCTAGCAGCAAGGATCCAGCTGAAGCATCCAGACTGCTGCAATGTCAAGTCAACAAACTGGAACACTGGCTAGACAAATGGCGGATAAAAGCAAGTCCCACAAAGTCTGTACACATAACCTTTACCTTGAGGAAAGGTGATTGTCCAGCAATCACATTGAAAGGCGAGACTTTACCACACAAAACATGTGTGAAGTACCTCGGTTGCCATCTCGACAGAGGTCTCTACTGGAAGACTCACATCCTGACGAAAAAGGAAGAACTCACATTGAAATACAGAGACCTCCAGTGGCTCCTCGGTGGACCATCTAAACTCTCCCTCGAGAACAAGCTACTCATATACAAGACCGTTCTCAAGCCTATCTGGATGTATGCCATAGAACTCTGGGGTTCTGCCAGCAGCTCGAATGTTGAGATTCTACAACGGTTCCAGAACAAGGTGCTCCGCAACATTACCTCCGCACCCTGGTTTACGAGAAACACCGAAATTCACGAGTACCTGGAGATGCCTGCTGTGAAGCAGGAGATTGAGAACAGGCTGAGACATTACAAGCGACGCCTCCAACAGCACTCTAACCCACTGGCACAAGACCTGCTTAACACGAAAGGAGAGGTGGTGCGGTTGAAACGACCTAACACGCTGATGCTCACACATCTATCATAAATCCCTGAACGAGGCTGCATCAATGGATGGGGCCTCCACACGCCACGCAAGACAGGCAATCTGATAAAGGCTACAAAGAGCTGCTGGCAGATGGAGAACAAAATGGAGAAAAATTTTTTTTTTTTTAAAGTTTGTTAACGGGAAATATTAAACTGCTCATCAAAAATACTGATTTGCACAGCAAATATCCCTTATATTTGCTGCGGTAGCGTTAGGTTCCAGATGTAAGAACAACAACAAATACTTAAAACATAAACTTAAGCACTCATTAAATATTTAAAACTTAAAAAGTGTTTTTGCTGATCATTTTTTTGCTGCGAAAATCAGTGTTTTTGGGGTGATTAAATACCAGCCTTTGTTAACTCGAAAAGAATATTGGAAATCAGTTTGATAATTTGGTCACAGAATACTTATTAGTACTATTTGGTTTCTAAATACAAAAACTGGAATTATGATGTCATCCATCGAAACAAAATTGCGTATTTTTGTTTTCCTTTGACATTTCAGTGGTGTTTACGGCCATTGATAAATTCTGGCTTCTGTACCGTATATTCGCTCATGTAATATGTGGACTTGTCAGAAGACAATTTCGTAGCCTCGTTTTCGTGTTACAGACGACATCGGCATCCCGACCGGGGTGAAAGAAGGCCCCATTGAAGTAGTTTTTGTATTGTTTCTAATTTGGTGAATTGTTAATTAATATCTTCTATTGTAAGAATGACATGCTATTTTTTTTAAAGACAACGTGACTGAGACAGCGTGACCGATGGGGGACCATGTAAGTACTTACTTGTACTCAGTTCCGGCAGTGAATAGCCATTGTACTATGAGACTCAATGTTGATGTTGCTTTAAAGTTCCGTTTGAACGTGCGCAATACATTACCACTTTATTTTCATTCTGACTTTTTGGTGAAGAATGTTGCCAGCAATGTATACTGAGGATTGGAAGACAATGATCAAATCGAGCTCAAAACTTTACACATCAGCAATTACTTAGTCGTAAGTACAAACCTACACAAGTTTCCCACGTTCCTGAAGTGTGACTATCTTTGTGAAATTTGTTTTAAAAACGTCAAAATTAACAGTAAATCTTTTTAAAAACAGTAACGTGGTGAGGTGGATGTATCATGTTCTTTTTTAGAGTCATTACTAAATCTAGCGGCTCGCGTGAAAAACAAGAAGAAATATTTATAAAAATGTTTGTCAAGCTAACATAAACACGGGAAGCCATCGAGTACTGATACAATATTAGCTTTGCTCTCAAAAAACCATTAACCATCTTGAGCTAGGCATTTTGTGTTTACATATTTATGGAAAGTACCTTCTCTCACTTTCCCGGCGTTCGTATTTTCCGAGATATTTTTTTGTATTACTTCAAACGTGGTAGAAAAATACGTAAGAGGGTAGATTTTGGATAGAAAATATATTTGCCCACCGCTTCACTATTTGTCTTTGCTTTTACTTAGACTGAAGAGCCTTTGATTTTATACTCAAGGCAAATAAAAGCCTTGTGCAGCGAAGTGGAAACGTTGCAGTCGTATGCGGACGTCTCAGTTATTATGAGTATGATCTGAATAATTAAATATAAACTAGCAACAAAAGCACTTTTTGTTACCGCTTACCCTTCCACATACTACTCATAACATACACTGTCCATGACAAGTTTAATGGCTATTTTTAGTGAGGTACTCAATGTCGATAGTTACAAAACGGTAAACGATAAAATGAAGGTTGAATATTCTCAATCAAAATCAAATGTACCTATACTATCATCGCAAGAAAACACTTTATATTCCTCATTTGATACTGGATATCCATTTTCTAGTTTCTGAACATGTTATTCGAAATATTTTGTCCGTTCAAAGTCACAAACTTTCAGTACTTTTCTAGCTAGTTGTCGTGCTTGAGAACGTATTAAGTTATTGGATTTTATCTTTTTAAGACTGATTTCACAAGGAACTACAAGTGAAATTGCTTCAACGTGAGCGAGATTGACGCGGATTTGCACAGCACTATGGCAAAGGTCTTTGCGGGTGTGCGGGAGGTGTGCGGGACGTTACCCCCTCCGCGACTTTCTCTTTCCCCTCCGGCCCTCAATCCTGACATAGACCTGAATGTCACACAAACAGTATGTTGAGTTGTTAATTACTTGGGCATTAGATCCAAAACTTCTTTGTCTTCGTTAGGTACCGGAACTAATAGGTATCGATTTACACTGAATGCTTGTTCATTACCACCACAAACTCATTCACAAGGTTAGGGTCTAAATGTTCCCCGCCCACTGCATTGTGTCTTATTTTAATACTTTCCAATGTAACAAGACACGCTTAAAACGTTGAGTTAACCGTAAAGTATTTTCAAAGTAAAGAGTAAGTATGAAGTTAAAAATACAATCGTGCTATTAGAGGTATTATGTATATCATTATGAAACTTAATTCATCAGAGCATTTTCATTTTTAATTTCTCCCTGGGATTATCTCCCTTTACATTTTAGAATGACCGGCCATGGTACAGAACAGTGAACATTTCAGAATTAAAGTTAATATATTTTCTGAAAAACATCCCTTGTAAATACCCCTATCGCTTTTTAGGGTTTCGTACCCAAAGGGTAAAAACAGGACCCTATTACTAAGACTCCGCTGTCTGTCTGTCTGTCCGTCTGTCATCAGGCTGTATCTCATGAACCGTGATAGTTAGACAGTTGAAATTTTCTATGATGTATTACTGTTGCCGCTATAACAACAAATATTAAAAAACAGAATAAAATAAATATTTAAGGGGGCTCCCATACAACAATTCATTCAATACCACAAACAAACTTATGAATGCACCTGGTTACGCACATGGAGTGTGAAAGTAGCCGCACCAATAAATTTGTAAACAACATTTTGCTATGTAAAATCAAAACTATTCACTCCAACCCATTCCTGCCATTTTACGGTGGTACAGAACTCTTCGTGCGCGAGTCTGACTCGCACTTGGCTGGTTTTTAATACTACATTATTCTGTTACAACCTTTGCGTTGTATTAATTTTGTTTTGACAGGTTTCATATTTAATGAAAGCCTGTCATGCTGTCGATATTAATCTCAATCAGAGTTTTTATACATGTTGCTCGAAAAACAGCAAGCAAGATTTAAGTGAGGCTAATAAATAGAGTTTTATTTTACGAGCAAACAAACTTAGGAAGAACTTGTTGTCATAATACACAATGTAACAATGATGCCCAATACAATAGAAGTCTTCCAAATTGCTCTGGGTCTTCTTGATAGTGGCAACGATGAGTCAATGACTATTTGATGAGACATTTCTGTCTCACGTTCAACGTTCAAGGTTCAAGTTATTGAATCATAGAAGTAGAATGTATACAGTTTTTTTTGTATGTTTGTTACGCGATTATAATTTCAATTATGTACCGATTTTGATGATTTTGATTTTGATTGGTAGTTCATACTTCATAGGTGGCCCCATATGAATTTTATCAAAATTGATTGAGAGCTTTTTGAAAAAATCAACGATACAAAAAATATATAATAGAAGACTTTTTCGTTTGTGGTTCCGTGCAGCAATAGTTTTGATGAGGACTTTTCATGTTCACAGACTTCATTCGCATCCCGACCGGGGAGGAAGAAATAGGGCTTGAACTTGAAGACGGTTTTTTTTTAATTTTTTTACTTGGTGAACCATATGGGGTTGTTATTGGCATCATTCTGAACCAGTTTTTACTGTGAAACCTATTTGATCAGAGCAACTTTACTTCTCCATGCAAAACTGATCGCCAGAGCCAAACTCTATGGAGAGGTAAAAAATTCAAGTTGTTTAGATCAAATCGGTTTTACAGTGAAAGTTGTTCAGAATAATTTCCCCAACAACCCCATAAATATGACTACACCTTTCTGTTACACCTGTAGAGTAACAAAGCCCTAAAAATTGTGAGACGTTTTTTAGACTGTCGATGTGTTAGCATTATTCGTGTTAGTACAGAATAGTGATGTGCCTGATCATCACAGTCGAAAACCGTAATCGAAGTCGATAAATATTTATGAAGAGAATTGTCGATGAATGTATTGCCATTGAAGGGGATATGTTAAAAAATACAACTCGCAGTTGTATTTCATGCCAGCTCATTCACTTTTGTTGAATACTATTAAATTCAAAGGGTTGAATGTATCATTGATAACGATCAAAGTTCAAAGTTCGCAGACAGACAGACAGACGGACATCGGAGGCTGAGTAATAGGGTCCCGTTTGGCACCCTTCGGGTACGGAACCCTAGAAACGAACCACAAAACTGATTACCACGTTTATTTACTGTTAAAAAGCGTTTTTAAAACAATACGCGTACAAGTATATATCAGTCTCCAAGCGACACACATCGTTAAGGCTGGACACCTTGACAGCAGAACTTATAAGCATATCTATTCACAACGTCCTGTAAGAATCTTTGCTTCAACAAATTTATGAATCACATCCCAGATTTTTGCTCGAATGTGGAATATCCTTCCATGTTCGAACTGCCATTTCCTTCTACTCGAAGTGCAGCAAGCGTTTTTAACTGAAGTTTGAAACCCGAAAATAAAAATGTACTTAAATTTTTATACTTGGAATGTCATAATTTTTTATTTTGCAACCCAAGAATTCCCGTAGTACAATATGGATACTGTTGGTTCTATTGAAAATTGACTATGGACGTAATAATAATTAATTATATCTAACTAATATTATAAATGTGAAAGTAGCGATGTTAGGATTTTTGGATATTTGGATGTTTGGATGTTTGGGTGTTTGGATGTTTGTGTGTTTGTGCCTCAATCACGCTAAAACGGCTGAACGTATTTGAATGAAATTTAGCACAGAGATAGTTTATGAGCTAGGTTAACATATAGTATACTTTTTATCTGACTGCACCAGAAGGAGGGTAACGTTTTCTCGGTTAATGATAATTCCTAGGAATACGCAGATGTAGTTGCGGACATCAGCTAGTTTAATAATAATAATATTTAATAATAAAATATCAAACGTAATAATAATTAGTTATATTACGTCCGTGGTATCGACAAACTAAATTGTAACCGCTTTGTCACGCCCTGTTCTGAGGTGTAAACATTTAATTCTTACAGGAAAATGTAGGTACTTCTTGAGTTTTATAACTTTGTAGACCGACAAATGCAAGATTTGCTTATTCTTAATGCTCGGAAAAAGTTTTGAAAAGAGCATTATACTAAATTTGGGCGAAAATAGAGCTGGAACGTTACGGCACTTTTTCACAAAGTTACCTGTAAAAATGCGAAATATCCTGGATTTTGTTAATCGTTGACAATGTGCTTATTGTGTGACCCTGACTACGAAGCCAAGGGTCCCGGGTTCGAATCCCGGCGGGGGCAAATATTTGTTTGATGAGAACGGATGTTTGTACCATGTAGTCATGGTTGTTTATCTATCTAAGTATAATATTTATCTATATAAGTATGTGTATCGTGGTCTAATACCCAAGATGCAGGGAATCCTAGTTTGGAGCTAGATCAATGTGTAAATAGTGTCCAAGGTTTTGTTATTATTATTATTATTCACTGCACCACCAAGCACTCATACACAATGTTGATCCATCGTGAATGACGAAGGAAATTCTTGAGTGATGCTAAGTCTACGGTATGGCGTGAGACATAAGCCAACCGGTGAATTACTTACTGTCGCCTCGTCATCATCATATAATTTCAAGCACCCTACGTAAATGGTCATCAGTGTCTTCAAAGTTGTCTGCATTAGCATATCAAGGACCGAGTTCTTTTTCCGAGAGCAAATGCATCGGTTACGGGGTTGGCGTACCTTTAAATATTCCTGTCCACGGGGCCTTGTGATTATAGTGTAGGTTTTTTTTAGTAGCAAGACAACCGTTGACTAAACGAGTCTGCTGGACTGCAACATGTTGATCGTCGACGAAATTAGATGGTTGCTCTTGGTAGCTCACTCACTTAACTCGTTTGTCAGCCTTTTATCTTGCAACTATGTTCGTCTTCTGTATTTATTTTCTTTATCATCACTGTCACATTGATGTTTTGCTATAATTTGATGATGCGATGCTTGGATTGAATAATAGAGAACCTGCAATCATCTTATTTTTACATTCATTTCCACAAATAGAATTTCGTATAGTACCTTATTAAAAGATTGCTCACAAACATACTAAAAGTGTCTATGTCCATAAAATCTTTTTTTAAATATATTTTTGTCAAGTCTTTTTCAACGAATGATTTAAGATGGAAACGCCGAAAGCAGAAAGTTTGACTATGGAACTTTTGGACTATTTAGGAGACAAACATACTAACTACACAACGAAGGTCCCGTTTTTTGGTTCCTTGCATAAAAAAATGATGTTACACATAATTAAAGCTGACAAAATCTTCACAACTTTATTCAAAACACATTTTACCTATTCCAATTATTGTCTAAGATTATGAGCTCCGAAGATCTCAAGGAATCTCTTTATGTTTCTTTCGCTTTGTGACAATTCAACGTCACTAGACGCTGATGGGTGTTTTTAAACACTTTACCGTACACGTTACTTGGGATATAATTGTTGTTGATAATCAAGACTATAAAGAAACGTGGAAAAGAGGGGCGTTTTATGTTTCTATGTCTCAAAATATTATTAAATGTACTAAGTAGCTTAACTGCGGGCTCTCTATTGACAACCAAATGTTATTGAAGTAACGCGACAACATAATATGGACGTTGCCATTCCCCACTATGATGTTTATGAGCTAACGTATAACGTAAAATCTAGGTAATTTGCATCGATCATCAAAGAAGTAACGGAAACCGCACATAGCCGGCGATATCCTCCGACAGTTTAAAATACCTTTCACAACGAAACAGTACAGTTTAAAAACCGCATCAAAGTGGTTTTATGGGAATCTTCCAAAGATGTGGCTGATGATAAAAAGTTTTAATGAAAGAGATCGACGTTCGGTACAAGTGCTGCGGTTTTGGAACGTTCTACTGCGGCTGTTTCAATTTCAAGCTTCGGAGGTTTGCTTTTGGTTCATCGGACAATGCCTAAAAGGTAATGTTAAACAGGATTGCGAGTTTTGTGTCTGCGGTCGTCATTTATAGCTCATTTTATTCTGTGGTCAAACGTTGAAACAGTAGGTGCTTATCCATACAATTATACTATAATCTTGGGTTCTGACAGAATTACCAGCTTTGAAATTATCTGCAACAAATGCTGAGCCACTGCCTATTCACTGTGGAATATGCAGATGAATAGTTTCTTTCTATCTTTGAAATCTTAAGTTTTGTTAGAATCTGTATTACTTGTATTTGTGTGTATTCTTACAGTGAATAAATGGATTATCTATCTATCTTCTATAACTATTATCCACCCTTCTTAATGAGGGCCAGATGTAATATAGCGTCTGTGCTTACATGCCTGTTTCAGTAAGTACCCGCATACAAAAAGACCACTGCTTTATATGCAAATGGTTGTCTTGTAGAGCTTGCATAGAGGAGCACAGAATCGTGTCACATTAAAACTAATGCTCTTAATATTTTCCCTCTAAACTGTGGTTGTGGGTTAAGGAACACGGCTGGACAATATCGATTAGTAAAGGAATTAGCTGATAGTGTTACTTTTTAGTATATTCTTCGAACTACTTTGCTCTCTCCTCTGTTAAGTATTCATTAGAGGTTTGTGTTGTTAATTTCGTTTTACCAAACAGAGAAATGAACCGTGCAGAAGGTTTTTCATGTATGTATGTTGGGTGGTAGGTTACTTATATTATTGAGGATTAAAAAACACGTTAGCGAAATGATATTCAGTTGATTAGCATACAAACGACGCTTTATTAATGTATTTTTTTTTGCGAAATTTTACATTAATATTAGGTGTCGCCATTAATTTTATTTAAGACCAACGCCAATGTTTTGTAGGAATTCCTACATCTATTAATACTATTTATTTTGATGTTCAATTCTGTAGTTACTACCTAATTAATCTACTTATCAAAAGGCTTTACATAGCTACCTAGCACGGTTTATAGCAATAAAAAAAGATTGAAAAATGAAACAAATATAAACATAAACAATTATATATATTGCTTCCGGCCTCACACTAGGTTACCCTGGGTCGTGGGAACCGGAAACCGCGACGTCAGAGATATATAACATCCAATAATAGGGTTTTTTATTCTTTCTCCCAAGCCGGGATTCGAACCCGGGACCGCTCGCCTAGGAGACAGAGCCTCGATCGCAAATGCCATTGAGGTCGTCACTACGAGTGGCATAATTGGTTTAAAGCTCGGCAAAATAAGTTTCTATGAATATATCAAAGTTGAAAATTACTTAAAAACCTACTCCTGGATAATAATAATAATAATAATACCTTGGACACCTTTTACACACATTGATCTAGCCCCAAACTAGGATTCCCTGTATCTTGGGTACTAGACAACGATATATATACTTATATAGAGAAATATTATACTTAGATAGATAAACAACCATGACTAGGGTACAAACATCCGTTCTCGTCAAACAAACATTTGCCCCCACCGGGACTCGAACCCGGGACCCTCGGTTTCGTAGGCAGCGTCACTGCCGACTCGGCCATTCGGGACGTCTCTAAAACTAAACTCTTTATATTTTAGAGGCAGAGATTTTTAACTGCAAAGCAACATAAATCGTCGGAATTAGTTACTTTAATAACTTGCGCTAAACAGTTAACCCGAATCTTAATAGAAACTGCGATAATTTTGACGTTTTGAGTAACCTACTTAGTAAAATGCTTTTCTGGTAGCTGTCTAGTGTTGGCGAGTAAAACCAAGCTAACACTGTTTATGAATTGCCATACAGCTAATAAATATTAAATTACATTAATCAAACGTGCCTTTCCCTGGCCGGTACACTTTATAACACTGGTTTAATCGAACAGGGTCGGCTGGCCGGGTGATTGCTATAATGGCCACGCCTGCAGCCGCTCTAGATACTAGATTTCTAGGCTCTCATATTACGCCAATAATTTAAGATTGCTACCAAGCTGGGGTTTGAATTAAAGCTCTCTAGCCGTTTATTAGTTGGAGGCACGTCCTCTCGGTGCTGTATTTAAATCTGTGGATAACGGTGTAGTTGGAATTAAAGTTAAAAATATAGTGGTAGACGCCTGGGGACAACAAGACAACAGTTTTTTAATCGTCGCAGTCCCAAGTTATGAATAAGGATACGCTCTAAGGATAGGGTCTTTAAGCTGCAGACATCGCGGGTGACAGTTTCATTTATTAACATACATACATTCAAACTTATGAATGCATTACGCACCAATAACTTTGTAAACTACATTTTGCGGTCTTAAACCCAACCTATTGACTTTTCATTAAAATTATGTATAGCCTGTTACTCTCACTGTCTCTACATACCCAACGAAAACTAATTTGTTTAAATCCGTCAATCTGTTTAGACTGTAGCGGTTTTTTTTTTAATTTCAACCCCACATCATCGCCATTTTAAAAAAAATTCCAAAAACTGAATCGAGAAAAAATACCATTTAATTATCGAACATGCTCAAAAAAAATCACGAGAATCCGTTGAGAAATGCGGCCTGTTGCAAAGGATAACATCCGCACACACATCCGGACATTCGAAAGCATATTTGCCCAATCCTAAAACGGAGGAAATCGCTCGCTTCGGTCGCTCGGTCAATTACCTGAAGTTGCCAAATTAATTGGAACGCACCAAGCATTCTGGAAGAAGAACAAAAATAACTTGTGGTACCGACATCAGCACGATAAGACCAAGATTAAGTTATTAAAATTCAGCTCAGCCGTCTATAGGTCCATCCGAAACATACCTATAGGTACATAAATGCAAACCAGTATATAAACATCCCTTGCATCTTTAGTCTGTCTGTACACCTGCTGGAATTGGCCTCAGTAAATTATTGTTTTGCGCGGTTGATCGCATCGTGACTGGAATGCAGTCATTTGCTGTCCAGCAAGAAGTGTTTATCAAGTTGCAGTCATGGATAAAACAGTGGCAGTGAATTTACCGCGCACTATTCGTTCATACCAGTAGGTAAGGCCGGACACACAGAGGCAAGGTACAAACATTAATTAATTATGTTTCAAGACACTTGCTCGTAAAGTGACTCTTTATGGCAACGAATTCAGGTTCCTAATGGAGCTTGTTAAGCACTTGTGCTTACTTTACTTTTTTTTCAATCTCCGCGAAGAGATTTTATGCATATATTTTTGTGAATACTTAAACTATTTATGGTTGGGTACATAATAATGATAATTCAATCATACATTTTTTGGAAAACATTATTTTATAGGCTGTTTAGCGGTTTTGCCAGTGGCATTATTTACACCTGCGCGCGCATCGCTAGAGCGGGGCGTAAGGAAAAAATAAACCAACGCGCCATTAGTTAATGGTTAACATAGACTTAATATTGCGTCCATTGTGTATATGTGAGAACGGTAGACCTCAACGACCTAGTTCAAAATTTGAAGCTTGTATGTCTGTTAGAAGTACATTAGAATTTTGATGATCATTGGTGAGTCAGTCAGTGACAAAATGTCGGTAATTGGAACGGTTGTCGTTTCCAATTTAATGGTTCAAATTGACTGAATTTTGGGAATTTTCCTATTTAAATTGTGTTATTTAGATTCACAGGTCATTCAAGTGTCTCGCTTTATCTACAACCTAGTTATAGGTCGAAAATACCCAGAAGCGCTTCCCCCTCCAACATCTTCTGAAGAATGAAGTCTTTAGTGTGCCTCTCAAATTTTATTGAAATCCGTCGATAAATAAGGCTACAGCAAATATTTCCCCTTTTCGCCCCAATTAAAAATCGCGATCGTCTAAACATCTCAGCTAACTTTTCGCGCTCGCCTATGGGTCGCGCGAATCTCTTGTGAAATGAACGATTTTGCACACTTGTATCATAATGTACTATTTCACTTCATCTGCTCAACAATGCCAAATTATATTATCATGCAAATATTACGTAAAGCATGTGATTATAGCCCAGGATAAGCAGAGTCGTAGTGTTGTACATAATATCATTATAACCCGCTGGTTAATAATGTGATTTTCACTTCTCATAGTTCTTATTGTTATAAACTTAAAGTCTAATCTTGTGAAACAGAACAACTGTACTCGTAGTGCCCGTGCCCCGGGAGAGAGGTCGGCGCCGCGCCGAACTTATTTGCAAATCGAGCTGACCACGGCAAACTGTGAGTTGTTCGTGGAAAGATGAACATACATACTGACTGAAGTTATGAATGCAACTTGGTACAAACCACATTTTGCTAATTAAATTACAACGTATTGACTTTTCTCCAAAACTATACAGCCTATGTCACCCTCACGGTCATCAGTATTCCAACGACATCTCATTTTGTAAAAGTCGCTAGCCGTTTGCTGATATGTTTTTATTACATTTTCAAACCCCATATTACGCCATTATTAAAACAAAAACAAAAAGTGAGTCGCCAAAAATACCAAATAATATAGCATTTTTGTCCAAGTTGAACGGAGACGCTCGTTCGGTCAATAAAACAAATGCCGCGAGTGTTGCAAGGTGATGTGACAAACATTGAATTGAACTGCAATTAATCTATAAAAATAGAAAATAAACTTCTATTATCTTTCCATAACTGGAAAATATCAAAATATTTTTTTCACTTTTTATTGTCTCGCAAAATGTGATAAAAGAAGAGTAAACTCCTCCGGGATAAAGCTGTTTTGTCATGGGCGCCCTTAAACCCCTCACTTCACCCAGGACTCAGTCTTAGTTCCCTCGCTCCGCTTAGGTATTAACTCATTCATAACACCCTCGCTAAAAATCTAGTGTACTTCGTTAAGTTCAGGGTTCAATTTCGCGCATGACATAAAACAGCGTTTTATGCCCTGGATGTTTAATCTTCTATGATTGTATTGCGAGAGAATAAGTACGCTCAAATAAGTTGCACTAATAAAAAATCGAGTGACGAAATAAATTATCCAAAGAAACTGTCAATCCTTGCATTAGACATTGGAGCATTATATGGCTCATGTATATAATGGTCGACAGAATAAGTATGTACTTGAGGATCTACCCAGGTTAATAACTGACCTATGATTTTGTTATTGTTCGGTTTGGAAGAAAAAAGTTCGAGACTTGCCCCTCAATTAGGTAACTAATTAGATTTTTTGCATATGTACAATAGTCACTATTTATGTAGGTACCTACTTAAATGTCATTAAGAAATCTTGTCGCCATCGCTGCCTTCACAGCCCCATCCTTATAAGGCATGCCATGCGCAGATTTCATAGCTCATTAGTATTCACAATGGATTCTCTCTCCGGGCAAAGATAGGACAACACAATGTTTTGCAAACGCGAAACGTTAAGTTTTCGCCTTTTTTGGGCTGTCATATTTACGAGTGTATGAGGTTTGGAGTGCAAAGGTGGCTAACGTTACGATTTATATTGCTTCAGCAGCGATGGGCTTGCCTCACAAATCAAGAAACAAGTTATAATTAAACAGAATTTCAGTTCCCAACCGACCAACTCACAAATGACCTTCCACTCAAGCTAAGATAAGTCACAGTTACAACACCCTTAGGCCAGTCTCCGTATCGACCTACTTACTAATCAGCATTCAAGATACTACTGCAATCGTGTCATGCTGCCCGAGTTGGGAAAATATGACACGAGCCGCACGTGGCCGTTCCGTGACCAACCACGCCTTGCAGTGGCTGGCACCCCGTCGCCTGGCGCGTGTTCTATAATGTTGAGCGTGAGAATAATAATAATAATAATAATAATACCTTGGACACCATTTACACACATTGATCTAGCCCCAAACTAGGCTTCCCTGTATCTTGGGTACTAGACAACGATACACATACATATATAGATAAATATTATACTTAGATAAATAAACAACCAACAATGATGGTATGGTGTTGTTTTGAAGCATCTAGGTAATCCAATATTTAATTTCGCTTATATTTCTGTCATATCTATGGGAGTACATGTGACAACCTTGCTTAAACATATTAATACTCTCCCTCTTACAATAAAATAAATCCATAATTTTGGTACTAAATAAAGGAACTAGGAAGTTTTCAAGTTGCTCAACATAATCGCCGGAGAGCTCAGTATACTCTTAGATTTAGGCGCAGTCCTTCGTTAGAAACATTTCACTTACTACCGGGTACCATTAATACATACGTATACTATATATCGTAGCTGTACGTTATGTGCGGTGATATTTGAAATGGGGCTCGCTTGGGCTCACCTTTGCTCCCATAACTCTCAGTTATAGGTATATCAAGTGAAGTTGCGCATATGGTGATGTGGAGGATAGTGGAGGCCAGAGACAGTAGTTGTGGTAGTAGTGGGTTTGGTTTTAGTTTAAATGTCTTGTTGATAAATAGTGACCAAAAACGAAACCTTACTCGTTTTGTTAGTCGAATGAGGTCGAACAGAACTTATTCAATATTCCGAGAATCTGGATCGACTTGTTATCGTTTATCTATGTATATTTTCGTCACACCAATCAATTTATTAATTTAAATTAAAGTTCAAGAGAATGCCAACATGTTTCATAATTATTTCTCGACTGGTAATTGGAAAGCAGGTGCTCTGCAAGAAGTAAACTTGTATCAATTAATAAGAAAACTGTCTATGAAATGTTGCATAGCAACTACGCCTCCAGGCTGTAAAGGGCAGGTTCTGGGCCGGTCTTGGCTTTGTAAGGTAATTATTAACAGAAACACTCGCTCGATTCAGGTTCACTCAATTGTACGCCTGTAATAACAGACCTTTAGTTACAGTAGGCTTATGGTTAGATCTAGAGACTAGAGAGGTAAAACAGACGCCCATACAATAAGACCGGCCCTAGTCGATACCCTCATACCAATGAAGCTCCGTCGATACTAAATAACATAGGTGATTGTTTTCCTCTGAATTCGGACATTTTCCTGCAACGTCTTCGGCAGGATACAAAGTCTTACCTGATTAGGTTCTGTTGTGATGGCAGAGGTTGTACCATATTTCAGTCGCGTGCCCACCTGGTTCCCGTAATAACGAGTGTACACTCAACTACGGAAACAACTGCTCATACGGACTCTTAAGTTGATGTCCATTCTGTGTTATGACTTTGTTTCTGTTGAAATTCATTTATATAACCTATTACCAAATGGCCCTTAGATTGACTTTTCAATTAATGTTTTCATAAAAATATAATGACAGCTACCACATCTCTAGTCACTTCAAAACACAGATATCACTGTAATAAAGAGTGCCTTTAGAGCTTAGCTTAGCTTAATATACCTAACTACTAATAATTAGGATAACTTTATGAATATACTTTCACAGGGTGAATTTCAAGAAGCGCACTTAGCGAAGCCTGTGCTTAGTTTACTTACGTGAAATTTAATTGTGGTAAATTAAGCTAGAGCCTGAGTGTACGTTTGCTCGCCGCCTCCTCCGGGGCGTTTGAGAAATAATTGCTCTTCAGGGTAAAAGCCAGGAGACATCGCAAGGAGAACATGGATTTTTATTGCTCAGCAGGATAAGTGGATTTTGTTGTTTGTTTTTGTTTTAATTAGTTTTATGACGGGATGAAATGGACGATTTGAAAGCCAATTGATAAATAAACAAATGTAAATTGTTAGCTGGTAAAAATATCATTTCAATATTTCCTTTACATACGTTATCATAACCTAACCGTTAACCTAAATAAAAGTCATTATGCGAGCGAGTAATAAATAGTCTTCGAAATATGAATATATATGTATATCACCACAATACAATCAATGAAGTTTTAATTGATTTAGAATCCGAGATTGACTAATTACAATATAGTTCCACTCACGTGTAAGATAATCTCGAGATAACGAAACAGAGTCTTCAACCTAGTGGCGATGGGCCGGACCGGGTGTGTCCGTGTCTGAAGCAAAACGGTCGATTTTTATATAAGGCCGACTGTTAAGGTTTACGGGACCAGTTTTTTTATTTTTATTTAGGCTTGAGCTTAAGCCGAATGATGGCCAAATTGTGGAGAGAGACACAGACATAGAGGAGATAAGATTATAAATACTATTAAAATCAAGTTTGAATAAGTATTATAACGAAAAAATCATCAACCAATAACAGGTAAATTTATATAAGTAAAAATGACCCTACAGTGCCCTACACTTAACTAAATGATGGCCAAAAATTACTACTGTCTTCTGCAATGCTAAGTGTAGAGGGGCTCTTAAATTAAGTGTCATTTCCAAACTAACGGCCAAGAGATCGATCGGCGTTCTTTGAAAGCTTAATTATGTTTATAGGAAGCCATTAAGTTGTGTCTGTAGAGGGTATACCAGTCGATCTGTTAATCGATCCATTCCGAAAAGTTTTGACTATTTGAAGAGTTATAAAAAAAACAATTGTAGCGATCGACTAATGGGATTGTCTGCTTGGTTAGCATAGCTTAACACTCTAAAGCGCATTCCAAATATCGTAGAAGTTATTGTAGCATGTAAGAGAAGGAAAAGCATTTGGACGGCGCCTTCGTAACAAAGGTGGCAGCTTGAGCAGCCAATGATAATAATAATACCTTGGACACTACTTACACACATTGATCTAGCCCCAAACTAGGGTTCCCTGTATCTTGGGTACTAGACAACCATACATATACTTATATAGATAAATATCATACTTATAGATAAACAACCATGACTAGGGTACAAACATCCGTTGACATCAAACAAATATTTGCCCCCACCGGGACTCGAACCCGGGACCCTTGGCTTAATAGGCAGGGTCACTGCCGACTCGGCCATTCGGGTCGTCATGAGGCAGCCTCTTCGTCAGCGGAGTGGAGAGGAAGAAATAATAATTTTATTTAAAACCCCCAGGTCTCTAGTGAACCAAAAGGAATCAATCCATTCCAATCAACCAGCTTACGTATTTTGCATTGTGTATCCGAGTCTGAAGATCCATTTAGTCCGCCTTGTCCTGCATCTGAACCAATTACAGAGAGTGACTTTGCAACTATCAACCACACCGGTTAAAACGATTAAGACGGACAGGTGCTACCAAAAAGGAACCCGGGACGAATGAAGCATGTCAATCACATTAATTAATCATTGAAAGGGGAATACCGCGATTCTGTAGCATGAAATCCAGTTGAAAACTACGATGCGAGTTTTGTCCGTGACTTCTTACGAAATTGTTGTCACACACGAGCTTCAAGACGTTTTTCATGTCCATATTGCATGCACTAAGCATCTGTAAATAATAAATTATCATAAATTCGGTTAGTATACATCATTACCAGAAAGTATGCATTCTAACCACTGATTTTGGTAAACGTAATAAATATAGCCAAATTCAGTCCGTTTAACTACTTTAACCGGTTATTATTAATATTAACCGAGAGGGTTTTGTGAAAGTAATAAGACACCCTTATTTTCTTAATCGTATATGGTTTATTAAAGATAAAATAAGTAGTTAAATTCTTCTTAATATTGTCTGTCTATGCATAGTTTTGCACAGGATATTCATATTCATATTCTTTATTGTAACGATAATATAAGGTTACAGACAATTAAAAGAAATGTAATAAGCAAAGGCGAGCTTATCTCTAAAAAGAGATTTCTTCCAGCAAACCTAGGCAAGACAGGGGAGTTAATTATACAGGAAAGTCCTAGTTCGCAATAACACTCTATCACAGGATGTTTATTAGGGAGGTGTAAAATATTTTATTTGTGCTAAAGTTTATGTTTTATAGTAGTTTATGTGACTGATAAATAATGCCTAATTATGTACAGTTACATACACTAGTTTATCTACATACATATCATAAGTTCTCTTTGATGTGTTCAGGAACCGCATGTTTGACCGCATTGTGGCATTGAGTTGTTTAGTTTGTTCTGTAGTACCAACTTCACAGACAAAGAAGCGGCGGCACGCGGACGGGCGTCGGCGTTCGAAATTAGAATGTCATAATATGTAGAAAATTAACACATTATGGTTATAATGTTCAATATTCAGATAAGAATAGAGTTTTTACAAAGTAGTTTAACATAATGCTGATCGTAACTTGCGGTTTTTGGACGCAGTAAAGAGGGTTTTGTTAGGTGTGTAGATAATAGTATTTTTTGTTGTTCTTACATGTTTCGCTTCGCTCACCCCCTTTACCGTTCACATAAGCTATCGCAGTATTTTGCCCTGATGTGATAAATCTTGCTGTATTACTTTCACCATCAATATTGGTAAGTATGAATAATAGCCGGGTAGTGTGCATAATAACCGCATCATTATTTTGACCGTAGCACATACACTACCTTTATTCAATTCATCTATGCAAATACATGCATGTTATCTGGAATTATTGAGGTTCAGCCTAGTAGGTTCAGTCAAGTATGAATGTGGCATTATTCTTTTATAAAGTAAGTTAATTCACGGAAATACTTTCGTGAACAAACTGCTGTTCAGCTACTGTTTTTGAATTTTCGACTTAAGGGATTAAATATGGCCAGAAATGCATCTTTAGCTTCAATTCTAGGCTAAACTAGACAACATAAAATGTAGGATAAATATATGTTATAAAAGGTCTATTAGAGACAAGAATGGACTTTTAAAATTACCGGATATATGTTATATTTAATACTAAAAAATATTTTTCGCAATGCATTATTATTCAACTAAATGAACAAGCGCTCGGAGACGAAATCAGTTTCCTATATGAAACTTACACGCAAAAATAGGTAAAAAAAATGAAAAATTTTTGGTAGTTTTATTTGATTTTTAATGTTATTATTACAGGAGTTTAGTAATATTTTCTATAATTTTCTCGGTCTCGGAGCTCGGGCTGCCCCGCGGGGCTCTGCGCGGGAGCATGCGTCAGTCTGCTTCGACGCGATGCGACGGGTATTTTTTTTCTTTGTCTAATTCTCAATGCCATTGGCCTATGTTCAGCCCTTAAACTTCTTGAACATAAGTCATATTATAGGTATCATATCTCATGTTTGATAAATATCACGATATGTCGGGATGGAAAGTGGGAGAGAGACGGAGAATTCGCTGAATCGAAAGGATGAGGCGCTCGGCTCGTTCTCCAAGCCTCGTCGCACCGACGACGTCGTCGTCTGACTCCACCGGACACGTGGAGTTGCTATTTCTCTCATTCCTCGATCCATGGCATCGTTCAGTCTCCGCCGGACTATGGAATATGTTTATTTAAACAGGTCGGACCTGAACGTCTCCTGCAACTATTAAGGTCCGGAACGACACACTCATTTTTTGTGTCTTTCTTTACTCAAAAAAGTGCTGTACGTCTCTCTACGTGTAAATCTCCCATAACGACAAACTTGCTTTGCTTACTGTATTGTATTGTTTCCGTACTTACTACTAAATACCTACCTACTTCTAATAGTTTAAGTATACCTAACATATTATTAATTTCTGACCTGTATTGTATTGTACGCTATAGTGTTTTCCTACTTTTTATTCATACAAAAAAGTTAAATTATGTTGAGTGTAATTAAAAGATTATCGAATTATTTTAGAGTACCTACGTAAGCTATGGCGCCCATGATGGGGATCCGCCCACTCTCCAGGATACAGATCTGTAAACCACCATTCGCCATCAATTGCGCATGATGTGGCTAGCTCTCTGCTTGCAGAAGATAATAAATCTGTACGAGACGTTCTGGATAGGAATACGAATGATGAGTATGAAATCCCCAAGATGAGTTGACATCTAGAAAGCCTCATGACTCGGCTGACCACCATTCAGTATTTACCTCGGCATGTCATCATAAGATACTCTGCTACTTTCTACGGCTTGCTCCATGAAATACGAAACGGATAATATTCATCACAAACAATAGTTTATTCACTGATCCTACCGTGAAATATTTAGAATTTTTCTTTCTTCGAATGGTATTTTATTACCCGGTACGGTGGAATAGATAGACCCAAAGCTATTTTATCAGTTCTCGAAGACTCCACTTTTGAGCCAGAGATCTACTACGAGTATAGTGTTTCGTATGGGACACTGCCGCCGCTCTCAAACAGACGCTGGCTGAACCATCTGTCAAGCAATGAAAGATGAAAGTAATGTATTATATCACCTTGAGGACTGAGGTTCCGTAGATTTGGTTGTTCAAATTCAGTGATGAATAGTATGTATGTATGTTATCTTTTTTTCTTTTGAAAAGTAAGAAAATACCTTATCAACCACAAATCCATTACAAAAAAAAAACGCATCAGAATCAAACGAATAGTTTTAGTTTTCCACAGACAAATGTTTAACGCAGCGCCCCCTGGTGAGTTGTTATCTTAACACCTATCTAAGAACATGCAGCAATCAAACCAGTACTCATCATTGAAAAACGGCATCAAAATCGGACTCGTAGTTGTGATTTTGCCCAAATAAATGTTTACTGCAGCGCCCCCTGGTGAGTTGTCACCGTAACACCTATCCAAGAACATGCACCAATCAAACCCGAACCCATCACTGAAAACTGCATTAAATCGGACTAGTAGTTTTTGAGAAAAATGGCAACATTGGTTTGCACAAACATCCTCTCACCCCAAACGCATATACCATCTCCGTTCCGTCGTGGTTAAAAAAATAAAAATTACTTCCAAGTTGAATTTTGAATTCTCAGAAGATCTCGGATATTGTAGAAAAAAAATCTATTTTCTCGGACAAAACTTGAAATGAACAAGAAACAATGAAGCGTGAGGTACCTGCAACAATTTTCGTATACTGAACAAAATGTCCTATTGCAAAGACATGAACTTTGCTCATCTATCCTTAAACATAAATCAACTCCTTAAAGACTAGAAGGAACGGTCACGAACTCAAAAAGATGTTTGAATGGTCCATTTACATTAACTACAAGATCAGGTTGAGTTTCACCTCGTGCCTGCCTATCGTGATTGGTAACCGCCACGAATCGCACCAATAGTGAAATAGCTAAATATGGAGCCCCATCCACGGTATAAGTGTGAAACCATGCGCAGTAGACTCCATTCGTAAACTACGACGAAAAAAAAATAAAGAATAAAAATAAATAAAAAATATTTTTTTAAAAACAAGCTTTTATTAAAAATGAACTAAAAAGTTTAAAATAAATTAACTCCAATAAAAAATATATCACTTTATTAGTTCATTATAACCTTTAACGATAATTAAGCTTCTTCGTCTACTACATAATAATTACATACCGTACATAATTATATATTTTTAACATTAAAACCTTTACACTTTAATTGTTAAATCTTCCCGTTTTTAACACAGTCCCAATTTTATAAATAAAAACGTGTTACATTATGATAGCGAGAGGAAAAGAAGGTGCTATATGTTCTTAATCATACCATCAAAACAGGGGTAGGGACAGAAAGCTGTATGTGTTGTAAGTATTATTGCCTGTGACACAGTATGTGGTAGTATACCTTGCCAAGTTACTTGGCGCCTGAGTGCCGCCTGGAGGGGGTGGCGGCGCATGGGAGCAAGAGAGATGCATACATGGGCGATAGAGAGATGGTGGCCTCGCTCAGGCGCCAAGAAACGTTTCGATATCTCTACACTTCGCTGCATAGTTCTTAGATGGTATGTTGTTATTAAATTTGGGATAGAGTTCGACTGTTTATCAGCCTAATACATAAAGCAACAAGCGAACCAATATTTTTTTAAGGTCTGAATTGTAGGGTCGGCGGGCTGATATATTTTTTTTTGACTTATGTGCACCGACCATAGAATTATTATGTCGGTTTTAAAAAAATATATAGATGGACACATTTGTTTGGCGGGGAGTGTAGATACTGTTTTGGTTATGTCAAACAAAGTCCGTAGCCTACTGTTGTTCACTCAATAGAGTTCATAGCGAATCCATGGGGCTCGATGGAAACGTTTGCCTAACTTAGTTACCGACCTTAGAAATTCTAGGGTTCCGTACCCGAGGGGTGCCATACGGGACCCTATTACTAAGCCTCCGCTTTCCGTCTGTCCGTCCGTCCATCCGTCAGCGGGGTATCTCACATGAACATTAATAAGTAGATAGTTGAAATTTTCACAGAATGTGTATTTCTGTTGCCGCTACAGCAATAAATAATGAACTAAACGAGATTATAAAAATTAAAATTGTCCCCATACAAAAGGCGTGTTTTAAACACCTCCCCTCGCGTTGTAACAGACCATATCATGATTCAAATATAATCGTAGATTTCGCGGTTTGATAACGGTTGCGCAAAATTTAATTTTTAAGTTCGAATCAACGTTCGGACTATTATTATCGGATTATTATCGGAATTTTCTTTTTGTTTTATTATTTTTAGTACTTAAGTTATCTTGTGCGATGCTACACAACCATTCGTGTACGAGTCCTACCCGGACCTGACCGATATTTCAAGCTGACCAAGGCTCTTCTGCCTACATTAAAGCGGAATATACGCAGAGAAGAGGAAAAACATAAACATAAAATAAATATCCTTGTTAAATATTCACGAGTGTTTATTTTATAAACAAAATCAATGTACAAACAAACCCATAATATAACTGACTGGGAGAAAAGTTCTATAGAAAACAATTGTAATAGTTAGTCTAACTATCCTTACTCTACTTACGAAATCATAATATCACAGATTGATTATTTACATTTAAATCATATAACTTCTGAACTAAATTGTTAATAAATAACATTAATTTACAATTTGAATTCTCAGAAGTCTTAAATTTCGGATATTGCTCTATGTAAATGTAATATAATGTGGTGTCATATCGCTAATAGTCCATGAAAATCACTACATCATACAAAACTAACTGAGATAGACTTTGGAATCTTTGTTGAAATTGTTTCTACTTTCTCGGACAAAATTTGAAATGAGGGTACAGGAAACAATGAAGCGAGAGAAACCTGCAACAAAAAAATTACATTTTTTAATTCCTGTTGATGTTAAAAACCTAAACTTAGTTTAGTAGGCAATACCATGATATTTTCGTGGCAGAGAAAACTACTGAGGTATTTTGGTATTCGTCGAACGTTATATTCCTAGCTAGTGTGTTTTCTATTAGCGTGGAAACCATTGCCTCAATATCAATGCTTCGATCAACTCAGTTTGGCAATTTTACACCAAAGGATTTGAATATGCTATACAGGTAACATTTAATTAGCTGACCACATTTTGGGAAACGATAGTACCCATCAATAAGAACAACTTTTTCCAGGAAACATATGGTCGCAAACGGAAAAAAAAATATCTCGAAAAATGTTATTTTATTTATTTTTTTTATTTTATTTATTCAGAAAACCAACAGCGTTACAGTTTAATTATCTTAATTAAATTACTTATTTACTACAGCCAATTATAGGTTTCCATAAATTACTTAATTCAAGACTCCTTAAATTATGGGGTTAGTAAAATAGATAGGTTATTTATTCTAGCATGTTCCTAGCATTAATGTTCTAGCAATCAGCTGAACGGTAACGTATAGGTACTGAGGGACGGTTTTTTTTTCATTTGCAACCATACGTTTCTTCGGGAAAGTTGTTCATAGTGACGGGTACTATCATTCCCCAATAGATGGTCAGATAATCATGAAGAACAGGGAGTATGGAGAGCTGACCGCCAACCTCTTATGGAAGAGAGACACGATAAGAGGTAGAAGGAGAAGAAGTATTTTATGTTGGTCTTCCGCCTCACCTCGTAGGGTCATAATGGAAGTCGAAACCAGGAACGTCGACGACGTTCCATTCACCCTTGATTTTGGCATAGCTGAACGAGATCTGGTCTCGGAAGGTCTCCGACTTGAGGAGTTTCATCTGCTCCAGGTGCGAGTGGAACTCAGGGACCTGCGTCAGTTTCTGCTGCAGGAGGTGTTCTGTTCGACAATTATCAAAATGTGTTCACATAGTTCAACTTAAAACTAATCTGACATAGAAACGTGTATTCTGGTTATAGGTAAAGACTGCACGAGAGATGTGTTCATTGCTATTTTTCATCTCTGTGTTTTGTTTCTTTGTTGTAATTGTAGTGTTCACTGTCTTTATAATAAATGTTTCTTTCTTTCTTTCTTTCTTTCTTTCTTTCTTTCTTTCTTTCTTTCTTTCTTTCTTTCTTTCTTTCTTTCTTTCTTTCTTTCTTTCTTTCTTTCTTTCTTTCTTTCTTTCTTTCTTTCTTTCAGATAGCTGGACCAAGGCTGCATAGTTATTAAGTAGGTCTATCTTACTCTTGTGCATTGTGAACTATCTAAAAATTCTGTGTTTCTATATAGAAACACAGAATTTTTTATTTAATATTATTTTATTTAATAGCAAAAACCTGAAATCATATGATTTCAGGTTTTTGCTATTAAATAAAATAAATTTAGATGTGTTTCAAAATCCTCACCTACAATGAACCCCATGGACACATCATCTGGAAACCGAATTCCTTCGCAGATGCTGATGAATCTGCCTCCGCTGTAAGACAAGTTTTTCGTTGAGAATATAAAGTCAAGAGACAGGAGAGCTTGGTCAACCACACCAGTAGCACCTTATGAACAGTAACAAACGTATGACATAACCGTCATAAAGGGTAGGCAGTGGATACGGGTGCTCAGGTCCGGAGAACATGGTTAGGAAAATCGGCCGCCTATACCCAGCAATTGGTGAATGTGGGCTGATAGATTAATTTAATGGAGAGCGACAATTCATTAAATTAAGATTCGTTTGATCAGATAACTAACCTTGCGATAGGTAACATCTTTAGAGACAGGCTCCTGCTGATGCAGAACCCCGCGCCGCCAGTGGCGAACCAGAACGTTGAATTTCCCTGAAAGCAGATCATGATTTATTTTGGGGTCGTTCAAACGCACTAAACCACAGGTACAACAAAGTAGTACTGGCCTAAGTAAATTGATCGGATTATGATAATGACGATTACTCAGACTTCACAATTTCTAAAATGATTTTGTTAAACTTACATTGTTGACGCGTTTCTTGTAGATCTTCAACGGTTCGTAGACTGAAGTCCGACCAAGGTACCAGTCTTCCTGGTGGTTGTACGTTTGCAGTACGCTGACTAGCCGCGGTACATTCACGTAGTTATCGTCATCGAAATGACAGAACCATCTGGAACAAAATACACTCGATATAGTTACGAAGTGCTGTCTACCTACTAAAAGATTTTTAAAGCCTTTCACGCCTTATTCGTAAAGGGGTTATAATTGACCTAGTTAACATTTTCAAGTTCAAGCCTTATTTCTTCCTCCCCGGTCGGGATGAAGTCTAAGTACATGAAAAGCCCTCATTAAAACTTTTGCTGCACGGAACCACAAACCAACGACGTCCCGAATGGCCGAGTCGGCAGTGACTCTGCCTACGAAGCCAAGGGTCCCGGGTTCGAGTCCCGGTGGGGGCAAATATTTGTTTGATGAAAACGGATGTTTGTACCCTAGTCATGGTTGTTTATCTATCTAAGTATAATATGTATCTATATAAGTATGTGTATCGTTGTCTAGTACCCAAGATACAGGGAATCCCAGTTTGGGGCTAGATCAATGTGTGTAATAATTAGTGTTCAAGGTATTATTATTATTATTATTAAAACGTCATCATGTATATATTTTTTGTATTTCTTGAATTAAAAAAGCGCTATTTCAATTTTGATAAATTTATATGGCACCACCTCTGAAGTATAACCTACCAATCAAGACAAAAATCATCAAAATCGGTACATAATTGACGGAGTAATCGCGTAACAAACACCAAAAAAAGAGACTTATTGAGAATTTTCTCCTTTTTGCAGTCTGTTGAGAATTAAATGAAGTCGTGAGCTGTAGACCTCGCAAGCGACACAGAAAATTTGAAAAACAAATATTCCGACTGCATTTCCATTCAATACCACATACAAACTTATAAATGCACCTGGTTATGATGGTGTAGTATGAAGAAAGGAGCCGCACCGATAACTTTGTAAACTACATTTGTGATCTAAAATCCAACCTTTGGACTTTTCACTAAAATCATATAGCTTACTTAAGTCACTTCCACGGTCTTCTGAAATCCCACGACACCTTATTTGTAAAAATCTGTCTAGTCGTTTGGGCTGTTGCGGTTTATTTGACATTTTCAACCCCAAATCTCCGCCATTTTGAATTAAATCCAAAAACTAAATCGACAAAAATATCCATATAAATATCGAACCTGCTCACAAAATTTCATGGGAATCGGTCGAGAAATGCGACCGGTGTAGAGGAAAACAGCCTGACAGAAATTTAGTCATACGAAAGCATTTTTGTCCAAGTTGTGTTAATGGATGTACAATGATAGGGAACATTTTAGCAACTGATATGCATAATAATTAAGTTCATAAACTTTCTCGAATGACTTCAAATAATTAAACGTAGTCAAGGATAATATGGCAACCACAATTCATTTGACCGTACAAGCAAAGCCCCTCTTTACTCTCGCAAGATTTATAAGTGTTACCTCTCGTACCGATAATTATTGTTGCGGTAGCAGTATAATTTAGCGACATTACCCCACACACAAATAACAGGAGCTGTGGCGTGCGTCTCTGCAAGCTGAGCTGATATTAATTGCTAAGGTACAGGACAAATTGTCCCGCGAGATGTAAACTTGTATTCTGAATCCGGTTACGCCGATCGACATTGCAATGGCGAAATTATTGCGACATGCGAAGTAGCGGTCTGAAATTGACTGTCATTCAGTTTTTAATCAACGCTTTTGCATCTGGCACCGAGCACCCAGCCCGAGGCAGTGAAACAGTTGCGGTTACAAAGCTTATGAACAATTGCACAGCAGCACATATTAAGGCACACTTACAAAGAAACGAGTAAGCCGCCAGTTGTACCTATAGAAACGCTTCTTGGAAGGAGATTAAAGTTACCCTTCCTCAAAAGGTAGTTTGGAAAGGACGAAGCGATCTACAGTCTGAAGCCAATAATCCTATTACACTCTACGACCGGCCACCAGGGTCCGGTAAAGGGAACAAGCTCGCTCATTTTGTTAACTCTTGTACCAAAGCTGTGTATTTTGATAGTAGTGCGAAGTTCAATCGGGAATCGAAAGAATATTTTATTAGAATAATGGACATTTAAATGGCTATAACCGTAAATGATTCTTGTATGTGTATCTGGTTAGGTCACATATAAATATCTTTTTCACACCTTTCATTCGGAAAAGTAAGTTTTGCTCCACGACGAGAGGGAGCAAAATGCTACTTTTCTGTTGAAGCTACTTTATTAATTTATTCATTGCCATGTAGCATTTACGCAATGAGCACAGATTAAAATAATCGAATGTTATTATGAAATAACATTACAATCGACTACGATGGCGTAGTCGATTAAAAACGAACATGTTTGAAGTTTTAACTTTAACAACGTTACATGCAAAATTATGAATTTTTCGTAATATTTAAAAAAAAATGTCACAATAAATTATTTGTTTTACTGAAATCTAAACTTTTGGTCTCTGTTATTATGATATAATGAATATTGATATCCGAAACCATTGTAATATTCGATTCGATTATTTTTACACATTAGTAAAAGTACACAGGAATATTTTATCTGTGGTGATCCTAATCCTTCACAATCCGCCATTATAAAAAAAAGTTTTGTTTTCGTAGTTCGATTACTGTATAAGTGGTGAAAGTATAATTCAAAGTACAGTTATTTAATTTTTTTAGAGCATTTAATTTAAATTTTCCTCATAGTCGGTGTGAAAAGTTGTATGTGTCACACAGGAGCAAAATTATTTTCGTCATGGGCGTAAACGCTTGAATCCTTCGTTACGCTTAGGATTCTAACTTAGAATCTTCCCTTCACTCTGGATTCAATGAGTACCGCCCTCGCCGTAAATACATCATTTTGCTCCCTTGTGACACAAATAACTATTTAGTACGTACCAATTCTCTTTCTCGAGCATCTGTAACTGGCATTGAGCTGTTTTATTGTGAGTGCAACGACTTGACCCCATGGTTCCCCGAGATATTTAAGTTGGAACCGTTGGAAGACATTTCATTCGTCTGGGGTGAAACAGCACCAACTTGCCTCGGGTTACAGCTTTGCTACAGTTCGCCCCAATTCTTAGAATTAGGCTTGTGGAACGAATTTATGCAAGGGCGAGACAAATGAATGTATCCAGTAATAAAGGTAGTGCCGGCATCGCTAATAGAGATTGGTGACAATGGTACGGCACATGGTTGTTTACACCTTATTACTTTAGGTGTAACACAGCCGTAGCCAATTGTTAATCCATTCAATGTTGTGGTGTGAGCTTTACGAGTTGATTGGATAAAAAAATAAATTACCGACAACAATGGTAGCTTAGGTACGGTAAGAAATCGTCAATAGAATCGTATATAGGTACAGTGTCAGTCTACATAAAGAGCACATATAGAGCAAGGTTAAAGAGGATCACGTTTTCTCGACAAAAAAAAATGGAAAACTCTCCCCTGCCTTATTTTCTTTTATTCGTTACTATTTACCAATTGCTGTTGGCTTTCGTTTGTCGTAAATGAGTTATAAACATGATTTTAGTGTTTTTGATTAAATATATTATACGTCGATAAAATGTGATTCTTCAATCTTGTTCGATGTATATGTTACCGGCAATCTGAATAATCCGGTATTATATATAATCCCTAGGCAATATATGTAATTCCTAAAACGTAAGGTAATGTATGAAATATTATTTATTTTATACTTTGCCTAGGTATTATATATGCCACCGTAAGATTGTCAAAACCGTCAACTATCGACAGATAGTAAATTGTAGCGTACTGCTTACTATAAGACGCGTTAGTTGATAAAATAACGTTTAAAACCGTTAAATAGTAGTTTATTAATACTGGTTTAAACTTGAATTGCAAACGAAATACCAAGGCAAACACTGCGGTTGCTTAGGTGAGACTAGAGGGGGCGAGCGCAGCGAAGAAGTTAGGTTGACATGTAAGAACAAAAGAAACGTAAATTCTAAACCTTGTCGGTCTAGTTTACTATCTGTCCATAGTTGATCAACTAACGCGTTAGTTTATCAACTTCGGATTTGACTATCTTACGGTGACATATATAATACCCAATGCGCAGCCGGTTGTGGATGTAAAAGCATTAAACACTGCGGTAGCTTAGCTTAGGAGGTGAGCGTAGCGAAGCCCCCTTTATCCTTCTTGTTAGATTGAACATGTAAAAACAACAAAAAATACTTCGTTTTAAGTATTTTTTCTGTTAGTTTAAACATTTAAAATAACAAAAAGTACTTAGTTTTAAGTATTTTTTGTTATTGCAAGCTTTCGCAGTGTTTTGCCCTGATATTCTATCAAAATCTTTTTATTTTAAACATTGCCGGTGGCCAAGTAGGTACCCTTTATAATCCCTGGGCATTGTATATATTACCTAGGTAGAGTATGTAATGGACATTAATATAAAAATATTTCATACATTGCCTGAACGTCCCAGGTATTATATATATTGCCTAGGTTTTATATAGAATAACGGCATTTTACAGATTGCCGGTAACATATAAACTATGAAGACTCCCACTAAGTTAGCATAACTTTATTAAAACATACTTTATTTTATAAAAGTGCTTTATAAAGAAGTGTGTGAGAAAAAGATAAATAAAATTAATACATTCTTATTAAATTAAACATTAAAACGTAATAATTACGAGTGTTCATAAGTCGTACAAATAATATTGAAAAATAATATCACATATAAAAACATTTTGAATCTTTGTGTAAGCAAGTAAACATTTTTGTGTGCCCAAAATAATATTGGGGCAGCTCTCAAAAAATCGTTAACTTCACATTTGGGGTATTTATTTAGAGTGTTGTCATAGGATTGACATTACCTATCTATATATTACCTATATATACTTGGTTATTTTTAAAGTACAAGATACATCAATGATCCGTATTTTTGTTTGCAGTAATGAAATAGTAACTGGGTCTGAATACATTTATGATATTGAAGACAATTCACTTGGCAATAACTCAATTGTGCGTTTGATTACTTGTTTAATAATTGCGCGTGTGATATTTCAATTCATTTATTGTTTTTCTTTGCCTAATAGATAGTATTATAGTATCTGTGCTAATAGTCATTTATCTTCTTACTATATTGAAAATAGGGGAGCATTCATAAAATGCATTAATAAACCTTATAAAAGGCCAAGAGGTGTATCATGTTACATCTTGGAGCATCTATTGAGTAAGTAAGCCCCAAAATATAAATCAAACAAAAGGTACGCAGCGTGAAGTAACTTAAAGTTCATTCAAACAAACTTCTAATAGCAGACTTCTGTTATTAGGAGGAGCGTCTTGTTTTAAGTAAAAACAAAGTAAAGCTCATTGTGCCGAGCGGGAATGTGGATCGGGTCTAGTTCAAAGGAAAATATTTTGAATTAAGTACATTTGATTTTATTTGATTTTAGGAAAAGTTCAGAGCCTAGAGAAACAATCGCGAAAATACTACCATATTTAGTTTGTGTGGGGTGTTTTCCAAAACCAAGACGTTTTAGATCTGCGGGACAGTTTTTTCGTCAACAAAATTAAAGGGAAATATCAAACTGCACATCAAAAATACTGATTTGCAGAGCAAATACAAGGGCAGAATACTGCGGTAACAGTAGGTGTTAGGTTCAACAGGTTGTAAGAACAACAAAAAATACTTAAAACATAAACTTAAGTACTCATTAAATATTTAAAACATAAAAAATGTTTATGTTGATCCTTTTTTGCTGTGCAAATCAGTATTTTTGATGTGCGATTAATTACTAGCTAAAATTAAATATCAGGAAGGGCCAGGGTACGCATAGTATTAACCTTAGATTGATTGACGCGCTATAAAATTACACGTTCCCATATCTCGTGTCTATTTATTTGGCTAATGTAAATAGTCTGATAGATAACTGATCTCAATGATGGGCTGCTCCTCAGATACATTAACTTATAATTACCGCATGTAGTAATAACATCTGTCATCTTGTATTGTAACGAATTCTCACTTGATTGCGTTATAATTGCTGAGATAATCTGTCGGATATAAAAAGTCCAGAAAGTACAAAGGACGCTAATTATTGGTTTTGATGTTAACGTTGTTTGATTGTATTTAATAATAATTATGTTTATTCATAAAATCTTACAGCTACATGATTTTCATAGAGCATGCCATCGACCAAGCTGAACATTTAAAATGATTGTGTTATGATCACTGATAGCTCTCATTTAACACGTAACTATTCTAAAAAAAAAAAAAATTTTAAACAAATTATATTTTAGAATGTAGCCATATTTTACCGTAATGTTGTGAAAATGCGTATGAATTGTGTTCGGTACAGATGTGAATTTGTGTGAATGTACTTAGGTTTTACTTTTTCAATGACAACATATTCCATGATAATATAAAAAATAAAATAAATAAAAATAAAAATATGTCCGTAAAAAGTGTTTTTTATTATGAAAGTAGGTTATAAAATAAGTAATCGATGTTTCATGTTTACAGATGTTGGTAGTTCGAGACCAATGCGTAATTTTATCAATATTTTATTAACTCTCAATGTATGCGACCTCGCCAACTGATTAAGCTTCTCACCCTTTCGGACCCATATTATATGTGCAGGAAAATAAATAAGGACAATTTAATTGGCTTCTGCTGGTACAGTATTTTAACAAAGAACATGTTTCATTGATCGGCGAAAACGAATAAGAAAATGTACTTAAATGTACTATGTACCAGTACTACTTACTTCTTCCCACTGCTGAGGAAGTGGTCATACTCGACGGACATCTTGCAGCAGAGGTGCTTCCGCTCATGCGATGCTGAACAATTCGTGTTCACCATGTGACCACCTGGATCAAGGGAAAGCTAGAGTTAAAATTAATTCTTTACTTATGAGTATCCAAGGAAAATAACGGCTTTGAAGTGTTCAACTATGATTAATACCCACTTAAATTAAATGAAAGCAAACCGATTACATGACATTGAAAGAAACTGACGTTAGTCAAATCTATCAGGAATCCTGAAATACTAAAGGTAATTTTGTAAAGCGTTACTCACTTGTTTGGTTTTGGTGTTGGCGGTTGTCGATGTCCGTGAAGAACCATGTCTGTAAACAAGTAAACATAATTAAGCATAAACGGTCAAGTGCGAGTCGGACTCGCGCACGAAGGGTTCCGTCCGTACCACCGCATAGTGGTATTCAGGTTTCTTACATGAGGATTAGATGAAAGAGAGAGAAAGAGTTGAAAGAGAGTTGTGGGACTGTGAGTTCATTTCACACGATACCTTTTGAATAACTTTATATTTTTATTTTCTGATTTGCCCCCTAAAATTGCTTTCACGCCTTGTGCCATACGGGGCGGTAGAGGCACATTTCGCCCACTTTGTGCCCACTTTTACTACCTAACTAAAGTAACATATTATTTGTGAGATTTCCATCCACCATCCAGCAGGCAATAAAATTGATTAAAAGTGCCATTCAATACGCCTACGTCAACAATTGAAGAGGCAAAAAGCAAAAAGGATCAATGTTGTCTCAACAAACAATCACACAGGATATGAAGGTCCTGATATGCTCACGGCAAATATTTAGATTCCTATTTGAAACCCATCAACGATAAGAATTCCGCGAAGGAAGTCATGGCCGAGGCAGGGATAGGATCTAGGCGGTTAAAGTCTTCACAAAATAAAACGCCCGGTGACAGCGTCCGTGTCACTGACGTGATAAGGTTGAATTTAGTTTCGGCCACTTGGCCCTTTATTTTGTGAACCACGAATAGTTATGGGTACTAATACTTACTATATACATATATATTATTACGATACTAAGAAGAAATATTACGAGATAATTGTGATACGTTTTTATTAGAATACGCCATTGAGCTAGTGCTACCGTAGTACATGGCTAGTATTTAATCGCACATCAAAAATACTGATTTGCACAGGAAAAAGGGATCAAGAAAACACTTTTTATGTTTTAAATATTTTATGTGTACTTAAGTTTATTTTTTGTTGTTCATACATGCTCAACCTAACACGAAGGGTAAAGAGGGCTTCGTTTCGCTTACCCCCTTTACCCTTCACCTAAGCTTCCGCAGCATTTTGCCCTGATATTTGCTGTGCAAATCAGTATTTTCGATGTGCAGTTTAATATTTCCCATAGCACATTCAATGGGAATACGCTCTCGCTAGAATTCAGTCCCAAATTCGAAACCATGCTTACCACAGTAGTAAAGTGGGATTCGTTCTGAATTATCAGTTGATAATTCTAGATAGGTACAAGAGAAATTAAATTGCTCTTGCTGTTCTAGTAGATGTATTCACGGAAGAAGATACGAATTATTTACAAAAAAAAAAAACGGTCAAGTGCGAGTATAACTCGTGCACGAAGGGTTCCGTACCACCGTACAATGGTAGGGATGGTGTGGAGTGAATAGTTTAGATTTTACAAAGCAAAATGTTGTTTACAGTTATTGGTGCGACTACTTTCACACTCCATGTGCGTAACCAGGTGCATTCATAAGTTTGTATGTGGTATTGAAATAATTATTGTATGGGAGCCCCCTTAAATATTTATTTTATTCTGTTTTTTAGAATGTGTTGTTATAGCGGCAAAAGAAATACATCATTTGTGAAATTTTTATCTGTCTAACTATCACGGTGCACGAGATACAGCCTGGTGACAGACGGACGGACGGACGGACAGCGGAGGCTTTGTATTAGGGTCCCGTTTGGCAACCTTCGGGTACGGAACTCTAAAAATAATGCTTATGCATGAAACAAATATACATAGGTACCTAAGTCATTAGAGTAAGTCACCCATCCCATACTGAACTCCAAAAAAAAATCAGGGCGTTGAGTTGAAAAAAAATTGGCACCATGTTTTTGGGTGTACATGTAACATTTTTTTTAGTTTGTTACATAGTCTAGGATCGATATCTCACGGTTTGGTTGATGGTTCAAAAAAATTGGCACCACTTTTACCCATTGATTTCCAAACCACGGCTAAAGAAGTGATTAATTTTGAAAGTTTGTCGACATCGATTTTAATTTTATTACTTATCGCAGTTTTCTGTCGAGTTAGCTGTCGCTACAAAATAGAACATCGATTTCAAAATTCCGCTGTCACCTTCATCTCGTTTTTTTTCTCGTTCACATCAACATACGTAAAGACACCTTTAAACCGATTAAGCATGATTTAGGCGCCGTCAGGTACTTTTGAATATGTTCGTAAGGATTTTTTAATTACGAGTTATGACTTTAAAAAAAGCCTTTGAAGCCATTATGAATTAAAACATCAATTATATCAAACTTAATACAAAAACCGGCCAAGTGCGAGTCTAGCTCGCGCACGAAGGGTTCCGTACATCGTACAATGGTGGGGATAATGTGGAGTGGATAGTTTGGATTTAACATGGCAAAATGTTATGTACAGAGTTATTGGTGCGGCTACATTCACACGTAACCAGGGGCATGTATAAGTTTGTATGTGGTATTGAAAGAATTTTTGTATGGGAACCCCTTTAATAGTAGTTTATGTGACTGCTACATAATGGAGGGCATTAATACTCGAGAGTGGGTTTATGAAACGAGCCAAAGGCGAGTTTCATAATAATATCACTCGAGAGTTTTAATGCCTAATTATGTACATTTACATACACTAGTTTATCTACACACATATCATAAGCTCTCTTTGATGTGTTCAGGAACCGCATGTTTGACCTGCATTGTGGCATTGATCTTATCTCTGCAGTTGTTTAGTTTGTTCTGTAGTACCAACTTCACAGACAAACTAGGGGCGGCACGCAGGCGGGCGTCGGCGTTCGAAATTTGAATGTCATAATATGTAGAAAATTTACACATTATGGTCATAATGTACAAATTTTCAGATAAGAAATGAGTTTTTACAGTATGCTGGTCTTAACGTGCGGTTTTTAGACGCAGTAAAGAGGGTTTATGATACGTGTGTAGATAAAAATATATTTTATTCTGTTTTTTAGTATTTGTTGTTATAGCGGCAACAGAAATACACCATCTGTGAACATTTCAACTGTCTAACTATAACGGTTCATGAGATACAGCCTGGTGACAGACGGACAGACAGACAGACGGACAGCGAATGCTTAGTAAGATCCCGTTTTTACCCTTCGGGTACGGAACCCTACAAACAATATAGGTAATTTTGATGTAGATCGTACAAACACCCGACCGACAGCCATAAAGCATTGTCACAATCTTGTTCACTGTTGACAAAACACACCCCAGGGAACTAATACCTGGTTTTCTCGTCTAGTCTTCTAGTTTCCACTCTATACCCACATCTGCAAAGCTTAGTATTGTTAGAACCCCACATGCCCCTGGGCTTGACAAATAACATTAGTCGTGTCCCGGTTTGCAGGAGGCATGTTTAGGGGACCTCTTGTTTGAAGTCCTAAACTAAATGGGAAAGATTTAAAATGGCGAACATAATGTTGCGAAGGTGTGATAGCACCTAAAGGGAAGGAAGACCCTTTCGTGAAACGGGGTTAATGGCAGGAAGTCAATGGTGTTGTGTTTTGTTTCATTCGGTCATAAAGTTACATGAATTTTAATTCCGGGCTCCGTGGGCTAATGGGTTTCAAGCTTGCTTCTCACACAGGAGATGCAGGTGCGATTCCTGACCCTGTACCAATGAGATAATTAATTTATCTAAAGTACCCTAATTAACTAGCTTCCTGTCACGCAAAATGGAGTATTGAATAACTGGCTCAAAGTGGGCAAAATTGTGCCTCTGCCACTTATGGGAACACCGTGAGGCTATGTTATGTTCTGTTATGTGAATTTTAAATTACGTAAGAGATTAGAGGGAATTTAATACCAACTGAGATTTTCGGTAATTTTATTCAATAATATTTTGTAGCCTTGCTTGCCTGCTGCCCACTGCCCACATATGGCGCGACTTGGGAGTCGAAGATGTGTTGATTACAGAAAGCGTCCGGTTACGTCGACACAGGAATGTTTTGTTCAGCAAAACAGCGTTTTGTGACTTTACTGTCATACGGAGTGGAGCTCTGATATTTGAAACCGGAAAACAGGTAATTTGACTCACTTTAACTTTAATGGTGCACAATCCATTCATTCATGAACAATTTTTTAAGGTATTGCTGACAATCATGAAAGCTGATATAAATACTAACTTTGCATTTTATTAGCACTTAGCAACATCAAGACCGTGAATTCTGCTGTTTCCTACAACTTTCAGTATTTTTAAGGTATCAATTAAACGAGTAAGTATACTTAAGACGTTTACTACCGATCCCAAGTTTCAATTTCTACTACTACAAAATTGGTGAATACCGTGGGAACGGGAAAACAAATCCAATCCCTCACTATAACCATCGTTTGAATGATACCATACAATTTGGGTTGGGAACCATCGGAGTCAAAAGCACAAATAATGTTTGAGACGAAATGGTTGCGTGCATTGAAAGTACCTTGTTAACAATTCATCACAACACAATAGGGATAGTGGAGATTCAAAAGCGGGTCACGTGTTTGGCGCACGCCTTTACACGCGCACGGCACACGGCGCCTGCGCAGGGCACAATGGTTCATATTGGTCCTTCGAACCGGATCTACCGGTGATTTTGCACGCTCCAGATTCAGGAAACGTTAAGTGAACGGGTCAAGCACGACTAGATTATGCACAGACCTGTTGTTACTGTTCGAAGTTTTTTAAAATGTTGTCGTGGTTGTGACCATGCAGAGACACATTCGTTAAGAAATCAAATAGGTAGGATTTATTCCGTAGCCATTTTGCAGTATGGTATTATGTCAAGATTATTTTCATGACCATCGTCCATTACATTGTATTGTTGTTTAAATAACTGACAAAGCTTCTTTTCGCTGACGTTGTTTAACTCGGAGAGAAATAATGGCAATTATGAAAAAGTAGGTACTACGAAGAAACCAGTTTATTATTAGATGCAGCTGCAGTCTCTGGACCGGTATAACAAAACGATATCTCTATTATCACAAGACTTGGGCATTATCTCAGAAATAATATTAAAGTTAGAGACACATGATCCTGCTGCGAGCGTTTCTGAGCATTAATCACGCTTGTTATAGGAACTTTGCTCACCGGGATGTCTCTTTTATTATCTTTGCTATTAGTTTGGTCTCGGGTCTTAGATCAAGTCAAAACATAAAGTTTAGTGTGTGAGTCGTGATATTCAAAGTTGTTTTAGTTTTTCTTAATTACCGCCATGATTGTTGGTTTCTTTCAATCACATTACTAATGATGTCTCGTTCTCTAATTACTTTTGATATTGTTTGCTGTCCTGCTGTTAATGTGTTAATGACTGTTTGGCCTTTGCCCAGCAGTGGGACATGGTATGTAAGGGTAACATTACAAAAAAGCTTTACAGCTTTACAGCTAAGTTAGAAACAGCATGATCATCTAAATTAAAATTAATTAAATCATATATACCTGTTTCTTCGCAAGCTGGAACCATGTCTTCAATATGATCGGCAGTCTCGCATACTGATAATGTCTTGTTGTTTTAACACTAATAAAAATATCATCGAAATCTATGTTTTTAGTCCGGTCACTCTCATAAACGGTTGTTTTGGTCACAGGTTCTATTGATAACTCAGACACTTGCACAGGTACCGCTCGACTTTCTTGCAAGTTGAAAGTTACTCCACCTTGATAAGCCAAATGGCTGCAGTAACCTAAAGCAATAAGCAGTGCTGCAGCTTTAAGCATCCTCCGTCCTCCCATGCCGAAGCAGGGTATCGCCGCGGCGACCAGCTTCCGAGAGTCTTGGAGCATCACTCATCTGAAGAACTTTGCTATCGAAACACTGTTTATAAACAGGCGCGGAGATCAACTCTACGTGGAGCCATGGTCTAGCGCCGAAGTACGGTTGGAAACTGAATAAAAATGTGGCGCAGACTGGAGCAAACACAAGCCCGCCGCGCCTTTGCCCCACCAGCTCTCGCTGCGGGGAAGAGCGAGAGGTCCGAGTAGTCTTGCTCGGCGGCCTACCTGCGCGCGCGCCGAGCTCCAACGCTGCCGCCGCGCTGCCGCCCCGGCAGCAACACCCGTGTCAATGGCTCACGTAATTGGCGCCTTCTTGAAGGCGAACAATGTTGCCCAAAGCTGTTCAGAAGTTGTAAAAATTGTTAGGTACAAAGTACTGGGCTAGGCTGTGCCCTTCGACGATCCAGAGACTTTGGGACGCGACTTTCAAATTTAATTCTTGAAATAAAAAAATGGAGATAACTTTTATTACAGTTCATAAAACTCACAGAATAAAAAAATAAAAAAACTCCTTCCGGTTGCCTTGGCGACATCAGATATCCGATCTTTCAGAAATTTCGCTTGGTCATCGTACTAATTCGTTTCGTTTCGCGGACAAATTAGGGTTTTGTTACGGAGGCAGTGAGATAGCAGCCCACCACCTGAGCAGGCCTTTAAAAACCAACCGTGGGTGGTAATGAAATTAACAAGAGTCTTTGTTGCCTTAAATTTTACTCAAGCGATATAATAAGAGACGAAATTGCCTACCAGCCGGGGAAGACAATATTTGAAAGTTGATTCCAAGTTGACTCGTCTTGCTTGCTCGTGAAAGTAATTTCCAATTGTCTCGCTGTAATAAACGATGAGATAGAATTGAAAAGCCATCTTGTATTATTATTAGTTCTTAACCTTGACTAAAATTTTATGCCTGTTTTATGCTTAAAAATCAGATTGCTCCTTACGATTTAACTTTTATAGGAAGTTGGCATAAAACGATTCAAATTCTACTAAAAGATGATCGGTGTACCTACTTAAAAAAGGCTGCCTGATAATGACTATAGTTCCCATGGAATAAAAATAAATATCTTGAAAAAACAGTCACTCTGTCTGTGATATGATATCCTACAAACTAAACGTCAATGTGTGTTTAGCCTGTGTTTAGTATTGTATGTAATTATAGACTATTAGAAGCGGTAAAACGAAACCGTACCCCTTCACTAATTGAGGAAGCTAAGCCTGAAGTAATGACTATCGCACACGCCAATGCGCAGAGCGTGGGAAAAAATAAACTGATCGAAAGCTAAGAATATGCTAAGAAATAGTTATTTCAATATGAACTCCTATGAAAATCAAATATTAGAACTGATAGAACAAAACTAGCGTTCAACGATAGCATTCGGAATATTAGTGCTGTCTAGTGAAAACTTTTGTAAACGAACATGATGCAGCAAGCAATTGAAAATAAAAATAAAAACACGCCAACATATCCTCTGACCTTAATTCTATTTAGTGATGTTACAAGAGAACTCGACGACGTCTGTGGCGTTGTGGCTCGAGGGTCTGCCTCCCAAGCGAATGGTCACGGGTTCGAATCCCGGCTGGGAAGGAAAATACACTCCAGATCGGATATTTATGTGTATGTGTTCCCACGATACAGGGTATCCTAGTGTGGGGTCAGAAGCAATACAAGTGCCAGTATATAAATGTAATATCGTGTTAACAATCGAATGAATTCAGCTCCTTCTATTTAAAATTAAGTTTTGGCTGCATCTAAGTTGTATTTTATCAAACGATTTAACTTGCCTCATAAATAATGTACGCCTCGATTTCTTACCATGCTTGATTGAGTTTGTTTTGTGATTTGTACATACAGGTTGTCATAACGTTATTATAATCCAATGATTCAAATAACCTGTCCAGCGGAGTATAATTCGATACGCCACAAATTAACCACGTATATTTTTTATCAATTTCGATTCTAATCGCATCGTGTAAATAGCTTGTAATGAAGTCTGATTTATTTTTGTTATTCTCTTCTCCTTTTGTGTAATCAATATTGGTGGCGTGGCTTGCTAATTTCTTTTGAGGTTTTTTTGCCAGTGTCAAGTGCATTTGAAAGATCACACAATTTGTTCAGGTTCTCTTTTGAAAACCTAGAAATTAACATCTTAAGACTACATTGTTGCTCGTTAGAATCCAAGTATTTCCTTTCAACGTGAGCAACTGCCTTCTGTGGCTGGTTTTTGACTTGGAAGTGGCATATTATGTTATTAAAGCATTCATCACACCAGGCACTTATCGTCACTTACAGCAATGTACAGATTGGTTTCGTCCGGGACAGGCGCTACGGCCCTCCGGTCTCGACTGATCAAATCATTATTCAATTTGAACGAATGCTCTAGATGTTTTCATGATATTTTCACGCTTTCAGACTGCAGGCAGGTCAATGCTTAGAAAACTCCATAACCAAATGTAGGTAACCAATCTGATATCATAATAACTGCCAGGTGCTGAAGAGCAATCTTTCATTGACTCTTGCCTGTAGTTTATTTCATACGTAGCTTATCTGATAATCCGATTTAAGTTTCTATTATTCTTATTTTAGAAAAGTTCCGGCTGGCTACGCTCATTTCCCAACGAATAAGTTAAATTAGCTTTACCGAAGTATTCAAAGATCAAGCGTTTTTTCTGTGGTTAGCTACAAAAAGAGTAACCGACAAGGGATCTAGGTACTGAGCGACGTTAGTCCGACAGCAAGCGTGGCATTGTGTTATTGAAATTAAATTATCTGTACTTAATCCCAAGTATAGTCGATATAAGTATAAGTTTTGAGGCGTGATTATTAGATTAAATTAAAAATAGTGTTGGTAGGCTTCAAAAAATTAACATCAATCAATTAATTTCTTCAGTCTTCATTGGTTGAAACAAAAGATATGTTAAGTGCAATCTGATATGCAAAATTCATCGAGGCTGACCTGACGACTTGTAACTTGTAGGTACAATTAAAACTGAAAGACTTGTAACTTGTAGGTACAATTAAACTTAGCAAAATTACAATTTTATTTCTAAAAATAATAGAGGGATTTCGCGGGCAACAGGCTTGGACATAACCAGACATAAGTTGAAAATTAGGTATATTTCGCTACAATTAAGTGATAATTTCTGTAACAATAGTAGATAAATTTCGTCACATTGGTGAACAATAACTACCGACATAGGGATTTAAATCTACTAATAGATATTACTTCCATTTCTGTTAAGAAATGTTCTTTTCCTATGACGAAAGACATTGTGGACAATTTGTAGACCATAACTTTAACTCTACTATATCTATAGCCATATGTAGTTAACAATGTATGTTTAAAAGTACTATATATTTGTAAAATTCGATCACTCGTACCTACATTAGGCAAGTCCCACATGTTATTCTATCTAATAGATTAGTTAAACCTCTAATCAAAGTCTATTTTGAAACTCCAAATTTAGTCCGGGGCTCAATATTAGTCGTTTTAATCCGATTATCCCCATCACTTTCCCAGTGGGTGCGACTAATCGAAATAAACCCACGACCACGAGGATCTCATCCCATTAGTAGATTACGTGCCCTTATCTCAGGCTATAATTGATTAACAGTTTCTATTATCTATGATCCACGCACGACTGAAGGATAAAAGCGTGTTATATGTCAGCTGAGATGTCCAAAAGCACCTTTCGAAAGGGACTTTTCTTGAAGCTATTATCTTTTGTGTTGAACACATTTTTGGTCTTCTTTGTACAAACTGCATCAAAATTGTGCATTCACAGTAGTATCAGTATTTATGGAATAGGCTCGTATCGTTTTAAACATGGCCTAGTTTTGGAGCAGCTTTTAAGCTGATTGGCGGAAATCATAGTGTCAAACTGGATTTTAGCAAATCAAAGCGACATAGCCCTGCGCAGCAAAGCATGACAGCGTGTGGGCAGGGTATGTAGGCCGCCTTAGTTCAGAGTAGTATTATCATGTAATTCCGACAGATATCATTTGTATCGCTTTTGAAAAAATTACAAAGTCGCAATAAAAGTCTGAAATTTCTCGTCTGAAATTATCGTTTTGTGATTAGTAAATTCTTTAAACGTCAGAAATACACGAGCTACTTACAGTTCTCGGTAAATTACGGACCACTAAGTAACCGGATAATATTCATCACAAGCCTACACGGGTGGTAAAAGACAATGTACTGAGTTCTTAAAGAGAAATAACTAATAGACCTGACAATAAATTTATTGTTAAGTCCGTAGGAGTTGACAGCAACACCGACTGCCCATGGAGATCAAGTTTTAAGCAGAATATATTAGGAATTTGTGCCCAGCAGGGTCCTCCTGTTGTTCCAATGTAAGATTAATTAAAACTAATGATTAAACTGCCGATTAAAAGTTTATGAGGCAGTTTGTGATTAACGAAACCATCGAGTTAGAGTTCGACAGTCAAACATTAGACAAGGCTTTTATAACGCCTTTTTGGAGAACAAGGGCTTGATCAATGCTGAAGAAAAGAACATTAAAATTTTACGACACAGATAATTCGTTTTCTTAACATTTTATGTGTATCTAGCCCTATATCTAAAAGTTTTTGTTTATTTCCCTTTATGTTCCATTATCCTGCCAGCAAGGATTTTTAAGCCAAAGGGTTGGCTTAGCCTAATTGGCTGTCCACATCCAAAAAGTAAAACCTAAAGCCACACTGTCGTCCAATTATAGCGCTCATCAGTGCATTTTTCCATGTCCCCGCAGAGATTTGGCCGGAGTCGAGCGAATGGTCGGAATTGGTCGAAATATCAAGCATTCCGTCTATGATTGTCCCAGGAGGACCCAAACTGTCCGTCCCTCGAATATTTTCGTGAATAAACAATGCTTATTGGCCGGCTTACATTGTTATGTTGGAATGTTTCGAAATAACTGTCAGCTAATCAGCTGGTTATGTTTTTTGTTCGAAAGATTTTACCCGGGCTGTGGCTGAAAGCGTGGGGGCATTTAATTATGGATAATTGAACGTTCAAAATAGTTTTGGTAAAAATAATGGTAATTTCAATACAAAAAAACGTGTATGGAATGGCACGTTTTATTACTAATATTATTATGTACTACATTAACGTTAGTGGTAACTATACTCTACGTCTGTTTATTTATTCGTATGGCATATTTGGGCATAGGGCACAGTCAGCGGCAGAAAATGTGGCCCAGGTGATGCTTTATGAGGAGACTATATTTGAAAGTCTTTTTGATTATTTACGTTATTATTCAGGGAAAAACTTAGTCTAATAACGCCTTTTCTTAAAACGTGTTTCCGTATGGATTTTCACGTAAGTCCAAGAGTTTTGTTTAACATTAGTTTAATGATCTTAGGTTTGTAGAGATGTTTTATGGGTTTTTATTGATTGTTGGTCAACGCCGACTTCAGAAAATGTAAGAAGATGCCACTTATAGGTGGACTTTATTACTAATATTAGAGTATTTAAATAACGGCTAGTATTTAATCGCACATCAAAAATACTGATTTGCACAGCAAAAAAGCATCACGAAAACACTTTTTATGTTTTAAATATTTTATGTGTACTTAAGTTTGTTTTAAGTATTTTTTTGTTGTTCTTACATGTTCAACCTCACAAGAAGGATAAAGGGGGAGTTGCTTCGCTCACCCCCTTTACCTAAGCTACCGCAGCATTTTGCCCTGATATTTGCTGTGCACATCAGTATTTTTGATGTGCAGTTTAATATTTCCCTTTAAATAAAAACTCCATTTTTGGGTTCCGTAGAGAAACAAGGAAATAGTTTAATAACTAGTTAGCGCCATAGTAAGTTACTCAACTTAATAGTTTAGTAAATAACAGCCAAGAAATCCGTCCTACAGATCCCGATACAGATACAGATTCTTAATGCCGTCCCACAGATCCTTAATTGTATCGATTCCCACCTGTACAGCTTCTTAACTGTACGGGTTCTCAGCTTTACATATTGCTGACTGTACGGATTCCCAATTCAATAAGGTTCCAATTGTTCAGATATTCATTACAGTTTTCCATGTCTTCTTTACATTTTCCTATTATTGGATTATTTAGATAAATATATAACAATAGAGTCGAGCAAGCCTGAAGGGTATTTGCAGAGAGTTCAGCCCGTTTCTTTTTCTTTAAAAGATGTAGTAGAAACGTTCAAAGAAGAAACTTTGAAGTGGTTGACTAAAATAGACTATTCGCTAGACTCTGTGGACAAAATTTTAGAGAAGCCAAATAAGAGCCTACAAGAAATTTAAAAAGCCCGTAAAAACTTCAGAGGTTTGTCAAAGCGAGAGAAAAGACTTTAAGCCTCTTATGAATAACTATTTATCACGCAGTTGATCTATGGATTTGGACTACCGTTTGATAATTTTTCACTTTTGTATTCTTTATCAGAATCGATATTGATTTTGTCAAATATTAATCTCCTGAAATTTTATCACGAAACTCACTTATAGCAAAAAACGGTATAGTCATTCGCTCTTGCTTTCCTTGAAAACTCAAACTGACGCTAAATTTATCCTTAGAAACTTTTAAATCATAGAATTGATGCTAATAATAAATAATAATAATAAAAATGTTTATTGTTTAACAAAGATAGCTTTTACTAGATACTTTTACTTTTAACATAGATATATTGGAGTTTGTAAAATAACCTCGTGAAATTTTGTCAGCAGGTTCGATAAGTATATATGGTTTATTTCGTCGATTCAGTTTTTGGATTTTTTTTAAATGGTGGAGATAAGGGGTTTAACTGTATAAATAAATAAATAAACATGTTTAAAAAAACATATTCCCAAACCGGAGTGGCGTTTGTGTTGCCGGACCGAACGGACGTGTCCCCCCGAGATCTCCCAAACGCATTTAAACAAACAATAGTTTTCATCCCCGGCGCGCGCCTTTTGTTCTGCCTCCGGTGGCCCGAAAACGAGCCTGGCTTATACCGCGTGTTACTGTAAGGGTTACCTGGGGAATGTGCGTGATCCATCTAGGCACCCCATCTGTACAATACCACGCATTTCAGTGATTGTGATGATACTAGTGCGGTCAAGTGTAATGAATGCCCAGAGAACTGCGCGATACTCTTAGACATCCCATCTGTGCAAGCCCTAGAATTTATTCTAGGCCAGGTGCACGTCTGAGCCACGCAGCGACAGGCCGGCAGCGAGCGACGCCTACGCAACACACCCTCAACGCTACTGCCTCCACCACCACCGCCGCTAAACACACCAACCTGGTGAGATCATTCCGATTAGGACATCATTGATAGTGATTACCTACCTCTAACTTTATTTCTCTCAGCACCACTCGCCGCCTGACAATAATAAACCACCACTTACCGCGGCCGCGGTCGCCCCTATTGACTAAGGCATAATCACATTTATAGGTGCGTCATAGGCAGGATATAACAATTCCCTACCTACGCAATATCAAAATCAACTAATAAAACATTATTATAGCTACATATACTTATATTGATTTGCCTGAAAATAAATTCGAGATAATTCTCCTCGAGATTTATTTTCTCCTCATCTTCGAAGGACCATTCAAAACAGTCATTAACAATAACCATCCACTAAACCCTGAAACTCAGTGAATAAGCCAACCCAAAACTTAACAATCCTTGAATTATTTTTATGTAGCTAAACTGCACATATACTAAACCCGACAATAAACAAAAACTAAACAAGTGCAGGCCATAAAAATGCCATCTCACCAAACTCCCAGAAACTAGACAAAACAATTGACTGCTATTTAGGAACAATTGAAAAAGCTTCGAAGCACAAAAGGCTCACAACGTTCCCTCACACATCTGGCACCCATTCTATGGTGTCAGCCCATCTTGGAAATACCGGGAAACATTAGAATAAAAATAGATCGTAAAAAGCCAAACAGCGTCTCTCATCATACCGGCCGTACACCTCTTAGAAACAACCCACACACACACATTCATATTAGCTAAAATACCACGAGGCTTTCTCCTGTAGTAATATCTCACAATCTAAACTCTACCAATGCCCAGAGATGGAAACTGCCTGTTCCATGCAATTGCAGACCAAATCAACCATCTGTTTGGAGCGACATTCAACCATACCCACATCAGAAGCGACTTAGCTAGATACGTGGAAGCTAACAGCAATTATCCACGCATCAAACATGCGATCGACGCACCAAACGCAGAAGCTTTCACTGAGTACATAAAAAATCTCCACATACAGGGCACGTGGGGCGGTGAAGAAATTATCATAGCAGCCGCGGAGTTCTACGTAATAAGTGTAGCGATCCATCAACAAAATGGCCCATCAATCGTATATAGCCCCCAACAAGAATATAACTCAACTTGACCTTTTCCGACAGCCACTATGACAGCGCATACATAATAGAGCCCCAAAACGTAATCAAGAACCTATCAACAACCAGTCAAATCTACATCGCAGCATCTCACTTTTCCCATACCAAAATACCGCGACTACCAAAGTACCCTCAAGTTCCACCCGCCCCAAAAACAGATAATATGATAGCGGTAAATCTAAACACCTTCCCCCGGCCTACCCAAAATGCACAACTCAAGATAAGATGACCAATGACTTTGATACTTACCGTACCGACACATACACTCACACGCCACAAACACATGCATCCCCCTCCGCCGGGTCAGATACAACCGGGTATTCATCTCTAGGGCCTTGTTCACGGACTGAACCTCGACCCGAGTCACGGACCTAACTAATATGCACTAATGAAGTGAATTGAAGTAGGTGATATCAGTGCAATGAGTCTCACTAGCTGAGCAACAACCTGGTGAGATCGCTGCGATTATGATAGCCCTAACTCAGATCAAAAGGCAAAACGAACTCTATATCTGGCAGGTAACCCCCTTCGTAATGCTAAATACCATTTCATAAACAGATACCACGCTCGCTTCAAATTACTACGCCAGCTCCAAACTATTCCACAGACACAGTGCCTAGATAGGTAGGCCAGAGATAGGTATACCTAAATACAAAACTAAGCAGGAACCTACCCAATAACAGTAAAACAAAACATAACCATTTCTAACTTTATCCGGTCCGACAAGCCCACAAAAATAAAACAATAATGCAAGCCCGTCTACTACATAACTGCATATTCTGAGAAATAGCGAGAAACAGCAAACAATTGCACATCATAAAAGGATCATTTCACCATCTTCCAGAAAACAGGCAATTAACAAAAGACTTCCACTGATGAACAATAACAACAATAAAATCGGAGACTTTTTGTCCTAAGCGGCTCTCTACCGAGAATAAGGGCGCACGAAGATACGCACAAACTTTGACAATCGCAACCCGTACGATCTGTTAATCGTAGACAAAGGTAGTTCAAATAAATCACGCTATCTCTAAGTTCTTTCTTTCAACAACATCCCAAGAAGATAACCTAATGGAAGCCTTACCAACGCTGAGATGGTAACTGCCTATTCACCGCAATTGCTGACCAAATTAATCACCTATGTCAATTAACATGCAACCACACTCACATTCGTAAGGACCTAGTTAAATATGTAGAAGAAAACGGCGATGAACAGAACAAAGCTCGCAATCACTGAGCCTGAAATCCTTAACAACTCACCACTGAAAATCTACGCAATTACGGTACTTGGGCTGGAGAGGAGATTATAATACCAGCTGCCGAATACTTTCTACTTAACGCAACAATCCACCAGCAAAATACACCATCGCTCACATTCACGCCCAAGAATCCAGCGGATGCAGTGAAATCTATCAACCTCAACGTCACAGGACACCACTACGACAGCGTTTACTTGCTTGAATCGCCAAATTTACCCACGGATCAAGCAACCGATAACCAAACTGATAACACCATACTTTCGCCGATACTTAATGCAACACCCATGACCTCCTCAGGGTCAACCATAACATCAACAGAAGACATCCCAGACAACACCGGATATACGATGATACGAAACAGCCCCATATGTAAACCACAAGTCACATGCGAGCGTATGCGCATTGCTACTTGGAAGGTTAGAGGATGCGCCGAAATAACTAAAAGACTCAACATTGACGCGGAATTGACTAACAAAAACATACACATAGCCTATATACAGGAAACAAACATGATACATATGTCAAAACACTATCTCTGGTATCTGTATGCTCGCATCGGACAAGACGCTGTAAAGAAATACAGGAGAAAGGGAATTATAGGAACAAACCTCCTTCACAATATTGCACACAAATATTTTAAAAGTTACATCAAAAGAAAATGCATGTAAGTACAAGGGCGAGTTGTCTCTGAAAAGAGATTTCTTCCAGCAAAACAAGGCATTACAGGAATTGCTATCATAAAAGGGTAGGCAGTGCACGATAATTACTATAACTAAAATGCCTAGGAATAAATTAAAATATCTGTAAAATACAGATAGCAAATACGAAATAATTACCGATATATACATAAACCTTACATATAATAAAATAAATACAGTAACTTTTACGAAAGAGACATGTAGAGCTCTTTAATATGTTTCTTAAAAGAAAAAGAGTCGGACTGTCTCTTATATTGCAAAGAGGTGCGTTCCAGAGTCGGACCGCCCGCAGCCTGAAGGAGCGTTTATACGCAGCGCTGCTATGCCGCGGAGTAGCTAAAAGTGAATAATTAAATATCATCGGAGAACTGCTCATGGAAAACTTAAAAGCAGAAAGACGAAAATTCTTATAAGAGACCCCATAAACAACCAGTGAATTGGACGTAGTTCCAATACGAACCGTAAACGAAATCAAATATCTCGGCACATATATTACGGCAGGACATAGGACACAATAAAAAAGAGGTGCCGGCAAGCCATATGCAATTCCAAGGCCCTAATGCATTTTATAAAGAAATCCAACATAGACTGAAATATAGTGCGCCTGATTTACAAAATGGTCATTGCACTGTTTATAAAATACGGACAAAAAGCGGCAACCCTCACTAAAGCAAACAGTTGACAGTCAGTATATGAACGCCTGATCCTCAGAGACATGTTTGAGAACGCCAGAAGCTATCCAAGATACCACAAAATTCATGACTGACTACAGGGCAAAACGATAACCAAACGAATCAAAAACCACCGGATATGTTACTATACATATTCTGCGACGCCCACAACAGCACTTACTACACGCTCCATTCAAATACGAAGCAAGGAAGAAGAAAGCCGGCCGACTTATATACACCTGGAAAGATTTCCTTAAGCATGACATCAAACATCAAACACAGTTACTGGACAGAATCATCGCACAACAGGGACGATGTCAAGATGGCCTAGAGGCAAATATACCGTATCCCAGAAACAGACAGCAAAAGCGAAACTGGGAACTTACCGGATAACCCAAACGAACACGACTCAGGAAACTCAACTATTAACAATAACTGAAAATAGAAGGAAAACAAGAACTTGAAGAAAACAACAGCTGCTCTCCAAATCCCACAACCTCCCCATTCCACATATCCTATATTGGCTTCAGGCTGAAGAGTCGGTCGATTGAATTCACTATCCTTCCCTTCCTACAGAGCAGGTCATTCCGCCCCCCCTCAAAACTTGTGCCCTCTGGTATGCCGGCCGAAAGACCGGAACAGGTTTAGAACCCTGGCTGGAGAAGCACCATTCATTCATTCATTCATTCATTAAAAAACATATTCCCAAACCTCTTGACGGAGTTTAAATGAGGTGTTGTTGGATTAAACAGCCAACGGGCATCGACTTATCATTTAATAATAATAATATAATAATAATATTCGTTTATTCTTGAAAATTTTACAGCATAAATCTTGTTATTACACTAGGTAAGGAACAAGGGATGATCACTACTCCCTAAAATAGGGCGAACCCTGTGGTATAGGTTAAGTAGTAGCACTTCCCTCCAGTAAGTGACACTTAACAATTTAAGAGAATGAACAGAGTAAAAAGTACAGTTTTCTAGCAGTAAATAGTTAAATGATTATGTTATCTAGACATCGTGGTTACTAACTTATTTAGAAAAATAGAAAAATATAATAAAATGTATAGTGTGAGTTTGTGTGTATGAGTGAGGGTGTGTGTTTGTTATTTGGCTGTTAGTTAGTTAGTTGTCATGCGATGGTATTTCGCTGTTTGCGATTTCGCCAAAGTCACAGATACTGCTATTAAACTCCAAATAAGCAAGCTTATTATAATCTATCACCTAGCCATTCCAATTGATAAAATTAGAAGAATAATTTCGTAGTCGTAGTCGAAGTATATCATGAAAAATTACATTAAATGTTATTTGCTTTATAAAAATTGTATATTTTCATTCTCTAATGTATGTCTTTTGGTATGTCTCCCTGGGGGGATGAAAAACACGATTCAAATATAGAATCATTCACTCACTCGGGACTCAAACAAGCACTCGCAGCAAAAACCAACTTTGCTTTCTTGTTGCACTATTTCGCACTACCTGCTCGAAAATGACACTTTATATATCATGGAAAGTAAAACCTAACCTAAAGCAAGTCATTATAGCTCTAGGCTTTAGTGGTCACATAAAGTTGTAATTAATTTGATTATGACACAACCTAGGTCACTCCAGGGTTTAAAGTGATTTTTACTTCTCATAGTTCTTATTGCTATGGCCTTTAAATCTAATTTCGTGAAATACGCACGGCGCTCACAGCCCAGCTCCCGGCGGGGGCAAAGGCAGGGCGCGGCGCCGAACTTATTAAAAAATCAGCTGGCCTCGGCGAGCTGGTTGGACCACATTATAAATAAAACAAAACCCGCGATTGTTGCAAAACGCTGCAGCTGGACTAATGTCTCAAACATGTTTTTTCACATTAATTAACTTTAATAAAATGCAGTTTTTAATATAGCCTTACTTTTATATTATCTCGCAGGAGGTGCGAAAAGTAGAGTAATAGTACTCCTCGGGGATTAAGCTGTTTTGTCTTGGGCGCGCTTGAATCCCTCACTGCACTTCGGAGGTTAAATCTGGAGTCCTTTGTTACGTTTAGGATTCAATATCTCGCCCGTGACATAAAACAGGACCCGTGACCTGGTGCATATTCTACTGATATAGGGACTTAGATCCCATTATATGAATCACGTTCCCTGACTTTACCAGACAATATCTGTCACAGGCATTGTAATCATGGTTCCTTCTCCTTGCGCCAGACAGTTTGTTTGTACGGAGAAGTGAAAATAAAGTTGCTTTGATCAAATATTTTGTAGTGAAAGTTGTTCAGAATGATGTCCCTAACAATAGCTTTAAATATGACTGCACCTTACTGTTTCACCCTATGTATGTATGTTAGTATATCATACGTGCAGATGGGGCTGAAAAGAAGAGAGAGGCCTATGTCCAGCTGTAGCAGTGATTGATGAGTATGATAATAGTTGAAGTGAATTCAATGACTTTCTGAGGTTTCTTTAATAAATTAAATATTTCATAAAATCATTGACTTTACATTTACCGCAATCAAATGTAATTAAGCAATCCCGAAGGAAACAGAGTCGCGTCAGCAAATCCCTAATTTATCGAATTTGGGCACCAATAAAGGGCTGTTGCCTAAGTAGCCCAAAAGCCCCTTACAACCATTTAAAATGAAATTGTACTTCATTCATCAACTCGGTTCTCTAATTTTGAGATTATTCACACATAATAATCATAAAATTAGGATACAGGATTGAACAAACGAGTACTAGTAGTATGTAACTAATAGGTAGTGGCTCTCTGAGTTCGAGACCTCGCGAACAACACCGGAAATTTACGTCTTTTTAGGGTTCCTTAGAGAAACAAGGAGCCCTTATAGTTTCGTCAAGTCTGTCTGTCCGTCCGTCCGTCCGTATGTCACAGCAACTTTATGCAGAAACTATCAGGACTACACAGTTGAAACTTGGTATGTAGATGTATTCTGTAAACCGCTTTACGATTTTTATACAAAAATAGAAAAATTAAAATAATTAAAGGGGGCTCCCCATACATGGAACTGAAAACCAAAAACCTTTTTTTTATCAAACCTATATGTGTGGGTGTCTAAGGTCTTTAAAAATGACATTGATATTGCTGAAACCATTTTGCCTCAAAGTAAATCCTTAAAGAGACAGACCCTTCCAAAGTGGAAAAACGTGTGTACCTACCCCTCTAACTTTTAAAGTAAGAGAGTGAAAAATCTATAAAAAAAAACATATGCTGTGTATCTCAATACACACTTTCAAGGATAATTGGTTGTAGCAAAATAAAATAAGCAGTTTTTAATTTATAAATCATTTATTACAAACCACAAAGATAACTTTGTTATTTAACAAAGTTATAACACAAACATCCAGTCACATAACACTTGGCCACTTTTTATAACGATTCCACTTGTTCATCGATAAAGAGGGAGGGAAATAATGAAAAAACTGCCAAGTGCAAGTCGGACTCGCCCATGAAGGGTTCCGTTGTAGCAAGTAATTATGTGACTGGATGTTTGTGTTGTAACTTTGTTTTTCATAGTGTTTGTATGAATGACAAAGTTATCTTTGCGGTTTTAATAAATGTCTTATCTTATATAAAATATATCTTAAAAACAGCTTATTTTATTTTGTTTAAACCAATTTTCGTTGATAGTGTGTATTGAGTTACACAGCATATATTTTTGTATAGTTTTCATTCTATTACTTTAAAAGTTAGAGGGGGGGGGGACACATTTTTCAACTTTGGAAGGGGGGAAGGGAACTCTTTAGCGATTAACTTCGAGGAAAAATGGTTTCAGGAACCTCAAAGTCATTTTAATTATATTTTATTTTAATTTTATTATATTTGCGACATAAACAGCAAATAATATAGATAAGTTACAATATTAAATAATACAAGAATAAAGCCAGTTACAGATATCCACAGAAGATACAGAAAAAAGTAGAAGAAAAACTTAGCAATAAGAATAAAGAAATTAACTGGTCACATCAAGGAAAATCTTTTTATCATCGGCATAAAACAAAAACCTACATTGGAAACAATTGGGTAAATACAATTACAGACCGCTTTATCAAATACCTTACCAAATACATTGAGGATAGATATTGGTCTATAATGTTCAATAACATTTTTAGTGCCCTTTTTATGGATCGGGAGGATATGCGCTTACTTCGGAATAGTCTTTTAGTTCTTTTATCTACACACGTAGCATAAACCCTCTTTACAGCGTTCAAAAACCGCACGTTACGATCAGCATTATGTTAAACTACTTGGTAAAAACTCGTTTCGTATCTGGAAAACTACACATAATGGTCATTATATGTAGTTTTTCTACATACAATGACATTCAAATTTCGAACGCCGACGCCCACCCGCGTGCCGTCCCTAGTTTATCTGTGAAGTTGGTACTGACATTCAAATTTCGAACGCCGACGCCCGTCTGCGTGAAGTTGGCACTAAAGAACAAGCTAAACAATTGCAGAACCACAATGCCGGTCAAACATGCGGTTCCTGAACACATAAAAGAGAGCTTATGATATGTGTTTAGATAAACTAGTGTATGTAACTGTACATAATTAGGCATTAAAACTCTCGCGTGATATTATTATGAAACTCGAGTTTTAATGCCCTCCATTATGCAGCAGTCACATAAACTACTATTAGCGATCTGTTGAATATGATGCACAGGGGAAATGATAATTTGTTCGCGCACCGAACTATGAAATATGGTGGGATCTTGTCACCTGCCTGCACCACCATTGATTTTGAGCGACTTAAGTACCTAATTTAAGTATATTATAGAGTCAGGATGTAACTGAGTGGTACTGATATTGTTGTTATCGTCACAAAACGGTGGAGCCAAAGGTAGATCGGGATAGGATGTTGCTGGTTGACTGAAAACTGAGCTAAAAAAATAGTTAAAACTTTTACAAATGCTAGTAGGGCCAACGCAATACTGCACACCATTGTAAACTAGTGATTGCGGGTAAGCCGAATTACGCCTACGTGCTTTTACGAACGACCACAATTGCTTAGGGTTAATTTTGATATTTGTTTGCATTGTTTGAATGAAGTACTTTTTGCCTTAAGAGCCAGTAGTGAAAATTCTATGTAATCCAATGGATTATTGTGCAGTTTCCACTTTTTGTGACAGTTGGCTTGCACTCTGTTTATTTTAATACGTGCCTCACTAAACCATATAGGATGCAAAGTATTTTTAAATACCTATCTATAGACACCCTACACATAAAGGTTTGATGAAAAAAAAAAATTGGTTTCGGTTCCAGGCATAATTATTTCAATCCCCCTTTAATTATTTTCATTTTTAAATTTTTGTGTAAAAATTGTAAAGCGGTTCACAGAATCTATATACTAAGTTTCAACTGTGAAGTCCTGATAGTTTCTGCATAAAGTTGCTGTGACATACGGACGGACGGACGGGCGGAGGGACAGACAGACTTGACGAAACTATAAGGGTTGTTTCTCAACGGAACCCTAAAAACCATTAAAAGCAAAGCAAACAACTCGACTGCATTTTCTTTCAATACCACAAACAAACTTCCGAATGCACCTGGTTAGGTACATGGAGTATGAAAGTAGCAGCGCCAAGAACTTTGTAAACTACATTTGTGGTCTAAAATACAACCTATTGACTTTTTACAAAAATTACATTGCCTTCGTCACTTTCACGGTCTCCACAAATTCACCGACACTATATTTGTTAATCCATCAAGCCATTTGGGCTGTAGAGTTTTTTTTACATTTTCAACCCCAAATTTACGCTATTTTGAACAATTTCCAAAAACTAAATAAAAGAAACATATAATTATCAAACCTGCTCACAAAAAATTACGAGAATCGGTTGAGAAATGCGACCTTTAGAGGAAAACAGCCGGACAGAAATCCAGACAGACATAGGAAAGCTTTCTAAACCCTCATATCCCCGACCACAGATTAGATAATAGTTGCAGTTTATCAGATGAAGAAGTGTTAGTGTTAAAAAAAGCAATAAAAATAAATAACCCGACTGCATATTCTTTCAATACCACATACAAACTTACGAATGCACCAGTTTAGGTACACGAAGTATGGATGTAGCCGCACCAATAACTTTGTAAACGACATTTGTGATCAAAAATATGATTTTTACACTCAAATCACACCTCTTTTATATCAATTCACCTTCAATCTATCAATTTAACCCCATGTTGCCTCCATTTTGAAAAATTACCAAAAACTGAATCTGCTCGCAATATTTCAAGGGAATCGGTTGAGAAATGAGAAAAGACGGAAATCTGGAAAAAAATCCGGACATTACCACAGAATAATAACTAGTTTACGAAAGCCTCTTTGCCCTAGCTGAGACGGAGAGGTTTATATATTATAGCTCGCTTCGCTCGTTCGGTCATTAAATAAATGTGGCCCTTTGATGTCCCCACCGTGGGGCACCGGCCTTTAGGCGGAGTCGAGTAAGATTGAGCCTGTACCTTCTAAACCATATCTTATATCTAGTTAGACTAGTTAAATTTTGTGACAAATGTCCATTTGCTTTAGAAAATATCGGAATTATACACAATTCCCACCCGTTATGCCGTAGTGTAAAGACAAACCATCAGAAGTCTTGAACCAATAAGTACTTGTTCTGATAAATGATGCCTTTTCAAGACAATTTGTCAAGGCAGTCGAGCAAACTGATCTGCAGTATTGATAAAACGCTAGAAGCAGACACTAACGAAGAGAAATAGACGCTAACGCTAACTAAATAAATAGTCATCAGTATAGGAGTTCCGTAGAGAGATCTAGAATCAGGCTTCTTAATAATTCTGTACAGTTAGATTTGTGTCTCAATGAATTACTACGTTTTACTTGAAGTAAAGAATTACAGGTTCATCCAGAAATATTTAAAATAGTTCTGGCCGCTTGAACCGTCCAGAAAAGTGATCAATAAAAGTTGCTCTGAACAACTCTGTGTCAGGGTGGAAGTTAGTCCCTAAAAGATCACGACACCGTAAATAGGTACTAACTATAAATATGGAGGGCTATTTAGTGCAGTTTCAAGGTGCTATTTGAAATTGCAAGTATTCATAACGTTAACGCAAATTGCCTTAAACATCTAGACTGTCGTTTCCTTATCTCTAAAGTTCTAAACATTGCCATGTGCCGGCTAGAGCAGGTCCGTTTCCCAAACTTGTATTTTGCTGGTGATGCCGTGTGATATTAAACGTTTTTACCTGGCGATAAAGTTCATTGACTCGTGTCGTAGAAGTTCGGGATAATTTGGTAGGATCATAAGGCGCGGCTATTCGTGTCAGTTCGGGTTCTTAACAGCTTAGCTATGCAAATATCGATGTTTTGTCAGCAGAGGTTTGTCCTAGTTGTGTACGTACAGTACAGCGCAACCACTGGACTAAGGAAATTAAAACGGTTGGACAGTAAGACGATCTCCCCAATTAAAATAGGGAAATATTAAACTGCACATCAAAAATACTGATTTCCACAGCAAATATCAGGGCAAAATGCTGCCGTAGCTTAGGTGAAGGGTAAAGGGGGTAAGCGAAGCTAAGCCCCCTTTATCCTTCGTGTTAGGTAGAACATGTAAGAACAACAAAAAATACTTAAAACATGGACATACACATAAAATATTTAAAACATAAAAAAAGTGTTTTTGTTGATTGTATTTTGCTGTGCAAATCAGTATTTTTTATGTGCGATTAAATACTAGCCATTGAAATATATTTGGCTTATAGCCAGTTTCAGAAACGATATTTTATTTTAAAGCCCCATTAAAGGCTTCAGTTCCATAAAATTTTGATTTTTTGACAAAACATGTCTCTTATTTCTGAGTTCTCTTATGTCAGTTTACAAGCCCAGACGTTATGCCCATTAGCGTTTAAAATTTAAAGATCTTTGCTTTAACTGGCTGTAACTGTACCAGAGTCGTTTAATGATTCATTATAGATTACTTAGTGAACGATTTTGTAGGTAATTTCAAATGTAGAATCGGATTAACAGTACATTGAATTTCTCTGAGAACCGCGATAACTGAAGTATGTAAGTATGACTGAGTTGCAGAAACGACCCCTTTAAATTTTAGAGCCCCGCAAAGCGCTCGTGGGAGTAACGTCAAGACGTGTGAACTGCCATGAACATTTTGTATGTTATATTTATGATAAAACATAATTTATACATATGAAGAAGAACCATGTTTTAACAAAGAAGATAAAAATAGTTGAGGCCATTAGAGTTTTGCGGGGCTTTAAAATTTACAGATCGTTTCTGCAACGGGCTGCATGCAAGTGAAGTAAGTAAGTGGATTTACTGAAGTATAGCCGAGTTGGCACTAACTTTGATATTCCATCCATACAAAATAACTGCAGAACGTCAAAGTTGACTCAAGATGATCGATATGTACGTATATTTCGTATATATTTATGGATTATGTTTAAACGATCACCAAAAACACACCTATTTTACTTCCAATAAATTCGAAACGACCGCCAGAATTAGTAAATAACCACCAAATTGTGTTTGGATGAATGATCATCAAACTTCTTTTTATGTTTTGTGTATTTAAGTTTATGTTTTAAGTATTTTTTGTTGTTCTTACATGTTCAACCTAATACGAAGGATAAAGAGGGCATCGCTTCGCTCACCCCACCCTTCACCTAAGCTGTCGCAGTATTTTGCGCTGATATTTTCTGCAACTTTTGGTGCTCATTTACCCATTTTGTGTAGAAAAAATATATTTTGGTGATCATTATATTTGTTGCCTATATTTATTGTACATGACATAACAAATTGGCAAGCTTATCTCTACCGAGATGAGTACTAACTCGCTTTGTATCTTTCGACCAAAATAATAATAATAGAAAACCCAAATTACCGAATCACACAGTCGAAGTAATATTTAGTATTACGTGCGCCTGTCGTAAGTTTATAGCAATGAAACACTGTAGCGCAGCTGGCCATTGACTCAAGATGACCGGTATGTGCGTATGTATTTTTTTTATTTTTATTTATTTATTTATTTACACAAAATTATAGTTACTCATTATGGGAACACCACTTAAACCACTGGGGTTTGTGTGTGGTGTGATCTACTCATTAATTATCGTATTTAAGTTAGCAATAGCATTATTTTAAATATTCAATTACATCATTAATAAATCAATTACATAATATTCAATGGTATTCATGACATTCAAAAACATAATTTTAAAATTCAATATAATTAGTAGGTACATTTCTCAAGAACTATTCCGTCTTTCTAGTTTTTCTGTAAAGTGTGATTTGAGTTTAGCTTTGATATTAGTTTGACTGATCGAGTCTCTATATATGTATATTTTGTATTTATTTAGTGCAAATGACTTAACAAATTAGAATCCAATAGGAAAATCATTAAAAAAGGCAAGCTAACTCGCTTTCTATCATTTGAACGAAATAATAATAATATGGAATCCAATTTACCAAATCCCAAAGTCAAAGTAATATTTGGTATAACAAGCGCCTGTCGTAAGTTTATAGCAATGAAACACTGGAGCGCAGATGGCCTTAACTCCTCTGGTAGGCGCGACACGACATTTTCGAAACCACTGAAATGAGTCTAAATCGCGAATTTATGCGTCTTTGTACTTCTAAGAAAAGACGTCGGCGCTCTCAAAGTGACTAAAACCGTCATATGCTTTTGCAATATGATATTCGTTACTGTTGTCCATGCCTACTAAGCAGGTTGCATAGTCGACACTTGTCTAGATCATGTTATGACTGGGTGAATGCGATACAATCGTTGTTATTTTAGGTTACACGTTTCGTTTCCAACTAGGCATGGTTTTAGATGTCCGACAGTATTAAATGATGCCTAGTAAACAGTAGAATAACTATTTATAAAGCGATTGAAAGTAATACAAATCGGAAATATCGCCCGGCCTTCGCGTACCATCCCGCCATGAATAATGAAAGAACATGTATTCAATGCCGAGCACTCTCCTTGAGTCACCTTCGTCGCAGGCCTGAAAAGGATTGCAGGGCATTATTTCAGTGAAAGGCTTATTTGAAAGGTTGTCATAACGTAAGACGAGCCTTGCCGTCGTAAAAATATGTCCGTCGCTCTTATCTCTACAGAACCATTCATAAGCCCGGCGTCTCGTCGCGAGTTTCAAATATACTGCCTCGATAAGGAACGCAAATTCACAGAATAAAAAAGACCCTGCAGAGTACAAATAATTCTCTGCTGCTCTCGTTTTACACCGATTAAGGTCCGTATTAATAAACCATTCTCAGTTACGAGAGCTTTCTTAAGCGCGTCAAAATTACAGATTTTGATAATGGCAAAACCGTCATTGTGACATATAGCTGAGACAACTCAGAGCTTAATTATACGGGCCTGAATGAAAGGTTTTGTATACGTTCGCTCGTAAAAGTAATGGATACGGCGAAGCAGAATGATAGGGTTGAAAACTCAGCAAAGGGGGAGGGAAAACAATAATTTACCTCCGCCAAGCCCGTGACCCCGTCTAAGCAACCATTGAATCAGGATATAGCCAAGTTACTTTTGTTGTTTTTGTTGCTTCCTCGTAACCCATATTTGTGAACGACTCTGACGTCATTACGTAACGTCCTCGATTTTGCTATCAAGCGAGGGGTGGCGGGTCAGCTCGGGTCCCGCCGGTTCGTGAATGCACGGCGCATGCGTCGAAATTGCGCCAATTTCAGCCACAGCGGCCTCTGTCGACGGTTTTCAGTTTCAGTCCATTGGAAGTGCAATACAGGGACGCTGCGTCCTGCGTCGTCGCACCCCGCGGACGGCACTTGAATGCAGTAACTCACTCGTAACTCCGCATCTGCCTGCACAATGTATAAGTTTAGTTAACGCTGAGAGGACCGGAGTGCTGTGTTTTAGGGTTAAATACAAAAGTTTTGTGTAAAGTAACAAATATTTGGAAAATTATAATATAAGATTGTGTTTGGTTGTGTCGGTTGGGTCGGCGGAGGCTCTGCGGTGCCGTCAGGCGTCAGCCTTGAGGCTGCAACCTTGACACATATTCCAGCATCACAGTTCCAAGTTGGCTCTCGTTTCTATTACACTCTCTCTTGACATTTTCCGCAAACGCCCGAGAGCCCTTCCACTAATTATCGAAGTTTGTGTACTTAGTGCTAAACTGTGAAAGAAGTAGAATGTAGAGTTGATGGAATAGACGTAGCAGTTCATAATGTTCATAACGTATCTAAAATTAACGGCTTAAATATGAAGATTAAATAAAAAAATAAGTAAATACTTAGAGAAGGTTAATAATGTTGGCTTAGGAATATGAAAAGTTGCGCAAAATGATACCGTTGTGACCTCAGATTGGATGAAGACCGTCGTTGTCAACATGAAATTTTTAAGAGGTGAGCTAATTTGTTTAGACAATTTTAATTTCAGCTTATTTAAACATCGCAGCACACATACACAATATAATATTTACTTAGCATGTTTGGTACCATCGAGTGCCGTTTGAACTAATGAGAGATTGAAAAAGTATTGCTTTGAAACGTTTGTCCTTCGATGACGTCATGATCGTAAACGTTCATAATTTTATTACTCTGGAGGGTACCGACTGACGATTGTTTTACTTGTTGTACCGTATATTGTTCTTGTAATAGCCATCTATTTATAAAGCAGTGGGGTGAGCCCAAACCTGGGTTGAAGCAAGTCCAATGCTGTGCTGAAGGCAAATGGCATGAACAAAACAAATTAGTTAGGACGAGCTTACGACGACCCGAATGGCCGAGTCGGCAGTGACCCTGCCTACGAAGAGAAGGGTCCCGGGTTCGAGTCCCGGTGGGGGCAAATATTTGTTTGATGAGAACGGATGTTTGTACCCTAGTAATAGTTGTTTATCTATCTAAGTATAATATTTGTCTACATAAGTATGTGTATAGTTGTCTAGTACCCAAGATATAGGGAATCCTAGTTTGGGACTTGATCAATATGTGTAAATAGTGTCCAAGGTATTATTATTATTATTATAGCTGCATCTAGCTTAGTACATACCTACATATACGCATCTCAAAGCTTATAGATTACATATTTTTCACTCCTCTTATCATTATCACACAGGCAAATAAATAATCCTCCTGAGATTTACCTGATCACTTCTGCAGATACCCACAGTACCACATATTACACCGCCAGTTGTGGAAGTCCTTCTGATCACTTCTGCAGATACCCACAGTACCACATATTACACCGCCAGTTGTGGAAGTCTGACGGCGTCAAGACAATTTAAGGAACGCAATAAGCGGACAATTATTTAAATACGACGCCTCTTGTGACAGCTGCCTTAAGTATTTTTTTCAAACTCGTTATTTGATAAGTATACTAGCTGATGCCGCAACTTCAACTGCGTGTTCCTAGAACTTATAATTTTCCGAGATAACGTTACTCTCCTTCTAGTGCAGTCGAATTAAAAGTATCCTATATGTTAATCTCGCTCATAAACTATCTCTTTGCTAAATTTCATACAAATCCGTTCAGCCGTTTTAGAGTTATTGGGGCACAAACACATTAACATCTAAACATCGCTATATACTTTCACATTTACACTATTCGTTGGATCTAGTTAGTTTTTATGTGACGCGTCTAGAATCGATCGACTGTTAACCATTTCAAACTGCGGTTAAAATTAAAATACAATAGGTCGGAGCTCGTAAGCTCATCAATAGGGTAGAGTTCACAGCCCTCGACTTAGGTGTCTGCGACTTACGTGAACCTAAGTCCCGACTCCCGACCCTGTCTGCTGTTGGCACCTAAAGTCACCCTGGCGTATCTTTCACTACATTAACTTTTGTTGTGTAACCTTCCCTGGTGCTGACGCAAAAATCTTAGCCGAACTCGGGTGCTGTATTTCAGATTTATTGTACAATAACGTTTGATTTGCAGCAGAAATGTCTCAAAAGTTTAAACTTTAAACTACATATGTACCACTAAATATAATGAGCCATGAAAATTTTCGGCGGGGCGGTGAGCGCCTTGCATATTTCACAAAATTAGATTTTGAGGCCATAGCAATAAGAATTACACTACAGGGTATCCTAGTGTGGGGCCAGAAGCAATGTTTGCGCCTGTGTATAAATTTGTTTAGTTTTTAAATAGTTTGCTGGGATTCGAGACGGAAAATCGGTTTGATTTCGAGTTCGGCAAACCTTGACATCGACTTCAAACTGGATTCGAACCACGGGCATGTTAACAAATATCTGTAATATTCAAATCTATATTTATACTCTAATCTACCTCAAAATTAGTTCCATTTCTATTTTTCGGCTTCTTACCTGTTTCACAATTTCAAATGATAGACCTGTCATCAAATGGCAAACCAACCTATACTATGTAATACGGTAACTTATGCCTCACTAACCTGTATTTGGTAATGGCATAGCATTATTAGAGGACTTTGAACCTTTTTGTAAGTAAGTTGCAAGTACTTAAAATTACGTATTTTGGTTTACACCTCCGAAATATCCGCCAATCGATAGAGAAGATAATAACATAATGATTAACAACCAGCAAATAATCTTTGACAAAATTTCGTAAGTTATAGAATTTCTGACATATTTCAGTTTAGGAAAATATTATTTTTTATGTAACATCTTCAAAATTAAACCCATCTCTATTTTTCGATTTCTAACCTGTATCACAATGTCAAATTAAAGACCTGTCATCACATGGCAAACCAACCTTTACTGTGTAGTATGGTAATTCATGCCACACCAAACTGTATGTGGTAATGGCATAAAAAATAGAGAACTTTGAACCTTTTTGTAAGTAAGTAAGTATTTAAAATTACATATTATATTTTGGTTTACACCTATGAAATATACGCCAATCAACAGAGAAGATAATTACAACCAGCAAATAGTGTTTGACAAAATGTTATAGATTATATGATTTCTGACATATTTCAGTTTAAAGAAAATATTTATTTTTACTTGGCTTGTGTTTAAACGATTACCAAAAAATGCGAAAATTTGCTACCAATAAATTCGAAGTGACTGCCAGAATGGGTAAATGATCGCGAAATTCTGTTTGGATACATGATCACCAAACTTATTTTTATGTTTTGTGTACATAAGTTTATATTCTATGTAGTATTTTTTGTTGTTCTGACATGTTCAACCTAACAAGAAGGATAAAGGGGGCTTCGCTTCGCTCACCCCCTTTACCCTTCACCGAAGCTGCCGCAGTATTTTGCCCTGATATTTTCTGCAACTTTTGGTGATCATTTACCCATTTTAGATAAGAAAAAATATATTTTGGTGATCATTTAAATTTTTCCCTTTTTATTTAACATCTTCAAAATTAGACCCGATTTTGAAGATGTTTCACAATTTCAAATTATAGTCCTGTTATCACCAACCTGTACTATATAGTTACATATATTACATAATATGGTAAAAAATGTATTGTATGGATTCTGGCAAGTTGCAACTACTTTAAATTAAGTATTTTGTTGAACACCTATGAAATATACGCCTATCGACAGAGAAGATAATAATAATAACTAACAGCAAATACTCGATGAAAAAATGTCCCGACGTATTTCAGTTTAAAGAAATATAAATTTAATTTTTTATCTTCAAACAGAAATATTTCAGAAACCATATAATTTACGACAGTTCTTTAAAAAATATTTGTAATTTGTAATTATCTACTCTGCCAAGACACTAAAATAAGTACCTTGCCAGTTCTGCCAAGGAGATTCGAACCCTTTGCACAAGGCAGTATTCTATTTGTGCCGTGTACGCTTTTCTTATGCTTAAGAAAAGTGAAGTGAACACAAGGTAACCTGTCATAAGAACGTCTCTGAATTAGATGAATTATTACCAGTTACAGCTACCAGCAGTTACCAAAAATTTGTGAACGAAGACGTACATTTGGCAGTATGAGCGACAGATAGGCGTAAGGAATTATGTGTATGGAATGTAAAGCTTTCAACGTGAATAACATAACGCAATAATGTTCTATAAATTTCATCCTAATAACAACTTAACGCATTTTCATATCAGTAATTTCCTAAAACTATTTTAAATACATATTAAAAAAACAGGGTTACCAAGTTTATATTTTTCCCCGGAATTTTCCATTCCGTCTAACTTGCATCGTTAAACTTTAAACTATAAACTTTAAAGTTAGTAACAATACACTTATATAGATTCGTTGGTAAACTATTAAGTTTTTTTTGACACAAATAATATTTTGGAAATGTCATAATTTGCAGCGACGGCATTAAAATTAAGACGCAAGGCAGACGGATTGAAAAAATGCAAGGGAAAAAAGAATTCTATGTAGCCTTATTGTTTTTTTTTTAATATTTAAATTAGTTTCAGGAAATTAGGTGAGCTGTCGTCCGAAACTTCAAAAAAAACTTTGATTATGCTCTTGCTTCTGGCGTTGGAAGTCCAAAACAGAACGAAGTCTGTCGGGTCAGCTTGTAGTAAATAAAAATAAGCCCATCTATTGTAGAAATACACGAGGCAGATATTAATTAAATAAAAAAAACTAATTTGTATATTAAATAACTGGCTAAAGTGGGCATAATTGTGCATCTACCAACCCGTTTGGGAGAAGGGATAATGTTGTGTTGTTGTCATGTTATGTTAAGCTTCAAATTTAAATTTCATTGATGAGTTGAGTAATTACAAAAGAAATCAGGCATTGTTGATAACACGTCAAAGATCAGCGATAACGGCAACCCTTTTACAGTTGTGGCACACCCTGCCACTTTTATTCAGAGCGCTCTGAAAATAGGGCAATGAGACCGTACTATGATATTCAATGATGCTTGAAAGATGGACGAAATTTTGCTCAAAAAAGCATGATAAGAGAAATCAGTGGTCCATTATAAATTACCTATAACGCGGGATAGGTAGTTGTACTCGTAGCTTAAGCCAAACTGAACAAAACTTAGGTTTAGACTCGCGAAGGTTAGCAATTCTTTCAAGGGTCGATGCATTCTCTACTACAACAAGATACCTCTGGAGATCTTGAAATTGCCATTTGAGCAATTTAAAATCCATGTTAAAGCGACTTTGTCGAAAAAGGGATATTACAATGTTCAAGATTACTTAAATTATGGGTCTGTATTGGGTTAATCTGGCTCAACACAGACCTTGCTGTTAATAATTTTGTAATTATTTATTCCTGCTTATTAATTATAATAATGACTAAATATTATATTTTGTATTAGTTAAGCATAAGCAATTTTTAAAAAGAGATCTAAAAATCAATCTGTGAGAGTTTCTACGCCCTTCTTCTCCCACAGTGGTCCAATGTAGAGAAGTGGCAAAAAATGACGATTGCTAAGTATTTGTAAATATCTACAGTAATAAAGACATTTGGAATTTGGAATTTGGAATTTCTAAAACGGGTCAATTTGTTAAAGGGAAATAATAAAACGACCGAATAAAAAACGAGTTGAGCGAATGACCATGAACAGCGGAATCAATAAGGCTAAGATATCGCAATATTGCAAAAAGAAGCACTGAGTATTATAGCCAGGTTTGTGAACATTACACCAGTTTTTGTTTCGTTTTATTACCGAAATTATGACCAAAAACATCGGCCATTTCCGAAACGCTTTGAAAAGTTGTCATATGGCATCGGCGTTTATGATGACGTCCTTTTTTGCTGTTGAAGTATAAAATATAAAATTACCTTTGTTTTAGTGTACAATATAGTACATATTCACAAATTTTTATTGCACAGAACATTACAACAATAAATTATACACGAAATTAAAAGGCAAAGGCGAGCTTATCACTCAACAGAGTTTTCTTCCAGCTAACTGAAAAGGGTAGTCTAGTGCAATTATAAAATTACAAAATGCCACTACAATATAATATTAACTATAAAAATACATGTAATAAAAGAAATATCAGATAAAATTAAAATAAACAAATAATAATAATAAACAGATAAATACAATTACTGTGACCGCTAAGGGTCGCAGGAATGCAGGGCTGATGAGAATGGGAAAGTTTGAGATGAGCAGATGAGAAAATATGGGTTTGAGGTTAGATGGGAAGGTGGAGCAAGTGGTCAAGGTACCTGGACGGCGTCTTGGGGTGTGCCAGCCTTCCTCGGTCTGCGACTGCAGGTTCAGCACCCGGGCCTGGATCCTCCAGGTCAGCAGAAGGGCACGCGCAACCTCGTGGGTATGTAACGCGCGGTATCGGGTTTTAACGTAGTAGGTACGTGCACGCACACTATTCACTAGCGATGGAATTGGATGCGAAATGTGCCGACTGGTATTTGTTTCGGAGCGGATAAATGCGCAGCGATGCGAGCCGAGATATCGTGTTCAAAATTTCAAGGAGCAAACTTCAAAGATGGCGTCGATCCATTCGCGAGATCAAAACTCTCTTGTTTTCTCTGACGTCACGCACTGCGTTTCGTTTGTGCGTGAACAATTACATACTTATATATTATACAATACCTATATGAAAGAGAAAGTAAGTGCTTTTTCAAGCGATTCTTAAAGGAGAAGAGAGTGGGACTGTCCCTAATAGTGCAGGGAAGTGCATTCCATAGCCGAATGGCCCTCAGCCTGAACGAGTGCTCGTAGGCGACGGTGTTATGCTGGGGAATACATAGAAGAGACACCGTGTGAGATCTCCGCTCCTTGCCTCTGGAGAAAAGGAGCTCAAAACGTTCACGAAGGTAGGAAGGATATCTGGGGTTTCTCAAGATGTTGAAGTGTAAAGCCAATATGTGGGAATCACGGCGAAGACGAATCGGGAGCCAACCCAGTTCCTTGCGATACTGCGAGAGGTGGTCATACTTGCACAGCCCGAAGATGAACCGAATCCCGAGGTTCTGAAGTCGTTCGAGTTTATTCAGTTCTTCTTCGTTCGCACTCACCCAGCAAGCATCGGCATAGTCAATTAAAGGAAGTAGAAGGGACTGGGCTAGAGTGACTTTAGTATGCCGTGGAAGAAAGTGTTGTATTCTCCGAAGAGAGTGAAACGATGCAAAGACTCGTCTGCTGACCTCGGAGACATGGGGCGACCAAGACAGCATGTTATCGAATACAACTCCGAGATTTTTAGCTTTATCGCTGTATTTGATTACGGTTCCGTCAAATATTAGAATATTATTTTTTACCATATTTTACATGTTTTATAATGGATGAGGGATTTGTCAAAGGCCAATCTGACAACTTTACCTACTTCAACTTCTTAGGTTTATCTCGTCGATAATAGCTTGGTACCTCAGACTATCAGGAATTATCGTAGAGCAGTCGTGTTTGAACTAATATTATAAATTATGATAAGCTGGTTTGCAAACTTGGTGTCATGAGCTGTTGATGGATTGAGGACTTGGCGACAGTACTGGAAATCAGGAACCATGATATGTAAGGCAGTCGTGTTTGGACTAAATTTTTAAGGATGATGAGCTGGTTTCCCAAACTTTGTGACATGTGCAAGTGACAGAATGAGGACTTGGCGACAGTACTGGAAATCAGAAACCACGAATAGTAAGGCAGTCAGGTTTGAAATCAATTTATTAATGATGATTAGATTAAATATGATTAGTTTCCGAAACCAGCTCATCATCCTTAACTAATAGAGTCCAAACACTACGAGTCTTACTATTCCTGGTTGCTGAGCTTCAGTACTGTCACCAAGTCTATCTTCTTCTATCACGTGATTGAGGACTTGGAGACAGTATTATCTTTAAATGTGTTCGAATGTATGTAATATATACAAATATAAGGTGACACTGTAAGTATTCGGTCATTTGGTTCTTTAGGACACGTGACAGTGGGTACAATTACCTTTATGGCTTACGATATCCCAGACAAGCTTTTATTCTATTATTTGGTACTAATAATTGAAAGGCTTGGTTCACCATTCACTCTCGCTCTCACCTTACAACTCTTCCTTACTTCAGAGATGATTGATACGAATTCATCTTCTTTAAACTTAAAAAACAACAAAATAAAATTAAGTACATATATTATAGGTAAAACATCTAAAAAAGGGGGTAAAACTTGAGTCACAATGATCTTCACAACAGTAAGCACTACTTTTATTTCCAATAGGATCTGTCTCCTTACGGCGTTCATCCACTTTTTTCTAATTTTAGGGTTTAATGGCACACAAAAAAATAACTTATTTAGTGTTTCTTGGTTATTTTGGGTTTGTTTATAGTTTTTCGTGCTTGAACCGATCCGATCACCTGACTAGTAAAGTGACGTCATCGCTGATGTTACGTTCAGTTGACAAATTGTTTCCCGGGGAGTTGAAATTTGAGCTTTAATAACACCGTAATTTTTAAGATATCTAAAAAAATAATTAGTTCTCTTTAAGTATCCTAAGCTTTCTTATGAAGTGATAACTTCACAAGAAAGCTTAGGCCGATCGTGCCTCTCTATCGCTTGTTCCGCGCTCTCGCTTGCGCGCTCGGCTCATGTGGAACGTGACAATTAGTCATGCGTTTTCATGCGATTTATAAGACTTATCACGTCAAAAACTACTACACGTAAATTACTGAATGGTTTAGCGACCGCTTTGGCTAAATAAAGATTGTCTTAGCACTGTTCGTTCGTGTTAGGTTAAGCATGTAAGAACGACAAAATCCAACGCTCGTTTTGTATTTTTTGTTACTCGAATTAAGGTTATCAAGTTGCTGTTTTTTATATTTATAGTCATTTTGACAGACGAAGTCAGTATTTATAGTCACGTTAATTTTTTGTCGCCATTCAGTAATTCAGTAAGGCGAAACCAGTATTTTTGCCAAGCGAAAACTGGATTTTCAGTCATACTTTTAAATACTACCTTTTGTCAAAAGGTAATGGTTACCTAGAGAGGTAAGGCAGAGGCCTTCCCTAGCATAAACCTTATTCCTAACCTGTTGCCTGTTGTTGTATAGTTATTTTCATATGCCGATAAGGGAGCAGGGGCATGCAAGGCCGATCGCGAATTTTCCTTGCTGAAGAATTTTGGTAACTAACCCAACGAATTAACATATGTATGAGGTGTTACATAAATATTTGCTACTTTAACTTGATTGATTAATTTTTGTACAACCAATGCAAGTGCAATGTATAAAAAACCAAGCGAAATACAAAAAAATATTTGAGCCATTTTATGTATAACGTAACAATATCGTAGAGTTGACTATATCATGATATAGCCAACCATGGTTGAATTACTTTCATTGAACGAAGAAATATTTTAGGGTAAAACACTGCGGTAGCTTAGGTGAAGACTAAAGGGGCGAGCGCAGCGAAACCCCCGAATAGTCTTCGTGTTATGTCGACATGTATAACGCAAAAACACCACGTAGTACTGAATGCAAATGCTTTTAAAAAGACATGTTTTCGTGAAATTAAAACCTTTCTGATCACATCATAAAATAATTGACAATATCATGAAATGGTTGGCCATTTCATGTCATAGTCAATCCATGGTTGGCTATTTCATGAAATAATCAAATTCTACGATATAGCTACGACATGTATATGTCACCGTAAGATAGTCAATACCGTTAGTTGATCAACTAACGTTCTTTTTCTCGTTAGTTGGTCAACTGTCGACAGATGAAACTGTAGCGTACTGCTTACTTTATGACGCGTTAGTTGATAAACTAACGGTTAAAACTGTTAAATAGTAAACTGGTTTAAATTTGAATTGCAAACGAAATACCAGGGCAAACACTTCGGTAGCTTAGCTGAAGAGGGGGCGAGCGCAACAAAGCCCCCGAATAGTCTTCGTGTTAGGTTGACATGTAAGAACAAAATAAACGTAAATTCCAAACCCTGTCGGTCTGGTTCACTATCTGTCGATAGTTGATCAACTAACGCGTTAGTTTATCAACTTACGGTTTTGACTATCTTACCGTGACATATACAAGGTTAGTTATTCAGCATCGCAAGAGTATAATCAATTTATGAAATAAAAAAAACGATATTTTTCTTTTATTTTTTTTTGCCAACTTGTCCCAAAACTCACTAATATTTGTTTCTTGTTAGAGATAAGCCCGCCTTTCTACATGTATTTTCCATTTTTTATTTAAATCCTTTGTTTTTGTGTAATACTTATAGGATATTTAATACTGAAAAAAAAATACCAGATCGCCTCCAGTGTTATAGCCATGTAAAATACACAGCATCAGTATTGTTTGCATGTCCCAGCACGTACTTCCAGCCCTTGATCAACCCTCGAGGGGGTCGGCCAACATTTGCAGTGCGTGTCACGGGTTTCTGTATTTGAATGGGCGAAATTGAGCATGCGTGTGTCCGCATCTGTTAAGTGTGACCGCTAGACTAAGCGTTGAACTCTGCAGTCACCTCGCAATGTTGTGAAGGAGATGTGTTGGTTTTCAATGAAAGCTGGGACGTTTTATTCCAAAGAGCCGTGGGCCGAGATAAAACATATGGAAGTTTTACAACTTTATATAATATAAGGATTTAAAATACGTACAAAAACATATTTTTTTAAAGCACCATTGTATTAGATGTTGTTATTTAAAGTAACACCCAGAACAATTTTAAAGACCAATTAAACGCTGATGGGCGTAACGTCAAAGCGTGTGAATTGGCATGGACGTTATATACTCAGAAATAAAAGCCATATTCAATATAAAAAAAAAACTGTAACTAGCTGTTATTGACGTCCATAATAGTCGAACCAAACCAAAGTCGCTAACCAAAATAGTCGAACGCTGAACTGTGGCGGGAAGGCACTACATCATTTTCATTAATCGGAAAGCCAAGTTTCCACGCTATACTTTCTTTATATGTTCCTTGTGTACATCAAGGTCAACAGTTTAAGTTTTCACATTTGACATTTTGTGTGAGAAGTGACAAGCACACTGACAAAAGTTCAAACACAGAGTTCAAAATCTTAAAAACATATTATTTTTGTAACTTTAAAAAAATGGTAGTTTTAATATTTTTCTTGTTTTCATTGACCTTCTTTATATTTGTTTCCGTACCAGAAAAGTCACATATGGCTATGGTTAAAAAAATGTCTCGAAAAAATACATCTCCGATGTGTATTGAATGAGATTGCCTCTGAAACATAAAATGTTGTTCATTTATTTCGGTTCCCCTGCGTTTCTTGACTGATTACTGCCAACATGCACTGTCTTAGCCCAGAGTAGGAAGTTAATTGCTAAACAATAGGTTCAGTTTGCTTGCTTCTGCCATCTGATGCAATAACTTGCTTAAATAATTAATAATTTTGTAAATATTTATTCCTGCTTATTATTTGTAGTAATTAATATTGTAATATTTGTATTGGTTAAGAACAACTGATTTTTAAAAGAGATCTAAAAATCAATCTGTGGATGTTTCTAAGCCCTCCTTCTCACAAAGTGGTCCAATATAGAGAAGATTAAAAAAATGACGTATTTACGTACAGTAATAAAGACGTTTGATTTAGATTAAAAAAAAAAGGCTTTCTTAAACATATAAAAATGAAGATGAAATGATAACCCAAGTTGAAACCACAATTTCATCACACCCTTTGATTCTCAAATGTGCATCTGCTTCGTCGAGCCCATGCTGCCTGCGCCAGCTGTCGACCCTCCGTCCATGTTACTGTGCTGCAAGAATGAACGATTTATATTCCTCTCTCGATTTCCTTTACGTTTTCCTGTTACTCTTACTCTGAATTTTCCTTCGAATTTTACATTTTCCTATATCTCGATAAACCCACGCTGAAATACCATCTCTGCTTCTATGTCAAACAACATTAGAGTCAGCTGGCTGGCGGGAGAATTAACTTATTCCCTCAAACGTCAACTCTAGTCTCGTCATAAGACCTCGGCGATAGCATCAGGTATCTTTTCACTTTGGTGGCTTGAATATAAATCTGAAAACTTTGTTGTGGTTTCCGCCGTTTACTAGAAGATGGAATGGATTTTCTGAAGATAGCTTTAAGGGAAATTATAAAATCAAGTTACTGGGCTCTAAATAAAAACAACATAAGAAGGTAGTATAGGGTAATAAAAATATCTGATAGCACTTCCTTCAAATGTTGTTAAACGTTTTTAGAAGGAAGCCAATAAAAAAATTAAGCCGCGTGCTATGACCATAGTACTTTTAATCAGCAATTACTTAGGTCACCTTTATACCGAGGATACCTAGGTATATGTACTCTCAATGTGAAAAACTGACCAAGTGCGAGTCGAATTTGCAGACGAAGAGATTCGTGACATCATATAAGAATAAGCGCAAAAAAAACACATCACGTGTATGGGGAATAAGCGCAAAAAAAACACATCACGTGTATGGGGACACCCTTTAAATTTTTTTAATTGTGTGTTGTTCATTATTTGTTGCTGAAGCGGCAATAGAAATACTCATTCTGTATGCATTTAAACTCTCTAGCTTTTATGGTTCATGAGACCCGCTGACGGGCAAATGGACAACGGACGGATGGACAGCGGAGGCTTTAGTAATAAGGATCCGTTTGGAATCCTTCGAGCAGCAGATATAAATACGATATTTTTCTTACAAAATAGGGCGATCAGGGCGATATATCAATTAGATGCTAGAGAATCATTAAGAGAAAAATTCAAAGAAATTAATATACTTACGGTTACCTGTCAATATATATACGAGAATATCATGCATGTAAGAAAAAATATAGCTTTATTTAAAATTGTAGGTGATAGCCATACAATTAACACTAGAAATAAAAATAGGTTAGCACTACCATTATTTAGACTAAGTAAAGTAGGCACATCATTCATGGGGCACTGTATTCGCTTCTACAATAAAATACCACAGGAATCATTGATCCTTCCTGAAAAGAGGTTCAAAAACTATGTTAAAAATGAGCTGATAAGAAAGCCCTATTATAGTGTTAATGAATACTTAGATGACAAAACTGCATGGTCCATACCATCTCAGCGCACAGAAATTCGACGAGGGGCGATGGATCAAGTCTATCACTCGCCGGCGAATTTCCTTAGACCGAAACCAGTAACTGTTATAAAGTCACTTTTAAAAAAAAAGGTATGGGGGAGTTTTTTGCCGTTTCTTAACCCCGGTTTCTTTCGGAAGGTGGGCCACCTTCCGAAACGGTGGTCTTTTTTTTATATAAAAAAAATTACTTGTAGTTATAAGTAAGTATAATTTTGACGTTGAATAAGATAATTTATTTATTTATATTCAATAAAAAATGACTCTGACTCTGACTCTGGTACGGAACCCTTGAATGAGAATGGATTAGAGCCTCATTAAAGAAATAGACAAGTTAGTTAGTTGAATCACTTCTATTCTGTCGACGCTATCCGCATAATATCATGGCAATGTGAAAAGGCAATTTTCTGTGGACGATTTCTGGACATGTTTTTTGACGTAAGCATTCCAGAGAAATTTGATGATATCATGATATTTGAATTTGCAATTGTTCAAGCTGTAATCCTCACCAAGATGTCTCAATAACTCTTGAATCCTTGACAACTATCTCAGAAAATTCACATGTTATGTGAACTATTTTTTGGAACCAAGTCGATATGATCTTCTGTTTGCGTGCACGAGAGATGAGGCTTAAGCTTATCGTCAATGCGTAGTTCTCACCAAAAGCTATTACTTCGAAACTATAAGCGCACTATTTTTCTTTTTCTTAAGATTTTTAGGACTATTTCTGATCTGTATTTTAAGAGTGTTAAATTTAATTTTCTTGAAGATTTCAAATGTGAGGGTTACAAGGTGAGCTTGAAGGAAATTTGGAAAAGCCTTTTCAAGTTGATAGTATTGTTTTTTTTCTGAATTTATTTTGGTATGTGAGAATTGTCATGACTTTTGCCGGCAAAATATTATTTTGAAAAAAAAGGGAAATTAGACTTATTTATATATTTCAAGAGTGTTTCTCTGAATAGGTGTAGTTCAAGTTCAAGTTCAAAGATTTTTATTCATAATAGCACTAAAATTAAGACTTAATGAACGTCATAACATAATCAAGCAAGCATAATAAAACATTGAGTAGGTGCCTAATTATTAGTACATAATATATAGGGTGCAATGAACTCGTATAATGCCAGATGTCGGTGTCGTGTAAAAAGTCATTAATTTTGTAGTGTACGCCTTTGTGCACAAAGTGTGGTTTATACATTTTTTTAATCGTGTCTCAGTTAAGTTTTGTATTTCTTGCGAAATTTTATTGTAGAAGCGTTTACAGTGTCCCATAAAAGATTTACCTACTTACTTTTGTGAGTCTGAACATTGAAAGAGAAGAAAGCTTATGTTGATTTCTAGTTTGCACATTGTGGTGGCTATCAATGGTGTTAAAGCTACTGATATTTTTCTCTTCTGCAAAATGAAGATGGTCTCAATTTCAGCAGCCCATCCCCATAGTAGTAATTCGTAGGACATAATGCTATGGAAATAACTAAAATATGCAACGTTTGTCAATTCCCTGATTCATATTCACATTCATTTATTTATTCTTTTAACTGCACATGCTGCGGTGGCACAAGTCTATGTGCTAATTTTACAATATGGGAACACCATTGTACTTTGGCATCAATAGTGATGCCGAGAAATACAGTTTCATCTATTAGTTTTAGTTTATCTTTCCCCGATACAATGGTACTCTCAACTTGCCTTACATTAGGTTAAGTGATTTTTGTGTACTTTGTTTTTTTTGAATTCAGAAGCAAGTTATTGGTAGTAAACTAGTCTAGTACTCGCGAGAGAGCATTATTTGTTTCCTGTTAGTAATTTTTTTGTCTCCTAATTTAAAGAAAATTTGACGTGTCATCTGTTTTTTTTTAATTATTTATGTATTATAAACCAAAATTCAATACAAGCTCATTTAAAAGAACCACAAAAACTACGTAAATTTGTGCGTAGTTCTATGTTACTCAGAAATAATACAAGTAGATTATTCTTTTCTTATGTTATTTTTAGTTTCTTACATATGTCTAGCTTAGCTTACTTAAATATTGTGTCTTATTTTAGTTTACCTAGATATAAGAACTTATATGGCACGAAAATATATACAGTGAGATTATATTATGTACTAACAAGCAAGTTGGTAATATTACAGACAGAAAACTATGTTTTACAATTGGGGTTAGGGATGGAACGGGAGAAATGTTTCGTTTCCATTTTATGTTATTATGATTTATTGAGTGTTTGATATCTGCGGGTAAGCTGTTTATTAGTCTCGGGATCAAATAGGCAGTCGTCCACTCACCGTAAAAGTTATTAGCGCGGGTAGTGGTGAGATTGCCTTGAGTTTGGCGACGTGTGCCTACGGGGTAATCTATTTTGTGTTGTATAGTGTTGTTGGAGAATTCTCCTTTAGTAAATTAATATTAACTTTGGTGTAAATAGAGAGTGTGCTTCAATAAAGAGTTGGTTGGTGAGTTGGTACCTGAAATACAGGACTACCTAGTTCGGGGCCAGCAAAACCACTGTACCTATAAGCGAAACAAATTGATCAACTTAATTAATTAAGCTTAATTTTGTAAAAACAAAAATAAAAAGTTCAAAGTTCAAAGTTCAATAAGTAAATAACTTTGGCTTATTAATTTCGGAGTACACGCATTTTATATTATGTGGAAAATTGTATTTAAGTAATTTAGTTTGTAGCGACAAGATTTGATCCAGGTAAGTTTTATAAGTTCGTCCGTAGCTTGACAAACCTTACGATACTATGGAGTCAATTAAGGAATTGCCCTGTCTTAAAAGGTATTCTATTTCTTACTACTAATAAATACTCGCTGACAGATTTTTAAATGGTGTATTTCTTTTCGTGGCAGTAACAAAAGTGTTCTCAAAATCAAAGCAGTCCTATTTATAACATCTATTCCCTCCATCTCCCGCGTTCGTTTTCGCGGTTAAACACACCCTTCTTCAGACTATCCAAAACCGGAAATGCAATTTACACGTATTATTTCTAACACGAATTCTATAATTACTACAAATATTCTGGATAGTTCTAAAATTGGCTTTAACATTATCAAGATTTAACAAATTATAAAACATTTCAATAAACCATCAGATTAATATTAGCATCGAACGGAAATGTCTAATACATCGCTAGTTACCATTTTTAATCATGTCACTTCCTGTTACAAGTCTAAAAGATTTAAATATGAATTAAACATAATAACGATAGGACCTTCATAAATGGCTCTAAAATCAGAATAGACTTTATTATGATTTTAGAGTTCAATTTTCAAAAAAGGATATAACCAGAACAGGGTACGTCTATAACGGAAGTATTACTACATCCGGCTATAGGTTCGACAAAGTTAAATTTGAAGAAACGAGGATAGATTCATGATTTAAACCAAAGACAAATATAAACTAAAGAAATGATGATTAATTACAATTAATGTCAAACATAAAAGGATTTTAACTATCATCATAATCCTTCAAATAATCTAAACGGAAATGGAAAGTTGCTTTACGTTAGTACAAGCCGGCTCCACTAGATGGCGTTAGATGTAAGTATAGTGAAATATACAAGGTGTAACTAACAAGAGCTAACATTCGACCGTCCTGACTCTAAAGTTTGTCTCTAAACTTATACAATTACTTCTACAAAACATTATTTCTGCAAACTAGGTATACTATCTCATTATAAAACAGGGAAATAATAATATCAAGACTTTGTAAGCATGCCTCTTATTCAAGATAGGCTTCGTTATCTGCACCTGATCCCTCATTCCTGAATCTATAGTATAATAACTACAGATTCATTAATCGTATCAGACTTCCAGATCTTCAGTTTTAATATCTGCACCTGATCCCTCATTCCTGAATCTATAGTATAATGACCACAGATTCATTAATCGTATCAGACTTCCAGATCTTCAGTATCTATCTATACTATTCTTTCTTTTCTATAAATTTTAAGCATTCTTCTCAAATCATACTTTCTGTGCAATTTATAAATTCTATGTAAATTACACATTTTATTTAAATTATGCTCGTAAATCATCTAAACACAATATGATACATTATTATCCAAATTAACTACAACTTATATGTTCATCATCTGTGTTGTCACTATCAGTATCACTCTCTACAGTCACTGTAATCCAAGGACGTATGCGATCTGTTGACCAAATATTACTATATTTTCCTTTAGTTATGTTGGAACCAGGAATACTTGATACCTCGTATCTATCATTTTCTAAAACCCTTGATATCTTGAACGGGCCCGTATACTTGGGCAAAAGTTTTTTACTCTTCCCATCATTAGAAGGAGTAGGTTTTAAAATTTTCACTAAGTCACCTATCTTGTATAGCGTAGCGTCTTTTCTAGTTTTGTCAAATCTCTCTTTTTGTTGAGCCTGATTCTTCTCAACGTGTTCATTAATCTCTTGTATAATTTGTTCACTAGCTTTCCCGTTTTGTCGTGTATCTACCACTGTATCTCCTAGTATACCGTCTCCTTTTCCTAACAATCTTTTCCCAAATAACGCTTCTGAGGGCGTCTTGCCTATCCCTTTATTGAGTGTATTATTAAGTCCCCATTGTATCTTCCCTAGTTCTTGATCCCATTTGTTTTCACCTAAACTATCTGTATAGGTCCTAAGTCCATCTAAAATAGTACGGTTATACCTCTCCACTTGTCCGTTAGCCCTAGGAGTAGAGACAGCATTAAGAATGTGGCGAATTTCATATTCTGTACAGAATCTTTTGAATTCGTTTGAAGTAAAACTCGTACCTCGATCTGAGATCAACCTAACTGGATGACCGAAGATTGAAAACAACTCTATCAAACATCTGATAGCAGAGTTTGATTTAGTATTGCGTAGTGGTTTGAGTATACTAAATTTAGTAAATCCATCCACAAGTACAAATAGATATTGATTACCCCTGGAACTCTTGATAAATGGTCCTAAATGGTCTATGTGTACTGTGTGGAATGGAATATCATATTTAGGAATATTGTGTAAATAACCTTCTTTTGGTCCTGAGGGTTCTTTACCGAAAGCACAGTGTAAGCAAGATCGTACATATTTAGTTATAAATTTCTTCATTTTGGGGAACCAAAAATCTTTCCTGATCTTGTCCAAAGTTTTTTCTACCGAAAAATGTCCTACATCATCATGATTTCGTTGGCATATTTGCCACCTAGCGCTCTTCGGGACTACCCATTTTAGTTGATCTCCTATTTTTCGGTATATGCGATTGTTTTGTACGACAAAGTTTTGTCTTATATCAGTCAATTCCTTGTATTGCGAGTCTTCAAGAATGGATCGAATATGTTGAATTTTAGGATCTGTCAATTGAAGACTCAGTACCCAATCTTCTTGAGATATATGCATTACCCGAGACAAATGTTCATACTTGTCATTATCCTGTCCATCTTCAAGAGGATTTCGACTGAGCGCATCGACATGTTTCATTGTACAACCGGGTCTATATTCAATGGTACAATCGTATTCTTGCAGAGCGATCCACCAACGAGCTATCCTTGGTATTAAATCTCTCTTGGAGAAAGTTGATCTTAAAGCGTTACAGTCTGTGTGTATTGTAAAGGGTTTACCTAACAAATAAACTCTAAACCTATTGAGAGAAGTTATAACGGCAAGAGTCTCTAATTCATATGCATGAAATTTCTCTTCATCTCGCGTCGTTTTTCTACTAAAGAAAGCGATAGGTCTTAAGTCAGATTTCATATTTTCCCTTTGTAATAATATTCCTCCAAAGCCTTTTTTTGATGCATCACAATGTAATTCCGTGATGAATTCAGGATTATACAAACTCAAAATAGGTCTGATGATTAGTTTCTCTTTTAATGTTGTAAAAGACTCTTGCTGTTCTTTCTCCCACTGCCAAGCAATATCTTGTTTCGTTAGGTCAGTCAAAGGCTTAGCGATGCTAGAAAACCCCTTGATAAATTTCCTAAAGTAGCTAGCCAGGCCAATAAATTGTCGAATCTCATGCACTGATTTGGGAGTTGGGAATTGTTCTACAGCAGAAATTTTGGCTTTACCAGGTCTAATGCCCTCGACAGATATTTCGAACCCCAAATATTCTATTTCAGTTTGAAAAAAGTTACATTTATTTATATTTAACGTCAGTCCAGCTTCCCTTATGAGAACAAAGGTTTGTTCTAATTTTGCTAAACATTCTTCGAATGTCTTTCCACATATTAATAGGTCATCCATATATGCCAAAGCACATTTCTCACGAGATTTTCCCAACATTTTATTTATTGTTCTTTGAAAAACAGCTGGACAATTAACTAGTCCAAAAGGAGCTCTACAAAACTGATACAACCCATCAGGAGTTATAAAAGCTGTCAAGTGCTTACACTCATCTTTTACAGGAATCTGATAGTACCCGCTGGCCAAATCTAGGCTGATAAAGTATTTATTTCCACTCAATAAATCTAGTTGATCATCTATTCTTGGGAGAGGATAATTATCTCTTATTGTCTTTCGGTTCAGTGCCCGATAGTCGACACACAATCTATATCCTCCTGTCTTCTTTGAAACTAACAATACAGGACTAGCATACTGTGATTCTGACTCTTCAACAATATTATTTTCCAGCAGCTCATTGACCATATTTCTAACTACCTCTTTTTCAGTATGACTCAAACGGTAAGGTCTGTAAACAACGGGGATTTCATCGTGTAGTTTAATTTCTAGTTCTGTTATGTCTGTACAACCAAGTTCGGCTAAGTTTTGCGCAAAACAGTCACGATTTTTGTTGATTACTTCATAAGTTCTACTTTTCTGCTCGGTTGTAAGATCAGGGTTAACATTAATTTCCTCCTTACTGAAAGGTTCTAAATGCTGTAGAGCAAAGAAGCATCTTGGCTGTCCGAACATTTCTGAACTGTCTAGAGAATCTTCACTTTCACTCAAGGTAATACCCCGAGCAACACCGAAGTCTTTTGTAAAGTAAATTGGACTGTTGAAGATATTCATTATAATAATAGCACACTTCCCGTCTTTTAATTTATACAACCCTTCCTGAATACAATACTCAACACCATTTATGTTTCGATAATTACCTTTTAGGTATATATTTGCATCGCGTACATCCTTACAGTAGCATTTAATTAAACCTACAGTTTCAATTTTAGTGTCGGAGTGTACGTATAACATGTGTTTGTTATAAATTTGGTCATTATCAAATGACGGTAACTCAGGATTAAAATCTCTGGTCATGATATTAAGGGAGCTATCTGTTTTTGTGATAATCACATTAGGTAATTCGGTGAAATCCTGTCCTACAAGTAAGGGTACGTGCAATTGTTCGTCTCTTACAACTAGCGCTGTTATCGTAGCTTCAACTGTATCAATAAGTAAAGTTAATTGCACTCTACCTAAAGGCTGAACACGTACATTCGCCAATCCATGAACTGTCGGTATACTATCAGTCGCAATTGCTAGACCTATTTGGGTGGCCAATCTTTGCGTAATTAGTGTGCAATCGCTTCCCATATCAACAAAGCACTGAGTTTCTTTTACATTATTAATCAGAGCTCTTTTGTAATATTTATGGCTAGGATCGGCTATGCTGTTTATAACAAGAACCTGTTTTTCAGTATTTTTCTTTTTACGCGGACAATCATTGGTTTTATGACCGTATAACTTACACTCATCACATTTGAGAATAGTTTTGGGGCATTGCTGAACCCTGTGACCTTTTTCGTTACAGTTGAAGCAAGCATTAGTTACTATAGGTGTATATGTGTTCTGGGAACCGTTTGCGTGACATTGAAATGTTTTATGACCTGTTTCATTACATTTATTACAAAAAATGTTACTTCCCCTTTTGTTCCTATTGAATGATCTCGCTGCATCTTTTTGATCTTTACAAACATCCTTCAAATATTTGAATAAATCCTCAGGTTTAGAGAATCGAGCTGATGATGCACCTGCTCGTATAGTGCGATCATCTAAACCATGTATGATGCAATCAGCTGCTCGTTTGCCCGATATTTCGCAAGCATTCAATAATGCCGTTTTCTCAAAGTAGTATTCGTCCAAGTTATCCCCAAATTTTAATCGTTTTTCTAGCATATCTGACAAGAGAGTACCATAGTTGACTTCAGACGGAAACGCTTTGCATAAAAGGGTTTGCCATTCGTCCCAACTATGTAACACGGATGTTTGGGTTTGGTACCATTTTTTAGCATTACCTACCAGTTTGGGCAAAGCATAGTGTCTGATTTGTTTCTCATCCCAAGTATAGATTTGTGCACACTCGTTAACTTTTGCTAACCATATTTCAATTCGGCTATTTTTGATAGATGGGTCAAACTCTGGGATCATGTTTTCATTGCCTCTAGTGGATAAACCTGGTTTTAGTGACTGTAGGAGTTTATAAAATTCATCGAAAGTTACTAACATGCCTGAATTAGACGAGTCAGTTTTATTTCTAACCTGTACGTCCAGCACCGTATTACTCGTCGCTGTAGCACTCGGGTTCACGTTTTCTTCGTCTCGTCCGGTCGTAGAACTACTTGACATCATAGCAGCTGGGTCGTCAACTCCGATTGCAGAATTGCTCGACGTCATGGCGACTGGGGCATCTCGTCCGGTCGCAGCATTGCTTGACGTCATGGTGACTGGGCCATCTCGTCCGGTCGCAGCATTGCTTGACGTCATGGCGACTGGGCCATCTCGTCCGGTCGCAGTATTGCTTGAGGTCATGGCGACTGGGCCATCTCGTCCGGTCGCAGAATTTTCTGGATCATGTACTCGTATTGCTGAAGAAGTACCTGGGGTTTGAATGCTTGAAGATCGTATGGAATTCTCCTTTGAACGCCTGACGTCCTCATTGTGGATACGACGTCGTTGTGATGAAGTATCCCTGGCCGATTCACGAAATCTCTTTTTTGATGGACTAATATTTCGTTCCCGCGATCGGCTCGTTCTAGGTGTCCTGCGGCTTCTATCACGATCTCGACGTTTACCACGCCGATAGCTTCTAGATCTTGAACGTGATCTTCTGGATTTAGAGCGGTCCATCGTGGGGCAGTTGAAGAATTTGCTTCTTTCGTAGAACCACTTCTGATAATAAATACTCGCTGACAGATTTTTAAATGGTGTATTTCTTTTCGTGGCAGTAACAAAAGTGTTCTCAAAATCAAAGCAGTCCTATTTATAACATCTATTCCCTCCATCTCCCGCGTTCGTTTTCGCGGTTAAACACACCCTTCTTCAGACTATCCAAAACCGGAAATGCAATTTACACGTATTATTTCTAACACGAATTCTATAATTACTACAAATATTCTGGATAGTTCTAAAATTGGCTTTAACATTATCAAGATTTAACAAATTATAAAACATTTCAATAAACCATCAGATTAATATTAGCATCGAACGGAAATGTCTAATACATCGCTAGTTACCATTTTTAATCATGTCACTTCCTGTTACAAGTCTAAAAGATTTAAATATGAATTAAACATAATAACGATAGGACCTTCATAAATGGCTCTAAAATCAGAATAGACTTTATTATGATTTTAGAGTTCAATTTTCAAAAAAGGATATAACCAGAACAGGGTACGTCTATAACGGAAGTATTACTACATCCGGCTATAGGTTCGACAAAGTTAAATTTGAAGAAACGAGGATAGATTCATGATTTAAACCAAAGACAAATATAAACTAAAGAAATGATGATTAATTACAATTAATGTCAAACATAAAAGGATTTTAACTATCATCATAATCCTTCAAATAATCTAAACGGAAATGGAAAGTTGCTTTACGTTAGTACAAGCCGGCTCCACTAGATGGCGTTAGATGTAAGTATAGTGAAATATACAAGGTGTAACTAACAAGAGCTAACACTACATAAAATGAAGCAACGAGAGCCCTGAGTAATATAAATAATACTATCTCTGACATGTTAAAAAGACAAATATTATGTGCATCTCCTCAAGTTTTAAGAATCGAAATAAAGAACTAGTCGTCATAGGTCATAGCTATAATTGTCTTCATAATAATGCATGTTGGACCGGATGTTGTACTTGCCAGCATATTGAACAGGTTAACGAATGTAAGTACCTAGGTATAATTGTTGATTGTAAGTTTAGCTGGAAAAAACACATTGGCTTTGTTGTGGATAAATTAAGGATACTGTTAAGAAAGTTTCATCAATTAAAGTACTGTGTGCCTAGATCCGTCCTTTACTGCCTTTATTTTGCACTAGTAGACTCACTAATATCATATGGTATTATAACTTACAGTGGTTCATATAAAACGTATATTAATAAAATAAAACAATTGCAAATACGATTCCTGAAGATTTTAGTTGATAAAAAAGTTAAAATTGAGTACACAGGTAATTATGAGGGCTTATTTAAAAAAAGTAACGTAATTCCTGTTGATAAAAAATTCCTTTTGGAGATAGCAAAGGAAGAATATTGGGATAATAGATACAAAATCATATTAAATAGTAGAATAAAAACCAGGCGGGCTAGTAAGGGTCGACTCTTTGTACCTAAAGTGAACAATAACTACGGAAAACGAACAAAAGAATACTTAGTTCCTAAAACATTTAATAGTATGTCTGACTTAACGAAGAATTTATTACCATATAAAGTTAGTGCTAGAAACAGGGCACTCAAAAAACATTTTCTTGAACATTTCTAATATGTGTGGTGGTCTAAAGTATCTTGTAATTTAATTGTTACAAAAAAAAAAAATCTATTACTCGTTTTCTTGAACTTGTATTACTTACTTTTCCATGTACCTGTATCTTGTAATTCCAACTACATACCTACATAATAATTGTATTGTTTTATAGTTTCATGAACTCATATCTTACATACCTACTTGTCGCGTGTGCCTATCTACCTTAATAAGTAATTACTTAACTAGATCAGTTAAATACGTTATAAATATGTAATTGAATCTAACCATTGTTTGCTCTAACTTTAACTTTGATCATATTTATTTGAAATTTATATATTAAATGTATAAGAATATAAATATTAATACATACTTTAAAAGCTTAAAGTGTGTAAAATGGATTTATTAAACAGAGTGTATTTGCCCCGAGAAACAACTATGTTGTTTGGGGTGTTATTTGTAAATTTATATGTAATTATGAGATGAATAACGGATTTTTCTATTCTATTCTATTCTATGTTTTGTACCATGAATGGAAAATCATTTACACACACAAAGAAAAGGGACGGACCCAGAATTATCCCTGTGGGGCTCCCATCTTCACCTGAGAACCCGACGATTTTGTCCAATTAATGTCAGCTTTTTGAACCCTCCCTTCTAAATACGAACAATCTCTAAGCTTAGAGCTATTGCATTTTATGCCGTAGTGTTTTAGCATTAAAGTAAAAAAAAAAGCAAAAAAATATTTATTCACAAGAAATCCTTATTGCATATTGGTGGATCCATGTCTCCCTAACTAGTTTAAACTGTATCTAGGGAAACAGTTCTTCCCGATTATAGTCACAAGATATCATGTTTGTGAAATTAATAAAGTAGTTAAGCATGCACATTAATTACAAAAACAAAAAGATTATATATAGTAGACAGAAAATTTTAAAATAATAATAATTAACCAGAGTTATCAAGTGTAGTGTAGGTATAGTTAGTAGTGTATGTGTGTGTGTTAGGCTTGAAGTAAGTGCAGTGTGGTGAACGTAAGTGTAATATACTTATCTTAATGGTTTTAGTAGGCAGAGTCCATTAGGCTTTCGGTGCCCTCATAATCGTGGGATCTCAGCCAGGTGTAGACTCTGTTTTTTAAAGTATAGTTTCTTTCTTTTGTGATATTTAATTTATTGTGCATAGTACTGTACAAGCGAGGTGTTACATAGTTGTAGTGTCTACGTGCAAAAGCACTTATGGCTCGTGGAACTAGAAATCGATAAATCCTCTTGGTACTTACAGGTAAGAGCGGGACTGTACGACTATGATATCGCTTAATACATTTAAGTATAAAGTTCTGCCTGATGGTAAGCACATTGGATTCTTTATACTCAAGTGTGGTGGGATGCCGCCAGGGCGCGTACAGAAGAACTTTAAGCATGGCACGTTGGGCGCGCTCGGCCTCCAGTAGAATAGTTTTGCGAGCACCTCCCCAAGCACAGATGCAGTACTCAATCACGCAGTGGCATAAGGCGCTATAAGTCTGTAAAAGCAGAGTTCTATTTGCATATAAACGGAGGTGCTTGAATACAAATATGAGCTTACGTATTCTTTTAGCTGTTGCTGTAATGTGCGGACCCCAGTGTAGTTTATCATCTACAACGACACCAAGGTACTTTATGCTAGGCACCCTCAAGAGAGTTTCACAGCCGCACATAACACCTTCAGCCAATCCTCTGTTGCATGGATACGTGTGTATGGTAAGCTTGAAGTTTTGTTCTGGACTTCCAGCAGTAGTTTTACTGAAGCACAAATATTTGGTCTTCATCGTATTAAGCGATAACAGACTGTCCTCCAGCCAACATGTCACCTTAGCTAGTCCTGTCTCAGCTAGACGTTTCACGTTGGTCCAATTTGTCTCATGGAAGAGAATGACCGTGTCATCAGCAAACATTATCAGGTCAGCTCCTATCATATCCAGTTTACAGAGTTCATTGATGTATACCAAAATAGGGTCGGCCCCAGCGTACTGCCTTGTGGTACACCATACGTGCATGAGGCACTCCCACTCAAGAGCTTTTCTTTGCGCACAGCTTGTTTGCGGTTAGTTAGGAAGTCAGTAAATCATCTTAAGAGGGAGCCGCGCATACCCATGTTCTCTAAGCGCGCTAGTAGGATAGGAATGCACACTGTGTTGAACGCTTTTTGTAAGTCGAGGAATACGCCCACACAGTTTTCACCTCTGTCGACGTGTTCAGTTACAAGCGACGTCAGCTTCATCACCGCATCCTCTGTACTCTTTCCCGACCTGAAACCCGAATTGGTTGCTTGACAATAGATTTTTTGATTCCAGATACCTGACCAATCTTTTATTCATTACCTTCTCAACTATTTCAGAAATCGTGGAAAACAAGGTTATGGGACTATAGTTCGTTGGCAATTTTCTATCCCCCGCTTTGAAAATTGGGAAGACTATTACTTTTTTTTAATAGTAGGAAAAGTTTAAAAGCAATTTTTCGTGGCCTACACGATTAAATGCCTTGGATAGGTCACAAAAAATACAAGTCTATATTGAGGTCACCGTAAATAACTACTTTCTTGTTACTACTAGAAGCTACTCTCAAGACATCCTCCAATACTGATTCATAGTGCTTTACATGTTAAACGATATTTCAGCCTACTCTCTATAACGAGAAACTAATTAATAGAGTAGTAGAGTACGTCATGTAATTTAATAAGCTTTCAAAAGATTTGAAAAAAGAAAACTTACCTTAATTTAGGGAATTATTGTAATAGGTTGAAGTTGTGGACGTCTAAATGAATATAAAGTAATATGAAAAGAAAAAAATACCCTTCCCTGTGATATTAGGGATAGTCCCTCAATTTTCACTTTTAAGAAAAGATTGAAAGTGAATTTACTTTCTCTTATGTAATAGATACCATATTTGTATGATTGTTTATATATGTGCCTGCTATCAACTGTATTTAAAAAAGTTAAGGTATATATTCTATTTATTAGGTATAATTTATATTTTGAAGGTAAGATATTTAAAGAGTTTTATTGCGCACTAGGATTGTCCTTGTGGCCGACCTATTTTGTAAGGGCCGCGTACAACCACTGATAGGAAAGACGAGAAAAACGGCTGTCACGAAAGCTAGTTAGCAGTGCTTGCACGCGGCCTCTAATATTAGAATTTTGTTGGTTTTAAGTATCTCCATTTATTAATATACAGTCCACCGATCATATATCGTTTTACTCAGTCACAGTCCTGTTGCATACACTCTCAGTCTTTCCTAGATTTGCTGAAGGAAATCTCTCTTTGGAGATGAGCCCGTTTTTGCTTATAACATTTCTTGTATTTGCCTGTACCTTTATATTTTCTGTGCAATAAAGAATATGAATATAATTACAATTTATGTTATTTTCCCTCAATATTTGCCTTGCCCTGATGTTCGCCTGTAAATAGTTTTTATCTATCGGATGACTTTCCTGATGGAATCCAGTGGGATTTCCTGCCACTCTTCGACTAAAGCAGTTTTCAGGTCTTCATAGTCTTCATAGTTCATTGCAACAGCAAACATTTGATCCGAACAACGCGCGATGTAGTAATTCCAGTTTATTGCTCGCGAGTGTACATGTATGACAAATCAAAACAAAGCAATAATGTCGTGAGAAATTACGCAGTGACATATTTATATCGGTATTATCAGCACCACATATCCTTCCCATAAGTCGACAGCACAACTTAGAAATAGGCTCAACTCAACTGAAACGGCTTAAGCCGGTCAATATTTGTGGGCTCAACAGCGTCCCTGAAGCATAGTTCGGCGTTGAAGGGGTGATCATTGGCGTTTAGGCTCTTCGGGCGGCAAACGTTGCCCGAACGTCGTAAATTAGACTCCTCAGGATGGGAAAGGTCCGCACAATTCACTGGATCTCTAACCGCAAAGGTGTGTGCGGTTGAGTGGCCAGCGACTGTTCGTATTCGCCGGTAGAAAGCCGGGATGAGTTTAAATTGACGGTAGTATGGGAATGAGGTCGTTAGGGTTGCGGATCGGGACTGAAGTTGCAACATGATTTTTATAACGTGGACATCTCGATTAGATTATTTTAAAACTATCGGTTTTCTCAAGAATATTCTGTATCAACTCAAGTTTCTAACAAAGAATAGATATTAGGTACTTTACATTAATATAGCTGGCTACTTTGGTTATCTGTCTGGTAGCTACAAACAGATCGAACTTATTTCAGATAGCACCTCTCCATTTCGAGGGGTCATAAATGTGTTCTCTACATTTTTGAACGCATACCACGACTATGAACATTATTTCAGTAATCGATATGTCACCGGAAGATAGTCAAAACCGTTAGCTGATAAACTAACGCGGTAGTTGATCAACTATCGACAGATAGTAAACCAGACCGACAGGGTTTAGAATTTACTTTTCTTTTGTTCTTACATGTTAAGCCAACACGAAGACTATTCGGTGGCTTCGTGGCGCTCGCCCCCTCTAGTCTTCACCTAAGCTACCGCAGTGTTTGCCCTGGTATTTCAATTGCAATTCAAGTTTAAACCAGTTAACTATTTAACGGTTTTAACCGTTAGTTGATCAACTAACGCGTCATATGGTAAGCAATACGCTACAGTTTACTATCTGTCGATAGTTGACCAACATACGAGAAAAAAAAACGTTAGTTTATCGACTAACGGTTTTGACTATGTTACGGTGACAGATACAATGTTAACGTATACTAATAAAACCTCATAGCCAATGATTTACGGTAAAATTTATTGCTGTTTCGTATGCGCACATGAGCAACCGATCTTATCCAAACTTATCCAAAACATTGCAAATCCATTGTCTTATTTAAATGAACAATGGGTATCCTTTGTCACTGAACTACCGAGTAGATCGCGCCTGCCTTTTGTTCCTTAAATTGTGATACAAAATTAACAGACATTGGAGCTAAATTACGAGCTCGACAATAAAATAAACGGCAAATTCTATTGTCTAACTTTGCCAATTATTTTGGCTATTTACTTATGTTTCCGGAGAAAATTGTAGCGTTGGTGAATGATTGAATTATTTGAGAGTATCGATTATTTTTTTATTTGATTTTGCAAACAAAAGTAAAAACAATACTGAAGCAGGAAAACTAACATGTAGTGCAGGAAAATTTTACTTTGACCCGGACATTCGAAACATCAAGATAAAAATTGGTGGAAATTGCAAAGAATAAGTGTCTGATTCCCGAAAAAATATCTTCAACGAATCGATTTTTAGGCATATCAGTAATCCGAGCATCTGATTGTATTGTATTTTTTCTCTAAATTACTTATTTACTAAATTCAGGCTATGTCATCATCCAAAACCCTTAAAACCCTTACTAATAGCGACTCTAGGACATCTGATCGATTCTCAGTGACTGCTAGGCTAGGCACAACCTAAACCGTTGGACCCAACGTTGTTTGTTTCTTTTTTAGCGTAGGGTAGCACTAAGAAGGATTTGGCGAAATTCAATCGAAATTTGGAAGGTAGGAAGTTTAAAGATCCAGGACGTAAGTTCAGTTTTTATTTAAATTCTCCACACATTTTCCCACACGTAGTAACAAAGACACAGTTGAGCCGACGTTTAGCCAGATTTTCAATACTCTATTTTGCATGATAGGCGGCTAGCCTAAACTGGGAACACTAATAGACTAGTCAATTAACAATTGTAGATATAGATATAGATGTAAAAGTCCAAAGCAGAAAGTTTGAAATCGGAACTTTGTTTGGACTAGTTAGGAGACAAACACACCAAAAGTCCTTACCCCTGTGAGGTGACCCTAGTGGCTGGGTCAAAGAAAGTCCCATTTTTTTTTTTTTTGCTTACATGTCATAAACGACGAGTCATAAGTAATTTTGTTGTACTGCATAATGAAAACTGATAAAATTCGCTACAACTTTGATATTAATTCCCAGTCTTTGTCTAGGATATCACATGATGTGAAAATAACTAGTCCAAACAAGTTCCGAAGTCAAACTGTTTGCCTTTGACTTTTCCATCTAGACTCCCCTTGTGTCACCTTGTGCCCATCTAGACTCATTTACTAAGCTATAGTTATTTAAAACTTTGTTTAAGTAAATATACCCATTTTCTTAGACGTAACTAATCAGACTATAAATATGCTTTTATGGTATGAGAGAGATTAATTTCGTGTTTGCCATTATTAATATAACTTCTGAACACGGAATTTATGGGGTGTAAGGTATGTAATAGTTAGGATCACTTGAACTCTTGAAGTTAGCCAAATGTAACACCCCACAATCCTCCTAACTGTATGCAGTTCAAACAAATGCAAACTAGTTAATTAAACATAAACAACATCGTAAAAACTGTTGTAAATACCCTATTGTGCTTATAAGCTACCAATTTATTTATTTATTATCATGAATGATTGATTTGTGCCATCACAGCGAACCTAGGAGTTATAAACGAGAGAAAACTTAGATAGGTTTTACCAGGCCAGTTCCAAGGGAATTACCAGGTATATCAGTCTGATTAACGACGACCATTTGACGACCTCCGTGGCGTAGCGGTTTCGGCTCTGCCTACCATGCGAGAGGTCCCGGGTTCGATCCCCGGCTGGGGGAAAAAAAATAAAAAACATGTCTTGGATGTTTAAATGTGTGTGAAGTCGCTGTTTCTGGTTCCCACGAAACAGGGTATCCTAGTGTGGGGCCAGAAGCAATGTATGTGCCTGTATGTAACCGTATAAATGTTTGACTTTAACTGTGGGCATATAAAGGAAATTATTGAACAAATGCAAAGCGAGGGCACAATTGTGTCTACTGTGTGTGTGTGACGTAAGGTTATGTTGTTTTAATAATTAAAGATCCTAAATGTAGCTAATTAAGTCACACTTTCAGCCCATGGGAGTACGGTGCACAATGATGTTCCTAAAATGCCACTGCTTTCTGAACCACAAAAGTAGACAAACACAATTCAAGTACTAAACTAGCTAGCTACTAAGCTAACTAGTATTCAATAGTTCTTGGTTCCACCGTACAATATTGCGGCGTGGGCCGTCCCTTCCCCATTTCCGTCCGTCGCTGTCCGTATTGTGGGCCGCACTCTTGCCGCTCACAACAATCGCCGCGATGCGGGTTTCGGGTTCGCATCCGCCACTCTCGCTGACACCCCGACAGCTCTTTCCAGATGGGTAGGCAGTGACGTCACCGCTGTTAAGTTTCGTAAAACCGGAACTGTCTCTAGAATTCAGGCGCAATGGTTTGATTATGTAATAGCGTCGGCAGTGGACAATTGTAGTTTGTTTAGGTAACGCAATGATTTTGATCCTTTTTAAGATTTTGGTGATTTAAGATCATCCAAAACCAATGTCTTCGCCTTTGTGGAAGTTTCATTCGAGACACCCCAATTTTTGCCATGGAAAGCGAACTTTGTATCTTACCCTTAAATTTGAGAAGAATCTATTTAAGTAACAAATACTTTCTGAAACTCTCTTCCAGAGCATCCGACCCCTTGAGAAAACAGTTAGAAGTTTTTGACAACACATTAAATACAGGCGCTAGCTATTGGCGTAAAAACCAACTTCCTCTTTTGCTTGAAAGTTTCAGAAAGTACTCCAACCTAATTGTGTCAAAATCTGAGATTTTACCCCAATTCTTACTTTCTCACGACATTAAGACTCTCCCTTGGGACAAAATCATATTGCATAGAGTGGACACTATTATTAAACCTAAAGCTCAACTACCCACTCATGACCTTAAACAACTTAGCGAAGATATGATAAACATGCAGTACTCAGACCATTCTAAAATATATACTGACGGATCCAAAACTAGACACGGCTCTAGTTGCGCATTTTATGATGAAGCTGAGAATTTTGGGGTGAAGTTTCTAATTGAAGATCGATGTATACCGATAATGGGGGTTGAACTAACAGCAATTAAAGAAACAGTACACTACATTGAGTCGACCACAAGTAATAAAATTGTAATTTTCACAGATTCTAAGAGCAGTCTACAACATTTAGTGGGATGTGCTAAGGGCAGTATCGTCGGTAGACACGAAACTTACCTCATTATTAAATGTATCCATAGAATGATACGTAACGGGGTTGAAGTTCGTTTACAATGGATTCCTTCACACGTGGGCATCAAGGGTAATGAGATAGCAGACTCACTTGCATTCGAGGCTCTTCGGAACGGCATACCTCTCGACACGGTACCGCACTACACTGATCATTTTCCAAAATTGAAAATTGACAACTACTTTAGATTTAAATCCTATTTCAATGACTGCTCTCAAAACAGAGGCATCTGGTACAGAACCGTTGTAGAAGATCCACCTCGCGTACCTTGGTTTGCCTCACGAAGCTTCAACAGAAGAGAACTAGTTCTTTGCTTCCGAACCCGAACCTACCACATCCCACTTAACAAATTTAGTTTCATTATGAATAAAAGAGACGACCCTAATTGTACCCGATGTGAGAGGGAGGAGGACCTCCTTCACTTAGTTCTCGAGTGTAAAATAAATGAACAACCAAGGCTGGACCTCCTCGAAGAAACTCGGTGCTCTGAGGGGGATCTTCTCTTCCTTTTTCATCGAATTCTAAGCTCTGAGTTCACTGTCGAGTATAGTAACAGATTCTTAAGTTTCTTGATAACCTCTTTGAATCTCAGATGGGAACACTACAAAATACTTATGTAACTAACCAATTTTAGATTTATTTAATGTTATTTTCTTTTGTTAAAGTAATACTGTAAGCTCTGTAAACCTCTTTGAATCTCAGATGGAACACTACAAAATACTTATGTAACTAACCAATGTTAGATTTATTTAATGTTATTTTATTTTGTTAAAGTAATACTGTAAGCACTGTAGCTTTGTTAATTATTTTTAAGCTGACTTAATCATAAGATGTATGGCTTATAAAATAAATAAGATTAAAAAAAAAAAAAAAGATTTTGGTGGTACATGTAGTAATATTCGGCCACATTCAGTGTAATCAAGGACACAGACAAGTGTGGAAAAATAGTCTAAGAGCCTGAGAGCCTTACCACAAAAAAATAAACTGCTGTTCAACACTTGTTTAAAAACAAAAATGTATGGGATTTGACTTATATTATACTTTTTGTGGTAACGCGGTCTGTCTTTCATTTTTTTTCTATAAATTCCACAGTTTCACACACAAATTGTTTTTTTTCGTTATACGTGACCATTTGGTAACTCAATATTTGAAGAGATTAAACAAAAGCCAATTGATAATCAAACTTATGGGTTGACCTGTAGAGCCTGTTGTTATGTAACCGAAAAAGCTTACTATGTTTACCGATCTGAGACAATGCTGAGATTCGTTATTCAGATGACATGACATTCCTGGAATCTCTGTCATGTAAAGAGTGATTGGTTATTTGTTATATATGTTAACGGAAATCGGTATAATCCGGTATTCTATACAATCCCTAGGCAATGTATAGAATGCCTAAAAGTGTAGGTAATGTATGAAATATTGTTTATTTCATATTTTGCCTAGGTATATATTCTATACCGAATGCCGGCTGCGTGTTGTAATGTATGTAAAAGCGTTAAACACTGTATATTAAAGTTTCTTTTAAGTGTTTTTTGTTATTCTTACATGTTCAACCTAATACGAAGGATAAAGTGGGCTTCGCTTCGCTCACCTTTTACCCTTCACCTGAGCTACCGCAGTGCTTTGCCTTGATATTCGCTTGCTTTTTACATTACCGGTGGCCAAGTAGGTACTCTATACAATTCCTAGGAATTTTATACATGTTCTCTCATCATGTGAGTTGATAGGCTCACGGCATCAGAATTTAGAGTATTTTTTTACTATAAAATATTCCACATAATTATTTATACATTAGTGATCAAACGAAATCCAATCGAATCAAACGAAAGATAATCAATCAAAGTAATGTAGTTTTCTCATATTTACTAACTAAATTACTCGAATCCCATTATTTTTGCGTTTAAATTTGCATTGAAGCACTCACAATATGTATCTGTATAATGCAGGTTTTCTATAAAATATCTAGGCAATGTATATTTCGATGTATGAAATATTATAAATATCAATGTCCATTACGTACTTTACCTAAGTAATAATGTTAAATTTCAATAAAAGCGATTTTGTCAAACTATTCTACGGAGCTGAGCGTACAATTTTACTAAAAAACATCATTGTTTTATTTATCAGCTATCCACATGTCCATCAAGATGTAATCGTCACATTTAAAATTCACATTAAAGGAATTCTGACACTGCTCAAATATAGTGATGAAATAGTCATAAAGAGTGACCAAAGTAAAAAAAATATAGCATTACAGTTCCGAAGTTAAAGCTATAGGTTACTGAGGATTACAACTTTAACGTCAAGCTTTAATCCTCATCTCAATCGTGCAAGCTAACGGTATGTTCTATCGACTTAGTTTAAGTTTTAAAAAAATCAGATGAAATGGTCGTCACGACATGCCTAACCTCAGAAATAGTCGTTAAAAGGCACTGAGTTATTAAGGTACCCTATTATATATTGAAGATTATGGCTTGAACATTTGATACGGTGAAATATTTCCTGGACGCCTACGACTTTTAGTTCAAAAAGTTTGCTATCAAAGATGAAATTTTCGTTTGAATCGATAATAATTTCGACCTGGATTAATTTGAGGAACGAAGTTAAAAACAATTGTGACGCTGGCACTCACTTCCAAAAAAAAATTGAGTTAAACAGCCATGCACCTTCAAAGACACTGACTAATTAATGGCTATGCATTTAATCCAGGATGAATATCTATCATATAACCCAAGGATGAAAAACAAGATAGGTATGTATGTTGTTCGCGCGCAGTCATTAAAACGCGCGCGAACGAGTTCTACAATAACTTTTAAATCAGATTGTGATGTCAATAAATTAAATAACTCAAGGAAGCTAAAAAAAATCTTACTTTCCCATACATTTCAATACATATACAGTCGTGTACAAAATCATAACAGCGATAAACCAAGCTGGTTACCAAAGCTGATTCTACGAAGTTTGGTGCTGTCTTTTACAGGGCCTGTTCTCAGTTTGAAAGTGGTCTCTCTCCTACCTCCAATCCTTTTAGTAAGCTATCTCTCTCTTGCCATTGAATGGGCGACAATCGAAAGGATCTTTTGATGATTTAAAACCTAAAAACAGTTATAATCTTAAAATATTTTACCCCATTGCCTTATTCACATGTGATTCACTATTTCTAGCAGTGTCAGAATTCCTTTTATGAGCATTTTGAATGTGAGGGTTACATCTTGAGGGACATGTGGATAGCTGATAAAACAAGGACTTTTTCTAATAAAATTATACGCTGAGTTCCGAAAAATATTTTTAACAAAATCGCTGTTATAAAATTGAAAATTAGTTAAAGTTTTCTCATCACTGCATCAAAATTAAGACTGTTTCTTTTTTGCAGTGAGTCTGAGTCTATACAAAAATAACTCTTGTTCTTCGCGGTTACGCTCCAGAACTTTGCAATTATTGCAACCGTTGTTTTATTTTCAATTTTGTGTAAAATAATTTACCATGATGGAGCAGTGTTTATTTTTTACGCTCGGTGCTGTACATTATTATTGACAAAATCGCTGTCACAGAAATAAAAAAATATGTTTTTACATCACGTGAGTTGATAGGCTCATAGCATTAAGTTTGGGAGTATTTCTAACATATAAATGATTCCACAAAAGCTTACTAACATAGATATAATAATATATTGGCGACATGTTGAAAAAAAAGTTAAAACCTTTAAATTTTCAGTGTCAAATTTTCTGGAAATGGGCTCTTCTTTAACACCTCACAATACATGTATCTAATAACCTATTACCCTGTAAACGTTACTGAATATAAAAAATACTGTAAAGTAATTGCACAGATATTTCTCGATTTCACTAGAACATAGCTGAAACATTTCTGGGTCAAATATCACCACGTATCTCCGCAATGTATGTACATTATTTCGCGTTCTGCCCAACTCCAATCTTATACTACTACACCATTATTCAAACTATACGTCCCTGATCTCTACACTGTGCAAGATATTTGCTCGTGAATGTTGGTAAAGTGAAATCTAAGCCAATAAGTCAATTTATAACAAAAACTACACGATTTTTTAGGCATTGTTTGACGAACATAATCATAAGCAACAGGCAAGAAAATAACACTGCCTAAAAGCGGTTTTCGCCTCTTTTGTCAAGAAATCGCCTTAGAGCAACTCGCCTACACTGAAGCAAAGTTTTCCAATTACTGGTATCTCAAATATGTACCTGCTGGTCGGTACAACTAACCGGGCTCCGGCTGGACCGGTCTGGCGACTGAGTTGTTAATAGCTTGTGAAGTTACCTGTACGAGTTTGTTTTAAAATGATGCCCGATTCTCAAAATTGGTATAGGAAAAAAAACTTTATCCTTATATGTAGAAAAAGTCCATCATTTGTTGCAAGGGATTAGGTTTATTGACCTCTGATGCGGCCTGGAGGGGATAGCGGCACGAGAGATGCTTACATTACATGGACGAGAGAAAGAGTTGAGAGCTCAATCACGGGCCAAGAAAGCTGGCGGCACGTGTACCTACAAAGAAACACAACAGATGATATCTAAATATCGTGCAACAAACGCACACAGAAAAATTCTGATTAAAAAAAGGAAAGTGCCTCCATACTTAATTATCCTTGTTTGAGCCACACAGCAGTGTGGTTCGTTTCACGAATATTTTATTGCAACAGTTTAACATTCCTCTCTGCATAAGCCTTCGTGGTTTGTTTATTCTTTAGGGTTGGCTCTTCAGTGCGACCGATGTAGAATGTTAATGGTATTTTACTCTGCGTAAAATGTGACGTGATTTGTCTGTTTTGCATAAATGGAAACATGTGTCAACAGTAACACTCGTATAAAATATCCTTTTAATAATAGTTTATGTGACTGCTGCATAATGGAGGGCATTAAAACTCGAGAGTGGGTTTTTAAAACGAGCCGAAGGCGAGTTTCATAATAATATCACTCGAGAGTTTTAATGCCTAATTATGTACAGTTATATACACCAGTTTATCTACGCACATATCATAATCTCTCTTTGATGTGTTCAGGAACCGCATGTTTGCCGGCATTGCGGCATTGATCATTGCTCTGCACTTGTTTAGCTTGTTCAGTAGTACCAACTTCACAGACAAACTAGGGGCGGCATTTTGAATTTCAAAATATGTCGAAATATTGATACATTATGGTCATGATGTCTCAACATTATGTTGGTCATAACGAGCGGTTTTTGGACGCAGTAAAGAGGGTTTATGATAGGTGTGTAGATAAAATAACTAAGCTGCACACACTTGTGATAGAGATGAATTTCGCATGTGTGTGAAAATCTATAACGGCGTCATCGTAGCATTTTCGTAGCGGGCGTTACAGCGCATCATCTGGAAAATCTTAGGCAATGGATCATTTGGCGATGCGAAATAAATATACGTAGAACTTTTTATTTTAATTTATGTTTTTATGTTAGCCTATTTTAAGAAACTAATTTGAAGATTTCGAATAATAACTTGGAGCTCAACGAAATCAAAAGTATGGACATGACTTTTTAGCGGTACTCAATTTCCGGAACGTATATATCGGAACTTTACTATATTCACAAATAAAAAAAAAATACTTATAGTTTTCGGCTAGTATTTAATCGCACATCAAACATACCGATTTGCACAGCAAATATTGTTGTGTTCAGCCTGGCATAAGATGATCTGACCCATCATGTATTTGAAGGTCTTTTCGTCGTCTCCTTAACCATGCACACCAAGCTTTAAACGCTAATTAAAATTCAGATATAAGAAAAAATCGAAAAAGGAATCTGCAAAGAATCTCGAAGATCGTAAAGAGATAATGAGACTGGCCAGCACCTCATAACTTAAGCGCCACCTTTCAAATCCATGAAGACTTCATTCGCGCTCTAAAAAAGCCCAGGAATACCTCGTTCTAGATTTAGAAATCTGCAGGACATCGTAGTACCAAACGAGTTCAACGAAACGATTGATTTCTTCGAGGATAGGGTAGATGCTAAGATGATAGTTTTTGTAACACCAACAGCCAAGAAAGGTTATCAAGGAAGTTGCTACCTTTCTCTTTGATGGCACATTTTTCACGTGGTCTACGCCGTTCTCCCAGCTGTATGCACGGCATGGAGATTTTTCTCTGGAAGACCAGAGCACCAATGTTGTACCTCTAATATATGTGCTGCTACTGAATAAGGAACAGGCAACTTATACAAGGATGTGTAGCCTGTTGAAAAAACACATACCCGGATTGAATCCTCTTAAAGTGATTGACTTCGAAACCGCAGCAATCAACGCTCTCCAGGTAGTTTTCCCGGAATCGATTATAATAGGATGCAACTTCCACTTCAAGCATGCCGTACCAAAAAGATGCTCTCTGATGAACGAAGTAAAAAAACACGCGAGGATGTGTATGGCTCTCTCTTACATGCCACCGAAAGATATAAACCAACGTTGGCTGGCCATCATGGTGACTTCGCCTGATACTGAGATTGTTCAAAAACTCAGTGATTACTTTGTTAATCAATAGATGGAGCCTGAGAGCTTCCGAGAGATATAGTGCGGCAACAACGAGAGGCATCGAACTATCAACCTCGCCGAGGCCTGGTACATGGCTTAAAAGACAAAAATCGCCAAAAAAAAGCCAGATTTGCTAAACTTTTTGGATATCGTAAGATGTGAGGCCAACGATAATGACGCAAGACTCCATGAAAATTTCACTGGTTGTACATAACCGAACCAAGAAAAACATTCCCAAGGAAATACAAATTTGTAAATTTTTGGAGCAGTACACGAAAAACTATTTTAATATGGCAGAAGTTTTATAAAATGTGTCATATTATTGTTAATTTTTTAAAATTGTTATTTTGATTGTTGATTTATTTTATGGAAAATAATTATTTATAGCTGCAGTATATATACTCCAACTCTTTCATATAAATAAAAATAAACGATAGTAAAGTTATTTAAAATATATATATATATAAATATCCAATCGGATATTTGTGACAGGTGGGTATAGGTGGGTTCTCCCTGATTGGACCTACACACGTATCATAAACCCTCTTTACAGCGTTCAAAAACCGCACTTAACGACCAGAATAATGTTATACTACTTCGTAAAAACTCATTTCATATCTGAATAAACATAAATTAAACATAACATAAAAATAATAACCATGTTAAAGCGAATTTGTCGAAAAATGGGATATTACAATGTTCAAGATTACTTAAATGATGGGACTGTATGGGGTTAATCTGGCTCAACACAGACCTTGCTGTTGATAATTTTGTAATTATTTATTCTTGCTTATTAATTATGATAATGACATAAGTATATTTATTTTGTATTAGTTAAGCATAAGCAATTTTTAAAAGAGATCTAAAAATCAATCTGTGGGAGTTTCTACGCCCTGCTTCTCCCACAGTGGTCCAAGGTAGAGAAGTGGCAAAAAATGACGATTGCTAAATATATGTAAATATCTATAGTAATAAAGACATTTGGAATTTTGTAATATTGATACATTATGACCATAATGTATCAATTTTCGACAAATTATGACATTCAAATTTCAAACGCCGACGCCCGCCGGCGTGCCGCCCCTAGTTTGTCTGTGAAGTTGGTACTTCTGCACAAGCTAAACAAGTGCAGAACAATTATCAATGCCACCATGCCGGTCGAACATACGGTTCTTGAACACATTAAAAAGAGCTTATGATATATGTGTAGATAAACTATTGTATGTAACTGTACATAAGTAGGCATTATGTATCAGTCACATAAACTACTATTTCATATCTTAGATTTCACCATTTTTAAAACAAAAAAACTACCTATAGTATCAATACTTGTTTACGTTCTGACTGACAACTGAGTTATTGACTGACGGGAAAGCTATTGACCTTTGACAGTTTTACAGGAGTAGTAGAGGGAAAGATATACTGGTTTCTTACCTATTATAATTTTAGACGGGAATAACGGAGTTCATTCGAAAACACAATCTCAAAAAGGTTTTTCAATTTACCCTTGAAATAATTTACATTCCTAATGGATATTCAATTCAAGTAGCTGATGTCATTTGCTTAGTACTCATAGTTGGAAGGAAGGAAGGTTGGTACATTATGATTGAAGGAAATGGGATCGAATCAACATATTTTTTTCTGGATTTAGAAAGTGTCTTCTTTAAGATTAATAACCCTTAAAAGGTGGACAATACCCAGCGCCTTATGGTGTTTTAGGTCCCTACTTACTTCATGAACAGATTTTCTTTTCTACTCTACTGTGTTGATGTAGTGCTAATACTACTACCGTACTAACTTTCACACTTTCAGCTTAACCAGAGTTGATAGGTTTGGATGACTTATAGGATCACAGAATAATACCCCTTTTGACGAGGGTTGGATTTCAAGTAATTTGACAGGCTCACCCGTATCCGCTTCTTTTACGCGACTCATGTTGAAATTGTTAGGCGACAGGCTACAACTAAATAATCAAATGCAGCACGAGAGGTATACCCACAGAGGCTGCTTTTAAATTGTCATCATTAGACCTCATACATCTTGACAGATGGCTCAAGCAGCGTCTATTTGAGAACATATTATTTGTCTGCTAACCGATGACGACTTAATTTCATTTCAACGTTGTTTTATCTAGACCGTAACAATACATCGTATTATGTCTTTGTTACGAGATATTTTTATACACTCGTAAATTCCCAGTGTCAAGTCTAGTTTTACTTTAATCAAATAGGTATCTATCTAGGTATATCGTTCCATAGTATATTTAGCGTCTAAAAATATAGTCATGGTTTTATTTTTATAATCAAACAAATAATAATAGCCGTGAAATAAACAGAATCGTGGTAGGGAAGAAAATTTAAGAAGAACTTCATTTGTGTTTTTGCACCCCGGTTCGTGTTAATTTTTGCTTCAAATATTTGTAAAGAAAATATAAATATATAAGCTATTTTATCACTGTAACCGATACTCCGATACTCGTTTACAGAACATCGTGAAAGGATGTCAAACTTGAAGATTGATTGCGGCTTCGTCTTACAAAGCCCTATTCATACTTTAAACCTGTGGGAATAAAAAAGTTTCTCAGCTGTTGGTCACAGTTACTGCAGAGATCTGGTGGATTCAAAACGAGAACCATTTTCTGCATTTTATCACAGTAAATTGATGACACATTCAGCCAGTGCATTTAATGATGACCTGATTTCCGTTAGTTGAATAGGCATGACAAGCCGCCATGTGGGCTCGGGCAACGACAATTGGATTGGATCGGAAATTGGATACCTCAAAATATTTCAATTGAATTTTCATAGCCCCCTGATCCATGCTAATGTACTTGCTATTGTTTCAGGGATTTTCGCTATCTTTATTAGATAAAAAAAACAGCAATATCACCCAAATACTTTAAATAGAGCTGCTACTAAGTTAAAGTAGTTAGAGGCGATACTCGTTGAACTTAAGTTGATTTGGAAAGGCACGGAACTGCTCAACCGTTTAAAACGCAATTTCGAACGGAAATTGAACTCTACAAAGTTGTAGTAGGTTTCTGTTACGCAGCAATAAGGTACAGTTTCTAGTCCATTTTAATTAGGAAGCATACCTACACATTGAGTATAGGTAAACGAGTACCATCAGAGAGATTCGATTACTATTGTAAACTAATAAATAAGTCGGACAAATATGGTGCGATACGACACCTATTTCTCTATTATTTTATTATATTTACTAGAAATTCATGCGTATACTACGGTGGTTCCCAAGGACATTTGAATTTGATGTTCATATTACTTAAATTCGCTGCAGTAAGGAATGATTTTAAGAGCAAAAGCTGATAGAGCATTTCAAATTAATGGATCGTCACACAAAAAGTAATGGCCGCTGGGTGCCCTTAAACTCGCACCTGTAACTTTCAGTTACTGTATAATTAAATAACGTATTCTGCTTTATTTATGTCTCGTGTTTATAAAGCTAATTGCACTTAAAGCTCACGGCTGGGAGTTGTATCTGCGTGAAATGCTACATAAATGTTGCGACTTTGGGCAAACACGGCTTTCACGAGGCGGAATAACCAAAAATAAACATGAAAAAAATATAACTGTAAAACGATTTTCTTGTTTTCGTGACATCTATTCCTCTTCCCCAGTTATTTTTTGAAGGTGTGACAAATGGCAGTTAGTATTTAGTACTAAGCTACGAGTAATGTAATGTTATCCCGTTGAAAGGGCAATACAAAAATTAACGTATGTTCATTTTTGTATACGTATAGTCTATCTATCTATCTACAGACCTTTCACCTAGTAAAATAAACGTCCGCACCAGAGAACATTGATTTACTACTTTTATACCACCCGATCCAAGAAACGAGGGTAAAAGTAGCTACATATAGCTGTCTTTTCGTATAGAGACTTACCCAGTCTGCGTATATGTATATAGTTAGTGGTGTTAATTTAGATGGAGCTGATACTTACGAATACTGATGTGCCATTCCCGGTAATTTTCCCTAGGTGGGAAAATGCCCGGATTCGTGGCCGGGCCGTTCCCACTAGGTGGGAAGGTTGGGGAAAGAAGCAAAAATAGTTATACAAGAAATATTTTTTATCATATGTTTAATACTAAAATACTTTTATATTTACATTTTTATACATAAATGGAAATTCCTTCTTTACTGGGAACGTGGCTGGGTAAATATTCCTTCTAGTTACCACTGCAATTCATTGAATACTTTCTATAATAGACCAAAGTTAGGTTTTAGTGAAACAAATTCTTGCACAGATATATATAAACATTTATGAAAAACAATAAATATTTTAAAGGAATTTTTCACGTTCTCAGGACTCTTTTTAGATTTTTCCTAATGCCTATCAATCTTTGTGCTGTTTTTGAAATGGTTTTAAAGAATGAACATATATGAATAATTTTTTCGTTCACTGTGTGGCCTCTGTAAAGTGGTCAAAAACTTTACTTTTCGGTTTCATATTTTAAAAACGCTCTCATTTAGGTAATGCAATGCACCGAATGTTTTTGAATATTTTTAGTGATGGACTGTCCCTGATAACTCAAACTCAAACTCAAAAGTACTTTATTACTGTAGATATTTACATATTCTTAGCAAACGTCATTTTTTGCCACTTCTCTACATTGGACCACTGTGGGAGAAGAAGGGCGTAGAAACTCCCAAAGATTGATTTTTAGATCTCTTTTAAAAATAGGTTGTGCTAACTAATACAATTATGATTTATTTTTATTTAATAAGCTGGAATAAATAATTGCAAAATTATTAACAGCAAGGTCTATGTTGAGCCAGATTAACCCCATACAATCCTGTCAGTTAAGTAATCTTGTAATATCCCTTTTTCGACAAAGTCGCTTTAACATGCTTTTTAAATTGCTCAAATGGCAATTTCAAAATCTCCAGAGGTATCTTATTGTAGTAGAGAATGCACTGACCCTTGAAAGAATTGCTAACCTTCGCGAGTCTAAAACGGGGCGCACATAGTCTGTGATTATTTCTTAGGTAAACATTACAGCTATCGCTAAGTTTGGAAAATGTTGTAAGGTTCTTGCGTACATACATTATATTTTCGAAAATAAATTGACTAGCTACTGTTAGTATGTCAATTTCTTTAAAAAGCTCTCTTAAGGAGTCTGTTTGTTTTAAATTATAAATTGCTCGAATAGCTCTTTTCTGTACAATAAAAATAGTTTGAATATCCGCTGCTTTCTCCCACAACAAGATACCATAGGACATCACACTATGAAAGTAACTAAAATATACTAGCCTAGATGTAGCCACATCCGTGCTTTGTCTGATGTTCCTAACAGCGTAAGCCCAGAACTTAACTTACCAGCCAATTTATCTATGTGGGGTCCCCACTGCAATTTGCTATCAATGGTTTCCAAGAAACTTCGTTAACTGTGAACCAATTCAAGGTTAAAGACAATACACCATTAACATCATCAAATTCTCCTTTTTGTCTTTCAATTTTGAAGACCAGTGAAGTATCATCAGCAAACAACACTATGTCAGTTAATTTCTCCACCATGAAAGGCAGATCATTAATATATACCAGGAATAAGAAAGGGCCTAATATGGAACCTTGTGGAACGCCCATTTTAACACCCGATCCATCTGATCTTACGCCGTTAACTTCTGCCTTTTGAATTCTATTGCTTAGGTATGATCTTAGTAGATCCAACGCTTTATTTCTAACTATGTAATGATTTAATTTAATTAATAGCGTATTATGATCAACACAATCAAACGCCTTCGACAGGTCGCAAAAAACTCCGATAGCATCCTGTGCGGCCTCCCATGCAGAATAAATATGAGATATAAGGGTGATACCTGCATCCATAGTCGATTTACCCCTAGTGAAACCGTATTGTTTGGCGTGGAGTTGTTTTGTACGGTTGAAGTGTGAGAGCATTTGATTGAGTATAATCTTTTCAAATATTTTACTTAGTGTTGGAAGAACAGATATTGGTCTGAAATTTGAAGGATCACCCTTATCTCCCGACTTGAACAGAGGTATCAGTTTACTGTGTTTCATGAGGTCTGAATTTAGAATAAAATCATTAATTTTTAAATATACTCTCTAGTGAAATTGCTTTTATGTGAGTACTGTGAACGTGCCAGCTTTAGTTAACTGACCTGTAGCACAAATAACTCGGCCGAAACATCACGAGTAATAACAAATCGCCAAATTAAGGACAGAAGTCAAAGCGAGTAAGGAAAGAGTGAGTGAAAAAATAAAAGACCAACCGTGCGTGGTAGACTCATTCCTTCTCGCTCGTCTCGTAAGCGCTATAGCGTCAGGCAGATATACATAGTTTATTCCATTGTCTCAAAATAATTCTATTATATCTATCTAAACCTGGGTTTACCGTAAGAGGTGATAACTGGAGTTCACTACTGTATGAATGATTAATCTTCAAGGATCTCTGCTTAAACATTTTACTAAATTCTACTTCAATCAAGACAATAAATACAAGAATATTGTTATAGATTCATTTTATTATAAATTTATGTATGACATGATCGTTCCGAGTCACGGGGAAAGATCCCGACCACAGTGGGAAGTTACCACGAAAAACGGTACGGAAAATTTACTGGGAACAGGGAGTTCCCCGCGGCACATGACTTCTTACTAGTACTAGTGGGAACCACAGAACTAATCGAGATAGAACGTGCAAAGCGCGGCAGGCGGGGTAGCGTGGGGCTACATAGAACTTAAGATTATTTTAAAACTAAACATTTTCTTTCGGCTTAAAAATGCTCTGCATAAAACCAAGAAAGCTCCCTCTTAGAAGGGAATTTTGTGAATCTTTTACGGGCAATAAAGATCAGCAGCCGTTCTATGAGTTGTTTTTAAAGAATTATAGCTTCTATCTTATTAAATACTATCTCTAGCCTGAGACTTCGACTGCATAGTTTTTACGGTTATAAATGAGTGTCGAAGTAATTGTAGGTGTAAAATATGTGAGATAAACGGCCGTATCTTATGCTTACGTTGACTTGGAAGTTTGAGTTTTCACAACTTAAACGCTGAGTAAAACGAGAAGGGTCCGAACAATTTTGTCATAATTTACAGAACGCCAAAATTTACGGAATTCATAATTATGTAATCATGTCTTCTATAGATTAACTTGGTTTCGTCTCTGGCTGTAATATCAAGATATTTCAAAATAGTGGACAGGGTATGCAAAATATGTAAACGCGTTTGCTGAATTGGCTTGATACTCGCAAGGAGATGAAAACCTTCAGGCATTCCAGTTGACCAGGAATCATGAAATTCAGCAATTATGGCACTATGCTCAGAGCGGATGATCAATCAATCAATCAAAATATTCTTTATTCTAATATTGAGCCCTGTGGAACGCCCACGGACCCACGATCCCGACGACCCCTTACTATTATTGCTATGGGGTAGTTGTCGGGCAAGTGTCTCACCCAACTGGCAGAAGTTTTGTGTGAGACTAACCAAAGAAAAAGTACTTTGCGACTACTAACACCGTGTAGCGATAGTAGCCGGGACTAACAGCTTAATGTATCATCCAAAACACGGAAGCGCCCAAAAGAAATGCCACACAGAATCGGGACACCCGTTGCAGAGACCATCTCGGCCAGATGTTGCTTAACCCACACGATCACTCCCGATGTAAGTACGAGTACCGCTAGGCCACCATCTCTTCTCCATCAAAAATCCTATCACAGTCTAAAGAACCATCCCCAGTCTAAATATCATATCTCTCTTCTATTAAAATGTAAAGAGTAGCCTTTAGGCTTTATACAAACTCTTCCTTTGACAGCCTACTTGGTTACTTTAAATCCGAATCCTTAACTCCAAAGAGTTCTACACTGAATGGGAAATAATTCTCATCAATATACGCAGCTTTTTTTTCATTACATTACCATACTAATCGGTGACATATGGAGAAGTGATAATAAAGTTGCTCTTATCAAATAGATTCATAATATTTGCTTAGAAGGAGGTCCCAAATTACCATTTTAAAATTTCACTACAACTTTCAGTTACAATCTATATAGTGTGTTCAGCAGTGGTCGGAATACCTTGAATCGCAACGAAAGCAAAAGCATGGACATTACTGTTTAGCAGTACTCTATTTCCGGAACTTAATTAAATTTTAAATCGGCACTTTACTATTTCCACAAAGTATACTTTTGATAAATGTGTAAATTGTAGTTTGTTTTTCGATTAAGTTATTCATTTTCTAAAAATAAAATGTGTAAAAATATTGCCTAGGCTTGCTTTTACCCAGCTGGATATAAAAAAAAAAAAGGGGTGTTGGATAGTTATATATGTGTGATGTCGCTATTTCTGGTTCCCACGACACAGAGTATCCTAGTGTGTAGTCAGAAGCAAGTATGTGTATATAAATGTTAATGTTGAAAAGCCTTTTTTTCTTTTATTCATTAAAATTCATCCACATTACACATACATGCACTCTAAATTCGCTAATTTCACTAACGGTACCAATGCGTCGATTATTTTTAATGATAATGCCTCCTTGGACCTTTCTGTTGCGACCTCGATACACCGCAACTACAATATTCACAATTGGACACTGGTTGTCAGATATATTACTCTGAAGAAAACAAAGAATAAAAGTGTGATTTGACTTATAGATGTAAATAAAAAGGCTGCGAAAAAAATCTAAAACATAAATACAATAAAGAATCGCGACAACAGTGAGTATTTTAGATAAGCAAAGATGCCGCCGAAACCAGAAATAATTTTAAAATGAATTGCTGAGCACCCGAAAATAATTCAGGATTCTTTGACGATGTCTTTGTACTGAGTGATGTTTGTTTTCTTTTGAATAAATCTACTTTAAAAAGACAAGTTTGAAGCATAAATAGTCGTAGTTTAGCTTACTCAATGAAAAAAACGAAAGAGGTCTATTTGCTATCATGCTATTTTTAGTTCAGCCTCATAATTTTTTTGATAATGTCCTTGTCCAATATACCTTGGTCTTAAGTGAACAAGACTTTTTAAAGAAATATATCTAAACATGCCGTTGCGTCCACAACCAATAATTACAATATGGGGTACTTGGCTAGAGGCAGCATCATTAAATGCCAAATATTTAACTCAAATGAAAGACGTACTTTCTTGTTTCATAGGTCTGACACTGTATCAATTTCTTTTTTTTATATATTAATATAAAGTTAAAGTTTAAAAAATGAATTAAAATTTAAAGATCTAAATTACAGTAACTATCATGCAATTTAGTTGAAAAGAACCTAGACGCCTCAAGAAGTGCGTAGAAATTCCCACAGATTGATTTTTAGATCTCTTTTAAAAATTGCTTGTGCTTAACTAATACAAATATTACAATATTAATTATTGTAATTAATAAGCAGGAATAAATAATTACAAAACTATTAACAGTAAGGTCTGTGTTGAGCCAGATTAACCCCATACTGAGCTACATTAACCCCATACAGTTCCATCATTTAAGTAATCTTGAACATTGTAATATCCCTTTTTCTACAAAGTCGCTTTAACATGGTTTTTAAATTGCTCAAAAGGCAATTTCATGATCTCCAGAGGTCTTGTTGTAGTAAAAAATACACTGACCCTTGAAATAATTGCTTACCTTTGCGAGTCTAAACCGGGGCGTAACTAGTCTGTGATTATTTCTTAGGTTAACATTACAGCTATCGCTGAGTTTGGAAAATGTTGCGTACATACATTATATTTTCGAAAATAAATTGACTAGCTACAGTTAGTACGTTAATTTATTTAAAATGCTCTCTTAATGAGTCTGTGCATTTTAAATTAGAAATTGCTCGAGTAGCTCTTTTCCATGAAATAAAATAAACATATTTATATATGTAAATAAATATACATAATATCCGCTGCTTTCCCCCACATCAAGATACCATAGGACAAGACACTATGAAAGTAACTAAAATATAGTAGCCTAGATGTAGCTACATCCGTGGTTTGTCTGATTTTCCTACCAACGTAAGTCGCAGCACCTAATTTGCCAGCTAATTTATCTATGTGGGGTCCCCATTGCAATTTACTATCAATGGTTATTCCAAGAAACTTCGTATAATTTACTAATTCTGACGTGTTGCTGTCGTACATAAACTGGTCAAGACTTACCTGACATTTGGAAGTAAGAATTTGATACATTTGGTTTTACCAGCATTTAACAATAAATTATGAACTGTGAACCAATTCAAGGTTAAAGACAATACAACATTAACGTCATCAAAATCTTCTTTTTGTCTTTCAATTTTGATTGAAGAACACTATGTCAGTCAATATCTTCCCCATGAAAGACAGATCGTTAATATATACCAGGAATAAGAAAGGGCCTAATATGCAACCTTGTGGGACGCCAATTTTTACTCCTAATCCATCAGATTTATCGCTGTTGACTCCTGCATGTTGAATTCTATTGCTTAGGTGACCTCTTGAAGCATTTGATATTGCCGTGACGGAGCACATGTCCCAGATATGCAACTTTCCTTCCCTCGATAGTAGTTCTGAGTTCTCGGGATTAGCCAGTTCGTCTTAGAACTTCTTCATAAAAAATAACGATCATATATTTCAATACCTCCAAAGAAAATAAATTAGAAGAGACTTCAGATAAAGATATATTTTTTTGCTGGAGCATTTTTTTACAAAAAAGAGGACCATATATTCTTCTTACGTCAAGGTAAACATACGTCAGTTAAGAAAATACGTAGCTTTCCTAATTATTTCATTGAAACTTCAGAGGATGACCTAATTTAAATCGAAAGGAATAAACCATTTCGCGATGAACTAAAGTATGTAAATTTATTTGTTTTGAAATTAAAACAATTATTATTTCCCACCAAACAATTGCAAATTGCAATACCAATGCATAGATTAATAATGTTTTTAAAATTTATTCATAATGAACAAAATATTTTCTGTTGTTTTTATATTATATTTTTACCTTCTAAAGCCATTAACAATACAATATCTACAGCTGTGTTTTATTTATAAGTAAATCATATAAACAGTAATTAAAAAATATGTATTTACAGCAAGTCAAGTTCCCATATTTAATTAAGTTCCGGTAATTGAGTACCGCTAAAAAGACATGTCCATACTTTTCCTTTCGTTGGGCTCAAAGGTATTCCGACAACTGGTGATCAGAGTTAATCCAGCTAAACCGCAATTTTTTTTATTTCGAAAAACAGTCGGGCTTGTTCCTTTATAAAAAGAGATCACTTCGATCGTTAAGATTTATTCTATCTATTTATACATTAAGTAGAATCCTATGTTGTATTTTTTTAAAGGTTTAAACAATTCATTTCCGTCGATAGAAATAGCAAACAATGCACTATCGCCGGTTTCCGGCGGTCAGATCGATTTCGCATATTAAATCATCACTGGAAGACTTGTTATTCGTTTGCAAGCCACTGTGCCACAAGCAGATACATACACCATCGTCATACTTACACACAAGCTACACACTTACAATACCGTTTACCTTAGCTGAGAAACAGGAAATAATGTCAATTAACTCACCATTTTATTTGTTGCAGGGCTAAACATCGCCTTCACCGTCGCGTTTACTCTCACCACAATCAGCGTCACCGACTGCGACATCCTCACCGATGGCTCCACGAAGCTCCCCGAGTTCCTCCGAACCTACCAGCGAGACTTGGAGAGCAGGAGCAACGATATTCCCGAACCCGAGTCAATGCCGGTGCTGCACGGGAACGGCACCAAATGCCGCATTTCCGAGTATCAATGCGAAAATAAACGGTGTGTCCCGATAAACCGATTCTGCGATGGCGGCAACGATTGTGGTGACTCGTCTGACGAGCCGAGGCATTGCACACGTGAGTCGCTATCTTCCTCTTTTCGGTATTGTACAAGTAGCTATCTGGCTATAGCAGCTTTGCCCAGTGACCGTTACCTGGACCGCTCTTATCTTATGTATGTCGCAGTTAGTTGGTTAAATCACACTTAACTAACACCCTAGACCGTTAATTAAAGACCGACGTTTAAACAAGTCTCTAAAATTCCCTCAGACAAGTGAGTGAACGAAACGTTTAACGCTCACCCCCTTTACCCTTCACCTAAGCTACCGCAATGTTTTGCCCTGATTTAAGCTGTGCAAACCAGTAGTGAAAAAATAGACTCTAAAAGTAATCAGCTATTATCGTGACGCCATCTTGTTTTACATTATTTAACCAACACGTCGGCTTTCGGTAAGACAGATTGTTAAACGTTTTCGACGATGCTTTATTTAAATCAAAATGCTTGTGACTTGGTTAAACGTCGTTCTTTAATTGCCGGTCTAGGATGTTAGTTAAGTGTCTGATTTAACCAACCAACTGCGACATATGTACAATTTAAGATGTACTATCTACACATCGTGTACGAGCGTGTCAGCATGATCTATTTATTGATAAATGATTTTAAGCCTAAAATTTTAACCGATAAAGGGGCAATATTTTGAAACTAGGGCACTAGGGTAGCCAAGAAAAGCTTGGGGTTAACTTAATATAAAACAGAAAGTTGCTAAATGGCAAAAGTCAGCTTCACATTAGACTGAACTTTTGGCGATCTTGCCTTTAAAGTATAAAAGTATTCCTTTTAAAATTCCATTGTGGATAATGTTATCTATCTCAAGGTTTTAGGTAACACATTAACATTTCATTACAGGATTTCTATCAGATGCGTTATATGATGAGGATTGATGCAAAAAGCAGGCGTGCAGTTATTTTTCTCACAGGGAACGTTGAAATCTTCACAAGCCATTTGTTAGGAGCCGTGAACCGTATGAACGCAGAGCTGACAGGGATATGCGCATTTTCCGGCTCTTAGCATTATACGGAGCTGAATAGAGAATACTTCTTACTGTGAAGGACCATTGTGGTCTGAAAACATTAAAATGTCATCGAGTTTACCTCGGCGATGTGTTAACCACAAAGGATTTATTATGCAGTGAGGGCGCTCTGAATGTGATAATTCTAAATTGATGTTAGTATAATATTACCTTAAAATATTGAAATATTACACTTTACTTAGACCCGAGGGGTGAGTACACAGTATACTATCCAAATTCATTAGTTTTCACTTCAGCAAAGCATTAATTTCAAAAACTTTCAACAATCCGCGGTTTTCTCTAGAGTTAAAGTTCTTAGAGGGAAATTCCACCGAATAAATAACGAATTCAGCAAAATCGTATTTCAGAGAGCACTCTAAGGAATTCTGTTGAGGATAACACTGTATTACTTCCGTATCATAGAGATAGGAGTTCGCAGTTTTGTGAGGTATTTGCATAATATCGTAAAACTGCGGCGATAAAAAGACGATAAATGCATTTGGTACAGGTAGCTCCGCAGATAATTCGATTCAAAAGTTTTCCTAGATCAATTTTATATCCAACGCTCTGGTAAAATCGCGTCGCATGGAGAACGACAAAGATTCTAACCTTTTCACCCTATATTACGAATAAAATCGATCAAAGGAGATGAAGCAATCTTAGTAAAGCCTATTTTCCGTGTCGTCTAGCGTAGTCTCCACCTGTTCTCTCCTAAGTGGCTCGCTCACTTCACCTGGCCTCAATTCTTTAATCGCCTCAAGGAAGTTCGGAAAATAATGGTTCCCTGCATTGAACGACAACGGGTCTCCGATCCCTGACGCTATTCCAACGATTCATTTCTTGAATGCCCAGCCGCCGACACCCAATATTGTATTTTGCTTTATGGATTACTTTTTATGGCAGGATTTCGTTTTAGCCGCGATGTGAGCGCGCGTCGTTCGTCTTATTATTTTGTGCCCCGATCCGCAAAGCTGTAACAAATAATTCTCCTGAGAAATCTTGAAGAAAATACACTCAAATGGAAGCTGGGAGCGTGGATTCTAAAAGCGAAAAACATTGTCTCCAATAAAGATTTGATAGATAAAAGTTTATTAAAAGTTTATTATTTATAGAAAGTGTATTCAGCGTAAATATTTTCGAGAAAAACTACTCTGCAAAGCGTCGCAAGGGTTGGATTGGAACAATATTTGCTGAAGTAGGAAGCCAAAGTAATTGGAGCCGCGGATGCGGAGTCACGCATGGCAACTACAGGCGATTACGCGTCACACAATTAGATTAGGACTGTTTCTCCAGAGAGGTCCAATTTTATCACTCCAGTGCTATGGCTACTTATTGGGAATACGGCTGTGAGTAGGTACGTATGATATTTGGTTAAGTCTTTCTAGTCGGGCGCAGGCATTTCCGGAGCGAGTGGCCGTAATAGCAGAAACCTTAAGTTGTCGGAATTACAAGCGGGCCTATATACGAGTAGCTGAGAAGGAATGATCAAAGTTCATGGGAATTATGCACTTTGTGCCCAATCTTTGAAATATGGTTTGGTCTTAAGGGTTTAGGAAACCACCGCAAGCAACTTGTGCGCGACCTCTGGTGGCCTGTATGGAATCCGCCATACGTCTTGAGAAATAGAACTTTTCATAGGTTATAGGATGCAAGAAATTCATTTTTAAGGTCTAATTTGTGTTTTAAAATCAATTTCAAGGTCAAAAAATTTATAAAATTAACCTAAATTTTTCTTACAACTCGACAGTTTTTTATTTCTGACATATCGAAGAATGGTTATTCTTCGACATATGAGAGTAATGATCTTTATAACAGAAGCCTGACGTCATTATCTGGAATCTTGGTTGGAAGTTGGCCGAATCCGGCTCCAAAAGCTAGCGACCTAAAGTTACTTACCACTCAACAAACTTTAGTTTCTGGCAGAACGGCTATTCTTTAATATATCGTGGTTGATTAATGATTTTCATGACACAGAGCTTCATGTCTGACATGTCATTGCTTGGCATCTTGACATATCGATGTCAGAAATGAATATCTGTCGAGTAGTACGAAACATTTTGGTAATTTATTTTTTTCTTGAAAGTGAAATTGATTTTCAAACACAAGTTACACTTCTGAGGTCTTATTTGTATTTTCAATTAATGCCTTATATCCTAGAACTTGTTTCGAACCTAGATTTTGTGTCTAATAGAAGCCCGCTTTTATAATTGTTTGGACCATCTCATCGCGCTTATACGCGTATTATTCTCAGACAAGTAATTACGGTCTCAAGAACGCGGAGTCTTATTACCTAGTCTCATATATTTATATGTCGTAGCTATATCGTAGAATCGGCTGTATCATGATGTCGTCAACCATGGATTGATCACTTCATGAAATAGTTGACCATATCATGATGATATAGTCAATTATTCCATGAAATTATCAGAAAGGGATTGAATTTCACGAAAATATATATAAAAACTTTCTAAAACTGCGGAAGGTTCAAGAAAGTACCAAGAAAGGATAAATAAATGAAATGTAGTGCCAGGACAAGGTAGCGTTGATAAAAATATTCGTGAGGGTTCTTTAGGTTCTGCTTGAATACAAGAGGTCGATATTGAGTTCCCACTACTCTGGCACTGTTGATAGTTTTTTTGTTGTTGCTTAATGGTCTGCATGCTAAGCGTCATCATGCTAAGAGGGTGGTGCAATCATTTACTCTTCGGTAAACCGGTAACTGAATTCACAGTGTTGCCAGACAAATACACCCGTGACAAGACCGCATTCTATTGGCTATCTCGCTCGAGTCCCGCCTGCCATGCTCGCACTTAACCCCTCAGTTACCACGCCACTTTTTCGTTGTAGGTTTAAAATTTTATTACCATAGCATAGGGTTGAAAATCGCAATCCGTCCCAACCACCCTCGGTTTTTAAGTAGAGTCCCGCCTGCCATGCTCGCATTGAAGACATGGTAAGTACAACTAAGTCTCTTACTCAACGTCGACAGAGAGTCAAAACGTGCATGCTGAGCGAAAAGGTATGCGAAAACCACAAAAGATTGTCACAGAGCACACCCGTGAACTGTCAACAAAAGTGTCCGAACGACCGTCGATTGTCAAGACGTCCAGCGGTGAATGTGAAGCGAATGCTAGGTACAATTTCGGTCTCACGCACTTTTAATATAAATGAGCGAGATAAACATAAAGGAAAGAAAGAAACTTCAAAAACTTGCCTATAGCAGGGGAATTCCCGGCGCAGATAAAAAAAATAAGATTCCGTCTCGCTGTATTCACGTAGTGCGTCTCACACGACAGAATGTTTTCTAATTTCCGTGTGATCTAACAAAAAAAAAAGCTTGTTGAGGGTCACAAGATTCTTACGTTGGACTAATATCAGCCTATGTAGGCTTACATCACACTTACGTAAAAGCGTTATAAGCCTTATTGGCAAGATAACTGTAAATGCGAACAGCATTCATTATTAAACGATATTATACATTGCTTCTTTAATACGATGATAAAGAATCATTGTAAGAGCGGAAAAATAGTAGCCGTAAGATTGTTCTAAGCCTTCTCTTTGCTAGTTGTTTTTCAATTGACATCTTAGATATTAAGAACACGATTTAAATAATAATATAATAATAATACCTTGGACATTATTTACACACATTGATCTAGCCCTCAACTAGGATTCCCTGTATCTTGGGTACTAGACAACGATACACATATTTATATGGATAAATATAATGCTTAGATAGATAAACAACCATGACTAGGGTACAAACATCCGTTCTCATCAATCAAATATTTGCCCCCACCGGGACTCGAACCCGGGACCCGTGGCTTCGTAGGCAGGGTCACTGCCGACTCGGCCATTCGGGTCGTCAGTTCTCCCGAGTTGTCCAATAGCTCACATCACACCCGCGAGCTGCAGTTTTAAATTCGAATCAAGCTCACCAATCTCAAACTCACTTAATGTTCCCTCGCTTCTATCAAGAGTAACTAGAAGTAGCCGTGGTGTACTCAGACGCCAGACTCATATCCAAAAGCGGGGCCTTGCAGGTTTCAGGGACCCGGATTCCGCTTATAAAATGGTTTAATAACAATGACGTGACAACAACTATATTTGTGTGACAGAAGACAGTTTGTATTGGAGTGTTAGAAATTAAGATGTTTTCTGATCATATAAGTTAGTTATTCATCACAGGAAAAGGATTATACAGACATCATATAATGGTAACCTAAAGTAGCCATTATTGACAATTCACAGTCCTTGTTTCGTCATTTTTCTAGCGGAATCCGGCCCCAGGTGAGATGTTATTAAATTTGTACGTTGACGGCTTACAATGACGGCCGCCTTTGCCGCGCTGGCCTAATAGCTTGAGTGAGGTTGCTAATATAATAAGATATGGAACCCCGTTAATTTAACCACAGAACCCAACTAATTTCACCCTAAACAGAAGGTTAGCCTCTGTAGAAGAAGGGCCAGAATTGTAATTAACTTTTGGTGTACAGGCAACGTACTTTTGGAATATTTATTTAAGGCTTGTGTCTAAACGATTACCAATTAATTCCAAACGACCGCCAGAATTAGTAAACGATCACCAAATTGTGTTTGGATAAATGATCACCAAACTTCTTTTTATGTTTTGTCTATTTAACCGTACAAAACAACTCCACGCCAAACAATACGGTTTCACTAGGGGTAAATCGACTACGGATGCAGGTATTACCCTTATATCTCATATTTATTCTGCATGGGAGGCCGCACAGGATGCTATCGGAGTTTTTTGCGACCTGTCGAAGGCGTTTGATTGTGTTGATCATAATACGCTATTAATTAAATTAAATCATTACGGAGTTAGAAATAAAGCGTTGGATCTACTAAGATCATACCTAAGCAATAGAATTCAAAAGGCAGAAGTTAACGGCGTAAAATCTGATGGATCGGGTGTTAAAATGGGCGTTCCACAAGGTTCCATATTAGGCCCTTTCTTATTCCTGGTATATATTAATGATCTGCCTTTCATGGTGGAGAAATTAACTGACACAGTGTTGTTTGCTGATAATACTTCACTGGTCTTCAAAATTGAAAGACAAAAAGGAGAATTTGATGATGTTAATGTTGTATTGTCTTTAACCTTGAATTGGTTCACAGTTAATAATTTATTGTTAAACGCTGGTAAAACCAAGTGTATCAAATTCTCACTTCCAAATGTCAGGCAAGTTGAGACCAGTTTAGTGTTAGACAACAGCACGTTAGAATTAGTAAATGATACGAAGTTTCTTGGAATAACCATTGATAGCAAATTGCAGTGGGGACCCCACATAGATAAATTGGCTGGTAAATTAAGTTCTGCGGCTTACGCTGTTAGGAATATCAGACAAAGCATGGATGTGGCTACATCTAGGCTAGTATATTTTAGTTACTTTCATAGTGTCATGTCCTATGGTATCTTGTTGTGGGGGAAAGCAGCGGATATTCAAACTATTTTTATTTTACAGAAAAGAGCTATTCGAGCAATTTATAATTTAAAATGAACAGACTCCTTAAGAGAGCTTTTCAAAGAAATTGACATACTAACTATAGCTAGTCAATTTATTTTCGAAAATATAATGTATGTACGCAAGAACCTTACAACATTTACCAAACTTAGCGATAGCTGCAATGTTAACCTAAGAAATAATCACAGACTGTGTGCGCCCCGATTTAGACTAGCGAAGGTTAGCAATTCTTTCAAGGGTCAGTGCATTCTCTACTATAATAAGATACCTCTGGAGATTTTGAAATTGCCATTTGAGCAATTTAAAAAGCATGTTAAAGCGACTTTGTCGAAAAAGGGATATTACAATGTTCGAGATTACTTAAATGACAGGACTGTATGGGGTTAATCTAGTTCAACATAGACCTCGCTGTTAATAATTTTGTAATTATTTATTATTGCCTGTTTATTAAATAAAAAAAACATAATTGTATTAGTTAAGCACAACCTATTTTTAAAAGAGATCTAAAAATCAATCTGTGGGAGTTTCTACGCCCTTCTTCTCCCACAGTGGTCCAATGTAGAGAAGGGGCAAAAATGACGTTTGCTAAGTACATGTAAATATCTACAGTAATAAAGTACTTTGACTTTGACTTAAGTTTATGTTTTAAGTATTTTTTGTTGTTCTTACATGTTCAACCTAACACGAAGGATAAAGGGGCTTCTCTTCGCTCACTCCCTTTACCCTTCACCTAATCTACCGCAGTATTTTGTCCTGATATTTTCTGCAACTTTCGGTGATCATTTACCCATTTTGGGTCTGCATAGATCCACTTTACTAATCCGTCTCCTACTTCGAGGAGGCCAAATTTGGTATGTTTTGAAAATACTTCTGGGATTTTGAGAAAACAGGCGGCCGAAAGATAATTGTGTAGTATATTTTTAGAACCGGCTCATGAAGCCCTTTAATTTGATACACCAAGCGAAAGGTTTCAGAAAAAAAAACAAAAAACATACAAAAATTTGACGACCCGAATGACCGAGTCGGCAGTGACCCTGCCTACAAAGCCAAGGGTCCCAGGTTCAAGTCCCGGTGGGGGCAAATATTTGTTTGATGAGAACGGATGTTTGTACCCTAGTAATGGTTGTTTATCTATCTAAGTATGATATTTGTCTATATAAGTATGTGTATCGTTGTCTAGTACCCACGATACAGGGAATCCTAGTTTGGGGCTAGATCAATGTGTGTAAATAGTGTCCAAGCTATTACTATTATTAATGACGTCATAACTCGCCCCCAAGGAGAAAATCGAGAAAAGCTCTCGACAAAAAAAAACTTTTAATTCAAGGAACACGTGTGCCAACTTTTGTGAGGATCGCTTGAAAACTATGGCCCATAGACCGGAACTGACAGACACACCTAGAGACATAGAGACAGACGAAAGCAAAATCGGCCTCCTATATAGTCGAAATGGAGCCCTTCGCTCGCTTTGCTCGCTCGGTCAATAAAACTCTCATGTGTAATCCTACCAGCTTTATTCAACAATCCCGATATTGAGCGATATTGGCGACACTTTTAACCTCTCCTTTCCCGGGAGTTCGAGACGTCAAAAACGACAAATACCGGAGTGTTTTTGAGCGTGCGGGCTGCGCGGCACTTGACTAATATATCAAGTGATTCTGTTGGAATGGTAACACTTAGAATTATGGGAGTTGTATATCTGAGTAGCTAATGAAACCCTCTTTTACACAATGTGTAGAAAATGTCACTGTGACCTTAGTTTATTTTTGTACTGGCATGAGAAACACAGACTTCTATGAAAATGCTCCCTCTCGACGCAAATCTAGCCGACATCAGAAAATTATCAACAACATGTACATGTTGTTTGATACCTACGTAATCTACACAAAATAACCTTTTCAAAACAATAAAAACATTAGGGTGTTCTTATAGAAACTTTCGAATATTTCAGCGTTTCAAATTTTCATAAAATACGGAAAGTAAACTGACGCATCGCGCGAATTATGCAAATCTTGTGAAATTATTTGTGAAGAGACTAGACTACCTAGCGTTATATTTCTTAGTTCCTAGGATAGGTAATTTATTCAATAAGAGGAAAACAAGTGGTATTTGCTACTAAATCATAAATGATAAGTGTGAGGACGCCATATCTCGCAAGGAAAGTATAAAATAGGTAGAAATCAACACTTTGTACTATTATTGAATTTATAGGCAATAGGTGATACTTATCATTCTAGAATTAGTGGTTCTAAGTAGAAGACAAACTAGGCTTTCTAACAGTGTATCGTACTATGTACCTTTTCATACAAAAATAATTCAAAATCATGCATGTTATTTCGTGTCACGGTGTGTTGTTTCTGGGCTTTCTCAAGGTCACGGCAGGTGTACGATATGCGTTTATACAGAGTGTGCAAAGATGGAACGAAGAAAATGTTTCGCCGTGATTTGATTCTAGGTAAAATAGCTAAACTGGTGTTTCGTTCGTGTAGGTATGGTGTAAGTTTGAGTTAACTAGTATTTAGTTGTTATGTGTATATGAAGTGTTTCCACGCGGCTCCGTTCACGCGCAAGTACAGATACCTACTGTTCTTACAAAGTGTAATATTGTGTTAACTAGTGTTATGCGAGATCAGATTTGTACTTTTGACAATTTAGTGTAAGATTACACAAATTTGTAAAAAATAAACAATTATTTGAAATGTGTAATTAGTAATTAGCTACCACCTACCTAATGTGTAATTGTGTAATTAGGTTTTGGAAAAATAAAAAAGAACAAAAATTTATATAGTTATATATTCACATTCTTTATTGCCCTGTGCATAAAAATGTACTTAAAAGAAATTTTATAACAACAGGCGAGCTTATCTCTAAAAAGATATTTCTTCCAGCAAAATTTATATAGTTATATATTCATATTCTTTATTGCCCTGTGCATAAAAATGTACTTAAAAGAAATTTTATAACAACAGGCGAGCTTATCTCTAAAAAGATATTTCTTCCAGCAAACCTGGGCGAGACATAATTGTTTAAAAAACAGGACAGTACTAATGCACAATGAAACTGTATACATTATATTTAAACACACGAGTACACAATTATGGAAAAGTAGTAAACAGTAAGTAAGTAGGTAAACAATTCTATACAAGTTCTTAGATAGTTGTTTGACTGATATTTGTAACTTTTACCGTATAAAAAATGGAATAAAGTACACAATTACGGAAAAATGAAAAAGAATTTTGTTGCAACTGTTAAAGTAAACAATTTCTATACAAGTTATAAGATAGTTAGGTAGTTGGCCACAAATAGAAATTGTTATTTACACAAACGCATAAATATTAGACACATAAAAATTCCACACAAAAAGATAGAAACATTGCAACTGTTAAAGTAAACAATTTCTATACAAGTTATAAGATAGTTAGGTAGTTGGCCACAAATAGAAATTGTTATTTACACAAACACATAAACATTAGACACATACACACATAAAAATTACACACAAAAAGATAGAAACATCCGAATCGCTAACGCTATGAAGGAGGAGAATTACAATCACACACTGATGGCTGATTTAGATGTGTCTAGCAAGACATAAATGCCCACAGGAGTCATTGAGCGATTTTATCTCAGCAGGGACGTGTGCCCTTTTGCGATTCATCGTCCCAATGACATCAGTAGCACGGGATTTGAGGTACCTCGTCAAGGGCATTTGGTTATATCAATTGTCCATGAAAGCGATTGCGACTCATCAACTTCCTGAAGGCAGGCATTCCCAACACACCAGTCTTCCACCAGTTTGATGCTGCAACGTGGAAGTTATATGATATGGCATATTTAAGTAGTTTTAGTTACCCACTCAAGCAAGCGATACACCCGACCGAAACCGGTCCAAAGCGAGGTGTGCGTAGTTTTAAAACCCCTATTACAGAGACATATTAACCAGCCATCAGTACACAGTCAGATATCAGTCAGTAGGCATGCCGGCAGCGCCTTGATGTCGACGGCTGCGGGGAGGAGTCGCCCTCGCTCCCGCTCCGGCCCAGAGAAGCTGGTTGCTTCACCATCTATAACATAAATAAAATAGGCAAATTAAATATAAACAAAATACCAGACTGGCAGTCAGTGACATTTGCAGTATAATTATTTGTGTCCTTTTAGTATAAAACTTCACATTTCCCAGGTAAATATTTAATTATACTTGGTAAAACTATATTCAGACCGTTTAGGCTGCTGAATGGAACAAATTAATAGATATGTATATATATAAATATAAAAGGAAACGAAGCAAAAACGATGCGAGTGAAATTTCAATTATTTACCTTCATCCGACCGGAGCGGGAGCGCACATACACCAGCTTCTCATCGGATAGAATGCGCACCGGCGGCGACCGACGCGCAAGCTGGGCATGATAGTCATGATCCATTCTGAAAAAAGTAGCTAAGGCATTAGGATCAAAACGTACACTCTGTGCACTTTTAAAAATTTGTGTAATTTTGCATTTTTTTGTCATTTTACACTAAATTGTCAAAAGTACATATCTGAACTTGCAGGCAAACGAATCCGCCTAAAAAGACAAGTTAACACAATATGACACAAATTTGTTATTTTTTTATTTTATTTTTATTTTTATTTTTTTTTATTTTGATATTTTCACTTGGGCATCGTGTAGGGTGTCTTACGAGCATAATTTTATGTCATATGCATGTTTTCCCTAGGATCAATATTTATAGAGATATCGATATTACAAACATAATATGACGTATATCTCGAAATCGGTGAGGTGCACGAGGACAATGTTTATAACCAAAAGTGATAGCAAAAAGCAGCACTACACGATTCCGAAGCAAAAAATAACAGTCAAAAAAAATATTTTTTAACACAATTTTTAACACAATTTTTCTAAGTCGCTGGATGCTGGATTTTTCCATTGATAAAAAAAAGGGGCTTCCGCCCCCTTATCGACACTGAACTCCAATCATAAACCCGCGGAACCTTTGATATTGGAACCCCAATCATCACATCACCCCGAAACCTATGATATGGAGTTTCACCGAATATGACTGAAAACACCCGCACCCTGTAGTGAGATTCTGTCTGTGTGTGAGTAAAATGGCGTCGCGGAATGCTTATGTGTGCGTGTGAAGCATGTGAATTGGATGCCTGATCACGTTTCTGACGGAAAATCAGCAAATTGGTACATTATTTTGATAAAGAAACCTATAAAAATGGATTCAATAAGATATGTGTATTTTTTATTGAAATCTAACTGTATTTCTCATTGGAATTACAAATAGCATTGGGGGGAATCCGTCTGGTTGCATGACGTATCATGTAAATTTGCCGATTTTCTGGACATCTTGATGAATTTTACTATGATTTGTGGTTTGTTTATCGCAAATAGAGTTGTAAATATGAATAAAACAAATACTTACCTCAATTCACCAATAAACCACACTTTTCTCTCAATAAAATTTCACCACCACATACGTTGGGAGCGTCCGGAAGAAAGTGATTTTCAAAACGCGGTTGAATTATTTTTTTCTACGGAAAAGCATAAACTAGCACACAGACCATAAAGTTTGTCTAATTGGGTGTCCACACATGATCGAACCGTAAAAATTGGTCCAACCGTTGGATAAAAAATACCGGTTTCAAAAATATTAGTCATCCCGCTGCTTATGCTGACAGCGGTACATAGAGTGATCGGGGCCGCGCTGCTTATGCTGACGGCGGGAAAGGAGAGGTTAAGCGCCTACAGCGTTAAACTGCTGAAACTCAACCCGCTGCAGATTGAATCAGCCTTTATTAAAATTTAATGACGCCGTCCACAACAAAACACCAAACCCTGGAGGGATAAGCAAAGGAAAATAGCCGCTGTGTCATAGGCAATAAGTCGTACTACCGCAATCTCATCAGAAGGGACGGGAGACCAATCGGGAATTGGGAAACGAGGAAATAAAATGTTGTGAGGAGGTATAAAAATAAACAAGGAAATACAATGAGAGTGCTGCCTGTGTGAACTAAATGAATTGAAAATCACTATGTAACCCGTTGTCGGCTCAAGTATACTTCGGGAGAGTCTATCAAATTGTAGTAACGTTATTACTTTCCATTAAAGTGTTAGAAAATGTTGCTGATGTGTTAGAAAATATTGTCACCACATTTGTCACAGTCCGTAGATAAATATCTAGCGAACTTAGCGTACCTCCGAACTACACTTTACTTTTGTATACTTGGATATCTAAGGATATTGTGCTGATGGGTGACATACATATCGACATAAAACCTACCAACACAGACCGTAACAGTCCAGAATATCTTGATCACGGAGCCACGGTCTGCTCCCCGCGCATACCCTACCAACACACGACAAAAACTGTCTCGATCATGTCCTTCTAAGATCATCGCGACCAGCATCAGTAGCCGTTTTAGAGAAATAACTGAGCATTTGTCAGTCATGTTAAATCTACAAAATCGAACGGTTTCAGAAAAGACTACTAAAACTAAGATTGTGACTAACTTCAAAAACGCTGTAGCAGACTTTGCCAACGCTAATTTAACCGAGATTTGGGAATCGTGTGATAAGAATGTGGCCTTGGAAAGGCTAGTTAATCTCCGAAACAATCACGGCTAACTCTAAAATAGTCAATATTCTAAACAGAAAAAAGCTATACAACCGTGGATCACCCCGAGATTGCTTCGGTGTATGAAGAATAGAGATGGTATGAACAAAGCTTTAAAGAAAAATCCGGATAACATGATACTAAAACCACATACAAAAGGTGCCACATAATTTTTTGTAATAATCTGCTACATAAAATGAAGTGCAAGTATGACAGTTAGAAACTTGAAATATCACGTAAGCATCCAAGGGTAATTTGGAAATCTATAAGAAGGGTTGTTAAAATCTCTAATAACAAAACTAACAGTACAGCTCTCCTTTCTATCGAATCCTTCTCTCCAGATTCAGTACGTGCTGTCAACGAGCACTTAGCGAATATTGGCAGACTCTTGCTGAAAGGCTTGTCAATTCCACTCAATTGCACGAACAACCTACCATAAATATACCCACAACGATGATAGGGCCACTGCCCTATCATCCTTGAGGTTCATTATCAGCCCACTGGGCTGGGACGGGATATATAAAATTTATAAATTTTCAAGCCATATTCTAGTTCTAATCTTCAGTCGGTTGTGCTATCTCTGTTTTGCTCAGGGAGTATTTCCCGGGGTCTTTAAACGCTCTATAATAAATCCGATCCACAAGGGCGGTGACAAAGAAGAATTAAATAACTATAGACCGATTTCAGTTCTAACAGTACTCTCTAAGGTCCTAGAAAAACTAATAAACAATAGATTAAAACGCTAGCTATATGATAAACATTTGCTTTCTGATCGACAGTATGGCTTCAGAAATGGGAGATCGACAGAGGACACAGTTACTGAACTAACTGATAAGGCGGTTAGCAGTCTTGACAAACGAGAGAAATGTCTTGGGATTTTCTTACACCTGGCAAAGGCATTTGACACCGTCTTTGTTCAAATCGTTCTGGAAAAGCTTGACAAATTCGGTGTAAGAGGCATTGCTCACAACCTTTTCATCGATCACCTATGGGATAGACAGCAGCGAGTCAAAATATGCTCCCATTACAGCAGGAATACCTTAGTCACTTACGGGGTTCCGCAGGGTAGTGTACTCGGTCCGACACTATTTTTATTATATATTAACGACCGTTGTGACCTCTCCCTGAAAAATTGTAGCATTTATACAAACGCGGATGACACAGCACTCATATTTAAAGGCAATACCTGGTATGATGTGGCTGGAGTCTCAGAGCAAGGATTTAGTATCATGTCAAAATGGTTAAGAAATAATCTACTCACACTCAATGTTAATAAAACCAAGTGCATGCCCTTTTAAATTCTACAAACAAATCTCCGTCCTCCTGAATTTAAAATAAGAGACCACCAGGAGACATCGACAGGATCCCAACTAACAACAAGACTATGACAAATAAAAGACATAACATAGTTTACAGGACTCCGGCACACAAAACAGTATTCGCTCGTAAACAGTACAACATACACTCCAGTATAATTTACATCAAAGTTAACGAAATTTTAAATGTTCATCTAAAGCTATCATTCGAATGCAAGACCAGTGTCTCAAAATGGCTCAAAACCCTGGACTATAAAGCAACAGAATTAGTTCCCGAAATTACAAAGTAAAAATCAAAACAAAAAACAATGATCATATTTAATTCTGATTTCACTACATTAATTATTTTTTACATTAATTCCATTAAAACATATTTTATTTTATCAATGTAATGTATTCAAAATAATACTCTAAGTTTGTAAATCTTACTATAAATCTTCTCATACATACATAATTATGAATAAAAATATTAAAAAAAAACACTACGCAAACTTAGACATATTTCCCTCCCCTCCCCAATGACATTAACAAGCACTACTCTACACACTTTCAGACACTCACTACACCTCTCATCTTCTCACCACATTCACTCTACCTGAATTTTTTACCAAAATCATGTTTTAACAATGCAATTCATACCACATGAATTTATTTCTAATTAAATTAAAATGCAATTGAATTTTAATGCATGCATATAATTTTTTTCTTAACATATTTTAATAACTCAATTTGATCGCGATTGTAATACTACTTACTTTTTAATTATCATTATTCGAAATTTTAGCTACAATGGGAACAGCGGGGTTCCTGTAACACAGGGTCTGATGATCCTAGCATAGGGCCTTATTGTAAACTAGTTAAGACATTTAAATTTTGAATAAATGATTTTGTATTTGTATTTGTATTGTATCCCAACCGTGTCACTTTAAAAAATGTTACACATAGTTTAACCTCAGAACAAATGCCAAATCCATATATTTTTGTTATTAAACAAGTGTTGAACAGGAGTTTATTTTTTTTGGTAATCAGAATAATCAGTGGATTGGTCAATAGCTGGGTGCTATATTTTTATGAAACCGAAAGTCTGCGAGCTCCACGGCGGCGTGGCGGCGCAATTTTGATATATTTTGACAGAAATTGCGCCGGAGTAGCTTCATTATTTTTTTTGTAACTGGCAGGCACAATTATGCTTAATCGAATAGTAATTTTATGAATAAATTATTTAAAAAAGACATTCTAGTGTATTAACAATAGGGACAGCCTGCAGCGTGGCAAATAAATAAGTTATACTTCAAATTCTACCATATTTTTGTCATTAAACAAGTGTTGAACAAGAGTTTATTTTTTCTGGTAATCAGAATAATCAGTGGATTTTGGTAGTATATCTACAATAGGGACAGCCCACCGTGGCAAATAAATAAGTTATACTTCAAATTCTACCATATTTTTGTCATTAAACAAGTGTTGAACAAGAGTTTATTTTTTCTGGTAATCAGAATAATCAGTGGATTTTGGTAGTACATCTACAATAGGGACAGCCTGCAGCGTGGCATATAAATAAGTTATACTTCAAATTCTACCATATTTTTGTCATTAAACAAGTGTTGAACAGGAGTTTATTTTTTTTGGTTATCAGAATAATCAGTGGATTGTGTTAGTATATCTACAATAGGGACAGTCTGCAGCGTGGCATATAAATAAGTTATACTTCAAATTCTACCATATTTTTGTCATTAAACAAGCGTTGAACATGAGTTTATTTTTTCTGGTTATCAGAATAATCAGTGGATTTTGGTGGTATATCTACAATAGGGACAGCCTGCAGCGTGGCATATAAATAAGTTATACTTCAAATTCTACCATATTTTTGTCATTAAACAAGTGTTGAACAGGAGTTTATTTTTTTTGGTTCTCAGAATGATCAGTGGATTATGGTAGTATATCCACAATAGGGACAGCCTGCAGCGTGGCATATAAATAAGTTATACTTCAAATTCTACCATATTTTTGTCATTAAACAAGTGTTGAACAGGAGTTTATTTTTTTGGTTATCAGAATGATCAGTGGATTGTGGTAGTATATCCACAATAGGGACAGCCTGCAGTGTGGCATATAAATAAGTTATACTTCAAATTCTACCATATTTTTGTCATTAAACAAGTGTTTAACTGGAGTTTATTTTTTTTTGGTTATCAGAATGATCAGTTGATTATGGTAGTATATCCACAATAGGGACACCCTGTAGCGTGGCATATATAGTAATTTATGTGACTGCTGCATAATGGAGGGCATTAAAACTCGAGAGTGGGTTTATGAAACGAGCCGAAGGCGAGTTTCATAATAATATCACTCGAGAGTTTTAATGCCTAATTATGTACAGTTACATACACTAGTTAATCTACACACATATCATAAGCTCTCTTTGATGTGTTCAGGAAACGCATGTTTGACCGGCATTGTGGTTCTGCAATTGTTTAGCTTGATCTTTAGTACCAACTTCACGCAGACGGGCGTCGGCGTTCGAAATTTGAATGTCAGTACCAACTTCACAGACAAACTAGGGACGGCACGCGGGTGGGCGTCGGCGTTCGAAATTTGAATGTCATTATATGTAGAAAAACTACACATAATGACCATAATGTGTAGTTTTACAGATACGAAACGAGTTTTTACCAAGGAGTTTAACATAATGCTGATCCTAACGTGCGGTTTTTAAACGTAGTAAAGAGGGTTTATGATACGTGTGTAGATAAAATAAGTTATACTTCAAATTCTACCAAACAAGGAATCCCCCGTCGCAGGTGGGTTGCTGAATTTGCATTAAACAATGGCATAATGTATTCTGGTTTAGTCGTCCGTGAAAACGGGAAAGGCAAACGTACAGCAGATTGTATGAAAACCAGGCCGCTGTGATTCGTTCATTTCACCAGGACGCCGATTCTACTGTTTCTGTTTTTACTCAATGCCTTATCGTTGTATTGTCGATTTGCTCTCACTGCCCAAATTGACCATTTTGGTGAAAAGTCACAGATAAGCAAGTGTCAGTTTAAATATTTCTCGTTGGAATTTCTTGGTACGCTGCGTGTAACATCAGCAATACATCTTTCTAATTATTTTAGAGAACATACCGTCTTATGACAACAAGTAAGTTATAAATATCGTATCATAGTTATAAATATAATATCATAGTGAGGACCTCTGCGGCGCTATGGTTATGGTTCTGCCTACCATGCGGGAGGTGCCGAGTTCGACCCCCGGCTAGGGATAAAAGAAAGAAAATCCCCAGGTCTCAGGTTCAGTTTGAAATGAACGGTCAGCTAAATGTAGCAACCACAAGCATGTGTCTTTTTTTGCTGCAGTTTATTAAATGCTTTATGGAGCCAGGTATTTATACTGCATTTAGCTGCTTTTAAAAAGTGTGGTATGTACTTAGTAATGTATCACTTTGGTACCGTACCCGAAGGGTGCGAAACAGTACCATATACCACCAATGTACGTCCATCCATCTCCTCGTCTGGCTGGCCATCACCATCGAAAAGCACCTCACGAGTCATAATAGGTAGTTTCAAGTAGGGAGTTGAAATTTTCACAGTTTGCGTGAAAACTTCAGCTCCGATATTTGATGATGACCTCTGTGGCGCAGCGCTTATGGCTCTGCCTACCATGAGAGAGGTCCCGGGTTCGATCCCCAGCTGGGGATAAAAAAAATAAAAGACCCAGCCCTTGGATGTTTATATGTGTGTGATGTCGCCGTTTCTGGTTCCCACGAAGCAGGGTATCCTATTGTGGTGTCAGAAGCAATGTTTCTGCCTGAATATAAATGTTTATATCAAAAATATCAGATAGAAACATTGAGTAATTATTGTATAGAATTGACACCCAGAATCATATAAACACTGATGATGACGAGGCTTGCCAAGCCAAAAGCAATTAAACACGACTGTGTTCAGTTGTGTTACCAGTAACAATATCAATTGTGTACCCTACCCACATGGTGTTAAGATTGGGTGTCGTAAAATCTGGCGTTCCTAGGAGTGCACTCGTCGGTATCACTCATAACAATGGCAATGTATGTACTGCATGTGATTTGGTTATTTGCTGTGCATTTTGCTATAGAATTGCAATCATACCGGTGTGCTTAATGTAGATCGCATAATTGCTTAATGTAGATCATCAAGAAGTATTTGTGTGCGACAGAGAAATTATTTACTGTCGTTAGTAATTATTCTTATTCAGAACTGAAATAAGACTAGTTATATTAGGTACTTTAAGAGTGCGAATGCTAATAGTATATTTATTCTGCAGAAACGGGCTGTTCGTGCAATTTATAGATTAGGGCCTAGAGTGTCACTGATGGAAAAGTTTAAAGAAATCAATATTCTGACATTTGTGTCTCAATATATCTATGACAATCTTGTGTATGTAAAAAGAAATATAACTAATTTTCAGAAGTACAGTGATATACACAATTTTAATACTAGAAATAAAGACAAGTTGGTTGCTTATGTAAGCCGACTACATAAAATTAGTAATTCTTTTTAAGGCAATTGTATACGCTATTACAATAAGGGGACCTTATTGTAATAGCGTATACAATTGCCTTAAACTGATACTGATATTAAAAACTTACCTTTAGACAAGTTTAAAATAATAATAAAACAGAAATTGTATAAAAAAGGTTACTATAGGATATCTGATTACTTAGAGGACAGATGTCCATGGGATTAGATTGTTTGAGTAACAGGCTGTTTCGATATATAATTAGCATTCATTTTGTAATTTGACAATATTTTATTTAAAAAAGGAAACGCAAAAGATGCGACGACTGTGGAGTTTCTTCGGTGAGCTCTTCTCCACAGATTCCGCCATTGTGTTAGTGAACTCACCCAAAAAAATGTAATGACGGATCTAAGTGATGTAACAACATCCTATGGAAATAAATGATTTTTGATTTTGATTTTGATTTTAGTACTTACTTAGGTACTTTTCGGCAAACTGAAATATTTTTACCTAATAAATCACTATCCCTTTGTATAGAATGCGAGAAAAATTAAAATAATTTAAATGGTTTGAGATTTATTATTTTTTTGGTAGAACCTACCACCAAAATTTCTCTACAAAAAATGAAGTTTTGAAAATATGGCTGTTTAAAAAAATATACAATATCACACTATCGTCTCTACCTATCGCAACAACAATTAAAATAAAATCTTGTATCCAAGCTCAAAAACAGAACACTAAAATTTCGGCAATCTGCAATTTATTTTTTCTAAAACCGTGATACCAATTAATATACTTTTTGAAAACGGAAAAAAACCACATATCTTTCTCTATGTCGTAAGAGCTCTCACTTGAATGACGGGTTATGGGGTCTCAGATTAGTCTTATTCGATAATGTAAGATTCAGGGGGTGTTCTATGAATATCTCCAAAATGAACCAAAATTGCACTTCGATGTACAATCGAACCATCTGAATCATGACCCACCATAAGCTTATTTTGCTAAACCCCTTAAATGCAAGTAGGTCGAAATTCGCTTCAAGGTTTATTTCCTTGGTAACGAACTTGTTATCATTTGATTAGACACTGACATTTACATAGATCTTACAAGTTTGAAAGTTTCAAACGAATTATCAGGCAAAAGGGTCATGATTCAGTTGGTTCGATAGTACCTTTTTGACAGATCCTGTATTAGTTACGAAGCCAAATACAAATACTAAAGTATAATTGGATAACACCAAAAATGCTTATAATAACTGTATTTTTTATGGCTTATGTTCAAACGATCACCAAAAACGCACCTGTTTTACTACCAATAAATTCGAAATGACCGCCAGAATTAGTAAACGATCACCAAATTGTGTTCGGATAAATAATCACCAAATTCATTTTTATGTTTTGTGTACATATGATTATGTTTTGAGTATTTTTTGTTGTTCTTGCATGTTCAACCTAACACGAAGGACAAAGAGGGCTTCGCTTCGCTCATCCCCTTTACCCTTCACCTAAGCTACCGCAGTATTTTGCCCTGATATTTTCTGCTATAACTTATGGTGATCATTTACCCATTTTAAAATATTTTGGTGGTATTTTTTTTTTTGCATATCTGTAGAGCATATGGTATGTGTGGGGTATCAGACATATCCACAAAACAAAAAAAAAATGTGTTTCCGAACTAGTTTTCAATATTGCATCCCTAAATATTGCGGATCTGGCGCCAAACCCAATGCGCCACCTACGATGATGTGCGTAACGCGATATTATCGATGATATTCAATGATGATGATTTGCTGATTCGCAGGGGCAGGGATATTGAAACATGTCTCTTGTATGGGGACCCCTTTAATTTATAAAAGTTTGTGTAGTCATTATTTGCTAGCGACAACATACATACACATAAAAATAAACATTTACGTAGAGGCACATACATTACTTCTGGCCCCACACTAGGATATCCTGTGTCGTGGGAACCAGAAACAGTGACGTCACACACAGATAAACATCCAAGGGCTGGGTCTTTTATTTTTTTACCCCCAGCTGGGGATCGAACCCGGGACCTCTCGCATGGTAGGCAGACCCACAACCACTGCGCCACAGAGGTCGTCATCAAATATCGGAGTTAAATTTTTCACGCAATCTGTGAAAATTTCAACTCCCTACTTATTACGGTTCGTGAGATATAGCCCGGTGATGGACAGCCAGACGGGAAGATGGACGGACATCGAAGGTACACGATTAAAATCAGTTAAAGATTCGACATTACTAACAGGTAGACCTAAGAAATTTATTATGCAGAAGCGACATGAATTTGAATTTCACGAAATTGAGCAACAATTTTTTACCACACTTTAAATTAGTTGAAGCCATGATATATAACGATTGTAAGTTAATTTTGATAGAATGGAATATTTTCACGAATGAAATTAGCGTTCATAAACATATATGTATCATATACGTCACACTGTTTTTATCGACACTAAGAAGGCAGACTGTCAAAATAGTCAATTATTTTTCTTATTAAAATATAAAGGTTGTGTTAGATTTTTCATATTCTTGTATTGTATTTTAATAAGATAACGAGATATATAATTAAAAATCATATCTGTAAATTGATAACTCTAGGTGAGAGATGAGGGATTCACGACAATTTCCGAGATTAGCCGACTCGTTAACTGATTTTAATCGTATTAGGTACTATTTCACACCCTTCGGGTACGGAACCCTAAGATGATACATTACTAAGGTCAACAAATACCACACTTCTTGAAAACAGCTAAATACAGACCTGGCTCCAAAAAGCATTTAATAAACTGCAGAAAACTGTGTAGTCCTAATAGTTTCTGCATATACTGCATATACGGAGAACTCCGTATTGGATAGCAGTTTCCTTGTTGCCGATACACAGGGACAGCAAAAGCTCAAGCTAGCCGACCCAACACCCACGCGGAGTGTGCCGGTGCCAGCGACTGTGGGAGCGATGACCCTCGAGCAATTTACTAGTATACTAGACTCGAGACTATCAAAAATACTCGATAGAAAATAGCCGATATTACTGTTGCCATGTCAAAAAAAAACAGTGGAGCTTGCTCACAGTTGAAGGCGGAGTTTCAATGATCTGGACGCTAAGCAACAAGGATTAGCAACCAGAGTGGATAGTCTCGAGATGGACTATAAAAAGTTGCGGTCGGAACTATCTGACATCGTGTCCAGGCAGAGCATCGTGCCTCCATCGCGCGCCACATACGCCGCTGTTGGCGCCGCAGCCCCCGCCGCCCCGCCTGCCCCGCCTGCAGCTAGGCCAGCTAGCCGAGTGAGACCACCGCCGGGGCCAAGCGCACCTAGCTCTGACAGCGCTGTGTGGCGCGCGACGCAGCGGCCTGCCGCCGCAGCCAATACGAGCCGTGCTGAAGGATCTGTCCTGCCGGCAACATTCACTCTACCGCACCATGAGGAGGAAGCAGTCCAAGATGAAGGGGAGTGGATGACGGTGAATAGGCGAACCCGCCATCGGCCATCCAATGTGGTTAAAGGTACAGCTGCGCCGGGTTCAACCATACTAGAAGCAGCCGAAAGAAAATCTTTCCTTCATCTCTATTTTGTAAAGGCTGGGACCGGCGCAGACAAAATCACTGAGTGTACAGGCCAACGCCTTGACCAATACTTACTTAGCAATTATTATTGTATAAATTTAGCAATCTCTTATACCTAACTGCCACTTACTTACATCAACTACTAGTGAACAGAACCGAACCACATCAGCGTTCTACTTTTGTCTTACTCGATAATAAACGTCAGTTTAAACTTATTAAACTAGCTGGATTTAACTACAACTATCCACCCCTAACGAACGAAGCAACGGGCTACGGCAACAAGACCTGACGGCCCATACATAGAATCCTTCTCAATCAGAAGTCCTTCGAACCTTCAACATCAGACCTCGAGTCGTCCAACTCTACGGTGCAAGCTACCTAGCAAGCAAACATCGTGTGCTTGTACGCAAGAAGTCACCCTAACTGACCTCAACTCTACGAGGAAGTCCACCATAGTGGAAACTGAAGACATCGACAACGTTGGGGTCTCAAGAACCTAAAGCCTACGGAAAACCCGTCAACTACCAAAATGTTCAGCAACGCAGAGATTGAAGAACTCATCAACAAGCAGAGCGCAGCCCTCGAAAACATCAAGACAATCTGTCAAAACTACAAGAAGGACTCCGCATCTCGCAAAACTCAAGAGTACTTGGAGAAACGATCCAATGCTCTGGACTCCCACTGGCTTGAGTTCAAAATCAACCACAAAACACTTGCAAGTTGAAGACAAAAGCAACGAGTATTCGTGAAAGACGTCTACACGAAGACCAGAGCCTTGTACGAAGAAACGAAGCAAAACATTAAACAACTACAACAGCAATCACCGCAACAACAACTACTAACTACGGAGGGATGGATGCAACAGCAACACTCCCATACTCCTACCACCATCGCGAGCACATCGGGAACGCAACCGCCGGAAACAGCGCAAGCAACCCCGGGAACTAACATTGATAGCAACAAGGCCGAAACTCTGTTGCGTCAGCAACGCTTCAACTTTAACGCCTTCGAAAGAGCTGTTTCGAAAATCAACACCGAAAAATGGGACTTAGAGGATAAGCTCGCCACATTGAAAGCTAAATGGGGCGCAATTGACAAAATACACTGGGAGCTCGAGTACCTACTACAAGGTGCGAACGCGGGATACGTGGATGAATTCAACAAGTGGGAATCTACCTATGAAGAATACAAGACAGAACTAAACCGAAAAATGTGGTCGTCTCAACACTTCCAGAAGTCAACTCCGAAAATAGATCTGCCGGAATTTAACGGAGATTATACTAAATGGGTATCCTTTAAGGACCTGTTTACGGATACTATTCATACAAATCCGCTACTATCCAAAGCACAGAAGATGCAACACCTGAAAACTAAGCTGAAAAACGAAGCTGAAAAGCTTATTCAGCATCTCAACGTGAGTGCGGAAAACTACGACTCCGCCTGGGAAATAATATGTCACCGCTACGATAACAAAAGACTTCTCTTCTCATGATACGTCAACACTCTGCTAAATCAACCAGAAATGCTTGAACCAACCGCCAAGAGCATCAAGAAGAAGAAGAATGACGTCACACTCGAATGCCTGAACGCACTCAATAATATAGGCCTGAATACGCAAACTTGGGACCCAATCCTCGTGCAACTATTACTGAAGAAATTGGATCCCTCAACATACAGCGACTATATCCACGACTTGAAAAATCCAAGAGATTTTCCGGATTTAGAAGAGTTCATATGCTTTTTGGAGTCAAAGTTCATGGCGCTTGAAACCATGTCCAATGATAACAATATCCAAAAACATCAACAATCCACAACAAGCGGATCGGCCAATTTTTTAAACAAATATAATAACTACAGATCGAACGATAATAAGCCGAAACCGTGGACAAAAACTTATCACTTGTCGGTTTGGACATGCCCACTATGCAGTAAAAATCATGTGTTGATGAACTGTCCTACATTTCAAGACATGGCCGTCGAAGCAAGAATCATGAATGTTGTGAAATTGCAACTCTGCAAGAACTGCCTGTTTAGTCATGGCACGAAAAAATGCGAGTGAAAGAAAACATGCAAGATCTGCGACAAATATCATCATACAATGTTACATGATCATAACTATCGCGCTCAACGGACATCAACCGCAGGACCTCCTACTGGACTAAGGGCAGCAAATCACATAAATGAGGATGGCAACGAGGTGTTATTGGCTACTGCCCAACTACTGGTGAAAAATGCTGACGGCGACTACGTGAAACTGAGAGCACTCATTGATCAAGGCTCTCAAGTAACTCTGATCACCGAAAATGCTATACAACGGCTACGACTTCCGAGGAGAAAACTGAGCGCAGTAGTGTCTGGAGTTGGCGCATCCTTAGGAAACAGCAAAGGAGCCGTCAGGATGGAATGCAGATCTATTCATTCCGACTTCGAATTTGTAGCGAAAGCGCTGATAATGAGAAAACTGATAAACAATTTGCCGATCACCAATTTGAAACATGAGAAATTCGATCATCTCGAGAACATCAAACTAGCTGACCCATCTTACCACATATCTGGCCCTATCGACGTGCTGTTAGGGGCGGACTACTACTCCGAAATTATCATGGGCGGCCTCCTCAAACAGGAAAACAACAACGCACCAATAGCGCAACAGACCAAACTAGGATGGATCCTGTGCGGAAACATGAAGATGAAGACCCTGAATTGCTTCGTCACCCTCAATGAGCTTGATGATATCACGCGCTTCTGGGAAACTGAAGAAATAACAACTGACAGCACCCCTCATGAAGACTTCTGCGAAAAGTACTTTGTGGAAACAACGGAACGGCGGTGCGACGGCAGATACATAGTCAAGATGCCATTGAAGGACGAAATCACAACAAAACTAGGGCAATCAAAGCCTCAGGCCGTCTCTCAATTTTTACAATTAGAGAGAAGAATGGCTAAACAACAACAACTTGCAATACGCTACAAAGAATTCATAAATGAATACAAGGCACTGGGTCACATGAAACCGGCAAAAAGGTCAACAAACTCGCAACTACAAACATACCTACCTCACCACGGTGTAATTAGAGAAGAGTCTAGTACAACCAAACTACGAGTAGTATTTAACGCGTCAATGAAAGCCGATACGAAGTTTAGCCTCAGCGACTGCATGGAAAAAGGTCCTAACCTCCAAAAGGACATCTCAGCCCTTATTATCAACTGGAGAAAGTACAAATTCGCACTGACAGCGGATGTGGAAGAAATGTACCGGCAAATCTACGTGCACGAAGATCAGCAAGCCTTACAGAAGATCATCACCATCAGAGCCGCTCCAGGAAATGCAGTTATGCACTGTGACGTATGGAACGAAAGCAGCGCCTTTCCTCGCTATGCGCACTCTACGACAACTAGCTGATGATGAAGGAAGGATATATCCAGATGCAGAAAAAGCTCTACGTCATGAATTCTACATGGATGACGTCATAACTGGGCGAAACTCAAGCGATGATGCGAAGGAACTTCAGTTACAGCTGGACAAACTACTTCGAAAGGGTGGATTCACTCTACGGAAGTGGACAAGCAACGAGCCAGCTATTCTACAAAATCTACAGCAAAAATACAAAACTGATCAGAATACTTTCAACTTCAAAAAAGAAGAATCAACGAAAACTCTGGGTCTCAGCTGGATGACAAACGACGACGTGTTTTTCTTCAACTGGGAGGTCCCAACAAGCAACGGAAAACTGACAAAACGTATTTTGCTATCTGAAATAAGCAAACTATACGACCCACTGGGATGGTTGGCCCCCATGGTTATCGAAGCTAAGATCATACCTAAACTATGGACGGATAATTTCACATGGGACGAATGCCTGCCTAACGAAATGACATAAGTCATAAGCCTTGACAGAAGTCATTCCCAAGAAGAGCAAAAGAAGCCAACCCCAACAATGAAGAAGTCTCGAACCAGAGGAAGCAAAATCACCAGCTTGCTGGCCGTGCGCGACTGCTACAACGTTCGACAGCTACACGTGGCGGGCTATGTTGACGATGTGGAGGTGATATTTGCTATCGTGTCTAATAATTATATTAAATTATTGTGTATAGTAGTGTATATTAGACCATCGTCCTCAAATTCGTATTATACCAAGGTGTTCTAAATAATAGAGAGTGTTGTAGTTAAATATAAGAACCTAAATGCAATTGTTATTGGTGATCTTAACCTGAATTCTTGTGGACTGAACCATCTTCTTCAATTTGAATATTTACTAAAAGTTTGCAATATAAAGCAATTCAACACAGTTAAAAATTGTAATGATGGATTACTAGATCTGGTGTAATATTGGCATTGGTCGGATCGATGTGTCTGGAGAGGTGGAACCTGTGGACAGGTACCACCCGCCGCTAGAGCTGAGCGTGCGTTACCTGTGTCCTGAGCCGCGCGCGCTACTGCCGCTGTCGCCGACGCCGTCGCCCGACCCACCCGACAGACCACAGTGGAACTTCCGCAAAGCAGACTTTACTAAGTTATATTCTTCTCTTGCCTCTCTTGATTGGAGCGATCTATATGCATCCGATGACGTTGATCAAGCCACTGATTTCTTGTACGATAAGTTATATTCATGTATAGATGATTGTGTTCCAAGTTAACAGCGTAAAGGCGCGAGGACTCGGTATGTGTATCCGAAGTGGTTCACGCCCGATTTCATACGCAACATTAAGAACAAATACTTTTGTCTCAAGCGGTATAGAGCTGAGGGCAAGGAGTTTAACAAGGAAATGTTCCGTTATTATAGAAGTCACGTTAAGTACTTAATAGACAAAACATACTCTGAGTACATACGGCTAGCTGAGAATGAAATGAAAAGTGACCCCACTACTTTTTGGAATTTAATTAGGGACCAACGGACGCCGAAACAGACATGTGACGAATATGACTATGACGGCAAGACGGTGACGGGAGTGGATGCGACCAACGCGTTCGCAACTTACTTCAAGTCAGTGTTCCTGCCAGATAGACCGACACTTGACGCTGACGCTGCCGAGCGGAGAGCCGGACCGGGTAACAGCTCGTCGCGTGTAGCGATTGACTGCATTACAATGACTGATATATACGACGTGCAGGGCGACGACTTAAACCTCGTTCCTCAGCAGGGCCTGACGGCATTCCGCCTTTCCTAGTTAGAGACTGTCTATCTGCACTCGAACTACCACTTGGGTACCTTTATAATTTAGCCCTAAAATCTGCAGTTTACCCAAGGCGCTGGAAAACGTCGCGAGTCACTCCTGTGCTCAAAGACGGCTCCAGGTCGGAAGAAGAAAATTACAGACCTAAAGCCGTCCTCTCGGTATTCAGGAAGGTGTTTGAATCTATTGTCAACCATCGCATAACGGAACAAATATGCGGGCTACTATCCGACTGCCAACATGGTTTCCGCCCTAGACGTTCAACTTTAACTAACCACATGAACTTTGTAAACTATGTAACGTCAGCTCTCGATAGGCGTCACAGGTTGATGCGACTTTTTTCGACTTTAAGAAAGCTTTCGATAGAGTCGACAATGACGTTCTGTTGGAAAAGTTTGCATCCATAGGATTTACACCGAACTTAATTCGGCTATTTGCGAACTACATTTCAATTCGAGTTCAGTACGTGAGGTTGGATGGTAACAGTTCCGAGCCCTATGAGACCTGCTCGGGCGTCAGTCAGGGTAGTACTCTGGCCCCACTCAGTTTCTTATTATGATTAACGACCTTCCCGATGTCGTTGGGACAGCTGAGTGTTTGATGTTCCCGGATGACCTGAAGCTGTTCATGCGCATAGGCTGTAAGGACGATATTGGGCGCCTGCAAAGTGATGTTGATAGAGTGGTGGAGTGGAGTGAACGCAACCACTTGGCGTTTAATAGCGCCAAGTGTAACCATGTCATTTACTCGATCTCGGGCACCGCTCCATCATGACTACACTATTGCTGGGGCTGGGTTTGTGAGGGTTACCCAAATACGCGACTTAGGACTTTTACTTGACTCTGAGCTTACCTTCAATGACCACATCCGGGAGACTTGTAGGAGAGCCTTCAGATCTCTTGGATTCGTTATGCGACAGGTAACTCGGTTTAGGGACATTTTTACGTTAACCTCTTTATGTAATGCATTTGTTCGGAGTTAATTAGAGTACAACGCAATCATCTGGGACCCACATGAGGCTAAATATACACTCATGCTGGAAAAAGTCCAAAGAAAATTTGCTAGACTTCTTTACAAAATTTAATATGGATATTATCCCTACTTATTCTCGTCTCTATTTGTGGCAGGGATGGTGGGGGTAGACACCCTAGAGCTGAGGCGAAAGATGTCTCTGTTGGTCCACTTTTATCTGCTCCTCCACAACAAGGTAGATAATCCGGTGGTACTGCGAAGTGTTGCCCTTAGCGCGCCGCCTCGGTACGCGATGTTACGATCGCTGCCGCTTGTCGTTACGGGTGTTGCTCGTACACAGCACGCTCGTCACGCACCCACTTTTCAGGCACTGACTCTATTCAATGCCTGTGTTGCTTAGCACCCAGATTTAGACGTTTTTACTATGCCAATCTGGATGTGTTTTAAAATTGTATACTTGTTTTCAAATAATCTGTGAGTCATATAAACTTATAAGATATTGTGTTTGTCGGTATTTTAATTGTTTTTTTTATCTTCTTGTACATGTTTCAACCAATTTATAATATTTATGTGTGCCATTGTTAAGTGTTAACGCTCACATGATTTGGTCTCAAGACGGTAAATGTGACCTGTAATGATCAATAAATCTTTAAATCTTTAAATATAGTTGCTGTTAGATACGGACGGACGGATAGACAGACTTGTGGCCGGGTGGCGATAGTGTGACAAAATTGCAATTCCCAGGATCGCATTCTCGACTGTACCGGCAATGTATTTTTAATTATTTCGTATTATACATTAATCTGGGTGTTTGATCGTGAAATGGGAATGAAGCTTGATTAATCATATATTTTGCTAGCATGTTGTTGGGCAGCCCGATTTATTAATGAAAGTGGTGAAACTAAATTGAAACAGTATTGCGGTGTCTTAAAATTGAAAATATGCTCACAAACAAAAACTTTTGAATAGAGTAGATTGGGAAAACGAACATAAAAAGAAATCAGCTGAACACTCGTCAAAAAATGTATAGAGTTGTACTGTTACACCCTGTTTACATTTCATAGAATGTTCTTACCATTATCACCGAGCAAAAATAATTAAATATGAATAAATCTAAAAACGAATGTAATTTATTAATAAATGCCCATTTACGTCCCCTCCGAGTGAGTGGCAAGGGCTTTTATAAGCAGCGAGTTAGATACCGAACTTTGCCCAAGTTTTATTTTATGCTATTCCAACAAAATTTATTTGTCTGGCTGCAGGCAAATTATATAAGGGTATAACAATTAAAAAAAGTTGTTTGGACAAAAATTAAACTCCCGGTCTCTAATTATCAAAACTTTATCGAAACTTGTAGCAGGAAGAAGAACTTTTATAACGCTTTGAACTTCCTAAAATCCTACACGTTACTTTAGGCACCGACGGGATTTTTATTCTTTTATTTAAGCGAACTTGTTCTGGGGAAAAAAATGTTGAAAAACAAATGTTTATATACAGACACATTCTTCTGCTTGCTTCTCGCCCCACACTAGGATATACTATGTCGTGGGAACCAGAAACAGTGAAATCACTCGTCTTAGAAATAGAAAACACCTCTTAGTTGTTCCTTCAAGTAGTACTAATTATACTGGTCATTCGTTTGTCCATAGAACCTCTAAAGTTTATAATGAAAGCTTTTCTGATTTAGGTCTTTTTAATATGTCTCTTAATGTGTTTAAGCAAAGTACCACATTTTTTTTAAATATTGATGGTAAAATTATGTAAGTAGGTAGGTTAATTTGTTTTGTGCATTTTTTATGTAAAATTCAAATGTTGACAATTAGTAAAAAATTAAATTGTACTATTAATTAATCTAAACTGTAGGTTTATTTTAACACCATAACTTTAACTTTTTCTTAAGTAATTTTTCTAACCGTTTGTTTCGTTAATCAATAAAAAATAAATAAATCACTCACATCCAAGACCAGATTTTTTTTCTTCCACACCAGCCGAGATTCGCATCCGTGACCTCTAGCTTGGGATGCCAAGCCACGAACCGCAGCGATACAGAGGTCGTATGAACTCCTTCGTCGGTTAGTTTCTAAGTATCGTATAATAATAAGAAACTGTCTTAGAAAATAATCGCGTGAAAATTTATTGGGCTAGAACGATAATAACCGACAAAACAATCCATTACAATAGGCCAGACATAACCATCCATGATAAAAACACAAACACAGTATATTTAATTGACGTCGCTATTCCAAACACTCATAATTTAACAACAACACACGCAACTCAACTAGCCAAATATACGGACTCATCCATAGAACTGAAGACTCAATGGAAAGTGAACACAGTACTAACAATACCGATCATAATATCAACAACTGGAATCATACCGAAGACTCTCAACAATAGCCTTATGTTGCTAAATATGAAACCATCCGCCTTCATCTTGCTGCAAAAAGCCGTGATTCTTAATACGTGTAGGAGAGATCGAAAATTTTTAGGAAACTCATAGATACTTAGCACTTGGCTACGGCCCGTGCTCAGGACTAACTGTAACCTCCTGGAAGAGGAGTGAAAAAAAAAACTAAGAAATAATAATAATAAAACCTTGGACACTATTTACACATATTGATCTAGCCCCAAACTAGGATTCCCTGTATCTTGGGTACTAGACAACGATACACATGCTTATATAGCTAAATATTATACTTAGATAGATAAACAACCACGACTAGGGTACGAACATCCGTTTTCTTAAACAAATATTTGCCCCCACCGGGACTCGAACCTGGGACCCTTGGCTTAGTTGGCAGGGTCACTGCCGACTCGGCCATTCGGGTCGTCGATATCGTATATCAGCCATTCTCGTGAGGGTACAAGTTTCTTATCAGTGAAGCTAGATATCCTCTAGCTAGATCATCATTTCTTCATAGTCGCCATGGTTTTTCCAAAGAAAACTCAGACAACATAGATAGAGTTTTCAACGAGTAGTTCGCGAGTCACAGGGGGCTACGAAGCCTATTTAAGAGAACTGGAACGCCCGTAATACACAGTCAGGTCATAAGTTCTGTCACACAATAAAAACTTTTGAATTTAGAACGCTGGCCACAAAAAAGTTTATTGAATTCGAATTTCGAATTTTTCATGAAAATAAAAATGTGTACTTTTTAGAATTTTCCTCATTTTCAAATATGGAGAGGACACTTAAAGAAGACCGTGTCGCAGTTTTTGCGTTGCATCGTTGCGGTTACGCGCCAATTCAGATTTTCGACTTACTGAAAAATTTGAATATAACCAAAAGATTCGTTTATCGTACCATAAAACGATACAATGAAGACTCTAGTGTAGATGACAGTTCAAGAAGTGGTCGCCCTCGCTCTGTTAGGACTCCAGCAGTGATAAAAGCTGTGAAGGCGCGAATTCAAAGAAATCCCATACGTAAGCAGAAACTGTTGGCCCTTCAGATGGGGTTAAGCAGGACCACGGTGAAAAGGGTGTTAAATGAAGACTTAGGGCTTAGGGCATATCGAAGAAAAACAGGACATCGTTTGGACGCTCGTTTAATGGACCGGAGACTGAAGAGATGCCGCGCTTTGTTGAAGCGGTACGCGGGAAAAAAGCATCGGGAAATTCTTTTTTCGGATGAAAAAATTTTCACCGTGGAAGAGAGCTACAACAAACAAAATGATAAGGTGTACGCACACAGCAGTGAAGAAGCGAGCAACCGTATTCCGCGTGTCCAACGAGGTCATTTTCCATCCTCGCTCATGGTTTGGTTGGGAGTCTCTTATTGGGGCTTAACTGAGGTACATTTTTGTGAGAAAGGCGTAAAAACGAATGCAGTTGTGTATCAAAATACAGTCCGCAAGAACCTTGTGGAACCTGTTTCTCATACCATGTTTAAAACGAAGAGACTCCTTGATATACTAATAGTAGCTAGTCAATTTCTTTTCGAAAATATAATGTATGTACGCAAGAACCTTACAACATTTTCCAAACTTAGCGATAGCTGTAATATTAACCTAAGAAATAATCATAGACTATGTGCGCCCCGATTTAGACTCGCGAAGGTTAGCAATTCTTTCAAGGGTCAGTGCATTTCGTACTACAATAAGATACCTCTGGAAATTTTGAAATTGCCATTTGAGAAATTTAAAAAGCATGTTAAAGTCACTTTGTCGAAAAAGGGATATAACAATGTTCAAGATTACTTAAATGACAGGACTGTATGGGGTTAATCTGGTTCAACACAGACCTTGCTGTTAATAATTTTGTAATTATTTATTCCTGCTTATTAATCATATCAATTAAATTTTTCATATTTGTATTAGTTAAGCACAACCTATTTTTAAAAGAGATCTAAAAATCTATCTGTGGGAGTTTCTACGCTCTGCTTTTCCCACAGTGTTCCAATGTAGAGAAGAGGCAAAAAATGACGTTTGCTAAGTATATGTAAATATCTACAGTAAAAAAAAAAAAAAAACATACCTGGTCCGCAAGCTTTTTAAGCGCACAGATCTCGGCTACCGGTCTCAGTCATGCTCATGTGCTACGCGGCTATGCGTACCTCAAATAAGTCCTCATCAGCTTTCTGTCATAATTTCGCAAAAAAGCGCCAGTCTTTGCTTAGATTGTTCATAAATATTGCATGTTTTTATGGATTATTCTACTGACTCCCATTTCAAATACTTTAAATAAGTAAGAGCCAACACCGTTTCCATCAGCTACCGGGTGGGGATCCGCCCCTTTTCCTTTCGATAACTAAGTCAGACTTAAAAATCGGTCTGAAAAATCGAAAAAACTTACCGCGACCAATAAGTAAAAACATGCTAAGACAAGAGAGGCGCACCTGAATGTTCACACACCAAATACTGTAAAGTTGCATGGCGAGCAAGTTTGTAATAATTTACCAAGAAAACATGTTGTGAGAACATGAACGCAAGCCGCTACTTAAATTTCACAAGGCGTGCTAGTCGAGTAGAGATAATCTAATATTATTGTCACGGGTGGCGTTGTGAACCGACCCCAAAATTTTACATACCCATCAAATGTAGGGTAGGCCAAGAGGGGATTTCGTGAGTTACTCGAGCGCGTCAGATTAATAAAAGTGGCCAAGTGTGATTCGGACTCGCCCATGAAGGGTTCCGTTGTAGCAAGTAATTATGTGACTGGATGTTTGTGTTGTAACTTTGTTTTCCATAGTGCTTGCATGATTGTCAAAGTTATCTTTGCGGTTTTTAATAAATGTTTTACATCTTAAAAACTGCTTATTTTATTTTTTTTAAACTATTTTTTTAAGTATTTATTGAGATACACAGCATATATTTTTGTAGATTTTTCACTTTCTTACTGTTAAATAATAGACGTGCGTCCTGTACAACCATTTATTACCAGACTAACATGTCAGTGCGCTGCTTTGCGCACCTACCCTACTATCACATACATAACACCTCCACCCTTATTAACAAAAAAATACAAATATAATCTAAACCTAATTTAGAGTACTCTAAAGGAAAATGTAACAAAATAGAATAAGAACATATCTAAGACAATCGTACTTAATAGAAAACACAATTATACTGAGTATAAACTTAAGTACTAAAAATATTCATCGAAACCAAAGCGCACAGATGGCTTGCGAGTTCGCTTAGAATCAGTACATGGTTCCCTGTTCGCTGACACATTAGGGTTCCGTAGAGAAACAAGGAACCCTTAAAGTTTCGTCAAGTCTATCTGTCCATTCGTCCATCCGTCCGTAAGTCGCAGCAATTTTATGCAGAAACTATTAGGACTACACAGTTGAAACTTGGTATGTAGGTGTATTATGAAAACCGCTTTACGATTTTTTACAATTTTCGAAAATTGCAAAATTAATATAATTAAATGGGGCTCACCCATACATGGAACTGAAACCAAAAAAATATTTTTTCATCAAACCTATATGTGTAGGGTGTTTATAGATAGGTCTTTAAAAATGACGTTGTGGTTCCTAAAATCATTTTTCCTCAAAGTAAATTGTTAAAGAGACAGACCCTTCCAATGTGAAAAAATGTGTCACCCCTCTAACATTAAAAGTAAGTGTTATGTATGTGATAGTAGGGTAGGTGCGCAAAGCAGCGCACTGACATGTTAGTCTGGTAATAAATGGTTGTACAGGACGCACGTCTATTATTTAACAGTGGCGAACGCGGAAAAACAAATACGAACTATCAAACGGTCAAAATATTAACTATCTGTGCAGTGTATTTGCAGTGTTGATTAGCAAAATGTCAGTCGGGAAGGTTCGGGAGTTTGCTGTAAAGACCGGGAATTGGTCTAGCTATGTGGAAAGACTGGAGAGTTATTTCTTGGTTAACAAAGTGGCAGCGGAGTTTCAACTACCGACATTAATTTCGGTGATGGGCGAGGACGCGTATGAACTTTTGGCTACGTTGGCTAGCCCTACGAAGCCATCAGCGTTAAACTACCAACGGGCCGTGGAGTTATTGGCTGTCCACCTGCAGCCAAAACCATCGGAGTTGGCGGAACGTTACAAATTCCGTCAACGTCGACAACTCAGTAACGAGTCAATTGCCGAGTATGTGACGGAGCTTAAAAAACTGTCAAGATTTTGCGAGTTTGGATCGGCCCTAGATGAAAATCTTCGAGATCAGCTGGTTTGTGGGTTGAAAAGCGAGATAATTCGGCAAAGACTATTCGCGGAGGACAAGTTACAGTATACTCGAGCTGTTTCTTTGGCCTTATCATTGGAAGCTGCTGAAAGAGACGCAAATGCTGTGGAGCGGGGCGCTGTGGAGCTGGCAGAAAGAATGCATAAGTTAAATTACGGCGAATGTACAAGATGCGGAGACAGCAGACATCAAGGTAGCAACTGTGTATATAAAGATTACGTGTGCAGCCTTTGTCAAGAAATCGGTCACTTGAGGAGGATGTGTCCCAGAAGATCCATTTGTATAGGTACAATAAATAAGTATGAAAAATTTATACTTACTATAAAATATTTGAAAAAAAATTACATGTTTCAATTTTACTGAGTGACTTTAAATTAGCTGACCATATTTTGGGGAATGATAGTACCCATCAATATGAGCAACTTTCACCATTAAACGTATGGTCGCAAATGAAAAAATATTTTAGATCTCCCATAGTCAGCTGATCGGGTCAATGTACTGAGGGACGACTTTTTTTTTCATTTGCGACCATGTGTTTTATAGTGAAAGTTGTTCATAATGATGGGTACTATCATTCTGCAACATACGATCAGCTAGTTTAATGTCACCCTGTATTGATATTCATATTCATAATATAATATGCATAATACATATAAGGCTCCTTTTGCAAGTTTTTAATTTGTTCCGTATTGATTTTCAACAAAAACTACGAATTTTAATTAACGTTATTTTGAAACACCCCATCAAAGGAAGTGACGAAATAATTGTTGTCAATAACCCCTCGAGCACACTTGCGTACTGTAGTACGCAAAAACCCGTTATAGGTTTTAAATTTGATTACCATGGCATAACGTTAAAAAACGAAACCCCTCAAAAAAAAACAGAGCTATGCGTCTCCCCTTCCTTTTCTATTGAATTACGTCAAACTATCAACTGGCATTTTGGACCAGCGATTTTTGGCATTGAATTAAAGTATTTTTATGTTTTAAAATGCCCGTGTTCTATTCGACATGAAAAAAAATAAAAATTCACGATTCTCATTGTTTAAATTCGTTTTTTTTATCATCCCTTTATTGTAAGCTAACGTTTAAAAATACAAAAAAATATATCTCTTCTAAATATACTCCGTCATCTGCAAAACTCCTTCAATAAATACTTTTTTCCATATTACTGACACATTTAAGAAAGAAAGACATTTATTGCACACAAACAAATAAACACACCTTACATAAATAAAAAAGACAAAAATAAAACACAATACGTTATTTGACTGCTAGTCAAAAAGATTCTTTTTAGGAACTGTCAAAACGGTAATTTGTTAACGAGTTCTATGAAATACTAGCATGTGACTTCATAGTAAAATGCTGTCTTTTTAACAAAAAAATGACCTTTTAAAAATACAACGGGTGGATATGTACAATTCTGATACTGTGAAACGTGTTTGTTAAAATTGGTTCAGCTTGAGACACGTTTCTAGATTTATTGTCAAATACAGAATCACATACATCAACACAGTAGGCGTTAGGGTCACGGTGTCTTTGGTGTGCGAAAGGCACTAACTCAGCATTATGCTGAGGGTGGGGGCCCTCAGTGCTGATTTTCAGTTAGTGCCAGTATTATTTGTATTTTCTCAAGTTAACCACGCCCCACAGAGATGCGACTCATATCATTGTTATCACGAGACATCCATACATGCAATATGTAAGTTTCGTCTCTGACCGATGTGGGTCATTCGTCATGAGGACTAGTTTGCCCCATCTCCTTTCATATATTTATTTTTAATTTGATTTGGCGTTGTTATGGAATTGAGGCCTGCCTGTCTAGATCTCGACCGCATGACACCCTCCCTGGTTTGAAAGGAGGCTTGAAAGGATCATTCCTTGTACGCTTGTAAAAACATAAAAATAATGTAGGCATTCAATCTTTCAAACGATTAAAAAATGGACTTTATGAAAATATGTTTAAAGTTTTTGTCTTTTGATAATCAGGCTTAAATATAACATATTTATATATCTATTAATTTGTCTGTTATTTAATCAATTGCATTGATATTTACATAAATATTGCTACGTAGTATATTATTTTTATTATTTTACTTTGTGCACATTTTGTCCATCCTATGTTTGTTGGTTTAAATCTCTTGTTATAGATAAGCCCGCCTTGTGTGTCTTTATCTTTTGTTTTGTAGAATAAATAAACTATAAGAAAGCAGGTTGAAAAACACTGATCTAGATAATTCTAGATTCCCGGAGGCTGCGCGGCTCTGCAATTAGAATGCACCATTTAGGATTTATCTCCGCTGTGCTTTGAGTGGCGTTCTCTAATTACGTAGCAGCAGAAGACTCGTCTTTATAATTAGTCTGGGTAAGTTTGTGTTAAAAAGGAAAAACAATTTTTATATTAATGTACTATAACTTATTTCTTATTACATAAATAAATATTAATTCCTCTTAACCCCTGACTTGCTTGCCGGTCTCTAGAGACCGATTTTGAAAAATGCGCAATAGCTGCCCGGTCTCCAGAGACCGGCGAACAAATGGCCTACATAGGCATGAATTTCTTACTACAGGGAGAGGTGTGACAAGGAGAGTGATATTAATTCGTAACGTAATGAAGTGAGACAGGTATTAAACACTTCAGACCGTATTATGCACATGTTGCGTGAAGTTGCATTATTCGTTCACCGACTCTCGAGCCTACGTTTTGAGTGATTTGTGTTGTGTTTTATTAAAAAAGGACAGAACTGTAAGTAATTAGCATTTATAATTACTCCTGTACGTTGTTTTCACTGGGGTTTGTCATAATATCGATGACCTAAACTTGTACGGCGGAAAAACTCCGCCTTGCTGTTTCCGACGAGACACTATTTATGACCTAATTTTTTCAATTTACGGGTGAAATGTTATTAAATTCATAGCATTGATTCATAAACTCAAAGCAGAAACAATAAGTTTGTGCTTAAATCGTATCTGAGAGCTGCAATCATCAATCGAAAATCTTGAGATATTGTCCGGTCTCAGGAAACCGCTAAGCAAGTGGCATCTTTTAGCCAAAATGGCGGCCGGTGGGCGAGGCTACGATAGAATGGATACGCCCGTGTGTATGGATTTCGGGATTCTTGATTTTGATTACATCTACAAATTGGTTTGCATTTTGGAGTTGAATGTTTTGTGAATGTGCATGTGACATAGGTTTTTGTTTTTGTCGAGTTTTTTTTTCACTTTTTAGGGTTCCGTACCCAACGGGTAAGAACGGAACCCTATTACTAAGACTTCGCTGTCCGTCCGTCTGTCACCAGGCTGTATCTCAAGAACCTAGCTAGCTAGAGAGTTGAAATTTTCACAGATTATGTATTTCTGTTGCCGCTATAACAACAAATACTAAAAAACAGGATAAAAGAAATATTTAAGGGGGCTCCCATACAATAATTCTTTCAATACCACATACAAACTTAAGGATGCACCTGGTTACGTACATGGAGTGTGAAAGTAACCGCACCAATAACTTTGTAAACAATATTTTGCTGTGTAAAATCCAAACTATTCACTCCACACCATCGCTTCCATTGAACGGTGGTACGGAAGCCTTCGTGCGCGATTTAGACTCGCACTTGACCGGTTTTTACTGTTTATCGAGTTTATTTTTTCTTAATATTTTTCAAAGTGACTGTGCATAGGGACTTCAGGAAGACCCTCATGATGTCCCTATTGACCCGTCACTGTGACAGACAAGATATAATTCCGGCGAGTCTACCCCCTAACCGGTCAGGCCATATACTCAAACATCTGCCAGATGAATATGTCGAGTTTTACCCGGGCACGAAGAGGCGGCGCCGGCATAGATGTGCAGAGTGCCACAAAAAAACCCTTTTCCACTGCAAGGGATGCACTGTGACACTCTGCATATCCAAATGCTACGGCCTATCCGTATAATTCGGCATTCGCGGAATTATACGCTGTAACTAACTGTAATCTTGTACAATAATTTATTATCTCAATCACTGATACACGCTCCCTTTCAATCACCCGAATTTTACTTCTGCAACTTCTCTCAATCACTGATACATGCTCCTTTTCACTCACCACCCACACACTTACAAAATTCTTCTAATTCAAAATTATTCTTCCGCCCACTTGAGAAGTCTACTGAGGAACTACTTCCTTTTTGAGTAATTTTGTATAGAAAGAATTTCAGTCCATCCCTGTAGGGATGGTATGTCATGCACTTGCCGTAATTTTCTTATTATTTTTTTTAGTTCGGTTTGTAGCATATAGTAGTACTGTTAGGTGTAGGTATGTACTCAGCATACATATTCGTCTTAGCTTTATTTATTTGTGTGTTTTATGTGTGTGTGTATGTGCATTGCTCATTTTTGCTGTGTAGTGTCTGCTTTTTATGTCTTTTTACGTCTACCATTTTATATTTATGTGTTTTATTGTATGTGTGCATTGCCTACATCTGTGCATACATTAGTGTTTTTGTGTGTGTAATGTGAATTATTTATAGCTTGAATGAGCTTAAATATCATTGGGTTTAGACAAGAATACAATATCACTGGGACTATCCTGTTGTATAAACTTTTCTGTCTTGCTTAGGTTTGCTAGAAGAAATCTCTCTTTAGAGATAAGCTCGCATTTGCTTTAAAAAAACTAAGTTTTCTGTGCAATAAAGAATATGAATATGAATATCAATACAGGGTGACATTAAACTAGCTGATCGTATGTTGCAGAATGATAGTACCCATCATTATGAACAACTTTCACTATAAAACACATGGTCGCAAATGAAAAAAAAAGTCGTCCCTCAGTACATTGACCCGATCAGCTGACTATGGGAGATCTAAAATATTTTTTCATTTGCGACCATACGTTTAATGGTGAAAGTTGCTCATATTGATGGGTACTATCATTCCCCAAAATATGGTCAGCTAATTTAAAGTCACTCAGTAAAATTGAAACATGTAATTTTTTTTCAAATATTTTATAGTAAGTATAAATTTTTCATACTTATTTATTGTACCTATACAAATTAATAAAACCTAACTTAGCAAATCTACTACTAACTACTTACCAAAGTAAAGAATTCCGAATTTTAAAGCCGTATCCATACTTTTCTTGCCAGTGGTTTTTCTGTTTGTATGAAGAAATTCATAGTTTTCAATTGAATAAAACTTTTTAATCTAGCAGGCTAATTAAAAATTGAACTAGATAGGTAATTTCATGTAGTTATTGGATATGTAATATCTCTTCCTAAAAATCTATAGTTTAAAAGTTTTATACAGATCTGTCAATGCCAACGTTTTACTATGTGATTTTAGTAGTTTTTTATTTTGTGTACCAAGGACAAATCCTACCTACATGGGGTTCTTGATTTACCTAGTTGAAGACCTAAAATCCATAAATCAGCTTAGACAAGCTACTGCAGGCACACTGATCGCCCAGAAAAAAGCTGACAACATCACCTATTTTAGAGAAATTTTCAATATTTTTATGAGAATGTTGTGTTGAGGTCACTGTTTCAAATCACTTTTTGTCTTTCATTTTATATGGAACTATGTAATGTTTGTATGTACCTATGTGAAAAGGATAATGTTGTACATAAAAACAAAAATTTCAAGGTTTTCCATTGTTTTATTTCTGTAATACAATAGTTTCTTCACAAAAAAGTGATGAAAAATTTCCTATTCTCAGATTACATTCTACGACACCACCTATACTACTGAACTGATCTTAGCTTTTGTTACATCAGTAAAAAGGAAATTTAATGTAGTTTTCAAATATATAATGCTTGTTCCTTACAATTTAGTACTTGTTGTGATTTAGAGGCTAGAACCTAGCGCAGGGCGCGCGGCACTCCACCCGCGGAGCGCGAGATTTGCGCCAAAGCAAGAGACCCTAGATACGAGTTTGACGCGGCAAGCCAGGGAAGGGTTATGGGAAGACTGTCGGGCTATATAAATCTAGATGCTTATATGAATATTGGTATCGCAATTTCAGATAATTCAAAGAAGATTTTTTATATTTGCTGAAATCAAATTACGTTTATTATATTCAAAGAAGCGCAAACTTTAAATCTCGCTTGACACTGGCGATGTGATTTGCACATAGTGAGACCGAAGTTATTGAATATAATATAAACAGCGCAAGCGATTATATTCTGAAGATGGACATAATTATAGGGAGGTACTACATAACTTAACGTATATACGTCATTTGTTTGTTACACCGACATGTAAGCTGGTTATACATCAGTGTTCCAAAGTTCTGTGGAATGATACATAGAGCTACGAGACTACGAACGACTACGCTTCCTGCTACGAATATCGCTACGCGAGTGGCGCAGCAGTCGCAATCATTATCGATGTGGGGTACATATTATAATACCGAAGTATAAAAGACCTAAGAATCCCGAAAATTAAAATGTCGAATGTCTGTCTACCCGAAAGTATGAAATTCCGAATGTACGGAATCCCAAAAATTAAAATGCCGAATGTCTGTTTACCCGAAAGTATGAAATGATGAAAGTAGGAAATCCCGATAGTACAAAATTTTAAGTATTTGTTGTTGTTCTTACATGTACAACCTTACACAAAGGATAAAGGGGGCTTCGCTTCACTCACCCCCTTTATCCTTCTTTTAAGCTACCGCAGTGTTTTCCCTGATATGATTGTTGTGCAAATCAGTATTTTTGATGTCAGGGAAAACACCGAGGTAACTCTTTATCCTTCGTGTTATGTTGAACAACAAAAATACTTAAAATTTTGTACTATTGGGATTTTGTACTTTCGTGATTTCATACTTTCGGTCATTTGGACATCGGCATTTTGAGTTTCGGGATTTTGGTTCGGGTTAAAGAACTTTGGGTTTTTTTAATTTCGATATTTTAGACGTAGGGATTTCAATCGTAGGAACTTTCGGTATCATAATATATACGTACCCTCAAAGTGACAGGTTCTTAGACAATGCAACAGTTTGGTAAAGAGAATGGAACTAGGGAGAAATTTCATTTATTAAAACAAGGAAAGTGTTCTTTGTGGTTGTCCTGTTGAATGAAAATGTTCCATTAATTTTGTTACTTTCTTGGTGAAGAAGCAAACATTTAGAATTGTGAATTCATAAGACCACAAACATGAGGCGAACATAATTGACGCATTAGCTGAATTAAACTTTAAAAGTTGCTCTATTCCGAGAGAGTGATTAACTAAAATGATGTTTCTAAATTGTAAAGGAAACGCGAAGCCTGTAACTGCAGGCTGGGAACAGAGTTTAATCAGTTTAATCAGTTTATTCAGTTGGTGGATATATATTCTTAGATACAATTATTCACATCAAAAAAACAATGAATGTTTGGCCGTGATGCTGGCATTTATTCGTACAAGGTGCAATAAGTTTAGTGGCTACACACCTACTAAACTCATTTCATGGTATGCCTTACTAAATGCTTTTTGCTCCACCAATGTGGAATGATTCTTACTTACATTTCCGGCTAGTGAATCACTTACATTCTTTAAAAATAACAAGATGTTAACTACTTCAATAATTTTTGTTTTTTTATTCTAATAACGAGCCCTTGCCTTCGTAAAGCTTTTGTATATTTTAACAATTACGCTCATAATAATAACGGGTGGGTACAAAGTCCAGAAGTTGCCTCTTGGTGACAATACTTTATGTCCCGCCAATAAAAATTACAAAGTAAATGTAGATACCCCACAAAATTCCGCTGCAATATAAACCACTCGCTAAACTAACGTCCCAGTGTTCATTGAGTCAATTTAATTTCATAGACCAAATCGTTTCCATGGCCGGGATATAAGTCAGGTTGGAAAGTAATCGCAGTAAGCGGCGCAGGCGCTGGCAATCTGCCAACTGGGCTTGCAGCTAAGTACTCTCATTCTTTCATGCCTTTGCACACACCCTCGTAACTCATCTTAGTGAAAGAAACGCCGAGGGACGCTTAACATTGATTAATAATGATTGTGGATGAGTACGGAATTAGTATTTGGTGGAAGAATTTGGTGAGATTGTAGATAAGTAAATGATGACTGTACTTCTTGATGGATTAAATAGGTAATTATACTGACTCATGAGCATTTAAACAGAAATTTAATAAAATGTACGTATGTAGTTAACGTTTGTTACTGTAAATGTAAGAGTATTAGTCTACCCACGCTCAACAATTACGATAAGTACGCCGTTGTGCATTGTTTAGTCTTCAATGTAATTTTGCTTTAAATTTTGTGTGCAATAAAGAAATTATAAAATGGAATGAAAAATTAGCACATTAATAACATTATCATCTTGTGTAATTTCATGGTTAGTAAGATACTACCAGGACATTTTTTTTCTCTAGATCAACATGGTGGATCACAGTACCTACAAGTATAACTACTTCGGCAGAGTCCGTATCCTATTATCGTAACATCGCGAAGGCCCTCGCGGGATTTGTCCCCAAGAACCCTAAAAGCCTTTCACTACAATACGCAATTGTTATTTATAGCCTGTTGCCATGCCTTTTCGTTTGGGTTGCTAACTTCGTTTGCGATTTTATTCAGACTTAGGAAAATTTACTGCTGCTTTAAAATGACTTAAAAACTTGAAGAATAGAATCGCATTTTTGCTATTCAAGACGTATCTTATCACTATAATCTGTCCTCATGCTGCATGAACTGAAAGTCGATTTGCACGCGAAGAGTATGTCTTTACCTGTTACTTTTGCTTGTAAGTAAGTTAAAGGCATAACGCAAGCAGATATGCCTCTGGAATTTATATTATTTGAAAAGACCTATTTTTTAGTAACCAAGACATTATCACTATCTAAAAACATGATCACTAGCCAGAACTTAAAGATTGCGCAACCGATATCAAACCATGCATGGGGCATCACTTTATAAAATTTGATGAATCTGTCTGTGATCTATGAACATTCTGTGAAAATTTCAACTCTCTACCTATTACGGTTTACGAAATACAGCCCGTTGACGTACGGACATACAGACGGTCTGACGGACAGCGGAGGCTTAGTAATAATATGCCAAACGGGATCCTTTGTCACCCTTCCGGTGCGGAACCCTAAAAAACCGACAAAATTGTTTCTGTACCTACCTATGCAAAGAACACTTGCACTATTAGAGTAAACTTGGATTGTAATTAAGATAAAATCTAGTTTTAGCTACTACCTCGGCGCTCTGAACATAGCATGTAGGATGTAGGTCAACCTACAATTTCATTAGTATTACTAGAGGTAATGCATGTTTCGGCGTAATCAAACAGAAAGCCCGTGTTCATAAGATTTGCCGTTTTTCCTGGTAGGAAAATGTTGCGTGTGCCCGTCCACTCATGGAAATGTGATATTTGACGCTACCACGCTTTGAGGATTATTTTGAAAGTAGCGTACTGACTTAATTTCCGGTGCGATAAATTTAGATAGCCCCCACTATAAAGCAGCTCACTTCCTGTTTCAAACTCCTAAAATACATATTATATCCGTTTAGAAGCTCATATTTCGCGCGTAAGGTTTCAGGCGGCAGGTGAAGCCAGCGTCAGGTGCTTGATCGGTGAATTACCCTGCCCAGGAGTCAGACCTCCCTGCTATGTCCGGGTCCGTATACATTGAGTGGGCATCAGCTCGTATAGTAGGTATATGGTCTAATAACAACCCCTGTGTGTATGTATGTATGTGTATAAGCGTTAGATGTTACTACTAGCCACACTTACTACTAGCCTACGAAATCCTGCGCGAAGATGACCTGTTGATAAATCATCGGCGTTATGTCTGTTGTGCCTCTGTGTTACGGGACATCGCTAATAAACACTCGTGTGAGTATAAAATGAATCCGACTGTGCTAGTCGGTTCAATCAAACATCTTTTGAAAAGATGACTAGAAACTAGTACCCCGCAAAATGTTACACCTAAGTCAGTTTCTGCAACATTTTCACCTGTTCAAAGCGACATTTTTATACATAAACATCGCCTGATGTGGGCAGAACGAGACAGATAAACGTAGAGGCAAACAATTTCCTACAGTTTTAAATATGATTTCCCATGATAACAGTAACAAAAAATACTTTTTCAGATTTTACAGATATGTTTACTCTCAGAGCTACCAGGGAGTACGCCACCCCGACATGAGATAATAGGAGACCGGTTACTCCACGAACGCTCATTACACCTATTAGGACACTCATCCACTACTCCTGGCACAAGCAGCGGATACTCGTACCCTGTAATCGAATTAGAGTGAGCACGCGAGCAAGCGAACTACAAAGCGTTCGGATCCCCGCGTGCAATAGAATTATATTAGAATTCGCTATACAATAGAATCGCAAGCGCGAATGTGACCTGTGACCTGGTTCCTCATTTATAGTGACTAGGAGAATAGAATAGAATAGAATATCAGATTAGAAGCGGGAACTTGATAAACTATTTGTAAATACAGAACAACCGATTCTCGAAACAATACTTTGGGACATTAACTCGAAACAGCAAAACGTTCAAGATAGGAAAACATGAAGGGGTCGCTTTCTCGACCGGGCGGCATTATAATCACAAGTTTTTTGTGGTGATAGGTCTAACGGACTACTCGTATTAAATAGATTAAAATCACAAATTTATATGAATAGGAGGAAAGGAAACCTAATTGAAACGCGAAGCACCTGAATTTCCGATATGTCCTTAGCTTACAGAGACTTTGTAACAAACTAAGCAGCATTTTGGGTCGCCGACAGGTAAGATCTGACAGAATGTGGCTTTGAAACTAAATGACTAAGTTGTTTGTCTCAGTCTTCAGCTGAACAGGCCGATGTAATTTCATGCATACTGATGACATGTACTGGAGTCTAAGTAAATAAATGTTAAATTATAATGGATAAATAGGTAAAGGTTAAAAGAATCAGAGATTCATCATAAACACCCGTTTGGGATGAAAATATTATAATTAATGAGTAGGTGGAATTCCCAATTAACAAAAGATAAAATTTAGGTGCCTATACTAAAAACACTGCTACACTTAAGAATTCTGAGAATAACAGCTGTATCTTTAAGGACGGACCCCGGACTAAAAATAGCTTCAACACGTATTAAAGTGTTTGATAGTTCAAAAATCCACTGTAGTCGTAATGAAAAAAGTTTTCAACCCTGCAATCCATCTAACGTGATTGCATTTTACTTTGAACGTACACTCGAGCAAAAACATCTGCAGTCTGACTGTTGGATTTATTAAAATTTCAGATTGCTTCGCACAGGAGAATGGGAGGAAACAAAGCGATATTGAATGAAGCACCAAGCTGAGACGGCCTGATCACGGGAGATATTCTATCGGACATTTTATGATCTCGGAACAGCCGATTGGTGAAATTCACAGAAGGGCGAGACCCTGGGGCCATCTACTCGTTCCTTCCGATGTCGTTAGAAAGAATGATTATTTTCTGCGGGGAATTACGCAGCTTTTTCCTCGTAGCTCGACAATCTTGGGTGGATGAATTGTTTTTCGTAATCAAATGAAATCGAAGTGCCTTTGTTTTATGCTAAATTCAAAGTTATACATATAAACTCCCAGTTCAGTTTAGTTATAAATTACACGTCTGTTAATTCTCGCTTTCCCACGCGATAGTGGCTCTTCATTGTTGTACGCTAATTTATTCCTACTGGTCAGTTCCATGCAACATTAGCCGGTCTGGAATACGTCGTTCCGGAGACTGCAGGCAGAGGCTGGCCTGATATTTTATTTGAATTTGCATCCACATCCAACCAGGATCCGCTCAGGATTTGATATGCCTTCAGAGCCCGGTTATAAAAATGTTGGGATGGTAAGTATTATAATTTAGGGGCTGATTTTACGCTCGCATGACATTCACCCGAGGGTGCGTGGAGAATGAGGAATTTAAATAGAAAATTCCCGCCGGAAGAGCAGGAAAAACAATGGAAATGAGATGCGGCAGCGGTGTGGCCTAGTTCCTAGTTTTTGTACCGTAAATACAGAAGTAACTAATAAATATTTTCGTCTCACAGAACTTACTGTTACGTAACGAACAGACTCGATTAAATATTTTTACTTTTTCCTTTTTTATAACGCTTCGCTATTTCTCACTTCATTTGTAAATTTTAGTTTATTTAGACATTTGACATAGTTTTGAATAAAGTAACAAACGTGCCAAGAAAATACTACCTATATAATATTTGACAACACATCATCAAGTTTACAAATATTATTGTTATTGTCAGAAAGGAGGATGGGAAAACATGTATCAAACCTGGTACCCCCCTCCAATGGCATTGATTATGTTTGAATGAACAACTAATGGAGAACAGTATTTGCTATGACATTAATTCAAAATAGTTATCCGAACGGAGTTATACCGTGTTGAAATGTTAAAATCTTGCCTACGAAATCTGTCTTCCGACAATCAAGGCCAGACATTATTAACGATTTAAAAGAATATATGACACTTATAGTCAGAATGCGTCACATGATAATTATCCTAAACGTGCCTGAACAGTCTCAGGTAGGCAATACGCAATTTCGTTTACCTGGATGCCGTTATAGTTGTAGTTATTTTGATTTAAAAACAAAGCTACTGCTTCGTTGGAAGATATTAACTGACTAGATAAATATCAAGTCAATGCAACCTGTTTTGATATAAATGATTTCTAAAAATTATTAAAAACAGCTCTCATTTTCACATTAACATATGTGTTTGTAAAGGCATATTTCGAAAATGTTATTTTTAGGAAGACCTTTCCAATGACGCTTCACTCATCGTTTTCACACGGGACCAGGCCAGGCTTCCTTTATCGAAATAAACACAATTATTTGTTATAGATTATGTTTTATCTCCCAATTTTTTGAGAGAATGAGATCAACGAGATTCACGGAAGCATGCACTCGGAACACAGTTTTGAATAATATCATAAAATACCATTTACAAAATACACATATAATAAGACTGCTTGAGACGATTGGGTAAGGAAAACATCAAATCGGTTCAAACCATCGTCGGCCTAATTCCGAGCAAGTTACCGAAGTTAAATTAAAACTCGTATCGTAGCGGCCATTTCGCTTTCGCCAACATTTTATAAGAAATTTCAGCAACAAACACAGTTATCACGCCTTAACGATTTATTTGCTAATTTCGAGCTAAACTGGATAAAGTTTACTTCGAAACACACATTTGCTTTTATTAGATTATTGATTACACTAATGTTTCTGTCTTGTATTTTTTATACTTTATTGGACGGTAAATAATAAGTACAAAAAATGAACACTTATGTGCAAAGGCGAGATTATCTCTAAAAAGAGATTTCTTCCAGCAAACCTAGGCAGGACAGGAAAATCTTTTGCTAGTAAGAGTAGTGCACAGTAAATTAAAAAACCGGTCAAGTGCGAGTCTAAATCGCGCACGAAGGGTTCCGTACCACCGTTCAATGGAAGCGATGGTGTGGAGTGAATAGTTTGGATTTTACACAGCAAAATATTGTTTACAAAGTTATTGGTGCGGTTACTTTCACACTCCATGTACGTAACCAGGTGCATCCATAAGTATGTATGTGGTATTGAAAGAATTGTTGTATGGGAGCCCCCTTAAATATTTCTTTTATCCTGTTTTTTAGTATTTGTTGTTATAGCGGCAACATAAATACATAATCTGTAAAAATTTCAACTCTCTAGCTAGCTAGGTTCTTGAGATACAGCCTGGTGACAGACGGACGGACGGACGGACAGCGGAGTCTTAGTAATAGGGTCCCGTTTGGAACCCTTCGGGTACGGAACCCTAAAAACTACCTACTAACTAATACAATATAATATAAGTATATTTATTGCAGTTTAAATGCATTTGTCTGCAAATTGTCTGCTATGTTGGTATCCACCAACTAAACCTTATAATACATCGGAACGTTTTTACCTTCATGGTTGCTAATGACTCCATATTTTCAAGGCTATTATAGAGTAACGTCTGCATCACAGAAACAGACGGCGCTAAAAAACATTCCAGTGAGTACCTTAACACTCACAATCCGAGCCAGCACTAGATTGGCGCCAATTTACATATTATATTACAAATGGTCAGTAGCACTTGTTTATAAATCTTGCGTCAGCAACAATCCATTAGCATAAATAATGGCACCCAATCTAACAGACTATTTTGTGTGGGCGAAAGGTTTGTTTTGCTGACCTTTGCCATGCACGCACCTATATGAATTGTAGAAATAAATGTATGGATGCTGCACTGCGCTAAATACGAGAATAGGCATTGGATTATCGAATTTTTATTTCGTATTTCCGTATATTTCATTGCACATGAAAATTCTTATGACAAACTTATAGAAAAGACATTTACAAAGGCAAGCTTATCTCTAACAAGAGATTTCTTCCAGCAAACCCAAGATGATAAGGATAAATTACATAGCAATGACAGGTATTATTCCTACAGTAACCAGTACAGTACTAGTATTGAAATAACTGTAATGGGACTAGTATTACATATTTTACAGTGACTGTTGTACTTAATTATGATTCCACTTGATGCAACCATTTCGTTATTGTGCATAGAGTTTTATACTTATTAAATTCTCACTGTTGTATAAAAACCTCGTAAATCTTATACCAATCAAACGAACCCTTCTAATGCCCAACAAACGGACCGTAAAACCATAAAGAACCGAATTTCAGAGACTCCTCGGCGAAAGTATATTAAATAAAACAAAGCTGCTATAACCCGGGACCGGGCACAGCACAAACAAACTGCCACGTCACGAATGATGAAAACAGACTCATGTTTTGATAAATAAATAAATAAGAATTCTTGCACAGTCGCTACCAACTTTCTTCGGCATCGAAGGCGGGGAAGGCTGAATAGTAACTTCACTCCCGCCATTGCGATAAGGATTTTGTGAGAATTTCGAACTCTGCATTGGCGGCCATCTTGTCGTTATCTGCAATACCACGGTAGCAGCGCTGTGTTTTTGTATCGCGGGAGAGCGAGCCGGGTAACGGCCCTTCTTCGTCGGCAAACACCATTACCGGGGCACTAAACCCGTCGACTTAAGATAAATAGGTATCTAAAAAGACCCGAAAAATCGGTCAAGATGTCGGCAAATACGGATCCGGATACCCGAAGAATTTTCTTTTAAAAATCCCATAGATTATGCGAAGGGTTTCGCATTGGAAGCTGTGGCTGTTTACTCGTTTCCTCTTCAACTTTTGTTGTGTGCCTCGGTATAGATGTCTCGGAGTAGAGCTCTACTTTACATTCATGTGCGGGCTCACCGAAAACAAACAGTGCATGCTATCGACTACACTCCATGTCCACCTGTTCAACACTCACCTTTGTTGCTGCTGCGATAAGAGCGGGCCCTGTTTGCGAGATGGGGGCAATCGAAGAACATCAAACAAGATTCTGCTCAACCCTGACACAATTGGCAAATCGCCTACATCTGACACACGCTCGCATATTTGACATTTGTGGGGTTTACTCGTCTCTTATGCGTATTCATACAGCCTTCGAAAAGACCAGAGTCTGTTAATTAAATTTAATATCCCGTTTAAGATTCGTGCCAAATACACTTGCCCTTTTATTTCCTTAAACAGGCCTTTGCTTGAGTCTTGAAGAATATATTTCTCGTATTCACTCGCATACTGTGCAAACCAAGTCTAACCTTTAACCTCTTACAATAAGACCTTTAAGTTTCAGCAAATACTTACGTGTAGGAGGGGATCGTTCACCGCAACGACTTGCTTGGCTAAAGTAAATATTTTCTATTCATTAGTAGCTTGCTGTTCGATTAGCTTTTCATTAGGGAGTTTGATCGATTTGTGGGATACATTTTCAAACAGAAAGGTGTGTCGGTATTAAGATATTTTATTTTGACAAACTCACATACACTCAGCGTACTTTCGATGTCCGTAATCATATACTTCTAATAGTACATATATGTACACAGTCAGGTCATAAGTTCTGTCACACAATAAAAACTTTTGAATTTAGAACGCTGGCCACAAAAAAGTTTATTGAATTCGAATTTCGAATTTTTCATGAAAATAAAAATGTGTACTTTTTAGAATTTTCCTCATTTTTAAATATGGAGTGGACACTTAAAGAAGACCGTGTCGCAGTTATTGCGTTGCATCGTTGCGGTTACGCGCCAATTCAGATTTTCGACTTACTGAAAAATTTGAATATAACCAAAAGATTCGTTTATCGTACCATAAAACGATACAATGAAGACTCTAGTGTAGATGACAGGTCAAGAAGTGGTCGCCCTCGCTCTGTTAGGACTCCAGCAGTGATAAAAGCTGTGAAGGCGCGAATTCAAAGAAATCCCATACGTAAGCAGAAACTGTTGGCCCTTCAGATGGGGTTAAGCAGAACCACGGTGAAAAGGGTGTTAAATGAAGACTTAGGGCTTAGGGCATATCGAAGAAAAACAGGACATCGTTTGGACGCTCGTTTAATGGACCTGAGACTGAAAAGATGCCGCGCTTTGTTGAAGCGGTACGCGGGAAAAAAGCATCGGGAAATTCTTTTTTCGGATGAAAAAATTTTCACCGTGGAAGAGAGCTACAACAAACAAAATGATAAGGTGTACGCACACAGCAGTGAAGAAGCGAGCAACCGTATTCCGCGTGTCCAACGAGGTCATTTTCCATCCTCGCTCATGGTTTGGTTGGGAGTCTCTTATTGGGGCTTAACTGAGGTACATTTTTGTGAGAAAGGCGTAAAAACGAATGCAGTTGTGTATCAAAATACAGTCCTCAAGAACCTTGTGGAACCTGTTTCTCATACCATGTTTAATAACAGGCACTGGGTATTCCAACAAGATTCTGCGCCAGCTCATAGAGCGAAAAGCACACAGACTGGCTGGCGGCGCGTGAAATCGACTTCATCCGGCACGAAGACTGGCCCTCCTCCAGTCCAGATTTGAGTCTGTTAGATTACAAGATATGGCAACACTTGGAGGAAAAGGCCTGCTCAAAGCCTCATCCTGATTTGGAGTCACTCAAGGCATCCTTGATTAAGGCAGCCGCCGATATTGACATGGACCTCGTGCGTGCTGCGATAGACGACTGGCCGCGCAGAATAAAGGCCTGTATTCAAAATCGCGGGGGTCATTTTGAATAAACTTTATTACCATAAGAATCTATGTTTTATTAAGTTCATTTTGCTATATAAATGTTTACATAAATAATAAACATGTCTAAATAATTTCATATTGCACATGTGACAGAACTTATGACCTGACTATGTATATTTAGTATGGCTGTTTCAGTGTTGCATATCCACTAATAACAAATCAAAGATACTTATGTATTTCTGTAATATAAATATGATTAGGTAAAATATAACCAGCTACTTTTGTATACTAGTATTAATACCCAAGAATATATTCGACTATTTTCATGCAATTCAGGTATGCTGTAAACTTCGACCAAAGTTAACTGAAGCGTAGTAATATACTGCAAACTAAGATCGGAAAGCGCTCAGGTAATAAAATTTAACTCAAACTGCTCTCAAAGTGGTGTTTGCTTGAAAACTTACCGTCGTAACTCTGTAGTCTGTTAAAAACATTGTCATAGGTTTAAAACTTTGTTGTCATTGGACCAAGAAGCTGATCTTTCAATAATCTTTCAATTTTACTGATATCCCAGAATCAGTGGACTGAAACGTAATTTCCGATAAGTATATAAAAATTAATTTCGGTAAGGAAAACTGCTATTTATCCCAGCTGTTAGCGTTTTATGAAAACCGCTATTAGTGGTCAGACTGTAGTTGATATTTAAATTAATGCTACCGTGTTTACTGTTATTAGGGTGATGATGTGGTTATTAATGCAACAAACTAAATGCATTTGTAATTATAATTTTTGATATTGATCCGAAGTTCGAAGTAGTCCTAAAGGCGTATTGACATAGCAGTGGATAAATCTGAATGCGGCATCTCGTATGAGTATATGCCTCCCGCTATATTGGCTAATTAATAATTTCTGCACCTGCATTTGTAATGAGAACAACTTTGGACAAAGATTCTGCTAATCTAACAGAATGAGGAGCTAAGTTATTGTCTGATTGATATGATAAGCGAACGATTTATCAGTTTGAGAATAAAATAGTATATTATAAAGTTCTAGAGGTTCGAGAGGGGGAGGGGGAGAGCAGAGGAGGGGGCGGGGAAATGTTGGTATGGATTAGTCATTTTTACACGAGTATTGCACTAGTGAAGTCTTGGCCACCCGCTAGTTTTGTATATTTTCACACTATCTCAATATATCCTCCATTCCCGAACTTGTTAAACTGGAAAACTAAAAAACTTTTCAAAAGTATCAGCAGCACCGCAACATCTCAAAAACACGTTAGCAAAATTTTCCATCAAATTCGCGCGTCGAAGTGGCGCGGAAAGACTTTCGAGTGGCGAATGCATCAGCGTGAGGAGTGGAACTGATGCGACCGTGTACACATTTACAAGAGTCCGCTAACGTGTGCACCAAGCTCTTACAAACCTACAAAAATAAACTAGTGGTTCTGTGAGCTGTAGACCTCGCGAGCGTCACGGGGAATTTGCATTTTTTAGGGTTCCGTACCCGAAGGGTGCCAAACAGGACCCTATTACTAAGCCTCCGCTGTCCGTCCCTCCGTCCGTCTGTCATCAGGCTGTATCTCACGAACCGTGATAGTTAGACAGTTGAAATTTTCACAGATTATGTATTTATTTATTATGTTGCCGCTATATCAACAAATACTACAAAAACAGAATATAATGAATATTTAAGGGGGCCCCCCATACAAAAATTCTTCCAATACCACATACAAACTTATGAATGCACCTGGTTACGTGCATGGAGTGTGAAAGTAGCCGCACCAGTAACTTTGTAAACAATATTTTGCTATGTAGAATCCAAACTATTCACTCCACACCATCCCTATACCATTGTACGGAGTTAGACTCGCACTTGACCGTTTTTTATTATATATTTTTTCATCCCCTCGCATCACACCCCCGACCACTTGAAGTTTTTAATAATCCGACAGCATTTTCTTTCAATACCACATACAAACTTATGCACCTGGTTACGTGCATGAAGTATCAATTACTTTGTAAACTACATTTTGCGATCACAAATCTAACCTATTAACTTTTCACTAAAATTATATAGCTAACATCAAACTCACGGTCTTCACAAATCCAACGACACCCTAAATTTGTTAAAATATGACAAGCTGCTTGGGCTGTAGCGGAATTTTTTACATTTTCAACCCCTTATTTCAGCCATTTTGAAAAAAAAAAAATTGAAACGAAAAAACTACATATTTTATTACCGAACCTGCTTACAAAAATTCACGAGAGTTAGTTGAGAAATGCGGCCTTTAGAGTATAACATCAAGACACATTAAAAACGGAGACGCTTCGCTCGCTCGGTCAATAAATGCGCTGTGGACTTAATTCTCAAATAAACAAACAAATAATTTTGTTCGTAATTCATAATTGCGATAGTTACTTTGATTTGTCGATGAATAAGTTTTTATTCATTAAACGAACAATTTGATGATGATGATTTTTCGTTTTCAATAACTATCTACTTTGAATAATTCTTTTAAAAAGGTACGTATATACGAGCACTTACGCTGGTTTTCAGTATGTGCCAACTTGCTAGTGGTATGTAGGGCATTCTAAGTTTCGTACAGCTTCACGTAGAAACAATCAAAGTGAGAGCTTTTGCCGCAAGCTTTCAGATAGAGTCAGCTGGACGGATGGATGGCTTTTGTGAGGATATTGGGACAGAAAGCAGAGTCGAGCTTTAACAAAAGTGATTTTATGATATTTAGCATTTCGTCATTTCTGTAATACTAAACACTGACAAAGGCGGCTTGAAAAAGAGATTACTTCCAACAAATCTAGAACAGAGAGAAAAAAAAAATGTGCAAAAGTTTCACCCACTTTCACTTCCACTGAATTAAAATCAGATGCCAAACCTGAATGGTTTGGCTTTCGGCAAGCCTTCCTGATCTATTGCCGCGAATCTTCAGTACAAGGCTCGTATGTCGGTGAAATTAGCATCTAGACTCGTGGCGGTTGAAATTTTGGACTAAACTATATTAAAATAAAGTTTGTAACAGCTTAAACTGCAACATGGGTGGTACGTCAGTCGCTGCGGTAGATTCATGCGAAAATTGTGTTTTGTTTTAAACTATTGGTTCTTTAATTTCAAACACGACGTTTTAAAGATATTTTGAAAAACAATTTTTTAATGCTCTAACCGTACCAATATTCCTTTTTGATCTCAAGAGGTAACAGATGTGGTTAAGGTGAAACAGTTCTATTGATGGCTGATTTTTCAATCCTCAGATAACGTTTATCTGTCCTGTTTATCTGAGATACTAGTAAGTGAATGTTTGTTACCTAAATAAACAATAAAATTAAAATAAATAAATTAGACATTACACCGTTACTTGAAATATCAAATAAAGTTAAAAGAAAATAGAAAAATTGCTGGTGTTCTTTTATTTCATAAAGTTCCTATTCACATTATGATTTTTTTTAAAACTACGATTGAAGAAAAGGGATGTCTTCATAACATATTTTTATTATTGCTTATGCGCAATAAAAAAACGGTCAAGTACGCTAAAAAACAAAAAAATGCACTAAAAATTATAAAACAAAAATAGAATAACATTATGTCCGAACGTGAATTCGAACCCAGGACTCTAATATTTTGAAACCGAGGTCTTGCGCCATCACAACCATATTTATATGATATGCCGCGAAATCTACTATCATATTTGAATCATGTTATGTTTTGTTATGACGCGGCTGGTGTTTGGGGAACCTCTTTTCTTTATAAAATCTCGTGTAGTTAATTATTTGATGCTTAGCGGCAACTCTGTGAAAATTTGAACTCTATACCTATTTCGGACGGACAGACGGGACCCTGCTTAGTATGGTATGGAACCCTAAAAAATATTAAGTTATGAATTTTGATTTTTTCTGGCTTTGGAAAGGCGAAGGAAAGTCGCTTCAAAAATAGGTATTCCCCAATACCCACCGTCATAAATCTAGCATCTAGACCAACTGAGATGTGCTCAAGTACTTTGCCTCCGTGGCACATATGTTTGTATTGTTTGGCCAATCATCTTGAAAGCCGCAGCGCTCTGTATCTGAAACTTTACGCACAGTGGCACCATAATTCTGCTTCCTGTATTCACACAACTTTGCTCTTTTGTCTTTGAGAGACGGGTCATTTGTTTGTTCTTGTACACAAAGCACGAATTAGCAACCCTTGTCAACTGCTCTGTGAATGTCTAACTAAAGCAACGTATAGAATCCATTATGCATCCATAAATGTAGGAATGACATATCTTCTATTTCTAAAGGCCGCCTTGTTTAGAAAGGACTAACTTTTCATTAACCTCAGTTTCAACGTCTTAACGGACGATACTCGTAGCAAAACTGTAGCGGTTTCGTAGCAGCTGTTACGTTAGGCGAAAGCCTTAGTATACTTTTTTTTATGTATGCATAATACTTACTTGTAACCTGAATTTACATTATGCAACTTATAAGAGTAGGTATAAAATTGGTGACTAATAAGTACTTATGTATCAGTTAGTTGGCTAAATCAGACACTTAACTTACTCTCTAGACCGTTAATTAAATACCGACATTTAACCAAGTCACTAAAATTTCGTCAGACAACTCAGTGAACGAAACCTTTAACGATATTTTTTATGTGTACTTGACTTTAACATGTTTTAAGTATTTTCTGTTGTTCTGGATAAAGGGGCCTTCGCTTCGCTCACCCCCTTTACCCTTCACCTAAGCTATCGCAATGTTTTGGCTTGATAAGCTGTACAAATCAGCTGTGATGCCATCTTGTTTTTCAACACGCCGGCTTTCGGCAAGACAGATTGTTAAACGTTTTCGACGACGCTTTATTTAAATCAAAATGCTAGTGACTTGTTTAAACATCGCCGGTATTTAATTAACGGTCTAGAGAGTTAGTTAGGTGTCTTATTTAACCAACAAACTGCGATATATATTGTATCAACAATCAATCAGCCCACATTTACTCACCGGTGGTTACAGACCTCTTCTTAACCACGCTATCTACTCCGGCCTTGAGCCTCCCGCATCTTTCTCTATAGCGATGATGTCATCCATCTGACGTCATATTTATTACAATTTTGGAAAAACCATCTCGTTCTTAGTCATCAAAGCATTTTCTCTGACCTGTGTCGTGTTGTCCTCAGGTTGCAACAAGACCTATTACGGTGACATCGGGCGCACTTACGAGGTGGAACTGCATCGGCCTCGAGAGGATCTGGTTCCTTATGTCTGCTTCCTTACGATCACGGCGGCAGGGGGCGTCCATGGCGACCTCGTTCAGGTTAGTAATAGATGGTTAAAGTACTACAGTATAGTAAAGAATACTAGAAGACTAACAACCGTAATACTTCGAAGCGTAATTCGATTTTTAGTTTAAATGTATAGCTAGCTAGATAGAGCTACTAGCCCCAAAAGTTATTTCTAGTAAAGTTAGTATCGTGGTGGCGCGCTTAATTTAGGAAAGATGGCGTATAAGCGTTAATTTCCTAAGAACAAACAAAGCTTACACTTACGCTATCTCTGATTTATCGCCGATATTACGATGGATTATACTACGCCGCCAGCCTAAGCACCCAGCATCTATTGCATGGTACAGCGGCATCTAGAAATATACAGGATTTCGGCTTTCCAGTAGGGTACGTTTTTTGTATGCGGTGGTCAGTCCTCTACTCTTATTCGTCCATGGTACTGTATAACTATAGTGTCCAATAAGTTCATGAAAAATATTTAAAAAAGTTTTGATTTTGTTCCTAAACCTTTTACATATATTACACTCAAGTGCATTTCTGAACATCAAGTGAATTGAATTCCGCTCGATTTAAACTCTACCCCTGCAAGAAGCGCAAAAGCCGTTCAAGACTCCCACTTGAAAATACCCAACCAGTTCCGCAACTTCAATTCAAAAGCTCTCTATGAAGCAATCTCCAAGCAGAAACTAAATAATCGTTTCGTACCCCGCGCTACCATTTATAATCATTGTGGAATAATAAACTTGCGAGGTCCCGTCAAAAGGATTGCCGGGAAAATGCTCCAGTGTGGCAAGGACGAATGTCAGGAATATGAAAATTTTTTCGTCAGAGATGTCGCTTCATATAATGCCCTCCTTTTAACGTCGAACCCGCCCGCCCCTCGCCCCGCGTCCTTCCGTAGACGTCCGCCTTCATTTTGGCTGTTGAGGCAATCTAGCTGCGAAGGTGTTGGCGGGTGAAATGTACCTTTTTATCTTAGGATATGAAATTTCCACACTTGTCCACAGACGAGGAGTCACGAACAGGTTCTTGAGGTTAAAATGTGTTTTAAGTGAGGATCAAGTGTTGTAAAAGGAATCTTTTGCTAGAAGTTTGTACCTTGTAGAGTTAAGTTACTTTGAGAATAAAGTGCGAATAAATTAGGGCTGAATTAGTAAATTACGTTTATAAGAAAAATATTCAGTTTCTAAATTACATCGGTAAGCTGAAGCAAGGCCTTTGCGTCGAACAATATTAAGTTATGTAACACAATTGAATATTTTGTGTTACGGAACTCTGTCCAAATGCGAGTTCCCGCGAGATCCTTCCAGAAATAGTCCTCCCTTTGGTATTTTTGAGCAAGGACGCCATTTATTTGGGCTTATGTAAATGTAGCGTTTGTCCAAATGGACATTTAAATGTACGACGATACGCGAGGCACGTTTCAACGTTTTTTTTTCCTAAAATATACGACACGTGGTATAATGGAAGCACATAACCAGTTGTCAAATTCAGACTTTGTCATTTTAAGTATGGTTAACCACAAGTGTTGTAAAAGTTGAAGTGTTGAAGGAAGTTTGTAACTTGTAGAGTATTTTTCCATGTTACTTTGAGAATCAATTGCGCATTAACAAGGGCTTTTCCATGTTTATAAAAAAAAAAACAGTTTCTAAATTCAATCGGTAAGCTGAACAAAGGCTTTGCGTCGACTATTGACAAGTTATTGAAAAATATGTACGAACGTGGTATAAACCACAAACGAGTTGTAAAATTCAGACTTTGTCATGTGAAAATATGGTTAATAACCAATTTTAGGCTTGTTTCAGAGTTAATAGCGTTTTTGAGACCTTAATTTATATCCTCTGATTTCACCTCGAATAACAGCGTAAATTGTTCCGACTGATCTCGGCCAGACATTGTCATCAACGCCCAGTTACATCGAAAATACTCGACTTTTAAAATGTTTGCCTATATTTCTGTTGGTATCCATCCATTGATGTGTCCAAAAATATATTTACTTATATAGTCGTGTGAGCATCAGCAAACCCTTTTACTCGGCGATAAGGAACTCGCTGGACCCTTTTAATCACAGTTATTATTATAAATGGTATTTTGTTGGATAAGGGTCGAAGGTATTTTATAGATAAAAAAATCTTAATGAAGCGAAAATTCAGAGAAAAAACGAGATGCACCATGTTCTATTTTTAAAATCTGCTTTTATATATTTATATTTAAACCTAATTTGTGTTACGTTCATCAGCCGTTGTAAGGTTCGTGTTGCTTATAAAAATATAAAATTTATTAGACGACCGGTGTAGCATAGCGGGTAGTGACTCTGCCTACGAAGCTGACGGTCCTGGGTTCGATTCCTGGTGAGGGCTAATATTTGTGTGATGAGCATGAATATTTGTTTCTTAGTCTTGAATGATTTCTATGTATTTACATAAGTATTTATCTCTATTAAATATATCGTCGTCTAGTAGCCTTATTGAGCTTACTGTGGGCCTAGTTCGATTTGTGTAAGATTGTCCTCCAATATTTATTATTATTATTATTATGACATCCCACAGAGCAATATCTGCAATTTTAAAATCATAGTCTTAAGAAGAAAAGCGCACAAAGAAAAGCGCGACTGAAATTCGCTTCGTCATGGGTTAGGCAATGAAAAAATAATGATAATAATAATAATAATAATACCTTGGACACTATTAACACACATTGATCTAGCCCCAAACTAGGATTCCCTGTATCTTGGGTACTAGACAACGATACACATACTTATATAGATAAATATCATACTTAGATAGATAAACAATCATGACTAGGGTACACACATCAGTTCTCATCAACAAATATTTGCCCCCATCGGGACTCGAACCCGGGACCCTTGGCTTCGTAGGCAGGGACACTGCCGACTCGGCCATTCGGGTCGTCATTTCAATTACTTATATCATGCAAATTAAAGAACGTCCGTACCTGGAAGGATAATTAGATGACCAGGATATTTATAAGGTCTTATTTCTAAACGTTAGTTAAAAAGAATTATCTTAATTTCTTTGGGTGATTCCTTTCCTATCCTTTACTAATATGCCTAGAGGTTAGAGCTAGTAATAAACGCGCATAACCTATCAAATATGTATATTATACGGTATACTCATAATACTTTTTAATGTTTATCAGAATGTGTGCAGCCTTCAGGAACTAATGCAGCAATAGAACAATGGTGAATAGAAATCGGTATAGCGGCGGATTTTACGACTAGGTAATGGCTGACTTGTTACATAGAAAAACAGTTCACGCAAAAATAGGTCACAGAAGTTACTGACCGGAATGTTTTGTCTCGCCCCAGGTCAATAGTTTTGCTTTAACATGCTAACATGTAAGTCAGGTCTAGCTGGGCACTTCACTGTTCTAGCCTACGAAGGGAGTAAACACGCCCGTTTATCATAGCATCCGCCGAAGCCATGCGGAATTTATGTGGGGAATTTTGTAGGCATTGATTAAATTCTGCGCTAGGTTCATTGGTTTTTGTACTCCGGGATGTATTCTAAAGTATTTTAGGAAATATTCTTTTTACTTTGCCAGCCGCCTGGAAATTAGGCCGACATGAAGCTCAAACCTACTTGGTTTTGTATTGTATTACCATGGCATACGGTTTAAAATGGCGATGCCTTAACATTATGTACGCTCTGGAAGGGTTAACGGGCCATTAGCTTTGTTCACGCATCGACAATCGATCCAACCCAATTTATTAGCACATTCTTCCTTTTGAAATTTATCAAACACTACAGAAGCAATAAAACGTACGTTCACGTTTTAAATTGATAGAAAAAACCCTCAACTCAATATGTGAACATTGCCGAGCTGGCGCGAAAAACCGATTTATAAAAGCGGGGCGTGTGACTGCGCTTGCCGTTTTTTTTTTCAATGTTGGTTTAAGGCTTTTACAGTTTTGTTAATCAAACACCTCTTATTTACAGTTCAGTTAAAAAAAGTGGTTTTGTACCTTGGTGCCTACGTTTTCCTTTGTTCATCTGTTGGGGTTTTCAGTTCGGAACAATGTCATAATTTCATGTAGTTTTCGACCCCGCCGCGCGACCAAATGGGCCATGGGCTAGGCAGGGGATTGGATCCTTGATACACTGAAGCTCTTATTTTCTAAAATTACCACGTCGATATGGAACTTGCTTTCTATATCCACATAATATCTCACTCTACTCTACTATGTTTGGTTAATGAATAGATACACGATACGCTAGACTATTCCATTCTTCATCGAAATGTCCAAGCTAAGTTACTTAATTAGCGTTTGTGGTGATACCGTGGCCGGCCTCACAATGTGAATGAATTATTAACCGCCACCACATTCTTTTGGAGCACTTAAAAAAAACTTGTTTCCCCACTGATTGATTTTGTCCATGATTATCAAATAACAGTGCATCCTTCCATCCTTAGGTGTAGGCCGAGCCACCTATCTATTGAACGGGCAATATATTCAGCTATAGGTATAAATGTTATGAGTTCTTGAAAACGGCGCTAAAGTTTTCAATTATATTTGCATAAAAGGGGCTTTAGGGGCGAAAAATGGATCTAACTATGTCTCATTCATAACTTGAAAAACGCGTTTTTTTCAGTTTTTATGCATCTTTTTCACATAATGGATGGGTAATTTAATTTTATGATAGTGAAAATAAGGCAGAAATTCCAACGACAAAAAAACTCGATCAAAATGTTCGAACGGTTACCTTGAGGCTGGTTGTTTCTGAACCAACAAATTTATAGATATCGCTAAGAATTCCTAAGAAACAAAGTCATTCCAGGAAATTGAGCAAAAGAAGGTCATAGCTCTTCGCTATAAAATGATGGACTAATTACATTGATTTTCAGGTTTTTCTTATATTTAGAACAGGACTCAAATAATATCAATTGTAAAACGGGAGAAAACACACGATCAATGCTATCCCAATGCTAAAGATTGTATTTGGCCTAATTTTCTCCCTGAATGGGCCATGATCCCGTTTATTCCACTAGGCATGATTGCCTTGTTATAATCATAGGATTTAACTTAGACTTTATTAAAATCTGAGATTTTTCCGCGTTATAGAACAAAAAAATATAGGTACCAAATGTGTCAGAATAAAGACTCATATATTTATTTATGTAACAAAGCCTACAGCGCAGATCAAAATTATATTAACAGAGAACTTAAACTAGACATAGGCCTATTAAATGCTTCTACTTTTAAGGCCATTTATATGGTGGGAAACCTAATACAAAGAGAAAAAGAGGGTTAATTTATAACTACCGGGTACATAAGTTATATGGGGATGGGATTCTGTTTAGGGATGTGTTTGTGTGTGTGTGTGTGTGTGTGTATGATGCCAATGTGTGAGTGATAGATTTAAACACATGGTCGCAACGGTATACTGAGAGAGAAATCTCGGCAACATCAATTGTCTTTACAAACCTTGAGTTGGAGCAATAATCCTAATATCCCCGAAACCACGCATCACAAAATATTTTTTGAATATATTACTGACTTAGGGAGTCACTACTCCCACGGCCCGAATCTCATGGTAGGTCACACGCCAGTCTTTATTGTTTTTTACAGTTTTTATTGTTGATAGCGGTGGACGAGCGACCATCGCAAGATTCGTCACTGAGATTGACGCGACCGCGCCTGAATTCTGCAAACCAGCTATAAATAGTCGTCTTGCATGGTGCTTCATCGCCAAAAGCAGATCTGCTGAACTGTCAAATTACACTTAAAATCGTAGAAAATCTTACTACGAAAATTCTTCCGAGTTCAATCCATGTTAATGTGGACAGGCATTTTTTTAAATGGCCCCACAAAAAAAATGTAAAAAAAATGACAGTCAGATGAAACAAACTGCATTCTACAGCCAAAGAGTTCCATTTTTAAATGTTGTAATTACTTTTTAAATATTGTTTATGTCAGTGGCCAGTTCCGGAAAATTTTTGGGTGACCTATGTATCAATATTTGTTTACGTTCTGTATGATAACTGAGTGGAAAACTATTGACTTTCAACCGTTTTACAGGACAGGCAAGGAATTCTACACAAAGAGTTTCATCATGTTCATCTGAGGAATTCTACAAAAATGTGTAGATTCTGTTTTTTACTGATATTCCAATTTCTTTTTACATTTTTAAATGGGGATAACGTAGTTTGGTCAAGAACACAATTATCTCGAAATTATCCCACACATCATGTGACCAACAACTTTCGTTCTAATGCTGTTATACCCAAATACATACAGAGCCATCAAGTGTGCGGTTCATATGGGAAAATATAGAACTTCGCCCGTCATCCGCCATTTCGAAAACATCATTCCGCTGTCAGAATCTGTCTAGTGTGAGTGCTCCCGTATCTTTTGTTTGATTTAATTGTGAAAAGTGCAAATAAAATGCCGAAACCGCATAAAAGTAAATACATGGCTAGTCATTTTAAAAGTTTTGGGCCTTACCACAAAAAAAAAAACTACTGTTCAACACTTGTTTAAAAACAAAAACGTATGGGATTTGGCGTTGGTTTTAAGTTTAAACGATGTTTAATATTTTTTCGTAGTAATGTCGCAGGCAATTTATATGATTACGCATGTTACAAACCGCGTCGTCGCGTAGTTACTTAAGTAATGTCATCATATTTTTTTAAAAGAGATCGGTATTTAATTGTGGGTGAAAGTGAAAAATGGTATTATAGTAAAAAACTAAAAACCCCATTTAGAAATCAATTCGTATTATTAAGATAAATCAAATGAACTCAAACACGATTGGTTTACAAGAAAATTGTGAAACCTAGTTCTTGAAATAGGTTTTTCGGCAAAAAAATATACTCTTTCATAGCAAATATAATCAAGTAGAAAGATGGAAGAAGAAACTTATAAAAAAACTGACAATGCCAATATCGATTTCACTCAAGTAGTCACAGCACAATATGCATTTAATCCAAAAACCCCACCAAAATGGCTTTAACCACACATAAATGTTTAAAAATATTTTAAATTCCGGCCTTACATCTCTACTCCGCCGGCTAATTGGCGTGAATCGCTCGACTACACCTCTTTTCACATGCGGGGTGGCATGGCAAATGCATGACCAGTGGGTGTTTAAAAGTAGCCACAGTAACCACTCATGCGCTGCACACGCAACACCACACTTATACCGATCCACGATACACTGGAACTTGGATAGTTAAAACTTCCAATATTGAATTTTAGAGAAATAAATACTGAGTCTGATAACAGACCGGCCATTAAAAGCCTGGAAAATAGCAAACAAATTTGCATTATTTGTGTTGCACATGGAAGAACTGGTCACATAGACGGCTAAATATGACTTTTCTTTAGCTATTTAGAATTACTTCGTGATAAATAAAATTCTATATCAGCTTCCGTTTTAATTAAGGTGATGTTAAAATTAATAAAAATATTTCACCCCGAGTGCAAAATGGAGTTAAATGTTTTTTCCCCTAACGAAGTGAAACTTTACAAAATAATAAGAAAATAATCTTAGGTAAGGCTAGTTTAGACACAGTTAATACATGATATTTTTTTGTAGTGTGTTAGTAAAGAGATATTATTATTAACTTTGGACCTATTTTATATCTTTTAGTATTAGATGTTTATTTAGTTTACTTGATTAAACATGATCTTTTCGTAACTTCATTTCGCCTTCGCAAAAACATGATAGTAAATCGTGGTATTTTCAGGGTTAAGTCAACATTTGTTGATGACTATGAGGTTCCATGTGGAATTGTGGCATTTCTATGAATTATGAGATATATTAATTTACATTTTTTTTCTGGGTAGTCTCCCACTGCTGGGCAAAGGCTTACCTTATCAGCCCAGTCCGCCAAAAACTTCTCGAAATCAGCGATACGAGTATCGCCCTCCCGCCCGATACACAAAGTTGGCAAATTAATGAACTTAATAACGGATTTTATGGCATTATAGCACACTATTAGAAAGAAGATAGACCAGCAAACTTTTTAAAACTTTCAAGAAAAAAGCCTTGTTTTTTTATTGCAAGTCAAAGATGATTACAAAATTTTACTTCTTGTATAAACATTTGTGAGTCAATAAAAAAAAACTAGATGTTAATTTCCAGTATTTTTGACTATAGAACCGTACAACATTACACAACCAATAGTAAATAATTGCAGATTTTATTTATAACTTTTTTATTTATTCAAGTATAATTCTGGAGGATTTAAAAAACAAAAATGTTAAAATAAAAAAATCCGTTGGGCCAAAACCTTTTACTTCTGGACCAAAAAGATAGAAAATGACCCCTTCTATCCGCCATTTTAGTTTGGCAAACGATGCACCAAACACCCTGTTATAACAGGGTGTTTGGTGCATATAGTGTTTCAGTAAATTAAAGTGTAGTCAAGCGATTATGTTCAAAAATCCCCAACCAATCGTTACTCCCTCGTCAATCTAAACTAAATTAAACTAACTAAAATCTAAACGGCCCCCTTGGAAGGGGGCGGCCGCGTGGTGCGGCAATCGGTTCCCACGTAGACACTTGGGTGGTGGCCCACCATGTCCTTTGCCGCCAGGCGGACACGGGACACTCCTGCTGCAGTCCTCACGCTGGGCGTTGAGACGGACGGAGCGGCGCACGTCAACCAGTTGGGATGCAGCATTCGGTGCCACAAGGTGACACCTGACCCCCTGCAGTTTCATCGACTCAATCAGGGTGGCATATTCGGGGAAAGGCTGCCCAATCAACGAACACAAACTATCCCTGTGCTTAATTTCATTCAAATCAAAGACACAAACACACAAACATCCAAACATCTAAACATCGTTACTTTCACATTTATAATATTAGTTGGATAAAGAGCATTGATAGATACATAGTGGAAAAAGGTACTATAAATTTAGCCCGTTTGATACTAACAAGAGAATATAAGCCATAACTTCTTTAAAAATAAATACAGATCAGCTCTAATTAAATGCCAAATTGATACAAAGCACCTGAAACATACACTGACGAGCAATGAAAAAGTTCCACCCACAAAATGCCGACAAACACCTTAATATCTCCTAAGACATAACCTAGCTTCATAAATTACAAATTATACGTTTTTAATTGGTAATATTCTGATGCGCTGTTAAAAGTACTTCAATATTGCAGACGGCGTCATTAAGCTAGCCTTTCCCGTTTAGGAGTAATTTGGTGCTATGTCACTGGAACTTTTTGAATGCTCGTCAGTGTAGTTCTTAAAAATCTATTTCTAAGCAAGAGCCTTAGACAAGGAAACACAAACTAGCTAATACCAAATTGTAATATAAACCATGGCCCCGGACGCTTCCCATCGGTATGTCAAATGTCCGCGGGCTCCAATTCACAGGGCACATTTGCTGTGACGAGACCCCGCTTAACAAAGTCATTAATGGAGGAGTGGCGATAAAGCCTGCCCGCGCTCCGGAAGCAGTGTAAACCGTGGCGATTTTTCCAGAAATTCTCCATTTTAGACCCTTCTACACCAAAATTCTAACACATACTACTTATGACTTAACTGATGGTTAACTCAACTCGCTAATGTACTGATTGATATTTTAATCGGGGTTTACTGAAAGGTTCATGGATAAAAACTTAATTCGTAGAAAATATATGCGTCATATCATTATGCCTATATAGTGTCTTAGAATAATCAATCAATCAATCAATCAATCAAATGTCTTTATTGCTGTAGATATTTACATATACTGAGCAATCGTTATTTTTTGCATCTTCTCTACATTGAACTACTGTGGGAGAAGAAGGGCGTAGAACTTCCCTCAGATAGATTTTTAGATCTCTTTTAAAAATTGGCTGTGCTTAACTTATAGAAATATTACAATATTAATTTTATTTCGACGATTAAATATTAATTTTATTAATATTTAATCGGCGCGACCATCTCCACCAACCAACCTCCGAGCAGGGTTTTGACCCCAGTTATTATAATATGAACCATACAAATATCAAAAAGCTTAGTGCGCTTGAAGAGCTTATTAGTACTATGCCATGTCTGTAACGATTCCGGTGGAAGATTGCCAAATCGTCTTCTTCTGTTTAATTATGCAACTGACCTCTCCGTCCCGTTCACTATTCTACTGGTAGTAATTGTAAGACTGGAGCTCTACCAATGCGAGTCCAAAATTATGCATCCCAGTTTCCATAGTTTTTAAACTGTTTCATGCAGCTGAGACAAGTATGACATAAGTTATATCCTTCTCTGATCTTATCAAACAAAGGAACATCGATGTGGTGTGTGACCTGTAATTTATCAACGCATTTTCGAATTCTCCAGTTTAATTTCGTCTAAAAGTTACCTTTATACCAATATATATTATAGGAGTGTGTATTTAACGCTGAAGGAAACGACGAATTGAATGTATTGTTAATGAAAACGGCAATACTTACTTTCAAATGTGGTTACTTCTTTCTCCTACATACACTTAATCTCTTTCCATAGCACAAGGCCCTTTCCACAATCAAAATAAGGAACGCAAGCGCAATGCTCGATGGAGATTACAGATAATCCCCGCTCATAAATCGTGCAAAATCCCCGGGGCGGTGGTGCCACCGCAGACTGGATGCCAAATCTCGTGCGCTGTATTGAAATGACTGGTCATACGTATCAGGCATACCAGGATGAGTATGCACGGTAACTAATGCCACTACTACTATGTAGTTGTTGTTACTTCTAGGGACGAGTGTTTCTTATGGACCCCTTGTTAGTGGGAACGACCAAAATTCTGAAAGTTACTGTTGACCGTGTCTGTGAATTCCGGAAATCGAATAATAAAGAGATCGATAATGCTGCAACATAAGCTGAAGCCTATTTTGAGTGTCTTTATTTCCCGCTAAAAGTAGCATTAATGATGAATAGGGGTGGCGAAAGTTTGATAATAAATAATAAAATGTACTCGAATTCGAGTAAAATCGAGATATTCTCTTTAAACAAAAAAAAACAATCAACTTTTATTAATAACGAGTACAATGGCTGCATTGGAGCTAACTCATTTTCTTATTGTACATCTCTAGGCGTCAAGATGAGCTAATAGAGTTAAACCGCAACTCTCTTCTCTCATTCATCATAGAAGTAATAGATACTACTTTATTGTATTTTTATTTCATTACTAGTAAGTTACTTTTAGTAGTAGTAGGGTTTAGTAAATACTACATAAATACTTCAATCGTAGAAATGATGATGAGAATATACAAGTGTAATTATGTATATATTGCATTAACTGCAGATGTATTTCTACGATTGATTGATGCCCGTAGCCATTATTTCATAGCCTTTTTTGACGTTCTCCGTGATATCTTCCGCTGGCTTATCGTCAGCGATCTTCCATGTAGAACCGCTAACCCCTCTCTTAATCACCTCGATTATCCCTGTAGCTGCTGACTCTACCCTGGAAATGAAGGGAGTCGAATGAGAGCACATTCAAGATTACATGATTACGTTGTCAATCTTAATGCAATGTCTACAGTTTATTATTCTTTCTGGCTTCTTCTTGATATCTTGATGGGCTTTGATTGAGTTTTCACAGTTTTCACTTTGATCCGTTTCGTGATCCTCAAACTGTATATATATCGTAACCATGAAGTAGAATTGAACCTCATGAAATGGCCAACCATTTCTGAATTATTACTTTCATTGAACGAAGAAGTCTTTTAGGGAAAAACACTGCGGTAGCTTAGTTGAAGACTAAAGGGGACGAGCACAGCAAAACCCCCGAATAGTCTTGGTGTTAGTTTGCCATTTATATCACAGACAACAGTAGTGAATAAAAATGCATTAAAACATACATGTTTCATCGAATTCAACCCTTTTCGACCATTTCACGAAATGGCCGGCCAGATCATGAAATGGTTAGCCATTTCATAAAAGATCAATTTTTTGTTGCATGTATGTTGCAGTAAGCGCGATCGTGGGAAAACAAAAAAAAACATGGCGTCACGATTTTTCCCATACGGGGTAGCTAAGACACAGAATCAGAATAATGACTTGCGTTTATAATAAAGTCAACCAAAATTGTGTCTTCTATGGCGAGTCAGACGGACAATCCAATCAGGAACAGAAATCTTCTGTCTACTTACTATAAGCTCGTTGTACTACAAAAGCTGCCTATCTACTAAACCCATATCCAAGTAAATTGCCTTGGCACAAATAGGGTTTAAGGAAAGACATTGTTTTTAACACAACATACGTGTACGTGTGAATGTTCACTTCACTTCAGCTCAGCTAAGATAGAAATCGTGTGACCTACAAAATGTTGAAGATTCCAGCAGTGTGACTGCAGTGCAGTATGACTTCAACCAAAGGCGAGTGGGGACCGCCTCCAGCTTTCAGTTTCATGTCGATATCTTTCGTATTTGTTCGAGTTTAGTATATAGGACAAAGCGGGTTGGACTATTCAATGTTTTATTCTGAGCGGCAATGCAAAACAAATAGTAATCTAGTAGGTATCTACTTTATTCCAGTCATCCAATAATATCCAGTGGGAATGTTCACATTTCCCAAAGATAGTAGAAATCGTTTGCGATTTTTTGAAAATTGAATAGAAACTGCCATATTTACTCCAAATCATGGGTAGATTTGATGTAAAATTCATGTTACGCGTTAATAAAACCAGTTTTTACTACGTGCCTTAGTTAAAACTAGAATTTACTGATATAAATTTTGGTAAAACCCTTGTTAAAGTAAACTATGTAAAAAGCCGCTCTTAGTTAGAGTTTTTTACTAGTAAAACCATCAAACTACCTGAGTCAAAACTATGATTTCCAAGTAATAACTAGAATTTAGAACCGAATTGGTTGCTATAGGTCACTTTCTGTTGTATTAGGTGACAACTTTATAATTGTCACCGTAAGATTGTTAAAACCGTTAGTTGATAAACTAACGTTTTTTTCCCGTTAGTTGGTCAACTTTCGACAGATAGTTCACACACTCACATACACACCTTCACAACACAGTTATACTCCTCACATTGCACTTTATCATGTATATATTTATATTACATACTTCCATTCATTAATGTAAATATTATTCTTATTTTTTACTGACTTGTAATTCTATAAGTAGGTCACTTTTCTTTCTTCGGTTAGTTATTGCTAAGTTTTTCTTCTACTTTTTTCTGTATCTTCTGTGGATATCTGTAACTGGCTTTATTCTTGTATTGCTTAATTTTGTAACTTATCTATATTATTTGCTGTTGATGTCCCAAATATAAAAAAAAAAAAAAAAAAAATAGTAAACTGTAGCGTACTGTATGGACCTATATGACACGTTAGTTGATAAACTAACGGTTAAAACCGTTAAATAGTAATCTGGTTAAAACTTGAATTGCAAACGAAACACCAGGGCAAATACTGCGGTAGCTTAGGTGAACATGTTAGAACAAAAGAAACTTAAATTCTAAACCCTGTCGGTCTGGTTTTCTATCTGTCGATAGTTGATCAACCAACGCGTTAGTTTATCAACTAATTTATAATAGTTTCACTGAACCGTAATGGTTGCTTAATTGGCATTTATTTTTGACCAGCATTAAATACTACCTTTCCCTAAGGCACTTAATAAAAACTAGTTTTAACTTGTGTAAACGCATACTAACTGAAATCTGTCTATTTTCCACAATTTTCAGTAGTTTTTTAAGTTGTGAATAAGGCGACCGACGCGACGGTCCATGTTTCATAAAAAAATAACTCAAGGTTCAACGCACCGTTGTCTCACCGAGGCTCTAGACGCGAGGCATCGCTTGTCCTTCTCAAAGGTTTGCTTGAGTAGAATTGCGGTGTCAGTTGGCCCGAGGCAGACAGTGAGTATGCGGACCTGCAACTGTGTGGACCCCAGCTCCGTCTGTGTTGAAGAACATTTAGTTTTTATTACTTGCCATAGTTAAGGCTATACCTCGGTCGTGCAAAGGTCCCCGTTACTCCAGGCGGAAAGACCCGCAGTGTGAGAGGGACGGAATCGGGAAAGAATATCATAACGTAGAGCTCCACAGAGAAATTGTTTAAACATAAACTACGCTATTTAGTTAAAAAGGTTTTTAAAGAGAGTTTACGAATATATAATATCTACATTTTACACACTATGAAATTAGTTCGGATTGGAGAATTACAGGAAAATAACACAATTCAGAGGTGTTTTCGTAATTAAATTCTATCGAGAAAATTTCATCGCACTGCGTTTTCGTTTAGTGAGAATCGAAACGTTAACCCAAAAATCTTGGATAATCTTAAAAAAACCCCATTTTTTTTTCGTATCACCTTAACTTGGCATCTCGCTCACTGATGACCGTCGTCATCAGAGCAGGTATTTATATTTTTATTTATCTATTTTAAATATATATACTTTTTTGTGTTCCGTACCCGAAGGGTAATAATCCGCTGTCCGTCCGTCTGTAACCAGGCTGTAACCGTGATAGTAAGACGTAAGTTCGCAAATGATGTATTTCTGTTGCCGCTATATCAACAAATACTAAAATACAGAATAACAAAGATATTTAAGGGGGCTCCCAAACAACAAACGTGATGTTTTCGCTCGATACTGATAACGGCAACAGGTAGACGCTTGAAATATTCACAGAATATTGAGTTATATTATTAACTTTAAAAATATATTATTTTAATATAATTATTTATTTTTAAAGTTAATAATATAACTCAATATTCTGTGAATATTTCAAGCTTCTACCCCCTTAAGGGGGGCTCTTATACAAGACACGTGATTTTTTGCCGTTTTTATAGATAATGGTACGGAAGCCTTCGTGCGCGAGTCCGACTCGCACTTGGCCGGTTTTTCTCTCGGATTTACTTATGTAAAGATCAAGTAACATAATTATTAATCTACACAAGTTAATCTCGCAACAAGCTTTCATATCAAATAAATTTTAAAATGTAATAAATTGAGATTGATTGAGAGTTATTTTCTTATTCGTTTTTGCCGGCGGTTTTACGTCATGCTCTGGAATGTGCCAGAATAGGGAGTAAATGATTTCACGACAGTTTGTGATATGCTCAGCACGGAAAAGATAATGTATGGAGAGCCAAGAAATCTACTAACTATGTAAGTAAATAATTAAGTATGTACTCCCTTTTCTAGCACGTTCCAAAGCATGACGTAAAACCGAATATCACGTAGCCGGAACCGCGGGAAAAAGTGTGTTGCTAGTAATAAAAATAAAAAATACGCATTTTACAAAAGGGGTCCTTCATAATGAGTCAAAATACCCTGACTGATCTATCAACACCTAGACCAAACTGTTGGACCTAGGAACATGAAATATGGACTGTTATTTCTCTTCTATGACTAGACATCCGCAAATAATACATTCCAGGAAATCCCCACGGTACCAGGAGAAACAGGATCCACGCGAGCATATAAACAAATTTTACCAGTGTGTGATTTGTATCGGATTACATCCGGATACGCACAGGATGTACGTCTTTTTAGTCATATTGATCATCCGTAAAAGATAGCCTATATGTTAAGACAGGGTTTAAGCTATATACATTCCAAATTTCATTCAATGGTCATCCTAAGGGAACAGTTATAATTTTTCAGGATAAAAGATAGCCTATATGTTAAGTCGGGGTATAAGCTACATACTTTCCAAATTTTTTCTAAATTGGTCCAGCTGTTTCAGCGTGAAAGAGTATCAAACATATAATTGGATCAAAGCCGCATTCAAATGGGGAACATTTTTCTCGGTCTAAATTAGATTTTTTTTACAATAAAATTGATAAAAGTATTATAAACAGACAAACAAACTTTCGCAATTATAATATAAGAGGGATTTTTAGAGCATTTAAAAAGATGCTTTTTTTAAAAAAAATACAAATTTATTTTTTAATTATCGCTGTTATTGCATCTAAATGTTTCTTAATCTGATCATTTAATTTAAATCGTCATTGTTGACTGGTCACTAACCCGTTTATTTAGAACAGTCACAGACAGTGAGTCCAGTTTATTTTTTCAATGAGGAGACCTAGAGATTTGACCCTACTCAAGGCTACTTACGTTGACGAGCAACGAGCCTAAATATTTAACGGCGTGGTGTTTAGAGAGATCGCATGGCTTCCTTCCATCATCAGATCCTTGATACCATCTTGAACCTTGTACTTGTCAAAACAAATCAAACGGGCCCAAACTCGATGGGGTTGAGACGTTTTGTTACAAAGTTCCAATGGCCACCTTCCAGGTCCATCATCAGATCAGCTTCATGTCATAAAAAATATTATATTGTCATCTGATTTAAACATGCATGCAACATTTCAGTTCAATCGGAAATCGGGAAGCTTTTAAAAATCTACCTCCTTACTTGATTTGCCGTAAAAGATCATTTGTTAGAGATAATCTCGCCTTTGTACACAATTTTTATGGTATTACTTTTCTGTAAGTTGTTTGTGTGCAATGAATTATGAATATCAAAATAGCACAAAATACATACTCCTAATCGATTGCTGAACTGTAGCACGGCAGCTTTAGTTGCAGCGTAGACCGGTAGATGGTGGTTATCATCTAGCACTAGAAGGGACGAGACGTTCACGATGACTCCTCCAGTCCCACCTTCATCTGCCCTCATTATTTTGATGGCTTGTAGTGTACTTTTTACAGTTGCTGTCTGAAAATATGAATTATAGCAAATGTACGTTTTCCAAAATATGATAATGTAATAATATTGCTTCAAGAATGTGATATTTGAAAATCCTCATAGTTCTTATGTTTGTGCCTCGCATGAAGTCACAATAAATAAGAAAATTCTTTGTCTCATTATGTAAGGCACATTTTACAAAAACGGTAAGCAACTAAGCTACTGCAGTTCACCTCGCTACAATTATATTTAATCTTTTTAATCTACATCTGTTGCCATGTAAGATACACATAAATGTATCACTGCTGGGTTGAATCTGAACCCCAACACATTACCTGGTTGACAAAGACTCACAAAATTCACATCCACCATCCGACAATAAGCTCTCTCCTCCGCACTGAGTACCGCTGCATTATTTACAACTACGTCGAGCCTGCGGTATTTGTCCACAACTTGTTTGTACGCGGCTGTGAGTTCGTCCTCGTTAGCTATGTCGCATTTTATGAACTTAGCCCTCAGAGCGCCGTACTTGTTGTGCAGTTCTGCCTCAAGAGCCGCGCCCTCGCGCTCCAGGATGTCAAGGAAGGCCACGTGCTAGGGAAATAGAAAGCCGTTGTTATTTAAACAAAGGTATAGCGGGAAAATTTTGAGGTTGTTTAAATTATGTAGATTTATGTGTTTTTTGGCGATGTAGGATTTCTTAGCGCTGCTGATGGGAGAGTTTTTTGTATGAACTTATCTACATATTAGTGGTATACACATTACACAGCTGTGTGATGTGTATTTTTGGTCAGGTTTCGGTAGGGCATGTACTGTATGTGCTGATAGGCCAAGGTTTAGGTACAAACAGATAGATATAGTTTATCTAACATGCACATAAACAATTTATCGAGGCTAGAGATAGCATGTTCTGTTTATATTGAGTACATTTTATAGATATTGTATATAAGAATGGTAAAATAAATCTTAAGTTTATTATTAATTAACAAATAGGCGAATATACATGATGAGTACAGATTGCGGCCCATAAATTGAACAAAATGGCGGCTGTCGGCACAGGTACTTACAATGTAAGCCCGATTCGTTTCGACCGCCTACGTAACCAGTGGTTCCTAACCAGTTGCGATCGAATACTTTTGTACGCAACCAGTTACAAACAAAGACTCATGAAACTAGTTACAATGAAGACTTAACCCTTTCACTTCTCTGCTGGACAGAAAAGGAAAAAAAACTGGCATAACAATTAAGACTTTTATGTTTTATGTTTTTACAGATTCCCACAATAGAATCTTCAGTACTCTCGTTGACGTCTGTCAAAAAGTTCCTTAATAGGTGCTGTGCTGTTTGAATATATGTCACCGTAAGATTGATAAACCGTTAGTTTTTTTTGTCGTTAGTTTACAAACAATCTATAAATTGGAAACTGTTCCGTACTGCTTACGATATGACGCGTTAGTTTATAAAAACCGTTAAATTATGAACTGGTTTGAACTTGAATTGCAAAGGGAATACTTAAAGTGAATACTAGAGGAGGCGAGCGCAGCGAAGCCCCCGAATAGTCTTCGTGCTAGGTTGACATGTAAGAACAAAATAAACGTAAATTCTAAATCCTATCGACCTAGTTAACAATTTGTCGATAGTGTACAAGCAACGCGTTAGTATATAAATTAACGGTTTTGACAATCTTACGGTGACATATACATACAAATATCCTTGTACGAAATTAGGGCTAAATTAAATAAAATGCTAATAATGCTAATGCTCAGAGTATGTATTAGAATGGCACTTGCCAATTTTTGACAGGAGTCACTTTTTTGGTAGGTGCCACTATTTTGACAGCTGTCACTATTTTGACAGGTATCCCTATTTTTGACAGGAGTCACGATTTTGACAGCTGTCACTTTTTTTGAAAACTGTCACAAATTTTGACAGGTGTTGTAGGGTTTCCATAACTCTAAAAACTCACCTGCAGAATGTCGTCAAACAAAAGAAATCCTAGTGTCGCTATATTCGTATTCCGCTTAAGGCTCAAGGGTCCTGAGATTGCACTGGGGTACCTTTTTTGATCTATAGTTCAGCCTCACAACAGGGCTTACGTTATGGGTACGAGTTTTTATTTTCTTTACTTCATTTTTATTTGTATTCTGTCAAATTGTTGTTGTAAATTGATTGTTATTGTTGATGGTTGATATTCTCGCTGATTTATGTTCTTATAAGTACCCCCCGTAGTTCACCCTTCTCCTTGGAGTTGCAGTTTCCTGGCCCCTGGGATATTAAAATATGACTGGCGTCCAAACTCTATGGCGGACTCTCCTTGGCGACTCTCCCAGAGGCAGGATATTGTTAGGTCGTGTATATTGTTAGTTGTCGTGTATTGTTAGTTTGTAAATAGTTGTTTTAGTTATAAAATAAAAGGACTCACTCTGCTAATACTCTCTCTCTTTCTTGACTTTTTAGGACCCACATCCTAAATTTCTAACTTCTTTTAAATTTATCTTAGGCTTCATATACAGAGGGTTATTTTTTATAACCCTTGTAACGTGTCAGTTTTACTACTTTTGAGAGTTGTCACGGTTTTTGACAGCTGTCACTATTTTTGTTAGCTGTCACTTATGTTGAGAGGTGTCACTTTTTTGAGAGCTGTTACGATTTTGACAGGTGCCACAATTATTTATATTTTTAGTTAATGTGACCTGTTTAACAAAAAATAGCGAAACTTTTCAAAAAAAGTGAAACTTGTCAAAAATAGTAAAAATTGTCCAAAATAGTTAAATCCATCAAAATTAGTGACAGGTGTTAAAATAGTGACACCAGTCAGAATCATAAAGTCGACGACAAATCTTGGTGGAAAAAACATAGCAAACGATTTTACCAATAGTCTTTTGGAGGTTATGTAAGTACTGTCAAAAGGTTTCATTTAAGGACAAATATAATCCCCTCCTAACTGGTAACGTTAAAGGATTAATTAGTCCTATTTCGAAACTGGTTTCGTACAAGGACAAAAAGTACTGATTCGAAACTGATTACGAATCACTGGATACGTTCGTGGCCGGAACAGCCCAATTTACATTTCGCTTTGCTCAATGGGATTTGCCGGCTTATTGAAATTGCACGAGGACATGCAAAACTTTTTATATCTAGGTAAGAACCTGTACCTAGTTTTAGGTTAAGTTACTAGTTGTCAAATACCACAAAGTCACTCATTTTAATAAAAGAGTTGATAAACATTGCAAACTTACAATAGCATTTTCCGCCAGCAAAGTTCTGATCAATGCAGCGCCGACGCCGACCGCTCCTCCTGTCACCAACACCACTTTATCTTCAACACTAAGCATAATTACTAGAATCTAAACTCTATCACTTAATATTTATTTCACTACAATGAACAGAATGCAACCACACAATACTGGCAAAATTGAACTGTACAGCGAAAGATAAAAGGGTTATCAACAGTCTATCGGCCGAAGCGATAATGCTCATGCAGAATGTTTTTATATAAACTTTTGAGATATCATGATAGTCCGAGAGGCCACGAGGCTATTTTGTGAGTAACTCGAGCGCGTCGGATTAAGATATGGGAGATACCTTACACCTTCACCAAATCTGAGCTTTCCATCTAGAGCCAAGTAGTTAGAACAATACATTTATTAAAATGTACGCTTATCAGCATGTCATTAATTCACCATAACTTAGTCTGACGCGCTCGTGTAAATGCATGGCATTTTTGGTTACCCTTATAGCGCGGCTGTAGATGTAAATCTTAGATTTGGAGGAGTAACTAAACATGGTGTAAAGTATCTCTCGCAACTTAATCTGACGAGCTCGAGTTTCTCACGGAATTCCCTCTAGGACTCCCCTACAATGATTATGTATTATCACTTAGGTCGGTGACTCTTGACAGGCAACATTTTCGAATTGTTCCCAGGACGACGGGGCAATATAGCTTGTGGCTGAACGGCGCGCCGAACGCACGGCGACGCGTGGAATATTGCTTAGTACAGTTCGCCTGAAGTTTAATTCAAATAGGATAACCGTCATAGTGTGTAGTAAGGTTTTATTTTGATTTTCCGGTTTTTCCTCTAGCGAAAGAGGTGCAGCTATAAGCCAATCGTTCTTCAAGGCAGTAAGGCTTAATTTTCCTTGACAGCTAGCTTCTCATACGTTTTAAGCGGTTGTTTTTTTTGCAGCATTAATTTTGATTTTTGATTCGAAAGCAGGATAGCATATTGCATTTTAGTGGGTTAGGAAGGGACGGGTATAGACGTTAGTTGACTTTAACCTAAAAAAAACAATGGTTGAATCTGTAAACCGAAGTTCGCCAAAGTCTGTCCAAGTAGTTAAGAGAAACGTCGAGAAATACGAAATTTCATTTACATGGATGATACATCACAGTTCCAGTATTTTAAGCAAGAAACTAAACTGATGGACCCACTTCTAGTTTTCTTTAAAATGGGTGAATCTGGAGTTCTACTCTTTCAGATAAAAAATAAATGAATTCAAATTAGGTCCAGTTTCTAAATTAAAAAAAACGGGAATTATAATGTCATCCCAGTAAACGTAGTATTACTTTCCTTTGCGTATTATTGCTTTCCTTTGACTTTTCAAGGTGAAAATAAATGAAATCAAATGAATTTTATTTGCAAGAAAATAGTACATTAAGATCCTAAAATATGTTCAGTATTTTCAGCGTATGTACAAGCATGCAAAATAATAGTGACAGTTTTAATTTATGAGTTAGTGCAATATTAGTGTAAAGTAATTTAAAATGTCATAATTATGTACAGTTTCATATTTTTCATAATTTTTATAATCTACATATTCCTTAATGCTTTAACAACAGTGCTTTAGTAGCCACTTTGTGAGATTATTTTTTAAAGACTTGCTATTCATTGCTATGCATCTTGTTATACAAAAAAATACACATATTGAATATATTCTTCCTATGTATGTCCTTAAATCAAGGAGGTTGACATCGTATAATTGAGATGAATTCTGACTTTAACTAACGGTACTTAAAGTCAGAGCAAACTTACAAAATTGCGTGTTATTGCTTTCCTGCGACTTGTTTATTGGTTTTTGAGTTTAGATTGACAGAATTTATGCGATGAATGCACTGCTTTATCTACACACATATTATAAGGTCTGTATGATGTGACCAAGAACCGCATGTTACGAACGGCATTGCAGCATTGACATTTAATTTCGTACGTAATCTGGACTGATGCTAGAATATATATATATATATATATATATATATATATATATATATATATATATATATATATATTTGTGTTAAATCTATTTATTTACTATAATACTAGGTGTACGTTCTAAAAGCAGATACTTCTCAAAGAAGAATGCACAAGAAACTCTAAGGTAGCTCTTTTTCAAAGGAAATACTTATAACTAATAATACATACATTTAAACATCAATCAAAAATTATAAAATGTCATAACTTAAAATTAACCGAATAAACCGCCCCGGTTTAAATTGAGGTCCAATCATGGCCTTGATATTTAGAGATTTTCTATATTTGATTAAATGATTATATACGTTCTTATAACGTCAAATACGGTGTTATTATGCAGCAATAATAACATTTTTATAAATAAGAAATGTGTTCTAACAAAATAGTTTATCTTTAAGATGGTCGTAATTTGCGGTTTTGAAATTAAATGAAAAATATTTACAACATGATCTATACAATAATTAATTCTTACCACTTCGTAGCTTTCCCACCAAAGGTCTCGCAAACATGTCACTTTTGACACATCTGACATTTATCGCTGTTTTTCTTTTCTTGTTTTAGTGCCTTCTATCATTGGCTAATTTTATTTTTCAATAGTACGACCCATTTATTTCCCCTGCCAACAAAAAAAAAGTGCTGTATCTTTCAAACGAATACTTATACGGCCTTACTTGTTGTCTTGCTTTGACATTTGACATTTACTCGACATTTAAAAGAACAAAACACTGAATAAGTTAAATAGTGAATAACGATAGAGTAAAAGCAATGCCTCTTCGATTTATTCGTGTAGAAACTATCTGAAAGTCATATCTTAATATGACTTTGAACTATGTCTTAACATAGTTACAGCAAATATATCATAATAATAAGAGCTAGGGCAATCAATCGTATACGCCAATTTTAAATGAAATAAAGGTAGGTATCGCGTAGGGGTACCTAATGAATCACGTACAAAAGTAAATTAATAATAAGCGACATCATAAAAGTATATACTGAGACTAGTAGTAAATGAGGAATAAGTAAGAATGTAACAAAAACATGTGTAAGTATCTAGAACAACTTGGGCGCAACTGTCCTCAAACACTTAACCCAAAACCAACTCATCACAGGGAAAGATCAATTTGTGGCCCAAAGTAGCATGAGACGGAGGAGGCCTGGTGACCGCTAAAACTTACTCTTTACTCGTGCCACTCTATTTACTAGTGCCATAATAACAGCCATAATGTGTGATATAAATTCTTGTTATGAACATGCGCAGGCTTTTGTATCATTTCAAAGTCTTCCCTAAATATATAAGAACTTAGTATGGACCACCACAAAATTGGAATGAAAAATAATTTTATATCGTGGTGCCCATATATATATATATTTATGATTGATTTCTTATTGATTTTCGGTACCACAAGAAATATTATTTCTTCAACATTATTTTTTTTGGGGGGTTGGCTGTCTCAATCTCGCAAGATGGACGTGTTGTGAGGGCTCTCTTGTCTGAAGGCAGACAGCGAGCGCCGACACTGAAGTGGAGCCTCCCCAACCAGCTAAAAGAGAACTCAAGTGTCTTGCTATTCACCCAGCAACAATAACCACTAATACAGACGAGGACTTAATGAGGGGATCGCCCTTTAGAACAGTTTTTGCGTGACTGGCAGTGTATGAGCGTAATAGGAATGAGCAACTACACTTCAGTTGTCCAATTTTGGGCTCGCTTTAAGAATTGTTTAAGTTTTATCCCAAACTGAAACTAGGTATTTTCAAAACCCCAACAAACGTGAAATTTACACGGGAAGTACTTTTCAAATAAATGTTTTATAGCTCATACCATCGTGCGTGACTTACTACAAACCTTTGGCTTTCCAACACACAAGTTTCTTAGCTAAGTGTTGTATCACAGCGGTTTTAAAATATGGAAAAGTGTTTTTCTATTTGCGTTGTAGCACCGCGGTAGAGATGTCTTAGCCATTTGGTTAAATGAGGCACTTAATTAATAGCCCGGACCGTTCATTAAGGACTGGAGCTTAAGAAAATGGCTAGCTTTCTGATTAAAACAAAGCTTCGTCGGAAACGTTTAATAACCAGCCTTACCGAAACTCAGCCTTTAGATTTAGAGAATGGACAACCGGCCCAATTCGTTTTTGCAAGATGGAGTCAACGCAACTGATGATTTCCTTTAGAGTCAGCTTGTTACGTGATAAAACTTATAACTTGCTTTTTAATAAAACAGATTTAATTGAAGATAGAATTGCTTACAATTGAGTAGTTACTACTATGGCTGCGAGATCTCACCTGACTCGATAAAATGCTGAAATTGTATCTTTTACTAATTACATGTTTAGTTTACTCATGAATGATCCTAGATTGACGGTCTAGGAAAGCAAAAAAATTCGTTGGTCAATGAGAAAGGTAAATAGCATTAAGGCAGGCCAGGAACTAAGTATATCTAAATTAAATAACTACTTGATACTATTTTGGGTAAAATACATACAAGGCTACAAAGTCCAATACCTAACAAGCTTTGCCGAAATCCGAATAAGTATATTTACTGTAGGTCACTACCTGTCTGAATAACAAAGTTAGGTTCTGTTGGGTCACAACTTTATATACAACCTTGAGCCGAGCAAAAGCGGAGAGAGCGAGGCGATCCCATGGTGCAAAGCCAATCCGTCTTGTGCTAAACATTAGCCTAGACACATTTAGGCAACTCGTTAAATGTTTCATTTAGTTATTTGCCCGATGGACCTTTAGCCATTAGATTGAACGCCGGCACTGAGTTACCAACCCGGGCTTTTGATTAAGTGCCTAATTTATGCAAATGGCGGTGACAGAGGCATAGAATTCCGGGTCTTCGCTGCTGAATGATGAAAACAATCGCAAAAGTAAAGAGTAATTTTTAAGAAACATGCAGGAATCCATTATCGCAACTGCGTTCATTACGATATGATACATGAAGTATTTGATAAAATCGCTGCAGAGGTATATTATTGCTAACGAGTAATGATGCCGCTTACAATATTTGAATAGGATCATAATCATGATCTTGAACAATAAGGACTTTTTGCCCCTTCACAGGAATTGCTGCGCGGGCTGGTCTTCTCTCCTTTTTTTGATCCGCAGAAACATATCCGCGATGTCGGCGGTGACGACAGTAGGGGACCGGAAGCGGAAGAGCATGCCGGGCAGCATCTGCTGCAGGTCCTACCAGCAGATGATCGTTGAGGCTGGTCCCCTGTGACCGATGTGACCAAACGTTGCCCGGCTTGTTCGGATTCTTTACATACAGATATGTCACCGTAAGATAGTCAAAACCGTTAGTTGAGAAACTAACGTTTTTTTTCTCGTTAGTTGGTCAACTATCGACAGATAGCAAACTGTAGCGTACTGCTTCCTGTATGACGCGTTAGTTGAAAAACTAACGGTTAAAAATGTTAAATAGTAAACTGGTTTAAACTTGAATTGCAAACGATAGACTTGAAGGGGTGAGCGCAGCGAAGCCCCCGAATAGATTTCGTGTTAGGTTGACATGTAAGAACAAAAGAAACGTGAATTCTAAACCCTGTCGGTCTGGTTTACTATCTGTCGATAGTAGATCAACTAACCGGTTTTGACTATCTTACGGGGACATATACAATCATGAGAGTTATTTAATCAAAACCCACCTGTCAATAATTTTGGAAAGTCAAAAAAATACTGAATGCCGACAGAATACTTTCATGTGCAAAACTGTAAAAAGCATAATGACCGTACCCAGGTGGGCTTGTAGGTAACTGGCGCAATGAGCACCTTTGTTCTTTCCCAACGAAGATATAAACAAATACGCATTTCTCTAAACAAAAACTGGAGGTGCAGGCCTGCCGAAGACTTTTGTACCTCGTTTCAGTTCCTTTCATCTCTAGGGCCTTTTTAAACATGTGGGAGGCGTTTTTGCTTTATTGAAGTGAATTTATATTGTTAAAATACTGGTGTATGTTTATGCATCGGAACGTTCCGAAAATCCTAGAAAACATAAAGGGAAAATGATTAAATATACTATAGATTTTGCCCCAAACTGTATTTATGCATGACCTAAGTCCCTAATTGCTATGACACTACTCTAATTTAAAAATCATAAAACCCTTCGACGAATAGGTTTATTCAAAATGTAGGTTGACATATATAAGAGAAGATGTATTCGCAGTAATATTCACAATAATCTTGCTGTGTTTCTACTACAAATAGAAACAGCTTCCTTGTATATTCTCCGAAGACAGGAAGTTCAATGTAAACGGATTAATTGTGTAGAACAACAGCGTACAGTGTACATTATGGTACCGCAAGACAATATGTGGAGCAGCATACGTCGCTTGACAAATGACAAGTACACTTTGCTTCAAAGCAGTTGAGGTGAATCCCTTAGTTGCGAGCATTCATGCGCAGACGCACCGCAAGTTCCCAAGTTCATACCTTGTTTGCAAACGAGCTCTGTCATGCTGCGGTCCAGGCTGTGCTTTTCAAGCGACAGGTCCCAGATTCGAATCCCGGCTATGGAGGTAAAACAAATCCCCAGGTCTTAGATGTTTACACAGGATGTTTACATGATTGTGACGTACCGCTGTTTCTGGTTCCCACGACACAGGGAATCCTAGTGTGGGGCCAGAAGCAGTGTATGTGTCTGTATGTTAATAATGAAAACAAGTTTCCTACATGGATCCACGTATTTCATTTTACGTAAAGCCGAATCATGATATTGTCTAAAATGCAACGCTTGCACGGATGCAGTCGCTTTTCTCCTTTCTCGACGTGACGTGTTCTGAAGTCACGAATGTTCTGCTCAGTCAGTCACACAATTCTAAGGATTCCGGAGTATTTTGTATGTAGAGCTGTATTACTAGCTTGACGCGGGATAAATTCTGTGTATGTGTCAACCCGTATTGTTAGGTGTAACAATGAAACGGTTGCTTTGTTTTTTAAGTTCTATTTTAACTGCTATTTATTATTCGAAGAATTTGTCGGCAGTTCTACGAAGTGGGCAACTCTTTCTTGAAAGCAATTGACCTACATAAAAATAAAAGCAGTGTTTACCGGAGTCGACTACATTGAACAAATAAGAAACTGGAAGAAATAGAATTGTCTGTTTTTCGTGTGGAAATGAGAGAGGCGTATTTGTCCAAAACAAAAGGGGTTTTTCTTTTACATTTCCGTTATCACTTAACTAAATGATGTACTTTTAGGAAACGCAAACATGTGTAAAATAAATCACCTGTGTAATTTAAACATGCCTATATCAGCATTTAAGCAAAGATCGCTGGTTCGTAATTATGTTACATTAGCTTTCCATAGACTAAGCTTCATAATTTGTACTTAATTCATCTTATTTCGTTGGTTGTTATGACTAGACGTGCCTGCATATTAATATAGTTTGCTAATATTACATACGAGATACATTGAAATGTCCCAACTCCAATCCTACTTCTAACCTCTTTCCTATAACACCGGAAGGGCGCGTCATTTCATTTTAGGGTGTTACGTATCTTACGCTCACCTTTTTTCCATTCCAGCTATTTCACCTAAAATGACACGAACTGACTTCCATTTCATTTCAACACATCTTATTTTTGCGACCGTCTAGACATTGCTCGGATATTTACCTACATTTCACACACGTATGTTTACGCCGAAATAAATTGGGTGCGCACGAAATTCGCACCGCAGCGCCGGAAGCACATTTAAATTTCATCAGGGCACATCTCACAGGCGAACATTCTCGCTAGCAGGGAATTTTATGTTCTGCATGGATGTGGCGAATAATCGATGACAGCGTGCAACATATTCCTTTCCTCAAATATCTATTGCTATTGTATTATTGAAATTTGTATTTCCGAAACAAGTTATTATCGCGGCGCAACTGTAGGACAATGGGGCTATCGGGCATATTAATTCTACCGAGACGCTCCGATTATGCTAGGTTAAGTGTAAAACGCGTTGTCGGAGTCAACCGGGGCAGTTGCGCTCAACCAACCCCGTGAGACGGGGCATGGGTAACTTTCTTTGTTGCACTTAAGCATAAATTCCCCTCTGACTAGAATCCTTATCGACGGTTTATCCTCAGGATAGTGCGGAAAATGCAATTTGCACCCCCAAATTGCATTTCCTCAGCTCTCACTCAGTTCCATTACGGTCAACTGGCCTTCCAGACTTTCTAGGACTGCGAACTTTATTATAAACCCTGGAGTTTTACTTAACTTAGTCAACCAACTCCGAAGTTCGTTTTCCAACACGTGGATTTAGAAGATTACTTTGCCATTGTTACATTGCCTTATTTTGTAAGTGCCAATTATCCGGAACTGGGAAATTATAATTTGTTGTCTCTTTTTTTATTTGTTGTCTCTTTGTTTGCTTTGATTTAATTCCTTATTATGTAATTCTTATTGTCTTTTCCATAAATTCCTTGTCGTTCGTGACAAGATGCAGTAACATGAAATAAAAAACCGGTCAAGTGCGAGTCTAAATCGCGCACGAAGGGTTCCGTACCACCGTTCAATGGAAGCGATGGTGTGGAGTGAATAGTTTGGATTTTACACAGCAAAATATTGTTTACAAAGTTATTGGTGCGGTTACTTTCACACTCCATGTACGTAACCAGGTGCATCCATAAGTTTGTATGTGGTATTGAAAGAATTGTTGTATGGGAGCCCCCTTAAATATTTCTCTATTTGTTTTTTTAGTATTTGTTGTTATGTAGCGGCAACAGAAATACATAATCTGTGAAAATTTCAACTCTCTAGCTAGCTAGGTTCTTGAGATACTATAGATAATAGGGTTCCGTTCTTACCCGTTGGGTACGGAACCCTAAAAACCACCACATGGTAATAATAATAAAATGTTTTTTTTAAATATTAACATATAAAGGGTTATCTAGTGAGAGGAGACACAATGAGTATCGTTTTTTGTACTCGTATTTATGTAAATAATATCCCATTCCTCTAATTTGGGTTTTCCCGTCACGAAAAAGTCCAAATATAAATAGAGATTCACTAAAACCACCACGTCCAAAATGTTTATTGAACGAGCAAGCGCGGCGCGCCTGCAAAGCGTCGTTCAGCTTTGGCAAAAATGTTTTCCTGTGTCCGGATTTCAGGATGTTCTCCTCTACAAGTCGCATTTCCAAACAGATTCTCATGAATATTTGCGACCAGGTTCGATAATAATATGTTTTTTTTTTTGAAAGGCGGAGATATGGGGTTCCTAAGTTATTGGTGCGGCCACTTTCATACTCCATGTACGTAACCAGGTGCATTTATAAGTGTGTATGTAGTATTGAAAGTCAATTCTGCCTGGTTATTTGTTTTTACAGCATAATTTTACTTGTTCATCCGAAAATTTCAAGGAGTGGGAGGGGGAGTGGGAGGGGACGGAAAATAATGAAAAAAAATGCCTTTTTAGTGTCGCTCGCGAGGTCTGCAGTTCATAGAGCTACTAGTGTTAGGTGGTATAACTCACAATAGAAAATACTGTAAAACTTTGGTGACAAACTTGCGAAATAAAATATATATGTGGCAGGCAAATTGTATGATTCCGCCGTTTACATACGGCGTCGCCAGTTTATAAACGCTCGCTGTTATGTAATATGCCGAAGGCAAATTGACAAATTGAAATTAAAATAGCAAATTATCAGGGCAAAACACTGCGGCAGCTTAGGTGAAGGGTAAAGGGGGTGAGCGAAGCGAAGCCCCCTTTATCCTTCGTGTTAGGTTGAACATGTAAGAACAACAAAACATACTAAAAACATAAAGGAGTGTGAATTTGCCTTCGGCATATTACATAACAGCGAGCATTTATAAACTGGCGACGCCGTATGTAAACGGTGGAATCATACAAATTGCCTGCGACATATACATAGTGGATGAAGTTTGAAATTAGTAAGTAGGTGCTGGAAGAACGATTCAGCTTTAACAGCGCTACCATTTCGCTACAAGTATCAGGCTACACCTGTGCCTGTGTTCTAATTTATTTTTGGCACCCAGGGGTGTTCTTCAGACGCAATCATACCGCATAAAGTTCCACTTTTGGCTCCAGACTCTTGCGAGAAAAAGAGGCTTTTAATTCTGCTTCATTGGGATCCGATTAACTGATCGCAAGTTGAAGTGGATTATTATTTTATTGAAAGTGAAAGCAATGCACCTATTTTTATACAGGGTGTAACAGAAAGGTGTAGTTATATTTTAGGAGGTTGTTATGGGCATAATTCTGAACAACTTTCACTATGCAACCGATTTGGTCAGAGCAACTTGATTTTTTCTAAACTATATAACGAAGAACCGAATGGCCGAGTCGGCAGTGACCCTGCCTACGGAGCCAAGGGTCCCAGGTTCAACTCCCGGTGGGGGCAAATATTTGTTTGATGAGAACGGATGTTTGTACTCTAGTCATGGTTGTTTATCTATCTAAGTATAATATTTTTCTATATAAGTATGTGTATCATTGTCTAGTACTCAAGATACAGGGAATCCTAGTTTGGGGCTAGATCAATATGTGTAAATAAGGTCCAAGGTATTATTATTATTATTTATATGTATCTAAACACAAAGGACTGAAAATTAAAGATACCTAACCCCCATGCAATATACTTGATTACCATTGTACGATGATACGGAACACTTCGTGTGCGAGTCCGTCTCCCATTTCCCGGCCGTTTATTTTAACAATAATATTCTATTTCCCACTATTTTCTTTTGTTTACTGGATTTGGTCGGCAAATTATGTTTGTATTCTCACATATCAACCTAACACGAATACTAGAGGGACCTACCCTGCCACCTACACTGGGGGGTCCACTTCGCCCTGATAATTTTCAGTCTTTAGATGCCTTTGTCGGCTTAGACATTGTGTAGAAAGCCTAAGTAAAGTGTAATAAAATAACATACATTAACCCGTTGTAGGCATTCTGTACATTGCCTAGGCATTGCACCTATATACAATGACGGATTTCATACTTTTGCCGTTGACATGTAAATCACTATCATTAGAGACATCCCTCACCGTTCATAAACGATTCCTAGTTTTCCCTGACCCGTTTTCCGGTACAGCACGGAAGCCGTACATACAAAAGGTACAGCGGTACCACCCTTTTCTCGGTTACGTATTTAAATATATATATATATATATATTAACCTCAATCTCCTGCTCCTTTTCAGATTCTTTTCGACAGTTTCACTCTGGGCCGCTTTACATCTTTCACTGAAGATGGCTGTCCCGACGGCTATATGCAGATTCAAGAAGCGAGCAGGCCTCAAGTCGGAGGCTCCTGGTGTGGGACCTCCTGGGGCCCCTCGATCTACTACAGCGAAACCAAGTCCATTACCTTGATCATAAGGCTTCTGCACCTGTCTAAGGAGCAGAATAACTACAACTTTGACTTCCGAATGGCATACAAGGTCCTGAGAAAAGAGTACGCGACAGTCAGATTTGGTGGCACACCACCTTCTGGTAAGTTTCTAGACTATTTCCTCTAAGCGGGTAAATTAAATGACTTTCGCAGTGCTTGTGTGGGTCAGGCCCTAGATTTTGCCACAAATAGCGTAAAAGTGACGTAAAATCAGTTGTTCTTGTTTTTACTGACGCGCAGGTACAAGTGTCGAAGTGCATCATATACCGGATCTAGGTAAGCATTCTTTTGTTACTGTTGACCTACACGTAAATTAAATATAGTTTAAAAAAACTAAAAAACACGCTTTTAAAGCACTTCGAACTAAAAAGTAAAAAAGATTTTTTAATATAACCTTAAAACAATAATGAATAAAAAATACTATTATTATTATGAAAAAAAATGCGTCGGGCGCTCCATGTACGATAGATATGGAACAAAGCGCCCGACGCTTTTTTATCACAATAATATTAGTATTTTTTATTCATTATTGTTTTAAGGTTATATTAAAAATTATTTTTAACTTTTTAGTTCGAAGTGCTTTAAAAGCGTGTTTTTTAGTTTTTTTAAACTATATTTATTTTGAATTTTTTAGTTCAAGTGCGCGGGCCAGAAAGTAAGTGTGTGAGAAATTAATTAATCCTGGCGATCCTAATCAGGATAATGAGATAAACTTATGAAATTATTACATTGTCGGTGATTATTGATAAGTGTACAAAGTTTGAATTGAATCTGTCCGTTTAAAGTGGGTCAAAATCGAGTCCAAAGGAGTCGGTTACATACAAACAAACAAACATACAGGTGAAGCTAATACAAGCGTGATAAAAAAACCGATTCCTAGGATTGTAACGTTCCGTCCAATTAGACAGACCGTAGACCGACATAGACCGTGTCAGTTTTGACGAAGACTTGTGTTCACTGGACTGTGACAATATTATCTTACTAGACAATATTGACGTCATGCTAAGACAGTTCAATGACCAAATTACTAGGCTTTTTGACAGGCATGCGCCAGTCAGGACTAAAGTTGTTCGTGATGTGGCACATAAAAAGTACAAGAAGACTAAACTGGATGTGCATAAAAACTACTACTTGGACTTGAAGCACCTAGTCATCAGTGCCCTGCACAACGAAAATCGTGCTTTTTTTGAAGCTCAGGGCATATTTGCTTGAATAATGGTCCAATAAATCTAGAAAGGTGTCTCAAGCTGAACCTATCTCAACAAATACGTTTGACAGTATCAGAATTGTATATTTCTAACCGTTGTATTTTTATAAGTTCATTTTTTGGTTAAAAAGACATATTTCATAGAACTCATTAACAAATTACCGTTTTGGCAGTTCCTAAAAGTATCTATTTTGACTAACAGTCAATTATTGTATTGTTTTATTTTTGTCTTTTAAAATTATGTATGGTTTGTTTGTTTGTTTGTGTGCAATAAGTGTCTTTCTTTCTTTCTTACTTTCTAAAATTTTTCACAAATCAGTGACGTAAAGTAGCATGAAATAGTACCGTAAAATAGTAAAGATGCGCCTTCATGATGTGTAATTTTGAAATATTTTGACTGAATACATACATTGGTCATTGAATAGGAGCGCATGGCGATGGCGGTCTGATGCAACATGCTGGCCAGCAGATTTGCTAGATCTGTGAAACTGACTCTGTACAGAGCTTTTTGCCAGACCTTTTACATGAGCAGCCTTTGGGTCAGATCCAGGCAGAAGGTCTACAATGCCCTGCACTTCCAATATGACAATACATTGAGGATATTGTTGGGTTTGCCGCGTTATTGTAGCGTCTTTACCATATTCGCTGAAGCGAGTATAGAGAAATTTTATGCAATGTTGCGAAAATTAATTGTCACCATTCGAGCCAGATTATTCGGCAGTTCCAACAGGATCCCCAATATACTTTCCAACAAGGATGGTAGCCCTATGCTCAAATTCTGGGTATGAGTGCACCTTAATTGTAATGGATGTCAGAGGTTACGTGATACAATCGCGAGTTGTCTCAGGCAGTACCCTTAAACAAAAAACGTTGTATAATGCTATGGTTATTTAATGGGAGAATGTTCATTGGATGTAGACTGGATAGTATGGACAGTCTGCCAAGTCTGAGGCTTTTAGTGAAAAATGCGTGGATGGCATTCGCCGATGGGGACGTCGCTATCTACCCATGTGCGGAAATTCCTTGCAAGGTGATCAGCGCGTCCCCTAGTTAGTAATCCGAGTCTGCTGAACATCTCTTTCTCGAAATCGTTCTTCACCACAACAAGGTACTCCTCGGTGTTCTTTAGAGTCCCTCTCTTCGCATCGATTATTTCGAATCTTTTGAATCACTCCTCAATGAACTGACACCACTTCATAACGATTCCTTCATTCTTGGTGATTTCAACACCAGTCCCCTTAAAATCAAGCCACATTTTGCCAGACTCAAGTCCATAGACTCCTTTAAGCTGCATATTCTGCCTCTTGATACCACCCATATCCAACATCATTGCTCTCCTTCGCTTCTCTGTCTTCATGAGTCTTTTATGTCTGATGACATGTCGATTGACTAGTCTCCTGTCACTGCCAGCAAGACTGTTGATATTAAAATCGCCAATTTTTATCCTATTGTTCTGGGTCTCTTGGACAAGCACGCACCTACAAAAAAGTAAGAGTTCAACACCTCCCTGCCCCTAGGCTAACAGACGCTATCAAGTATATAATGGCCAAGAGGAACAGAGCTAACTGTAGATACCGCAAGAATCCGACAAATAACAAATTCCTCTCTTACAAATGCCTTGGCAAGCGTTGCAACCCTCTCTGTCATGATGCTAAACGTCAGCACATCCACGAATGCATTATAATACTATACTCCACCTCAGGTGTGGAAATTCCTAAGAACGCTTGGTGTAGGTAAGTCCCGGGACCTAAATGCTGGTAATGTAGATCTTAACAGTCTCAACCAGTTTCTTTCTGCCCCGCCTGTTGTTATGGATCCCACTGCCAAACAAGCCACGCTTCAGAGCCTGCGCTCTAAGTCCTTACCCGACACCACACCATAAAACTTGAGTAATGTTGGAATCGATGCGGTCAAGAAGGCGCTATTATTAGTCAACACGAAAGCACTAGGCGATGACAAAATTTGTCTTTAAATGCTACTGACAATCCTAGACGAACTATTACCATTAATAACACACTTTATAAACTATTCTTTAGCTAATGGCGTCTTACCCACACTGTGGAAAAAAGCACTTGTCATCCCACTACCCAAAACCTCCATTCCCACCTCGTTCAAAGAGTACCGTCCCATTTCAATCCTGCCCATCCTCTCCAAATTCATTGAGACCATTGTCTATAACCAACTTTCCTATTACCTCTCCTCAAACAATCTGCTAAACAGGTTCCAGTCAGGATTCCGACCGGGTCATAGCACCGTCAGGGCTCTGTAAAAAGTCACTGATCACATCCAGCTAGCCATGAACCGCAAACAGCTTTCCGTGTTGGCATTACTTGATTTCAGTAGTACCTCCAACCGCTTAGATTTCGACATTCTCGTTGAGCTTCTCAGATCCCTAAACATCTCGTCCTTCTCTGCCAGCTGGTCCGACTCTTATTTCAGGGATCGACAACAGCGAATCAGATCGGAGGAGACATCCAATGAATGTTGTGACCTCCTTCCAAGTGTACCTTAAGGTGGTATTCTTTCTCCTCTTCTATTCTCGATTTTCATTACCTCCATCTCAGACATCCTGTCTTCCTCATATCATCATTATGCTGATGATCTCTCTTATAATAATGTAAACCGTGCTGTGGAGGCACTGATCTGGAGGGTGTGAAAAGCTGGGCTTCATACTTCGGACTCCTGGTTAACCCGAGCAAGTCCCAGGCCATGATTATATGTAACAGACATTATCATAACCGGTTGCAGCAAACACATTCCACCTGACTCTTTCAATGGTACCAGAATCATGTATAGCGATAAAGCTAAAAAGCTGGATCTTATCTTCGACAACCAGCTGTCCCGATCATCGCATGTCAATTTCACTCTCAGTACTTTTTGCCTCAACAGACCAAAATCACTTTCGCGCAGTCTGCTGGGTCATTGTTAACGAAGAATTACTGAACAAACTCGAACGACTTCAAGATTCGATTCGCTGTATCTTTGGGCTGCGCAAATACAATCATGTATCACAACACCGTAAAGAGCTGCAGTGACTGCCGATACATTTTCATTGGGATACTCACCTCCTCAACGACCTCTACAACATTTTACGGAATCCACGCTATCCAACCTTCTTACGAACGAGAACGTTTTACCATTTCTTTCTTCTAGCAGGCCTCGGAGAACTCACACAGTTTCAATGCTCACAACCCCACACCATAACACCGCGTTTTATGAGCACGGGTTTAGACTCCGGGCCATTCGATTGTAGAATGCACTCCCCTGCACCATCATCAGGGACAGTCCTTCTCTCATTTTTTTTTAAATGTTGCTTGTCGTGCGTCGCGCATTAACTTTCTCTTTAGAAATATAGGTAGTATGTAGGTATTTATTAGCATAATATATTTATAGTATTTATGTTTAGCATGCACGCGTATATTATATTATATTTATGTAAGCACTCGTATTATATATCTAAATAACTATTAGTTATTTAGAGTGAAGTTCAATCAAGCCAAGTCAAAGTTCTTTATTACTGTAGATAGATATTACATATACATAGCAAACATAATTTTTTGCCCCTTCTCTAGATTTGACCACTGTGGGAGAAGCAGGGTGTAGAAACTCCCATAGATTGATTTTAGCTCTCTTTTAAAAATTTATTGTGATTAACTAATAAAAATATGAAAAATTTAATTATTATAATTAATAAGCAATAATAAATAATTACAAAATTATTAACAGCAAGGTCTGTGTTGAGCCAGATTAATCCAATACAGACCCGTCATTTAAGTAATCTTGAACATTGTAATATCCATTTTTCGACAATGTCGCTTTGATGCTTTTTGAATTGCTCAAATGTCAAATTCAAAATCTCCAGAGGTCTACAATAAGATACATATAATATCTACAATACGATATTATTGTAATAGAGAATGCACTGACCCTTGAAAGAATTGCTAACCTTCGCGAGTCTAAACCGGGGCCCACATAGTCTGTGATTATTTAACAACATACAGCTATCGCTAAGTTTGGAAAATGTTGTAAGGTTCTTGCGTGCATATATTATATTTTCTAAAATTAATTTGACTAGCTTCAGTTTTTGTGTCAATTTCTTTAAAAATCTATTTTAAGGAGTATGTTTGTTTTAAATTATAAATTGCTCGAATAGCTCTTTTCTGTAAAATAAATATAGTTTGAATATCCGCTGCTTTCCCCCACAACAAGATACCATAGAACAATGACACTATTACACTAACTAAAGTAAACTAGACATGTACTAGGTAAATTATATTGTTGTACACATGGTCTGCCCCTGTTCAGCAATCGACCTTTCTCATCCTGATTTGGTTTGCTGGAAGAGATGTCTTATTAGAGATAAGCTCGCCTTTGTACAGTTTTTTTATTAAGTCTTGTTGTGTATATTATTTGTGTACAATAATGAAATTATGAATTATCAAATTTTCGCCATTTAGTAGTGTGGGGGCTGGGGGATCCTGGGGCTGCGAGCTTGGGGTGCAGAAAAACTACCAAGTTACTCAGAACAAAATGGCGGCTTGGGCGTGGGCGAGGCGAGTAGGCGAGGTGCGTGGTGTGTTGACTCGACGACGTTCGGGCGTGGAAAAAGGGATCGAACCAACGCGGTGGCTCGCTTTTATAGCGACGCGGGCAGGCACGCACCTATTTCACCTCCCCTCACCCCCGCTTTAGCTAAAATCTTTATTTCCTTAAAATTGGCTACATACATGGCTATTTACACCTGCCGTGTTTATATACACTATCATCATTTACAAATTCTAATTAGAATCCTTACTATTAGAACTAAAATTCTCGTTTACGACGCCCCGCTAGCCTCCGGACGCGCGCTTCCTCACCCCCTCACGTAAATACGGAGGGTTTTGGAAATCGCGCTCCAGAAGCCAGCGAGACGCCGTAGCGATAACATCGTGTACTCTAGGGCATAACTATGCGTAAACTACCTCTACACCGAGTTACAGACAAATCGGTTGTTACCTACTAAAATGTTGCTATGACATACTGTCTGAGTGACTACGTCTCTATTTACTTTCCTATCTGCTATCTTTACTCATTTCCTGACAGTAACAACAACAGAAGCGGACTCTTTATTTATCAGCCTATCTCTATAGGGGGTAGGTACATCTTATTACACGTTATAACAATTACTAAATATTTACGAATTATTTACATTACAGAGCTATAAGGTACTTAGGTATTGCACACATTTATTTAAGTTTTGTCGCACATCACGGAGGGGTCATCGTGAACATTCTCCCGCCGTCGCTGCAGGCGATCCCGTCGGCAGAACGATGACTTTCTTGGTCGGCCGCCGGAGTACTCGTCCGCTGCTGGTGGTGACATCGACGACTCGCACCTCGCCATCCTTGCCGGGGTAGACTCGTGTTACTCGTCCCCGGGGCCATGTGTTGCGGGGCAGGTTCGAATCGCAGATCACCACGACGTCGCCAATCTTGGGTGGAGCCCCGGTAGCGTGGGGCTCCCGCCGGTGTTGGAGTAGGGGGATGTACTCCTTCACCCAGCGCCGCCAGAAGATGTCGGCAAGGCGCTGGGCGCGCCTCCAGTGTGTGCGCGCGGCGGTCTCGTCCTCTTCGTACGCGCAGGGGGCCGGTATGTGGCAGTCGGGCCCAAGCAGGATGGAGTTGGGTGTCAGCGCGGGTGGGTCTTCCGGCGTGACAGGTACATGCGTCAGAGGGCGGGAGTTGACTGTGGCTTCAACTTCCGCGAGCAGCGTGGCGAGTGTCTCATCGCTCGGGCGTTGCTCGTGCAGGGTGACTCGTAGGGCTTCTTTTACTGTCCGCACCATGCGTTCCCACACGCCAGCCATGAAGGGGGCGCTCGGGGGCAGGAAACGCCAGTTGATGCGGCGTCGCGACGCCTCGTCTTCTAGGGCGCGCCACGCCTCCGCGAGTTCGCGGTCGGCGGCGCGGAAGCAGGTTGCATTGTCCGACCATAGCTCGGTCGGGCAGCCCCGGCGCGCAATCATGCGGCGCAGGGCGTGGATGGCGGAGTCGGCGCTCAGCGACGCGACGACTTCCAGGTGTACGGCGCGCGACGTCATACAGGTGAAAAGCGCGACGTAACGCTTTTCGCGGCGCCGGCCCACAGTGACTTCCAGCGGGCCGAAATAGTCGAGACCTGAGAACGTAAAGGGGCGGTTATGGTGTGCGAGGCGCGCCGACGGCAGGTCGCCCGTGCTCGGTTGGGCCGGCTTGGCCCTCTTCAGGCGGCAGGGCGGGCAGCTCTTCAGGACTTCTTTCACCGTCGGTCGAATTCGCGCCATCCATACTCGCTGTCGTAATTCGTTTACGACTATCTCGACGCCGCCGTGGTGTAGTCGCTCGTGGGTGTGCTGCACGTATAGTCGCGTGTAGCGGTGTTTGCCATCCAGAATGATGGGGTTGGCCGCCTCGAAGCTCACGTCGTTGGCCTCTCGTATGCGTCCACGTAGTCGTAGGACGCCATCTGGATCTGTAAACACGCTGAGATCGGCGAGGGGGCTGTCCTTGTTCGTTGCCCTCGACATGTCTCGCTGCGATGTTCGGACGAGTAACATTTCCGCCGCATATAGATGGCGCGCGGGTAGTGGGATGTACTCGCGGGGGGCAGCGACGATCGGGGGGGGCCTTTTGGCCGCCTTATTGTTGGCGGGACGTTTTCTCCAGTCGTCATCGCCTTCAATCTTCTTCGTACGCTTGCGGCGCGCGGCGTTCGACAGGTGGCGCTGCCGGCATAGCTCTATGAACTGCAACGCGCGGGCTGTGGCGCGCAACAGTCGGTTCCACTTTGAGAAGCGGTCGACGTCGATGAGCGGGGCCACGTTTGCAGCTACGGGGAGCGCGATGACCGCTGCTCGTTCCTCTCCTGTTGTAGGTACCTCTTTCTTGTCCTCTCGCGGCCACTCCTCGGGGTCGCTGCGCAGGAACTCGGGGCCGGTAAACCAGCGGTGTTGCGGCGACATGTCAGCTGGGGTGGCACGCGTGGAGTCATCGGCGACGTTCACAGCGGTGGGGACCCACCGCCACTCGTCTTTCTTGGTTAAATCTTCTATTTCAGCGAGGCGGTGTGCTACGAACGTTTTGTAGGTACGTGGCTCGTCGCGGATCCAATGCAGTGCGGTGCGCGAGTCACTCCAGTACGTGCGGCGGGCGAAGTCGAAGTTGTGGCCCTCCTGTACCGACCGTGCGAGGCGTGCACCCAGTAGCGCTGCTTGTAGCTCGAGGCGTGGCACGGAGATGGGTTTCGTGGGCGTGACGCGACTCTTTGCGGCTGCTATGCTTACTTGTATGGACCCGTCGGCGCGCTGTATACGGATGTATACGACCGCTGCGTATGCCTCCTCGCTCGCATCGACGAATGTGTGTAGCTCGTACTCAGCTGCCGGCTCCTTGTCGTAGCATCTCGGGATTTGTAGTGTGTGTAGCTCACGTAGACCCATGAGCCACGACTGCCATCTGTCGTGAAGCGCCTGCGGGATGGGGTCATCCCACCCGGTTTTATACTTCCACGTATCCTGCATTATCCGCTTCGCTGGAGTGGTTATGGGCGAGATTAGACCCAGTGGGTCGAAAATCGACATAATGAGGCTGAGCGCCTCCCTCTTGGTCGGTTCGCGCAGGCCGCTGAGTACATCGGGATGGACACGTCGCTGGTTCACACGGAACCCTAATAAATCTTCTTTGACATACCATAACAGGCCCAACGTTTTTTCGTAGTCGTTGCCGCCGATTTCAACCGTGTCGCTATGTGCGCTGTCCAGCCGCGGCGCGAAGTGTCGTATGGCCGCCTCGTCGTTCGACGTCCAGCCGCGTAGCTCGAAACCAGCTCGACGATGTATGCGGTCGACGGCGGTGGTGATGTGGGCGGCTTCCTCGGTGGTGTCGAAACTGTGGAGGTAATCGTCCATGTAATGGTTGTTTACTATTGCGTCCGCGGCGGCTGGACATTCATGCGCGTTTTCTTCTGCGTTCCTATTTTTGATATAGAGGGCGCTGCAGGGGGACGACGAGGCCCCGAAGATGATTGATGTCATCCTATATTCTTCGGGCGGGGCGGCGGCGTCGCGGCGTGTTCCCCTCCACAGGAAGCGAAGCGCGTCGCGGTCTTCTTCACGTACCTTCACTTGCATGAACATCTCCTTTATGTCGGATGTTACTGCCACTCGATGTTGACGAAACTTCATTATTACGGCCGGCAGGGACTGTAGCAAGTCGGGGCCGGGTAGCAGCATGTCATTCAGCGAGACGCCGCGCGCCTTCGCAGCGGCGTCGTGCACGACGCGGATCTTCTTTTTGTCGGGGTTTACTACGGCGAAGTGCGGGAGATACCATACTCTCCCGCCGATAGGGGGCGCTGGCGCGCGCTCGGCGTAGCCCGACGTTAGCAAGTTCTCTATCCGCTCGCTGTACTGCAGTTTCAAATCTTCGTTCTTGTCGAGTTTTCGTTCCAAACTCACCAGTCTCTTTTTGGCGTCTTCGTACCCGGTATGGCGGATGGGGGCGCTGGGATCGCGCCACAACATGCCGGTCTCGAAGTGGCCGTCGGGCAGACGGCGGCTTTTCTCCTTTAAAATACTTAGGGCGCGTTCTTCGGGGTCGCTGGCTTGGCGGCGCGGTGCTACTCCCAACGATTCTAACTCGAAGTGTCGGCGCATGAGGCCCTCCAGCTTGTCTTCCTCGGGGGCGGCGTCTAGGCGCCCGCAGAATACCATAGGGTAGGTGGTTGTCGTCCTGCAGCCGTGCAGAACCCAGCCGAGGTGAGTGCGTGATGCCACGGGTTGGTGGCGGGGTCCGCTACGTACCTCACGCGATACAATCAACTCCCAGTTGTCCTGGCCTACTAGTATTGTGGGCGTGGCGCTGTCGTAGAGCAGCTGCGTCTTCACGTCGTCGAGGTGGGTGCAGTTCTCTATGTCGCAGGGGCGGACGGACTGTGTGAACGAGTTCATGTCCCCGAAGGTTCGCGCGTCGTTCATTTCGTGGGTCTCCGTCTCGTATCTGCCTTTGATGTGCGCCGTGACTCGCTTACTGTCTGCGTGTGTTGTTACCTTTCCGCTAACGCCTTGCACCTTCATAACTTCGGTGGGGCCCTCGAGGCCTACTGCGTCCGCCAACTGCTGGTCGATGATCGTCACGGTGCTGCCCTCGTCTAGGAGCGCATACGTGTCACGACTCCCCTTGGGTCCTATTAGCGTTACCTGTGCGACCTTTAGGTAGGCGCGGCGCCGCGTCTGGGCCGCGTTCGCAATCTCGGTGCCGATGGCCGACGCGTGTATTTCTTCGGTCTGCGGCGGTGGCGGCGCGATCGGCAGCTCTCGTCGCTTGTAGTGCAGCAGTCGGTGGTGGCGCAGCGTGCAGCCTGCCTCGCCGCATACGCGTGCACGGCAGGAGTCTCTCCGGTGGGTGCTGCGTAGGCAGCGGAAACATACCTTGTTCTTCTTGGTTACTTCCCACCTCTTCTCTACGTCGGCCTCGATGAAACGCTTGCAATCGGGGAGTGCGTGCGGACGGGCGCACATCGGGCACTCGTCCTTCGTGTCTTCGGTCACGAAGGTGCGTTCCATCTTCTTCTGCCTGGCCGGGTTACGGGGCGCCTCGGGCTTCGTCTCCAGCTCCGGGGGCGCGTAGGGGGCGCGCATGTCTGCCTGGTGGTTTAGAAATTCTGTTAGTGTGATCAACTCGGGGCGACCGCTGCGGTCGCTAGCGGCGCATTCATACCATTTATCGCGTAGTAATGGCGGCAGCTTCTCGACTGCCGCTCGCAGCATTTCTGGACTGTGTAGATAGTGCGGTTTGTGCAAAACTTCTATGGTCCGCACTATGTTATTCAGTTTGTTTGCGAACACGCACACTTCGCGTGGCGTGTCGCTGACTCGCGGCAGCGTCCTTAGCTTCTCCATTTCTGCCATCACTAACGCGTCGGGCCTACCGAAGCGCCGCTCCAGCGCGCGCATTATCTCCTCTGGCGCCGACTGGGTGATAAGTAGCGAGGTTATTGCTTCTAGCGCGGGCCCCCGGAGACTGTGACGTAGGCGCGCCACGTTCTCGCCAGGTGCGAAGCGATCGCACGTCTGTTCGAAAGTAGCTTTGAACAACAGCCACTCCTCTGCCCGGCCCCCGTAGCTGGGCAGCTCTGTTATGTAGTGCGGCGCGCGCCGCGCATTCACCTGCGACGCTACCTGCGCCGCGAGCGCGTCTATTTGGGCGTGGGCGGGCGCCGCCGGGCGCGGTTGGTTATCACTTAATATGGGCATAGTTACATACCTCGTACTTTGGTACTCATGGTTTTCTCGGGGGCGCGGCGGCGGCTCTGCGACCGACGCTGGCGCCGTGATGGCCCTCGCGGGGGGCCGGGGAGGAGAGGGGGGACGCTCAGCTTCCGCGGGCGTCGGCTGCTGCTCGAACCACTGGTCCACGCGGCGCTCCATAAGCTCCTCCTCTTCATGGGCTTCGTCTTCGGACGATGCTTCTTCTAACCTGCATTTTTCCATTTTTGCGCGCTCTATCCGGGCCGCAATCTGGAATTCTCGAAGTTCCAGCGCGGCGAGCTTCTCTTCCATCTCTGCTCTCATCATCCTTTTCTTACGGGACGCTGCACTGCGGGCGATGGACGCGGGAGGCCGCGGCGGCGGCCTGGGTCGATCGGGGCGCAGCGTCTGTGGCGGCATCGGCGGCGGCGGGCCTATAGGGGAGGTCGGAGGCGCGAATGGCAGCCTCTGGGCGACCTCTGGGTTCGGGGGCGCAGCACCCGGCGAGTGGGAGGAGACGATGGTCTCCGCGGTGCCGGACGTGGCCGTGGTGCCCGTCGACGCGCTCGATGTCGCTGTGGTGCCCGTAGCCGTCGAGTCGGTGGCGGTGCGCATCGTCGCGTCTGATGCGCTACCGCTGGGAATGTCACACTCACTTGAGGTTCGGCGTCCCTTGCTCCTGGTGACCCTGGCGTTCTTCTCGCTCATCTTCGCAGGATCCGGCTCGAAGGACCATAAATGTGGGGGCTGGGGGATCCTGGGGCTGCGAGCTTGGGGTGCAGAAAAACTACCAAGTTACTCAGAACAAAATGGCGGCTTGGGCGTGGGCGAGGCGAGTAGGCGAGGTGCGTGGTGTGTTGACTCGACGACGTTCGGGCGTGGAAAAAGGGATCGAACCAACGCGGTGGCTCGCTTTTATAGCGACGCGGGCAGGCACGCACCTATTTCACCTCCCCTCACCCCCGCTTTAGCTAAAATCTTTATTTCCTTAAAATTGGCTACATACATGGCTATTTACACCTGCCGTGTTTATATACACTATCATCATTTACAAATTCTAATTAGAATCCTTACTATTAGAACTAAAATTCTCGTTTACGACGCCCCGCTAGCCTCCGGACGCGCGCTTCCTCACCCCCTCACGTAAATACGGAGGGTTTTGGAAATCGCGCTCCAGAAGCCAGCGAGACGCCGTAGCGATAACATCGTGTACTCTAGGGCATAACTATGCGTAAACTACCTCTACACCGAGTTACAGACAAATCGGTTGTTACCTACTAAAATGTTGCTATGACATACTGTCTGAGTGACTACGTCTCTATTTACTTTCCTATCTGCTATCTTTACTCATTTCCTGACAGTAACAACAACAGAAGCGGACTCTTTATTTATCAGCCTATCTCTATAGGGGGTAGGTACATCTTATTACACGTTATAACAATTACTAAATATTTACGAATTATTTACATTACAGAGCTATAAGGTACTTAGGTATTGCACACATTTATTTAAGTTTTGTCGCACATCACGGAGGGGTCATCGTGAACAAGTAGAATTACTTCGTGTAACTTCCCAAGTTTACGAACTTATTTTAATATATTTAGTTGCCGTGTATCACAATTTCTTAGACAGTACATGCAATGCTGTGATTGAAAAATGCTTAAGAAGTATTTTAGTAAGAAAAAAGTACCGGAGAGTTAGGGTTACAAAAAAAAAATGCACAAAGGCCCCACTCAAGCGGGTTAGGTGCAGGCTATTTTACCCCTTGGATAGAAGTAGAAGTAAAAGTAGGGTTACAAAATGTGGAAAAAACTACGGCCTGATCCATGTAACAAAATCACCGATGCAAAACTCCGCATGTCCTCAAACTGATACATCAGAATAGCTGTACCATAAGATTAAAATTATAAAGGAATACCTATATTATGTATGTTGTATTATGATCATGTGAATTTGAAAGTTTTCAAAGAAGGTCGTCATGTCATTTACCTTAAACAACCTTCACAAGAAATTGTTAACTAATCTTTATTACTATATCTTATTTCCAGAAAGGCCCTTTTTTAAACCCCGCCCCATGATTTATTCCGAGAACATATCACGTGACAATACGAGCAACACATCGCGACCCGCCACAACGCAAGACTATTACCTCGGAGACCTTATATCTGGGACGTACTGCTCACGCATTTTCAGTGACTGCGATAGAAAGAACTGTAGACTACAATCCCCGAATTTCCCCGGCGTATATCCTAGAAACTTGACTTGCTACTACGCCGTAAGACAACACGAAGTCCCACAAGGAAAGCACGCGCTGATAATAGTGAAACAGCCAAACGGACAGCTAGTATCTATACGCAGTCAGAAAGCACTGTATGCCACATCGGAACAGGAAAGGGGTAACAACGGCCGCGAGCTGAAAGTTTGGCAACAATGCGACGAGGTTCAGGACTACGTGACAGTGTACGACGGGTACACAACCAGGGACCCTGTTATCCTGCGGTTCTGCGGGGGAGGGGTGTCGGTGCCGGAAGCGATATCGAGTGGGCCGGAGCTCCTGGTTGAGTTCACAACATCACCATTCGGAACATTCCTGCAGCCGGCGACTTTGCAATCGCTCCACGGATTCCAACTCGAGGTTGAGGTGAGTTTGCAGTAGAACTTTTGGCGATATGTTAATACTTCGACCTAGATACTTACTGCTTTAGCGAAGTAAGATGAGTTGTGATGTGCTGCCAGCATACATACATATTAGCAGTGAAGTCTTCGCCTCTGTGAATTTTCGCAGTTTAAGAAAGTGAAGTGTATATCGATTTTGGATGTCTTCCAAAATGTTATTAGGATCGTAGAGCAAAGTTCTTATATGGCAGTAATTTCGAAGTTTTTGTTCACAAACCAATTTCTCATTTTATTCATTTGAAAATATTTTTTGTTGTAAATTTGTAGTATGACATGAACATTTGGCTGATGGATGGCGAGCCGATGTAGTATATCGCTGTCAAGTGTTATTTAAAGTATTCATTCTCAGTGAACGGTCATAAATCAAACACCCAGACGGTCTCATTTGGTTTGGGTGTACGCCAAACTGTAATTAAGACTGCCCTTTAACACATTTCAGCCGGTCATACAATAGAGTTCCAACTAAAGCATACCCTCCCTCCCTCCCCACATTGTTCCAAGCGCCGAAATGGGGCACGAGCCCATCATTTAAAATTATCGCGCCATTATCGGAAATGGCTCATAACATAGTTAGATCTAGCTCCGAAAATGCCTTGTAATTTGAATTGGAATTGCCTGCAGCGGCGGATGTGAATTTGCTATGGCTATGATCACTAGACTTTTATGAATCTCGTTACATTAATTGGACCCAGCGTCGTCGGTTGAACGAAACTACTTCGATATCTCGTATTACAAGATATTCTGAAGCTATCACCGGTTGTTCCCGTAGTTTAAAAATCGTTATTATCAATTGTTTTTCACATTTTCACGAAATCGCACGATAAGCTGAAACCCTGCTGTCTGTTGTAGTTTTCAAACTTGTAGCAGGAAAACTTTGTCGTTTGGGAGGGAAGAAACTTTTATTTGTTTCTTCCAGGTAAGATTCGTCGAGCAACAGTCGCCAACTTATGCGAAAAACAAAAGAGCCTGCGAATTCTGGATCCGTGGCACCGGGAAAGGTGTTTTGGAGAACCCTCAGCATTCCTTACCACCCAACACCACTTGCCTCTACCACATGCAGGGAATCGATACTTCAGGGCCTTCAGGGCGAAACCTCCTCTACCGGCGTCCTTCATTCTCAGCGCCAAGGTTCAGAGTGTGGTTTTCAGTTCTGAAATTCTTCGTTACAAACCCGCTGAACCCTAACCTACCGGAAGACGAGTACTGCGGAAGCCATTTGAATATCTGGGACGGTCCCATGAGAATATCGCCCGGGTGTAGTGATATATTCTGGTAAGTTTAAAGATTTCAAAAACTAAGTCGGAAATTACGTTCAGGTCGAGGTATCGTATAATAAACGCCAACGTATATCGGATCGTAAATGTCAGGTCATCATTATGGCCATGTAAATAAAATCAAAGGTACCAAACTGAGAAAACCATTTCGAGATAATTGTGTTCATAACTAAATTCCGTAAAATAAAAAGTAGTACGTTTTTTTTCTCAGGGCCTATTGTTTCAAATACTTAGTCAAATATTTTCCTGAAACATATTACAATTTTCAGTGATAAAGAACGTTCGCTGATGATGTCCCGGGCGACTTCAGCTCAGTCTGTTATCGTCGGTCGTCCGCCAACCAATGCCACTCTAGTTGCCCGCTTCTGTAGGGAGCGAGCCCCACGCACCTGCGAACATGCCCTCCTGAGGCGATCACGTGCCTGCGCTAGGACTGAAAGCTTCCTGTCGAAAGGAGACTCTTTGACTTTGGAACTGAAGTTGACTCAAGGGACTGCGCTCAAGTAAGTTTCAACTTTTATTGATATTATTATTCTCTCGGAAACTAGACTTTTCATGTGGACTTGATGGGCGAAGGGTTTCTTTTGTATGTATGGCACAAAATAAACAATGTCTCGATATATTTTTATGTAGCTAGTTGATATAACTATTAAAGATTAAGGACAGTCCCAAGGGCGTCTGACAGGTCTTCTGGGAGTCTGAGTAGGTGCCTTGGGTCTCACTTTTCTGACAAGAGGTAGCAAAGGCACAATTTTTCCTCGTACACTAAATACAACGCCAAAAAATATTGTATTTAAATCTTGTGTTTCAGACCAGTATTTTTCAAAGCCCTCTACGAGTTTGTGGATCTACACCAAGACGGCGAACAATGGGGCCGAGGCCCCTGTTCTAGAAGATTCGTGTCGCGGTCCTTCCTTGAAGCGCCTTCAGATCCGCCAGTTACTTTCTCATCACCTCGAGACGTCTTCCTGTATGGACGAGGAGGGTCACGTAATATAAGGTAGCCTACTTGTATATATTTATATAATACAGCTCCTTACTACAACCCTAAACATTTTTCGGGAGTATAATATGATGAGAAGCTAAAATCGAACAACACCAAAATCACCGCGCTGCCTTACGGCGTCGTTTCTCCTTTTAGACTTCCATACGTTATTAGCATTGTCTTAAACCTAGTTTCTTGTTCCCAGCTGCACATACCGCTTCGAGGCCAACCCAGGCGAGGTGATCCGACTCCGTGTTTGGGGCGTTAGGAGTGGCGGTCGACTGTGCCGCTCAGTCCACTCTGCCCACTCTCCCTGGATCCGATGCGCAGGCAACCCCACAGCCGCTGTCAGGATCTTCGACAGGCCTTGGAAGAATAGTGGGCCGGGCGTGCCTAGAGACTGTTTGTGCAGGTGATTTACTTACTGACCATCAGTGTTCAGTGTAATGAGTGTGTTACTAAGTATATGTAAATATCTATTTGGAATACTGAATTTGGAATTTGGTTCCTCTGCTGAAATCCGTAACCTTACCAGTGACTTGACATTCAACATTTGAATTTCATAATTCCGTACTTCATTTGAGAAGCTTATTACGATTCATAAAGTACTCATCATCGGTTATTAGTTTTAAGTCTCAAAAAGGTGTTTTCAGCTTGTAGCACATATCATATTCACGTGATTTTTTCACTCTGTAATTAATTTCTAAGTGCACACAGGTGTCCCAAGAGTCGTCACGTTGACACCGAAGGTAGCCCTGCCTCAGATGCATCGATCAAGCTTAACATGACCTCAGTGAAAGTTGCATGTAATTCGAGAAATACAGGACTACCTCCGGTGTCCCTGTTACCTATGACGTTTGGGATAGATAACCTGTACTTATTTCTAATATTTACGTTAATAAAAGACTTCAAAATCAATCAATCACTTTATACGTAGGTACTTTACATGAGTACTCTACACATCACAACCATGGCATACAATCCACACGACGTCTAATTCATAGTGAATTCATATGATGGAAAATATTGTCCAAATACGTATTTATTGTAGTAAAGACAGTGTTGTCTGTAATTCTCCAGTGACATAGGCGACTACGAGTTCACATCCACCTCAACAGCAGCTGAGCTAAAGTTCGACGTAGTGAACATGACCGCCTCGGATGACTTCCGTTCCTTCGGGTTCGAGGCCTCCGTGGAGTTTGTTCGTCTGGAGAGCAACTGTGAGATCAAAACTCACAAGCTGACTGGAGCGAGTGGGGAGTTGCGGCTATTCTCTGTGGAGCCAGTGGCTGAGACGGTAAAAAACTTATGCAATATCAAACCTTTTGTGAGATGAATCGATGTTCCTTTTCAAATTATTACGCAGGTCAAGTGAGGTCATTGTGAAAACATGCGAAAGCAACAAAATCAATCTCTTTGCATTATGAAGATGACGATGCCGAATGTTTTTGCAATTGTAATTTGAGCAATTTAAAAACCATGTAAAAGCGACTTTGTCAGAAAAGGGATATTACAATGTTCAAGATTATTTAAATGACGGGACTGTAGGGGTTAATCTAACTCAACATAGAGCTTGCTGTTAGTAATTTTGTAATTACATAGTCAGGTCATAAGTTCTGTCACATGTGCAATATGAAATAATTTAGACATGTTTATTATTTATGTAAACATTTATATAGGAAAATGAACTTAATAAAACATAGATTCTTATGGTAATAAAGTTTATTCAAAATGACCCCCGCGATTTTGAATACAGGCCTTTATTCTGCGCGGCCAGTCGTCTATCGCAGCACGAACGAGGTCCATGTCAATATCGGCGGCTGCCTTAATCAAGGATGTCTTAAGTGACTCCAAATCAGGATGAGGCTTTGAGCAGGCCTTTTCCTCCAAGTGTTGCCATATCTTGTAATCTAACGGACTCAAATCTGGACTGGAGGAGGGCCAGTCTTCGTGCCGGATGAAGTCGATTTCACGCGCCGCCAGCCAGTCTTGTATGCTTTTCGCTCTATGAGCTGGCGCAGAATCTTGTTGGAATACCCAGTGCCTGTTATTAAACATGGTATGAGAAACAGGTTCCACAAGGTTCTTGAGGACTGTATTTTGATACACAACTGCATTCGTTTTTACGCCTTTCTCACAAAAATGTACCTCAGTTAAGCCCCAATAAGAGACTCACAACCAAACCATGAGCGAGGATGGAAAATGACCTCGTTGGACACGCGGAATATGGTTGCTCGCTTCTTCACTGCTGTGTGCGTACACCTTATCATTTTGTTTGTTGTAGCTCTCTTGCACGGTGAAAATTTTTTCATCCGAAAAAAGAATTTCCCGATGTTTTTTTCCCGCGTACCGCTTCAACAAAGCGCGGCATCTCTTCAGTCTCAGGTCCATTAAACGAGCGTCCAAACGATGTCCTTTTTTTCTTCGATATGCCCTAAGCCCTAAGTCTTCATTTAACACCCTTTTCACCGTGGTCCTGCTTAACCCCATCTGAAGGGCCAACAGTTTCTGCTTACGTATGGGATTTCTTTGAATTCGCGCCTTCACAGCTTTTATCACTGCTGGAGTCCTAACAGAGCGAGGGCGACCACTTCTTGACCTGTCATCTACACTAGAGTCTTCATTGTATCGTTTTATGGTACGATAAACGAATCTTTTGGTTATATTAAAAATTTTCAGTAAGTCGAAAATCTGAATTGGCGCGTAACCGCAACGATGCAACGCAATAACTGCGACACGGTCTTCTTTAAGTGTCCACTCCATATTTAAAAATGAGGAACATTCTAAAAAGTACACATTTTTATTTTCATGAAAAATTCGAAATTCGAATTCAATAAACTTTTTTGTGGCCAGCGTTCTAAATTCAAAAGTTTTTATTGTGTGACAGAACTTATGACCTGACTGTGTATTTATTCCTGCTTATTAATTATAACAAGCAGGAAAAATCGTAATATTTGTATTAGTTAAATACAACCAATTTTTAAAAGAGATCTCAAAATCAATCTGTGGGTGTTTCTTCGAACTTTTTCTCCCACAGTGGTCCAATGAAGAGAAGAGGCAAAAAATATGTTTGCTGAGTATATGTAAATATCTACAATTATAAAGAAATTTGAACTTTGAACCTTGAACTGTTTTTTCATTGATCGTAAAAATCGTACCTTCGGACTGGTCAAGACCAGATCGGTTTATAATTTATTTTGCCTAGTCCATAAAGATCAATGATAAAACTCACAATGTTCTTGAAACTCGTATTCACCAACCGCAGTTAAGCTCGACTCGGGGATTTTTGATCCGATATCATAAAACGTTTCCCAATATGTTTTGGAAATGATGAGTCTATTTTAAACCTTGTAAAGTAACTTTTTCTGCTTCAACTGTTATTTTAATACTTCACCAAAACCCGTCTTCCATTCCAGCAACGCTGCGACCACCGTCCCTGGCTCATTGACCCTTCGCTGGGGCGGTACCTCTACCTCCAAATCCGCGGTTCCATCATCAAAGAGCCTCGCCTGGACAACTTCACTATCCTGAACAACATCACCGTCGCTCCGGACATGAGGCATATGTGCAGGACTCAAAACCGCATTGCTATTTATGCCGGTGGTCTGTCGCCGATATACGTTTGTCCTGATCCTCCCGAAGATCAGGTGAGGGTATAGTTTAGAACTAAACTTTTTAGTACTCCATAAATAAACATAAACTGAACATTTACATATAGGCACATACATTGCTTCTGGCATCCACTAGGATACCCTGTGTCATAGGAACCAAAAACAGCGACATCACACACATATAAACATCCAAGATTTCTTTTTTACCCCCAGCCGGGCATCGAATCTGGGACCTCTCGCGTGGCAGGCAAAGCCACAACCGCTGCGTCACAGACGTCGTCAAATAAATATTACTGGTTGCTATGTATATTGGCACACATCACATCGTTTGCCTTTAAGATGTTAAGATTGAGTCAGGATCTTCAATGTACAACCCGCCTTAATGATTCGATCAATCCTGAAAAACTGGCTCCAAGAATAGTCTTTACAAATACAACTGGTAAATAAAGCAGCATTTTGTAAAACTGAACTAAACTTTCAGGATCACGAAGTAGTAGAGGTGTTCTCCCAGGGCTGGTCCAAGGAGGTGGACGAGTTGGCCCGCCACGTCCTGTCTCCAACTCCTATGGTAGACCGGTTTGACCTGGACTGGCCCAGGTCTCTCGCTGTGGAACTGTTTGCTATAGAAACCGGGTCTTACTTCGTGACCTGGCTGGAGCTTTCAAGGAGGTATGTATGATGAGAAGGGAAAGTGACTTATATACCTAGCATACGCTACACAGGTAAAATTATTTCTGAAGGATCTGTACCTGTCGTTATCATTACCACAATTGTGTCAACGAGTTTCTTCATTACAGCTTAAGCAGATAGAAGAGGTACTAATACCATTAAGTTCACACAATCCATAGATCCCTGAGCCATCCAAGATGTACATAGAATCTAACAACCCTCCTACATCTTATCTCACTGGCTAAGCGTAGGCGTGCCTCAGCCACCCCGTGTGGAAAGATGAAGTTTAGGTCTGTTTTTTTAAAGTAAAGTACATATATACGTACATATGCTCACGCCTATTTCCCGGAAGAGGGTAAGGCAGATACCAAATACCTTCACCTGCTGCGATCCTGGCATACATATGTCGCTTCCTCAACTTGTTCAAAATTTATTTGTTTGCAAACATGGTACAAGTTGGTAACATTAAGATATAAAAAATAGTCCATTTACATGTCTGCGCCAGATTCAGGCATACAAATATGAATACAGCGGAACGGAAAACGGAAAGGACAAATTTTCTGTAATCTTATCCTCATTGTCGATCCCCAGGCACGCCAGTACCCACGGGGGTGTCTTCGCGCTGTCAGGCGAGTGCGAGTACCGATGCGTGAGTCTCGATGCGTGTATCGAAGCAGCTCTCTGGTGCGACGGTATCGAGCAGTGTCCTCATGGGGAAGATGAGCGACTATCGCAGTGCTCCGCTCTGTTGCGGATGCCGGCGCAGTATGCTGCCGCTATACTGGCGCTGACTGTACTTGCTGCTTTAGCTTTGGTATGTATTGTCTTATCAATCAATCAATCAATCAATCAGCCTACATTTACCCACTGCCAGGTGGGTAAATGTAGGCTGATTGATTGATTGACTATTTCGGTTTTGAGCCTGGCGATCTACCGCTATCCGCTATCTAACATCTATGGCGAGTGACGTCATCCGTTCAACTGGCTGGTCTGCCCACTCGATATCTTGGGAATCTGTCTTGTGAATCTGTATAGGGTGATTGGTATTTTCAGCAAATTTAAACCGATAATGCCTCATCCGTGAATTAATCAGTTTCGAGTAAACGAGGTTTTTAAAATTTCCTATGTTTTCCATAATTTGACATACGAAAAAAAAATTACTTTGGGAAGCTTTTTCACTGTCATTTGATAGCTGATTCTGTAAAATAGCTTAAAATTAAAAAAACTTCATAAAAATTTTAATGCAGTGAGCCGAGCGAATTTGTAAAAATATGTAACTGAGCGTATAAATCAATTAAAAACATCCCTGTTTAAGCAGCTATCTACCGTAGTAAATTGTTTTATAACAATTTAAGAACCAAGAAAACTATTGCAATAATAGCAAAGTAGGTAGAGAGTACCCTAGAAGCACAAGAGTAATTTTTGTATGGAATCAGACCCAACATTGTGGCAACTAGAGAGACATACCGCGAGAAACGTTTTAGAAAATATATTATATGATTTTATGCGAAAACTTTAGAACAAAAGAGAACCTTGTTCCTTCCAGGAACTTCTCTCCATCTACTTTGCAATTGTTGCCACAATTTTTTTGTCATAAAATTTGTATAAACAATTTTCCATGGTGGACATTACATACATTTTTTTTTTGATAAAATCGTTGTTGTGAAATTTAAAATATGTTTGATTTTTTTCATCACGTGATTTGGTGGGCTCACTGCATCAAAATGAAGAGTGTTTTATTTACTTCACGCTATTTCACAGAATCATCAATTTATAAGCTATCAAACGACAGTCAAAGATAAAGAAAAAAACTGACCAAGTGCGTGTCGAACTTCGCACATTTAGGGTTCCGTAATAAATATGGAATATAAGCCAAAACTAAAAATTAGGAAGGTACTCACTTCACATACACCTGATACACCCAGCCAAAAAATCATTCTTCACCAGAAAATATTTACTTTGTTTTTCATAGTGTTTATATGAATTACAAAGTTATATTTGCGGTTTTTAATAAATGTTTTATATCGTAAAAACTGCTTATTTTATTAAGTTCAAACCAATTTTCGTTGAAAGTGTTTATTGAAATATGTAACATATATATTTTATAGGGCTCCGTACCCGAAAAGTGCCAAACGGGACCCTATTACTAAGTCTCCGCTGTCCGTCCGTCCGTCTGTCACCAGCCTGTATCTCATAAACCGTGATAGTTACAGATGAAATTTTCATAGATTATGTATTTCTGTTGCCGCTATAACAAATACTAAAAAACAGAATAAAATAAATATTTGAGGGGGCTCCCATACAACAATCCACTCCAGCTCCACACCATCCCTACCATTGAACGGTGGTACGGAACCCTTCGTGCGGGAGTTCGACTAGTACTTGACTTGACTTTTTTCCACTTTGGAATGGTCTGTCTCTTTAACGATTTACTTTGAGGAAAATGGTTTCAGTAAACTCAACGTCATTTTTAAAGACCTTACTAAAGACATCCCACACATATAGCTTTGATGGAATAAAATATTTTTTTGGTTTCAATTTCGTGTATGGTTCCATGGGGAGCCACCCTTATTTTTTTTTTAACTGTTGTGTAAAAATTAAAAGCCAGAAGTTAAAACTGTGTAGTCGAACCTGCAGTCCCGTTGTTCCCACTTGAGTCTTTCCCCACTATGGGGACAACGGGACATCATTGTTTTTCCGTGCCTTTGTCCCCATCGTAGTGATACAGCCAATGGGGACAACGGGATGTTAAGATTTGACGCGCCGTTGTCCCCTTCGTGGGTTTACGGATAATGGGGATAGCGGGATATTAAGATTTGAAGTGCCGTTGACCCTCTGAATCATATTTATTTTAAAGCTTAATTAATACCGAGTGAAACAAGAGCTAAAATAAATCAATTGGTAGTTAAATTATAAAAGTTATATTGATGGGTTTTATCAGAATCAACAATGTAGTAACTGTTAGTTTCGGAATAAAGTTGCTGTAACATACGGACGGCCGGACAGACAGACAGACTTTACGAAACTATAAGGTGAACCCTTAGTTCCGTAGAGAGACAAGGAACTTGTCTCTCCACGGAACCCCAAAAATGGGGATAAAGATAAAAACCCTAGGTCTTGGATGTTTATATGTGTGTGATGTCACACAGCGTATCCTAGTATGTGGTCGGAAGCATGGTAGCTATGTGCATGAATAGAAATGTTTATGTTTTATGTTTATGTTTAACGAGTTACCCAAAGTAATTTAGTTTCTTCTTACTTTATAACTTTATATATTGGAACTATTTAAAAAGCTAAATTATACAAAAGCCATTCATTTTAGGATAAGGCATTATACCTAGGGTTAAATTTGCTGGAAATGGGCTCTTCAATATTTGTATCGAATAACCAATCACCCTGTATATGTATATTTGTCCGTCGATGTATTGTGCAATGTAATTTTCGGATAAACTCAACATTATGTCAATATCTATGCGGATGTACCAATTCCTAATAGGTGGTACCCTGGGCAGAGATTTAGGTTATGTCTCTATAACCATACTTATACCACAGAATACCTAATAGTACTACGTACAGAAAGATTACTCCTCAAAGACACTTAAATAAATAGCTACTCTCACCGCGCGGCAATAGAGCGCAATGTAGCTTGCACCTGCGCTACGTGCAATAATCGCTTAACACCATCAGAAACCCGCCCGTGCAGTCTAGATTGCGCCGCATCACTTCGCCTGAGAGCTTCATTTACTCTGATAACTCGCGATGCGACTGCGAGCCAAGCGAGCGGCAACCTTAGTGAAATCCCGAACTCCGGGTCAGCCAGCCAAACGTACCTAAACCTCTGAGTGAGACACCCCTGCTTATACTTGTGACGAGATACACACCCAAAATGATGAAAGAAAAAAAAACAGATTTAATGATTGATCACATTTATTATCATTTTCGTTAGAAACCCAAAAGTAATTTAAATGAGAAATTAAGAACTTACGTATTTTGGTTAACAATCATAGAAGAATATTATATATTTCTAAATCAGAATCATAGAACAACATAAGTATCGGAACGTCATATTCAGCAAAAATGCGGAGCGAAGTTTGAAAAGGTTGCTCGGAAGGGATCGAAAATAAATTGGTAGATCATCGTCAGACTGTAATTTAAACTCATTTATGCGTGGGATACATTTGATCAGATGTTTCAGACCCCGAGTAATAAAATAAACAAATATCTTAGCTAATAAAAAATATACCTTCTGCTGGAGCAGCCATGACAGCCACGGCAGTTGCCACGAAGAAAGCCAAAATCAACAGTTTAGTCATGGCTTCAAGATTGTTATTTACTCCTAATGTTTGAAATACTTGGTACTTGTGAAGCTCGTGGACCAAGTGATGCCAAGAAATCCTAGCACCCCCTTTTTATATGCCGCTATTGCCATACAGAGGAATCAGGGAACCCCCACGGTTGTTGTGGAGGTCAGGTCAGATATAGTGACGGAATAAATGGCGAGTACAGTTCGCGCGGCCTGCAAACGCGTCGCCCCTTGATAAAATATGTACCTGTTCCATTTATTTTAAATAAACAAATGAAACAGTGTTTTCTTGTTCTGTCGTGTATCTTCGACAGAATATCGTTTTTTTTTTAGTTAATGTTTATGGCGATCAAGTGTAGCTAGGGGCGTTCACGCTTGTTTCTCACGCAGGAGGGTAAAGGTTTAAATCCCGGTGCTGACCATATATAGTAAACCTTCATTACTCCAACTGCCTTCAACGGCGTAGATTTCAACATTCTCGTTGAGCTTCTCAAATCCCTGAACATCTTCTCCTTCTCTCAGCTGATTCGACTCTTATTTGAGGGATCCGCAACAGCGTATCAGGTCCTAGGAGACATTTACTAGTAGGTGTTACCTCTTTACAGGCGTCCCTCCAGGTGGCATTTTTTCTCCTCTTCTATTCTCGATTTTCTATAACTCCATCTTGGACGTGCTGTCTTCCTCATATCATCTCCATCAATCTCCAGATTTATCGCAACTTCCCTCCTAACGATGGAAACTCTGCTGTAGAGGCCCTAACGCTAACCTTAAGGGTATAAGAAGTTGGGCTCCATCCCGAGCAGGTCATAGGTCATAATTATAGATATCAGACCTTGTTTTAACTTGTTGCAGCAACAGATTATTCCACCTTTCACTTTCAATGGCATCATAGCACAAATAAAGCTAAAAACCTATGTCTTATTTTCTATAACCAGTTGTCCCGGTTAGCGCATGTCAATATGGTCAGTCGCCGAGTATTTACTACTTTTTACTCTCTCAGGAGACTTCGGTACTTTTTGCTTCGAAGGAACAAAATCACTCTCGCTCAGACTTTCCTTCTACTCCTCATCGATTATGTTGAAATATGAGGTTAAAGGGCCATTCGGTTGTGGAATACACTCCCTTGCATCATCAGGGACAGTCAGACTCTGATTATACTCGGTTCGCTCCCCACTGTACAGAAGTTCAGTAAAAGGATTCCCCGAGTGCTACAAACATTTCCTTATCAATACAAAGACTTGATAAATACCCGTGGAATAAATTAGTTGAAGTTTATCAACAACGATGGCATACATACTAATTAGACTAACACTACTGTGTTTTCTGTATCCTTGAATAATTTGAGGAATAACATAGACCCGAAAGATCTATCACGGATCTATGATGACGTTCTATTCAAAATAACTATGAAACGTCTATGTGTTAAATTGGAATTAGTGCTAATGCAACTTTCCTTTTTATCTTTTGGGCCTTACCAGTTGTGCACTTGCTGCTTTACAGATAGCAGTGGCGCGCTCTTGTCGCCGTAGAAGATCGGCTCTTCAACAGCGCCTCAAAAGCCTCTCCTCCGACACCGCCATCTTCGACGAGAAAGAGGTGATTTGCTGACCAAGCGAGGACTCTGTGCGATACGTGGAGGTTGACCGAGTCACCACTGTGTGACTCCCTCCGAGCACAGAGCCCGAAACGCTAACCAGCTCATTGTTCCTTCATAATCTGGTGATACGCACCAATTTGCCGAACTAGGCTCCACTGGCGAAGACTGAAAAGAAGACAAGCATTGCCGTAGATCACGATGATGTAACTCGAAATAGAAATGGTTTTTAATGTTATCTTGACGATGTTGACTATGCTAATTGTAAATAATGTTGTGATTAAGATAATTAAATTAAACGCGTCTATTGTATTTTTGGACCAAGTGCAGTCGATGCAGGGAATGAGCGTGGATGAAATGGTGGATGGTTTTGAAAACGCACAAATTAAACAGGTCTTATGCTGATCGATCCAGGTCACGAACTGGACAGGAATAATGTCAACAATATGGCATCTCAAAACTCAAATTTGATATCGGTGATGTCATTTTTTAACGAGTGACATGCCATTTGAAGAGCCTGTCGTAATTCTGGAATACGCATAATATTTCAAACGAAACATTGAACTACCTACATACCTAATACGTATATGCAAGCAGATGGTTATGCAGATAAAATGACCAATAAGGGTTTGTACATTGTAGAAATCTTGTCCTTTTTAATAAATTATTGCTGTAAAAATAGATTTCGTAATTTAACCAAAAATCCGAAGCTATCGTTTAAGGACAATATACTTAATCAATTGTTAGCAGGTACCTATCTATGTTATAACAATTGCAACTTGTTTGTATTTTATATTTTAATAATAAGCTAACTTAAAACAGTGTCGTTCGTGTTTAATAACACTAAAGATCGTATACGTGATATGAAACTGCCATTTGTATGAATTAAAAAACTAAGAATATTCCAAATAAACTGTTTTGGCAAGATCTCTAATAAATGTGGAGATTCTATCTAAAAAAACTTTAATAATATTTAAGTCGTAAGTATTAAGCCATAAGAATCAAAGAGACAAATTCATGTTGTTACAACTAGTCTTCATACCTACATGTTTTCGGATTGTAGAATTTATCTGATATTAGCGATTTTATCTATTAAAGGTGATGTAAATAAAACTATTCATATCCTAGAAATGTATTGAAGTGATACCTGTTTGTTTCCTAAGGAAATTAATAAAGTTTTGGTAGTTAGTTAACTACTAGCGACATGTAGAATTACGTAATTTTGATCGTTGAATCAGATACTGACGATATCAAACTTTGAAAAAATGATGATCAAATGAGCAATAAATCTAATCCAATCTAATTAATTAACTTCACGCCTTTGATAATTAATGTTACACCATTTTAATACTTTCCACGACGCCATTTGAAAAAAGGATACCCCATTCTGAAGCATTTAAAATCCTAGAATCTGTTCCAGATGGCACATGGTAGGAACTGTCAGATTTGATTCAAATTAGATGAGGCTTAATAAACTCAAAAAGTACAGCGTAGATTGAGTACTTTGTTGCAGACCGAATATAAACTAAAACGTAAGCTCTCTTACAGTGATCGAATATAAGTAATATTGGTAACTAGTTCTAAATTAAAAAAAAAACGATCAAGTAAGATTCTCACAAATACAATAATATTATTTCCGAACGTGGATTCTAACCCGGATTTTCTTAAATCGCTGGGGGTGTTAAAACACGTTTCTTTTATTTATGGCATATCGTGTAGTTCATTATTTGTTGCTGTAGTGGCAAAAGAAATACACATTCTGTGAAAAATTAAACTCTCTACCTATTGTGGTTCATGAGATACAGCACGCTGACGGAAGGACGGACAGACAGACAAGGGTCCCGTTTGGCGTCCTTCTTGAACGGAACCCTAAAAAGGCCTATCGTTGTAGGCTGGGAGGCAACAATAGTATCGATCATTTCGAACGTCGATTCAAAACCACATTCAAGATGCGATTTTGTTTAAATGTTTTGACTCCCTAAACACTACGTTTAAAACGGCAAGGAAAAAAAAATAACGTGTTCTGAAAGCGAATGCATGAAGTAATAAACCTATATCGCAAATTAAAAAAATATATAATGACGATAAAGTGATGCCTCAATTTTAAACTCTCAACGGAAGCCAAATAAGTTAAATGTTCACCAAAAAAACTCCAATTTAGTTTCACAGAACCGACTTTCTATCAGAATACTAAAGCGGAGAGGAGCGAAGCGACCCCATGTAGTTTCATAAAACCGTATGTATGGTTGCTTTTGGGTCACAGATTGTGAGAAGCCAATATTATTAAATTATGGTGTTAAATACTTAAACTTAAATGTATGGGTAACGTATATTACTATAAAATAGGGTGTACATTTTGGTAAACATTTACCTTTGTGTTGGAAGAGTATTTTTTTGAATGCAAATTTTTATCCAATTTGACAAACCATTTAACATTTGCCTTATGGCAAAGACAATTCCGAGACAATACGAGCAGAGCCTAGTATATCAGGAAAATTTAAGACTACAAGCCAAAATTCTTGGCATATTTCAAATATTATTTTCAACACACTTGCTCGTAAAGTAACACTTTTTGACAGTGCATTTTGGTTCATAATTGAGATTATTGTTATTACGCACTAGTGCTTTTTTATTTGACATTACCGCACATTTATTTTTTAATTCACTAAGAGTTTATAAGCCTACAAATAATGACTATTTTTGTGAATAAATTAACTATTTTAGTATAAGTACAGATGATGATAAATCAATAACCATTTTTTTATCATTACTTCATCAAATTGTATTTTTATTTACCGTATTCAAAACATTATTTTTTATATGGGGTTTATCGGTTTTCCCGGTGCCTTTATTCAAACCTGCGCGCGTACCGCAAGCGCAGCTTGCGGGTTAAACAAAACCAGCGCGCTATTTTCATTACATAATTGTTGACCTTTTCTTTGTTTGATAAGTAATTATTAGCAAAAGTATTTTTTTTCCCGCTAGTGTGTTGAAAACGTCATATTAAACACTTGTGCATTGGTCATTATCATAAGACGCTCGGCTATCTTTTCGCACTCGTCGTTTCGTGTGTAATGAATGACGACTAATGACCAAATGACTTTGCACACTTGTATCATAATGTACTATTAAATTAAGATGTTCGATCAACATAGAAATGTTTTTAATTTTAAACTTTTGACCTTTTCGATCAAATGAAATAAGGTTAAGCTTAACCTAATTAGAGTTCCTTAGAGGTAATTACTTAAATAACTAATTTAGATAGGACAAGGAAAACAAGGAACATTAACTTATTTGGTGACTATATTATAAAGTTTCAAGTGTTCTTTAATAATATATATAACTAGGTGGACTACGAAATATTTGTTGAATTAAGTTTTTTATTGTACAGTGTAATAATGCGCTTTATATTCCATCACGAGGTAATCCTTAGGGTTGTTAAATTTATTTTTAAAGTTGAATTTTTAAAGTAGGGATGGAAATTATAGAGCATTGCTATACTTGGGTCAACGCACAGACCAGTCTGTGGGTCAACGAGAAGCGATACGGAAGGTCAGTGTCGGATTGTGATTGGCTGGTATTATAGTAGTGTCGGGTACGGAAATATTGTAGGAGAGCTAGTCCCTCACTTTCCTACAATATTGCCTTTAGAATTGTTAGATTAAAAAGGCTCAAAGGCCAAAAAAATCTTTGGAACTGAACATATATTATATAAACTAAATTACCAATAACCAATTTTGAAGATTCCATACAAACAAAAAATAATACATTGGTTAATACAAAAAGTATAATATGAATGTAAAAGTCAAAGCTTTGGTTTGTTTGTTTACATTTATTCTACAAGTTTTATTATACGAGTTTATTTATTCATAATTCATAATTATTTATTGAACACAGTTATTTAAAAAAGATACATTAAGATAAAACATATGTACAAAGGCGAGCTTATCTCTAAAAAGAGATTTCTTCCAGCAAACCAAGGCATGACATTTATGTATTGTAGCTATATCGTGGAATATGATAGTTTCATGAAATAGCCAACCATGGATTGATCATTTCATGAAATAGCCAACCGTTTAATGATATTCAATTATTTCATGAAATTATCCAAAGGGGTTGAATTTCACGAAAGCATTTGTATTCATCACATCGCAGCGCTCGCCCCTTTAGTCTTTACCAATTTCACCTTTAGTCAGTGTTTTGCCCTAAAATATTTCTTCGTTCAATGAAAGTTCTAATTCAACCATGGTTGACTATATCATGATATAGTCAATTCTTCGATATAGTTACGACGGGTATACCTCAAACTTCGAAACAACATTCGAATACCGAAAGCTTCGTTCTCGCCTCGACATTAGCTGTAGACATTTGATATCGCCCTTCGTTGGCCCAACTAAGTATAGTGATTAGTGGTCATGATGATTAGCGAGCGTTTGTATCGTCTTCCATAATGTACGAGATTGTGTTTCGATAATAAATGTTTCTGGTACTCGTGCAACCCTCACGACGGAGGTACAGAGCTTCCGGCGTAGCTGTGAAATGATTGACGGCGCCTATAGTGATGGATGACAATGGGACAGATTACGCAAAACTTTTTTGTAGAGGGCACTGTTTGTTTGATAAGCATTGTCAACAACAACTGAGGTTCAATGAATATCTGGATCTGTTTAACGAAACTCATTGCATAATTTTACTCATGGATACATTTGTTAGTAACCTCCGATGAAGGAAACTCTTTGCTTATTTACTCTGTTTTTATTATCTACACTGTAACTTCTACGTGGAACTGATTTGACACGTTGCTTCCCCATTATCAGGCTACTGTTTAATTTGTCTCGCAGACGTAAAATTAGAAATGTAACTCGCCATAGCAGTCAGTACTCAGAAATATCACTCACTCTAAGGTTATGATGCTCAACTACTCAGCATGATGTTAACGCAACTTTAGTGTTAATGTAGCTTCATTCTGTATTTCTGACATCAACAGCAGAACTTATCAAATAAAAAATCGACCAATTAGAACACGAGCTGTCTTTTCTAGCGACGTGATTGGCCGAATTCTCAATTTGAAAAGTATCGCGATTGATGTCGGGTATTCAGAACAAAGCCAGGTCGCCAATTGTAGCTTCAATCAAGCTTCAAGCAATCTTTCAACAGCCACGGTGGCGGATTTGATTTCCCTTTTCCAAATGACGGATAAGTGGTAAATACGGAAGGTATTATTACGGAAAGAGTTCCTTTTCATTTTTGGGTATTGCTATTAAGACATCTTCCAGTGTCATACCGGTTTCGCGGGATAAAGAAAACAAAACGCCAAGTCTTGGATGTTTATACGTGGGTGATATCACTGTTTCTAGCTCCCACGCCACAGGGTATCCAAGTATGAGGCCAGAAGCAATGTATGTGACTGCATATAAATGTTAAATATATGTTAATATGGCGCTCTGCGTCCCGCACGACAAATACGCACGGCACTGTAAGCGCACTAAATTAAGGATTGCTGAATGAATGACAATGCCTTTTCTTGATAATGCCTTCCTCTCTCTATGAATCAGGTCTCATCCTGGAGGACAATAATGATCGATAGCTGTATAAACAGAGAACCTACTTTCAAATCTAAATCAAAAAGTTATCAGATATGATAAGATGTTTTGAAGAATAAATTATTTATTGCATGATAATATGATCTACGTATTTCATTTGTTAGTACCTGTCGTATGAATCATGGGCTCCTATCCTATCGAGATGAATGAAAATGCTACTTTCACCTGAGCTGAATGAGTTTCATTGCTCGAGTAGGAGCCAGGGCAGAGAGGGGTGTTATTTACATTAGGGACATAACATCTACTTCCTAGAAACTTTTACTATGATACCGAAAGTATCGTCCTATGAACAATTCGGCTATACTTGAGACTTCAACATGCCTACTCCTAAACATTTTCATTTCAAGCCTTTATAAATCACAACAATGCAACGATTTGTTTATATATTATATATTATATCTAACTACTTAAAAATAATTGACAATGAGAATGTGCTAATGAAATCTTAAAGTTATGCTTTGAGTAATATAGTAACTCAATGAAGTTATGTGGTAAGTTTCGACGCCATTTTGGAGTAGCCTTCTGTGATATCCTGCGTGATATCTACAACTGGCCTATTATTCTCTGAGAGCCACGTGCTGGCGCTTGCACCTTGTCTGTACGCGTCTACTGCACCACGTGCCGCTGAGTCAGGCCTGAAAATTGATTTATAAGAATAAAACGTTATTAAGTCTACAGTCTTCACAAAATAAAAGGCCCGGTGACAGCGTCCGAGGCACTGACGTAATAAGGTTGAATTTAGTTTGGGCCACCGGGCCTTTTATTTTGTGAAGACAGTAGTCCAAATGGTTATAGTGCATTCCATATAACTTTACCCTTCCATGTTAAGTTGGCTGTAGAGCACACTTGTTAATAAATTGGGAAAAGCAATATCCAGTTGCCAGACTCAGATTAAAAAAATAAGATGTCAATATTAATTTCATTATTTTTTAAAGATTGTGGAGAAATATGCTAAAAGAAGAGAGATTGTAGTTACTCACGTTTGTGCGGGTAGACTCTTTATAAAATTCATAAGCCCTTTGGTATTAATTTGATCTAATCCACTGGTCTTTTCAGCAGACAGGAGGGGTGTGTCTGTGGCCCCAAAACAGATGGTCATCACTCGGACTCCCGTGCGGTCGAAATTCTCTGGAGCCTAAAAGAAGCATAATAAAATAAAGATAAGATTAACTAAAATGACGCTACGAGAAAGTTTATCAGGAATTTATTCGAGATTGTTCGCTATGCTTATGATCAATAATAAAGGGGCATTAATTTCTTAATGTGATTTATCGTATTATCCAATCCTCATTAAAAATGTTAGAGAGCTAAAATTCTCAGGATAAGATGTAGTTTATTTATTACTTACGCCAAGGCACCTACTGAATTGTAAGACAGCAGCCTTAGTTCCGTTATAGATTGACACAGGAAGGATGCTAGTAATTGCTGCCACTGACGCGATGTTGACCACTGCGCCACCTTTCCCTTGTTTGTCTTTACCCATCACTTCCAAACATTTGAGTGTACTGGATACAAGTGCTGTCTGAAAGTGAAGATGTGATGGAACTGTCAATAATTTTTATCATAGCCGAAATCGGTTTGCAACCACGTTTAACCAATATTTTATCCTCTGCGTCATAGGAGGCTACTCCATCGCCGGTGTGGAGATATTGTTTGGTCATGCATGATTGCTATGTGACCCAAAGAGTCAAAGTCTAATAGGTACACACAACTGGTTATAACTGGATGTAAGTTTACTCTCGAAGTTTATTTTATCGATGGTACTTGCTTTTTATACGCATTTTATAAGTATAGGTAACGTTTACAGGTGACCGAAAAAAATGGACACACATTCATCCAAATGTTGCCGACCAACATCAGGTTCAATAAAGGTTTAACGACTGGTTTAGCCTGGCGGGTAGTGACCCTGCCGACGAAGCTGACGGTCCTGGGTTTGGATCCCGGTAGGGGCTAATATTTGTGTGATATGCTTGAATATTTGTGTCTTGGTCTTGGATGTTTCCTATGTATTTACAAAAGTATTTATTTCTAATTAATATATCGTCGTCTAGTACCCATAACATAAGCCTTATTGAGCTTATTATGGACCTAGTTCAGTTTGTGTACGTTTGTCTGCTAATATTTATTTATTTAAAATATTTTATGTAGCGCAGAGCCTATTATCTGGTCTAAGTGTATGACTGGTTAAGTGAGGCTCAACAAAAATTTATAATGACTGTAATAATAGAAGCCAACTTCGAAAGACTTCATCGACAAAATAATTGAGATCTAAATGGGTAATAAGTTCTATAGATAAATCTGATATTCGCAACGAATTTTATCAGAATACAAATACTTTAATGTTAGGGCCAAACTTCTATGAGTTCTATGAGGTTCAATAGTTTTTCAGGTGTCAAAAGAAGCTCGAAGTGGTTTGTGTAATGCTATTATAACTTTTTATTTATTATGGAAAGACACTGCACTGCGTCTTGTTTTCATTATAAATACAAATGTTTATTCCGACTTACATAATTGAGCAGAATTTCTTTCTTATACATATTCGGGCTGTCATTCATGATACCAGCATTGTTGAAGACCCCGTCTATGTAACCATACTGTTTAATAGTGGTGTCAAAAGCTTGGAATAACTGTGAATCATCGGTCACGTCACATTTGAAGAATTTGACTTTGCCGATCCCATATTTCGAGTTCAGTTCCTTTTCAAAAGCTTCACCAACAGTTTCTGCGGAATCCAAGACTCCAACGTGCTGAAAAAAATGGTTATATTGCTTCTCTTGCTTTGATATAACATTTACATACTTTATTAAATTGTAAAAATATGTCGCAATATTTCAATTTTTATTTTGATATACCCAGTGTCACTCTCACAGTTGAGAAGAATCTAACAATACATCTCAGGCTAAAATCGATCAAGCCGTTAAGTTTACATACACTCGAAAAACATAACCCTCCTTCTGGCGCAGTTGGGTAAAAAGACCTCCGACACAATAAATTAAACCTTGTTCTAAAAGTTGGCTACCGATTTTAATGCAACATGACTAAGAATGTTTTATTAAAATATCATCTTAAGTTATCATTTCAGCTTAACAAAGTATCAATGTGCATCACAGGGAAGTCTACTAACATTAACAGAAAACTTAATTCAAATCCGTCCAGCCGTTTCAACGCCATTTGTGTCACAGTTCTTCGGGGGTTACAAATGTCTTAATAAATTGTTAGGGTCGATACTTATTTGGTTCATTTTCGTTGAAGTTATCGAGTGAATATTTAAAATCCATTCACTCAATAATGTCATCGATTCAAATTAAAAAGTTAGATTGGAACCGAACTTGTAGACAGTAACGGGGGGAAAAAGAAAAAAGTGGCAATGGCGGTTGAAGTGACTGGTTGCGCGGGCATTCCTGCTGTGAGCCGTGGTCGAAGACGGTTATGTAACTGAAGGCTTACCATAGTGGAAGAATAAATTTAATTATTGTACACGACAGTGTTTTCAGTATCTCGTCCTCAATTATTAAGGTAGCAAATATCATCACAAAATGCTATAAACTTCAAGCCCAAGAGCTCTTTCTCACCTTGGCTCCATCTTGAACGAGTACCCTGACAATACAAGCACCGATACCACTCGCAGCTCCCGTTACCAAAAATACTTTGTCTTCCACTTCGTAACTAGGCATCTTGGCCTGATGCTGCCTACTGGTTGAATGAAGGCGACAGTGATTGGCATTATTTTAGTTATTCATTTGCTGACGTAATTTCAACAAACATGAAAGTCATGATAAGCAGTTTCCAGTTGTTTTTTTTGTAACAAACAAAACACATTTTTGTGATAACAACAATAAACTACTACTTAATCTTCTTATTGCTTCTAGATAACTTAGTTCATAAAGGAAGATAATAAATGTTGTGAAAAAAAGGCCAAGTGCGAGTCGGACTCGCGCACTAAGGGTTCCGTACCAACGTACAATGGTAGGGATGGTGTGTAGTGAATAGTTTGGATTTTACATAGCAAAATGTTGTTTACAAAGTTATTGGTGCGGATACTTTCACACTCCAGTAACCAGGTGGTGCGTTCATAAGATTGTGGTATTGAAAGAATTGTTGTATGGGAGCCCCTTTAAATATTTATTTTATTCTACTTTTTAGTATTTGTTGTTATAGCGGCAACAGAAATACATTATCTGTGAAAATCTCAACTGTCTTACTATCACGGTTCACGGGAAACAGCCTGGTGACAGACGGACAGACAGCGGAGCGTTAGTAATAGTAGTAACTACGTAACTATCTCGAAAAACAGCATTAGTTTCGTCAATATTTCACACTTTTCCCGTCTCCTATACACAGATTTGCTTAAGTGTCTACAAAGATAAGATATCTGGTTACGTTATGCCAAAGAAGAATTTATAGATTTATTATTAAAAATAGTCAAACATTTATCGACCGAAATTCCTATACAAATTAGCGACATCACCGCTATGAGCTAAGTTCAGTCGTCCACAAGACATCGGTACGGAGCACGTCCTTTTCGCCAGCACTAATAGTTCGTGAATTCGTGAGTGTATCGACACAAAGCAGTGCTGCACAGCGTTTCCGTAAGTAAATAAATTGTGTAGACCACCCTATACTAACTTTCTCGCATGATGCTTTCGGTGTTGTTATTTAAATAATAGTTTGTGGATATTCGTGAGCAGGCGTTTTGGAGACGTTTTAAGAAGTTCTAAGATAAAGTTTACATGGTCTCAGAGAAAGGGAGTTACAAGCCGAAAGGTGGTTCTTAGGGACATCATTGTGAACAACTTTTACTATGGAACCGACGTGATCGGAGCAACTTTATTTTTCTTATCTCAGTACATTTCGGGCGCAGCGCTCACCTCAGTTATATGGTGGAGTTGAAAATAAAGTTGCTCTCATCAAGTCGGCCCCATACTAAAAGTTGTTCAGTATAATGTCCCTAACAACCACACCACCATACAAAACAACTCTTTTCTTCTTTAACCATGCCCCGCACTATGAGTTTATTCCGCCCGCCGCCTAACGTACGTAAGGGATATATGGCACTGTATGCATATTGTATGGGAGCTACCATATTTAGAGTTTTGCGGTAATAATTGAGTACGCCATGTTATAGATAATATTAAGAGATACTACGACGAGAAGTTTGAAAAAAATCGTTATCCCGTTTTTGAATAAACTCAATAAATGTGTTTGATTTGTATGACAGGTACCTTAAATAATCATGTTATCCAAAAACAAAAAAAAATGTCCTAGATAAATACAAAATTTCATCCAATTCGGTTCAGTGGTTTAGGCTCTAGAGCTGACAACGGAAAACAGCCATCCATATATACATACACACGCCCACACACAAACACACACATACATACACATTTGTTTTTCACTTTTTCGGATTAAGTTAACGATAGAGAAACTATCCCCATCAAAATCTCAACCTCGATTTTTTTACGATTGCAATACTTCCTTAATTTTCACTTCGTTCAACTCGAAAGTAAAAAGTTTAACATACGTATAAAATTGCAATTTTCAATTATGTTACCTACCACAGAGTAACTAAGTAAATAGAGGAGGTCCATTTTCAACGAACAAAAGTTAATATACTGACACTCTTCACTCATACGGCCGTACTTCTTTGTTTCAATATACTTTATTGCACGGTAAATAATGATAACAAACAAATGAACAGTTATGCGCAAAGGGGAGCTTATCTCTAAAAAGAGATTTCTTCCAGCAAACCTATTCAGTACAGGAAAATCTATTGCTAGTAAGAGCAGTCTAGTGCACAATATAAAATAACTACCTACTAACTATACAATATAATATAAGTAAATAGAATCATGTCATACAAAATAGTACATACATATATCAAGGTATAATATATTTATATATTAACATAATACTTACATATTTAAACTTAATACGCAAGAGAACGGAGATGCAGTTTTAATCTTTTCTTGAAAAAAAAATGGATGGACTATCCCTAATAGCGCAGGGAAGTGCGTTCCACAGTCGGATTGCCCTTAACTTGAACGAGTGTTCGTAAGCGACAGTGTTGTGCTGAGGAGTTGAGAGAAGAGACACGGTGTGAGATCTGCGATTCCTGTCCTTGGAGAAAAGGAACTCAAAACGTTCATGAAGATAGGTGGGATAGCATGGATTTCTCAAGATATTAAAAGGTACGAGAGAATGTGCATATCACTACGAGGATGAATCGAAAGCCATACTAGCTCCTTGCGACATTGGAGACATGTTCGTACTTGCGCAGCCCGAATATAAACCGAATCCCAAGATTCTGAAGTCGTTCGAGTTTAAACATTTGTTCTTCGTTCGCACTGACCTAGCAAACATGCGCGTAGTCGATTAATGGCAGAAAATGGAAGGGACTAAGCAAGGGTGATTTTAGTCTGCCGTGGCAGGAAGTACTGCAATCTGCAATCCCCCCGTCACCGTCATCGCCTCCATCGCCTGTGGTGCCCGCTACGCTGCCACAGATTAGTGAGATGTTCAACCAGAAGTTATCGGCTAATTCTGCGTACATGGTCAACCTGAGGCAATCTATTAAGACAGATTTAAAGGCGATGATTACAACGGAAATTGGATCGGCCATTTAGCAGCTTCAGGATGAGTTCACTGAAACAACAGACTATCTATCAGCTGAGCAAAAACACATCAATAGCAGGATGACTGATTATGAGCACAGACTTAAGGAACTAGAATCGGAAAATCTGAATCTGCGAGGTGAACTCACTACAGTCAAGACTAGGTAGGGAACTGTCGAGAAAATCTCACGAGGTCTTAATGTTGAGATGCAAGCGGTACCAGAAAATCATAGTGAAAATGTTGTGGAGCTATTCAAAACCTTATGCAACTCCATTAATTTTCCTAATACTGACAACGAAATCAGGGCCTTTAAGTAGCTAAACATGACCAAACCTCACCTCGTCCGCGAAACATTCTGACGCCTCGTCTCCGTGAGTCGGTTCTTTCTGCATCGTTACAATAAGGATAATCCGAAGGACAAACTTAACACACGTCATCTCGGGATCACCAATGATACAGCCGAAATATATGTCACTGAACACCACTCACCTGAGGTCAAGCTTCTCTATGCTGAAGCTAGAAAGTTCAAGAAAGCTCAGAAATATGACTTTGCTTGGGTGAAGCACGGTCAAGTGTATGTGCGCAAAAATGTGGATAGCAAGGCTGTTCTTATAAAAAGCGTCGACAGCCTCAATAAATTGGCCTGATGTAGTATTTAGTATTAATTTGTCCATAACATCATAACTTATATCCTAACAATCATAGCAATAACAGTGTTCAATATATTTTATCAGAATGTTAAAAGAATTAGGTCTAAATTAAATTATGTATATTTAAATGCAATTAACACTAATTATGACGTTATTTCCATGACAGAGACTAATTTTAATTCAGGAATCTACGACGGGGAAGTACTCGACAGTAGATTCAATATTTTTCGTCGAGATCGGCTAGACACAAAAGTAAAAAAGTCGAGGGCGGTGGGGTTATTGTAGCTGTTAAAAAGTAAATAAATGTGATTCGTCAAACTTCATGGGAAACCAATATTGAGGACATATGGGTGTCAATAGCGAGCCACCGATCTGAAGTTCCCACCTTGCATATTTGCGTTTGCTATATTCCTAATCATATATCTATAGGTGAACTAACTGTGTTCTATAATAATCTGCAAACCATAATACTTGGGGCACGAGATTGTGATGAGTTCCTAATCATTGGTGATTTTAATACACATCGTATGACATGGTCCAGAGATATAAACTCACGTGTTTTGTTTCCAAGTGACCCATCAGACCCAAGGGCTCGTTTGTTGCTGGACACAATGTCAGTCTGTAGTCTTCACCAGTTTCAAAATATACCGAATGCAAATAACCGTTTGCTTGATCTCGCATTATCTACAATGTCAACGGTAAATGTCTATGGTGCTGACCCTCTGTCACGATTGGACTGCCACCACCCATCGTTAGTAGTAAATGTCGTTGAACTTAAAGTTGCCAAAACGGCTAGGAGTAAGACAAGGCGTCTAAACTTCCATAAATGTAACTATGAGAAGGTAAGGCAGGATATTTTGAGAGTTGATTGGGTTAGTCTTCTATCTGTGGAGGACATATATGAATGCATTCGTAATTTCTACGACGAACTTAATAGCATCATAAGAGATCACACGTCACTTACTAAGAGTGATAGTCATAAATACCCTTTCTGGTACAATTCAGCTATCAAAAACTGCCTAACAGAAAAAAATAAGTACCACAAATTATATGAAATATGGTAAAAATCGTGATTATTACACATTTTCCCTTTTAAGAGCTCGGTGCAAATCTCTCACAACTGGTTGCTATCAGAGATTTGTCTCAAATGTCAATGAAGACTCTCTCGATGACAATATCAAGGGTTTTTGGCGATTCGTTAATAGTAAAAAAGGTAGTGCCTTTGATAAGGTCAACCATATAATTCTTTGCCAAAAAATCACGTCTCATGGTATACATGGTTCATTGTATAGATGGTTGGAGTCCTATCTTGATAAACAAAGTCAACTGGTCGCACTGAAGGGATCCACCTCCACGCCGGTCGCTATTCTATCTGGGGTTCCGCAGGGGTCACACCTAGAACCTCTCCTATTCATCATTTTCATGAATGATATTGCAAAATACATCCGAAGTACATGCCTAATGTATGCTGATGACTTAAAAATATTTGCCAGAATTAACAGCTTACTGGACTGCCAGGTGCTGCAGGACGATTTGCGAAGAACAACGGAGTGGTGTGAGTCCAATCTTATGTACCTGAACGTAGCAAAGTGTTTTGTTATCACTTTCACTAATAAGCTCAACAAGATAACCTATGACTACAGTTTAAAGGATACCATATTGTTACGAAAAACATTGGTGAGGGATTTGGGAGTACTATTTGACGAACAACTTTCTTTTCGTCCCCATTATGATGGTATTGTTAAGAAGGCTCGGCAAATGCTGGGTTTTGTAATAAAAAATACCAAAGACTTAAAAAGACCCAGTAGTCTCATACTTCTGTATAATAGCCTAGTCAGGAGTATACTTGAGTATGGTTATCAGGTCTGGTCGCCATTTTATGCCGTCCATATACATAGCATAGAACAGGTTCAACATAAATTGCTTAATGTATTATCATACCGATGTAATCTGGGACGAGAACATTCTGGTTACCTTCACGTAATGAACAAATTTAATATAACCTCTCTCGAACGACGACGTAAGTTATTGGACTTGAAATACTTGAATAATTTGATTCACAATAGAATAGATTGCCCACCCTTACTTGAACTCTTAAAATTTAGCTACTTCACAAGAACCCGTAGAACTTTAGACCATTTCATGAGCCTGTCCATCGAATTAATGTCTCTTGTAATGAACCAATATCTAGAATGTGTCGTTTATATAATAAATTAAGTATTGAAGTATATGATGAGATTGATATAACTACATGATAATAATCGTTACAAATTTAATAAATCAGTCCAAAAATTATTATCAATCCTCTGCTCGTTGTCACTCTAAACTTAATTATTTAATTTGAATTGTAGCTTTATTTTTATCGGAATTATAATTAATGTATCTTATGTGATACCTAATTGAATGATGTAATTAATTAATTTATGAATAATTGCCAATTCGATGCACGTTACTGAATTTTTATTGTAAAATATCTAGCATTTTAATGTTGATTAATTGTGTTCCGCCTCCCATATGTCGCTATAAGTGTTTACATACTTTGGAGAGCAGTCGGCTTTAATAATGTTAATAAAGAGCCCATTGCCTGATCTTATCAAGGTCAACATTCAACAACTCTACGGTCAGAGTCGCATCATACGATCTCTCCGTATGATGCGACTCTGTGCCGATATACATATATTTGGAAATCATCTGCGTAAAGATGATAAGAAGAAGTAAGTACATCAGATATGTAGTTAATATATACTGAGAAGAGAATATGTGAAAGGATTCCACCCTGCGGAACACCTGCGGAAAGATCACACCAGTCCGTCGAGACCTTCTCAGACTTAATGCGCTGCTGGCGATCACTTAGGTAGGAATAGAAACAACGAGCCGAGTTTGAGGAGACATTAAGTGACTTTAGGATTTCACCTAATAAATCGAAATCAACGCAGCTGAAAGCGCTGCTAAAATCAAGCAAAGTAAGAACGGTGAGCTGCTTTCGATCCATGGCCAATTGGATGTCGTCAGTAATTTTGAGTAAAGCCGTGGTAGTGCTGTGACCCGACCTAAAACCTGATTGGAAGGGATTCAATAAGTTCATGGAAGAGAGGTGAAGGTAGAACTGGTTGTGGACAATCGATATTGGTAGGCATAATAGATATTGGTTGGTACTCTTTATAGGAGGCGGGATTGGACGTTTTAGGCAGGGGTATCACTAGCGCATTTTTCCACTGACTTGGGAAGCAGCATTCAGCAAATGAATAAATTATCCCAGTGATGGGAGACAACAACTCATCAGCAGATCTTGTCATTACCTACCGCCTTTGATAAGATCGCATGTATTGCCCTCTGAACTGCGCCCATTCCGAACATGGTCAAAATTAAGGGTGGGTTAAGAGCTGCGGTCCTAGAGTGCAGGTTGTGGAGGGTAGCTTCCTTAACAATCGGTTCTATAACAACAGAGAAGACTTAAATCTTATAACAACAGAGGAGACTTAAAATAATCTATTGAGACAGTTGAGGTGCACATTTCCAGCAGCCAAGTCCCGGGACTTACGGACACGAAAAGAATTTCCAAACCTGTGCTGGAGTGTACATCTCAAAACTCTCGTAGATATGACGGCGTTTAGCATCATGACCCAGGTGGGAGCAACGATTACGGTGGCGTTTGAAAATAACGAGATTAACGCCGGTCGAATCCTTCTTATAACGGAACAAAACTCTTGGCACGGTTCCTCTTAGTCATCAGACCCTTATTGGAGTCAGTAAGCCATGGCGCAGGAAGGTGTTTGACTTTAACCTTTCTGATCGGAGCGTGTTTATCAAACAAACTCAGGACAATCGAGTTAAAGCTCCGGACTTTGTCATCAACGGTTTCACTAACAAAACTTTTTCTACTTTGGAAGGGTCTGTCTCTTTAACGATTTACTTTGAGGAAAAATGGTTTCAGAAACCTCGACGTCATTTTTAAAGACCTATCTATGTAGACATCCTACACATACAGCTTTAATGAAAAAAAATCTTTTTGGTTACAGTTCCATGTACGGGGAGCCCCCTTATTTTTTTAAAATTGTTGTGAAAAAATCGTAAAGCGGTTTACAGAATACATCTACATACTAAGTTTAAACTGTCTAGTCGTGGTAGTTTCAGAATAAAGTTGCTGTGACAACTGACGGACGGACAGAGAAACTTGACGAAACTATAAGGGTTCCTTGTTTCTCTACGGAACCCTAAAAAGGGGATAAAGAAAAAACCCTAGGCCTTGGATGTTTATATGTGTGTGATATCACTATTTCTGGTTCCCACGACACAGGGTATCCCAGTGTGGGGTCGGAAGCAAGGTAGGTATGTACCTGAATATAAATGTTTATGTTTATGTTTAACGAGTTACCCAAAGTAATTTAGTTTTTTCTTACTTATTAACTTTATATATTGGAACTAGTAAAAAAGCTAAATTACACAAAAGCCATTAATTTTAGGATAAGGCATCATACCTAGGGTTAAATTTGCTGGAAATGGGCTCTACAATTTATTTATCGAATAACCAATCACCTGTATATATTTGTCCGTCGGTGTATTGTGCAGAGACAGAGATTTAGGTTAGGTCTCTTCCATTCTCATAAAAGTGACGAAATGCACACTCAAAATGATGATGAAAAGAAAAAGAAAACATATTGAATGATTGACCACATTTATTTTCATTTTCATTAGAAACCCAAAAGTAATTTCAATGAGAAATTAAGAACTTATGTCATATCCTGATAATAAAATAACGCAAATATTGCAAATATTAATGCCGGCAATGGCAGACACCCCTTTCGCACCATCCGCCTTTGTACCTCATTGTCAGACAATGCGCCGCGCAGGCTGAGTCACCGACCCCGAACCCTGACAGAAGGTCGCAGGTTGCACGAGCTAGTCGAACGTGACCCTCGCCCGGTAGTAGCTCAGCTTCTAAAACAACATGAATTGATAGGTTTTGGTTAGCTGGGCGTATTTTGGTTAACAATCATAGGAGCACATTATGTATTTCTCAGTCAGAATCATAGAAAAACATAAGGATCGGAACGTCATATTCAAAAAAAATGCGGAGTTTGAAAAGGTTGATCGGAAGGGATCGAAAAAAACTTGGTAGGTCATCGTCGGACTGTAATTTAAACTCATTTATGCATGGGAGGAGATACATTTGATCAGTTGTTCCAGAACCAGAGTAATAAAATTAACAAATTTTAGCTAATAAAAAATATACCTTCTGCTGGAGCAGCCATGACAGCCACGGCAGTTGCCACGAAGAAAGCCAAAATCAACAGTTTAGTCATGGCTTCAAGATTGTTATTTACTCCTAATGTTTGAAATACTTGGTACTTGTGAAGCTCGTGGACCAAGTGATGCCAAGAAATCCTAGCACCCCCTTTTTATATGCCGCTATTGCCATACAGAGGAATCAGGGAACCCCCACGGTTGTGGTGGAGGTCAGGTCAGATACAGTGACGGAATAAATGGCCAGTACAGTTCGCGCGGCCTGCAGACGCGTCGCCCCTTGGTAAAATCTGTACCTGTACCATTTATTTTAAATAAACAAATGAAACAGTGTTTTTTTATTCTGTCGAGTATCTCCGACGTGGAAAAAATTGTTTTAGTTAATGTTGGGCGATCAAGGTGTTTCTCACGCAGGAGGTTTAATCCCGATGCAGACCATTTAGAGGAAACCTTCATTAATCCAACTGCCTTCAACTGTGTAGATTTCGACATTCTCGTTGAGCTTCTCAGATCCCTGAACATCTTCTCTTTCTCTGCCAGCTGATTCGACTCTTATTTGAGGGATTGGCAACAGCGTATCAGGTTGGAGGAGACATCAACTGATAGGTTATTATATGATACCTCTTTACAGGCGTCCCTCTAGGTGACATTTTTTCTCCTCTCCTATTCTCGATGTTCATTAACTCCATCTCGGACGTCCTTTTTTCGTCATATCATCTCCATCAATATCTAACGATGCAAACTCAGCTGTGGAGGCCCTAAAGCTAACCTTGAGGGTATAAGAAGTTGGGCTTCATCTCGAGCACGTCATAGGCCATAATGATAGATACCAGATATTCTCTTAGTCCACCTGTTAGTTTTTCAATTAGTTTCACAATCGTAGATATACAAATAAAACCTAGGTCTTATCTTCAACCACCAATTGTCCTGTTCAGCGCATGTCAATAAGGTCAGTCACTGAGTATTTACTACTTTTCACTCTCTCAGAAGACTTCGTTACTTTTTGCTTCGACGGACCAAAATCACTCTCGCTCAGACTCTCCTTCTACTCCTCATCGATTTTGCTGAGATCTGAGGCTATAGGGCCATTCGGTTGTAGAATACACTCCCCTGCACCAGCAGGGATAGTCCGACTCTGATTATATATTTTTTTATTATATTAGCTCGCCTTTGTACATTATTTTCATGGATCTCTTTTCTTTATATGATTGGTGTGCAATAAAGAAATTATATATTATGAATTACCTTAAAGCTCCGACGATGAGCTAGCCCCCTGTCAAGCATACGGAGTATTAATAACTGGCTAAATGTGTGCACAATATTGCCTCTGCCACCCCGTGACAAGGCGTGACGATATTTAATGTTGGAAATATTCTGGTGATTTTGAACATTTGCGTTGTTTTAATTATCAGTTCGGTTCGCTCCCCACTGTACAGTCAAAGAATTCCCCGAGTGCTAAAAACATTTCCTTATCAATACAAAGACTTGATAAATGCCCGTGGAATAAATTAGTTGAAATTTATCAACAACGATGACACACATACTAATTGGACTAACACTACCGTGTTTCTGTATCCTTAAATAATTTGGGGAATAACATAGACCCGAAAGATCTATCACGGATCAATGATGACGTTCTAAACAAAATATTGGGCATCGTGCTAATGCAACATTGCTTTCTATCTTTTGGGCCTTACCAGTTATGTATTTGCTGCTTTACAGATCGCAGTGGCGCGCTCTTGTCGCCGCAGAAGATCGGCTCTTCAACAGCGCCTCAAAAACCTCTCCTCCAACACCGCCATCTTCGAGGAGAAAGAGGTGAGCTTGGTCAGCAAATCACAAAAGGTGATTTGCTGACCAAGCGAGGACTCTGTGCGATACGTGGAGGTTGACCGAGTCACCACAGTGTGACTCCCTCCCAGAACAGAGCCCGAAACGCTAACCAGCTCATTGTTCCTTCGTAATTTGGTGATACGCACCAATTTGCCGAACTAGGCTCCACTGGCGAAGACTGATAAGAAGACAGCATTGCCGTAGATCACGATGATGTAACTCGAAATAGAAATGGTTTTTAATGTTATCTTGACGATGTTGACTATGCTAATTGTAAATAATGTTGTGATTAAGATAATTATATTAAGAGCGTCTATTGTATATTTGGACCAAGTGCAGTCGATGCAGGGAATTATTGTGGATGAAATGGTGGATGGTTTTGAAACTGTTTGAAAACGCACAAATTATACAGGTCTTAAGCCGATCGATCAAGGTCATGAATTGGATAGGAACAATGTCAAGAATATCATATGGCATCTCAAAATCCGAATTTGATATTGGTGATGTAATTTTTCTAAGGGGTGACAACCGATTTGAAGACCCGTCGTAATTCGGGAATACGCATAATATTTCAAAGGAAACATTAAACCTACCTAACTAATACGTATATGCAAGTAGATGGTCATGCAGATAATATGACCAATAAGGGTTTGTACATTGTAAAAATTATTTCCTTTTTAATAAATTATTGCTGTAAAATTTATTTCGTAACTTTAACCAAGAATCCGAAGTTATCGTTTAAGGGCAATAAACTTTATCAATTGTTAGCAGGTACCTATCTAAGTCATAACAATTGCAACTTGTTAGTATTTTATGTTTTAATAATTAGCTACTTAAAACAGTGTCGTTCGTGTTTAATAACACTGAAGATCGTATACGTGATATGAAACTACCATTTGTATGAATTTAAAAAACTAAGAATGTTCCAGATAAACTGTTTTGACAAGATCTCTAATAAATGTGGAGATACTTTCTAAAAAAAAATTTCTTAATATTAAAGTCGTAAGTATCAAGCCATATGAATCAAAGAGACAAATTCATATTGTTACAACTAGTCTTCATACATGTTTTCTGATTGTAGAATTTATTTGATATTAGTTATTTTTTCTATTAAAGGTGATGTAAATAAAACTATTCATATCTTATGTATTGAAGTGTTTATTTCCTAAGCAAATTAAAAAAGTTTATGGTAGTTTGTTAACTACTAGCGACATGTAGAGTTATGTAATTGTGATCGTTGAATCAGATACTGACGATGTCAAAATTTGATAAAATTATGGTCAAACGAGCAATAAATCTAATCAAATCTAATTAATTATCTTCGCTTGTTTGATTATTATTGTTGTTAACATTTAAATACTTTCCACAACGCTATTTGAAAAAAGATTACCCCATTCTGAAGCATTTAAAATTCTAGAATCTGTTCCAGATCGCACATGGTAGGAACTGTCAGATTTGATGATGCTTAAAAACTCAAAAAGATTGAGTACTTTGTTGCAATCCAACAGCATCGAATATAATAATGTTGGTAACTAGTTCTAAATAAAAAAAAAACCGATCAAGTGAGATTCCCACACGAAGCGTTCTGTACCATCGTACAAGAAAAGTTAGTGCATCTAAACATTATACAACAAAAATAAAATAATATTATATCCGAACGTGGATTCGAACCCAGAATTAGGGTCTCGTATGGGACCCTTCAGGTAAGGAACCCTAAAAAGGCTAATCGTTGTAGGTAGGGAGGCAACAATAGTATCGATCATTTCAATCGTCGATTCAAAACCACATTCAAGATGCGATTTCTGCTCTGAATTATGGCAAGTCAACAAATATATTCTCTGCCTATATAAATTTTAACTCCCAAAACACTGAAAACGGCAAGGAACGCCAAAAAAAATAACGTTTAAAGTGATGCCTCAATTTTAAACTCTCAACGGAAGCCAAATAAGTTAAATGTTCACCAAAAACACCCCAATTTAGTTTCACAGAACCGACTTTCTATCGGAATACTAAAGCGGAGAGGAGCGAAGCGAGCCCATGTAGTTTCATAAAACCGTATGGTTGCTTAGGTCACATATTGTGAGAAGCCAATATTATTAAATTATGGTGTTAAATACTTAAACTTAAATTTATGGGTGACGGATATTAGTATAGAATAGGGTGTACATTTTGGTAAATATTTACCTTTGTGTTGGTAAAGTATTTTTTTTGGATGCAACTTTTTACCCAATTGGACAAACCATTTGACGACCCGAATGGCCGAGTCGGCAGTGACGCTGCCCACGAAACCAAGGGTCCCGGGTTCGAGTCCCGGTGGGGGCAAATGTTTGTTTGACGAGAACGGATGTTTGTACCCTAGTCATGGTTGTTTATCTATCTAAGTATAATATTTATCTATATAAGTATAAATATCGTTGTCTAGTACCCAAGATACAGGGAATCCTAGTTTGGGGCTAGGTCAATGTGTGTAAAAGGTGTCCAAGGTATTATTATTATTATTATTATTATTAAACATCAGCCTTAAGGAAAAGACAATTCTTAATAGTAGTTTATGTGACTGCTGCGTAATGGAGGGCATTAAAACTCGAGAGTGGGTTTTGAAATGAGCCGAAGGCGAGTTTCATAATAATATCACTCGAGAGTTTTAATGCCTAATTATGTACAGTTACATACACTAGTTTATCTACACTCATATCATAAGCTCTCTTTGAAGGAACCGCATGTTTGACCGGCATTGTGGTTCTGCAATGGGGAAGAAAACTGCTTTTTTATCCCGGCAGAGTGCGATTATCGACTTGGCCTAAATAAACTGTCAAAGCTGTCAAAGCTGTTTTTTTGTTTACATAATTGTTTTCTCGTGGAGTTAAGAAAATGACGAAATGTGCTGCACATGGTTGTAAAAATAAAGGAATTCATATGTTCGAACCAAAACGTTGTGGATTCGCCGAGCGTTACCATTTCTACGCTGCAGTGCAGAGCCCTGGTGAAACTCATACAAAATGGGCTGCTAGGATTCGTGGACTCGCAGCACACTGCAATTTCAAGAGTCTTGAAGAGGCCCTACTAGACAAATTCGTCATGGGTATGGCAGCAGGACACGAGCGTGACAAGATGTTCGCTCAGGACCTCTGGGGGCTCACATTGGCGAAAGCCGTGGAGCTGGCAGAAAGCGTGCATTGTGCACGAAAACGGGCGGGAGAGGCGACCAGGAGCGTCGCACCCACCATCTCTGTAGCCCAGGACGTCGGCAGCAGCGCCGTGTTCAGCATCTCAAGAAATAAAAGAGAAAAATGTGCAGTGTGCGGTTATTCTAGACACACTAGTGACAAGTGCCGTTTTTCAAAATACAAGTGTAAAAAATGTGGCCTTAGAGGTCACTTACGGCGTATGTGCTCATCTTCAAAGGTCAACTATGTTGATAATTGCGATGTGGAGGTAGTTGATGACGGTAAGCAATTAAATAATATTCAGTGCGTCAGAGGCAAACCAATGACCGAAAAGGTGGAAATATCAGGTATCTTTCTGGAATTTGAGATCGACAGCGGTTCCGCTGTTAGGGCTATTTCTGAAAATTGCTATCTGAACAATTTTAATGGCGTGGTTTTGTCACCGAGCAACAAAAAGTTAACTAACTACACTGGCGGTAGCATCGAAACATTAGGTATTGCACGCTTACCGGTCACATACCTCAATAACACACACACGCTCGATTTCTACATTGTACACAACGGCGGGCCGCCCCTACTAGGCAGAGATTTCATTCGCATGTTTAATTTGGAGATAGCACCGGTCATCAAATATTGTGATCAAGGTGACGATATCGAGAGAGATTTAGCAGGCAGGTTCCCTAATCTGTTCTCAGGAAAATTAGGGTGTTTCAACAAGTTTGACGTCAAACTGCACCTGAAACCAGATTCCAGGCCACTGTTTTTTAAAGCTAGGCAAGTAGCTTTCTCACTCAAGGACAAAATCAACGATGAGATTGATCGCCTTGTGGGAATAGGTATATTGAAACCAATCAATCATTCGGAATACGCCTCACCTATCGTGCCGGTTTTGAAGAAAGATGGAGGGGTTAGAATTTGTGCGGATTATTCGGTTTCGCTAAACAAACAGTTAATAGTTGAAAAATAACCTTTACCAACAGTAGATGAACTCTTTTCTAAATTACATGGGGGAGAAAAGTACAGCCAAATCGACCTTTCTCAAGCATACAATCAGGTTTGTTTGTCAGACCAAGATCTATCTCAGGATTACATATGCATAAACACACACCGGGGGCTTTTCAAATACACCAGATTAGTGTTTGGTCTTTCTAGCGCCGCTGCGATCTTCCAGAGGGCCATGGAAAGTGTGCTTTCCGGTCTGGAAGGTGTAGCATACTTCCAGGACGATGTTGCCATCACTGGAGCTAATAAGCAACAACACAGAGAAATACTAATAGAAGTCATGCAGAGATTACAAGACAGCGGCCTAACCTTACAATTAAATAAATGTAAATTCTTCCAAAATGAAATTAATTATCTCGGTCATGTCATAGATAAAAATGGAGTAAGAAAGTCTCCTGATAAAGTCAAAGATATAGTGGAAGCTCTGAAATCAACGAATGTTGCACAACTGCAATCATTTTTGGGACTTATAAATTATTACAAAAATTATGTACGTAATGCATCCTCAATACTAAGTCCTTTATACGAATTACTGCAGAAAAACAAGAAATGGGAGTGGGCTGCGATCCACGAGTCAGCATTCACTAAAATTAAACAATTACTTGCATCAGATGAAGTGCTTACTCACTTTGACCCGAATGCTAAGTTAATCTTAACAGTGGACGCATCACCCACCGGTTTAGGCGCGATACTCTCACAGATTGAAAAAGATGGCTCTGAAAAACCAATTTATTTTGGTTCGAGAACTCTTTCAGTAGCTGAAAAAAAATACTCGCAAATTCAGAAAGAAGCTACAGCCATCATCTTTGGAGTTAGGCGATACCACCAGTATTTGTATGGCAGGGCGGATCCGTTTATCTTAAAAACCGATCACAAACCATTATTAACGATTTTCGGTCCGCATCGGGGAATTCCAGAGATTTCTGCTAACAGATTGCAACGTTATGCAATTTTTCTATCAGCCTATAATTATGAGATCCAATACGTTCGCAGCGCTGATAACAGCGCCGATTACCTGTCTCGGGCAACAGTACCGTTATCTAACGCGGTAGGCATTTTGCAGAGCGCGCCTGATGAGGAACGTGATCTCGACGGCCGCGCCACCTATGTACATTTTGTGGTTGACGGCAGTCTGCCGAGCACGCTGACTGAACTACAAAATGAGACCAATAATGACTCGTTGTTATCGAATGTGATATCGCACATTCAAAATGGTTGGCCTAAAAAGCTATCCGAAACTCAATGTTACATTAAACCGTTCTTTTTATGTAGGCAGCAATTATCCTACGAAAATGGTTGTCTAATGCGAGGATTCAAAGTAGTCATTCCCAACTCCTTACAGAAACGTGTGTGTGACGAGCTGCACAGCTCACACTTTGGTATAGTTAAAATGAAGAGTGCAGCACGTTCACGTTTCTGGTTTCCTGGTCTAGATGCCGCGTTAGAACAGCTGACCGCTCAGTGCAGTGTGTGCGCGCAGCTGAGGCCCTCCCCGCCCCGCGCAACGCTCACCCCGTGGCCTTACCCGCCTTCCCCGTTCTACAGAATTCATCTCGACTTCCTGGGCCCATTCAACAACCAAATGTTTTTGATTGTCGTAGATGCATTCACCAAATGGGTGGAGTGCTATCCTATGACGAACAACTATGGTTCCAGAGCAGTAATTGATAAATTACATGAACTTATGTCGCGGGTAGGCATACCTAGGGTTATGGTCAGTGACAACGCCACGTCGTTTTCTTCACATGAGTTTCAACAGTTTTGCAACCTAAATGGCATTAAACACATTTTTTCACCGCCATACAATCCCGCAAGTAACGGTCAAGCGGAGAGTTTTGTAAAAATAGTAAAGAGAGGTCTAAAAACAATAATATTGTCTAGTAGTTCTAAGAAAATAACACAAGATCGAATTTTTAAATTTTTGTTTGACTACAGAAATTCCAGAAATAGCACCACTGAAAAATCACCTTCGGAGTTATTATATGGTCGGCCTCTCAGGACAAGATTAGACATTTGCATTCCTGATGATTATCCGTCATCATCTGCTTCCACAGACCTCGCTCTAACCGTAGAGCGAAATCAGTCCTTACAGGCTAAGAGTTATGGCGGAAAATTCAATAAAAATAATTACAAAACAAATGATACCGTTTGGCTGAAGAGGTATTTGAACAATCACAAATCTACTTGGATAAGAGGCATTATTATAAAAAAGATAGGTAATGTTATGAGATCAGTCTTCCTGACCTGAACAACGTTGTTACGAGGCACATAAATCAAATGTATACGTCTAACGACAATAACATGGCCACACCTCAAGACGAGACGTGTACTGATTGGGATCCCGACATAATTCCGGACCTGCACCATGACAGTGGCCTCGTCCAAACTGCCCCCGGCTGCAGCGCGCAAAGTGCACCTAGTAGCGCTGTACCGCCGCCGCCGCCGCCGCCGCGCTGAGAGAAAGTGAGTGAGTCATCGAGTGCGCTTGCGCCGGCGCCCGCCCCTGCCACTCCGGAGTCTCCAGTAGCCACAGCGCAGGACCTCAACTCTGCGGGACGTGCCACCTCAACTGACGATCCCAATACCGGCAACGTACAGGAAACAACTCGTTCCAAACGCATTAAACCAAAAGTTGATTACAAAAAAATGTTATAGTTTTAAGAGTTAGAATAAGCTTAGATTTAATACTCTTGTAATTAAAGGGGAAGGATTGTTATGTATGAGCATTATGCCCCCCACCTTAGCATGTATGCCGGTAGGCGAATAAACGATCAGTGTGTAATAAGCCACCGTGTTTGCTTACTGTGCCGCGCTCCGACCTCCGTAACTGAACTATCTAACAGGTAGCAATGTTATAAATTTAAGCACTGAAGACCAGTTTTTTCTCACGATGATGAAGTTAAGGCAAGATATATGTAATTTTGAACTAAGCCGATTTTTCAATGTTAGTCAAACCACTGTTTCCAATGTTTTTATAACCTTTATTAATTTTATCCATCAACTTTGGAGTAAAATAAACATATGGCCTGAGCAGGATTTGGTGCAATACTTTACACCTAAGAGTTTTAAACAATATGTACCGGCACCAGGCCAAGGTCGGAGCCGCCGCTATCAGTAGCTATGATCGTCTATTCTATCTATCCCAAAATGAGAGGACCCGATTCAGCTGTAAGATTTGTAAGTAAGAATGATAAGTCTGAATTTCTCGTTCGTCGAGAAATCCGTTAGGCGTACAATAGTCGAACGAAGTTTGGTTCAGGAAGTTACAGTTTCAAGTTAGACAGAGAAAGCATATATGTCCGCGAGCCGGTAATTCACATCAGTCAGCGGTGTATTGCGCCAGAACGATCGTTGTTATATTTTATGTGATGGCACCATCTGGTTTTTGTATATATGAGCGCATTGGAACATCTTTTGTTTTAGTTTTAGTGGTCGACCACAGTTTATAATATTTGTTTGTGATATCGTATAGATATCCGTCGTAGTTTTACGACGTGAGTACTCAATGATATTTCATGTGCTCGCTAGTAGCGGCTTGTGGTGGTTCCAATTATATATTTGGTTCACGGCAATAACGATCCGAAAAGACCGGTTTACACAATTGCGATTTGAGTTCCGAAATGGGTTCTGAACTAGCGGTTACCTCAAAAGGTCCGTAACGTTTTGAAACCTTCAACTCTGCGCAATTTGAGCTGGATGTTATCGAAACGCAAGCATTATTGTTTTAGGAGATCTAACCCACACCATAGCGAAGTGCATAGTTCGATAAATACCGAACTATGAATTCCACTAGCCGCAGCACGTCCTGGGCTGAGCCAAATCATATATACCGACTCAGCTTACACATTAGACCTCCAGCGAAATTTACATTTAATTTAAAAATGCAACTTGAATCCAATCTGACCCAAGGCAATGCAAAACACCTACCCGGACCTAAACAATGAACTTTAGACTGTAAATTGATCCCTTCGTGCGTCCCCGACAACACTCAAATGTCAAAATATCAACAGGATATATTATCTGTGTTGACACCGGTTTAACTTTGTTCTGAATTTGTTATTTCCATCCGCGGAACCTCATCGATCAAACAGTCTCCCTATGCCCTGCCAACCTAGGTTTAGCCGCAACTAAACTCCTGTCTAGCCTAGTCTAAAAACCTAGTGTTATACCACGTCCATTATCGACACCACTCGAAAATGGTTGAGTTTGATTTGAATGTGCTTGAATGTTTAACGACTGTGTGTGTGGGAATTACAAAACTCGCTACTCGAAAGGAATGAGGAGAGGATTAGCCCGCGAATATCCTAAGAGCCAATCCAGGAACCCTATGGTGAAGGAAAAAGGAATTTAGGGTCGCTCCAAGCCCAGACTCAGACTCGGATTAATTGACTTACAAGTTCTTTTCTAACGACCCAAGGATAGTTTTGGAATTAGGGGTAGGTTGATATAAAGGTAGGAACCGAGGTATATCTCGGTGCTTCAGACACTCACGAAAACCCACTGAAACTCCGCAATCACAAATTCGTATAGTTCTGACGCGTAACACGGCAGACAAAACTGTTTAGAACTCGTGAAAGACGACTGTTCAGGCTTCTCGGCACCTAATGACCTCGCAGGGGCCCATCAGCTACGAGGTAGCGTAGCGATCAGATGCCAAGAAGTTTGAACGTCGGCGATTCACCGAGCTAATACTTATGGAGTCGATCTAACCTGGTCTGTGCTTCGGTCCCGTCAACCTCCTGTCTCTCTGCAAGGCCCGGGTGCACCCTAGGCTCTTCTTGGTAGACAGGTTCTTCAGCCAACCAGGTATGACTGGCAGGCCAGCACAGTGTTCCAACACAGGTTATGTTACGTGGGAAAAACCAATCGGCCACGTAATTGCGAACTTTATCTGGTTCGGGGAACCACAACACACTCAGCTATATAGACAATCCTGAGGGGAACCCGAATACAATTCCAGATGGCTTACGATTTAATTTCAATACCCAAATCAATACGCGTTACATTGCGAGGGCTTTTCGTCTCTCAGTTGTCAAAAAACTGCTAGGTTGGCAGCAACGTCAAATTCAAAATGGCCGTTCCGAAACCATCGATCGAATATCGATTTGGAATCAAACAATCACCCGCCCGGACAGGCACCCACCTGTCCCCTAATCTACGGGCAGCCGAGACAACGTTGCTACCGCTCGTTTTAGAACCGAGCCTCCTACTAGAACCTCCGCAGACCGGGGGGTCCCGTCCTTGCCAGGGAACAAGTTAACAATGCGCCCCCTGCGCCAACGTAGTGGCGGTAGGTTAGCATCCTTAACCAGAACGAGGTCACCAACACTAGGGGGGCTGGTTTTGTCAGTCCACTTAAGGCGCTGTTGTAAGATATGCAGATACTCGAGCGACCAACGCTTCCAGAAATTCTGAGTAAACTGCTGCAACATCTGATACCTTGACAACCGATACAATTTCACTCCCTCGAAGGGGTGCTCGGGCAACGCGTTAAGTGGCTGTCCTATCAAGAAATGGCCTGGGGTCAGAGCCTCCAGGTCATTTGGATCCGAGCTGAGCGGACACAACGGTCGCGAATTGAGAACGGCCTCGATCTTACAAAACAATGTCGCGAGCTCCTCAAAAGTCAGCGCGGTCTGACCTACTATACGCCCCAAGTGCGTCTTAGCTGACTTAACTACGGCCTCAAAAATCCCACCCCAGTGGGGGCAACTCGGTGGGCTGAAGGTCCACTGTATACCCCGACGGGAGAGGGCCGTTCCAATATCCACTTTATTTACATTCAAAAAGTTGTCTATCTCTCGTAAGTATCGTTCCGCACCGACGTAGTTAGTGCCGTTATCAGAGCGGATCAAAGTTGGAAGTCCCATTCGAGAAACAAACCTATCCAAACAAGCAATGAAAGCCTCTGTCGAGAGATCAGCAACGAGCTCGAGATGTACCGCCTTGGTGGATAAACAAACAAACACACATGAGCTATACCGGTCCAGCAGAAACCCGGCGTCAGGGTCCTCAGCCTTCTGGGTAACATGCACGGCCGCTCTGGGGCCATGATCCGAAGATACTACTACATGGCTGTGGGGCCAGTCCGATTCTCTCCTGGCAAGCCAGGGTGGTCCCCACCACAAATGGTGTCTAACGAGTTCAGGAGCCCGACATCCCCTGGATGCACAATCAGACGGGTTCAATTCTCCTGGTACATGTCTCCAGGTCAGTGGGACCTCAGACGACACAATCTGGGAGACACGGTTCGCAACAAAAACCTCTAAGTTATGGACCGAAGCCTTCAGCCAGCACAAAACAATCTGGCTGTCCGTCCACGCGTACACCGTATCCTCCAAAACCACTGACCCACGCAACACTGTTAGAGTGTGATTCAAAAGTTTGGTCAAAAGAGCAGCCCCGGACAGTTCCAGTTTTGGAATCGTCATCCTTGTCCGAATAGGCGCTACCTTGCTTTTTGCCAAAACCAAACGCACGTCGACCTCCCCGGTGGAGGTGACGGTTCGCAAATAAACCGCTGCCGCAAACCCTCGTTCAGAGGCATCACAAAACCCGTGAAGGGTTGCCCTGTAATCCCCAGCAGGGACCAATTTCCTCGGCAGCGATACATTATTTATATTGAGGCCCAACCATTTTGCTAAATCATTCGATACAATGCAGCCCTGAGCTCCAGAATCTAATGGGGCGCGAACGTATGTTGGGTTGCCCGCCAAATCCCAAACAAGCACAGAGGCGATCGGTAACACCACCGTCTCCGGTTGGGGGGCAACAAATTGTTGGGCCGCAAATTCCTAGCGAGGGCCCCCGGGGCCCCACTGTGCCTGTAACCGATCAGGTAGGCAGCTATACGCCAGAGGGTCCCATTGTACAAATGGCCCACGCGCCGGTTCCATTGCCACCCTACGACGCCCCCCGAAGGGGGGTGGGCGTGAATTCAACCGTGGCCGCTCCATGAGCGGGGGGGACATCACATGCGACCGACGAGGACGAGGCGACGAGCGGGGCGACAACTGAGGCGGCGTCCGAACCGCATCCGCATAGCTCGAAGGTGTCCCATGCCACCCGCCCGTTACGGCCTGCTCAACATACCCAATGTCCCGCTGAGTCGGATGCTGAGTCGCAACCGAAAACTCAGGGCCCCCCATGTGATGACCCTGAGTGCGGCCCTGCACCCCTGGGTGGCTGCGTGCTTGTGGCCCCATTGCCCGCTGAGTCGGATGCTGAGTCGCAACCGAAAACTCAGGGCCCCCCATGTGATGACCCTGAGTGCGGCCCTGCACCCTAGTACTACCCTGTGCACGTGGGGACGTTGGCCCCTGAGTTGCGCTCCGAGTCGCAAACGAATTCTCAGGGCCCCATGCCGTATCACCCTGGGTACGGCCCTGTGGACGTGGGGACGTTGGCTCCTGAGTTGCGCTCCGAGTCGCAAACGAATTCTCAGGGCCCCATGCCGTGTCACCCTGGATACGGCCCTGTGGAGGCTGTTGGCCGGACCGGTTCATGCACAACAGATTGTTGTGGGCCCCACCACAATATCCGCACATTTTTGTGCGCGTGCAGTCCCTAGCCATGTGTGGCCCGAGGCACAGGAAACACCAGCTCCGCTGCTTGGCCATCCGGCGCCGTCCCTCAACCCTAAGTTCCTCGAACTTATTGCAATTGGCCACAGCATGGCCAATCTGCCTACAACATGGGCAGGTCTCACTATGTGGGGTCAATGCACTCACAGTCCCATACGACTGCCGGTTGGTGCGGTCCTTCCTCGTCGGAGGGCCCCTACTCACAGCGCTCCCGGCAGCTCTCTGTGGCTCCGAAGGATGGGTGACCGTCAACCCCAAATTCTCTGCCCGTCGAGTCTCCTCTTCCAAGAATCCGACCAAGTCGGAGAAGGCGGGCAGGTCCTCGGCCGACCTCCCGTGAGACTGTTCGAAACGAGTCTGCACGTCAGCGGGTAGGCGGGAAAGTACAATGTACAGCAGTAGGTACGACCATTCACCAACCGGAGGTCCAAGATTCTCTAGGGCCTTGGTGACGGACAACAACGGGTTCAAAACCTCCGTCTGTATGGCCCCGACCTTGATCACAACCGGGATACTAAACAAACGGTTCAGTTGGGCATCGGCCAACCTCCGTTTGTTATGGTAACGTCTGACCAACAATTGTCTGGCCGTTTCATAGTTACCCTCCGTAACTGTCAAATGAGCGACCAGCTCCCTAGGCTCACCCCTCAATGCTGCCACCAGCTGAGCCATCTTGACAGACTTGGTAATGTCCGATCGCATGTGCACCAAACTGTCGAACAGATTGATGAAGCTCATCCATTCACCGGACACTCCGTCAAAGGTAGGCATAGTTATGGCCGGTAACCTGGACCCTGAACCCTGAAGCGGCAGAGGTGCTTCAATGTCACCACCATGGCTGGACTCGCGCTGTCTACGTGTGTCCGCAGCCTTCTGCGTGATAGCAGCTGCCATCTCCATACATTGGTCGACATCCCCTAGCAACCGTGACAGCCTGTCAGGTGCGCAACCATCAACTGATTCCGCCTGCGCGGACAATTCGAGCACCCTGTTGTAACGTTCCTTAACGTCCATAGACCGCTCCAATACCACATCATGCCTATCTAAACGGTCTATCAGACCGTGTGCGGAGGAAAACCATCTGAGTTCCTTAGAAACACCCTTCTGGATTTCAGATAACGACATGATCGGAACGATACTTACTCACAATTTGCAGTAACTCAATTTTATTGGACCCTCCAGTCTATAACCCAAACGAGGGAACCCTAAACCACAACTTAAACAATGCTGTTTTCCTTAAACAATAGGAACCGAGTTTTATATCTATATAAATTCTGTAAATACAATTTAGTTTCCCTTTATCATTATAACACACACAGATAGTCAATATTAGTTCAAGTTATAAATTGCTATAAACTGAAAACAATGTAATAGCCTGCTATCAATAGATGTAACTACCTATGTTAACCAAACATTCATTAGCATTACTAGACCACTAATAGATTGACTAACTGGTACTTCAATGCAAATTTCAATTCACCTACAATGTACCTAAGTTGAGTACCTACTATTCTGAGTCACATCTCAGTACAACTGGTCATTTAGGGAAAACTGTAATATCTGTCTGTCTACTACCAGCAATAGACTTATAGCTTACAATACTACCAATCTATGTGGATACAGGAACAACACCAAGTTAGCTAATAACCGCCTATACCTACAGATTGATAGTCCCAAATCGTGGGTTCCTGGAGCCCTTGACGGCTGCAAATCTCAGGAAACCACGCTCTTGCTACCAAAATGTTCAGGCTTCTCGGCACCTAATGACCTCGCAGGGGCCCATCAGCTACGAGGTAGCGTAGCGATCAGATGCCAAGAAGTTTGAACGTCGGCGATTCACCGAGCTAATACTTATGGAGTCGATCTAACCTGGTCTGTGCTTCGGTCCCGTCAACCTCCTGTCTCTCTGCAAGGCCCGGGTGCACCCTAGGCTCTTCTTGGTAGACAGGTTCTTCAGCCAACCAGGTATGACTGGCAGGCCAGCACAGTGTTCCAACACAGGTTATGTTAATACGATTCTCGTATTCAAAACAGCGCGGCGTTGGGCTAGCTCTCTATCACGCAGAATGAAGTATCAAATGTACCGACTCTCGTGTACCATTACAGCCCCCTCCCAGACCTTGAGACACTGTTTATCTCAGTTAACATGGCGCAAGGATCTCATTACCACTATGCTACCCATGCTTTGTCCATATCTACTCTATATGTACGGACATCTCAAATCATGTACACCGACCGATGAATCTGTCAATTATGTATATAATATTTACACGACTCGATTGAGTTCTCTCCTGTCTTATCTTATTTATCTATCTAACTATACAACCTCGCTTACCCGCAATTTATCCTAATTCGTATTATTATATATATACAAATTGTGTTTTTTTTTTTTTGTTTTTTTTTTTGTTTTTGTTTCCAAACCATGCAAGATCCTTAATTCTACAAAATAGTTACTCAAATTTACAGCTTACAGCTTAATTATATAACCTTTATACACTATCTTATTTACCTGCGCCCTTATTCGTCCTCACATAATACCTGGCTATATTTATAGTATTGAAGTTACCCAATATCTCATTTGAACCCGGATCTACTAAAGTATAACAGTTAGGATATACCACTGCCGAAATAACATAAGGCCCTTTATACAACAACGAAAATTTCCGCATGATTTTATGTTCTTTATTTGAACGCACAAAAGTCTTAAGGTTCACATAATCACCTATACGATAGACCTCTAACTTACGCCGTTTGTCCGCCTGTCGCTTACGTCGTTCACTAGAACTTTTAGAGTTTTCTATCGCTACATTTCGCACCTGTTCCGTATCCCGCACACTATGGCCTAATAACCATTCATCGCCTAATTCCTTGTCAATAGTTAACGGTTCCCGCTTACCAAACGCTAACTCATTGGGCGCAAAGCCTGTGCTTGTGTGATCGATATTATTATAGCAATTTTGAATGTCCGGTAACACGTCGACCCAACTACGATTACTTCCGCCGCAATAAGTTCTAATCAGTCGACCTAGCTCGCCATTCACTCTTTCTACGCTATTAGAATTTGGACAATACACCGACGTATGAGTGACCCGAATCCCCAGCTGTTTGAGTCCAAATTCCCAAACTTTCGATATGAACTGTGGTCCTGAGTCCGTAATTATAGTTTCGATAGGTATTTCCCTATGAAATCTCTTTGTACAAGCGAGCACGCTCCTACCTGTCGCTTTTCGCATTGGATACAATTTTATTACTTTACTGTACACGTCTTGAATCACATATATATATTGATATCCGAATTTACCTACGGGCAATGGCCCATAAAGGTCCGAGAAAACTTTCTCACCCAACCTTTCCGCCAACACCGGTGTACAAGGACCAACGGTATTGTTAGTACTTGGTTTGACCTTTTGACATATGTCACAACTTCTTATCACCGCGCTAATCACCCTACTCATATGAAGATAATAATATCTGTCCTTCATCAGTGCTAATATTTTATATCTGCCGTAGTGACCTATTTCTTCATGTATGTGTAAAATTAGTTCCTCCTGTAGTGATTTCGGAATTACTAGCAACTGTACGTTCCGCTTCGGCACGTGAAAATATAACGTATCACCTACTAACTTGTAATTTTCAAAACCTCTCGTTCCCGTATCTACCACGCTACGTCTGATACAACCACTAATTCGATTTAACCGCTCATCTTCGCTTTGTAATCTCGCAATGTCCCGTAAACTCGAAATAACACTTGCGGTATTCGATGCCTGAAACCAGAATATCCCCGGCTGAACATTTGTACTGTCAATCATACCTCCAGGTCCCGCTATTTGCCTGCTTAGCGTGTCGGCAATTTGATTATCAGTCCCTCGCACAAATTCTATGTCGTAATCGAATTGCTCTAAAAACATAATCCACCTCGTTACGCGTGCCCCTAATAAGGTCCACGACTTAATGAACGTCAAACTTTTATGATCAGTTCTAATAATAACCTTTTCTCCCCGCAAATATATCTCAAATCGCTTTAAAGTGTATATAACTGCATACATTTCCTGTTCACTGATAGCCCATCTCGTCTGAGCACCCTTAAATGCCTGCGAACAGAACCCTATAATTCGTTCCTGGCCCGATTCATCTAATTGATAAACATAGCCCCCAATTCCTATAGCGCTGGCGTCACATTGAACATAATATGTTTTTCCCGCCAATGGCTGACTCAAAATTATACTTTCTGAGAATTGGTTTTTTATCTCGTCAAAAGCACTTTGCATCTGCGCATTCCAGACGAACTTGACTCCAGACCGTAATAAATTGTACAAGGGCTGTGTTAACGTTCCAAAATTTTTTATAAACCTCCGAAAGTAATTTATGAACCCCAAAAACGCCCTCAATTGCCTGACAGTTCTGGGTGACGGATATAATTTAAGTGTTTCAATTTTGTCCGGGTCCATCTGCAAACCTTGTGTAGACAAAATGTGCCCCAATAACTTGACCTTTTTTTGTGCAAACTCGCATTTTTTTAATTTGCATGTGAAGCCCGCGTCTTTCAATTTACTCAGAACCGTGTCCACTTGAGACAAATGCTGTTCGAAGTCACCCTCAGTTAAAATTGCCAAATCGTCAACAAAATTTAAACAATATGACCTAACCTCTGGCCCTAGAATTAAATCCATCGCCCTCGAAAATGAACCCACACTGGTTTTCAACCCCTGAGGTAAAACGTTGTAAACATAACTTCTGCCTTGATATACAAAACCCGTGTAACTTTTAGATTCGTCTGATAATGGTATAGAAAAATACGCATCTTTGATATCAATAACTCCTATGTAGTTTATCCGGCGCCCGGATTGCAATATCTCACTCACGTCTGTTGTATAAAATCAAACCCCAAAATTAAATCTTTAGGCACCCTTGTTAATACTAGCATTGGAGTATCGATAACGCATTCACCTATTGATAATGGCAACGTTACTAATTTATCAACCTTTTCCTTACTGACTCCAAATGCACCTGTGATTCTCAAACTTGGAATCGGTATTTCCGTCGGTTTTCCCAATTGACTGCATACTTCTTCGTATACTCTCCGACTTATTACACTGATTTCGCTCCCCGAATCAATCAAACTCCTTACAACAATATTCCCAATACGCACATCTATCTCAGGTAATGTCAATGTACTACATAACTCGCGCCCACACTCAGTCGAATCGTCGTCACTGAATATCGTATGTAAACGTCTGTCATTTCGATCTCTATAATTCGATCTAGATTTTTCCTCTAAACACACGGCATATCCGTGCGCTTTATGCGCTAGTAATTGAATAAATTCATTCACACCCACGTTCGAATCCAAATTACACAAATCATACAGTCTATGTTTTTTTCCAATTTGATCGGCTGTCCACCCGAACCGTAATAAATATCTGAGCGCGAACGACCCGCGCGAGTCCACTAGTTTTTTGAATTCTGACTTATCGCATTATTCCTGTCACTTGAACTTTGCCCTGCCTCTGTATCTCCTGAACTATCTATGCCCCTCTGGAACCCTATTGCCTTGAAGCTAGGCTGAGGCTGTCTGCCTCTACCGCGAAAATAACCGCGACCACGCGTCCCAAATTCGTTTCGCGCCTTCGTTACCGCGTTATAATTATTCCTACGACTCATCGCGTTATAACGTAACGTATTTACCCGCATAGCTCGATATTGCCCACGCATGTAGCTATTCCGCCTTACATTATTCGTATCCATTGTCTCAGAACCATGTATCGCACTTAATCCCCCATCGACATTCCGTTCTAAATGCCGAAGGAATTCGACCGCATCACGTATAGTCATTCACTCCTTTCTAGCAAAAAACGCTACCTGAATATCACGCGGCAACTGTCTGAAAATCGTGTTGATTTTCTCCGTATCAGTAAACGGTATCGTAAGCTCATATATGCTATTCAATTGAGAGGCAAAGAATTCTTCCATACTTTGTCCTTTCTTAGAATCAAACTTCGCAGTTAGGAATCTTTGCTTAATTAATTCCTGTTCATTATCACCCCAGAATACCTCTCTGAAATCTTTTTCAAAATCCGAATAGGTTCGCCATGAGTCTCTGTATATGCTCATTCGAACTTTTGCAATTCCTACCAAACTATCCGTTGCCCATATCAAAGCCCTAGAACTATCTCCCGAGACTTTAATATAAGCCTTTAAATCTCTTAAGAAAATCATCGGATTTTCCGAACTTCGCCCATCGAATGTCGGCAACTTCTGTGTCATTTTCACAATGCATGATTGACGTTTTTCTACCGATTGTTCAAACGTCTCTAGTTCCTGTCTGTCAGTCTGTCTGTCCGAAGTCCTACTAGCATTGCTCGTGCTGGAACCCCTTTCCAAACTGTCTAATCTTTTCACTATTTCAGATAACAATTGCGTCACCTGCCCTGACGCCATTTCACTTGTATGCAAAAGTGAATAATAATAATAATAATAATAATACCTTGGACACCCTTTACACACATTGATCTAGCCCCAAACTAGGATTTCCCGTATCTTGGGTACTAGACAACGTTATATATACTTATATAGAGAAATATTATACTTAGATAGATAAACAACCATGACTAGGGTACAAACAACCGCTCTCATCAAACAAACATTTGCCCCCACCGGGACTCGAACCCGGGACCCCTGGTTTCGTAGGCAACGTCACTACCGACTCGGCCATTCGGGTCGTCAACCCGTGCTATCGTCTCGTGCTACCCGACTAACGTTTTTTTTTCTAGTCGTAGCTCGTCTGAAAACAATGCCCCTTTTTGCTTATTTCTTATTTACAAACTGAACTGTTTAAAATCGTTTCTACGTTGTGTTATTTTTAAAAGTAACGCGTTAGACCTTGATTCTTTTAGAATACCTAGGTATCAGACTATCTAGGATATCCTTCGGTCTCGGCACCAGAAATCTGTACCGGCACCAGGCCAAGGTCGGAGCCGCCGCTATCAGTAGCTATGATCGTCTATTCTATCTATCCCAAAATGAGAGGACCCGATTCAGCTGTAAGATTTGTAAGTAAGAATGATAAGTCTGAATTTCTCGTTCGTCGAGAAATCCGTTAGGCGTACAATAGTCGAACGAAGTTTGGTTCAGGAAGTTACAGTTTCAAGTTAGACAGAGAAAGCATATATGTCCGCGAGCCGGTAATTCACATCAGTCAGCGGTGTATTGCGCCAGAACGATCGTTGTTATATTTTATGTGATGGCACCATCTGGTTTTTGTATATATGAGCGCATTGGAACATCTTTTGTTTTAGTTTTAGTGGTCGACCACAGTTTATAATATTTGTTTGTGATATCGTATAGATATCCGTCGTAGTTTTACGACGTGAGTACTCAATGATATTTCATGTGCTCGCTAGTAGCGGCTTGTGGTGGTTCCAATTATATATTTGGTTCACGGCAATAACGATCCGAAAAGACCGGTTTACACAATTGCGATTTGAGTTCCGAAATGGGTTCTGAACTAGCGGTTACCTCAAAAGGTCCGTAACGTTTTGAAACCTTCAACTCTGCGCAATTTGAGCTGGATGTTATCGAAACGCAAGCATTATTGTTTAAGGAGATCTAACCCACACCATAGCGAAGTGCATAGTTCGATAAATACCGAACTATGAATTCCACTAGCCGCAGCACGTCCTGGGCTGAGCCAAATCATATATACCGACTCAGCTTACACATTAGACCTCCAGCGAAATTTACATTTAATTTAAAAATGCAACTTGAATCCAATCTGACCCAAGGCAATGCAAAACACCTACCCGGACCTAAACAATGAACTTTAGACTGTAAATTGATCCCTTCGCGCGTCCCCGACAACACTCAAATGTCAAAATATCAACAGGATATGTTATCTGTGTTGACACCGGTTTAACTTTGTTCTGAATTTGTTATTTCCATCCGCGGAACCTCATCGATCAAACAGTCTCCCTATGCCCTGCCAACCTAGGTTTAGCCGCAACTAAACTCCTGTCTAGCCTAGTCTAAAAACCTAGTGTTATACCACGTCCATTATCGACACCACTCGAAAATGGTTGAGTTTGATTTGAATGTGCTTGAATGTTTAACGACTGTGTGTGTGGGAATTACAAAACTCGCTACTCGAAAGGAATGAGGAGAGGATTAGCCCGCGAATATCCTAAGAGCCAATCCAGGAACCCTATGGTGAAGGAAAAAGGAATTTAGGGTCGCTCCAAGCCCAGACTCAGACTCGGATTAATTGACTTACAAGTTCTTTTCTAACGACCCAAGGATAGTTTTGGAATTAGGGGTAGGTTGATATAAAGGTAGGAACCGAGGTATATCTCGGTGCTTCAGACACTCACGAAAACCCACTGAAACTCCGCAATCACAAATTCGTATAGTTCTGACGCGTAACACGGCAGACAAAACTGTTTAGAACTCGTGAAAGACGACTGTCACAGTAGCTAGACGCTGAGACTGAATGCCCTCCCCTCACATGCTCTGGTATTTATATGCGTCCTTTGCGAACACGCTCTGCCCAAGCGAAGCTTCTTATCACTAACTACACAGAGTCTATTTTCAACCATGCCATGCAGATCCGCCGTTCTACAAATTGTGTGTACGCATATTCACTATGATCAACCGTAGGTGATCACTCAAATCATTTGGTACTGCCGATACACAGAATCTGTTGATCGCTGACCAATAAAAGCTTGTTGCGATTAATTAAGCATACCCGACCGCTAGGGCGCGTAGCTAAGACCACCAGAATGATATTCAAACTAGCGGTGTCAGACCCTCCATATCATACCTCAATCGCAATTGTATATTTGCAATCTACATAATAGCTTTCTCCGTATCGTTCCATAATAACCTTTCATTATTTAGTTATTCACAATTTATTCAACGCGCAGCCAAATCGGCTCTGATCTCTACACATCTCGCAGGAATGCGACAAAAAAACCTGACCTGAACTGAACTTCCACGAATGAACCCACGCGTCGGCTCTGTTTTTTTGCTAACTTTGCCAGTAAGCTAAGCAAAACCCCCAAACGTTATCTGAACCGATTCTCGTATTCAAAACAGCGCGGCGTTGGGCTAGCTCTCTATCACGCAGAATGATGTATCAAATGTACCGACTCTCGTGTACCATTACAAATACAGCTCTAATACTCGTGTAATCTTGGATGGAACAGAAATAAAAGTACAAAAGCCTGAAAATCCTGTTTCTCAGCAAGCTTCCTGGAGTAGCTACAAGCATGCCAACACCTTGAAAATGTTGGTTGGAGCAACACCTGGTGGTTTGCTTTCCTATTGTTCAGAAGCCTATGGGGGATCTGTCAGTGATCGGCAAACAGTTGAACGTAGCAGCTTATTGCAAAACTGTGAATCTGGTGACAGTGTACTGGCTGATCGTGGGTTTAACATACAAGATTTTTTTTGCTGACAAAGATGTAACTGTCAATATACCTACATTTTTAAAAGGAAAATCTCAAATACCTGGGTTAACTGTGCTGCAGGACCGTAAGCTAGCCAGTAAGAGAGTACATATTGAACGCATAATTGGACTTATAAAAACGTACAAAATCTTGAAAAATTAATTAAATCACAGTTATATACCGTTGGCATCTAAGATATTTTTTGTTTGTTTTATGTGCTGTAATTTTAGGGAAACTATAATGAAAAAATAAATAAAAGTATTTCAAATACATTGCATACATTTTATTTCAGCAATTTTCCATAATTTTTATATAACACCTTATCTAACAAAGCCTTCTCAAAATGATTTTCATAGAAATCATGTAATTTAGTGACCATATTGGAGATAAATGGTTCATCTCGATACACATATACTACTTTCAAACTGACGAAAGTATAAACAAGTAAATTACAATACTTCCTGTTTGTACAGAATAACTGCCCCTGTATCTGGCTGTAATATGGATGACAACTTCTCAAAACATATTCTCCTTTAATTTCTTCCAAGTACGGGACAGTAACAGGAGACACTTCAAAGTTTCTTGCAATATATGGACACTTAACTTCAATAACCGTCTCTTCTCCAAGGAGGCCATCAGGCGAAGCTCCCAAAAAGGGATGTGACTCGGATATGAATATCCCACATGATTTTACAGGCAAATCATATAATTCTGTGTATTTCAAAATTGCCACTGCTTCTTGTATTTGTCCATGTGTCGTAGCCTTGCTTACAAATGGTTTTGGATTCAAAAGCTTTCCTGACAAATGTATTTGTGTACTTGGTTTGCTGTGTGTCACTGCATGAAAATTACTTGACGTAATTCTACAAGACCTATGCTTGTGCCACTCTTTGCATTTATTATGCAGTCTTGTCTTTTCCTCAACATCCTTTATCTTCTGGACAGATATGTTCTTCAACAGCAGTTCTTCAAGGATTTTATCTTTTGAGCTCTTTTCCAAATAACTGTGATCATTTTCCAACGCATAAGTATTAGCTGGCCTCACCGTTTGTAGTATAGGCATGGTTGTATTTCCATATGAAATCGCAAAATTTTTTATATAATCATTGTAGTTCTCCATTATATCTTCTTCTTTGAGGGGCTCATAATTGACACTTCGTTTCCTTTTATTTGGCAGCTTTTGAGCATGCATGGGGGAGTCAGAGTATACTTTACGGGGCCGTTTGAAATCCATCAGTTTCTGCGTACAAACTTGATGTAGTATGATGGTTTTGGTACGGACCATGTCGTCCACACCATGCAATAGTACCATGATGTGTTTACAATGGGCCTCTAGCCCACTGCCTGCAGCACATTCACAGTGAGTTTGTTCAATTGAACCATCGGCATTCAGTTTCACATTGACCATATAAAACAATTTCTTCATTTGTGCTTTACACTGGCCTTGGATGTAAGTGTAATTACCATCAACTGCTACACGAGCAGTTAATAGAAATCGTGACTCATACATCTGTCGTCCCTTAAACTGTGCCTGAAATCTGAAACAAAAGTGCAAAATAAGATATACTTATCGATGCCAAATCACAGACACTACCCTTTTAGGTGCATGCTTACCTTTCAACAAAGGCTTGGATATGTTGTTTTGTGATCTTAGGCAGATCAGAGTTCGCGTTGATATCGCGGAAAGATTCAGCTGATGGAGCTTCATAAACTTCATCTTCCTCTACATCCTCACCACCGAAGTATGCATTACGGTCATAGGCTTCTAATCTAGAACAGTAAACAATATTGTTAACAATTAGGAGTGAAATAAACACAAAATGAAAACAAATGCAACCACATAACCTGAAATAAAGGTTTCGTTTTGTACTGACCTTTGTATCAAAACAGCTTTTTTACCAACAACAGAAGCTTTCCGTTTTCTTAACTCTTCCTTTAGCTGCGGCACGGTTTAATTTAATAATTATTATTTTTTGTGAAAAAAGTCTTAGAAAAATTTTTTTTTTGGGCCCGCCCCCTTTTCTTCACCCTAACGCTAACGTATGGCGGCCTCAAAAAGTTATAATTTTTGAATATTTTACAAGTGGGGGCTTACAAGCTTCCGCCCCCTTATCGACACTCTGACCCGGCACGCGGGTGGGCGTTGGCGTTCGAAATTTGAATGTCATTATATGTAGAAAAACTACACATAATGACCATTATGTGTAGTTTTCCAGATACGAAACGAGTTTTTACCAAGCAGTTTAATATAATGCTGATCGTAACTTGCGGTTTTTGAACGTAGTAAAGAGGGTTTATGATACGTGTGTAGATAAAAAAGTAAATAAACAAACTTACAAGTACGAGCAGAGCGTAGTATAGCAAGGATAATTTAAGACTCAACTTTTAAATATTATTTTCAACACACTTGCTTGTGTGTGTGTGACTCTTTTTAGCAGCGCATTTAGGTTAATAATTGAGCTTATTATTATTAAGCACTAGCGCTATTTTATTTGAAAATACCGCATTAGTTATTTTACTTCTTTTTTTTCATTATACGCTTAGAGTTTACAAGCCTACAAATAATGAATATTTTTTTGAATAAATTAACTATTTTAGTATAAGTACACATGATCATAAATCAATCACAAAATTAGCGCGCTATGTTCGTTACATAATTGTTGACCTTTTCTTTGTGTGGTTAGAAATTATTATCAAAAGTTATTATTTTCCCCGCATGTGTGTTGAAAACGTCAAATTAAACGCTTGTGCATGAGTCATTATCATAAGTTGTTCGGCTATCTTTTCGCGCTCGTCGTTTCGTGTGTTATGACGAGTAATGGAAAAATGGCTTTGCACACTTGTATCATAATTTTAAATTAAGATGTTCGATCAACATAGGAGTGTTTTTAAACTTTTGACCTTTTTGATCAAATGAAATATGATTTTATTTTATGAAATAGCAAATGAAAGCGTAACCTAATTACAGTTCGGTAGAGATAGTTACTTAAATATCTAATTTAGATAGGTTAAGGAAAACAAGGAACATTAACTTATTTGGTGACTAAATTATAAAGTTTCAAGTGTTCTTTAATAATATATGTAACTAGGTAGTTTACGAAATAATTGTTGAAATAAGTTTTTTATTGTACAGTGTAATAATGGGCTTTATATTCAATCATGAGGTAATCCTTAGGGTTGTTAAATTTATTTTTAATGTTTAATTTTTAAAGTAGTGATGGAAATTATAAAGCGTATGCTCTATAGTTTCCATCTATCAATCAACCATCATCAATTTACTTGGGTCAACGAGAAGCGATACGGAAGGTCAGTGTCAAATTGTGATTGGCTGGTTTTATAGCAGTGTAGTAGTATACTTTCCTACGATATTGCCTTTAGAATTGTAAGATTAAGAAGGCCCACAGGCAAAACAAAACTATTGAACTGAAAATGTATTATATCAACTAAATTACCAATACCTTGGAGCCGGCTGGCTTGTCTGCGGCAGACGTGAAAAGACCTGACGGTTGCACGCTTGTGCCCTGATTTTCGGGGCGACCTCTGGCGTGGGACGTGACCTGCGCGGACATGTTGGCCCCGTCCCACGTCCGGCGTTCGGGTCTGCCGCAGATGACGCCCAATTGATCAAGTGCCGCAAATATGCTTTTTTGAAAAGCAATTACATATTTGCGGCACTTGCAGTAGAAACGTTCGGGCCATGGTCGTCAGAGACCAAAGGAAAAGTGAAAGATCTATCTAAAAAATTAGTCAGTTTGTCTGGCGACCTAAGGGCAGGTTCCTACTTCATCCAAAAGTTGAGCATGGCAATTCAGCAGGGAAATGCGGCCGGCGTATACTGGGGACAATGCCCCGGGCTAGCTTAAGTTTCTTAGAATCGATTTAATGTAACTATTTGTTTGTAAACTTACACTACATTCATATAATACAAAAAGTATAATATGAATGTCAAAGTCAAAGCTTTTGTACTGGCCAATGACATTTCTTTATTTACCTTTATTCTACAAGTTTTGTAATACGAATTTATTTATGTATGATGTAGCTATATCGTAGAATTTGATCATTTCATAATATTCAATTATTCATAAAATTATCAGAAGGGGTTGAATTTCACGAAAGCATTATTTGTATTCAGTACTACATGTTGTTTTTTAATTAAAAATGTCGAACTATCACGGAGACTATTCAGGGGCATCGCAGCGCTTGCCCCCTTTAGTCTTCACCTAAGCTACCGCAGTATTTTGCCCTAAAATATATCTTCGTCCAATGAAAGTTCTAATTCAACCATGGTTGGCTATGATATAATCAATTCTACGATATAGTTACGACGTGCATACCTCAAACTTGTGTATTTTCCTCGTTCTCGCCTCGACATTGGCTGTAGACATATGATATCGCCCATCGTTGGCCCAACTAAGTATAGTGATTAGTGGTCATGATGATTACCGAGCGTTTGTATCGTCTTCCATAATGTACGAGATTGTGTTTCAATACTAGATGTTTCTGGTACTTGTGCAAATCTCACTACGGAGGTACAGAGCTTCCGGCGTAACTGTAAAATGATTGACGGCGCTTATAGTGATAACAATGGGACAGATTACGCAAAGCTTTTTTGTAGAGGGCACTGTTTGTTTGTAACACAAAGAGTTTCATTTATCTTAGGTTTATTTATTTATTTTAATTAGGTCTACTAACAATTTATGCACTAGTTACATAACATTTGATTAATCTAGTATACAAGGTTGCTGAGTACATAAATCAATTACAAGTAAACACCACGTGCGCTATGAAGTGAAACACTGGGTCCATAACCGACCCCAAGTAATAATAAAACACAAATTATAATTAAGATTAAATTTAAGTACAGATTTAAATTAAATGAACTTTGACTATTTGAAACATGATATAAGTACATATTTTTTATTAAAGTCATGTTAGTATTAGGCATTTTAGTTGGCTCATTGAGTCGTTGTGAACATCGAAGGTATCGCTGTATTTGTTTAACAGATTGCAGAGACGTGGAATAGCGGAGTTGGCAGCAAGAACCGTTCGACGTAGAGGCGTGTGTAGTAGGACAATTGGTTGTACCTGCTGCTTTAAACTCAAATTTTGTTAATGGGGGAGGGGGGGGGGGCAATTTATCTCATATTTAGAATTTTATATAAAAATGCTCAATCTATGTATTCAAAACGTTTTTATATTTTTTATTAAAGTCATGTTAGTATTAGGCATTTTAGTTGGCTCATTGAGTCGTTGTGAACATCGAAGGTATCGCTGTATTTGTTTAACAGATTGCAGAGACGTGGAATAGCGGAGTTGGCAGCAAGAACCGTTCGACGTAGAGGCGTGTGTAGTAGGACAATTGGTTGTACCTGCTGCTTTAAACTCAAATTTTGTTAATGGGGGGGGGGGGGGGGGGGGGCAATTTATCTCATATTTAGAATTTTATATAAAAATGCTCAATCTATGTATTCAAAACGTTTTGATAAGGAGTTAATTTTAAAATGGTGAAGTCTCTGGGTTTCTAACTTGATAAGCATTGTCAACAGCAACTGAGGTTCAATGGATATCTGGATCTGCATAACGAAACTCATTGCATAATTTTACTCATGGTTAGTAACCTCAGATGAAGGAAACTATTTGCTTACTTACTCTGTGTTTATTATCTACAAACTTAAAGCGCCTTCTACGTGGAACTAATTTGACAGGTTACTGCCCCATTATCAGGGTAGTCAAAAAATTATCAGATATGATAAGATGTTTTGAAGAATAAATTATTTATTGCATGATATCTAAGCTACGTATTTCATTTGTGAGTACCTATCGTATGAATCATGGGCTCCTATCCTATAGATTTGAACGAAAATGCTACTTTCACCTGAGCTGAATGAGTTTCATTGCTCGAGTAGGAGCCAGGGCAGAGAGGGGTGTTATTTACATTAGGGACATAATATCAATATCTACTTCCTAGCATCTTTTACTACGAAACTGAAAGTATCATCCTATGAACAATTCGGCTATACTTGAGACTTCACAGCATGCCTACTCCCAAACATTTTCATTTTAAGCCTTTATAAAACACAACAATCCAACGATATGCATAGTCAAAACCGTTAGTTTATAAACTTACGTTTTTCTTCTCGTAAGATGGTCAACTTACGACAGATAGTAAATTGTAGCGTACTGCTTACCATATGACGCGTTAGTTGATCAACTAACGGTTAAAACCGTTAAATAGTAAACTGGTTTAAACTTGAATTGCAAACGAAATACCAGGGCAAACATTGCGGTGGCTTAGGTGAAGGTTGACATTTAAGAACAGAAGAAACGTAAATTCTAAACCCTGTCGGTCTGGTTTACTAGCTGTCGATGTTTGATCAACTGCCGCGTTAGTTTATCAACTAACGGTTTTGACTATCTTCCGGTGACATATATATATACCTAGCTATTTAAAAATAATTGACAATGAGAATGTACTAATGAAATCTTAAAGTTATGCTTTGAGTAATATAGTGACTCAATGAAGTTATGTGATAAGTTTCGACGCCATTTTGGAGAAGCCCTCTGTGATATCCTGCCTGATGTCTACATCTGGCCTATTATTCTCTGAGAGCCACGTGCTGGCGCTTTCGCCTTGTCTGTACACGTTCACTGCGCCACGGGCCGCTGAGTTGGGCCTGAAAATTGATTTATATGAATAAAACGTTATTCAGGCCAGTCCAAATAGTTATAAAGCATTCCATATAACTTTTCCCTTCGACGTTAAGTTGGCTGTAGTGCACACCTGTTAAAAAATTGGAAAAAGCAATAACCGGTTGCCAGACTCAGATTAAAAAAATAAAATACAATAAATACCTACTTGTTTTTTACTACAGATAGTTTTGATGCTTTGATAATCTGTGGTAGGTTTTTAATTCTATTTCAGTCACTGATAAGAAATTTTATCCCTAAACCTAATAGTTTTATAAAAAACCTAATAGCATCACTGGTTTAATTGGTACCAACTTAACGGCGAAGGACAAGTTATATGGAATATACATAACTTGATGGACACAGTCTAAGGTCTAGTACCTATAACTACAATGTATACATATACAATACTATACCTACGAGTATAATAATAGACCCCAAGGTTTGTACAACCGCAGGGCGTTGGTAGGTTTAACTGTTACCATATGTGGATGTTTACACACCCGATCCCAAGGTTCATTATAATGCAACCGTAGGGCATAGGAAATGTTATTATCACGCATAGGTACACAAAACACACACACACACATATACACCCTCACTCACACACACACACACACACACACACACACACACACACAACACACATACACAAAACACATATACCCTTATTTGTTAATATTTAAGAAAAGTAAAAATGCTTACCTTTAACTGTACGCTAGAATCTTAGGAGAAGTTGCGAGTCATTCTCAACACAAGTATTATTATTACTTACTGGGAAGTCTTGTTATATGCTATGTTAACAGTTTCTATGAAATAAAATAACTTTTATTTATTATTATTTATTTACAATAAAATACAATGACATAAATCCTAACTAAACATAAGAAACAAAATACATATCTATAAAAATAAACCGCCCCGAGAAACGCCCGCACCAAACGTGCCCATTACACTGGCAGCATTACCGCGCTGCACAGCTAGCGAGATCCTCTGTGACAGGAACGATCCGGAGCGGTGACAAATCATCGGTCCCTCAAACGACGCCCAATGTCCTTGACGAAGGCCCTACCATGCCAACCCCACACCCCTGTGGTCTCGACGGCCAAAGGAACAAACAGATACCTTCTCATTAGCTGTGCGTATTTAATGCATTTCTTCCGCGCTGCTGACTCAGCAGCAGCACCCGGGGTTACCACAGTTGAGCTGATGTGGGATGGTGCGTACGTGCACACGCAGGTCTCATCCCACAATAGGCGACGACCTCTCTCCCACGGTATTAACGTGAGACCGTCCGGACGTTTCCCGTCGCTGCGGCTCAAAACCGGAGGTTCTAGGACCGTCGGAATATTGGCAGAGACAAGTGCTCTCCGGACGATGTCGGTAATTAAGTGATGGCGAGAGAGTCTCCCTGCACTCCGAACACAGTGCAGCCCATGGCTGGTGCCCCAGCGAGTCAACCGCCGCACCACAAACACAGCGATGTGGTTCGCAGATGTCGCAACGTAACCGAAACGCCACTGCCACACCCAGGGAGTTGTCGTCCAAAAAGGTGCCCAACTGCGGAGACGGTAATGCATGCAGCTAGGCGCTAGACTCTGGCAGGGAGACTGCACGCAGGCGAGCAAGATCCGCTCCCGTACTCTGCGCCAGAAGCCCGTCAAGGGATGACCTGCAAAGATCTTCATCCCAGGCACGCTGCACGCCAGGCTGCACCGGCACATCTCTCCCCGGGCAACGGACCTGCCACAGCCGCAAAGCCTCGGCGGCAAAAGAAATGTTCAAATTGTCACCATTAATATTCAAAATGCGAGTGACAAGTTTAAATACCCCATGCGAAGAGGCCAAGAAAGCCGGGAGTTCCGTGTCCTGTAGGCGACGAACGCCGAGACCACCAAATCCGATAGGAAGTGCTGCCTGTGACCACTGGGAGGGAGACATCTTCACATTCAAAATCGCCTCTTTGCCAGAGGCAATTATAAGGAGAGCGACATCTTCGGGAGTAAAGTAAAAGGCTTGAGATGCGCGCAAAATACTAGACTATACTAGACTAATTTATTATAGGAAATCCTAGCTTATATACTAGGTTGGTACATGTTATTAATGACGTGCATAAGACATAGTGCGTGATGAATATAAATATACCTTATCTGTGACGGTCGTCAACTTACCTTAACATTACGTGAAAATATGACTAACATAGTCGACCGGCACAGATACTCCCCCCTTTAGAGAAAAAAATAAATGAATGTACTTATAACAATGAAAAAATCTAAGTTAGATACCATAACAAACTTATATCAACTGCAATAATAACTAGTAGTATTTTAATAAACATAAATCAGATAGTAATAGCGCATACTTCAACTTAATCTAAAGGTAGATCTTACACGAATTAGAAAAATAAAGGAACTACGGTTATGTGAATTCTACGTAAGTTTAATGAATTACTTAATATTTACATACAGGCGAGCCTTGTATCTGGCCGCACACTACATAAAATAAACTAAAAACTGGAAAACAGAAAAACACTAGGAAAATGGGGCTTCGCGGTTAGTAAACTAACCTAACCTATAACCTGGAAAAGATCCGCAGGAGAGTCGTCTGATGCTGCAGCCGCCCATGTTTTTCAGGAATCGATGAGTCAATTTACATCGCACGTCGTTAAAGTTGTAATCACTGTTTGTTTATAATTGCGACCGTACCTACACAAGGATGATTGTGCTGAATCAGCTTCAGCATTAAATCTGTAACCTTGGCTGTAGGGAGTCAATGATCTTGTACGTCATATGTACGTGCGTGCTCTTCACTCTTGAGTGAATATTAAGTTGTCGATTGATGAAATTTGTGTGCCTCAAAACCTTGGGATTTGGCAATATAGGGCACATCTTGTACACCAATCGTTTATATATATATATATATATATATATATATATATATATCTCTCTCTCTTCAGTGATTTGATTATTTTTCGTGCGATGTTCTTCCTGGATGATTTCAATTTTCGTTGAATTAGGTATATCGATGATGTTTCAATACTCTTCTGGGGGCTGGAACGGCTTCCTATGTCTTGAACTTGAAAAGCTGCTTGCTGTGAATGAATTTACCGACGCGTTCGTTTCTGCTGGTGCGAGCTACATTTTGATAAATCAGCAGTCGGCTGATTATCGGTTCATTATTCTTGCGGTATCTTGAGTTCGATGCGGGAAATCTTCAGTTGAAATCTTTTGGCTTCTGGTCCGTCATGGCTTGCTTGATGTCGTCTTGGTTGCCGAAGTCGGGGCTCGGCGATCTTGGACGAAGTGCTTCTTGCTTGCACTTCTAAGGTGGCAGCACACGGAGTTTTCTTCGCGGCTGGGTCCATGCTGCTATTACCGAAGGTTGCTGATGTTCAAAAGTCGGGTCACCACTTTGCCAGAGGCAATTATAAGGAGAGCGACATCTTCGGGAGTAAAGTAAAAGGCTTGAGATGCGCGCAAAATACTAGACTAATTTATTATAGGAAATCCTAGCTTATATACTAGGTTGGTACATGTTAAGAATGACGTGCAAAAGACATAGTGCGTGATGAATATAAACAATAATAATAATAATAATAATAATAATAATAATTTATTTGCATCATCAAAATAGTTACAAGAGTTACCAACTAAGTCCTTATAATAATTTCACAGATAAATTGGGAACATCTGAAGCCTGAACTAGGTTATATCTGTGACGGTCGTCAACTTATCTTAACATTACGTGAAAATATGACTAACATAGTCGACCGGCACAGTCTCCAAATTATTATTCAAAGCTAGGTCGTATGAATCTGCCTCCCCCCTGCACATCCAGACCGGAGCCGTCCGCAAAGGATATGTTAACCTCGGCTGGGACAAACAATTTCGTAGAATAATAAGGGCCACATGTGCGGAAAGCTCCTTTAGATGTGGCAAAGCCCCAACCAAGGCCTCCATCTTACTTCGCAGAAAGCCACAAATATGGGCACCCCCAACCGGGTGAAATCTGTTTTATTAAGGACCTTCGCCCTCGGCACTAAACGTTCAAACATCGCTCTTGAGCCTTGTGCCAAAATTCCAGAGCACGGGAATAACTCACATTTCTGTGAGTTAAGTTGTAGCAAAAAGGCTACAACTCGGCTCGTATATTGGCTATTTTGTCATAGCTTCCACTGTTTTTCGATTAATTGGGTTCAAACCCAAAAATAGGAAGAACAGGAAGATCTCGCAGTTTTGGCAGGCAATATTACGGCTGTTATTAAACTTGTAAAATAATTTATATAAAAATATTGTAGAGAATTTCATGCAGATTATTTTTGTAATGGTCAGTTTTCTCCTATCTCTGATAGTTTCGGTAATAAATAATAATAAAAAACTTGGTAGGGGAGAAGGGGGTGGTTTAGGGGCTGAAACCGGGCAAAATCGTGTTCAGCAGGATCTAATTAGTCTTAAAACACCCGGTGTCAAAGAGTTTCCCAAAATGCCGTTCACTGTGAAAAAATCTAACCGGCTAACTGTCCAATTAACGTTATATTGTGTTTAGATTATGTGCAGATAAGTCATGCTACGTCGCGTTAGACATCTGCCAATCAGATACGTGGTGCTCTATGATTGGCATGGGCCAATCATAGAGGCTCATGGGAGCCGGATCAACAATTGGACTCTGGCGGATTTGTATATGTGAATAACAATAGTCAACTTCACCCTCGATAAATTGTGTAGACCACCCTATACTAACTTTCTCGCATGATGCTTTCGGTGTTGTTATTTAAATAATAAGTTGTGGATATTCGTGTGCAGGCGTGTAGGAGACGTTTTAAGAAGTTCTAAAATAAAGTATACATGGTCAAAGAGAAAGGGAGTTACAAGCCGGAAGGTGGTTCTTAGGGACATCATTCTGAACATCTTTTACTATGGATGGAATGGAATGATGTCCCTAATAACCAATCTACCATACAAAACAACTCCATGAGCTTATTCCGCCCGCCGCCGTACGGGATATATGGCACTGTGTGCATATTGTATGGGAGCTACCATTTTTAGAGTTTTGCGGTAATAACCGAATATGACATGTTATAGATGATATTAAGAGGTCCCGTTTTTGAATAAACTCTTTAAATTTGTTGATTTGTATAGGTCATACAGTGTGACAGATACCTTAAAAAATCAAGTTATCCAAAAACATAAAAAATATAGTTCTAGATAAATACAAATTTCATCCAATTCGGTTCAGTGGTTTAAGCTCTAGATTCACAGCCGTAAATCTATTGTCAGTCAAACTATACTATAATACTAAACTGCAACCACTCTCCAAAGCAAATGTCCTAAAGCAAAGCGAAGCGTCTTCGTCGTCCTGGCAGCAAAGCAACTGAGCCACGGCCTGAGCCGGTTAGCTTGGCACGGCGGCCGCTCCGCTAGATGGTCTATATAAATCCTTAATTGGCGCAAATGAATGGATCTCATTCCAGTAAACGGCTCAATCAAACGACGCAATCAGTGTTCACGAAATTTAAGGCGCTACAAACTAATTTAAATTACGTCGCAATATGTAATATAAAAGTGCTGAACGGGCTCCTAGAAAGACTGGCAAGCAATATTTATTTCACAACTTGAGATGCTGGCTGGCTGGCACATTTACAAATTGCACCCCATAGAAAACTGTCTCAGAGTAGTTTTTCACCACCACAAATTTCATCATTGGATGATATAAAGCTTGATGCTTTTTCGATACGGGGTGGCAGAGGCACAGTTGCGTCCACTTTCAGATAATGAAGTCCATTTTGCATAACAGGGGGAAAGCTCATCGCCGCCACTGTGGAGGATATGAATGTTTCCTTACGAGAAAACTTGGACTATAATGGAGCAAAAACCGCTTTTTCGTAAATAAAACCAACACAGCAGAACAGCTGATCTATGAATCCGACAGACAAGACACTCATGAAACAAGCTTTCTCGAAGGCCTAAATTGATGACATGTCTATCCCGAGTTTGAGTCCCGAGTGAGCGAAGGATTCTACATTACGATCCTGAGTGAGCGAGGGACTCAAGACACGAGATGCAAACAATTTTGGTCTCGTGTTGCACATACAACTTTTCATTTCAGCAATGAGAACATACCAAATAGGAGATTGAAAAAATTCATCATTAAAAAATCAAATGAAAAACATGACAACTTCTGCGGTTGTGGCTCTGATTACCATGCGAGAGGTCCCGGCTTCGATCCCCCGCTGGGGTTATAGAACAAAGGGAAGGGGAATCCCCATATCTTGGATTTTTATATGTGTGTGACGTCGCTGTTTCTGGTTGTACAAATTACATTTATTGTATTTTTTCATGATAAACTTCGACGAATTTACACTACGGAATATTTATCTAATTGTATTATTTATCAATTAAAATGGGTAGAAGATAGAATAAAATAAGCTCGATTGTTAGTAATTTAATAGCAGATACTGGAATCGAGTTAAAAATCGATCGCAGTATCTGTGACATTGGCGAAATCGCAAACAGCCCTTTGGCTGTTTGCGATTTCGCCAATGTCATCGAATTATAACTCGACGCCTGTTGGCTGTTTGCAATTTACCTTTGTACGCGCCATTCAAAATTACAAAGCTACTTTGTCTCACTCTGTGAGCAAAATGCAACTTTGCACACTGCTTACTAGTTGCAAAATCCTTTCGTTCGAGCTGCTGAGGTGAAATAGTACACTTCCCACGAGTTCGCAAATATTTACGAACCGAGAAGTTTACGGCACTAGCCAAAGGCGATGGTCTTTGGCTCGGGCCGTAGCGAGGTTCGTAGAAAGCCTTTTCGAACGAGTTAGGTACATAAGCCTGAGAACCCAAAATCAAGCGGCGAAGGTGCTATTTTTAGCACAGAAGTCGGAAAATTTAATTTGTTTACGTAACACGATCGGTTTTGGGGCACATATATATTGGGTCATAAGTAAGTGTACCTTTCAAACTCATCTGTCCAGAAGTCGGTTATGACATGGTAGCATATCTGCTTATACCCAGTAGAAGGTTATTTATAAGATATGGAACCCTAAAAGTACACACGTTCAAAAACCATGGATTATAGTGTTTTTTTTTTTTTTTACATATACTTAGCAAACGTCATTTTTTGCCTCTTCTCTACACACTGTGGGAGAAAAAGGGCGTAGAAACTGCCACAGATTGATTTTTAGATCTCTTTTAAAAATAGGTTGTGCTGTACAAATATGAAATGTTTTATTATTTTGATTAATTAGCAGGAATAAATAATTACAAAATTATTAAGAGCAAGGTCTGTGTTGAGCTAGATTAACCCCATACAGACCTGTCATTTATGTAATCTTGAACATTGTAATATCCCTTTTTCGACAATGTCGCTTTAACATGCTTTTTAAATTGCTCAAATGGTAATTTCAAAATCTCCAGGAGGTAATAATAATAATAATAATAATACCCTGGACACTATTTACACACATTGATCTAGCCCCAAGCTATGATTCCCTGTACTTGGGTACTAGACAACGATACACATACTTATATAGATAAATATTATACTTAGATAGATAAACAACCATGACTAGGTTACAAACATCCGTTCTCATCAAACAAATATTTGCCCCCACCGGGACTCGAACCCGGGACCCTTGGCTTCGTGGGCAGGGTCACTGCCGACTCGGCCATTCGGGACGTTCAGGTATCTTATTATAGTAGAGAATGCACTGATTCTTGAAAGAATTTCTAACCTTCGCGAGTCTAAATCGGGGCGCACATAGTCCGTGATTATTTCTTAAGTTAACATTACAGCTATCGCTAAGTTTGGAAAATGTTGTAAGGTTCTTGCGTACAAACATTATATTTTTGAAAATAAATTGACTAGCTACAGTTAGTATGTGAATTTCTTTAAAAAGCTCTCTTAAGGAGTCTGGTCGTTTTAATTTATAAATTGCTCGAATAGCTCTTTTCTGTAAATTAAAAATTGTTTGAATATCCGCTGCTTTCCCCCACAACAAGATACCATAGGACATGACAGTATGAAAGTAACTGAAATATACTAGCCTAGATGTAGCCACATCCGTGATTTTGTCTGATGTTCCTAACAGCTTAAGCCGCAGAACTTAATTTACCAGCTAATTTATCTATGTGGGGTCCCCACTGCAATTTGCTATCAATGGTTATTCCAAGAAACTAAGTGTCATTTACTAATTTTAACGTGCTGCTGTCTAACACCAAACTAGTCTCAACTTGCCTGACATTTGGTAGTTAGAATTTGATACACTTGGTTTTAATAGCGTTTAACAATAAATTATTAACTGTGAACCAATTCAAGGTTAAATTCAATACACCATTAACATCATCAAATTTCCTTTTTGTCTTTTAATTTTGAAGACCACTGAAGTATGATCAGCAAACAACACTATGTCAGTTAATTTCTCCACCATGAAAGGCAGATCGTCAATATATACCAGGAATAATAAAGGGCCTAATGTGGAACCTTGTGGAATGCCAATTTTTACACCCGATCTATCAGATGTAACGCCGTTAAATTCTGCCTTTTGACGACCCGAATGGTTGAGTTGGCAGTGACCCTGCCTACGAAACCATGGGTCCCGGGTTCGAGTCCCGATGGGGGCAAATATTTGTTTGATGAGAAGGGATGTTTGAACCCTAGTCATGGTTGTTTATCTATCTAATTATAATATTTATCTATATAAGTATGTGATCGTTGTCTAGTACCCAAGATACGGGGAATCCTAGTTTGGGGCTAGATCAATGTGTGTAAATAGTGTCCAAGGTATTATTATTATTAATTATATTGCTTAGGTATAATCTTAATAGATCCAACGCTTTATTTCTAACTCCGTAATGATTTAATATAATTAATAGCGTATTATGATCAACACAATCAAACGCCTTCGACAGGTCGCAAAAAACTCCGATTGCATACTGTGCGGCCTCCAATACTGAATATATATGAGATAAAATATTAATACCTGCATCCGTAGTCGATTTACCCCTAGTGAAACCGTATTGTTTGGCATGGAGTTGTTTTGTACGGATGAAGTGTGAGAGCATTTGATTGAGGATAATCTTTTCAAATATTTTACTTAGTGTTGGAAGAACAGATATTTGTCTGAAATTTGAAGGATCACCCTTATCTCCGTATCAATTTACTGTGTTTCATGAGGTCTGGTAAAGCCCCATCGTCAACACAGTTATTAAATATATAAGCTAAGTGTGGGGCTATAACTAGAATTACTGAACCAATGACTTTGACTCATATAACCCACAGCTCTTCCTATTATTTAAGTTAAGTAATCTAAACGTTTTGATGAAATTTTAAATATACCTTACTGACGCTAGAGTTATTTTTTAATAAAGTCTCTGCTTCATATGGCGATGAATTTAGATGATCTGTTGTGTGTACGGGTACATTTGTGAAGAATGTTCAAAAGCTCGAGCAACATCAGCGCTCGATTTAACAACATCATCACCTATCTTTAGGCAGAAATCATTGTCCCTTTGGTATAACTTTGCCAGTCTCACGGTTTATTATTTTCCAAGCTGTTTTCATTCGATTATTTGAATTTTGATTTTTCTATAAATTTGTAAAGTTTTTGCAGTTCTACAAGCCAACTTGAAAGTTTTGGAATATTTTTTATATAGTCATGAAATTTTCGATCAAATTTTTTGTTCATAAAGGTCATACAAGATAACTCTACTTTTAGGAATTCCAAACGTTGCCCAGTCAATTAGTTTAGATTTACCGTTGTAGTCACTGATTTTCTTTATTTTAAAAACTTTATTGAATTCTGTCTGAATAATGTTGAAGTAGCCTGAGTAGATTTTGTTTGTGTTATGTTCATTAAAATCCGGTACTGGCAAATTTATATCTAAGTTTTTCGTATATGTCTCTAGTCTATGGGATGTAATAGGCCTATAAAATGATGGACCAGTCTTATCCTTAATAGCAATTGGGAATGAAACTGTTTGACCACTGTGATCGGAAGGTAAGCAGTTAATTACACTTTTATTTGTGAATGCACAGTTATAAAAAATGATCTATTATCTAAGCAAGTTTGGCTGGTAAGTGTAAATCTAGTCAGCTCTAAAAATACATGACTTAAATTAAACGATTTGAATAAAGTTATTAATCGTTGTTTTATTGTTGTTCCTATAAGCAAATCCACTTTAAGATCGCCACAAATAACTAACTTTTTTCTGTTATTGCATAGTTTAGTGAGGGCTTCCTCCATAATTTTCTCAAATATTTCGAAATTGCCATGGCCTATTTCATCCCTCGGTAGCCTGTAGACACAAACAATAATATGGCTATCTAACTCAACACAGGATACCTCTATTTGTCTTCCAACAGTAGTGCAAGAATATCTTTCCGTTGTTTGACCTTAATATTATTTTTCACTAAGATTAAAGAACCACCTCTATCAGCAGTCTTTCTATTGTAACAACTGACAATTTTGTGATTATTTATGTTAAAAGACATCAAATTTTCCATCAACCAGTGTACTGTAACATAAATAACATTGTTCGATTCCAAATCGATATTCGATCGATGGTTTCTGAACGGTCATTTTAATTTTGACGTTAGCTGCCAACCTGGCAGTTTTTTGACAACTGACAGACGAAAAGCCCTCGCAATGTAAACGCGTTTTTGGTAAGGGTATTGAAATTAAATCGCAGGCCATCTGGAATGTATTCGAGTTTCCCTCAGGATTGTTAATATAGCTGAGTGTGTTATTGTTTCTCGAACCAGATAAAGGTCGCATTTTCGTGCCCGATTGTTTTTACCACGTAACATAACCTGTGTTGGAACACTGTGCTCATTGAAGCTGGCCCGCCAGTCATACCTGGTTGGCTGAAGAACCTGTCTACCAAGAAGAGCCTAGGGTGCACCCGGGCCTTGCAGAGAGACAGGAGGTTGACGGGACCGAAGCACAGACCAGGTTAGATCGACCCCAATTAACTTCAGCTCGGTGAACCGCCGACGTTCACACTTCTTGGCAACTGATCGTTACGCTACCTCGTAGCTGATGGGCCCCTACGAGGTCATTAGGTGCTGAGAAGCCTGAACATTTTGGTAGCTAGAGCGTGGCTTCCTGAGATTTGAAGCCGTCAAGGGCTCCAGGAAGGCACGATTTGGGACTATCAATCTGTAGGTATAGGCGGTTATTAGGTAACTTGGTTGTTGTTCCTATATCCACATAGATTGGTAGTATTGTAAGCTATAGGTCTATTGCTGGTAGTAGATAGACAGATATTGAATTGAAAATTGCATTGAAGTACCAGTTAGTCAATCTATTAGTGGTCTAGTAATGCTATTGAATGAATGTTTTGGTTAACATAGGTAGTTACATCTATTGATAGCAGGCTATTACATTGTTTTCAGTTTATAGCAATTTATAACTTGAACTAATATTGACTATCTGTGTGTGTTATAATGATAAAGGGAAACTAAATTGTATTTACAGAATTTATATAGATATAAAACTCGGTTCCTATTGTTTAAGGAAAACAACATTGTTTAAGTTGTGGTTTAGGGTTCCCTCGTTTGGGTTGTAGACTGGAGGGTCCAATAAAATTGAGTTACTGCAAATTGTGAGTAAGTATCGTTCCGATCATGTCGTTATCTGAAATCCAGAAGGGTGTTTCTAAGGAACTCAGATGGTTTTCCTCCGCACACGGTCTGATAGACCGTTTAGATAGGCATGATGTGGTATTGGAGCGGTCTATGGACGTTAAGGAACGTTACAATAGGGTGCTCGAATTGTCCGCGCAGGCGGAATCATTTGATGGTTGCGCACCTGACAGGCTGTCACGGTTGATAGGGGATGTCGACCAATGTATGGAGATGGCAGCTGCTATCACGCAGAAGGCTGCGGACATACGTAGACAGCGCGAGTCCAGCCATGGTGGTGACATTGAAGCACCTCTGCCGCTTCAGGGATCGGGGTCCAGGTTACCTGCCATAACTATGCCTACTTTTGACGGCGTGTCCGGTGAATGGATGAGCTTCATCAATCTGTTCGACAGTTTGGTGCACATGCGATCGGACATTACCAAGTCTGTCAAGATGGCTCAGCTGGTGGCAGCATTGAGGGGTGAGCCTAGGGAGCTGGTCGCTCATTTGACAGTTACGGAGGGTAACTATGAAACGGCGAGGCAATTGTTGGTCAGACGTTACCATAACAAACGGAGGTTGGCCGATGCCCAACTGAACCGTTTGTTTAGTATCCCGGTTGTGAACAAGGTCGGGGCCATACAGACGGAGGTTTTGAACCCATTTGTTGATGAGCAACAGCTGGCGCCATCTACCGGTGAAACGGGGCAGCTGCGACTGGTACTCACGGATGTACACGCGGCATTGATCTGAGAGCCGTAGCCAAGATCGTTCGTTAACTAATGATCTGCTGTTTATTTCACTATATTAACAACAAAATTGTCATACAAATTAATATACTTACAATACCAAGAATCAATGAGTTTACTTGAAGAGCTGAAAATCCCCAAACATTGGACCTTCTTCGCCGAACGGATTATCATCAGGATCAGCAAGCAGCAAGAAGCAAGATCAGCATTAGACGGTCAGGCCAGTCAATCCTTTTTCTCCTATCCCAATATTCAAAGTGTGCTAATATTGTGCTTCGTCGCTAAATTCTAGTTACACGTGGCGTCTGCGCAGTTAACGTGACCTTCAAGTTGGCGTCAAGTGCAAATCAATCGCGATCTATCGGCTATTTCCAAGTGAGTACTTTGATTTCTGTCTCCCATAATGCCACCAAAGGCTACTAATTCAGGAACAACAGATTCCGATGACACTGCAATTAATATAGATGAGTCGGAAGTTAAACTTTTGGTGCAAAAAAGAGGCGTAATAAAACGTAAATTCACCTTGTTTTCGAAATATTACGATTCGCTGAGTAAAGATGTAACTGCAGTTCAAAGGTCAGAATTAAAAGAGCGTTTTCAAAATTTTGAGTCATTATTACAAGAATTTGAAAAAGTACAGGATGAAATTGAGTGCAAGATAGGAGAAAGTCAATTAGATAAAGAAAATGAAGAGAGGGAATCTTTTGAGAATCAGTATTATGCGATTGTCGCCAAGTGCAAGGGTATTCTGGGCCATACTCTGTCATCTCCGAACCAAACAATTCAGACAGGCATAGGCATGAAAAGCAACATTAAATTGCCAACTATTTCGTTGCCTTCCTTTGATGGTACCTACGATCACTGGCTAGAATTCCGCGATACCTTTATTTCGCTTATTCATAACTCGGGTAATTTGGATAATGTTCAGAAGTTTCATTACTTGCGTTCAGCTTTAATCGGTAACGCATTACAAGTGATCAAATCATTAGAATTTTCGGCTGACAATTACCTCACTGCCTGGGATCTCTTACAGAACCGTTACAATAACGATCGTTTACTGGTTCACAATCATGTCAAGGCTTTGTTCTCAACGCAATCCATGACAAAGGAATGTGCATCACAAATTCGCAAACTTATTGATGCAATTTTGAGAAATATGCGTGCCCTCAAAACCCTCGGTGAACCGACAGACTCATGGGATACTTTAATTATCTACGTGATAGTCTCAAAGCTTGATTCGTCCACTGAGCGGGAATGGGAGATCTACAAAAGCACAATCATTAATTCTCAAAATCAACCATCAAAATTACCGCTGTCCGCGTTAATTACATTTCTTAAAGACAGAGCTGACGTGCTGGAAACAATAAGAACATCTCACTCTAAACACACACCCGAAATCACTACAAAAAAACTGTCGTCGACACCATCATTAAAATCACACAGTTATGTAGCTTCACAAAGTAATAATAATAATCACAATCAAAACAAATCATCGTCAAGTTCATTAAAGGCAAAGCATTATCGCCCGTGTAGTTTGTGTACCGCTAATCACCCGATCTATTCGTGCGAATCTTTCTTAAACTTGTCAAGCCAAGATAAATTAAAACACATAGACGATAAAAAACTATGTCAAAATTGCTTGCGCGCCGGACACACTGTTGCAACGTGCTGGTTCGGGCCATGCAAGCGATGCAACCTTAAACACAACAGCCTCATACATGGTGAGTGTCATGCAGACTCTGGTGCATTAACATCTTCAGCAGTTGCATACACTGCGCCGCAGCCGCCTGCGCCGCAGCCCGCCTCATTACATACCGCGTCTCACACTAGTACAACTCACACGCATTATGGTAGCAGCGATAACAGTATTACGCACACGTCTTTAGAACCGGTACTTTTATCGACTGCCTTAGTGGAGGTGGCGGATAAAAACAATCAATATCACACAATTAGGGTACTTCTAGACAACGGAAGTCAACACTGTTTTATAACAGAGTCATTATGCGCAAAACTTCAATTACCTTTAATACAGTCCACTGTTCAGGTTACCGGGGTAGGTAACTCGGTAACTCAATCCACAAAATCATGTGAAATTCAACTGCGGTCCAAAATTAGTCCTTATCACACGCACTTTAATTGTTTGGTTCTGGATCGTATCACTGCACAATTTCCATCGTTAGGAAACACTCACAACATTAAAATCCCGGAGAATGTGAAGTTAGCAGACCCACACTTTCACTCCCCAAATCAAATTGATCTTTTGATCGGTGCCAATAAATTTTGGGAGTTATTGAGTGACGGTCTTATTCGCCTCCCCAACGGTCCTTTTCTGCAAAACACAACGTTAGGATGGGTCATTTCGGGTTCATTGCACAACAAATACTCAAGGATTAATCGGGTACAATGCAATTTCGCCCAGTCACTCGAATTAGACACACAGCTACGCAGATTTTGGGAGCTTGAGGAAGTTCAGACCGATACTAAATACACGGCATCCGAGAATGCATGCGAAAATCTTTTTAAAGACACCACACTTCGCGACGATAAGGGTCGTTTTTCCGTGCGCATTCCATTAAAGGAGTCAGCTGATGTATTAGGTGATACATTCACATTGGCCGAGAATAGGTTCCTAGCTCTTGAACGACAGTTAAACCGGAGCGCCCCGGACTATAAACAAATGTATAGTGACTTCATGAATGAATATGTAACTCTAGGTCACATGAGTCCTATTTCAGATTATAAAAAGCCGTGTTATTTTCTGCCTCATCATGGCGTATTTAATGAGAACAGCACGACTACCAAACTCCGAGTGGTATTTGATGCAAGCGCAACATCCTCGTCGGGAAAATCTTTGAACGACATACAAGACATCGGCCCCACACTGCAAAACGATATCTTTTCGATCTTGTTACGATTCCGTCAGTACAAACATATCGCGTGTGCAGATGTGGAGAAGATGTACCGTCAGATTTTGGTACAACCCGACCAGCGTCCTTTACAATTAATACTGTGGCGAAATAACCCCTCGGAGACGATAGGCATATATCAACTAAACACAGTTACTTACGGTACTGCATCCGCGCCTTATTTAAGCATAAGGTGCCTAAAACAACTCGCGGCGGAATGCAATGACGAGGTCATCGCAAAGGTCATTAATGAAGATTTCTACGTTGATGATTTATTGACAGGACACGATGATAAGGATCAATTATTAGATATTTGCAACCGTGTTTCGAGTGTTTTAGACTCCGCATGCTTCCCTTTAAGAAAATGGGTGTTTAATTCAGACTGTTCGCAAACAAACTTTTCGTCAAAATCATTAACATTAGGCGATAACTGTCAGACAAAAACGTTAGGCTTGGGTTGGCTACCCACTTCCGACGAATTATTATTCACAACAAAATGTAAACAAGATGTGACTCATGTAACTAAACGAACGATATTATCAACTGTAGCTCAAATCTATGACCCATTAGGTTTGTTAGCACCGACGATCATTATAGCCAAAATCCTAATACAAAAATTATGGCTGTGCAAAATTGGTTGGGATGATCCCATACCTTCGCCATCTTTACTTATGTGGCAAAACTTTATAAATAAATTAAAACATTTAGATGACATTCGAATCCTGCGTCACGTTACATCTCAAAATTCATATCGCACGGAACTACACATATTTTCCGACGCGTCACAGGATGCTTATGGGGCTTGTGCGTACGTACTTAGCTATACCGATAGCGCATCAGGTGAATCATTAGTTAATGTGAATTTGTTATGTGCAAAGAGTAAGGTCGCTCCCGTAAAGCCAGTTAGCATTCCGCGGTTGGAGCTATGCGGAGCCCTTGTAGGTGCAAAATTATATTCAAAAATTATAAAATCACTTCGGTTAACATTTGATGATGTTTACTTTTGGTCGGATTCTACCATTGTAATCGGATGGCTTAGAATGTCGCCTAGCGCTTTAAAAACATTTGTTCAGAATCGCGTGGTTGAAATAAATGACTTGACAGGAGATTCGAGATGGTTACATGTTGCTGGCGTACAGAACCCCGCTGACTTATTGTCACGAGGTGCCCATATCGACGCGCTTCAATCATGCGATATGTGGTGGCACGGCCCTACATTCCTACGGAACCCTAATTTGAATTTGCGTGATAATTATGTCGGTGACATTAATTCCGACGAGTTACCTGAGATTAGGGCAACAACTACGACACTGGTTTGTCAATCTGATGATGTGTTGTTTCCTTTTGATAGATATTCTTGTTTTAGCCGCATGCGGCGGTCAGCTGTTATCTATTGCGCTTTATCAATAATACTCGCATTAGAACTAAAACAGATCGCCAGTTAGGACCTCTTACTGTTGACGAATTAAACAGTGCAACTAAGACTTTGGCCCGTATTAGTCAGCGTCAATCGTTCCCTGACGTTTACGAGGCTGTATTAAATAACAAAACCATTAAGTTTTCCCGTAATCTGGCCGGTCTCAATATATTTTCCGACACACAAAATTTACTTAGAGTCGGTGGTAGGTTGAATAATTCCGAAACATTTGCCTATGATAAAAAACACCCGGTCTTACTTTGTGGTAAACACACATTCACCCGACTTCTTTTCCGATTTCAGCACAAGTCTCTTCTTCATGCTGGCCCCCAACTGTTATTGTCCACAGTTAGACAAACCTGGTGGCCGCTCAAGGGACGTGAGTTGGCGAAACAGGTAGTTCGTACTTGTGTCAAATGCGTAAGATTGAAAGGGCAAACCATGCAAGTGCAAATGGGAAATTTACCCGCTGAAAGATTAGAACCAGGCTACCCGTTCATGCGCTGCGGGGTCGATTATTTGGGGCCTGTGCTCATACTAAACCGTCGCGGGAGAGGCGCGAAGTTGGAGAAATGTTACATCTGTCTATTTGTTTGTTTCGCGACGCGGGCAATACACTTGGAATTGGTGACTACTCTTTCAACCGAAGGTTATCTTTTAGCTTTAAAAAGATTTATCTCACGTCGAGGTAAACCTTTAGAGATTTTTTCTGATCATGGCAGGAACTTTGTGGGTGCATTAAAAGAACTTTCTCAGTTTTTGGATCAAAATTCACAAACCATTACAGACTTTACAACAAATAATGACATTAAACTAAAATTTATTCCACCATATACGCCTCACTTTGGTGGATTGTGGGAGGCAGGAGTCAAGTCTTGCAAATTTCACTTGCGTCGTGTCGTAGGAAACGCTAATTTAACATATGAGGAGTTGAGCACAGTATTAGCACAAATTGAAGCTGTCCTCAACTCCAGACCCATGATTCCTATGTCCACAGACCCCAATGATTTACTCCCTCTTAGTCCGGCTCATTTCCTGATTGGCCGACCGCTGACGGCGCCGCCCTGCGACGACGTCACCACCACATCTTCACATCGCCTGACTCGTTACGATCGTGTGGAGCAGATGCGGCAACACTTCTGGCAGCGGTGGTCCAAGGAGTATATCTCGGAACTCCAGATGAGAACGAAATGGCAGACTAATCTAGACACATTAAATCCTAACACATTAGTCCTGATAAAGGAAGACAATCAGCCTCCTCTTCACTGGCGTCTTGGTCGAGTCCTTCAAACAATCTCCGGCACGGACGGCAAATCCCGAGTCGCAATCATCAAAACTGCAAATGGGGAAATACGACGGGCATTTCCAAAAATATGTCCACTTCTACCTGATCAGCGGATGCACAACGTCATTGATGACTAGTTTCGAGGATGGAGCCGTCTACTTCGTTGGAACTTGATGCTTCCAAGGCCGCGGGCATGTTGATGAGCAACAGCTGGCGCCATCTACCGGTGAAACGGGGCAGCTGCGACTGGTACTCACGGATGTACACGCGGCATTGATCTGAGAGCCGTAGCCAAGATCGTTCGTTAACTAATGATCTGCTGTTTATTTCACTATATTAACAACAAAATTGTCATACAAATTAATATACTTACAATACCAAGAATCAATGAGTTTACTTGAAGAGCTGAAAATCCCCAAACACCATTGTTGTCCGTCACCAAGGCTCTAGAGAATCTTGGACTTCCGGTTGGTGAATGGTCGTACCTACTGTTGTACATTGTACTTTCCCGCCTACCCGCTGACGTGCAGACTCGTTTCGAACAGTCTCACGGGAGGTCGGCCGAGGACCTGCCCGCCTTCTCCGACTTGGTCGGATTCTTGGAAGAGGAGGCTCGACGGGCAGAGAATTTGGGGTTGACGGTCACCCATCCTTCGGAGCCACAGAGAGCTGCCGGGAGCGCTGTGAGTAGGGGTCCTCCGACGAGGAAGGACCGCACCAACCGGCAGTCGTATGGGACTGAGTGAATTGACCCCACATGGTGAGACCTGCCCATGTTGTAGGCAGATTGGCCATGCTGTGGCCAATTGCAATAAGGTCGGGGAACTTAGGGTTCAGGGACGGCGCCGGATGGCCAAGCAGCGGAGCTGGTGTTTCCTGTGCCTCGGGCCACACATGGCTAGGGACTGCACGCGCACACAAATGTGCGGATATTGTGGTGGGCCCCACAACAATCTGTTGTGCATGAACCGGTCCGGCCAACAGCCTCCATAGGGCCGTACCCAGGGTGACACGGCATGGGGCCCTGAGAATTCGTTTGCGACTCGGAGCGCAACTCAGGGGCCAACGTCCCCACGTGCACAGGGCAGTACCAGGGTGCAGGGCCGCACTCAGGACCATTACATGGGGGGCCCTGAGTTTTCGTTTGCGACTCAGCATCCGACCCAGCGGGATATTGGGTGTGTTGAGCAGGCCGTAACGGGCGGGTGTCATGGGACACCTTCGAGCTATGCGGGTGCGGTTCGGACGCCGCCTCAGTTGTCGCCCCGCTCGTCGCCTCGTCCTCGTCGGTCACATGTGATGTCCCCCCCGCTCATGGAGCGGCCACGGTTGAATTCACGCCCACCCCCCTTTACGGGGAATCGTAGGTTGGGAATGGAACCGGCGCGTGGGCCATTTGTACAATGGGACCCTCTGGCGTATAGCTGCATACCTGATCGTTTACAGGCACAGTGGGGCCCCGGGGGTCCTCGCTAGGAATTTGCGGCCCAACCATTTGTTGCCCCCCAACCGGAGACGGTGGTGTTACCGATCGCCTCTGTGCTTGTTTGGGATTTGGCGGGCAACCCAACATACGTTCGCGCCCTATTAGATTCTGGAGCTCAGGGCTGCATTGTATCGAATGATTTAGCAAAATGGTTGGGCCTCAAGGTAAATAGGTATAATAAATCAATACGGGGCGTGGGGAATGTTACGGTTACGAATGTAGTTGGTCAATCGGTGATCACGTTCTCTCCACGTTATGACATTTTGACAAAAACATCCGTGCAAGCTTTAGTAATGACGCATGTCATGGGCAGACACCCCTTGGTGAAGTTGAATCCGGCCGTTCGATTCCTGACATCAGGACTCAAGTTGGCGGATCCCGATTTTGACACTCCAGCCCCGGTCGACCTGCTACTGGGAGCAGACGTTCTGGGTAGGTTTCTGTTGTCGGATCGGCGAGTTCTTCAGCCGGACGGGTTGATTGCTGTGGATACTAAGTTTGGTCACGTGATCATGGGTCCGGCATTGCCAATGGTTAGGCCTGCCGAGTCAGATGGCATACTTATTGGCTCAGCGTTGTCAGACGCTATCCAACGTTTCTGGGAGATAGAGGAACCTCCCACCGTTCGTCGAGTCGACGCAGACGAAGAAGAGTGCGAGTTGTTTTACCAGAATAGTACTGGTCGCCTTCGTTCTGGTCGTTTTGTAACTCGACTGCCCTTCAGGGCCGATCGACCGCCACTAGGAGAATCTAGGAAGATGGCTGAGACGAGATTGATGTCGATGGAGCGTAGGATGACAAGGGACGCCGTATTTAAACAAAAATATGTTGATTTCATGAGGGAGTATGAGTCGTTAGGACACATGTCGGTATCGGGTGTGGACTGGAGATCTGAGGATCATTGTTTCCTTCCACACCATGCCGTCCTACGAACCCCTACCGGCAAGATTCGAGTTGTTTTTGATGGGTCAGCACCTACCTCGAACGGGATGTCCCTGAATCAGTGTCTACATTCGGGACCCAAGTTGAGTCGTGATATTTCGGATATTCTCACGAGCTTTCGGAGGCACCAGATTGTATTTGTCGCAGACATTCGGATGATGTTTAGGCAAACGGTAATTCATCCGGCTGACAGAAGGTATCAGTTGATACTGTGGCGTGAGTCCACGGCCGAGCCAGTCAAGGTCTATGAGTTAAACACGAACACGTATGGGTTACGGTCTAGCCCGTATTTGGCGATGCGTACCCTGCGGGAGTTGGCGTCGCGTGACCGTGTGAGCTATCCTAGAGCCGCCGCTATCCTGGAGCAAGATTTGTACGTCGATGACGTCTGCACAGGGGCAGCCAGTGTAGAGGAAGCTCTGGACCGACGTGACGAGCTCATTCAATTGCTGGAACGAGGCGGCTATGAACTACGCAAGTGGATGTCCAACTCCCCTGAGTTGATGGCTGGTCTCCCAGATGAGTTTCAACAAGACCCGCACGAATTTGAGAATCCTGACAACCCTAACATGTTGTCAGTGCTTGGAATTCAGTACCGGCCCGTCCATGATGAGTTTACCTATCGGGTGGTTTTAGAAACACCGAAGGCCTGGACGAAGCGGTCAGTACTGTCAACGATTGCGAGAACGTTCGACCCGAATGGATGGATTTCTCCAGTCACCTTTGCTCTCAAATGTTTTATGCAAAGGCTATGGGCGGCTCAGTTGACCTGGGACACCCACCTCTCAGGTGATTTGTTGACTGATTGGACGCGAATGTTCACCTCGCTATCGGACATAAATAATGTATCGCTGCCGAGGAAATTGATCCCTGCTGGGGATTACAGGGCAACCCTTCACAGGTTTTGTGATGCCTCTGAACGAGGGTTTGCGGCAGCGGTTTATTTGCGAACCGTCACCTCCACCGGGGAGGTCGACGTGCGTTTGGTTTTGGCAAAAAGCAAGGTAGCGCCTATTCGGACAAGGATGACGATTCCAAAACTGGAACTGTCCGGGGCTGCTCTTTTGACCAAACTTTTGAATCACACTCTAACAGTGTTGCGTGGGTCAGTGGTTTTGGAGGATACGGTGTACGCGTGGACGGACAGCCAGATTGTTTTGTGCTGGCTGAAGGCTTCGGTCCATAACTTAGAGGTTTTTGTTGCGAACCGTGTCTCCCAGATTGTGTCGTCTGAGGTCCCACTGACCTGGAGACATGTACCAGGAGAATTGAACCCGTCTGATTGTGCATCCAGGGGATGTCGGGCTCCTGAACTCGTTAGACACCATTTGTGGTGGGGACCACCCTGGCTTGCCAAGAGAGAATCGGACTGGCCCCACAGCCATGTAGTAGTATCTTCGGATCATGGCCCCAGAGCGGCCGTGCATGTTTCCCAGAAGGCTGAGGACCCTGACGCCGGGTTTCTGCTGGACCGGTATAGCTCACTTGACAAGTTGATAAACGTGTCCACTTGGATTAGGAGATTCGCTCGAAATTGTCGTACTCCTCGCGATCAGCGAACGTTGAACCCTATTCTGACTCCGGCAGAGCGAAACGAGTCGCTATTGAATTTGGTCCGGTTGGTACAGTCCTCGAAGTTTGGGGCAGAATTGGAGATTATACGAAGTGGACGTTCGAAATTGAAGGGAGCCGTCGCGCGTCTCAACCCCTTTGTTGATTCGACCGGGTTACTTCGGGTAGGAGGAAGATTGCGCAATGCGAATCTGTCGTATTCGGCTCGTCACTTCTGCTCCCCAAGGGGGGACAGTTAGTTGAATTGCTGGTGACTGATCGTCATATTAAAAACGCGCATGCCGGCTGTAACGCGTTGTTGGCCACGCTCCAGCGGGAGTTTTGGATCTTATCTGCCCGCCGTGTCATACGGAACATCGTGTTTCGGTGCATGCCTTGTTATCGACTTAAGGCTGCCACGATGCAACCTCTCATGGGGGACTTGCCCCCTGATCTGTGTTGGTACGGATTTTGCAGGACCGTTTATGGTGAAGAGTTCACGATTGCGTACCGCTAAGCAATACAAGGCGTACCTATGTGTGTTTGTTTGTTTATCCACCAAGGCGGTACATCTCGAGCTCGTTGCTGATCTCTCGACAGAGGCTTTCATTGCTTGTTTGGATAGGTTTGTTTCTCGAAGGGGACTTCCAACTTTGATCCGCTCTGATAACGGCACTAACTACATAGGTGCGGAACGATACTTACGAGAGATAGTCAACTTTTTGAATGTAAATAAAGTGGATATTGGAACGGCCCTCTCCCGTCGGGGTATACAGTGGACCTTCAGCCCACCGATTTGCCCCCACTGGGGTGGGATTTTTGAGGCCGTAGTTAAGTCAGCTAAGACGCACTTAGGGCGTATAGTAGGTCAGACCGCGCTGACTTTTGAGGAGCTCGCGACATTGTTTTGTAAGATCGAGGCCGTTCTCAATTCGCGACCGTTGTGTCCGCTCAGCTCGGATCCAAATGACCTGGAGGCTCTGACCCCAGGCCATTTCTTGATAGGACAGCCACTTAACGCGTTGCCCGAGCACCCCTTCGAGGGAGTGAAATTGTATCGGTTGTCAAGGTATCAGATGTTGCAGCAGTTTACTCAGAATTTCTGGAAGCGTTGGTCGCTCGAGTATCTGCATATCTTACAACAGCGCCTTAAGTGGACTGACAAAACTAGCCCCCCTAGTGTTGGTGACCTCGTTCTGGTTAAGGATGCTAACCTACCGCCACTACGTTGGCGCAGGGGGCGCATTGTTAACTTGTTCCCTGGCAAGGACGGGACCCCCCGGTCTGCAGAGGTTCTAGTAGGAGGCTCGGTTCTAAAACGAGCGGTAGCAACGTTGTCTCGGCTGCCCGTAGATTAGGGGACAGGTGGGTGCCTGTCCGGGCGGGTGATTGTTCGATTCCAAATCGATATTCGATCGATGGTTTCTGAACGGTCATTTTAATTTTGACGTTAGCTGCCAACCTGGCAGTTTTTTGACAACTGACAGACGAAAATCCCTCGCAATGTAAACGCGTTTTTGGTAAGGGTATTGAAATTAAATCGCAGGCCATCTGGAATGTATTCGAGTTTCCCTCAGGATTGTTAATATAGCTGAGTGTGTTATTGTTTCTCAAACCAGATAAAGGTCGCATTTTCGTGCCCGATTGTTTTTACCACGTAACATAACCTGTGTTGGAACACTGTGCTCATTGAAGCTGGCCCGCCAGTCATACCTGGTTGGCTGAAGAACCTGTCTACCAAGAAGAGCCTAGGGTGCACCCGGGCCTTGCAGAGAGACAGGAGGTTGACGGGACCGAAGCACAGACCAGGTTAGATCGACCCCAATTAACTTCAGCTCGGTGAACCGCCGACGTTCACACTTCTTGGCAACTGATCGTTACGCTACCTCGTAGCTGATGGGCCCCTACGAGGTCATTAGGTGCTGAGAAGCCTGAACAAACATTAATGTCAGAATTTTTTTGAAATAATTCTAATACAAGTTCTTTGCCAGGTAGCCCCTTGGATGTTTTGATGGGTAATATTTAACTGGGGCTTACATTTTAACATATTTAGTGGCTCTTGTATGCTAGAGATTTCCTCTATTGTCTTATGAACTAATTTAAATTACTTACTTACGTAACAGATTCCAATTTTGCATGCAAAATATGATTAACATTAAATTCCCAATAGGGGAGCATGTCATATTACTCTTAACATAAGCTGATGTCGAGTTGAACTTGGTTAAACCAACTATAGCTGCGTCGCGTATATATTATAAGCTAACAATGTAGCTACTAATTTTCTTTATTTATTAGACAGGTACATTGTATCCTGTGTCAGAGTAAAGTTATGAATAAAATTATTAATGTCGAAATATAAAATAGCATCGCTGTGATGACACGTTAAATTAAATAAATGAATATTTATTCTATGCACAGATTTGTTCTGTAGTTCTGTCAAATTACAGGCTTATGGAAAATTGCATAGTATAAATTTGCATTTCATCCTACTATGTAAGTCTAGAAGTGTTTCAACACTTTTATTCAAATCATTCCGACTAATATTTGAATGATTTCCCACCATAATTACAATAGTGCTGTAGTCATCACAGATACCGCGACAAATTATCTTAACAATATCTACAAATAAACTATTTGGACAGCAAATGTTCGTTACTTTTTGGTTAAGCCGGTAATGTAATAGAGGCCCAAATCCTGCAGCTACTTTGTCGGAGAACAACAGAGTTTTTCTCTGAGCACATATTTTGGTAGCTGGCGGTACACGAGTGGAGGTGAGTGTGGATGGACAACCACAATCAGACAATCAATAAAATTATAAAAAGTCAAGTTCAGTCGCTGGATTCCAGTAGGTATGCATGAAACATGACCTATACAAACTACTATTTAATATCTAAGAACCTACTTTGAATTTTAAGATAACTACATAGTATTAGTTATACTTAGTTTATTTTCATTCAAAATAAAATCGTCAAAAGTCATAATGCATATGCTATATAACTTTTCAGGGGCTCAATTCTCTTATGGGAAACGCAAAGCGTAAGCATATCGATGGCTACAACGAGCGCATTATGCCATATTTGGCAGTCAGTCTCCAAACAAAATGGGCGCCGCCGTCAAGCCAAATACGGAATCTTGCGCCCTTGTGGGAGCAATCGATATGTTATCGTTATGCTATCTACTCTACTCTGCGTTTTGCATAGCAGAGTAGGGCCCCATGTTGTATGCGTAAATGTTTTTCTGAGCCGGAACGCTTGCATCTCAAATTCTCATTTTAGCCGACATGCTCAAGAACCCTTCTGATATGTCCTTAGTTATATCGACTGGTGGCCTGTCCTTATCTGCCAACCAAGTGCTGCCACTGCCGCCGTGCTTGAAGCTCTCCACCACTCCTCTGACAGCTGATTCAGGCCTGTAATTAGAATAATTATTATTGATGCTTTTGTTTAATTTTGCGAAAGGTAATCTTGTACAACTTCACTTAGTTAGAGTATGAATTACATTCCTCCTTGTTAAAGTGAATTGATTTTTAATCCATAAATTAAAATGGAAAATAACACATTATACAATAAAATTAAAAGAAAATGGAAAATATTAAATTGTACATCAGGGCAAAATGCTGCGGTAGCTTAGGTGAAGGGTAAAGGGGGTGAGCGAAGCGAAGCTCCCTTTATCGTATTAGGTTGAACATGTACGAACAACAAAAAATACTTAAAACATAAACTTAAGTACACATAATAGTAGTTTATGTGACTGCTACGTAATGGAGGGCATTAATACTCGAGGGTGGGTTTATGAAACGAGCCGAAGGCGAGTTTCATAATAATATCACTCGAGAGTTTTAATGCCTAATTATGTACAGTTACATACACTAGTTTATCTGCACACATATCATAAGCTCTCTTTGATGTGTTCAGGAACCGCATGTTTGACCGGCATTGTGGCTCTGCAGTTGTTGAGCTTGTTCTGTAGTACCAACTTCATGCAGGCGGGCGTCGAAATTTGAATGTCAGTACCAACTTCATAGACAAACTAGGGGCGGCACGCAGTCGGGCGTCGGCGTTCGAAATTTGAATGTCATTATATGTAGAAAAACTACACATAATGACCATAATGTGTAGTTTTCCAGATACGAAACGAGTTTTTACCAAGCAGTTTAACATAATGCTGATCGTAACGTGCGGTTTTTGAACGCAGTAAAGAGGGTTTATGATACGTGTGTAGATAAAATATTTAAAACATAAAAAGTGTTTCCTGATGATCTTTTTTTGCTTTGCAAATCAGTATTTTTGATGTGCGATTAAATACTAGCCAAAGAAATTACAATAAAATACACTAAGTAAAGAAAATACATCTTTAATAAAAAAAACAGTCTAATAAAACGCACCCAACGTGTGTTATGTAGCAAACGACTAAAATTACTTTTTAAAAAGTATATTAATTTTGTACAGATTTAGAGATACAGAGTAACGACTATGACAAGAGTTAGAATTAAAATGTCTACCCGCTATTGGAAACTGACTTAAATATTACATTTGTTTACACGTTAACTAATGAGCTTGGGAGAGTCAATCATACTAATCGTCATGAGAATTCATACAATGATGTAGAGCGAAAACAGGATATAAACAAAAATATTAGCTGATATATATGTAAAAAAGAGAGGTAAAAAGTTTATGACTGATTGATAAAGGTATTACGAGTATGTAAAGGTTCAGTATATTAGGTCCTTACATATGAAATTGGCGTTTTGTATGGAGAAATTGAAGTTAACTCAATTTTCAGTACAAACATTTTTGTATTTTTTTTTAGGAATGACAGATCCTAATTTAATAAACTTTGTGTGCATGAATGAGACAACATGTAGCTAACAGAAATTTTTATATAATTTTTGAAAAGTGTCAGCTGTAAAAAAATATTACGAATATTATCATGAAAATGGATGACATTTAGGAGGCACTGATTTTGAAGATAGCATTTTAGTTATCAAACTGAAAATTAAAAGAAAATTTAAAAAGTAGATTTAGATGGTCTATGGTCAGCTGTCACGTCAAATAGACATATTTTTCACAAAAATACTTCATTTCAATATTATTTCCTTTAGACCCATTTATTTATCAATAAAATCCCTTGTTTTTATTAATCTTAGCCTCACCTTTAGCGGATGACCTATTCGCTGGGGCGTCCAAACTTTTTTAGCATCATGTTGGGGTCATTTTATCATCTTCCTGAAAGTTTCAGGGTGCGGAATTTAATAGTTTTTAAGATATGATTTTTTGAAAATCTGAAAATACTTTGTAAAATGATGTAACGCAACGCAAATAATATGTTTAAATCTTGTCTGTGGTCTAAATACATCACCTACATTTCGTTGTACGCATATTTGAAAAGATGAGAATTCTATAAAAAGAGGAGGAAATGTGGAATCTTTTTATAATAATACCTATTTCAATTAAAACGTTCATTTAACTTGCAATTTTTGTTTGTTTAATTATTTTACGTCAATCAAAGTTAATTTAGTATTTCTTTCGTAAAATATCACTTTTGATAATAAAAAAGTTGTCATTTTTGTTTAAAACGGAACGCATTTTGTTGGGGCGTTTTGCCGCGTTTTCGGTTGGGCGGCAAAGTAGTAGTCCCTTTTCTAGTAGTTTCGCGAATGTTCTATTTTCTTGTTCTCTCGATATTTACAAGCAAAAACAACTGGCTAGAGTAGGTTATTGTGGCTACTTTTCAATCGGGTTATAGGTTATGTTAGAACGTTGAAGAAGCTAAACCGGAGCGGAGCGTATGCAAACAAAAACTATTGGCTAGAGTAGGTTATTTTGGCTACTTTTCAATCGGGTTATAGGTTATGTTAGAACGTTGAAGAAGTTAAACCGGAGCGGAGCGGAGCGGAGCGTATGCAAACAAAAACGATTGGCTAGAGTAGGTAATTATGGCTACTTTTCAATCGGGTTATAGGTTATGTTAGAACGTTGAAGAAGCTAAACCGGAGCGGAGCGCAGCGTATGCAAACAAAAACGATTGGCTAGAGTAGGTTATTTACTTTTCATGTAAATTTTGATGATAGCATAGCATTTGTGGAGGAGAAAGGTGTCGAGGCAGAAAAATGACCCTTTCGAAGAAAGCAACTAGGCATTTCCGCGCGGGGGGGAGTAGTAGGGGGGGGGGGGGGAGCATCTACCCCCCTCCCCCTCCCCCCACTTAAAGATCAAGGTCAGTCTAAATTTTGTTTTAATTTAACAACATAACCTCAAAACTTTAAATAATCATATCTCAGAAACTAGGCATTTCTGCGGGGGGGAGTAGTAGGGGGGCATCTACCCCCCTCCCCCAACCCTCCCTCCCCCCCTCAGGGTCAACAAAAGTAGGTCATCCGCTAAAGTCCTTCCGAATCTTACCCTTACCCGAGAGCTAAACAACAAAATTATAGTGCAAATAGCTCAAGAAAAGACACGAGCAAAGTTTTAAACCCAGACGCTGAAGTTGATCCATCCGGCAAAACCGTCAGTGATGTGCTCAGAGAAAAGCACCCCCCGCTTAATACTCCAGATCCCGCTTTATTCACCCTCCCCAAAGACGTCACAAAACTCCCACCACTCCTTGAAATCGAAATAACTTGTGACCATGTCGAAACATTTGCGAGAAAACTACACGGCGGCGGAGGCCCCACTGGATGCACAGCCGAAAACTGGAGAGATTTCCTACTCCGCTTCGGCCAAGCAAGCGCCCATTTAAGAGAAGCCGTAGCGCAGCTCACAACGAAACTTAGCAACGAAACCATACCCTGGACCCAAATACAAGCATTAATGTCAAGCCGACTTGTTTCTTTAGACAAATGCCCTGGCGTAAGACCTATCGGGATCGGCAAATGCCTACGAAGAATATTATCCAAATGCATGATCTTAGCAACAGGCTCTGAAGTCACTGAAGCATGCGGCCAGTCACAGCTCTGCAGTGGACTGGGCAGTGGCATCGAAGGCGCCATTCATGCCATGATCGATGTCGTCCAAAGAGATTGCCAACCTGGTTCAAACTGGGGATTGCTCCTCGTTGACGCGAACAATGCTTTTAACGCCGTGAATAGACAACTAGCCCTCTGGCAAGCAAGAATATACTGGCCACACTGCGCCCGCTTTCTTTATAATGCTTACATTGGCCACGCTGAACTAATATTTCGCGATTCTGATACAAGACTATATAGCAGAGAAGGCGTAACCCAAGGAGACCCACTCGCAATGACACTGTACGCGCTTGCAACACTACCAATAATTAACAAACTTAAAACCGAAAACACAGTCACACAATGCTGGTACGCCGATGACTCCTCCGCGCAAGGCACTTTCCAAAGCCTACGACAATGGTGGGACAACTTAAACAAAACAGGCCCAGCATACGGCTACTTACCACAAGGTAAAAAATCATTTCTAATAGTGTCAGAAACCGACAAGTCTACCGCAGAAAAGACGTTCTCCGGTACCAACGTCTCCATAGTTACCGGCTCCCGCTTCCTAGGAGGCTACATAGGGACAGGAGGGGACGACTTCATAAAAAATAATGTAATCGAATGGATATCTATCATCGAGAAACTCACAACAATCTGCAAAAACTCACCTCAAGCCGCTTACACTGCCCTAACTTAAGCAGCTCAGTTTAAATGGTCCTTCCTACTAAGTGTCTTAAAAAATGCAGAAGAAATTTTTGAACCCTTAACTAACACATTACACGACAAATTCATACCAACACTAATCGGAGGCGAAATCACAAAACTTTAAACCCAGCTATTTACCTTCCCAGTCCACAAAGGCGGACTTGCCCTTTCTGACCCCTTCAACACACCAAACCATGCATACTAAATCTCAAAACAGGGATCTACAATACTTTCAACAGCGATGAAAGACATAAACCTGGCTGAAAGGAAGGAAACAAGGAAAAAGAAACATACGAGAACGAAACTCTCGAAAGCATTCTAACAAAATTACCATCCAAAAAGAAAAGAGCAATAGAAAGATCAATAGCGACAAAAATGAAAACAAAAACATCAACCTGGCTTTCAGTAATACAGACTAGAAAAGACAACTTCGACTTATCACCCCACAAATTTAGAGATGCCCTGGCCATAAGATACCACCGCACACCAGTCTCCATGCCTGCGACTTGCGACGGCTGCGGCAATGACAACTTCAACGTGGACCACGCCTTGTGCTGCAAAACAGGTGGCTTTATCACACGCAGACATAATGAAATAAGGGACCTTTTCTGTGAACTGTGCCAGCAAGCCTGGGGAAACGTCACGAAAGAGCCAGTCATCTCTGAAGGCGATACTGAGCTGCACGGAGACTTGGCTTGTCGTGGGGTATGGATTGCCCAGAGGGAGGCGTTATTTGATATCCGTGTCATAGACACCGACGCTCCCTCCCACGCATCACGTCCCGTAGCGGCTGTTCTTCGTTCAGCTGAAGAAGAAAAGAAAAGGAAGTACTGCGACCCATGCGAGACTTGCCACACCACCTTCACCCCTTTAGTAACCTCTGTCGACGGAGTTTTTGCTAAACAAATGATATCATTCACTAAACACCTCGCCGAAACGCTGGCGGACCGCTGGAACCGGACTCCTGCCACAATAATGGGCTGGCTACTAGCAAGAATTCAAACCGCCATCATCAGGGCTAGCAGAATGTGCATCCGCGGCACCCGCCATAGGTGGAATCGCACAGGCCTATATGAGGATGGAGTGGCAGTCCCACACGTACTGTCTTGAACTGGAATGAAGTATCTTATTTATATTCTCTGTACTTATTTTCATGAATCTTTTGCTTAATAAACGTTCTATTCATTAAAAAAAAAGTAGATGTAAAATATTGAAATTAATTTTAAAACAGTAAAAAGACCGGAAATAGCTATTGAATTACTCGAATTATGAACTCCTGAATCTGTAAGAAAAATTCGCCAATTTCATAGGTAAGCACCCAATATTATATAACACGTGCCCCTTTATACTGGCACTAAATAAGAGTTTACTTAAGAGTCTTTCAAATTGCCATATTGCAAACTGTATTAGAAAGCAACGCAGCTTGGAACATTTGATTTATCCAGAGATTATACCCCCCGGTGATGACCCTTACCTTTGCCTGTAAGATTTTTGGAGCAACTTGTTAAAGATATCCTCTGTGGGCTGATCAAAGCCTCCACATTTGGCTTGGTCGAAGAGGGTGGTGTCAGTGACTCCAAAGCATACGGCGATCACACGCACTCCAGTGCGCGAAAACGTTTCTGATTTCTGCATAACAATAGACATTTTAGAAACATTATATGTATACTTTTCTGGCCACTATTAAATCACAAAGCTGTTGAGTATCCGCTAGTACCAATCTAATTGCAATAAATATTATCTCTACAAAACAGATTCACCACTGCTATAACTTCGAGAGCGTCACTGAAAAAAATATTGAGATCTAATTGAGATCTAAATTCAATTGGGTCAAAAATATGGCTTAGACCCGATAGATTAACTTTGAAAACTCCATACAAATGAATATGTTGCAGCCATATCGTAGAACACGCCGTATCACATACAGGCGCGCCGGATTGAAAAACGTCGCTGTTTTATGATGCGGCTACCTCACGTTGAACCGGATTGTAATGGTGATACGTTCTACAAAGCGGCGTCCAACGTTTAGCTTTATTGTCAGCAAGAAGCAATGTAGGCTGACTTTAAATATTGACTATACACCGGTATCGGTGGTGCAGTATGGGCGCTTGACGTTCTTACGGATCAGAGACTGTGTTAGGGAGAGCTACAAATAAATTTATAATATAGATATGTCGATACTTTTGTCCTAGCATATAGAAAGGCTCCAATATCAGTAGGTTAGTTAGTTAGTTGCCTAAGGTAAGAAGTTTACTTAAAAATGTTGATACATTTTCATTTGTAATTAAGTCATGTCGTGACATGTTTACAAAATAAACGTGTTTAATTTTTGTCTAAGATTTTCAGTATGATAGAGAAAAAGTATCGACAAATCAAAATACATCAAAATTATTTAAACCTGTTCGTAGAATATCAGCACCTAAAATGCACCGCCGATACCGGGGTCTAATATGACCGACAGGTAAAAAAATATTTTTTTGAAATCTCTAATCTCGATTTGCCACGTCATTTTGGTTGTTATGGACATGCAGCGCTACTTGTGGCGATAAATACAACTAAAACTTTAAAAGCGGCGTATCAGCGATGCTATCTTTTATATGTGTACCTCTGTACTAAGCCGCTTTGACGAACGCGAAGTGCTCATACAATGCGGCGAACTTTATTTCAGCTGAATGGCAATCCGGCTCGACGTGAGGTAGCCGCATTATAAAACAGCGACGTTTTTCGATCCGGCGCGCCTGTATGTGATACGGCGTGTTCTACGATATGGCTGCGACATATACATAAATTATACACATGGAGTTATCAAAGTTAAGGCTCTTGTATCGGTGAAATAAGCAACTGGATTCAAGGTGGTCGAAATTTTGGATACAACAATATCAAAATAAAGTTCGCCCGCACTACAATATTGCTGTTACGTCAGTTGCTGCGATATAATAGTGCGAACATTGTCTGTTTTTTATCAATTTGAAAAAAATAAAAAACTAAAATCTTAAACACTGACATGACATTTATCTGCATGAGTTTGACATGAATAAGCAATGATGCATGAATGAGCAAAATTTATTATATTAACCGGTTAGTATATACATATAATCACCACACGTCCTTGGTGAATATGATTAATACTAATTTGCACAGCTAATATCAGGGCAAAACACTGCGGTAGCTTAAGTGTAGGGTAAAGGGGGTGAGCAAGCGAAGCACCCTTTATCCTTCGTGTTAGGTTGAACATGTAAGAACAACTTTTTTTTTTATAAAAACATAAACTTAAGTACATATAAAATACTCAAAACCTATCTAATAAACTTCCTGTACAGTACTGTGCATTATAACAGACAATATTAAGAAGATTTTTTAACTATTTGTTTTATTTTATCTTTATTAAACCATATTTGATTAAGAAAATAAATGAGTCATATTACTTTCGCAAAACCCTCTTGTTGAGTATTAATAATAACCGGTTAAAGTGGTTAATCGGACTGGGTTTAGCTATATTTATTACATTCACCAAAATCACAGGTTAGTATGAATACGTACCGGTAATTATGTACTAACCGGATTATTGAGTTAACCGTAAGATATACATCCCACGAACATGCTATAAGCTATGCTATAGTACTTCTTGGTAAGGCGCTGTGCTGCTGGCAAGGACTGGCGTTATATCTGGACCAGAGATGGTCGTGTGCAGGCGAGGCGTGAAAAAGACGCGAAACGTTTTTATATAAACTCTGAGGCGGATTTGAAGCATGTTTTTGGCTCGTATGTCTATAAAGTGTAATAACTGTATTATAACTAATTTACTCAAAACCGCCAAACTGGTTTTCATCCGGCCTAGCATCTCACATGATATTATAATACAATTACATCGTTATAACCCGAGCTATCAACCGAAAAACAACACTTGCTATTCTATCCTTACTAAAGCATCACTCCCTACAGTCCTTCCTCATAAACCTATCAATATCGCCTTATTTTTATATTTCCATATGCTTCAAAATCCTTTTATTAATTTAATACTACTAAATTCGCTGTAACAAATCAAAATATAAAAGTTTCACTATTCAATGCGGGATCTCTAGAAATGAAACATGATGAAACTATCTGGCTCAGAGCGGGGGAGGAAGGCATTGCGCCCAAGGTATCCGGATACCGCTTACGTCATTTGCCACGACCTCCTGGCAGATTTAAGAAAGGTGGAGGTGTGGGTTTCTATGTACGACGAGGTGTCGTAGCTCGAACCATTCTCCACCCCCACTCTCCGCCAGGAGAGGATGTCACTCAACAGATGTGACTATCTCTCCGTGTCAAATCCTTCCGAATTATCATAGGAACAGCATATAGACCTCAGTGGTTCAAGGTAGATACATTTTTTGACTCGCTGACTGGAAAGTATAGCTTTTTTCTCGCATTATGACAAAATCATATTGTTGGGATATTTTAATATTAACGTGCTCGAACCTAATGATAGTAAATCAATCCGATTAACCCAATTCCTATTGTATTTTAATTTCAAAAAATGCGTCACAAGGCCAACACACTTTACGAATGACAGCGAAACTCTCATTGATCTGGTCTGCACCGACGCAACTGTTATAAATGTGGAGAACTATCACTCGCATGAACTCGGAGGTCATGCTCTTGTGACAGCTGATCTTAAAATAAAAAAAGAACGCATTTCCCCTAATAAAATTTCAATCAGAGCACTCAAAGACATCAATATGGACGACTTTAATCATGATTTGTATTCACTTGAGTGGAATACATTTGGTGATCTCGGTAGCGTAGACGAAATGACTGAGAACTACAACATTTACATTCTTATTCTTATAAATAAGCATGCACCTGCATGCACCTGATAAGACCATTGTTTTATGCGCCAAGCCGCAACCTTGGCTCACCAGTAATATACGTCATATGATGCGGCTTCGTGATGAGTCACATAACGCTTACAGGAAATCCAAATCAGATAAGCACAAAAAGGAATACAAAAATCTAAAGCATCTTGTTAATGTTGCGATGTTCTATGAAAAGAAAGCCTTTTTTGATTATCAAATGCATAATGTGTGTCATACTCAAAACTTCTGTGGCAGCGCCTTAAGAAAAGTATCTTGCCCGATTTTAAAGAAGCTTTACCTGAGTGCTTCGATAACCCAGATGAGATAAGCGAACACTTTAATAACGTCCCAGGTGATAATGATGTGCAACTGTCCCTTCTTACTTATTATGAGTTTCACTCACACAACGCTGGTAGTTTATTTAAACTTGAGCCTGTCTCTGAAAATGTGGTAGCTAAAATAATACTACCAATGGATTCTAATGCTAGAGGTCTTGATGAACTCTCCAAAGATATCATTCTACTGACCCTGCCTCATACTCTGGGCGTTATCACAACATTGGTAAACAAGTCTATAACAACCTCCACATTCCCTTATCTTTGGAAAACAGCTATAATTAAGCCTATACCTAAGAATGACGACCCAGCACGTGTAAGTGAGCTTAGACCCATTAGTATACTGCTCTACCTATCGAAAGTTCATATATATGGGAGAAAGTCATATATAATCAGGTCGGAAAATATGTCGAGGAGCAAAAGATTCTCCCACGCTTCCAATCTGGTTTTAGGAAACAACGCAGCACAAATACCGCTTTGCTTGATGTAGTCGACAACATTCTTTGTTCTCAGGATGCAGGAGAAGGCACTATCCTTACCCTTTTAGATTTTTCCCGTGCGTTTGACTCTATCAATACCTCCCTTATGTTGTCCAAACTCTCTTACTATGGCTTCGACATAGGCACACTTAGATGGTTTGATATCTACCTCACGTTGCGTCATCAGAAAGTCGAACTACGTAAGCTGGATGGATCTCGCCTATCGTCCGGATTAAGCCCAGTAGACAGTGGTGTACCACAGGGATCTATCTTAGGCCCTCTTCTTCTCATTATATACAGCGCCGACATCGTCCTTGGTTTGTCTCACAGTAAATATCATTTATTTGCTGACGACTTACAGCTCTAAATCTCAGCTAAAAATGAGAGCTTGGAGGTAGCCGTAAACAAAATGAATGAGGACTTAGATGCAGTATCGACATGGGCTACCAAAAACTCACTTGATCTAAATCCCTCCAAGTCTAAATTCATGGTTCTCGGGTCTAAAAATCAAGTGAACCACATCTCGAATGCTGATCCCCAAATTGCCATTATGGGCGTCCCTATTGAAAGGGTTGAACAGGCTCGAAATCTGGGTGTACTAATGGATAGTGGGCTCACTTTTGAGGGACATGTGCTGGAGTTAGCCCGGAATTGCTTTTATAGGTTGAAAGTCTTATACGGTATAAGAGACTTTCTAAGTACTGACACGCGAGTAAAACTATGTGAAGCTCTCGTGCTGTCTAAACTCAACTACTGCATCTCGGTTTACGGACCGTGTACAGAATGCTTGCGCTCGCTACTGCTTTCGTATACCCCCCCGTTCTCACATCACACCCTATCTTAATGAGGCCAATATCCTTAAAATGGAGCAAAGGCAAAGCCATTTTGCCATCCTTTTATTTGGAATCATGCAATGGGACACGTCACCAGCACTTGACTCGAGCTGGATTATATCGAATTTCTGTCCCGCGTCATAAAACTGCTTCCGGGGAAGTTTTCGATACCTGTCTTCAAAATGCTGGAATAACTTGCCGCCACCTCTTCGAAAAAAAGGTTCCAAACAAGTTTTCAAGAACCAATAGATCAATACTTATTAAATTTGCAGAAGACAGGTAGATGTAAATAATTATAAAGACAGCTTTTTCCTTCAATATTATTTTTCATTTTTCATCCTCATACCATTCAAAATAATAATAATATGATTACGTATATTACCAACATATTTACCTGTTTAATTCCCGCACTAACCAATTTTGGCACCTACCCTAACTTAATTCGACTTTTCAGCGACCTTTCTCACTTTCATTGTTTGTCATATCTTAATTAATCCACTTAGCAGGTTATAGCATGTGATAGCAACGATGTTTTCTCCTTCTTTTTATTTATTTATATAACTTAGTATTTTATGCTTCACAAGATTTAGCAACTTCATGTAATAAAATAATTATATGATAATTGTAATTAATTATTTATTATAAGCTTGTATATAATTGTGTGTAAATTTTATCAAGGTTCTGGCAGAATATCAGCGTTGCAGATCTTCTGCAACACTTTGCTGAGTCAGAGCCTTTTCTCTGTTTGCAATGCATGTTTTAATGTTTAGTGCTGCTGAATGAATTGTTTGTCTGTAATTATAAACGTGTGTTGTAACATTGAATAAAGTGATTATCTATCTATCTATCTATCTATATCTAAAAAAATGTTCTACGGTGTGTTTAAAACTATTTAACAGGATACCTGAACACATAAAACGGTTACCCATATATATGTTTAAGTTAGAACTGTTTAAATGGTTAATGCTCGATTCTTTTAAATCAATAGATGAGTTTTCAATCTTCCTGTAAATGTAAATAAATGATAGCTAATATAAACAGATCATTATATTTATTTTGTAATAGTAATTTATGTGACTGATACATAATGGAGGGCATTAAAACTCGAGAGTGGACGAGTTTCATAATAATATCACTCGAGAGTTTTAATGCCTACTTATGTACAGTTACATACACTAGTTTATCTACACACATATCATAAGCTCTCTTTGATGTGTTCAGGAACCGCAAGTTTGACCGGCATTGTAGCATTGATAATTGCTTTGCAGTTTAGCTTGTTCTGTAGTATCAACTTCACAGACAAACTAGGGGCGGCACGCAGGCGGGCGTCGGCGTTCGTAATTTGAATGTCAAAATTTGACAATTTTTGTACATTATAGTTATAATGTACAAATTTTCAGATAAGAAATGAGTTATTACCAAATAGTTTTACATTATGCTGGTCTTAACGTGCGGTTTATAGGCGCAGTAAAGAGGGTTTATGATACGTGTGTAGATAATAGTAGTTTATGTGACTGATACATAATGTAGGGCAATAAAGCTCGAGAGTGGGTTTATGAAACGAGCCGAAGGCAAGTTTCATAATAATATCACTCTAGAGTTTTAATGCCTAATTATGTACAGTTCCATACACTAGTTTATCTACACACATATCATAAGCTCTCTTTGATTTGTTCAGGAACCGCATGTTTGACCGGCATTGTGGCATTGAGTTGTTTGGCTTGTTCTGTAGTACCAACTTCACAGACAAAAGTAGGGACGGCACGCAGGCGGGCGTCGGCGTTCGAAATTTGAATGTCATAATATGTAGAAAATTTACACATTATGGTCATAACGTTCAATATTCAGATAAGTAATGAGTTTTTACAAAGTAGTTTAACATTATGCTGATCATAACGTGTGGTTTTTGGACGCAGTAAAGAGGGTTTATGATACGTGTGTAGATAAGACGATACAAAACAAAAATGGGGTTTATTTCAAATCCATTTACTCCACTTTAAAGTCATCTACAGATTTGATTTTTGGGTTAACGTTTATTGAGTATTTTATTAAGATTCTCACAAAAGGAAAACGCGATTGGATACAATTTTCTCGATAGAATTTAATTACGAAAATACCTCTAAATTGTTTTATTTTTTCCTGTAATTCTGAAATCCTAAATAATTTCATTGCGGAATTGCATTCAAAATGTGGTTTGGCGCCACGTTATCTTAGTTTGAGCCAAGCGCATTGTTTACGCTCTCTTTTTATCCTATGTGGTAGTAATTAACGCTGTCACTTTCGTTTAGATTCGTATTTATTTCCACACCCAGTTAGCCCGTGACCTCTGTCCGAGATAGTCCTGTATCGGTAATCGGTACTCAGAAGTTTTTAATAAGTGAATAAATAACTTTCAGGTTTTAATTACATTGTCGATATGGGGAATAGAAACAGAATCAAACGAAAAGTAAACAAAACCAACCACTTGAAACATCTAAGAGAAAGTGCTCGTCAAATGAGGGAAAATAAAAAGTAAGTATTCATGTCTTTATATTCATCCCATGTTCGATGCATAAAACGTGTAGGTGATAGAGATATTTGAAGAGACCTACATCATAGAACATATTTTTCTTTAGGGCAAACCTCGAAATCACGTAATAAACATCAGCTGTTTCATAGAGAAGTGCAATACCTACCTAATGGGCGGAAATGTAATGAGGAGCTGGTATTTTTTTCGCGTTTTCATGGTTGGTTCCAAAAAATATGGTCTATAGAATTGACTTTGTGAGCGTAGGTATTTTCGTGGAAAAAATAATTGAAATGTAGAAACTGATTCTGTAAATTATAAATATTTTGAACTTTGTCGCGTCTGCGTCAAATGTTGCTAAAAACCTTGGTTTAGTTTGCGTTGAATATTTAGATTCAAATTTTATTTTACAGAGCAAATCAATCCGACGAAATGACAGCGCCAGGACTGACATTAGAGCATGCATGCGAAACAGCAGCGATGGAAAACAAAACGATGGAGTCGCCATTACTATATTTAAATTTGGACGACCAACAATGTCCAACTACCAACTTTTTGGAAAAAAATGGGTAAGCATACTATATGCCTTAATTAATCTCGTAAAATAAAATTTCTTGATAAATGTTCTGGGAGTCATGCGTTGTTTTGCCGGAAGAAATCTCTTTTTAGAGATAAGCTCGCCTTTGTACATATGTTTTCACTTAATGTATCTTTTTAAATAACTGTGTTCAATAAGGAATTATGAATTAATTAAGTGTCAATGACTTTGTAATTATCACATGTGCGAATAAGTTTAATAAAGCATCTTCATGGAAAATATATTTCAGATAGGAAACCAATAAAAAAAAACAATTCAAACCTTATCATGTATGTAGCATATTTTGTAGGTTTTAATTATTTCTTACATTGCTACTTTCGTTTTGGTTTTCATTAAATATTTAGATACAAATTTTATTTTACAGCGCAAACCAATCCGACAAAATCACAGCACCAGAGCTGACTTCGTATACATGCGAAACATCAGCAACAGAAGAACAAAATATAGATGCGCCAATGTCATATTTAAGTTTGGACGATCAACAATTTCCAACTACCAAGTTATTGGAAAAAAAAAGGTGACTAAATTATTTTGTAACTTATTTTAAGTCCCCCCAAATTATCGTGGAAAATTGCGAATTTCTTGCCAATTTATAAAGAGAAGAGCATTCAAGGATTATAAGTGGTGGCAAAAGGAATGTAGCACAGCACAATCTTAGCTTTAAACACTCAGTCTTTGCCTTAACAGCTACCTGGGTGAAAGTCAGACACATAAACGAATTTTACGTAATTCAGCAGTTTACAGATTGTGGAATGCCTATGGTCCCACTTAGATTTTTTGCAATTCAAATAACTAGTAAAAAAATATAAAATATTCATAATAAGTAATTTGCTTTCAATAGTTACCGTTTTATTTATTTTTAGGTTAAGCATTATTTCGAGGAAGAGACCACATGACGATGACATCGAGCACTCAGTGGAAGTCAGCGACGATGGTGGGCTTCAACTATATGAAATAGAGACTGTGAGTTATGATTTTTCGAAGATTGAATCATGATCAGGAATCTGTTTTTTGTCATCTATCACATCTGTGGTCAATTGTGGTCAATAACTGGTCTATTTTGTTCTGTAGTTAAGTATAATTCTACTAAAAAAAAAAACTGAGTGTTACTGAATTAAATATGTGTTATTTATCTTGTTTCAGGATGTAATAGACAGCAGTGTGACTGGTCACAGAATAATTGATATTTTTTTTTTGATAAACTAATTGAAATATCTAAGCATCCATCGTTGTTTGAGTGCAACTTCTATACAATGAAACTGGTATCAGAAAAACAGTCTTGCCTGTCATCGGAATTTTCATTTGTATGCTTACTATGTAAAAAAGATTTCACCATAAAGAATTCATCAGAAAATTTAAATAAAATGGCAGTTTCGGGGATGATAGCGGCAGGGTGTGGTAATGCTCAGCTGAATCAATTATCGGCATCTCTTGATTTACCAGCCATGACTAGTTATAGATACAAAAAAGCCCAAGATGAGGTTTTTGATGAATGGGAAGTGACAGCGTGGGAGGAAATGAGAAAGGCTGGCGAACGTGAAAAAGAAGCAGCTTTGAAAGAAGGAAGTGTCACCAAGGACGGAATACCCATAATCAATGTCATCTTAGATGGTTGCTGGTGCAAACGCTCATACAAGACTAATTACGCCGCATTATCAGGTGCTGCGGCCATCATTGGGAGATGATTTGGTCAAGTTCTATATATGTCTGTTAAAAATAAATATTGCTGCATTTGTGCTAGAGCAGATAAAAGGAAAGAGAAAGTGAAAGACCACGAGTGCTTTAAAAATTTCAGCGGGGCTTCCGCGTCCATGGAATCTACGATAATTGCTGCGGGATTTAAAAGGTCAATAGATATGCATGGTCTTCTTTATGGAAGATATATTGCAGATGGCTACAGTAGCACTTATGCAAAAATTTTGGACACACGGCCATATCCTTCGATCACTGTTGAAAAGATAGGCTGTAGAAATCATATACTAAGAAATTTTTGTAACAAAATGCAAACAATAAAAACAGATACTGCATATAAGTTAGCAGAAAGAAAATTGAAAACTACTGAAAAAATAATGAGCACACGCAAGTACATCTGTGATGCCATAGGTTTCCACGGTGATCAAGGTAAAAAATCTGAGGGTATCAAAAACTTATGTAAAAAATGCATATATGTAAAAGAGACAAATGCTTGTTGGCAGTTTGGTATGGCAAAAACAAAATAAAAACACATACAATTTGCAAGGACGACAAGTTTTGGAAAGATAAAATGGAGCCAAAGTTATTGTCTTTTTATTTTGACTGCCTCTTACCAGAACTGGTGGATCCACGGTATACAAGAAATCAGACGATCCGTGATCCAGAATACGTAATCAAAAAAACTAATGGCAATGTTCCGAGCAAAGAGAATAAATCATGCAGCGCAAATGTTCAGATGAACAATTTAATGAAGACGAGAGAACTGTTACTATTTTAGTGACTTTTAAATAAATTATATTATATAAATTATAATTATGATAAACGCTGTTTTTTATTTAAAAGAAAAATTCATAGCAAAATTAAATTTGTCAGATATTCTCTTAACCCTTCCCTTGCTTCATCCCTCAAATTCGTATCTAGGGCCTAGGGTCTCATAGGTGTCGCAGATCGCGATTTTCGAGCCTCTAAATCATTACAACTACTAAATTATAAGAAACAAGCGATATATATTTGTAATATAGGCCAGGATTGGTTCAGTAGTGTAGGTGGTATACAAGAATTTATTCTGAGAATAGGGAAATTTACCGTACAAGTATACTTGTTTATATTTTTGCTCGTTTGCAAAATGCCCCATCAGAAGCGTGTCATGAAATATAAACATATATAGCTCGAGAGTTTTATGTTATCATTACTAAATAAAGCAAAAAACTAAATAAAGTTTGCTAATAATAATTAAGTTTAATTAGCGGGAATACTAACCTAAACCTATTATATTTTTGGCGACTCCATGCCTCCTCTATTCTAAAGCTTTGAAACACCGCCGGCCTGCCGCGCCGCCTTGCAGGCTCGCTGACCGCTTGCGATGTATTCATCGGGGGGCGCTCCCCGCGTTCTTGGTTAAACCACGCCCCTCGAGCTTTGATTTATTATTTACATATCACGCATACTAAAATTAAAAGGTGATCAAGTGTTCATAAACTATTATATAACTACCTACTTGTAGCCTTATATTAGCAAATTAAAAGCTTTATCTTTATCTCTAAGTCTTAAGATATTTTGAATACCTACTTTGTGACGAAATACACCACTATCAATATTATTTTAAGATCCTAAACGATGATACGTTTAAGATGAAAAACGTATTTTATTTTTCATTTTTCATATAGTTCCCATTTTTATTATGATGTTTCAAACATTTTGAAGAAAAGGAATGTATTCATATCATATATTTTTTCGGGATTTGGAAAGGAGAAATATTAAACTGCACAACAAAAATATCTACTGATTTGCACAGCAAATATCACTCATGTTTGCTGCGGTAGCTTAGGTGAATGAAAGAACAACAAAAAATACTTAAAAATAAACTTAAGTACTCATTAAATATTTGAAATATAAAAAGTGTTTTTGCTGATCATTTTTTGCTGCGCAAATCAGTATTTTTGATGTGCGATTAAATACCAGCCTTTGGAAAGTGTCTTCTTTAGGAGGAATAAGGCTTCAGAGTTGGAGAATGGTGTAAATTCGCTTACCATCTATCGGGCCTTAGCCTAGCGGCTAGTGATTCTGCCTACGAAGCTGACGGTCCTGGGTTCGATTCCCGGTAAGGGTAAATATTTATGTGATGAGCATGAATATATGTTTCTTGGTCTTGGATGTTTCCTATAGAGTTACATAAGTATGTATCTCAATTAAATATATCATCGTCTAGTACCCATAGCACAAGCCTTATTCAGCTTAGAGGGCTAGTTGGATTTGTGTAAGATTGTCCTCTGATATATATATTATTTATGTATTATAAGCCGTTGCACACACTATTAAATAGAAAGTTATCTAAAGGATGGCGTGACAGAATCGGGTCAAAGTTAAAGATCGTCTTTTTATATGATTCAAGTAACTCCAATAGATTGGATGAACTACTTACGCCAATACAATTGCTGAACTGCAGAACAGCACTTTTAGTTGCATAGTATATTGGCAAAATCACACTTTGAGTGATGCCAGCAATGGAGGAAATGTTGATAACAGCACCGCCATTTCCTCCTTTGTCCTTACCCATTATTTCAAGTGCCTTCAATGTTCCGGTTATGAGGGAAGTCTGAAAATTTTAAAATAATAATTAGATTCTGTTTCGCATAAATCACTTTATATTTTATTGTGCATTTGTCACAAATTCGTACTTAAGAAGTTGGAATTGACAATTAAACACATAAAAGAACATACAGGAGCATACATTGCTTCTGGCCCAATGCTAGGATACAACCGTAGGAACCAGAAACAGCGTCGTCACAAACATGTTAACATCGTTGGTTTTGTTTCCTCCCCAGCCGGGATTCGAACCCGGGACCTTTTGCTTGGGAAGCGCTGCCTCGACCATATAGGGAGACCTCAAATGACCATATGTTCATACATTTCCCTGAGCTGAATAAAATGGCAACAATTACTGGATAAATGTTATAATCAGAAGTAAGTACTTACCACATTGACTTCAATTTGTTTCTTATAAACTCCAGGAGCATCATTCATCAGACCAGCATTATTGACTACGACGTCCAATCCACCATTTTCTTTACGCGTAGTATTGAAAGCACTGAAGAGCTGTTCGTCTTTTGTGACGTCACATTCTATGAATTTGGCACTTTTGGGGCCATACTTTGAGGTCAGCTCTTTCTCCAGGTCCGCACCGGCTTTGTAAGCTACGTCTAGTATGGCAACATGCTGCAAAAAGGTGGGACGGATCAGAATATCTTCCTAGCATATCATTTCCTTATCGAACTCCATTATCCTGATTATTTTCGTAGAATAACTGTAAAGTAGTATTTTTAAATAAAGGAGAAAGGGCATTTTGTTAAACTGACTTAGCTTTAGCTTAGTGTGAAAAAATATAACGCCTACTGAGACGCTACTGCAATTTGCTTTTCTAAGAATGCAAAGCAAATCTTCAGACTACCCTTTCCGATGGCGGTCTGCGCGTTCTGAACTGAACAACACCTAGAACTTACAGGTATTCAGCGAAATATTGGGATGGCAGACGGGCAAGACATAGTATACCTGACGCCAAGTTGATTGGCGCCCGAGTACCGCCTGGAGTGTGTAGCGGCGCTTGGAACAAGAGAGATGCAAACATTGGCGAGAGAGAGATGGTGGCCTCGCTCAGGCGCCAAGAAACCTTTCGTTGGGTGTTTGTCGCCCCCCATTGAAGTGGATTAGAATCCGATATAATTGCATGTTAACCCACTCATCCCACTGTCGACGACCCGAGTGGCCGAGTCGGCAGTGACCCTGCCTACGAAGCCAAGGGTACCGGGTTCGAGTCCCGTTGGGGGCAAATATTTGTTTGCTGAGAATGGTGTTTGTACCCTAGTCATGGTTGTTTGTCTATCTAAGTATAATATTTATCTATTTAAGTATGTGTATCGTTCTCTAGTACCCAAGATTCAGGAAATCCTAGTTTGGGGCTAAATCAATGTGTGAAAATCGTGTCCAAGGTATTATTATTATTATTATTATTATTACTGTGATCTTTGATGACGGTAGGGAAGCCACAACTTATATTATAATTGATCAAGTCTTCCCGAGTATCATCCCAACAGGTCGCGAACTATTCCTAACTTGTAATGAAGGCTTCAGCACCTATCCAGTTATGTTAATTACTCGAAGGAATCTATTGTAGAGGTTCGTGCTAATGGAGCGGTGCGGGAGGGGTGAAATGCCATACTACGAGTACTTTCCGATGAAGTTTCGCGTCATACAAACTTCACGAAAACATATACCCGCACCACTGCACTACTGCAGGTTGCCAAGATCCTCAGTTAAAAAAGCACTTTGCCTGTTAGTTTTAAATAAACGTGACATCATTGGTCATTGATATTCGCATGTATTTATTGTCTTTGTCCCCACACAACGCCCAAGCCCAAGTGGCTTGGAAACTATAACAAAATGTCCCAAACATACTAGGCAGAACATCCAGGTAAACATTTAACCCGGGGCTTTGTCACATCAGCACAGCTGGAATGCGCACCCATTATAGCTTGACAGCAACATCACCACGCGTCACACAGGTCCTATAAGTCTAATGAAACTCACCTTAGCACCTTCATCCAAGAAGGCCCTTACCACCCCAGCTCCTATACCGCAGGCGCCTCCAGTTACCAGTACCACTTTATCCTTTACTTCGTATACCATCGCTCTTACGATAACATAACCGACCACTTACAACTGAGCATCAATGATAGACTGATAAAATAGTAAAGGAGTGTGTAAGGTTATACAGAATATAATTCCGATGTATTAATTGTATGTACTTAGTAATTATATACGAGTGGATATAGCTGCATTAAGATTGCGTTATAATTACGGTATGTATGTGCCAACACTTACTGTTTTCTTTATGTGTGCATGGAGTGTATTTTAGATAGTGTCGGATGCTTCTTGTTAGGTAGGTAGGTACTTGGTTTGTTTGTAAAAGTAATCTGCGGGTATCATGATAATGAGATTCTGTGTTTCACTGAATGTAGTCGCGCGTGCGGTAGAGTAGCGAATCAGAGTAGGTACACGATCGTCCTTTCTTTATAAAGGTTTGGTGATAAGTGCTGGAAGAACGCGACATAACCTCAAAAATCTTATTTTTATTAATGCACTAGAATCGTTCATTCAGGTTGTGACGTGCCGCCTGACATAACGTATACAAAACATAAACGGGACATAAACCGTCCGAGTTTACGGACTCTGGCGTATACGTATGCCCTGGTCTCGAGGCTGCTTACATCCTAGGAGATTGGAACGCACACCCGGTTGAACAATTTTGTGACGAGTTATTGACGTTCTGTGCGGAACACAATATGCTTTGCGCAGATATTAATAAGTTGGGGATCGACTCGGATACATTCACGTTTATAAGTGCAGCGCACGGCACACACAGATGGTTAGATCACTGTGTGACAACTCAGACTGAATGGGATACCATCACTAATATGACTGTTCGCTATGATGTTAGGTGGTTAGACTACTTACCCCTTTTTGTTACTTGTGACTTGCAAGGAAAATTAGTATCTAAGCGATTAAATGTAAGAACCTCTGAAAATAAGATTCGCTGGGGTAATAGGGATAACGAACAGATTGCTAATAATGGAATGTTATGTAATAATAATCTGAAGAGACTGACATGTATGACTAATTCTAACTGTGATATTTTTGAACCTTTACAAATTATAAATAAGTTTTATAATGACATTGTTAATATTATACAAACCGCTGCCATTTCTAGTCATGCTTCCCACTGTGATGCAAAGAAAAGGCACAGAAAGTGCTGGAACTACCACGTTCAAAATAGTCATCAGAATGCTAGAATGTATTACAAACTATGGTTGTTGTTTAATAAACCTAGCTCAGGTGTCAGGTGAGGTGAGGAGGCTCAGGTCTTTTTTACTATCACACATAACATGTGTGATAGTAAAAAATAATTTAAACAAAATTTGAAATGGTGTCAGACAAATGAAGAAATGATAAAAATGAATGTGTTAGCGGTGAGTAGAAAACAGAAAACTTCTGTAAATTTTGGAATGCTACTAAAAAGTTAAATTATAAAACCAGTACGCCAATGTCCATAGATCAAAAACATGACTCTAGGGATATAGCAAATAAGTTTGCCGATCATTTTAAAGTGTTACCGCCGGCCGGTGTGGGGGATTTGCCCGACGCTTCACCGCACGGTGTCGCCGCGGCGAGCGAGCCGTCGTCGGCGCTGCGCCTCGTCCACACGGCGCGTGACGTTGCGGACGTGGTGCGGCTCATGCGGCGCGGTAAGTCGCCTGGCATCGACGCACTCAGCGTGGAACACATCCTCTACGCCGGTGACGAAATGTTTTGAGTATTGGCGGACCTGTTTAATGCTTGTGCTACCTAGCAACTTATGAGAACTGTGGTGGTTCCAGTCCCCAAAAATAAAACGGGTGACTTGTCGACTATTAACAACTATAGGCCGATATCTCTGGATACCAAAGTCGACAAGATATTCGAGCGGCTCTTGCAACCTGTACTTTCGAATGGGTTAGATATTGATGATGCGCAGTTTGGTTTTCGTCCCGGTCTTTCGACGGATTCTGCCATATTCAGCTTTAAGCATACGGTTAGATATTATACAGAACGAGAAACCTCAGTGTACGCATGCTTTCTAGACCTGAGCCGATCTTTCGACCTTGTAAATTATAATTTACTTTGGTAGAAACTCAATTTAGCAAAGGTTAACGCGAATGTGGTGAATATGTTGAAATACTGGTACGAAAACCAGACGAACAATGTGAGGTGGGGCAACACTATGTCTAGCGACTACAGGTTAGACTATGGCGTACGTCAAGGTGGTTTGACCTCTCCGGACCTTTTCAACTTGTATATAAACGATCTGATTGTGGAGCTGAGAAGCACCAGATTTGGATGCCATATTGGTAACGTATGTATGAATAACTTAAGTTATGCAGACGATATGGTGCTTCTCAGCCCCTCAATTAGTGGTCTTAAGCTGGCTTTCCACGGTACGTGATTCTGCGGATTATCGCGCACAGCCGACGACTACGGACAGCGACGCACCGCGCACAAGGATCTTCCAACAGTGCGTTTCACTCTGTGTTGGTCTTGAGATTTGAAGCCATCTTGTTAAGCACTCATCACGAGCTCGCAACGCACCTTTGAAGTTACCGACTCGATCGAACGCACCACGACGGGCGTGTCTGCGCTACCACGGACGATACTCTTCCCATGGTGCGTCGGTGCGGGTTGGTTCGCGTCCGTCCGCAATATCACGCACCGTGGGAAGCCACCTAGACAGCTTTTAGACATCTGTGTTCGATATGCAGAAACACATGGTCTAAAATATATTGTCAAAAAGACAGAAATGGTGTTTAGATCAGGGAGGGGTCCGGAGAGGATACCTTCGTTATATTTGAACGGGACGCCGGTGCAGGTTGTAAAGAGCTTTAAATACCTAGGACATATTTTGACTGAAAATCTCACTGACGATGAGGACGTCGAGAGGGGGAGCGCAGGGCTCTGGCCGTACGGTGTAACATGCTCGCGCGCAGGATTTCTAAATGCAACGATGAAGTAAAAATAACGTTATTTAAGGCCTATTGTCATAATTTGTACACCTGCTATGCGTTTACAATATAGCACATACGATTACGTATACAATATAATGACGCGTTCCGCATATTGCTTAGAAAACCTCGTTTTTGTAGCGCATCGACCATGTTCGCGGAGGCCAGAGTCTCCGACTTCTTCGCGATCCTCAAATCTCGTATCGCCGCCTTTTGCACTCGATTACGGGAATCTAAAAATGGAATTTTGACGAATATTGCCAGCTGCCTGAAAAGTAAATTTTTCGCATATTGGTTATCTATGCATCAAAGCAGGAACCAAAATTGGGGTTTCATATTTTTATTTATTTTATTTTATTTTAGCCTTAATTATTTACTATTGACTATTTTATAACTACGATTCGGGACTATGTTATAACTGTGGGTCATGTTGCCTGAGAATAAACGATTATTATTATTATAAACAGAGAACAGATTGACTGTGCCACTAGTAGCCTAACTGGGAAAGGCTTGGCGAAAATTGGTCGGGGAGGGCTCTAGCTTTGGTCCGTGTGCAACCAATAATAATATCAAAAAAGTATCTACTTTACTTATATTTTCACCAGTGAACGGAAATTCGTGTGCAAATGGTGCAATTTTAAATGGCTTCGGGAAGCAATGTAGTTATCCGAGTAGGTAACAAGTTTTTTCTAGTAATTATAGGGTTACAAGAATTAAATAACCCTCAACTTTGAAGTTATTTAAAAATAATCGAAAAAAATAAATATGTACTTGTACGTGAACTCGCACAAGGCTTGGAACGATAACCGTTAATGCAGTGTACAGACTACGTGTATATTTTAGTCTGATCGTGGTACCCGTACTGTGCAGACGCGCTCATATTTTGTTCTTAAGGTGATACGAAAAAAAAGTACGAAGTCATCTACAGATCTGATTTTTGGGTTAACGTTTATTGAGTATTTGATTAAGATTTTCACTAAAGGGAAACGCGATTGGAGGAAATTTTCTTGATAGAATTTAATTACGAAAATATCTCTAATTTTTTTTTATTTTTTCCTGTAATTCTGAAAAACTAACTAATTTAATTGTGGAACTGCGTTCAAAATGTAGATATTATATATTTGCAAAATCTCCTTAAAAACTTTTTAACAAAATAGTGTAGTTTACTTTTAAACAATTTTTCTGTGGTGTAGCGCCACGTTTTTTCATTTTTTTCCGATTCCGTCCCTCTCACACTGCGTGTCTTTCCGCCTGGAGTAACGGGGACCTTTGCAAGGACGAGGTAGCGCCTTAACTATCGTTATTTTTCCGTGACCTGGCGTGTTCTTTGGACTGTTGGTGCATTCATTCATTGTGACTTGGCTTGTGTATTGGACTCTGTGATCGACTGCTTTCTGACCATTGAACTACTATTACTAGCGTATGGAACCGACACACCGCGAACCATTTCTTTGCGCCAACCGGCGTTATTACCTTTAGTCCCTCGCCAGCGCTCATAGCGACCGCATGCGGGTATTGTGTCTTACGAACTTGTAAAAATGCAACTAGTACGAAGAAAAAAGAAAGTGGCATGACGTATCATCAGTAAGAAAGCAAAATATCAACTAAAATAATCCAAAACTAATTTTGAAAATGATTTTCTACTGTACCCGACTTTTGTATGAAAACCATAGAATATGAAAAGTGAACCGTACAGATAAGACATGTAGGTACTAATGGTGATACGAGAGTACTTTACAAATATGTGGGATATGATGAATGTGGTAAATATGGGTAGAGGACTCCTAAACACTGTAATGTGTAATATTTTAACACGACTGCCCCCAAAAACGGGGTATATTGTTTTCAGGGTTCATGTGGGTATTTTTCTTAATTCCACCACAACTACTTAAAACCTGAACCGATTTCGAAGTGTGCGGTATCGAAGGCTATAAATATTACAAGGTGTAAAAATAATTTACTTTTCAGTTCATTTTGAAATTATGGCAGTATATATAACGATAACACATAGCTAATGCGAAAGCGCAGGTCATCTACACATAGACCTTTGAAGCGTCGACACAGGAATGCACGTGTTCGAATTAAAAAAAATAAGAGGATTATCACAAAGTCATGAACCAATTCCAATTCCAAATGTCTTTATTACTGTAGATATATACAAATACTAAGCAATCGTCATTTTTTACCACTTCTCTACATTTTACCACTGTGGGAGAAGAAGGGCGTAAAAACTCCCACAGATTGATTTTTATATCTCTTTTGAAAATTGCTTGTGCTTAACTAATACAAATTTTATACTATCATTATATCATAATTAATAAGTAGGAATAAATAATGACAAAATTATTAATAGCAAGGTCTGTGTTGAGCCAGATTAACCCCATACAGTCCCATCATTTAAGTAATCTTGAACATTGTAATATCCATTTTTCGACAAAGTCGCTTTAACATGGTTTTTAAATTGCTCAAGTAGCAATTTCAAGATCTCCAGAGGTATCTTGTTGTAGTAGAAAATGCATTGACCCTTGAAAGAATTGCTAACCTTCGCGAGTCTAAACCGGGGCGCAAGTAGTCTGTGATTATTTCTTAGGTTAACATTACAGCTATCGCTAAGTTTGGGAAATTTTGTAAGGTTCTTGCGTACATACATTATATTTTCGAAAATAAATTGACTAGCTACAGTTAGTAAGTCAATTTCTTTAAAAATCTCTCTTAAGGAGTGAAGTGCGTTTTAAATTATAAATTGCTCGAATAGCTCTTTTCTGTAAAATAAAAATAGTTTGAATATCCGCTGCTTTCCCCCACAACAAGATACCATAGGACTGTCCCCACCTTTGTCTTTTATTATTAATCAGTCTTTTACACAAGGCGTCGTACCAGAAAAACTAAAAATAACTATAGTAAAACCTTTACACAAGAGCGGCAGCCGTAGCGATTGTAATAATTATCGCCCGATTGCTCTTCTTCCCACCTTTTCTAAAATAATTGAATCCGCTATGTACAAACGTATCTACAATTTTTGCGAAAAATTTAATATATTCAACAATAATCAGAATGGTTTCCGTAAGGGTCGATCGACTACATTAGCAGTAATTACATATGTTAACGAGATTTTAAAAATACTGAACGATAAAAAACATGCCATTGGAGTTCTCTTAGACATGAGCAAAGCTTATGATCGAGTCTTATACGGAGCTCTTTTGGAAAAACTCTATGGTGTGGGAGTGAGAGGTATTGCTTTCAACTGGTTTTCATCGTACTTGCGCAACCGAATACAATATGTTGATATAGAACATTATAACTCAACTACCAAGCGAATCGGTAAAAAACGATCAAATGAAGTAGAATTAACCAAATCGATCCCGCAGGGTAGCGTGCTTGGATGTTTACTTTTTTTAATATATATAAATGATCTACCTAATACTATTAATATACCATGTACGCTATTTGCAGATGATATATCCCTGATTTTTCCTAGTCAAAACGTAGAGAAATTAACTATAGACCTAAACTCACACCTAAATAGAATTAAAACTTGGTTAGATGACCATAACTTAGAAATTAACTTTAACAAAACCAAATTAATGGAATTCAGACCTTACCAAAAACGACCCCTAGATATTATAAACTATAAATTTAACGGAACTATAATAGAAAATGTAGAGACTTCTTGTCTCCTAGGTATCAATTTAGATAATAATTTAAATTGGAAAAGCCACATTCTAAAGATAACTGGTAAGCTCTCAAGCTTTATATATGCCCTATCAGAGCTGAAAAAAACTACAGACCTCAGGACGGCAACATGCGCTTATCATGCGTATGCACAAGCCTGGCTTAGGTACGGTATAATTCTTTGGGGCAATAGCACAGACGCAAAAAACGTCTTTATATTACAAAAAAAATGTATTAGAATTCTGGCTAATATAGACGCGAGGACGAGCTGTAGAAGATATTTTGTGGAATATAATATTTTAACTATGACAGCGCTCTATATTTTAGAAATCAGCGTCTTTGTCAGGAATAATATGCCTCTTTTTCCACAACATACTCGCCCTGAGGGCCTTAGATCACAACAACGCCTAGCCACCAAGATTGCTAAACTAGAAATCATAAACTCTGGTCCCCACTCAATGGCAGCAAAAGTTTTCAATGCTCTACCATATCACATACAAAATATAAAAGACAATACTTTATTCAAAATAACCCTCAATAAGTACTTGATCCAGAAATGTTACTATTCTCTTCAAGAATTTTTCAGTGATAATTAATGTTAAAGTACACAATAGAAAAGAAAATATGTATAATTAAATAATACTAGAAATAGACAATTATAAGCTAGCAATTAAGGAATTAGTTTAATCATATTGTAGTGCCCTTACAGGGTGTCATGTACCTCTTGAATTACATATAAGAACTGTAATGACACATGATTATTGCAATAAAGAAATCTGAAATCTGAAATCTGAAATCTGGACATAAAAGTATGAAAGTAACTGAAATATACTAGCCTAGATGTAGCCACATCCGTGATTTTGTCTGATGTTCCTAACAGCGTAAGCCGCAGAACTTAATTTACCAGCTAATTTATCTATGTGGGGTCCCCACTGTAATTTGCTCTCAATGGTTATTCCAAGAAACTAAGTGTCATTTACTAATTCTAACGTGCTGCTGTCTAACACCAAACTAGTCTCAACTTGCCTGACATTTGGAAGTGACAATTTGATAAATTTTGTTTTACCAGCATTTAACAATAAATTATTAACTGTGAACCAATTCAAGGTTAAAGACAATACTCCATTAACATCATCAAAATCTTCTTTTTGTCTTTCATTTTTGAAGACCAGTGAAGTCTCATCAGCAAACAACACTATATCAGTCAATTTCTCCACCATGAAAGGCAGATCGTTAATATATACCAGGAATAAGAAAGTGCCTAATATGGAACCTTGTGGAACGCCAATTTTTATTCCCGATCCATCAGATTTAACACCATTGACTTCTGCCTGTTGAATTATCTTGCTTAGGTATGATCTTAGTAGATCCAACGCTTTATTTCTGACTCCGTAATGATTTAATTTCATTAGTAGCGTATTATGATCAACACAAACAAATGCCTTCGACAGATCGCAAAAAACTCCGATAGCATCCTGGGCGGCCTGGAATAAATATGAGATATAAGTGTAATACCTGCATCCATAGTCGATTTACCCCTAGTGAAACCGTATTGTTTGGCGTGGAGTTGTTTTGTACGGTTGAAGTGTTAGAGCATTTGATAGAGTATAATCTTTTCAAAAATTTTACTCAGTGCTGGAAGAACAGACATTGGTCTAAAATTTGAAGGATCACCCTCGTCTCCCGACTTGAACAGAGGTATCAGTTTACTGTGTTTCATGAGGTCTGGGAAAGCTCCATCGTCAACACATTTATTAAATATATAAGTTAGGTGCTATAATTAGTATTATTGAACCAAATAATTTGACTGATATACCCCACAGGTCTTCAGTATTTTTTGAGTTAAATAATCTATACGTTTTGACAATATCCTGGGAATATACGTGATGAAATTTAAAATCTACATTACTGATGCTAGTACTGTTTTTCAATAAAGTCTCTACTTCATATGGAGATTAATTTAGACGCTCTTTTGTGAATAAGGGTACATTGGTGAAGAACGTTTCAAAAGCTCGAGCTACCTCAGCGTTGAATTTAACAACATTATCAATTATTTTTAAGCAGAAATCATTGTGCCTTGGTATAACTTTGCCAGTTTCACGGTTTATGATTTGCCAAACCGTTTTCATTCTATTATTTGAATTTTGTATTTTGCTATTAATGTGTAAAATTTTTGCAGTTCTACAAACCAACTTGAAAGTTTTAGAATATTTTTTAACATAGTCATGACATTTTATATCAAAGTTATAGGTTTTTTGTTCATAAAGGTCATACAAGATAGCTCTGCTTTTACGAATTCCAAATGTTACCCAGTCATTAAATTTAGATTTACTGCACTGACTTTCTTTAATTTAAAAACTGTATCGAATTCTGTTTGAATAATGTTGAAGAAGTCAGAATAGATTTTGTTAGGGCTATGTTCATCAAAATCCGGTACTGGCAAATTTATATCTAAATTTTTCATATACGTCTCTAGTCTATGGGATGTAATAGGCCAATAAAATGATGGATCAGTCCTATTTTTACTAGAAATTGGGAATGAAACTGTTTGACCAATGTGATCGGAGGGTAAGCAGTTAATTACATTTTTATTTGTGAATGCACAGTCACAATAAACGTTATCTAAGCAAGTTTGGCTGGTAAGTATAATTATAGTCGGCTTAGAAATACATGACATAAATTAAATGATTTGAACAGAGTTATTAATCTTTGTTTCAATGTTGTATCTACAAGCAAATCTACATTAAAATCGCCACAAATAATTAACTTTTTTCTGCTACAAAAGTTTAATGAGGGCTTTCTCCATAATGTTCTCGAACATTTCAAAATTGCCATGGCCTTTTTCATCTCTCGGAGGTCTGTAGACACAAACAATAATATGGCTATCCAACTCAACACAGGATACCTATTTGTCTTTCTACAGTAAGTGCAAGAATATCTTTCCGTTGTTTCACCTTAATATTAATTTTTACTAAGTTTAAAGGACCACCTCTATCAGCTGTCTTTCTATTATAACAACTGACAAATATTTATGTTAAAAGACATCATATTTTCTTTTAACCAGTGTTCTGGAATACAAATATCATCGGTGTCAGAATTATTAAGAAATTATTCTAATACAAGTTCTTTGCCAGGTAGCCCCTGCATGTTTTGATGGGAAATACTTAAGTGGGGCTTACCATTTGTCCTAGTATTTTTCATTTGATTGCCAGAAAACCCCTGCTTATTTTGTAAATTTTTCTTATGTCCTCTTTTGTCGAACAATCTAGTTTAAAACACTACTGTTAGTACTAATACTAACTAAAACTGAAGGTGACTGCGTTATAGTATTTACAACTGTGTCGCATATTGTTGCAGATCGTGAATGATCCATTCATAGCCAAACATAGTCGATATACCGAGACATAGCATTTCACTCATTCCTTCTTGTTCTTCTCTCCATACCTTGTAAAATATTGCAAATTTTAAAGAATAACTGATAGTTACCCTTAACATATTATTATCTACGCCAGAGCAGTCTATGAAGCAAAAGTAAATCCGCATAGTATCGCTTTCTCATTTACTGTCTCGCTCTCGCTACACGTGTCTCGATAATTATTGTTATTCAAAATAGTCCTAGTAATTTCCGTGATGAGTTTTTATCTTATTAAGATAGTTTCTAAACTAATTACATTAATGTAGCAGAGTTGTTTATTTATATAGAGAGTTAAGTGTAACGCGTGCATAACAAAAGTCGGCAGGAACTAACTGCATATTCATGAAAACTATAGAAACAATAACCTGGCTTTATAACTAATATTAACAGTAAATTTCACAATACATTGTAAAATAACCTATTTAAGCTAGAAGCTAGGCTAGTCTAGGTCTAGTGTAGTGTTTAGCTAAGAGATTGCCGCTGTGACAGGGTGGTTTTAAAGCCGAAAGGCAAAACAATTGGAATATAAAACCGAGTTGAATAGCTAAGGAGACACTAGATTTCATTCTTATTCTATTTTCATAGCCTTTGTAACTACCGCATATAAATAGAATTATCTTTAAAGTGTTTAAAACATTTTAGTAACCAGTAGAAATTAATTATTCATAGTAGGTCAGTTCTGTCTTTTATAAATTGCCTATTTCTCCATTCTTTTATTTCCAATGTGACTAGTAGTTCTGTATAAAATCCCGTGTGCATTGTTGATATCGGAAGAAACAAGCCCGTCTCAACAATGCACATCATTCACTTTAAAAATAAATAAATAAATAAAACAAAACAAAAATATTAGGTAACCTCTCAAAAACCGAGGGTAGTTGTGACGGGTCTTTTATTTACTATTTAAAATTTACTAATGAGAATTATAGATTTTACAATGGTATCACCGTAGACTAAAAATACATTTTTTACGGCAGCTAATGACAAAACTGATTTTACATTGTTAAGAAGAACCCGTCCATGTAGACGTGACCCCTTCGTGACATCTTCAATGCGTGATATTGGCGGAATTATTGTAGGGATCCACAATACAAGCCATCAAATCAAAAATTTAATTGAATTTACATTTTGACACCTGCACATTCCAACCGTCAAAGACTTTGTCACGTTGACTACCCAGGCCCGAAATGAAAACGACCCCTCTATGCAAGCAAGTCAAGTTTCGAGCCGCCACGAAATTTAGGTGGATGTTAAGTAGAGCTGTGAAAAACCAACAAACACTGGTAGGAGGGGGCGGCGAAAGCAGAAAAGGACCCCTCAACGCATGCAAGGAAGAAGATTCGGATCGCAATCGTCGGTCAGCGGTCGCTTGATTTCACGGTCTTTTTAAATATAGGGTGCTTACCTATGAAATTGGCGAATTTTTCTTCCAGATTCAGGAGTTCATAATTCGAGTAATTCAATAGCTATTTCCAGTTTTTTTTTATTGTTTTAAAATTAATTTCAATATTTTACATCTACTTATAAAATTTTCTTTTAATTTTCAGTTTGATAATTAAATGTTATCTTCAAAATCAGTGCCTCCTAAATGTCATCCATTTTCATGATAATATTCGTAATATTTTTTTACAGCTGACACTTTTCAAAAATTATATAAAATTTTCTGTTAGCTAAATGTTGTCTCATTCATACACACAAAGTTTATAAAATTAGGATCTGTCATTCCTAAAAAATTAAAAAAATGTTTGTACTGAAAATTGAGTTAACTTCAATTTCTCCATACAAAACGCCAATTTCATATGTAAAGAATATATAGTCTAATATAGATTTGCACCGGGTGTCCGCAGCAATTTTTTTTTAATTTATATTACTTTTAAATAACGTTATTTTGAATCTGTTGGACTTCGTAGACAGATAATAATTTGTATGAAATGTTCGTACGCCTTCATGTTTTAGGAGGATATTTACGGCGACCCCTCGTGAACCTTGTGATCCCCCCCCCTCCCCCCCAATCGCTATTGTTACCTATAATCGTAATACAAGAATCAGTTAGACATCTACGTAACTATTTAATAACCTTGCTGGTCGTTACCCAATTTTGTGAAAATCGGTCAGATTCGGAATTTCCTACATCCGTTAAGTGTTCTTGAACTGGCCGGTACAACAGCTGACCCCCGCAACCACGCGGCGCCCGCCCCGCCCGGCGCGGCCTTCTGCCCGCTTGCTAGCGCTAGCTAGAGAGATAACTCTTGATGAGAATTGACAATATATGAATTGTATAAACACGAGGTGATATTGACAATTCTCATCAAGACTTATGTCGCGCAACGAATTAAGAGCGCTGGGCCTCGTTGGCGGGAATTACTGCGCATATGTAAGGTATTTAAAAGTGACTACTCATTCATCCAAGTCAAGCGCATTCAAGACCACCGCTCATAACGTGTCGCGCGACATGTATTTTATTTTTATGTGGTCGATAACCCAACAAATTGGTTTTAAGGTAGTTTATCTACACATGTATCATAAACCCTCTTTACTGCGTTTAAAAACCGCACGTTACGATCAGCATTATGTTAAACTACTTGGTAAAAACTCGTTTCGTATCTGGAAAACTACACAAAATGGTCATTATGTGTAGTTTTTCTATATATGTATGACATTCAAATTTCGAACGCCGACGCCCACCCGCGTGCCGTCCCTAGTTTGTCTGTGAAGTTGGTACTGACATTCAAATTTCGAACGCCGACGCCCGCCTGCGTGAAGTTGGTACTAAAGAACAAGCTAAACAATTACAGAACTACAATGCCGGTCAAACATGCGGTTCCTGAACACATCAAAGAGAGCTTATGATATGTGTGTAGATAAACTAGTGTATGTAACTGTACATAATTAGGCATTAAAACTCTCGAGTGATATTATTATGAAACTCGCCTTCGGCTCGTTTCATAAACCCACTCTCGAGTTTTAATGCCCTCCATTATGCAGCAGTCACATAAACTACTATTATCTACACATGTATCATAAACACTCTTTACGTTACGATCAGCATAATGTTAAACTACATGGTAAAAACTCATTTCTTATCTGAAAAATTCCACATTATGACCATAATGTGTAATTTTTCTACATATTACGACATTCAAATTTAGAACGCCGACGCCCGCCTGCGTGCCGCCCCTAGTTTGTCTGTGAAGTTGGTACTACAGAACAAGCTAAAAAACTGCAGAGCCACAATGCCGGTCAAACATACGGTTCCTGAACACATCCAAGAGAGCTTATGATATGTATGTAGATAAACTAGTGTATGTAACTGTAAAACTCTCGAGTGATAATTTTATGAAACTCGCCTACGGGTCGTTTCATAAACCCACTCTCGAGTATTAATGCCTTCCATTATGTAGCAGTCACATAAACTACTATAACAAAGAGTTTCGTTAATCGATTTTACACAATTTATATATATTATTCCTCATTGTTTAATTTTATTCGCCCATTTGGTCGCGGTTTGATGTCGGGTAGACCAAGAAGACGTCTTAAATCGCTCTGTATACATTTATTCGAAAACATAGAAATCTTCAACAATATCATCAGTGAAACAGTAAATCAGTGCATTGTGTGATCAAATTCCGTTGAGTGCATAGCCATAAATTCTACTACATTTCTTTTAATACCTACATCTAAGTTAACGCGCCAAACACCCCATAAAGTTCCTTAATTTCGCATTGTTTCTAAAATACCATCACTCTATTAGAGCAAGACGTTGTTGCCGCAAAGGATACCTATTTGGACTATTCCGTGGGTGATGCTGAGGTAACGGCGGGAGGCTGGAGCGTACTACGCCGGGACCATGCCACCGCATGCGGAGGCGTGCTGATCGCCCCCCGCCCTGGCATCACACTTCGCCGTCGCCGTGACCTTGACACCGAAAAGTGAGAAGATCCCTGGGCAACCTTTTCTTTTGATGGGGCCCAATTCACAGTCTGCGTCGTCTATGTAGACCTTAGTATGACGAAGAATAGGAGGAGAATATCTCAAGCCGAAAAAGACGCCCAATACCTCAGTTGTTTACTAAAACAAAAGAGAACATGTCGGGACTAAAAGGAACCTTAATAATTCTGGGAGACCTAAATCTGAATAGCGCTTCAATGTCTGTTACAAATTATTATTGTTATTTTCTCAGTGTTTATAGTCTGTAGGAGAGGAACGAAGTGATGAATGCTCACAATGGCGTGCTTAATGTGGTGTTGCTGCCGGAGAGCGTCGGTGGCGTAACCGTGCGCACCTAAGGGTCGGGCAGTCTGGTGCCACGCACTGACGCCTACCACCCGCCTCTTGACGTTATTGTGCCGCTGTTGACAGCGCAGGGCGCTGACCAGCGATCTGGCTGCTTGGAGCCTAGCAACATTAGCTGTCACAAGGACTGGAATTTCGCAAAAGGTAACCACACAATTCTGTAATTATCCCACGATAGTCTACTCATGAGTATCGTGGGATAATGTTGTCGACCCTCCGGATGCAGTCGGCGGTTGGTCGTTTTACGATTTAATTTACAAGATATAACTCTATCCCGAAGAAGACCATGCCAAGTCATTCACCAGACGTTATCCAGTGTGGTTCACTGGTGACATTGCCACGAAGACCAAGTTTCATCGTGAATGGATGTCGTCGAAGAGGCCGACCGACTACGCCGCGTTCAGTTAGCTTAGAGCTAGCATTAAGCTCCGCGCGGCGGCAGCTTACGAAAACCACATCAAGAGTATAGAAGGCAATATTAGAAATAATCTACGCGCGTTTTGGAAACATGTGAGTGGCCTCAGATCAAAGGGTGGTTTCGAACCTCGGGTCACGCATCAGGGGCAAGAGTGTGTTGGAAAGAAAGCAGCAGCCGCATTTGCACATTACTTCTCCAAAGTTTTCCTCAGTGACGTGCCGGCGCTTGCTTCAGATTTGGTAAACAGTTCGGATGACTCGTGCATGGCTAAATACGTCCAAATTTCACATGTTTCTGGCAGTGATGTAGAGCGAGGGCTGAGACAGCTAAGGCCATACAAACATACGCCCTTCTTCCCCCACAATGGTCCAATATAGAGAAATGGCAATAAATGACGATTGATAAGTATATGTAAATATCTACAGTAATAAAGAGATTTGATTGATTGATTGCCAGGAGCGCAATTGGACCATAGATAGACCATAGATTTCCATAATTTGGGTGTGGTCCAGCTTCTTTATACGGCCCTAGTGAGAACCAAACTTGAATCTAGCTCGTTTGTTTGGAATGCTCTTACGTCCAGAAGGAAGAGGAGCATAAGCTCGGGAAGGTACAAAAAGCTTTACTGCGATACCTTTGACTCCGCAGCGCTTGTCAGTACGGTATGCGCGCTAAACGTGCCTGATAACTATCTACGCGCGCGCAGGCACCAGCTCCTAGGTGGCGGCTCTTACCGCACGGTGGCGCACCGGCAGTATCCGCTAGTTCGGGCCCGAGACAGCCTCAACGCACTGTTGGCGGCAGCACCACTTAATTATCTGTTTGGTATATCAATATGGAGGGATATTGTGCAAGAATATGGCAGGTTCTGTGAGATTAAAGCATGACTGTGTTGTCCCTGGATTAACAAAATTTAATTTGATTTATTGCTGCGAATGATATATTATTGGAATTAATTTAAATTGGAATCTGAATGTCCATTATTATTGAATTTTATTTTATTCAATTGTAATACAACTATAATTTGAATTGTAATTTTACTGTAACATATAAATATTTCGAGTATGTCTGTGTCGATCTGGCATTAGCTGTAATGGCACAAACAAAAATGTCGATGGTAAATAAATAAATAAATAAATTTATAATAATTCACGTTTATTGACAGTTACTGGAATTTTACAAAGAGTTTCGTTAATCGGAGGTTTGACAATTCATAATAATTCACATTTATTTACAGTTACTGGAATTTTCGACCCTAATGTATTTTGAGTGCAACGTTTCAATTTGTAATTAGAAGCAATGCGAAATTAAGGAACTTTATGGGGTGTTTGGCGCGTTAACTTTGATGTAGGTATTAAAAGAAATGTAGTAGAATGTATGGCTATGCACTCAACGGAATTTGATCACACAATGCACTGATTTACTGTTTCACTGATGATATTGTTAAAGATTTTGAAAGAAACTTAAAGTACTTTGGACTATGTCTTCGAATAAATGTATACAGAGCGATTTAAGACGTCTTCTTGGTCTACCCGACATCAAACCGCGACCAAATGCGCGAATAAAATTAAACAATGAGGAATAATATATATAAATTGTGTAAAATCCGATTAACGAAACTCTTTGTTATAGTAGTTTATGTGACTGCTACATAATGGAGGGCATTAATACTCGAGAGTGGGTTTATGAAACGACCCGTAGGATAATAATATCACTCGAGAGTTTTACAGTTACATACGTTTAAAGGGTGGGTTGGCATAAATAATATTTAACACTAGGACTTTATGTCGGTGTTCATTTCTACCCGCCCGAACGCTTCTTCTCGCTTCTCGCTTCTTTGAAAATTTCCTGAATTTCCCGAAAATTATGGTTACCACTAAGCCAATATGTTTAAACCCCTTTTTATGTTTATTTAGTGGTAACACTGATAAGTATCATAGACAGAACCTATTTTGACTATGTTTCGTGCTCGAGGCGAAATGAGATTACCCACGTGGGAAAAGTTTGCCTATTGCCATATAAAGGGTTCGCTTCGCGCACCCCCTTTACCCTTCACCTAAGCTACCGCAGTGTTTTGCCCTGATATTTAAAACCAACCAAACTCATGCGTTCAACATTTTGACATTGACGGACACTTTACGCAGTGCTGCCAACATACCCACCCATGTGCCGACTCCCAATCACATACATTTTGGAAGGCACTTCCTTTGTTTAATTTTTTCACCAAATAGGGAAAAACATGGCGATTTGCGATTTCATGGCAGCTGTCGTTTCTTGTTGTTTGATTGTTGCTGGTTTTGTCAAAATATTTAACCGCCGCAGTCAACATAAAACAATATCGTTTTCCAAAGCCTGTTAATCGGAATATTTTGCGGTACGTACGATACTCCATATATACACAAGTTTTGTTGGGTGTTTTTCCTAGTAATATGGATTTGCTTTGAGTTTGCCGCTCGCTACCTCACCGCTCGTACTGTACACACGGAACCTTTGAACTAAATGCACCAATCTCAATATTACACCATTTTATTTACATAACTACTTACTACCCGGTCCTAAGAAGGTTTGTGACAGGTGTTTCCGAACGATTTGTCTACAAACCTTACAATGAAGAGAAACAGACTGAAGAAATTAATTCTAAAATCTCTACTTAGTCTACCCCTGGTAATAAAAGGTAAAGGAAAACAGGTAGGTAAACTATAAATTGAAGATTTCGATATTGGTGTTTTAGAAAGTCAGATACGTACATGAATTTTATTCTGTAAGAAATTAATTCCGACCTAACCGAAGTAACTGCATGCTCTTGGGGAAGACATTAATTTCCAAGCAAAACGTGAAACTCTTCGAAAATTGCTCCACAAAATAGGATTTAGTTTTAAAAAACGAAATCAATAGGAAAGTGCTGTGTGAACCAAACGACGTAGTGGCGTGCAGAGCAGCCTATCAACATAAAATAAAGGAAAATGAACATGCAGAAAAAACCTGTTGATTATTTAGATGAAACCTAGGTACATCGTCTTACTCAACTGGCAAATGTTGGCAAAGTCCTGAAGTTGGCGGTGATTTCATGCAGGCGGACAAGAAGTTTTGTAGAGAATGCCCTTCTCCTTTTCAAATCAAACACAAAAGTGGGGACTACCACGACGAGATGAACAATACTAATTTCGAAAAATGGGGTCTTGAATAATTACTGCGAAATCTGCGTGGAATATTGTGATGAATAATAAATAGTAAATAGGTGTCCTAACACAAACCTTCAACTAAGGCTGATATCAAGTGGTGCATTAGGAAACAGGGTGGGGTTAAACGAACAAATAACAAAGTCTCATCTTTACGATGGGGCAGATATGGATATGGTCAATAGTCGCAAACTTTTCAAAAATAAGTAGAAGTGGTATCAGAATAAATGTACATTTACAAACAAACACATACATTGCTTCTGGCCCCCACACTAGGATACCTTCTGCCGTGGGAAACATCCGAGACCTGAGTTTTTTTTTTGAATCTCCTGCCGGGATTTGAACCTGGGATCTCTCGCATGGTAGGCAGAGCAACAACTGTTGCATAAAATACTTTATCTACACACGTATCATAAACCCTCTTTACTGCGTTCAAAAACCGCACGTTACGATCAGCATTATGTTAAACTACTTGGTAAAAACTCGTTTCGTATCTGGAAAACTACACATAATGGTCATTATGTGTAGTTTTTGGTACTGACAATCAAATTTCGAACGCCGACGCCCGCCTGCGTGAAGTTGGTACTAAAGAACAAGCTAAACAATTGCAGAACCACAATGCCGGTCAAACATGCAGTTCCTGAACACATCAAAGAGAGCTTATGATATGTGTGTAGATAAACTAGTGTATGTAACTGTACATAATTAGGCATTACAACTCTCGAGTGATATTATTATGAAATCGAGTTTTAATATCCTCCATTATGCAGCAGTCACATAAACTACTATTATCTACACACGCATCTTAAACCATCTTTACTGCGTCCAAAAAACGTACGTTACTACCAGTATAATGATATACTTCTTGGTAAAAACTCATATCTTATCTGAATATTGATACATTATGACCATAACGTATCAATCCTTTCAACCTGAGCAATGTTGGAGAAATATGAAATGTTGTTGAAATATGGGTTCTATATATATACATAGTCAGGTCATAAGTTCTGTCGCATGTGCAATATGAAATAATTTAGACATGTTTATTATTTATGTAAACATTTATATAGCAAAATGAACTTAATAAAACATAGATTCATATGGTAATAAAGTTTATTCAAAATGACCCCCGCGATTTTGAATACAGGCCTTTATTCTGCGCGGCCAGTCGTCTATCGCAGCACGAACGAGGTCCATGTCAATATCGGTGGCTGCCTTAATCAAGGATGCCTTGAGTGACTCCAAATCAGGATGAAGCTTTGAGCAGGCCTTTTCCTCCAAGTGTTGCCATATCTTGTAATCTAACGGACTCAAATCTGGACTGGAGGAGGGCCAGTCTTCGTGCCGGATGAAGTCGATTTCACGCGCCGCCAGCCAGTCTTGTGTGCTTTTCGCTCTATGAGCTGGCGCAGAATCTTGTTGGAATACCCAGTGCCTGTTATTAAACATGGTATGAGAAACAGGTTCCACAAGGTTCTTGAGGACTATATTTTGATATACAACTGCATTCGTTTTTACGCCTTTCTCACAAAAATGTACCTCAGTTAAGCCCCAATAAGAGACTCCCAACCAAACCATGAGCGAGGATAGAAAATGACCTCGTTGGACACGCGGAATACGGTTGCTTGCTTCTTCACTGCTGTGTGCGTACACCTTATCATTTTGTTTGTTGTAGCTCTCTTCCACGGTGAAAATTTTTTCATCCGAAAAAAGAATTTCCCGATGCTTTTTTCCCGCGTACCGCTTCAACAAAGCGCGGCATCTCTTGAGTCTCAGGTCCAATAAACGAGCGTCCAAACGATGTCCCGTTTTTCTTCGATATGCCCTAAGCCCTAAGTCTTCATTTAACACCCTTTTCACCGTGGTCCTGCTTAACCCCATCTGAAGGGCCAACAGTTTCTGCTTACGTATGGGATTTCTTTGAATTCGCGCCTTCACAGCTTTTATCACTGCTGGAGTCCTAACAGAGCGAGGGCGACCACTTCTTGACCTGTCATCTACACTAGAGTCTTCATTGTATCGTTTTATGGTACGATAAACGAATCTTTTGGTTATATTCAAATTTTTCAGTAAGTCGAAAATCTGAATTGGCGCGTAACCGCAACGATGCAACGCAATAACTGCGACACGGTTTTCTTTTGTCCACTCCATATTTAAAAATGAGGAAAATTCTAAAAAGTACACATTTTTATTTTCATGAAAAATTCGAAATTCGAATTCAATAAACTTTTTTGTGGCCAGCGTTCTAAATTCAAAAGTTTTTATTGTGTGACAGAACTTATGACCTGACTGTGTATATATATATATGGGAGGAGTTTGCCTGCTTACCTGATTTTACGAGAGGACATCGGCACATAGTCAGAAGGCATGATAGCGACATGTAAGAGGGCGGATAGCCCCGCTGCTATGAGGTATTTATATAATTATTAGTTTTTAACCTATCCTAATCCTAAACTACTCTATATTTGGGTCATTTAGGGGGGCTCTAACCTCAGTCCGGGAGTTTTATAGGGGGAACTTACTTATATGCAGCCAAGACCTGTTGACGCATTTATTTACTTTGTTAACCTTCAAATAACTGAAATTTGTTTAAAGGCACTTCTGGTGCAGGACAAGCACCATTGGCGCCGCTGACCTCACCTAAAAAAAACGCAAAAGGACGATTATTCTACTGGAAAGCGGGAAGTAATCATCAATATAAATAAATAAGTGTAAAAAACCAAACCAGAAGATAAATATGTGTCAAAGCATAACATCATTAAAAAAGCGTCAGAAATTTCCGGAGTTAGCGATCGTTCAATATATAGAAATTTTCAGGAATACCGAGACATGCATAAAGTAACTGAACCAAATACAAAAAGATACAGGAAAAAAGCTTTTCAAAAGTTGTATGATTTAAAAAAATGTGCGTTTAGAAGAACCGTTCACAGTTTTTTCTAAAGGGCGAATTTCCAACACAGAAAAAAAATTTGCATGCATGTAGTAAATGAAGACGAAAGTTTACCCACGTTTTACAAATGTAAAAACAAGAAATTCTAATGTATACTTTTTACTGAATAAATGATTATAATAATTATTATTATTATAGTAATAAATATTGACAAACTAAATAATGAACTTTCAAAATAACCGTGTAAAAAGTATAGTATGTCTTATCGATAAGTAACTTTCTCAGTACTCTCTTGAATAGTATTACATGTTCTATTTTACGCACACTATCCGGCAGCTTGTTATAAACGATAATGCCTTAGATGTTATTTTTAAATAAGGCTGAATTATATTGTGGCATATGGATTTTAGATTTGTGATGTCTAGTCGCCTAGTTGTAAAATTATAAAATAGGTTAGAATTGGTTTTGACAAAAGTGGCTACAATACGATTAATAGTAGTTTATGTGACTGCTACATAATGGAGGGCATCAATACTCGAGAGTGGGTTTATGAAACGATCCGTAGGCGAGTTTCATAATAATATCACTCGAGAGTTTTAATGCCTAATTATGTACAGTTACATACACTAGTTTAATCAATTCAAATCAATTTGTTTATTGCAATAAATTACACGTTAGATGGATGTGTTACAGTTCGCATCACTTAGGTACAATGTAATTTTACCCTTAAGGTGTAGCAATTAGTATAAAATAAGTATTTACATGAAAAAATATGTACACAACAACATTCATCCTCATTTAAAGTAAAATAACACGCCTATAATAAATTAATAGTAAAATAGAAAACTGTGGTCATTTGATATTAATTTATAGGTCATAATAATGTCAGTCATAATAATTAGGAGATAATTTCAAAATGTACATACACACACAGGATTCCATGTCAAAATTATAAAGTTCACTTAGGCTATGAGGACACACATGATCACCAAAAGTTTCCCTAGTGCTACAGTTAATTGCATTTAATAATTAATAAGTTATAGGTCATAATAATCAGTCTGAATTAGGAGATAATTTCAAAATGTCATATACACAGGATTCAATGTCAAAATTACAAAATTCACTTAAGCTGTAAGGACATATAAACACCAAAAGTTTTTTTAGTTCTATAAAAAATTTACGATATTCTAAGACTACTAAGGCTTCTGGTAACTTATTGTAAACCTTTATGGCTATCATTTTTGTTCCCCGAGAGAAGGTAGTAGTTCTACATTGAGGAACTTCTAGTTTTTTTATGATTTCTTTCGTTCAGACGATTGCTGATCGATGACGATTGTTTATCTACACACATATCATAAGCTCTCTTTGATGTGTTCAGGAACCGCATGTTTGACCGGCATTGTGGCTCTGCAGTTGTTTAGCTTGTTCTGTAGGACGAACTTCGGGCGTCGGCGTTCGAAATTTGAATGTCAGTACCAACTTCACAGACAAACTAGGGGCGGCACGAGGCGGGCGTCGGCGTTCGAAATTTGAATGTCATAATCATAATATGTAGAAAAATTACACATAATGGTCATAATGTATAATTTTTCAGATAAAAAATGAGTTATTACCAAGTAGTTTAACATTATGCTGATCGTAACGTGCGGTTTTTATACGCAGTAAAGAAGGTTTATGATACGTGTGTAGATAAAATCAGTTAACGATTCGGCCAACCTCGGAAATTGTCGTGAATCTCTCACACATACACAAAGAGTTATCAATTTACAGATATGACCTTTAATTATATTACTCGTTGTCTTATTGAATACAATACAAGAACGAAATGAGCAACAAAACCTCCATTGTAGCTCAAAACTAACACAACCTTTATATTGAAATGAGAAAAATAATTGACTATTTTGACAGTCTGCCTTCTTAGTGTCAATAAAAACAGTGTGACTTATGATACATTTGTTTATGAACGCTTATTTAATTCGTGAAAATATTCGATACTATCAAATTTTATCAAAATTAACTTACAATAGTTATGCATCACGGCTTCAACAAATTTAAAGCGTGGTAAAAAAATTGTTGCTCAATCTCGTGAAATTGTATATAGGTAATGTATAAGTCGTAGGCGGCGTGTTAAAAATTTTGAAGGAAAACGACAAGCTCTCAGATCAGTCACCTAAAGATCAACAATCCAAAGAAGTGCCCGGCAAAAAGTATCGTTTAAAAATGGATGATTTTGATTATTGCATGATACGACGAATGATTTATAACTTTCATGAAAGATTTGAAGAGCTTCCTACGATGCGATCACTACACAAAAAACTAAAATAGGAAATGGGATTCAAAGGCTCAATTTCATCTCTGCGAAATATAATCCGAGACATCGGATTCAGATTTCGAAAAACCGACAATAACAGAAGCATTTTGATGGAAAAACATGACGTCCGTTTAAAAAGAATAAAATATTTGAGATAAATCCGACAATAAAGGGTTATTGTTAAAAATATTGTTTATACTGATGAATCATATATTCATACAACGCACACTAAAGCCAAAAGCTGGACGGACGCAGCCAATAAATCAAGCCATTAAATTATAGTATTTAGAAAGGTATTGATTTAATTTTCGAAGTCACTTGGGTTCTCTCAAGGAATAAAAACCGTGCTATCATCCGCAAATAGCACCATGGGATGATGTACCACTTTCGGTAAGTCATTTATGTATGCTAGAAAGAGTAACGGCCCCATGACACTGCCTTGAGGTACACCGCGCTTTTATTTTTTCGGGTCTGAGATGTAATCCTGTTCAGTTTAATTTTTATTCATATTTTGTTTATTTGCGTTATTTGTGGTCTTTTTTCTAGGTACGATTTTACAAGATCTATAGCGTTACTTCTTATGCCGTATTTATGAATTTTACTCAAAACAATTTCGTGGCTCATAAAACAAAGGCTTTACTCATGTCCATGGAAATAGTTACAACGGGATTCCTTTTATCTATTAATATGTGTGCATGAAAATCGTAAATTGCCATGTTCATTGTGTTGTGCTTCCTGAACCCTTTTTGTTCTGGTGCAAACAGATTATTTCTTTCAATGTAAGTATATATATTCCGATATATTACCTTTTCAAATATTTTTGCGATAACTGGTATCAGAGCAAAAGGTCTATAGTTATTCATATTTTGTTTATCTTGTTTTTTAAAAAGGGGTTTTACTACTCCGATTTTTTATTCTTTTGGAAATTTCCTGTACTCCATACATTTATTAATTATATAGCATATGATTGGAGACACTATAATTACTACATACTTAATAACCTTAGTCTTTATCTCATCGTATCCTGCGCTATTGGTATTTTTTAACCATTTAATTATTTGAGAGATGTCAAAAGGTGTCACTGGTTTCAAAAATATATATTTACAATTATTATTTATATTTATATTATTATTAGATGTCAAATTTGAATTATTAATAGTATTCATTGTTATGTCATTTGTAAGGTCAGTAAAAAAATCATTATATGATTCTGCAATGTCCATTGGTTATACCGTCTTTAAATATTTTTTCAATGTATTCCTTTGGTGTGTTTATTGGAGACATTTTTATAATATTTCGAAGTTTCTTTGCATTTATTTTTTGACATATTTATTCTGTAGTTGTTTGCGATTTTTGAGTTAGATAATAGTACATTATGATACAAGTGTGGTATGTTGGTCATTACACACGAGTCGGCTTAATGGAGACGAGAAGTGTAATGAACAATGCTCACGTGTTTCATACGACGTTTTTCAACACACTTGCGAGGAAAAGTAAATAAAACTAACGAAATGCAATACTGTGAATAAACTTAACAAACAGCAACCCATTTAAAAGATGGCGGCCGTAATTTTATTTTTCGCGCGCTCAGCGCCTCATGCGCGCGCAAGTCTGAGATAAGGGCACCGGCAAAGTAGCTAATCAGCCACATATTTATAAATTTTGAAATTGGGTATTTATAGGTAAAAATACACCGTCAAAATATAAATACCAACAAGCTAACAAGCAGTTTCATGAAATTTTTTAATTATTTATCACATTTTGAATTGAATTTTATATTAACGCAAATAACTACTTAACCTCTCCTTTTCCGCCGTCAGCATAAGCAGCGCGGCCCCGGTCACTCCCTGTACCGCTGTCAGCATAAGCAGCGGGATGACTAATATTTTTGAAACCGGTATTTTTTATCCAACGGTTGGACCAATTTTTACGGTTCGATCATGTGTGGACACCCAATTAGACAAACTTTATGGTCTGTGTGCTAGTTTATGCTTTTCCGTAGAAAAAAATAATTCAACCGCGTTTTGAAAATCACTTTCTTCCGGACGCTCCCAACGTATTTGGTGGTGAAATTTTATTGGGAGAAAAGTGTAGTTTTTTTGGTGAATTGAGGTAAGTATTTGTTTTATTCATATTTACAACTCTATTTGCGATAAACAAACCACAAATCATAGTAAAATTCATCAAGATGTCCAGAAAATCGGCAAATTTACATGATACGTCATGCAACCAGACGGATTCCCCCCAATGCTATTTGTAATTCCAATGAGAAATACAGTTAGATTTCAATAAAAAATACACATATCTTATTGGAAATCTTATAAGGAATCCATTTTTATAGGTTTCTTTATCAAAATAATGTACCAATTTGCTGATTTTCCGTCAGAAACGTGATCAGGCATCCAATTCACATGCTTCACCCGCACACATAAGCATTCCGCGACGCCATTTTACTCACACACAGACAGAATCTCACTACAGGATGCGGGTGTTTTCAGTCATATTCGGTGAAACTCCATATCATAGGTTTCGGGGTGATGTGATGATTGAGGTTTCCATATCAAAGGTTCCGCGGCTTTATGATTGGAGTTCAGTGTCGATAAGGGGGCGGAAGCCCCTTTTTTTTATCAATGGAAAAATCCAGCATCCAGCGACTTAGAAAAATTGTGTTAAAAAATATTTTTTTTGACTGTTATTTTTTGCTTCGGAATCGTGTAGTGCTGCTTTTTGCTATCACTTTTGGTTATAAACATTTTCCTCGTGCACCTCACCGATTTCGAGATATACGTCATATTATGTTTGTAATATCGATATCTCTATAAATATTGGTCCTAGGGAAAACATGCATATGACATAAAATTATGCTCGTAAGACACCCTACACGATGCCCAAGTGGAAATATCAAAATAAAAAAAATAAAAATAAAAATAAAATAAAAAAATAACAAATTTGTGTCATATTGTGTTAACTTGTCTTTTTAGGCGGATTCGTTTGCCTGCAAGTTCAGATATGTACTTTTGACAATTTAGTGTAAAATGACAAAAAAATGCAAAATTACACAAATTTGTAAAAGTGCACAGAGTGTACGTTTTGATCCTAATGCCTTAGCTACTTTTTTCAGAATGGATCATGACTACCATGCCCAGCTTGATGAGAAGCTGGTGTATGTGCGCTCCCGCTCCGGTCGGATGAAGGTAAATAATTGAAATTTCACTCGCATCGTTTTTGCTTCGTTTCCTTTTATATTTATATATATACATATCCATTAATTTGTTCCATTCAGCAGCCTAAACGGTCTGAATATAGTTTTACCAAGTATAATTAAATATTTACCTGGGAAATGTGAAGTTTTATACTAAAAGGACACAAATAATTATACTGCAAATGTCACTGACTGCCAGTCTGGTATTTTGTTTATATTTAATTTGCCTATTTTATTTATGTTATAGATGGTGAAGCAACCAGCTTCTCTGGGCCGGAGCGGGAGCGAGGGCGACTCCTCCCCGCAGCCGTCGACATCAAGGCGCTGCCGGCGCTCGCTGGCTGAAGAAATGGTGGTAGGTATTCTGATTAGCAAGCAGATAGATCACCGGTGGTATCATACCATTCTTCTCCTCCAACAGGGTGTGGCCTGCCTGCAGCTGGCCCATTTGAGCGGGGCCTTTGTGCATTTCTCCTGCACCTACTCTTCTATTCCAGCTATCCTTCCATGCTTTCTAGTACCATACCATATACAATAATGTATTTTTCTATTTTCACAGTCATCAGCAGCTGCTAGCTAGACACATCTAAATCAGCCATCAGTGTGTGATTGTAATTCTCCTCCTTCATAGCGTTAGCGATCCGGATGTTTCTATCTTTTTGTGTGTAATTTTTATGTGTGTATGTGTCTAATGTTTATGAGTTTGTGTAAATAAAAATTTCTATTTGTGGCCAACTACCTAACTATCTTATAACTTGTATAGAAATTGTTTACTTTAACAGTTGCAATGTTTCTATCTTTTTGTGTGGAATTTTTATGTGTCTAATATTTATGCGTTTGTGTAAATAACAATTTCTATTTGTGGCCAACTACCTAACTATCTTATAACTTGTATAGAAATTGTTTACTTTGACAGTTGCAACAAAATTCTTTTTCATTTTTCCGTAATTGTGTACTTTATTCCATTTTTTATACGGTAAAAGTTACAAATATCAGTCAAACAACTATCTAAGAACTTGTATAGAATTGTTTACCTACTTACTTACTGTTTACTACTTTTCCATAATTGTGTACGCGTGTGTGTGTAAATATAATGTATACAGTTTCATTGTGCATTAGTACTGTCCTGTTTTTTAAACAATTATGTCTCGCCCAGGTTTGCTGGAAGAAATATCTTTTTAGAGATAAGCTCGCCTGTTGTTATAAAATTTCTTTTAAGTACATTTTTATGCACAGGGCAATAAAGAATATGAATATATAACTATATAAATTTTGCTGGAAGAAATATCTTTTTAGAGATAAGCTCGCCTGTTGTTATAAAATTTCTTTTAAGTACATTTTTATGCACAGGGCAATAAAGAATATGAATATATAACTATATAAATTTTGCTGGAAGAAATATCTTTTTAGAGATAAGCTCGCCTGTTGTTATAAAATTTCTTTTAAGTACATTTTTATGCACAGGGCAATAAAGAATGTGAATATATAACTATATAAATTTTTGTTCTTTTTTATTTTTCCAAAACCTAATTACACAATTACACATTAGGTAGGTCGTAGCTAATTACTAATTACACATTTCAAATAATTGTTTATTTTTTACAAATTTGTTTAATCTTACACTAAATTGTCAAAAGTACATATCTGATCTCGCATAACACTAGTTAACACAATATTACACAATATTACACTTTGTAAGAACAGTAGGTATCGGTACTTGCGCGTGAACGGAGCCGCGTGGAAACACTTCATATACACATAACAACTAAATACTAGTTAACTCAAACTTACACCATACCTACACGAACGAAACACCAGTTTAGCTATTTTACCTAGAATCAAATCACGGCGAAACATTTTCTTCGTTCCATCTTTGCACACTCTGTATAAACGCATATCGTACACCTGCCGAGACCTTGAGAAAGCCCAGAAACAACACACCGTGACACGAAATAACATGCATGATTTTGAATTATTTTTGTATGAAAAGGTACATAGTACGATACACTGTTAGAAAGCCTAGTTTGTCTTCTACTTAGAACCACTAATTCTAGAATGATAAGTATCACCTATTGCCTATAAATTCAATAATAGTACAAAGTGTTGATTTCTACCTATTTTATACTTTCCTTGCGAGATATGGCGTCCTCACACTTATCATTTATGATTTAGTGGCAAATACCACTTGTTTTCCTCTTATTGAATAAATTACCTATCCTAGGAACTAAGAAATATAACGCTAGGTAGTCTAGTCTCTTCACAAATAATTTCACAAGATTTGCATAATTCGCGCGATGCGTCAGTTTACTTTCCGTATTTTATGAAAATTTGAAACGCTGAAATATTCGAAAGTTTCTATAAGAACACCCTAATGTTTTTATTGTTTTGAAAAGGTTATTTTGTGTAGATTACGTAGGTATCAAACAACATGTACATGTTGTTGATAATTTTCTGATGTCGGCTAGATTTGTGTCGAGAGGGAGCATTTTCATAGAAGTCTGTGTTTCTCATGCCAGTACAAAAATAAACTAAGGTCACAGTGACATTTTCTACACATTGTGTAAAAGAGGGTTTCATTAGCTACTCAGATATACAACTCCCATAATTCTAAGTGTTACCATTCCAACAGAATCACTTGATATATTAGTCAAGTGCCGCGCAGCCCGCACGCTCAAAAACACTCCGGTATTTGTCGTTTTTGACGTCTCGAACTCCCGGGAAAGGAGAGGTTAACTGTTTTCGAAACAAAACTTCTTGCTAATATTTAAAAAGATATGTAATGAAAAGGCACTAGTGCGATAATGTAATGTAAAAGGCACGGCATGGGTAATATTCTGCATTATCATTGTAAATACTCTGTAATAAGACCTACTTTACGAGCAGGTGTGTTGAAAATTATATGTTTTAATCGTTTTGTTTATTGCCACAGTAATTCTCGTTTTTTCTTACAAGATAGTCTAATTCCCTTTGATTTCCATTTTTGCTCACGTACTAGAGATACATCGATCCCTTTGCATCGATCTCCGATTTAAACGAGAGAGTTTGAATCGGTTAAGGAATTAAAATGATTTGAAGGAGTTAAAATGACTGGCTGCATATGGGAGCATCAGTATCTCTGCCACCCCGTTATTATAAGATAATTATTAGAAAAGGAAACAAATAGATACATAGATGAAAACTATTTCTTAGATGCATCTTTATCAAAACCAAATCAGTTAGTAGGTATTATAATTATTTACAGCTCAAAGCTATAGGTATTATAATTATTCACAGCTCAAAGCTATAAGTAAAACATAAACAATTTTAGGGTATGTAGGCATACAGTCTTAAACATTGCTGGTGAAATAGTTATTCATAAAGGGGACATAATGATTTATTTCATTTCATGCTAGCAGACTTGGAATCATGCCAACAACTATTCATCGTCTGTCTGCCAGCATGAAAGAAAAGGAAGCCAGTATCGTTCAGTCCTTCCACCCCTACCTAAATTCGCCAACTATCAATATCTTAACTTTTCATCCATATTTAATGTTTGTTATTTTTGATGTAGAGGAAAATGATCAACAATATTGCGTCGTAATTCTTTGCGATCGTTTCATCCGAGCTTCTAATCTTTAACCGATCTGGTGCAAACCCGACGTCCGAAAAATCGATCATCGATTGAATCGATTCACAGAGACATCCCTAGCGCCATATCGCCGTACTACGGTGACTGTAGTCATTATATATTTATTCATTCCGTAGACAGAGAAAGAGAGAGAGAGAGAGAGAAAGAATTGGCTACGTTTCTTTCATTCGATTTTGCAGTGTATGTACCTTAGTTTATTTTCCCCTAGATTTAGGGGATTTTTGAAGGTTTGGGGGATTTTTTAGGGTATAAAATTATTAAGGGGAATATTGAGGATAAAAATATGTCGGGGATTTTTTAGAGAAAGTTTTGATTTTCAGTTCGCAAAAGAATTTAAGTCGTGACTGCGTGTATCCGAACGTAACTTTGTATGGTGATGTGCCGTTCTCGATGTATGATTTTAAGAACAAAACACTGAACTGTTGGACGAAATGGAAACCCAAACAATGGACGCATTCCGTGAAATAATATAGTGTGTAATTCTCCTCAATTTGTGTTATATTTTTAGAATAAATTACCTATTAGAGGTTTTTTTTGAGAAGTGCCTAATTTAAGGAAAATTCACGAGGAGTCCGGGGAAAATCAAAATCAGAGGGTGGCAACACTTTGTATCGAGTGAGCGAGCGTTCAGCCGCTGAACGCTCGCTCACTCGGGGGACAGGAATGCACGGTTCAGTAATGCCCGGCCCCGGAATGCCCGACCCCGGAATTGTGGGATTTGGGACGCCAATTCCGGGGCCGGACATTCCAAGCCGTGCATTCCTGGGCCGGGCATTCCGAGGCCGTGCACTGCCTGTTCGACCCCGAAATACCCGGCCCCATAATTGTGGGACGTCTCTCATTGGCTGGAAATACTGGCTTCTGATTGGTCGAACATTTTCAATTTAACTTAGACGAATCTAAGGCCATGGTCATAGTCAAATAAAAACAAACACAATTCTGCTATTTTTAAAAAAAATTACACTGTGAAGACTGAGTTCAAGTAACATTATTGTACAAGCACATCATCACGACGGCGGGGCAGCGGGCGGCGGGAGGCGCGGTAGCGCGCCGCGCTGCATCTACGCGGCTCTCATCACTTAGAACCAAAGCATTGTCGCGAACGCATCGTATAGCCTTTACTTGTAAAATCTCACCTTTTGACCTATTATACCAACTTTAAATACAGTCCACTTTCTGTTATTTACCTGGCCTATCTATGGTCCTTCGATCCGTCAACGAGATATCAAGATAAAACTCGAAAAAAGGACACGCGCGCGCCAAGTGCAAGCTAAGTCAAGACAAAGGGAGCCTGGAATTCAGTAAGCCGTTCAACACACATCGGTCAGCGCAACAGCGAGGACATCAGGACGACTAGCATCCGGAATCATCAAGCAGCAGCTTCATCTCATCACCGGCGGCAGTCACGATAACGGACGAAAAAGGGTTTGGTAGCAGCAGTTGTGAGTTTGACCAATTTAACCTCCTCTGACCCCAAACTTTAACTTCAAATCATATTCACATGATTTTCGTTTCAGCATATCGTTGATTACTGTGCCTTTCCCTACTAATCATTCAACTTTGCATCAACTAAATCACCACAAATTTGTAAAATCATTGCATCAGATTTTTTTTTCTTTCTACCTCAAATTCATTCATATTCATCATATTTAGCACAAATCGCTTAATTAACCCCCCAGATCAAAACTAATATCATATTCACATTGATTGTGTTTTAATAGAACCAATCGCTTTACGCTTCAGGTTACTTCGCCTTGCTTTGCGGTGCACGGGCGTGCCTCATACGTAAATTGTCAGCCTACCTACATAGCTTGGTAGATTACGCTACTCAGCGCGGCGCCTACAATTTGCATCATTCATAAATATAAGTATCTATTAATTACATTTCAATACTTTCATAAAACATGCCTGACGAATCAACCCTCGCTCTGAAACAGATGAGTTCAATAGAACTTGTCAATACCCATAAAAAAGACGAGCCACACACAAATCAAAGGTCACTATATTCAAAAATTACATTGATTCTTTGTACTCAGCCAAGCAAAAAGGATTATCAGAATTAGATCTTTTGCAGGTTAAAAATCGCCTTGAAACCTATAAGTTGCTACAACAAGCTTATGACGAAAATCAGACATTAATCGATGAAATTGTCGGCATTTCAGAGGAGCAGATGAAGGAGCGGGAGCAGTTTGAATCGGATTATCAAACTCAGCTCGCGCTTGCCATGCAGCTGATACGAGACAATGAATCTACCACTGTCGTCGACGGGTCTGTACAAACAACTCTGGATGCAAGTGCGAAAAAGGCTTTTATCAAACTTCCAACGATCGACCTTCCACGATTCTCAGGTGAATATCATAATTGGCTTGAATTCAGGGATACATTCGTGTCACTCATACACAACAACACAATGATAGATAACATTCAAAAATTTCATTATTTGCGTGCATCTTTGCAAGGTGAAGCCTCTCAAATCATAAAATCACTCGAAATGTCATCAAACAATTACAGGGTGGCATGGGAACTAATTACCGGACCGTTACAATAACACGCGTCAGCTGGTGGGCAACCATGTTCACTCACTATTCAACATAAATCACATTCACAAAGAATCTTCTGCGTCACTGAGACAATTTTTGGATAATGTAAACAAAAACCTCAGAGACCTTGAAAGCTTGGGAGAAAATACACAACACTGGGATACTTTAATTATTTATCTAGTGGCAAGTAAATTGGACTCGGAGACGCTTAGATACTGGGAAGAATTCAAAAATACACTTGGCAACATGCCAAAAAATGTAGTGTTATGTTACTTACATGCTATTTTCCAGTCTTTTCAGCTGGATACTTGCTGAGCTGTACAGCTTGTTAGTTGGTATCACCTTTATTTTCATAGGACCCTGTAACGTTTTAAACCATTAGAACACAATAACAAATCATTTTCACTTCGTATTTTCACACTATCAGCACTTCTAAATCGATAGCGAAGGGGTTTACCTTTGGTGACCTTGTATTTGGCTTTCTCCGAAACTCTGCAATCTCGGGCTTCGTGCGCGCTGGTGCGCTACCCTTTTATCTTTCGCTGTTATGTAATTTTGGCTATGTGAACTTGTTAATTTTTCTATTACGAGCCTGAAATCAAAATCTGACATATTATGTTGTTGTTTATCTGGTGTCATGGCAATTGTCCATTCAAACTCGTTAGCGGGCTGATATGTTTGCTTCAATACTTTTACAAAAATACTTTTTCTCTCTTGGCCACTCACAAAAATTGCTTTTAATTTAAATAATTTTTAGAACTCTCCAAAAAGGGTATAAGAGCGGAACATTTCTGAAATTCTGGAGTCTCAAATAATAAAATAAAATAAAAACTCCAGAAATAACAAATAGAAAAATTAACAAGTTCACATAGCCAAAATTACATAACAGCGAAAGATAAAAGGGTAGAGCACCAGCGCGCACGAAAGCCCGAGATTGCAGAGTTTCGGAAAAAGCCAAATACAAGGTCACCAAAGCTAAACCCCTTCGCTATCGATTTAGAAGTGCTGATAGTGTGAAAATACGAAGTGAAAATGATTTGTTATTGTGTTCTTATGGTTTAAAACGTTACAGGGTCCTATGAAAATAAAGGTGATACCAAATAACAAGCTGTACAGCTCAGCAAGTATCCAGCTGAAAAGACTGGAAAATAGCATGTAAGTAACATAACACTACAAACTTTATACTTTTACATGCCGGCCCACAACTATTACTCGCTCACATCCGTCAGTCATACTGGCCAGTCTCTGGTCGTAATCTGGCTAGGAAAACTACACAATCCTGTGTCACATGCAAAAGGTTCCAAGGTAAAACTGTGACACCAATCATGGGCCAGCTACCTGAGCAAAGATTTCACGCACATTTTGTATTCAGTGACGTAGGAGTAGATTATGCAGGACCAATTATGATAAAGAATCGTAAAGGGCGTGGAAGTGTATTAATCAAATCATAAATTTGTATCTTCGTTTGTTTTACAGTTAAAGCTGTGCATCTGGAGTTGGTCACAGAATCGATTCATATCTCGTAGAGGCAAGCCAAATAATATATATTCTGATAATGGGAAGAACCTGGTAGGAGCTGCGCGCGTAATAACGAGTTTTCTAAAAAACCACAGTGAATCAATTTACAGTTGCGCCGCAGAGCAAGGCATTTCATTCCATTTCATACCCCCATATTGTCCCCACTTTGGAGGACTTTGGGAAAGCACAGTAAAATCAGTTAAATACCACCTCAAAAGAGTAATAGGTCTAGCCCATCTCACATACGAAGAAATGTACACACGTCTTGTTCAAATAGAAGGTATTCTCAATTCTAGGCCTTTGACGCCTCTTTCGTCTGATCCGTCCGATCTTTCAGCTCTCACCCCGTTTCACTTTTTAATCGGTCGAACTCTAACTGCGCTACCTCACCCACAGATGTCCGACTGCGACCCGGCACGGCTGCCGAGACATCAACGGGTCGAATTGCTGCGCCAACATTTCTGGAGACGATTTAACACCGAATATATTTCTCAGTTACACTAGAGAACGAGATGGCAACGCTCGAATGGCGCGCTGAAAGAGGGCTCCCTGGTCATCGTAAAGGACGACTGCACGACTGCAGCACAGTGGCCCCTTGGACGCATCACCAAACTTTACCCTGGACCCGATGGAGAAGCACGCGTGGCAGACATCAGAATTCAATCAGGGACGATCAGAAGGGCTTTTCACAAGATATGCCCACTACTAGACACATAATCAAGGCAAATCATCATCAACCTCAACTCCACTGCTGGCCCTGGAGTATGTACAAGCACATCATCACGACGGCGGGGCAGCGGGCGGCGGGAGGCGCGTTAGCGCGCCGCGCTGCATCTATGCGGCTCTCATCACTTAGAACCAAAGCATTGTCGCGAACGCCTTTACTTGTAAAATCTCACCTTTTGACCCATTATACCAACTTTAAATACAGTCCACTTTCTCTTATTTACCTGGCCTATCTATTATATAAATATATTGTATATACTCAATAAATTGAGTCAAATTTGGCTAGAGTAGGTTATTGTGGCTAAATTTCAAATTGGTTATAGGTTAGGTTGGAACTTAGAAAAAGCAAATCCGTAGCGGAGCGGAGCAAAGCGTATGCAAATAAAAAAACATTTAACGATATTAATAGATTTTTTGAGATAGAGACACTATGAAAACACCCTAATCTCTGATGAAGCAGTTGTCTATGGTACTCGGGACGCCATCTCCGGGGCCGGACATTTTGGGGTCGAGCACTGTTTTGCACGGTCACGTACATCGTGGGCTAACGGGACGCCAATTATGGGGCCGGACATTCCTGGGCCGGACAAATCTGGGCCGGGCATTACAGGGACCTGCCCGTCGTCGTCTAGTGATCTAGTCACGCAACGCACGTATTTCGTGAAGTGAAATTCATTGAAATTTTAAATATTAAAACAAACTACTTGTTTTGTGTGTAATCCAAAAGTGAGCCATAAATTATCTTGAGCAACCAACGGTTATAACGAGACGTGCAAACAGTATATAATTTGAGACTTGTACCATCAGTGTGAAAACAGTTGTATAAAAATACAACTTTCTTTACATTTTACAGGGAATCAGGCATCTCTTCGTTTACCATCAACCGGGTGAAACACATAATATTTGTACAAAACCATTCTTATCAAAGAGATCTGAAAATGAATCCTTACAATCAGCAGGTAAGTGACTGCACGTCTCAAGAATGCCCTAGCCTAGAATATAAGAACACTAGAGGATAAAATGACAGCTTCTTGGTATTGTTTATCACAAAAGTTTTCCTTATTGGCCGCCCTCCCTAACATAGTTTTAGATTCGTCATCCTGACCATGTCTTTGACCATATTTTCCTTATTTTAAGGGACAAGGATACCCCCAACAGCCTTACCTACACAATGTTGGATTTGCCAACAGTGCCCCGCAATCATTTGGTAACCCTATGCCTATGGCCGGCTACCCGACGATGGGTTATCCGGCCTCACAGGCTCCCTCAGGGTATCCCCAGGCCAGTCCTGGTTACCCACCACAGAGTCAGGGGTATCCCACCCATGGTGCTCAGACAGTCTATCCATCTCAAACTGGTTATCCTACTGCTCAGAGTAGTTATCCCAGTGCTCAATCAGGATATTCCACTTCTCAAAGTGCTTATCCTAGTGCTCAAGCCGGTTATGCGGGTACCCAAGGCTACCCCAGCTCTCAGGGTGGGTATCCACAGGCCAGCCAAGGATACCCTGGTGGCAATGGGCAGCAGCAACATAGTCAGTATCAAGGCTATCCACCAAATAACCAGCCGATTCAGCAAAGCCATTATGGTGAATCATCTACCCCGCCAGCTCAAAAGCCGGTAAGTTTTGTTAGTTTAAAAATTCTTTGATACTTTGTTAACATTCTTATATTATTTTTTCTGGCTATTAAAAGTAAATTTTAATATTGTTTTTAATTCTACCATACAATAGGGTATGTATGGATAGCCTATGAAGCTGCAGACAAACAATCTCTCACAGCATTTTATAATCATTATTTTGTGTATTAACAATCAATAACTTATTGTTATTGATTGTTACTTATCTTTATGACCATAAAATAGTTTTAAATTTATTAAACCTAACTACCTCAGCATAATAATCAGATGGATTAACTATGACTTCAATTCTGGCTTGCACTAAGAGCAATTTATTTTAAATTAAGAGATCTAAGGCTATTCAATAAAATGAATACCAGAATTTTTGTATTTATTGTGCTGTACTTATGCAATGCCAACCTAAAAGAACTTCATTTCTTTTGTGATAAGTAAAACTTTGGAGCTGATCATATTTATGACTATTTATTGCGTTTGTTTGAGCATGAATTGAAATTTTCATTGTTACTAACATATCTGTTCCTAGAACAATAGTTAACATAGTAGTTAGTTGCTTTTTTTCACTTATTTTTAAATTGGATGATCCATCATTTGTGCCCTATAAACAGCCTGTGCAAAAGACATAGACAAATTATAAATAAACACAGTAGGTATACATTAACCATTCTACAACATTTATGAAGACTGATCTGACTGAAGACTACACAAGTGATCCAGTATGTTACTAACATAGCTCTCATCTCTGTACTGTACCTATATAACCGTAGCTCTATTCAAAGAGTAGTTATCTGCAATTATTTTGTTATGCTCGCTTCGTCTCTTTATGTATACTCCTTTTATAAGACCCAGTGTAGGCATTGACTGCCTCAATAATGGGTGTGCTAGTCTCAAAACACAGTGTTACTGCATTCCAACATTGAGTTTGAGTGTTTTGTGCTGTGCTATGGATTTATGGTGCTTTGCTAGTGATGTAACCAAGTAGTTGGAAGAGGTTTTTGGTGTTAAGAAGTTTTGAAGAAAAATAATTGATATGTCCTCTGTAACATCAAATTCGAGCATGCGCAGTGCCTATAGAGCGTCAATTGGTATACGGCGTGGCTTCAAGTCGTTTCGTTACACGGTATACATTTGTTACTGTGTTACCCTTACCACAGGTGTATGATAAGACTAAACATATTCCCTAAGTTACATTCTGATTCCTGCATGTACACCAGACTGGTTGTATACATTGGTATTTCGAGATTATAGGCTGTGCTGTCCAGATATGTAGGTATTACTAGGGTAACGCTGACTGCTATAATCACGAGTGAACGTTTTTGCTAAATTGAACTGACACGAATCTCACAACCATCGCTTTCCAACAACTACACAAATGTTCACACTCGCGCGGTAAAAATAGATTGTCATCACAATTTTGTACACAATGTGGAATCTCTCAATTATCTCTGAGAAATAGATCGAAATGCACCGGAATCATGCTGGCAGTCAATACCTCAAGGCTGTTGCACTCGTGATACTAGGCCAGGCAGACATCATCCACAATAAAAAAAAAATGTAGCCGATATGGTTTGCACAAACTCCTCCACCCTTTGAGTCCACTCGCCCTGATCTATGCCACCTCCAGTTTATCAATATAATTGCTCGCATCTTCCTCTTCTGTACTAGGTATCTATTTGAGTGTTCGCAACAGGATTATCTTCTAAACGCAATCCTCATTTGCAGTCCAAGCCCACGGTGGTCCCAGCGAGCGCGTTTGACCCGCGCGAAGATGCCGCGGTGCTCCGTAAGGCTATGAAGGGCTTCGGCACCGACGAGAAAGCCATCATTCAGGTGCTTACGCGGCGGAGCAACGAGCAACGTTTGCGCATCGCTTTTGAGTTCAAGACTCTTTATGGAAAGGTGAGAGAGTACTCATTATTCTTTTAATTTCTCACCTAACTTATTTAGGTGCTTCCGGTTCACTGTCGTCAACGAGTAGCACCGCCGGCAGAATTCTAAACGTATGCCTAAAATATTCCTGTCCATGGCCTCTCCAGGTATGGTATTCCCATTAACCAAATTGAACCCATATTCAAGCAATAATTTTTCAGCACCTATAACTGTAGATAGAGTAAAGCTATGTTTGTATTACTTCAAAAATGAACCTTACGTTGCTATCAACACAGGTAGCTTTAGCAGCACCCGTCACCTAAATTAGTTGGCTGTTGTTTACTGATAAGACCCTTGTGTCCTAATAGCATGAAATTAATGCTCGTAGCATCGTAAAGTACATGATCAATGTGATCATGATCATGATGCTTCGTTATCAGATTAAAAATATAGATAAGGCTAGTTATTCCCTATTTCATTTCAAATAAAAACTAAAGGTCTTGCTTTATTATTTCAGTGTAGGTAGGTACCTACATATTGTTTTACAGTGAAAACTAAAATTCCAAAATTCCAAATGTCTTTATTAATGTACATATTTACATATACTTAGCAATCGTCATTTTTTCCCTTCTCTACATTGGACCACTGTGGGAGAAAAAGGGCGTAGAAACTCCCACAGATTGATTTTTAGATCTCTTAAAAATTGCTTATGCTTAACTAATACAAAAATATATACTTATGTCATTATCATAATTAATAAGCAGGAATATATAATTACAAAATTATTAACAGCAAGGTCTGTGTGGAGCCAGATTAACTCCATACAGTCCCATCATTTAAGTAATCTTGAACATTGTAATATCCCTTTTTCGACAAAGTCGCTTTAACATGGTTATTAAATTGCTCAAGTGGCAATTTCAAGATCTCCAGAGGTATCTTGTTGTAGTAGAGAATGCATTGACCGTTGAAAGAATTGCTAACCTTGGCGAGTCTAAACCGGGCGCAAGTAGTCTGTGATTATTTCTTAGGTTAACATTACAGCTATCGCTAAGTTTGGGAAATTTTGTAAGGTTCTTGCGTAATACATTATATTTTCGAAAATAAATTGACTAGCTACAGTTAGTAAGTCAATTTCTTTAAAAAGCTCTCTTAGGGAGTCTCTGCGTTTTAAATTATAAATTGCTCGAATAGCTCTTTTCTGTAAAATAAAAATAGTTTGAATATCCGCTGCTTTCCCCCACAACAAGATACCATTGGAGACGACACTATGAAAGTAACTAAAATATACTAGCCTAGATGTAGCCACATCCGTGTTTTGTCTGATGTTCCTAACAGCGTAAGCCGCAGAACTTAATTTACCAGCCAATTTTTCTATGTCGGGTCCCCACTGCAATTTGATATCAATGGTTATTCCAAGAAACTTCGTGTCATTTACTAATTCTAACGTATTGCTGTCCAACACTAAACTGGTCCCAACTTGCCTGACATTGCCTGCCTGGAAGTGAGAATTTGACACATTTCTTTTACCAGCATTTAACAATAAATTGTTAACTGTGAAACAATTCAAGGTCAAAGATAATACCTATTAACATCATCAAAATCTTCTTTTTGTCTTCCAATTTTGAAGACCAGTGAAGTATCATCAGCAAACAACACTATGTTAGTCAATTTCTCCACCATAAAAGGCAGATCGTTAATATATACCAGGAATAAGAAAGGGCATAATATGGAACCTTGTGGAATGCCAATTTTTACTCCCGGTCCATCAGATGTAACGCCGTTGACTTCTGCCTTTTGAATTCTATTGCTCAGTTGTGATCTTAGTAGATCCAACGCTTTAGTTTTAACTCCGTAATGATTTAATTTCATTAGTAGAGTATCATGATCATGATCAACACAATCAAATGCATTCGACAGATCGCAAAAAACACCGATAGCATCCTGTGCGGCTTCCCAAGCAGAATAAATATGAGATATAAGGGTAATACTTGCATCCGTAGTCGATTTACCCCTAGTGAAACCGTATTGCTTGGAGTTGTTTTGTACGGTTGAAGTGTGAGAACATTTGATTGAGTATAATCTTTTCAAAAATTTTACTTAGTGCTGGAAGAACAGATATTAGTCTGAAATTTGAAGGATCACCTTGTCTCCCGACTTGAACAGATGTATAAGTTTACTGTGTTTCATGAGGTCTGGGAAAGCTCCAACATAAACACATTTATTAAATATATGAGCTAGGTGGGCTATAACAAGTATTATTGAACCAATGACTTTGACTTATATACCCCACAGGTCTTCAGTATTTTTTAAGTTAAGTAATCTATACGTTTTGACAATATCCTGGGGATATACTCAAACTCAAACTCAAACTCAAAAGTACTTTATTACTGTAGATATTTACATATTCTTAGCGAACGTCATTTTTTGCCTCTTCTCTACATTGGACCACTGTGGGAGAGAAGGGCGTAGAAACTCCCACAGATTGATTTTTAGATCTCTTTTAAAAATAGGTTGTGCTTAACTAATACAATTATGATTTATTTTTATTTAATAAGCTGGAATAAATAATTACAAAATTATTAACAGCAAGGTCTGTGTTGAGCCAGATTAACCCCATACAGTCCTGTCATTTAAGTAATCTTGAACATTGTAATATCCCTTTTTCGACAAAGTCGCTTTAACATGCTTTTTAAATTGCTCAAATGGCAATTTCAAAATCTCCAGAGGTATCTTATTGTAGTAGAGAATGCACTGACCCTTGAAAGAATTGCTAACCTTCGCGAGTCTAAAACGGGGCGCACATAGTCTGTGATTATTTCTTAGGTTAACATTACAGCTATCGCTAAGTTTGGAAAATGTTGTAAGGTTCTTGCGTATATACATTATATTTTCGAAAATAAATTGACTAGCTACTGTTAGTATGTCAATTTCTTTAAAAAGCTCTCTTAAGGAGTCTGTTCGTTTTAAATTATAAATTGCTCGAATAGATCTTTTCTGTAAAATAAAAATAGTTTGAATATCCGCTGCTTTCCCCCACAACAAGATACCATAGGACATCACACTATGAAAGTAACTAAAATATACTAGCCTAGATGTAGCCACATCCGTGCTTTGTCTGATGTTCCTAACAGCGTAAGCCGCAGAACTTAATTTACCAGCCAATTTATCTATGTGGGGTCCCCACTGCAATTTGCTATCAATGGTTATTCCAAGAAACTTTGTATCATTTACTAATTCTAACGTGCTGTTGTCTAACACTAAACTGGTCTCAACTTGCCTGACATTTGGAAGTGAGAATTTGATACACTTGGTTTTACCAGCGTTTAACAATAAATTATTAACTGTGAACCAATTCAAGGTTAAAGACAATACAACATTAACATCATCAAATTCTCCTTTTTGTCTTTCAATTTTGAAGACCAGTGAAGTATCATCAGCAAACAACACTGTGTCAGTTAATTTCTCCACCATGAAAGGCAGATCATTAATATATACCAGGAATAAGAAAGGGCCTAATATGGAACCTTGTGGAACGCCCATTTTAACACCCGATCCATCAGATTTTACGCCGTTAACTTCTGCCTTTTGAATTCTATTGCTTAGGTATGATCTTAGTAGATCCAACGCTTTATTTCTAACTCCGTAATGATTTAATTTAATTAATAGCGTATTATGATCAACACAATCAAACGCCTTCGACAGGTCGCAAAAAACTCCGATAGCATCCTGTGCGGCCTCCCATGCAGAATAAATATGAGATATAAGGGTAATACCTGCATCCGTAGTCGATTTACCCCTAGTGAAACCGTATTGTTTGGCATGGAGTTGTTTTGTACGGTTGAAGTGTGAGAGCATTTGATTGAGTATAATCTTTTCAAATATTTTACTTAGTGTTGGAAGAACAGATATTGGTCTGAAATTTGAAGGATCACCCTTATCTCCCGACTTGAACAGAGGTATCAGTTTACTGTGTTTCATGAGGTCTGGGAAAGCCCCATCGTCAACACATTTATTGAATATATAAGCTAAGTGTGGGGCTATAACTAGAATTACTGAACCAATGACTTTGGCTGATATACCCCACAGGTCTTCCGTATTTTTTAAGTTAAGTAATTTAAACGTTTTGACAATGTCCTGGGGATATACATGATGAAATTTTAAATATACATTACTGGCGCTAGTGTTATTTTTTAATAAAGTCTCTGCTTCATATGGAGATGAATTTAGACGGTCTGTTGTGAGTAAGGGTACATTGGTGAAGAATGTTTCAAAAGCTCGAGCAAACATGATACAATTTAAAATCTACATTACTGATGCTAGTGTTGTTTTTTAAAAAAGTCTGCTTCATATGGGGATGAATTTAGACGCTCTGTTGTGAGTAACGGTACATTGGTAAATAATGTTTCAAAAGTTCGAGCTACCTCAGCGTTGGATTTAACAACATCATCACCTATCTTTAGGCAGAAATCATTGTCCCTTGGTATAACTTTGCCAGTTTCACGGTTTATGATTTGCCAAACCGTTTTAATTCTATGATTTGAATTTTGTATTTTTCTATTAATGTAAACTACACTTGCGATATTCTTATCTATACAGTGCGAGTCTATATAAAGTGCCCATATCAAACTGAGTTGAAGAGGTTCAGAGGATATGTCTTAACGTTGAAACTTGTCACTGGCCAATAGCATTTAAATATTAATTACTATTATATAATGACTACTATATTATTAATAAATTACTTCATTCATTTTTAGAACTTGATAAAATAATAAAATAAAATCGACAGCATAATCAAAATATTACCTAGAATCTAGCGATTTGCAAATCTCATTGAGGTTTGCAAAACCGGATATTTACATTCATTAAATCACTGAAGTTTGCATAGGTGTATAATATTGAAACAGTTTTATTGTTTTTACTTTTTTGGACCCTTTTACCTTAAAAAGGAAAAACGTAACCATTATGGGATCACTCACTCGTGTGTCCTAGGTGTGCTAATATTAAACGACCGAATTCTGAACCGATTAAGTTGAAATTTGGTACACTTATATAATTATGTCCAAACACGAATGTGTTACGTAAGCAAATACATTTTGAATTTGGGGCTCAAATCAGAAATAAATAGAAAAGTTTTTAAAACTCTGTCGTATGACATGTCAAATGAAATAAGGGCTTATTGCGAGGATTTTAAATATATTTATTTGGGTAAATTGCAGGGGGTTATTTGGAGCTCCCCTGTTCCCCTAGTATAGTTTTCCTGCTAGGAAATGCATAGTTTTTGAGATATAAATAAATTTTGTTAAAATTTGGGGTTATGTTCACATTATTTTTGCTATGAAAGTAATATGATGCAAGAATGCAACCCATAGAGGGTTGGGGGAGAGCTTCCTATGCGGTCTGGTGGTATTTTAGAGTATGTTCTATTTCCTGAGACTCGGTTTTATTTAATTACGATTAAAATTAAAATTCAAAGACTTACGCGAAATCAAACTCAATTCTGTCATATATTAAAAAATGAACACTAAGAAAACTGAATTATTATATATAATGATTTGATAGATACTACGGGAATCGGAAAAATATCGGCAAACAGTGCGGCAAACTTCAAATCGCAAGTTTCTTAGCGTCGTCGTAGCGAGTGATAAGTTAGCGAATGCAACTTGACTAGGGATGCACGGTAAAGTTATAAAATGTAGGTTGGAATCAATCATATAAGAAAAAACATAAAATTACTTATTTATTAGTTCTATCTAAAGATTGGTGACATAGAATTATACAAAAACTTATTTTGCGATAAGCACAACTATTAGTGCCACATTTTAGATTTGCAGTCACATTTCCTGAAGCCCTGGCCCTGATCTAATGATTATTTTATTGCAGTTTGACCTAAGGACATTTCGACATCAGGAACATCATCTTTTCTATCAATCCTTCTTGACAAACGCTGAATTGAGATCTTGCCCATATTTTATTGCTTCAGAGTTGCACTTTTAGTGCCCAGTTTGTAGAGCCCTTCATCAGACTTTTCAAGAACTTTGGCTAAAATTGAAAATGCATCAGTTTTTGATCTGTCAACTTCAGGTATTTTTATTATCACTGTAGTACCTCTTATAGCATCAGAAAACGATACCATTTTTTTGGCTTGTTTTTCTAAACCTTCCTCGACTTTTCACTTTGTTTTTTGATTCTAATTGTTTTTACAAATTTAACACAATATCTTTTTCCAAAAAAATTACTTTCAGTGCAGGTATGAGCAACCGACGTATAATTAGAACAAACAACACATTGAACTAATTCGAAATCCTGTTGATGATGTTTTGGAGCCACATTAGAAATAATCGCTTTTAGGCTAGTTCTTGATTTTCTGTAGGAATAGGGTAGGATAGATCAAACATCTGAGATAACTGGATATGCCATCGGCTGCGACTGTGACTCGAAAACAAAGGCATCGACAATATTTTTCTGAACTTCATTAGTGTCATTGTCATTGGCGAGTTCATGTATGACTGAAGGAGATTTTTGTTTACATGCGTTTCTTGAAAGTATTTGATAACTTGATGATCTTGCGTCTGTATCGGCGATGGCTCTTTGGAGTTTGTAAATGTCTCAGTGACTTGTTGATGCATCTGAACTGAGACTGTTTTGAGTCTGAACAGACACTTCATTAGAACCCTCGATGGCTTGAATCAACGGGGACTGCGAAAGTGTATTTTTGGACATTTTGATTCCGCTGGGTCTTATTTTTTAAGGTCCTCTTCGTTATGCAGCGAGTGAAGTATATCCTGTGTTGTATAATAAAAGAAGTAAGTCCAACTTTTTCAGGACCACCAATTAAGGATATTATATATGGACTTCTTTTGCTACCGGAATTAAATGTTACCTACATTGGAAAGTAGTCCAAATGACCAGAAAATTTTGCTCGGCATAAGGCAGCATGGCTTGTTCTAATATATTCGTATACTGGAATTTATTTATGTTTCCTTCTATTTTAAACAGCCCCACACCTAGATATTTCCGCCGACACGATTGACTACTTTCTTGGTATACTTGGGATCCATTTCTTTTTTCGGGGGGCGTCTAACATATTGTTTTCCGACAGAATTAATCATATTAATTTTTGTTTCATCAGAAAGCACATGTTTCCATTCTAGTTCAGTCCAGTGTTAATATTTTTAGCAAACGCTAATCTTGCCATAACATTTTGCTTTTTCAAAAGTGGTACCTTCCGAGACACTCTTCCGTACCAGTTTGCCTCACATAGTCTCCGAATTGTTCTTGCAGACACGCCCATTGACCGTCCTGCACCAAACAACCATATCAGTTTTGATCCCTTGAGCGGGTATTTTTTTTAACGAAATTGAATTATAGCACGGTTTTTTGGAGGAAAGAAGCCTTTACAGTCACATTACTTTATATTATTAATTACTTAATTATTCCCGTGTGCTAGCTGCTATAAAATATTTTATCTACACACGTATCATAAACCCTCTTTACTGCGTCCAAAGACCGCACGTTAAGACTAGCATAATTTTATACTACTTGGTAAAAACTCATTTTTTATCTGAATATTATGACTATAATATATCAATATTTTGACATATTATGATATTCAAATTTCCAACGCCCGCGTGCCGCCCCTAGTTTGTCAGAGAAGTTGGTACTACTTAACAAGCTAAACAAGTGCAGAGCAATGATCAATGCCACGACCATGCCATTACCACATCAAAGAGAGCTTATGGTATGTGTGTTGATAAACTTGAAATTGAACAAATTGAAATTGAAACTAGTTGTATGTACTATCGACAAAAGTGAATCCTGACCCACAATGGAACCTTGTAAAATTAACACCGTGCACTGAGTCAAACAGTCGCGATTCTACAATTGTAGAATCGCGACTGTTACAAGGTTCCATTGTGGGTCAGGATTCACTTTTGTCGATAGTACCTTTACATAATTAGGCATTAAAACTCTCGCGTGACATTATTATGAAACTCTCCTTCGGCTCGTTTCCTAAACGCAAACTCGAGTTTTAATGCCCTTTATTATGTATCAGTCACTTACACTACTGAAAATGCCTTTAAAAAGTAGAGAGGGGGGCTTTTTATAGTAGTTTAAGTGACTGCTACATAATGGAGGGCATTCATACTCGAGAGTGTGTTTATGAAACGAGCCGAAGGCGAGTTTCATAATAATACCACTCGAGAGTTTTAATGCCTAATTATGTACAGTTACATACACTAGTTTATCTACACACATATCATAAGCTCTCTTTGACGTGTTCAAGAACCGCATGTTTGACCGGCATTGTGGCTCTGCAGTTATTTAGCTTGTTCTTTAGTACCAACTTCACGCAGGCGGGCGTCGGCGTTCGAAATTTGAATGTCAGTACCAACTTCACAGACAAACTAGGCGTGGCACGCAGGCGGGCGTCGGCGTTCGAAATTTGAATGTCATATTATATAGAAAAAAAAAAATCAGATAAGAAATGAGTTTTTACCAAGTAGAACATTATGCTGGTCGTAACGTGCGGTTAGTAAAGAGGGTTTATGATACGTGTGTAGATAAAATATGCTCCTCTTCAACCCTGTTCCATATATGTGCACTTTATAAATACACTAACGATTAATGTGTCTTAATGAAATTGCTGCTTGTCAATTTCTTTTTTTTATGTAGCCACGTCCATGTTCTGTGCCACCTCCGGCCACCTCGGCAGAACCTTGTCGAGGTCATCCCGCCATTAAATTTCAATACTGACATTACTTTCTGTTGTTGTGTTTTGTATTCAGAGGGGACCTACCTATAATTATGTTTACTGTAGTGTGGAATATTTATGAATTATCTTTTCTATTAATTAAGGGATACTCAAAGACACACATGCAAGCGTTATAGTGATGATGATGATGATAATCATCGCAAAAGAAACCTTCAAACCTCCGTAGCGAAACCTTCAAACGACGACCCAAAGGCCGAGTCGGCAGTGACCCTGCATAAGAAGCCAAGGGTCCCGGGTTCGAGTCCCGGTGGGGGCAAATATATGTTTGATGAGAACGGATGTTTGTACTCTAGTCATGGTTATTTATCTATCTAAGTTTAATATTTATCTTTATAAGTAAGTGCATCGTTGTCTAGTACCCAAGATACAGGGCATCCTAGTTAGGGGCTAGATCAATGTGTGTAAATAGTGTTCAAGGCATTATTATTAATTACACAGCAATTATTATTGTAGCTGCAATAAACATGGGCGCGCTTGCAAACTCATAGGAAATAGCACCGCACGTGGAGGATTTTGCCGCAGAAGAAGAAAACAAATGAAAGTCTCTCCTTCGCAGGACCTGATCTCCGACCTGAAAAGCGAGACAACCGGCAAGTTTGAGGACGTGGTCGTCGCACTGATGACGCCGCTGCCGCAGTTCTACGCCAAGGAGCTGCACGACGCGATCGCGGGCATCGGCACTGACGAGGATGTGCTCATCGAGGTGATGTGCACCATGTCCAACCACGAGATTCAGGTCATCAAGCAGGCGTATACTGCCAGTAAGTAATAGATAGTCTGATCTTTTTGTCACCATGCGTATCATTATGCACACACTGTCTCTACACTTGTGTATAATTTTAGATACACATCCCTCTGGTTAATTTCGGCATTGCGTATGGCTCTTTCACGCGCTTTCAATATATATTATAGGGTGAAAACAATGCGCTGGCCTAGGAGATTTTCCTCGTGGTTTTAAGGTTGGGATAGGGTAAATCGTTTCAGAGTTCTGGTAAACTATGGATATGATATGACTTCTATAATGGATGAGGCGGTTATCAGGGAAAAAGCGCTTAACGTGTTCAAACTTTTTTAGGATTCCGTAGAGAAACAAGGAACCCTTATAGTTTCGTCAAGTCTGTCTGTCCGTCCGTCCGTCCGTCCGTATGTCACAGCAACTTTATGCAGAAACTATTAGGAAATCACTGTTGAAACTTGGTATGTCGATGAACTGTGAACCGCTTTACGATTTTTATACAAAAATTAAAATAATTAAAGGGGGCTCTCCATACATGTAACTGAAACCAAATAGTTATTTGTGTCACAAGGGAGCAAAATGATGTATTTACGGCGAGGGCGGTACATTGAACCCAGAGTGAAGCGAATGCTACGATAGAATCCTGAGCGTAGCGAGAGATTCTAAGTTAGAATCCTGAGCGTAACGAAGGTTTCAAGCGTTGACGCCCAAGACGAAAATAAGTTTGCTCCTGAGTGACACATACAATTTTTCACACCGACTATGAGGAAAATTGAAATATAATGCTCTAAAAATAATGAAATAACTATACTTTGAATTGTACTTTCAACACTTTTACAGTAATCGAACAACGAAATCTTTTTTTTAATAATGGCGGATTGTGAAGGATTAGGGAAAAGTCACCACAGATAAAATATTCCTGTGCTACTTTTACCAATGTGTAAAAATTATCGAATCGATTATTACAATGGTATCGGATCTCAATATTCATTATATCACAATAACTTTTGATTTTTCAATAAAACACATAATTTAATGTGCTTTTTTCATATATTACGAAAAATTCATAAATTTTCATATAACGTTGTTAAAGTTGAAACTTGAAACGTCTTCGTTTTTAATCGATTACGATTTAATTAGAATCGATTATTTCATTAAGAACTGTGTTCTATTGGCACATTGCATAAATGCTACATGCCAATGAATAAATTAAAAAAGTAGCTTAAACAGAAAAGTAGCATTTTGCTCCCTCTCGTCGTGGAGCAAAACATACTTTTCCGAATGAAAGGTGTGAAAAAATATTTTCTTCATCAAGCCTATATGTTGAGGTTCCTGAAACCATTTTTCCTGAAAGTAAATCCTTAAAGAGACAGACCCTTCCAAATTGGAAAAAAGTGTCCCCCCCCTTCTAACTTTTAAAGTAATAGAGTGAAAAATCTAAAAAAAATATACGCTGTATATCTCAATAAGCACTTTCAACGAAAATTGGTTTAAACAAAATTAATATGCAGTTTTTAAGTTATAAACATTTATTAAAAACCGCAAAGATAACTTTGTCATTCATACAATTGTGCATATTGTGCGAGAATGTGGCAGGTTCTGCGAGATGAAGGAGTGAAAGTGTTGTCTTAGAAATATTATTATTATTATTTTTGCATTGACATTTTAATTTAGTACCCTTGACATACCTAATAATGTTTAATACTATTTGAATTTGACCTAAAGTTAAAGTTAATGTTTAATGTGATTTGATATGTAGTATTTTCTACGAATTTGTACCCTTTGTTCCCTACCTGTGAAATCGACTTACCTAAATTGATTCTGACATTGTATAACTATTAGACTTTGTACAGCGCATTGGGTGTATACCTGTAATGTTGTACATCGTAATTGTATATTAAATAAATAAATAAATAAATACAACAACAAAATTACAACACAAACATCCAGTCACATAATTACTAGATACAACGGAACCCTTCATGGGCGAGTCCGACTCGAACTTGGCCACTTTTTTAATATTTATATAAACCCTTTATTCTGATCTGAACAAGATTCCTGGAGCCCAATTCCGGTACACAATGACAGCTCCATGACAATTACATGACGATTACGGTCAACTTTAGATATCCAATATTTGGCGTGCTGAGAACATTTATTTTTGTCAATAATGGTAAAAATTAAGTTAAAAGCACAGTAATTAAGTTAATCAACAAAGGGAATGGGATTACAAAATCGTCAGATATTGGATATCTAAAGTTGACCGTAATCGTCATGTAATTGTCATTGAGCTGTCATCGTGTACCGGAATTGGGCCCCTGTTGGATTTTCTATAATGTCTGTAAGTTCAAATGCCTCCTCTAACCATTTCTATCTGTGGCGACTCTTGTGCAGTTTGGATCTATTGCCATTTTAATTTCATCTTCCCATGTCATTTTTGTCATACTTGATCCTTTTGCTGTTTATCCACTCAACTCCCATGTTAGAAATACCATCTCCCGTTATAGGTTTTGAATTTTATTACTATGGCATAAGGTTGTTAAACCAATGTGTTACGATTTTAGTCCACATTTCTTGCAAGATGAATAAATAACCTGAGGCACATTAACTGAGAGCAGGTTAGTGAAGATAAGTGAAACTGTATATTCTGAGAATATGGAAATAATTCTCGCGTCCTTGTAATCTTGATCGCAGCGGCTAATGAATCGTTTCCTACGCCACGGTTAGCGTATGTGATGCCAATGAGGCCTCTCGAGGTCTCAAAAATTACCATCAACATAGAGCAATCTATGTAAATCAAAATGGATCCCAAAATGTGATGGTAAGCGAGACACTCGCAAACAGATGAACTGATTTCGATGACGATTCGTTTTTAAAAAACTGTTTGAAAACAGTCCAAGCAAAAATAATTTAGTACGGGGATTTTCTATGAGAATTCGAGTCGGCGTAGGACGTCGAGGGTTTGCGCATCCAATTTGAATTTTGTTTTTCCGTTTCCAAATTTGAATCGAATTTTCTGCCCCGCCCCCAAATTCAGCAAATCAAATCGACCGAAAACTGTGGAACTGCGGCGGTTTTGACATTCACTACTACCCTGGATTAGAGTACTCGGAGCTATGAGAATCCTAGAACCTCGTTGAGAAGCCACGCCACGGGCAGCTAGTATGAAATGAAATTTAGAACCTACTGCTGCTGTTCTCACTATAGTATGACGTCATAACGACATTGACCTTGATTGGCGGCCCTTGGCACTCGGCGTCGTTTCACTTTTTAGTCGCACGTTCTTTTTAGTCCCCTATCAAATGTACATCCGCGTGCTCCTCTTTGATGATGCAAGTGTGGAAGTAGCTCTTTGACCGTTTGACCTTTGAAAAACATGATTTCGATATTGTTAAATAATCTAGCTCACACAGACCTTGTTGTTAATAATTTTGTAATTATTTATTCCTCATATTTTTTTTTTTCATATTTGTATTAGTTAAGCACAAACCATTTTAAAAGAGATCTAAAAATCAATCTGTGGGAGTTTCTGCGCTCTTCTTCTACCAGTGGTCCAATGTAGAGAAGTGGCAAAAAATTACGTTTGCTAAGTATATGTAAATATCTACAGTAATAAAGTACCTTGACTTGACTTGACCTGTCAAGCGTGTAAATATGAGCTTGCAATTATAAAAAGAAAAAAATATGGAAGGTAGGTAAGTACGATTACTTTAACTTCACCGATGCTTCTCGGTTTTAGTCGCTGAAAGTGATCAAGATGTCCTGGTCCTGGATAGGTGTATCATGAACAGTATATTAAGAGAACAATCTGAAAACAGTCGATTGATTTACGATTTATAACAAAATCAAAAAGCCGAGACTTGTCTACCGAGTTAAAATAATCGTACTGTGTCTACCTAAAAATAAATGTTAAATATAAATATAAGCTTTTATTATATAATATAAAAGTACTTAATACTTAAAAATTGATGACCTTTTCTGTGTAGCTACATTGATGACCTTTTCTGTGTATATTTTTTTTTTCAAACTTTCAAAATTGTTTCAAGTGCATTATTGTTGCCTACTTACAATAAATGTTTTGAGTTTTGGAAATGTTGCGTTTTTGTGTTGCAAGCGAAACACAAAAACGCAACATTTCCAAAACTCAAAACATTTATTGTAAGTAGGCAACAATAATGCACTTTTACAAGTCAAACACTTAACTCTCTTATAAATGATGTAAATGAGAAAAATAAATTAAATATGATCATCTGAACTTATGAGTAACTGATTATGTTTTGAGTTTGGAAATGGAATTTTACCTTTCAAGTGGTGATTCATGGCTCAATCTCGTACAGGAAAGTTAACTGCATTAACAAACATTAGATTTGCTCTCGAATTCTCGAAAGATAGCTCTTGTGGTATCTCACTATGTAAACTAACATTATGATGGTTTGATTTCTAGTTTATGGCAATCTACTCGAAGATGATTTACGCGGTGACACATCTGGAAACTTCAAGCGACTCATGACTTCCCTCTGCATGGTACAGTATAATTACAATTTACCTTAACATCGTTTTAAACTATCAAGTTTGTATACGCTATTATAATGTAGAAGCTATTGTTTTAATACCATAATTAGTTTCATACCAAATTTTTCCATCATCATAAGTAATTGTTTGCACAGTTATTACACCTTATCACACTGTAGCAGTCGACACTGTTTTTCACGGGATTGAAAACAATTTCAAATTAGTGGAACGAACTTATAATTAGTTTCCCTTGATTTTAATACCTATTAGTGCTCTTTTTTAATAAACGCATACTTCTCTCAGCTCTGTTCTCTTGAAATACGGTATCAATTACTTCTGTTTTATGGCTAAACGCGGGCTCAACTCTGCCTCTGCCACCCCGTATGGGAAAAGTCGTGACGCTATGATATTTTTAGGGTTCTGTACCTTTAAAGGAAAAAAGGGACCCTTATAGGGTCACTTCATCATCCGTCTGTCTGTCCGTAAGTCCGTAATCCGTCTGTCAGGAACGCGTAAAGGTATCAAGTTAACATTGATATCGATTATTCAAGTCTGTTGTCTGTTGAAGCTGTGAAAAAATCAAACGTTTAAGTCGACACAATCAAAATATACCGCCATATATGTCACGATTTTCCTGAAATTGTTGATATTCACAAGGGAATCAAAACTACAGTATGGGGGTTCTTCCCGTTGACCTAGAATCGTCAAATTGGGCACGAAGCAAGGTCTTAAAGCACAAGTAAAAGGAAAAATTCGGAAAACTGATAATTTCTGTCTCTCTGTCTGTCCGTACAGACAGCAAGGTTAATTTTTTCAAGAACGCGTGGCGTTATCGCTTAGAAATTAATATCGATTACTCAATTCTGTGGTCTCTTAAAGTTGGGAAATTATAAAACTTTTAGGTCAACGCAATCAAAAGATGCCGCCATATCAAGATCACAAGGGAATCAAAACGTACTTCCCGTTGACCCAGAATCATGAAATTTGGCACGAAGCATGGTCTTATAGCGCAAGTAAAGGAAACAATGTTAGAACCGTAAATTTCTAGTTCCTTCACAAAAAATATATATGCGATTTGGGCAGAACCCCCGGTGCGCGAGTCCCACTCGCACTTGGCCGCTTTTTATCATTATAATAAAGTCTAGAATTCTCCGGTTGGGTCGGGTTAGGTTAGGATGGGTTGGGTCGGGTCTAATTTGCCATATGTAACATAGTAATATAACTCTGAACATTATTTAAACTATAATTGAAACCGAGGAATTGCCTTTTTATTTTATCTTTATCTTTATTTTATTTTATCTTTGTTCAATATGAAATTGCAGGGCAACCGGTCGGAGGACTTCAATGTCAACAGAGATAGCGCGAGAAACGACGCCAGGAGCTTGTTACAAGCTGGTAAGTTTATATTCCCGTTATAGCTTTTTCTTCTTCCTACTCAAGGTGATACGAAAATATATATAAAAAAGAAAAACGAAAGTGACAGCGTTAATTTCTTCCACATAAGAAAGAAAACGGAGCGCAAACAATGCGCTCGACTCAAACTAAAATAACTTAGCGCCAAACCACATGAAAATTGTTTAAAAGTAAACTACGCTCCAAGGAGAGTTTACGAATACATAATATCCACATTTTGAATGCAATAATTCTGTAATGAAAAATAAAAAAAATTAGAGGTCTTTTCGTAATTAAATTATGTAACTAAATCATATCGAGAACCTTTCATCCAATCGCGTTTTCCTTCAGTGAGAATCTTAATCAAATACTCAATAAAGGTTAACCCAAAAATCATAGTGCCTGCACCTGGCCCACCTGAGCGGGGACGTTGTGCATGTCCCCTTCGCCTGCACGTCTACTTCAGCCATGCTAACTCCTGCACCAGCTGGAGCCCGTTATAGCATACACAGCCCACTGGATACACCTGATTCCTCGTTTTTGGATCTTGTATCATTATTTAGGCATGTGCCTGGCTCTGGGAGCTTTCATTTAAGTAGCACTAAGTCGACATCAACTCGGATCCAATTATATAATCATCCAGGCCATATTTAGCGTTACAGTTGTCAGTTTTATTTTCACTTTGAGTGCACACTTATTATCACTGCAACCATGAAAAATGTGAATGCTATTATTATGTTCAAACAAAGCATTACCAATCACTCATAAATAGCCTATTACATTACCATTTCGTCGAAAATCTATTCTTATCATCGACAACTCACTACAAGAGAAATGAATCACGTTTACAATAGCACTTTCTCTTGTTGGCAGCCTTACAATAACCACAAAACTTCTTAGTAAATCGTTTTCATGGCAATATGTTCTAGATATTTTCCCGCCAAGTTGCTTTGTCTCTCACCCCACCTTGCCCTATGGGAGAAAAAGAGGTCACGGCTCGCTCATAGCCAAATAAACTTGGCGCGGCATGTACATCACAGAATAACCTGATAGCGTTCACTAAGCGGCCTTGTCGACTACTCTCATGATGACGTTTGTTTCCGTCGAGCCTAATGATGTAGTATGAGTCAGCTCAGGCCACGCCGTTGTTTGATTTCGTGTCGTTGATCAATGATTTTTCTGTTCTACTTATAATAATAATAATAATAATAATACCTTGGACACCTTTTACACACATTGATCTAGCCCCAAACTAGGATTCCCTGTAGCTTGGGTACTAGACAACGATATATATACTTATATAGATAAATATTATACTTAGATAGATAAACAACCATGACTAGGGTACAAACATCCGTTCTCATCAAACAAACATTTGCCCCCACCGGGACTCGAACCCGGGACCCTTGGTTTCGTAGGCAGCGTCACTATCGACTCGGCCTTTCGGGTCGTCGACTTTTGAGCGACGACGTCATAGGAAGAACTATGATACTAATCATAGTTCTTCCTATGATTAGTATCATAGTTCCGATGATAACTACGACTCATACTAATGAGTCGTAGTTACATTTCATTTTATGTTCGCTTACCTGTGTAGAGAGTGAGTTTTTGTATCTAAAGCAAGGAGATAAAGTCGAAAAGAGCATAGCTTATGGCTGATGGTGAAACATGGTTCGTTGTATGATAGCTGCAATTTTATTGCAGTGATACTGACTCATAAATGACTGACGCAAAGGTAAATACGATACGGACTTGAGTAAACAACTTACTCAGGTTAAAGACCTCTATGGCCGACTGAGATCTCTTTTCCTGTCATCTTACTTCAAAATAAAAGCTTTTAAAAATTAAACATATTCTTCTAACCACAAAAAAAATGTCAAACGCCATTCATTTCTGTTTTTAAACATTTCATATGGCTACATCTTCCTGACAATTCGCCTGACAAACATACATACAAATGCTCATGACTTATTTCTATCAGTAGGTAGCCCTAGAGCTGCAAGAGCACACATTTTTCCCACAGCCACGGTCAGAAAATCATGAGGAGCTACCTATATTCCACTAGTTCCTAGATCATTGCCTGACAAAACTTTAAACTCCACAATCCCTTAGTCGATCTATTTCTAAAGTGCGTTTCAGTATCTTTTTCCTTCGCCGTTAAGTCGGCTGTAGTGCACAATGTCAAAAAAAAATAGGAAAAGCAATATATGGCTGCAAGACTCCGATCGCAATTCCCCAATTTAAAAAATAAGAAAGCGGATAGCTCTTGCGTCACCTTTTTATTTAGTTTAACTTAGCTGGCTGTTAATATTGCTTTCACTCTTTTACATACCTATTTGATATTATTATAGATAGTTTTGATGCCTTAACAATCTGGGTAAATCTAATTTTTTCCCTAACTTTTGGGTACACATTTTTTTAAAGCTAGCAACACTTGTTCCTTGCTACCAACTTAACGGCGAAAGGAAAAGTTATCTGAAATGTACTCTAATAATGTTGCTTCTACTTTTCAGGCGAGCTGCGTCTGGGCACTGACGAGTCAGTCTTCAACGCGGTTCTGTGTTCGCGCTCATTCACTCAACTGGCTGCCATCTTCCAGGTAAATGCGTCTTTAGCACTGAGCGCGATACACCATGTAACAGGTATAATGTCAACTTGGGTAACTTTGAATAGCGTTACCTGTCCACTCGCGTATGAACTCCTAGTATGGACTTGCATTAAATTTTTTATTTACTTTCCGTCCACTCGCGCATGAACACCTAGTATGGCCTTGGAATAATATTTATATTTATTTTTATAAATAATTACTGATACCCACTATTATTTTTATTACTGGCAATACTGACCAGAAATAGAGGATAAACGTACCTTCTCTCTGGTATCTCACACTTGATTGGTCTACTGACTGAGTAAATGAGAAAATTAAATAATCGGTAATGTGGGTGGCCGCCGCCGTGACTTATATAGACATTTTTTGTGGCTATTGAGAGGGATATATTTTTTTTAAAGCTTTAGTAATTTTTAATTATTGCTTACATGGAAATCCTTAGTTATTTCAATGCAAACATTAAGGTGTTCCATATAACGAAGTTACAATACTGAATTAACAAAAGATTTCCATGTAATAAATTACTTAACTGACTTTAGTATTTTTTCCTAATTTATTGTATACCTAAATACTAAGCTAAATTATTTTTTAATTCTTAGTTAAATTATTATCAATATTAAGTACTAGTACAGCAATGGTCAGAGCTGTGCTCATCTATAACAGGCAATCATATAGACAATACCGCAATATTTCTATTGTAATGTGTGTGATAAAATAAAACATACCCTAGTTGACTGTTTATACAGTTTACAATAAGACTTCAGTCAACTTGGGGATAACCTAAGAAAATGAGTTCAGCCGTACATTCACTCGTCATTATTTTCCTCGAACTTTTTTTATGAAATTTCCTTAAGCGCTTAATTCGCTTAAGCGAATCCATTAGATATGTATGCAATAACTTATGTGCAGGTCAAGCTGTGAGTGCCATTTAAAACGTTCACCTACACTTCCAGGAGTACCGAGAGCTGACCGGACACGACATCGACGACGCGATCAAGAACGAGTTCTCCGGCGACATGGAGAAGGCGATGCGAGCTATCGGTGAGTGACGTACAGTGCGCCACGAGGGTGTGGCGCGGCACGCTTCGCCTGCTAGGCAGTATTGCGTGGCTAGGCTAGGCGTATTGCTAGCATCGCCGCAGATATTGTGATTTGCAAGTTTTGTCATGATGTTTTCCATCACCGTTAGAAAGTTCGTCTTATGTAAGATGTATGGTCATCACCGGGATTGAAACCCGCATCAAAATTTAAACATTGGGAAGGGTGCTGGAGGCGGCGCAACTAAAGTTATGGGGATGATTACGCAAAGCTTTTTGGTAGTGTTTGTAACAATCTTTCATCTGAGGTTTGTAACCTGATAAAAATTGTCAACAGCAACAAAGAGTTTCATTCAACTGAGTTTCTATGAACATCTGGTTAGTGACAATACATTTCCCTGAATAACGAAACTCTTTGCATACTTTACTTTGCCTTGCTTATTTTTAATGCGATTAATTTCTAAGTAACCTCAGATGAACAAAACTCTTTGCTTAGTTACTTTGTGTTTATTATCTTCAAAGTTTTAGCACCCTCTAGGTGGAACTAATTTGACAGTTTGCTCCCCATGAAATAGTGTGTTTGAAAGTGGTATGGCTATGATTCAAGGTTGAGATCCACAAACTTATCTGACCCGTTGGCAGCGTCTCCAGCGTCAATGGCTTACGATATGTTTGTGGATCTGTAAGTGCCCTATAAGATAGTTGGTTTTGACACCCAAAGAACCGCACTTTGTAACCTTATTTGCCGTCGCTGTTTGTGGTTCCCACGGCACAGGGTAGCCTACTGTGGGGCCAGAAGTAAAATGTTTATGTGTATCCGAATACCTTTCACAGACTGTCTTTTGAGTCTGATGGAGATTCCCAGAAGTCAGATTAACATAAGAAGCCCGCTGATTGTGGACTCAATAAACGATTCCTATCCGCAGTGAAAGTGGTCCGCAACAAGCCTCTGTTCTTCGCGGAGAGCCTCCACAAGTCGATGAAGGGTCTCGGCACGAACGACCGCCAGCTCATCCGCATCATGGTGACGCGCTGCGAGGTCGACCTGGGCGACATTATCGACATGTTCCAGAGCAAGTACGGCGAGTCGCTGCAGAGCTGGATCGAGGTGCGTACTCTTGCATATAAGTGCCTTGTATGAGGACGCCCCTTGTTTAGCTTTAGTAACTTCTATTTGTGTAAAGACCTGTGCCCCCCCCCTGGGTGTAATATTGGGCTATATTTATTTGTTGTTACTTTATGGCAGTTAAGAGCAATACATTTGTAGGTTATATTGTGCTCTGGGACTGTCCTGTTGCATTTATAAACTTTTCTGTTGATCTCGCTGGAAGAAATCTCTCTTTTTTTTACTATATTTATTTTCAAAAACTTACAAAAGGGAGGCTTTTTATGATTTTAGGTCTCAAAATATTATTAAATGTGATAAATGTTCTTTTGTCGATGAAGTTTCTCAAAGTTGACTTCCATAATTAGTCATGATACTGTTTTGTTGACATTACAAATAAGAGTTTATCACACACATTTTTAAATTCATTAACCCCCAAAAAACTAACCTTTAAAAATGTATTTCTCGCTAACCATTTCGAATTGGCAATCGGCTGTTTAACTCTCTTGTAGTAATAAGCACTAATGATCTAAGTTACGGTACTGGTGGCAATTTATCCTCATCCGTTGTTCGATCAGCCAGTAGTAAGATTATATGTTAGCTTATATAAATATTGGTATATTGCACCTGGGCTTTACTTTCTAAATCTGATGCCGAAGCTGTTGAATGACGGGAGACGGGTTTGGTGACACTCAAATTTTTATGAGGATGAGGAGAGACGAATCTAATGAGCCCAAACTCAGACTGCGGTTTTATGGATAAAAGGCGGATGTCCTATTCCACGTCCCATGACAGTGTGCGTCACTGTAATATTTCTTTGTTACATTCTTTGTATCCCTTTATATGGAATCATTGAACATTAATATCCTCTTGGGCACGTTTATTTTACAAAAAGCCACATATTATTAGCAAGTACTTTATCTATTGTATTTTCTGTTTCAGGGCGACTGCTCCGGCCATTACAAGAAAACTCTCCTGGGGCTGATGAATCTGTACTAATCCCTGGCTCAGGTGAACCGGTACAATTACAACGTCTCAAACATTATTAAAGCTACATAAGTTTAAACTGTACGACATCTTTTCTCATAAGCGTCGTTCGAATTGAATTGGACTGGGGCGTATGCTTTCGGCAGCAAGTTTAAATTATACTAAATCTAAAATGTAAACGATCACATTATTTTTTGATAATGGCAACTCACTGGAGATGACATATTTGTTATTGTCTCATCTCATATCCAATTTGACTCTGAATTAGTGTAATTGAACTTACGGCCTAAAGACTATATGTCACTTCAGTAATCTCATTTTTCGGTATTTTTGTAATAAGGTTTATCACATAAGTATTCTAACGTCTGTTGAACCGTCCCGTCTAATTCAGACACCGTATATGTTATGTAAACTTTTGGAGTGAATATTATATGGAAACAATTGGTTAGACTACAATAATATTTACAAAACGACTGAACTACGCTGCATTATATGTATTTCTTACCTTTGGACATTTAGCAAAGCATAATACGATAGTAATTTGCCAAGAAATCTTTAAAAGCAAGCGTATGCTTCATGCGGTCTTTATCGTTTGTCTATCGAAGCTGCGCTTGCCCTCCCTTTCAATATGATGGCCACTGGAAAATACTACGAAATTATATTTACGCAGAAAATATATTTATATACGTGTTAAAATTACTTATTTTGTGATAAAAATTACTTCAATAATCTTTGATCTGTTTAAATGCTAATCACTCTCTAATGACTTTCCCAATATACATAGTAATTACAAGCTGTATTAATTTTATGAATAAAGTTTTGGATACTGTTGGATTTCCTATATTCAAAATATTGTTAAAAGTTGTCTGTAAGACGCTTTTTTAATATAGTTTTGACTTTATGGGTGGGTCTAATTTATAAAAATATGAATACTCATTGATTGCATATTATATTTATTGTTATACAGCATTTTTCAACATCATATTATTGTCATAGGTTTTATAAATGTTTTACGATATATTGCTTAAATGCTTACGAGGGCCTTTTTAGATTAAGACTGGGTATAATATACTATCCGACGTGCTGTCCCACCAATGGGGATGAAATCTAGTTCCACGTAGGCTAGGTGTTTGTAACAATCACAGATTAAGTAAGCAAAGAGTTACGTTCATTTAGGGATACAAATAATCAGAGTTGTCAATATCCATAGAACTCTGCAGTGTTTGAAATGTAACAAACAACCCTTTCTCTCTACCAAAAAGTTTTGTGTATTTGCTGGAAATGAAAAAATAAGGAAAATTATTATGTACCTAAATAAGTTTTCTTCCCTCACAATAGATTGTTCAGTACTCTCGATGACATCTATCAATTACAGCACTAGATGGTCCTTTACCGAGTCTACAAGTTAAATATTCCGCACGATAGTCCGTTTATTGTGGGTAAAGACATAGCATCTGCTATAGAACTATCTATGTTATGTAATGTGTAACAGTACACTTCAACTAAGAGACTATTCCAGAAACATAATATGTAAGGAATAATTATATGTGTAAAGAAAGGAGCTTCTATTCTCACTAGAGTGCCTAAAGTGCTTGCTAATGCTGTGGATTTTATAAAATAAAAGTTATCTATTCATGTTCAATGGTAAACCACAATATACTATTATAATATTATGTAATAAAGTTGGTTAAAAGTCAAAATTAATGTCTCCCAGTTATAAAAAATGTCTGAATCTGTAATGCCACTAAGTTCGAATCTCGACAAAATTTATAATATTTGATGTGCCTATTAAAAATGCCAGTCTGTTGAAAATTATTAATTAAGTATACATATTAATTTCTCAATTAAAATGTTCTATTAAAAGTTACATGTTTTATTTATTAGATTTCTATAACGTGTGTAACACAAAAGTGACTTATTTGTGGGCGTTATGTAACAATGTGATTGATCGTACCCCTATTTTACATTATGTTCTGTACGAGTCGGTAGACCTTAACCCAAGAAAGTATTAGTAGCCCAAGAAACAACAATTTCTGCTTTACCCTATACCCTATAGTTATAGATCGGTTAACTAAAGCTGGCACGTTCAACGCATTTACACGTTGCGCTTGTGTAGTGACTGTGAATAAGCGCTTGGCGTGACGTTACACTGCATGGGCATCAAGAATAGTCTGTCCATCTCTCTCGCGCGCGGTCAAACTTTTGAGTATGAAGGAGACAGTTAATATTTTGCTACTGCTTGTATAGAGTTGATCTTTTTGCTTTCGTGTCACGTGACAATCGACGCGCATTGTGATTATTAAACTATTTAGGTTAGAATAAAATCATTCATTTTTAAACATACCGAATGAATAGTGAAATTGCTTTAGTGTGAGTACTGTGAGGTTGCCAGCATTGTTAAACTGGCAGATTAAAGTCAATTCTCAGACATTTTCATGGAGGGTTGATGCACATTGACTTTATTGCACGTTGATCTGGCTGTAGCTATAGTCCCTTTGCATATTTATCCCGATGTAGAGAGATTTCATACGAGCAGTATTCGCGTCGACAGCACGTCACGCGTTCGCGCGTCAACAGCACGTCACGCGTTCGCGCGTCGACAAGTCTAATTTGGCTGTCAACACGTTTTAAGACTGCTGCCGACGCTGCTCGAGTTAAATCGCTTAGTCGTAGAGTCCTTTGATCCGAGTGGCGAAATGTCAGGAAATTTTATTCGACATTCTCACTACAAACGCCCATAAACGAAGCTGGAAAGCATTTCCCCATTACTAGGAGCCAGACGAGAGAGCGAAGTGCATTTGCTGTTCTAATTGCTTCCAGCGATAAAATACAGTGGCAATGGGCATATTTCCAGAGAGATTGCATCCGACGATGCTATGCACTCGGTTTTACCGTTAATAATGTATTCTTGGTCCGGGGAGGTGTTGCAATTCGGTCATTCTTATTAGGAATCGAATTTCCTTTTAGAAAAAAGATTGTGGATTGGAAATTTAATAATGGAAATTAAAAACTTTGGAACTGCTGCACTGATGAATAGTTTGGCGTTTTCGTTCTGTTTATTTAGGGTATCATCTAATAAAGCTAAAAGAACACTATTCTGAAGAACTTCCAATACAAAGCCGCATAAATTATAATATAAACCGAAATGCCGAATGAAAACAAACAAGTTATTTTGACATCATTTTTCACTTTTCCCTTCTAGACAATCGTTGGGCTTAGTGATTTTAAGTACCAACCACCAACCACTCCCGACGAAATGTATTGAACATAAACTTTATGTAAAAAACCCTGATACATAACATCCGAACTACTGAACCGATTTTAAAAAAACATATCTAAGACCCATCGCAGTGAATTCTACGACCAACCACAAAAAAAGCTACCGCATCAAAATCCATCGACCGCCATTCTTTCTTAAGCTGATAACTTTCGAACTTCTGGACCGATATTAATAAAATATCTTAGATGTGTTTGCCATCGCAGGGGAGTCTACTACAGAAAACCACATTAAAACCGTCGACCCGTTTGTCCGCTAGGGTGCCACGGACAGACATACAGACACACCGACACATCGACAGACGCTTCAAACTTATAACACCCTCTTTTTGTCGTCGGGGTATAAAAAGGAGAGAACACAAAGAAATATTTCCGGCCATAATACCACCGAATCGACTTTAATTACAATCTTCTTACGTTTCTCGAAGACAGAGCAATTAATCATGTCGCCCCGCAAGATTTATAATAAAGGTACAGTTGTTTGTATTAAAATCCAGCCTACATCCCAATTTGGGTGCTTTTGCTCGGTTTCTTTTGGTAATATGAAATGGCAATTACGGAGAATGGGTAAGTACCTACCAAGCTATATTATTTTTCAGTGAGTGATGGAAAAGATTCGTCCTACGCATTAGTATTTGTGTTCCAATGTAGATAATCGAATTTTGGTTTTGAGAAAAGTTCTATAGTGTCCATAAAATCTCCTAAAATATGTCTTTCCAAACTTGTATGTTATCGGTAAATATTGAGATATGGCGTATTCGGTTGATTTCCCTGAGCCTTTTTAATATATATATATATATTGATTAGTTTATATAAAGCAGAACCAGAAACATAAAAAAACCTAGTCTGAAGGCGCTAAATAAATACTATACTCTATCCACGGAGACAAGTTATATACCGCTCTCTCTGTCACGTAATGCCATACAAATGACAAAGACAAAAAATTCAGTGGGAGTAAACCATTCTGAATGCACGCACGTAACGTAGTTCATATATTTCATAATATATTAATCACTATCCGACGACGTGTCACTGCTATCGTTTTCTACATTTATTATGAAGTTGTCAGTAATTATTTCTACATTCCTATCCATTGCGTTAATTTTTGGCTCTATTATTTCTTGTTTGATACAATTTTGCTACTTTTGGGCATCAATATTTTGAATCGCATTATTCAAAAGATTTCTTAATTCCGCCATTTTGTAAGTAGTGTTTTCAGCTGTAACTCTACATTTAACTTGGGCACAAATCAATTCGATGGGATTTATTTCGCAGTGATACGGCGGAAGTCTTAAGGCCAAGTTCTGGCTGTTGAGGTGAGGGGCGCCGCATTCGCCCTTCGTCTTCTGTCGGGGTAGCGGAACTGGCGGGGTAGCGGGCGGCGCGGAATAGCATCGGGCCGCCCGGATACTTTAAAATTAGTTTTTTTTTCGAATTTACTGAAAAACTGAAATAAGCTAATTGATAAAATTTAAGGATTGATACGGAGCTCTAAAAGAGGAAAATTTAGTTATAAAAATTATGAGAAAAATCAGTAATTTTATATTAAAATTAATGTATCTCCTTTTAAATATAGACTATGTTCAGATTTTTTTACGATCGAGCCAAATTAATCTAATCGCGTAACGACATAGTATTTAAATTAGATTGTCTCTTTGTGAATAACTTTTTTTTTGAGACCGATGAATTTATTGGAAATAATTTTATATTTATTTTTGCCAAAGCTCTCTTCAGTGGTTTTGTGTGATCTTGGGCCTTAAAACAGTTTTATTTTTAGCTTTTGCCATTACATCTACAACACGTGCTTCTCTCATTCGTGCGTATTTTCTCAGTTTTCCTTGTGTGATATTCCTATCACTCAAGGAAAACTGAGAAAATACCTTATCCATTAAGATCACAAAATTATCATCTAATTTGTCTAATATTAATTCGAACCTATTTTCAAATAATTCGGCGTTCATATCTTTGTGATAATCCCCTTGTTATTTTATTCGAACACCTGCAGACCTCCGTCGACGAACCCATCTTCGCTTCCAATATGTGTTATTATTAGTCTTTGCCCTTTCCTGTAACAAACAAAAGAATTCCATTCCATAAATATAATAGAGAAACGAACAATTCAAAAAGTTAACTTGTCTCCATTGAACAATAGACTGGTCATAAGTTTATTACCTGGGCTTGGGCCCATATTATTATATTACTGATAAATAAAATAATTATTGTATAGAAAATAGTCATACCTGAAGGATTTTTCAAGCCCGTTGTTAAACCATTAATAAATGCATCTCGAATGCTTTTCACAGTTGTGTCTTCTCATGCCCTTGACGTGGTGTGTCCTTCATTCACCCATGTTTCATTCAAGTAGTAAATTTTTTGACGATTTTCTCTTGCATGTTTGATAGCTCGAAGATAATTTCGCTGCATAAAGTTATTAATAAATGACCTGCAATTATATTTGCTGTTAATCGAACGGCCTTGATCTGATTTAATTTTTTTTGTTTAAAAAAAAATTTTTTTAATATTATAATTTTTAAAAATATTTTTTTAACATCATCACGATCCAGTAGTAAGCTGTTTCTGCCGCGTTTATTAAATTTGAAACCAATGTTTTTTTGTACTTTATGCAGTGGGCTTCGTTTGAATGTCCCTAAAGAGCCATGATCACTGATTTTCGAAGCGGAAGGTGTTGCATTTCTCATGGACTGATACATATTCCATATCATAGTTTTTTCGGTACTACAAAAAGGACGTTTTTTTTCTTTTAAGAGCATTAAAATCAGAATTAGTACTGTCCGCCATGGTTTGTTTACTTCAAAAGTCCAATACAAAAGCGCCAAGTTGTCAGCAAGCAATCTATCACAGAGTCCAATACACAAGCCAAGTCACAATGAATGCACCAACAGCCCAAAGTAAACGCCAGGTCACAGAGCAATAACGATAGTTAAGAACAAAATGTGAGCTCGTCTGCACAGTACGGGTACCACGATCAGACTAAAATATACACGTAGTCTGTACACTGCATTAACGGTTATCGCTGACCAATCACATACGAGTCTATGTTTTCCCTACTAACTTGTCTCCGTGGATAGAGCATAAGTATAGTATACCCATGCAAATTGGCCGCTTCGCTAATTGCCGAACTTATTTTAAAATCGAACTTATTAGAAATTACATTTTAAATATAACTATTTGTGCACGACTCCCGTGCAGGAGGATGTAAAACCTTTTTGTTAGGATAGATTTATATTTTCCATAGTTTTTTTATAGTTGCTTGGCAACGTTTTTGTATTAAGACTCGGTTATGTAATTTTCTAAAACGAACACGGAATAAAAACGATATTTTTCTATTGAATATTTGGTCAAGCTTTTTATTATAGCTACGAGACGACCAAACTATTAATTAACAATCATAGAGTGCTTATGATATTTAAAGATGAAGCAGTGAATGTAACTGTACATAATTAGGCATTAAAATACCCGTGTGTTGTGAAACGTTGTTAAAATTTCCTGACGTGTGACCAGATGTTATCCTCTATAGGCCTCTATAGGCCGCATTTCTCTTCTGATTCTCGTGAATTTATGTGAGCAGGTTCGATAGTTAAATAGTTTTTTATCGATACAGCTTTAGATTTTTTTTCAGTGGCGTTTGTGTTGCCGGACCGAACGGACGTGTCCCCCCGAGATCTCCCAAACGCATTTAAACAAACAATAGTTTTCATCCCCGGCGCGCGCCTTTTGTTCTGCCTCCGGAGGCCCGAAAACGAGCCTGGCTTATACCGCGTGTTACTGTAAGGGTTACCTGGGGAATGTGCGCGATCCATCTAGGCACCCCATCTGTGCAATACCACGCATTTCAGTGATTGTGATGATACTAGTGCGGTCAAGTGTAATGAATGCCCAGAGAACTGCGCGATACTCTTAGGCATCCCATCTGTGCAAGCCCTAGAATTTATTCTAGGCCAGGTGCACGTCTGAGCGACAGGCCGGCAGCGAGCGACGCCTACGCAACACACCCTCAACGCTACTGCCTCCACCACCACCGCCGCTAAACACACCAACCTGGTGAGATCATTCCGATTAGGACATCATTGATAGTGATTACCTACCTCTAACTTTATTTCTCTCAGGACCACTCGCCGCCTGACAATAATAAACCACCACTTACCGCGGCCGCGGTCGCCCCTATTGACTGAGGCATAATCACATTTATAGGTGCGTCATAGGCAGGATATAACAATTCCCTACCTACGCAATATCAAAATCAACTAATAAAATATTATTATAGCTACATATACTTATATTGCTTTGCCTGAAAATAAATTCGAGATAATTCTCCTCGAGATTTATTTTCTCCTCATCTTCGAAAGACCATTCAAAACAGTCATTAACAATAACCATCCACTAAACCCTGAAACTCAGTGAATAAGCCAACCCAAAACTTAACAATCCTAGAATTATTTTTATGTAGCTAAACTGCAAATATACTAAACCCGACAGTAAACAAAAACTAAACAAGTGCATGCCATAAAAAGGCCATCTCACCAAACTCCCAGAAACTAGACAAAACAATTGACTGCTATTTAGGAACAATTGAAAAAGCTTCGAAGCACAAAAGGCTCACAACGTTCACTCACATATCTGGCACCCATTCTATGGTGTCAGCCCATCTTGGAAATACCGGGAAACATTAGAATAAAAATAGATCGTAAAAAGCCAAACAGCGTCTCTCATCATACCGGCCGTACAACTCTTAGAAACAACCCACACACACACATTCATATTAGCTAAAATACCACGAGGCTTTCTCCTGTAGTAATATCTCACAATGGAAACTCTACCAATGCCCAGAGATGGAAACTGCCTGTTCCATGCAATTGCAGACCAAATCAACCATCTGTTTGGAGCGACATTCAACCATACCCACATCAGAAGCGACTTAGCTAGATACGTGGAAACTAACAGCAATTATCCACGCATCAAACATGCGATCGACGCACCAAACGCAGAAGCTTTCACTGAGTACATAAAAAATCTCCACATACAGGGCACGTGGGGCGGTGAAGAAATTATCATAGCAGCTGCGGAATTCTACGTAATAAGTGTAGCGATCCATCAACAAAATGTATATAGCCCCCAACAAGAATATAACTCAGTCGGAACTATCAACTTGACCTTTTCCGACAGCCACTACGACAGCGCATACATAATAGAGCCCCAAAATATAATCAACAACCTATCAACAACCAAGTCAAATCTACATCGCAGCATCTCACTTTTCCCATACCAAAATACAGCGCGACTACCAAAGTACCCTCAAGTTCCACCCGCCCCAAAAACAGATAATATGATAGCGGTATAAATCTAATCACCTTCCCCCGGCCTACCCAAAATGCACAACTCAAGATAAGATGACCAATGACTTTGATACTTACCGTACCGACACATACCCTCACACGCCACAAACACATGCACCCCCCTCCGCCGGGTCAGATACAACCGGGTACTTCATCTCACTAGCTGAGCAACAACCTGGTGAGATTGCTGCGATTATGATAGCCCTAACTCAGATCAAAAGGCAAAACGAACTCTATATCTGGCAGGTAACTCCCTTCGTAATGCTAAATACCATTTCATAAACAGATACCTCGCTCGCTTCAAATTACTACGCCAACTCCAAACTATTCCACAGGCACAGTGCCGTACTAGTAGGTAGGGGATAGGTATACCTAAATACAAAACTAAGCAGGAACCTACCCAATAACAGTAAAACAAAACATAACCATTTCTAACTTTATCCGGTCCGACAAGCCCACAAAAATAAAACAATAATGCAAGCCCGTCTACTACATAACTGCATATTCTAAGAAATAGCGAGAAACAGCAAACAATTGCACATCATAAAAGGATCATTTCACCATCTTCCAGAAAACAGGCAATTAACAAAAGACTTCCACTGATGAACAATAACAACAATAAAATCGGAGATTTTTTGTCCTAAGCGGCTCTCTACCGAGAATAAGGGCGCACGAAGATACGCACAAACTTTGACAATCGCAACCCGTACGATCTGTTAATCGTAGACAAAGGTAGTTCAAATAAATCACGCTATCTCTAAGTTCTTTCTTTCAACAACATCCCAAGAAGATAACCTAATGGAAGCCTTACCAACGCTGAGATGGTAACTGCCTATTCACCGCAATTGCTGACCAAATTAATCACCTATGTCAATTAACATGCAACCACACTCACATTCGTAAGGACCTAGTTAAATATGTAGAAGAAAACGGCGATGAACAGAACAAAGCTCGCAATCACTGAGCCTGAAATCCTTAACAACTCAACACTGAAAATCTACGCAATTACGGTACTTGGGCTGGAGAGAAGATTATAATACCAGCTGCCGAATACTTTCTACTTAACGCAACAATCCACCAGCAAAATACACCATCGCTCACATTCACGCCCAAGAATCCAGCGGAAGCAGTGAAATCTATCAACCTCAACGTCACAGGACACCACTACGACAGCGTTTACTTGCTTGAATCGCCAAATTTACCCACGGATCAAGCAACCGATAACCAAACTGATAACACCATACTTTCGCCGATACTTAATGCAACACCCATGACCTCCTCAGGGTCAACCATAACATCAACAGAAGACATCCCAGACAACACCGGATATACGATGATACGAAACAGCCCCATATTTAAGTCACATGCGAGCGTATGCGCATTGCTACTTGGAAGGTTAGAGGATGCGCCGAAATAACTAAAAGACTCAACATTGACGCGGAATTGACTAACAAAAACATACACATAGCCTATATACAGGAAACAAACATGATACATATGTCAAAACACTATCTCTGGTATCTGAATGCTCGCATCGGACAAGACGCTTTAAAGAAATACAGGAAAAAGGGAATTATAGGAACAAACCTCCTTCACAATATTGCACAAAAATATTTTAAAAGTTACATCAAAAGAAAATGCATGTACAAGGGCGAGCTTGTCTCTAAAAAGAGATTTCTTCCAGCAAAACAAGGCATTACAGGAATTGCTATCATAAAAGGGTAGGCAGTGCACAATAATTACTATAACTAAAATGCCTAGGAATAAATTAAAATATCTGTAAAATACAGATAGCAAATACTAAATAATTACCGATATATACATAAACCTTACATATAATAAAATAAATACAATAACTTTTACGAAAGAGACATGTAGAGCTCTTTGATATGTTTCTTAATAGAAAAAAGAGTCGGACTGTCTCTTATAGTGCAAAGAGGTGCGTTCCAGAGTCGGACCGCCCGCAACCTGAAAGAGCGTTTATACGCAGCGCTGCTATGCCGCGGAGTAGCTAAAAGTGAATAATTAAATATCATCGGAAAACTGCTCATGGCAAACTTAAAAGTAGAAAGACGAAAATTCTTATAAGAGACCCCATAAACAACCAGTGAATTGGACGTAGTTCCAATACGAACCGTAAACGAAATCAAATATCTCGGCACATATATTACGGCAGGACATAGGACACAATAAAAAAGAGGTGCCGGCAAGCCATATGCAATTCCAAGGCCCTAATGCATTTTATAAAGAAATCCAACATAGACTGAAATATAGTGCGCCTGATTTACAAAATGGTCATTGCACTGTTTATAAAATACGGACAAAAAGCGGCAACCCTCACTAAAGCAAACAGTTGACAGTCAGTATATGAACGCCTGATCTTCAGAGACATGTTTGAGAACGCCAGAAGCTATCCAAGATACCACAAAATTCATGACTGACTACAGGGCAAAACGATAACCAAACGAATCAAAAACCACCGGATATGTTACTATACATATTCTGCGACGCCCACAACAGCACTTACTACACGCTCCATTCAAATACGAAGCAAGGAAGAAGAAAGTCGGCCGACTTATATACACCTGGAAAGATTTCCTTAAGCATGACATCAAATACTACGGTGAAGAACACAGTTACTGGACAGAATCATCACACAACATGGACGAAGTCAGGATGGCCTAGAGGCATATATACCGTATCCCAGAAACAGACAGCAAAAGCGTAACTGGGAACTTACCGGATAACCCAAACGAACACGACTCAGGAAACTCAACTATTAACAATAACTGAAAATAGAAGGAAAACAAGAACTTGAAGAAAACAACAGCTGCTCTCCAAATCCCACATCCTCCCCATTCCACATATCCTATATTGGCTTCAGGCTGAAGAGTCGGTCGATTGAATTCACTATCCTTCCCTTCCTACAGAGCAGGTCATTCCGCCCCCCCTCAAAACTTGTGCCCTCTGGTATGCCGGCCGAAAGACCGGAACAGGTTTAGAACCCTGGCTGGAGAAGCACCATTCATTCATTCATTCGATACAGCTTTAGATTTTTTTTCAAAATGGTGGAAATGTAGAAATTTTAACATTTCAAAAAACCGCAACAGTCCAAACAGCTTGACGGATTTTAAGAAATACAGTGTTGTTGGATTTGTAGAGACCGTGAGAGTAACAGGCTATATCATTATAGTGAAAGTCACTTATAGGTCGGGTTAAAGACCACAAAATGTAGTTTTCGCACAACCTTCTTGAAAATAACACTTTATACACTGACGGTCAATGAAAAAGTTAAGTTGAGTCAATGAGAGAGCACCAAATTACTCCTAAACGGGAAAGGTTAGCTTAATGACGCCGGCTGCAATATTGAAGTACATTTAACAGCGCATCAGAATATTACCAAGTAAAAACGTCAATATTGTGTTCAAATTTAAATTAAATGTTTTAAAAAATTGGATGGGTGTTTGTCGCCATTTTGTGGGTGGAACTTTTTCATTGCTCGTCAGTGTATATCATGCAAACCTTACCTAAAGTAAGTCATTATAGCTATATGCTTTAGTGGTTACATAAAAGTGGAATTTATAAATATTACAATCTAGATCACACCAGGGTTTAAAGGATTTTCCCTATTCGAAGTCCTTATTGCTATGGCTTTAAAATCTCATTTCGTGAAATAGGCTTGGCGCTCGCATTTCAGCTCATAGCTCGGGGCGGAGGCGAGGGCGGAGAGGGAGCGTGGCGTCGAACTTATTCGAAAATCGGGCTTGCCACGGCGAGCCGAATGGAAAATATTTTCGAATCGCGCGATTGTTGCAAGACGCTGCAATTGGACTTATGTATCAAATAATTTTTGTCGTCAATTTACTTAAATAAAATAAAATGCAGTCAACATCGTCCAGTTCCACTAGACATAGGCCTCAGACAACCACTCATAAACTCAATGAAGAAATCAAACCTGCATCTCCTGTATGAGAAGCAAGCATGATATCCATTAGACCACGGAGCCGAGTTATTGAAACTGCAAAACCAGCCATACCCAGAGGCTATCGTAAAGAGTATGTCCCAGGGTGGAATGCAAACAGTGAGGACTTGTTTAAGGAATATCAGAACACAGGACAACAGAGAGTAACTCTGGCAGTAATATTAATATTTGTATAAATATACCTTCATCTTGCCCATTAAATCAAGTTACTAGTAATGAAAAATGTAAAACTAAGAATATTTTAAACGTGGTTCATTAAAATATTCAGGGCATGTTAAGTAAAGAACTAGAAATTGAGTTATTCATGAACTGTAATAATATTGATATTTTATGTATAACAGAGCACTTTTTAAAGAGTTATCAGTTCATGTTCAACTTTAATAACCACCACGTTGCTAGTTCGTTCAACAGAAAAACAGCTGATCGCGGTGGCTCCTTAATACTTGTAAATAATAGTTTTAAATATAAGGAACGAGTTGACATAGTGAGCCTGTCTGTTGAGCGTACCATGGAAATAGCCTGTATTGAACTTGAACAACTTATTGTAATGAGCGTATACAGACCACCAGATTCATCCTTTGATTTATTCGAAAAGAAAATGGATGAAGTGTTGATTAAAATCAGCGATAAAAACAATTTTTTTATAATTTGTGGTGATTTTAATGTTAATCTGTTAGAGGATAATAATATTTGTACTAGATTAAAATCTTTATTTTTATGTCACAACATGAACTATCTGTTTTTGGAGCCTACTAGAATTACTGCAACATCTGCTACCTGCATTGACAATATATTTACTAACATTACGCCCATTTTCAAATCGGTCATCAATAAATGAACCTCTGATCACTCTGGTCAGATAGGTATATTCAATATTAAAATAAAAAAGAACCAAAAAGAGGATATAACATGTGTGCCCGTTAGTGACACTCGGCTTGAACACTACAGGAATAATATTTTAGATAAACTATGGGAAATACCATACAGTGACGATCCAAATTTGTTGTACAACTCAGTATTTAACGTTGTGAAAAATGAATATGATACGGTATTTAAATCAAAAACTATAAAAGTTAATAACAAAGCTTTGTTTAGTGATTGGGCGACAGTTGGAATTCATAGGAGCAGACGAAGATTATATGAACTCTATGAAGAGAAATCATATAACAAAAATACGGCCTTTCTAGATTATGTTCGTAGTTATTCAAAAATGTTTAAACGCGTTTGTGCCGTAGCTAAATCTAATTTCATTAAAAACAAAATTGAATCTAGTAGCAATGTAATGAAAACGACTTGGCAAATTATAAACAGAGAGACTGGAAAGGCCAAAGCTACACATAATAACTTCAAGCTTAAGATAGATAATCAATTGCTAAGTACAGACCTAGAAGTAGCAAAAGCTTTCGAAAATTTCTTTACGAACATTCCAGTTTCAACAACCAAGTCTTTAAATTCATCTCCCGCTGCTGCTGAATCTATACTTAAACAAAACTTTGAGGATTGTAAAACAGATTTTTAATTTAGGCACGTAAATAATGAAGACATTGTAAAAGCGTTTAAATCCCTGGAAATGAAAAAGACAGCTGACGCCCATGGTCTATCAGTAAAAATTATTAGTTCCATTGTAGATTGTATTGCACCTCACCTTTGTTGTATATTTAATCAATGTATAGATAATGGTGTGTTTTCTGACTTGATGAAACTAAGTAAAGTTATACCTTTATTCAAAGCTGGTAGTACATCAGACCCCACCAATTTTAGACCCATATCGATACTACCAACGCTTAGCAAAATATTTGAAAAACTCATACTTAATCAATTGCAAAGTCATTTTTATCTCAATAATTTAATTCATATTGCTCAGTTTGGTTTCACAAAGGGTCGTTCAACAGCCGATGCTGGTGTTGAACTAATCGACAATATTTTTGATACCTGGGAAGACGCAATGGATGCAATAGGTGTCTTCTGCGATCTATCCAAGGCTTTTGATTGCGTCCATCATGACACTCTTGTCAGGAAGTTACGCCATTATGGTGTAAAAGATCAGGCACTTGGCCTTCTGGAGTCATATCTAACAGATAGGGTTCAGATGGTCGATGTTAATGGGAAAAGATCACCTGGGTCTTCAATAAGTATGGGCGTACCGCAAGGTTCAATTCTTGGTCCTTTCTTGTTTTTAGTATATATTAATGATTTACCTTACCTTGTTAAAGCAAAACATGGGTTAGTATTGTTTGCCGATGATACTTCTTTGATATTTAAAGTTAAAAGACAGCAATCAAATTATGACGAGGTAAACAATGCTATCTCTAGTATAGTGAACTGGTTTACTGTTAACAATTTATTACTTAATGAAAAGAAAACTAAATGTATTAAATTCGTGTTACCCAATGTGAACCCGGTAACTACAGACATATTTATAAAAGGACAGAGATTGGACCTTGTGCAGTCGACTGTCTTTTTGGGCATTACTTTAGACGCCAAACTACAATGGGATCCTCATATAAATAAATTGTCGAACAGACTGAGTTCGGCAGCGTTCGCAGTTAAAAAAATTAGAGCTCTTACCGACGTAGACACCGCTAGACTAGTCTACTTTAGTTACTTTCAAAGTCTAATGACCTATGGTATTTTATTGTGGGGTCACGCTGCGAATGCTAATAGTATATTTATTCTGCAGAAACGGGCTGTTCGTGCAATTTATAGATTAGGGCCTAGAGTGTCACTGAGGGAAAAGTTTAAAGAAATCAATATTCTGACATTTGTGTCTCAATATATCTATGACAATCTTGTGTATGTAAAAAGAAATATAACTAATTTTCAGAAGTACAGTGATATACACAATTTTAATACTAGAAATAAAGACAAGTTGGTTGCTTATGTAAGCCGACTACATAAAATTAGTAATTCTTTTAAAGGCAATTGTATACGCTATTACAATAAGGTCCCTACTGATATTAAAAACTTACCTTTAGACAAGTTTAAAATAATAATAAAACAGAAATTGTATAAAAAAGGTTACTATAGGATATCTGATTACTTAGAGGACAGATGTCCATGGGAATAGATTGTTTGAGTAACAGGCTCTTTCGATATATAATTAGCATTCATTTTGTAATTTGACAATATTTTATTTAAAAAAGGGAAACGCAAAAGATGCGACGACTGTGGAGTTTCTTCGGTGAGCTCTTCTCCACAGATTCCGCCATTGTGTTAGTGAACTCACCCAAAAAAATGTAATGACGGATCTAAGTGATGTAACAACATCCTATGGAAATAAATGATTTTTGATTTTGATTTTGATTTTGACAGGAAGTCAAGAAACCGGTGAAAAACTCTTAAAGTCTCTCGACGAGGACAAGCAGTCAATATGTTAATCTCTGACATCTGGAATGGACTTTAAAGCAGCATTCTAGCAGAAAGCAGAAAGTCTTGGAAAACCCTGAACAGACTAACAAGCAAACACAACCTCCTGAAAGGCTGCACAAACATAAACCAGATGCAACAACAAGCACAAATCACATTGAGGTTGGTTTCCAGAAACTAATGAAGTCTACTGCAGTTTTCATAGATCTCACCGCCGCCTATGACGCTGTTCCGATTCCGATTTCCGATTAGTGACACTAAGAATCAGTCGCCAGGACTGATCCTTAGTGTCAGTAAAACTGAGTTGACTGAGTTCCACTTGAATAATCAGTTAGCTCATTACCAACTAACAGGGTTTTTCCAGGGGGAAGCCCTGAAATATAACCCTCTTCCAAAATATTCAAGTATATACTGGACAGATCACTAACCTACAACGAACATCTCGGCAAGCTCTCCATGAATATTGGAACCAGAAACAACATCCTGCATAAACTCTGCGGCTCGACCTGGGTTGCTTCTGCAGACTGCCTACCAGAATTGCTCTGGTGTACTCCGCCGCTGAATACTGCGCACCAGTATGGTTGAACAGTGCTCATGTGCACAAGGTGGACACTAGGTTGAACGATGCCATGCGTTGTATAACCGGCACAATCAAGTCGACCTCTCGTCATTGGTTGCCCGTATTGGTACACATACCTCCCCCGCACCTTCGCAGAAAAAAGGCACTAATAAGAGAGACAAAGAAAATAACAGCTTCGATATCACTGCCCATGCGGAATTTTGCCATCCAACAACAGTCAGGCTCAAATCTCGCAACCCTCATTGCTTCCCAGCCCAGATCCTCACCCACTTCGACATTGATACCTGCTGGAAGAATGAATGGCGCTCGGAAGCTACTGGAAGTTTTGCACATCGCGCGGACCCAATAACCAAACCCAAGGGGCTTCGATCTACCTCGAAAGCTTTGGTGCAAGCTAAATAGGCTGCTAGCTAGGCCCAAGCCATAGAACATATTATTCAGACATATGCCAAATCCATTCATACCCGGCAAGTACTACTTAGACCCGGGACTATTTATAGACTACCGCGTGCTTATAGAATACTTATACCCAGGACCCATAGAAGACATATAACCTTACTCAAGTCGTAGCTAATTGGCTAAGAAATTCGAACGTTGGCTTATAGTAATTATAAATGTATCCGCCGATTCTACAGACCGCCATACGATTAAATACATATTAAATGCTGTTTTTAGTAGCCTTGCTTTTATTGCTGCTTCGCTGACTCGATAGATGTCTTTTACCCACTAAAAATCACCCACTGATTGCTCTACAAAACGACTCTTGAGTCAGCTGTTGCATAAGATTTATATTAAGTAATTCCTGTTGATCAGGGATGGGTAGCTGGTTGGTGAAATTTCGCAAAACAGTTGTGTACCCAGTTCCATTGCGGCGATATTCCTTGAAAAAAACTGCATAGTGGGATTTTATGGCTAATTTAACATCTTCATTCACTGAAGAAAAGTAGATTCCAAAAAAAGTTTTAGTTCGGAAACTGGTCTTAATTAATTAATTAATCAAAGATATCCACTGCTCCCTGTTAAACATCTCGATCGCGAGATGTTTAACAGTGTTTAACAGTTAACAACTATTTTGCCGAAATGATCATTATCATTTCGGCAAAATAGTTGTTTGAGTACTTAATTGATTTTTTCTGATTACATTGTCTTGGTCAAGTCATTGGCACGCGTACCCCTTGATTGAACAAAGCATACCCCTGAGCGTACTCTGGTCTATAAAATTTAATTCATAACTAATCTGCTATCGTGAAAACAAATTTATTCATCTGAATTCCTAAAAAGTTGTTTTTTGTTGTGCGGACGCGGCAGGGATAAAAAATTTTAGAACTTTATATTTTTGACAACATTTAAGGTAAAAAACAATTAGAAACAAATACTATCGTGCGCAAGTAAGATTGCCCATAGAAGATAAGTAAAAAAATGGTTTGAGTTATTATCTCGATCCTACTACGGGCACTTTTTACCCCTGGACATCGAACATTTTGCTCTTCAAGATTCACGGTTATACACCTACCCTTAAAGCCATCTTGATATGGCTACTTAGAATAATTTCGTTTATCTGTACGAGGTGTCTATCTTTCGGCAATATAGTGATCCATCGTCGGGATTTGTAATAAAAATGAAATTTAATCAAAAGAACAAGAAGGAAGCCCTCGCGTAAGGAAGCCGACTTGTGATGGATAAGGTCTCAGATATGCAAACAAAATGGAGCCAATCAGTTACGCTCACTCAGGGCGTTTTATGATGCTTAAACCGCTCTAGTCTAGATGAAATATCCGTGGTTCTAAGTAATCGTGGTTACTAACAGCCTCATTCTCAAAATAATTTCGTATCGGAACAAGAATATTAAAAAATACTAGAAACATATTGCGTTTGTGAGCGAAAAGCCTTGGTCTCGCGATCGATAACGCACAACGTTGCGGTCTATCAAGTCGGAAAGTCGTGCAAAGTTGTCTTAGATTTACAGAGAAAGGGATGAGTGGGAAGTGACTTCACGCGAGATTTCATAAATTTCATTCCTTAGAAATTTAATGAATGAGATGTTCATCGATTCTTTATTATAGTCCGAATGATAGGCTGTGTGATGGTTGTCCATATTGCGCCGAGGAAAGTGCATGTAAAATTCACTTGTTACGTCACTCTCCCGGTCATCTGCTCTCTGTACACCTACAATTTTATCCAGGTGGATGGCAATATACATTGTCGCACTTACGGGTATTTGAGCAATCTAGCCGGCCAATTTATATTATTTCATTTGAGTAGGTTTACAAGGAAAGGGCACAGAAGTTTCCTTTCGGATTGACACAAGGAAAGGGCGTCGAAGGCTCGTGTAGTAGAGCCATAGCCCTCCCCCCCCCCCCGTTCCCCCCAATATATTTGGTTTTCACTCGTTGGTTGGCACACGATGTTTGTGATATTGGTAGAGGACACAAAAAACGAACAAAAATGTCATACAATATCCTTTGGGAGAAAAATGGAAGGCGAAAAGATTATTAGCAGCAGCTACAAACCTTTTTTTTTCTTCAATACTTAAAAATATGTGGAATATATGGGGTTGAGGATGCAAAAACATTGATGGGCTATGACACAAACGTTCTACAGTCTGTGTTTTTATGCTTGAGCTAAGTATTAAACGGAAGAAAGGTCGCCCCAAAACATCGTGGCGACTTTCAACGAAGAAAATGGTCACTATTGTTAGCTCACATTAGCCGGAGCTAGAGATAGATAGATAGATAAATACATACATAGATAAATAATTCATTAATTAAACAGTACAAACAGATGTAAGAAAAACTCCTCAGTTCAGGTAACAATACCAAGTGTTTATTCCGCTACCGTGGGCTACCGATAACAGAATGCCCCCAAACCCTGCTAAGCCTCCAATGCCTGCCATTTTGCGCGCTAGCCGTCGCGCCATTTTCACTTTTCCTGGTTCTGTTGTTCGCACTACGGAAGTTAGCAAAATACTGATAATATAAATAGACACAATGTGAATTCAAATAGATGTAGATAATAATAACTGTAATTAACATAATTATTTATTAAACCTAACACTTTCCTGTTCGTGTTGTTCGCACCCCGGGAGTTAACAAAATACAGATCCTGATAGTATTATTAGGCACATTATGGGAATTCAAATAAATGTAGATAATTATAACTGTAATTAACAGAATTATTTATTAAACCTAACACTTTCCTGTTCGTGATGTTCGCACCCCGGAAGTTAACAAAATACAGATCTTGATAATATAAATAGATACATTATCTGAATTCAAATAAATGTATATAATTATTACAGTAATTAATGGAATTATTAATTAAAACTAACACAGATATATGACAGATACAATAATCACCAATATACAATCAGCAACATATACACAATAATTAACAACAAAACAAAACAAAATCAAGAATACTGGTATGTGCAAATATTAGGTTATGTAATCGTACTGCGTCAATTAAATGGCCCTGACTCAGCTGGTATTCCGCCAGGGCCAGAACGGACGTCCAGCGGTGGCTTAAGTACACAATGTTAATAAAAATTAATAATTTGCGATTCACTGTGAATTGAATAAGAATGAAAATAAAAAATAAAATGTGAAAAATATATAAATTGCGATTGTATTGTGAATTAGAAATTGAATTGAAATAATTATTGTAAAAAAACTGTAGGCACATCTAAAACCAGCCTTACAAGTTAGCCGCCGGAGGGGAGGCCGGATATTGTTTCAGCACTTGGTGGCACGATATTTAAAACTACCACGGAAAGCCGCACTTTTATGTCGCGGCATTGACAGAAAAGGAGCTACTCTGTGGGACATACGCCAGGTCAGTTTACCATAAAGATAAGAAGGTGTCCTCCTCTGCACAACCTCAAACAACAGCATAGAAAAATATAAATCCTGTCTAGCCTTCATCTCTATGATATTTGCTTGGTTCAGGACTGGACATGGGTTCGGGGAGGAATCCTTAAACATAAGCTAGCAAAGCATTTTATGCTCTTTGTACAAGTTTTTGCGTCTTCTCAAACATACAAGATCCGTACGGGACAGTAAAGTTTATAGCAAAATAGAAATAAGAGGGGCCAAGAGGGACCAATGAAAACATTGATATGAAATAGAACGATAGTAAGAGTATAGCAACCAGTTGTGCGTCAAACACTGTCACGTATACACTCAACCACACAGCAAACACATATCCGCATAATAGCAATTGTTCTATCACAGTTAATGCCAGATTGATTAGCACAAAAATCAATATATATTTTTTTCACATGCAAAAATTTTAAAGTAGCCAATGAGCAATGAGCTTAGGCTCACCCCAAAAACTCGCACCAGGTCATCCTCCATTTTGATCGGGTATACTACAGCACCAAGATGATGTCGGGCCTACACTCTGCCTTCTTTCGTCCATCCAAACGAACCTCCACTTTTGCTCCTCTCCCACCTTAAGCGCCTTCCCAAATAGCGCCCTATTTAGCTTCGACAGCCTCTCGTTAACAAACAGCTTCATAGGGTCATGGGGCATAGAGCAGATGGCCCAAGATCGGGAAAATTAAAATCTGTACTGAGAGCTCTCAGTTACCCCTCAGCAGGAGTATAGACCCCTGAGACAGGATGAGATGATGATGATGAAGTAGAATTACTTATTTAATTCATCATCATCATATAAAAAAAATATAGTACAGCATAAAAATATGAATAATAATGACTAACTTCATAGTTTTTATTAACAAATGCAAATACTTCATAGGGCATAAAAAACACTTTAAGTTGGATACTAATTATTTTTTGAAATAATGTAATAGTACTCTTTATTTTGAAATACATTTCGTTCCAAATTCCAAATGTCTTTATTACCGTAGATATTTTCATGTACTTAGCAATCGTAATCTTTTGCCACTTCTCTACATTGGACCACTGTTCGGGCAGTGCCTGTTTTTTTCTATGGCATTTGATATTTCTTTTGAGCATTTTTCAGTGTTTAATCATGCGTGAGTGTTTATAATAGTGTGTATAACTTGTTGTGGTAATCTATGTTGCGTGATTAGAATTCGTCATTTCGTTAACTGTGTTTGCATACTACTTAGCTCAAGTGTAAAAAAAAATACTTATGCACTTTCCTTATATACAAACGACCCAAATGGCCGAGTTGGCAGTGACCCTGCCTACGAAGCCCAAGGGTCCCGGGTTCGAGTCCCGGTGGGGGCAAATATTTGTTTGATGGGAACGGATGTTAGTACCCTAGTCATGGTTGTTTATCTATCTAAGTATAATATTTATTTATATAAGTATGTGTATCGTTGTCTAGTACCCAAGATACAGGGAATCCTAGTTTGGGGCTTGATCAATGTGTGTAAATAGTGTCCATGGTATTATTATTATTATTATTTAATAATCATGATAATATAATAATATTAAATGTGATGTGATGGTACACTAAATTATATATGGTGCCATCGAAAGGACATAAAATTCACTGGTAACGCCACTTCCCAGTTCATCTGCTCTCTGTACACCTTTATTTCTCAAAGTCGGATGCCAATATTCATCGTCGCACTTACTGGTATGTAGACAATCTAGCTGGCCACAATTCATATTTTATTTGGGTTGGTTTTGAATAATTTATTTATATGAAACAAGGAAAGGGCATATAAAGATTGTGTCATAGAGTCATAGCCTCCCAAATACTGTTTTTTTTCCATGTCTTATGAACACTTTATGACACGTTGTACAGTCTGTGTTTTTATAACTGAGCTAAGTTGTGAACACCAATGGCGGAATTATTGTGGTAGACGCTCTGATATGACAAAGCTACGTGCAGGAATTTCTTAAAAATAATATTTTGCGTCAAAAATGTATTTCAAACGAAAATATTTTTTTTGCATTTGAAGTTTTGCAGGCTTTCAAAGAAACAATGAACTTTTAATTATTGTTTATTTTTATTTTTTTTAGGAATTCTTTAATCTAATAATAATACTGTGATATAATACTCTTTATTTTGAGATACATTTAGTTTTGCATTGGCCTGCATTTTTTATGGGATTTGAATCCTTTAGAGCTTTTTTCAGAGATAACTTTAGCCCAGATATAACGGTACTTTATAAAATTGCATCGCGTTTTTGAATTTCACCACTTTATGTTAAGGTACAAGTCCTATGTTTTTTGTGTTTTTTTTTAAATAACGGTAGTAAAAAGTATGTCAATGCGTGACTGTGTGGTGTCTATAGTTATTATGGTAATCCAAGTGGCGTGGTTCGGATTCGGAATTGCGTTAACTGTGTATGCTTACTACTTGTGTAAAACAAATTTTTTATGCTCCTTGTATCATAAAACTTATTCAAACTCCTCCTAGAGCAAACAATAATGTTGACCAGCTAGATTACTCAAATACCCTTATGTGCGACGACGCAATGCATGCCGCAACATTGTGCGTTGTCTATCGCGGGACCAAGGCTTAATGACATGAATTACTTGGGCTGACGTAAGGCGTTGCATACTGCGTTGTCGATCGCGGGGTCCTTTAGACATCACTGATTTTGACTCATGTAAATTGAACACAACACTTACCTGCTTCATAATATTAGTGAAAACATAACAAAAACATTTTCGTAACCATAGCAGATTTCGTAGACATAACGCTGTGACGACGTCGGAGCTCTTGCGTGGTGGTGATATCTCTCATCACTTCATGAGCCATGACATGCATACAAGTACCTAAAATAGATGTTTATACTTCGTTTAAGCTTTCAGCAGCTATGGGTTATGCAAATCAAATGCATCATAAATTAACCTGCTACCTACTTCACTATGTGGGTGCTTTGGTGGGGGCGAAGTACCTCCTATAGACTCTCAAAAGGCCTGGCTTCCTTTGTCCCGGGTCAAGTTTGCCTTAGTTGCCTTTGAAATCGATACAATAGACCTACATGTGGTGAGTAACCGTTGTGTTTAAAGTCGCGCCTGATAAATATTAGGCTTTGTTAAGAATTCGTGCGACAAGTCACTTAAGTCTTGCGAGGTTTTCCTTGATTAATTTTTGTGAGTGTACGTTGATTTGCCTGGATTACGCTTACGTCCCCAACCGAATCACCAAACCCGCTTAGTTGCATAGGCTCAATTGAGTTGAGTAATGACCTTGTCCTGAAGTACTTGCAGTAAATCAACACCAACAAGGGGGCTGGGCATGGTAATATCCCACATTTATTTATAAGAATGTGCAGTACAACAACTCCGTTGTGCATCATCTTTAAGAGGAGAATATGTTTCCCAAGCAATTGGAAAAAACCTTTATTGTCCCTATATACACAAAAGTGGATCCAAGAATATTGCTGAATATTATCGCCCGGTATCAATACTCCCTAGAGGGCGTCAGGTTTTGCTAAACACATTTAGCAAGACTTTTGAGTTGATAGTCCATATATATATATATATATATATATATATATCCAGATAGTCCATGACCAGGTATACCCTATCGTGGCTCGCAGCATACCACCCGCTCAACATGGTCTAATGCGTAATCGTTCAACAATGTCTAACTTGGTCGAGATCGTGGATGCTGAGGCCATTTACATGGACCATGGCTATCGGGTGGACGCCGTCTATACTGATTACTCAAAATGCTTCGATAGACTTAGACACGATGTAATCATTGAAAAGTTAATTGTTTTTTTTAATCTATTTACTCCACTACAAAGCCATCTTCAGATTTGATTTTTGGTTTAACGTTTATAGAGTATTTAATTAAGATTCTCACTGAAGAAAAACTCGATTAGATGAACTTTTCTCAATAGAATTTAATTACGAAAGGACCCTAAATTCTTTAAGTTTCTTCTGTGATTCTGATATTTAAAATGTGGATATCATGTATTCATAAACAATAAAAAAATTCGACAAAATAGCGTGGTTTGTAAATAACATTCGTACTTCATTTTCATTTTCCCCGGTTCGAGTCCCGGTGGAGGCAAATATTTGTTTGATGAGAACGAATGTTTGTACCCTAGTCATGGTTGTTTATCTATCTAAGTATAATATTTATCTATATAAGTATGTGTATCGTTGTCTAGTTCCCAAGATACAGGGAATCCTAGTTTGTGGCTAGATCAATGTGTGTAGATAGTGTCCAAGGTATTATTATTATTATTATTATATATATTTTTTCGTATCACCTTAAGCAGTTAGTTTAATAAATAAGCATATTTAATGATGACCCTTTTATTATAATATAATTAAAAAAATACATAAGTCTAGATTCTAGCTAGACTGATTCATTTTAACTTTCAAGCAATCAATTCAAAAATCAATTTTGAATTCGGTCGATCGCAGAGGGAATCGTCAGTCAAAAGTCGATCTAGGGCCTGATGAAATTGCCCAAGCCTAGTGACTATACTATCAATACCAGATCTCTTTTAGACATTTTCAGGCATAAAATGCAAATACTTAGACTATAAATACACATTAATTATCCGTATCTTTTTCATTAACCTATCACCTGCCATTCGTTAACAAATGACGTTGTTAAACTTAAGTGCCAGCATTAGATAAACAACGATCGTAAATATATTACAGCGTCTTAAATTTCAGGGAACAAACCGTTGATATTTATTGATATCTAAACCTGAAATACAGGTTTAGACCTAGCTCAGGCTCAGATGTTCACATTATCTTTGTATCAATCTATTTAGCTAAGTACCTTTAATTGTAACTTTTTACTGTCCAAGTTTTTTGATGAATAAATATTTTTATTATTATTATTATTATTATTATTTGAATATTTTCCATTAGGGCAGGTTAAAAATTATAATCTCGCCAAATTGCAACAGACTTTTTACTGCCGCTAAGTACAGTTTAAACACAACTTTAATACAACAGTGATAGTGTTAAGTGGGAACCTGGTAGAAAGACTGGCCTCGCCGAGCTTAACTAAGAAACTTGACCGTATTATTGACCAAGCGAGTGAAGCGTCAAGTTTCGAGAGTGGCCGAAAATGCTTGTTTTCCATCTGTCTGTTCTCGCCTACAGGTCGCATTTTCCAACCGATTTTGACGAAAAGTGGCACACAAGTTTCTTGATTTCAATAAAAAAAATTGTCAATTGCATTTTTTGATAGGTTGGAAAGGGGTGAAATTTGCTCTAGCGGTATTTATTACTGGATTTCAACCAAATTTAAGAAGCACACTAAGGACTTCATTCTATACAAGATGTTTTCTTTCCAAGAAATTCCAAAAGGAGGGGAGTGGAAGGTGGAAAAGGGGGGAGGGGAAGTTTGCTGTAACGTTATATATGGACGGATTTCAATTTTTGAAATTGAAGCGAGGTCTACTGTTCTTACAGAACCACTAGTAGGTAGATACCTATCTAAGGCTTGAATAAGCGTCGATAATGCATCTTTAGCTTAAATTCAACGCCAAACCATAGATGGGAGAAAGTGTGGGATAAATATATGCCATATAAAGTTTTATAGAACTTTCATAGAAAATATATAAACCATCTGTTATATGTTTAATAAAAAAACCTTTCATCCTGCTGCATTACCCATTTTCTAAAATATGGAAATTTTCTCGGAGATGAAAATTTATATGAAAGTTTTCTATATAAATTATTATTTTTTTAATTTTATTTGAAAAATAAAATTAGCTATAAACTAATAAAATTTATTTATTTTATTTGAAGCTCACATGCAAAAACAGGTTGAAAGAACATAGAAAAAAACATAACTTTGAAGTTATAATTAACCTCTTGAATCCCACCGGCGCGGCGTTAGATAACGCCTCTTTTCCGTTATAGATTTTAAATTTTATTACCATGGCATAAGGTTCAACATCGCGACCCGTCCCTACTTCCCTCGGTTTTTGAGAGGGTCTTAATAAATAAACCAAATTTCACAAGTTTATGTATGTAAAAGATTCGAGTTACGTCGGTGTCAAAAGTGGCTCTAAATGGTTCGTGTAATGACACACGGCCGCTGCGCCGCCAGTTCACTTCTTTTGAACTTGGCTTTGATGTCTAATTAGTATAACGGTGTCACCAGAATCTGCGGCAAACATTTATCATCTTCCTCTCGAAGAATTCCGCCCGCGCCCCTGCTCCCCTCTGTCTCCAGGGTGAGGTGAGGGAATGTACTTCCATTGCAGAGCATTGCAGAGCATTGCTACTTTGCTCATATCTCAAAATAACACAAACAATCATAAAACACATAGGTAATTGATTGAACTAAAAGCACTACATTATAGTGAAAAACGTAAATTCAAGAATCACTTCACATCAAAAAATTAACAGCCAGGATGGGTAATTTTGGTAGGAAAAAGGGTCCACTGTCCAACGGAGAATCTGGGACATGTCCGTTTATCTCTTAGTCCCCAAGCCAACCTCCATAGGATAAACGCTCAAGTGGAAGTCGTAATATTTAATATTAGTTGGCAGTCCTGTAACATCACGCTCCTAAGACTTGTGCACATGAGATGAAAATTAAGAATATGTCAAACACGATAAACAAAGCGAACTTGATCCCGTAATCCCTTAGTGGGAAAACTTCAATTAATCCATAACATATTGTTCAGTTTACGAATTTCCCATCCATCAGAGGTGAAACTTGTAAGGTAAAACGCGAACCCTGGCGTTTCACATCTACATACCTACATTCAATACCTACTTACAAAGTGTTCATTCATAACTTTGTTAGCACTTCAGTAAAGATCAGTTTGGCAATTAAAAAAGCTGATTGGCAAAATTCACCTAGTGATTTTGGGCTTAGCTAAAGGTATAATTTAAAGTTAAAAATACAATATGACTTATCTATACAAAATAGTCAATATTGCACAATCAAATTATGCATATCTCTATGTCTATAGAATCTGGCTAGCTGCCTGTATAAGTCTAACCGAGATTATAATAAATGGTAACTAAAAGATAAACACATCCCTATTATTTTACACCCAAATTCAGCTTTGATTGGAATTTAGAACATAATGGTTCTACAAACACTGGAATTTACCACAAGTTGATCAACGTTTCAAAGTTTATCAACTATTTAAACACACATTTTAACAGCAAATTTATACCATCGCCCACTCATTTCAGTATCCATGTTAGAACAATAATAATACCTTGGACACTATTTACACACATTGATCTAGCCCCAAACTAGGATTCCCTGTATCTTGAGTACTAGACAACGATACACATACTTATTTATATAAATATTATACTTAGATAGATAAACAACCATGACTAGGGTACAAACATCCGTTCTCATCAAACAAATATTTGCCCCCACAGGGACTCGAACCCGGGACCCTTGGCTTCGTAGGCAGGGTCACTGCCGACTCGGCCATTCGGGTCGTCTGTACTACCATAAATGTACCAACACGTTAGGAATTCACGATATGATTAATTATCTACTTTATCAGAAATGGAAATTACAACACATAGCGTAACGCATTTTGCCGTACGGGTTGGAAGAGGCTCAATTTTGCTTTGAATAAGTGATCATGATTTAACCAGTTATTCAATGCTGACTTTTTCGTGATTTTATCAGTACATTCAAAATTGTATAGTCTATGTGAGGTTGAAAGAACTGCAAAATGTTCTCCAAATAATTGCATGTGTTTTGTTTGTAACCCCTCTACAAACAAAACACATGCAATTATTTGGAGAAAATTTTGCTGTGAATAAGTTGATCATGATTTAACCAGTTATTCAGTGCTGACTTTTTCGTGATTTTATCAGTACATTTAAAATTGTATAGTCTATGTGAGGTTGAAAGAACTGCAAAATGGTCTCCAAATAATTGCATGTGTTTTGTTTGTAGAGGGGTTACAAACAAAACACTTGCAATTATTTGGAGAAAATTTTGCAGTTCTTTCAACCAGTTTTAATACAAAAGGGCTCTACGAGGAAGTGGAGGAAATAAATGACGCGGGTCTAATGAAACGGGAGCCCTTCAATTTGCCGCTACACGGATTAAAAACTTGGATGTATTAATCTCCGCGAAAGATCGAATGTACTTCTTACCATTTTTGTTTATAGTTAAATTAAATTAAAAAATCGGTTCGGCAGCAAGTACCGTACAAGCAACTTCTCTTGAGAAGAATTCTTTTTTTTAATGTAAACGGTTTTATGGTCAAAACTAATTTTGAATTTGTTGATAACAGAAACAACTTTTATTATTTGCTTATCTGATGATAGGAAAATCTGATGAAGGACATCGCTCTGAAAATAATAACAAATGATTTTCCAGGTCTTGAAACGCAAAGAAAAAACAAAATTATTCAGTTAATTTTCAGTTTGATTAATAATATTCGCTGATATTAATAATGAAAATATCATTATTGCCGATCTCTGCTGCAAATGATTCTTAAGGTCTTAAAACATAAAGAAATTACGAAAGTAACTATTCCCATTTCCTAACTGATCATAACAACTTTCAATTGAAGTTAAAAATTAAAAAAAAAAACAATTTTTTAACATTACACAATAATTAATAAATTTTATCGAATTTAAAGAATTTTCACGAAAAAGATGACGTCATAGTGGGTCCGCCATTTTGAATTTTAAAAAACTGATGAAAGATTCGAAACCAGCACCCTCAAAAACCCACATCTACCCCTCAATACTTGGAATTACATACAAAATTAACGTTGCGTGTTCAAAAAAGTCAGTTTTTTACAAATAAAAAACGAACCGCTGGACCGATTTTTTCTAGACTCCTTTCAGATCTAAGTCATGACGTGGCGTATCGATTGATATGGTCATCAAAGCGATTCGGTCCAGTAGTTATTGAGAAAACGAATTCCATAATTTTGATCACGTACATACGTACGTACACACACACACACACACACACACACACACAGACATCACTCTAAAAATGATTGCAAATGATTCTCCAGGTCTTAAAACGTAAAGAAAACACAAAATTACCTATTTCAATTTTCAGACCTATTATAATAACTTCTCAAGAGAAGTTAATGAAACGTTTATTGTTCTTAATCTTACATCCCAATTACCGTAAGACCGCTATATTGAACTGGGCACCCACATAAAGATAACACGGACGGGTCAGAAAGAAAGAAATATGCATCCTAAAAAGACAAAAAATATTTTAGATAAGCTCAATCTTTATACCGTAATCCGCTATGCGAAGTGCGTAGAGAGGCGCTACTAAAACCTACCTACTCCGCCTGGAAAGATTGGAGTATGTTAATTAAAGTTATGTTGAAATAATTATTTGTGTAACAAGAAAGCAAAGTTGTTTTTTGTTGCGATAGCTTGTTCGAGTCCTGAGTCAGCGAAGGATTCCATATTTGAATCACGAGCGTAGCAAATGATTTTAAGTTAGAATCCTGAGCGAGCGAGGGACTCAAAGGCACGAGATGAATAACTTTTCATCTCAGAAATGAGAATATTCCAAATAAGAGAATGAAAAAATTCAATAAACATTGAAACATCAATAACATTTATTGTAATTTTTCGTGATAAATTCGACTAATTTAGACTACAGAATATTCCTCTTATTGTATTATTTATCAATTGGAATGGCTAGAAGATAGAATAAATTAAGATCAATTATTTCAAATGTTATATAGCACAGATACTGCAATCAAGCTAGAAATTGATAGCAGTATCTGTGACGTTGACGAAATCGCAAATAGCCAAAGAACATCGAATTATAACTCGATGCCCGTTGACTGTTTGCAATTTCGCCTACGTGCGCGGCATTCAAAATTAAAAAGCTACTTTGTCTCACTCAGTGAGCAAACTGCAACTTTGCACACTGTTTACTAGCCTCTTTGAGATAAATCGAACTTTCTGTACTGCATTGCGCGTAGCTGCCGGTTAAGCACGTATGTTTAGATGCCTGTTATAGTTGTATGAAAACTTAACTATTAGTAGTATTTTTTAAATGGACTACCTTTTTCTTCGCACTAGCAACTAAGAAGGAAACTTATCAAAGGTGTTATTTTTAATTTCGAATAGGATTCCAAATACAAGGCTGTACGATGATGAAAAAAATACATATGAATGACGCGGGAATTCGATATACGACATTTATTTTGGATTTCATCGATGTATTTTATTTTAAATAAATTATTTTAAGTACTTCGTTTGAATTTCCTCGCATTATTTGAGAAAAGCACTACACAAGCCTTGGCCACAACCAGTATTTGCAGGACTCGCGAATGTGGGCCTCAACTCGCGCCTCAGCCCAACGTTCGTCCTGCAATGACCTTGTTGACAGCCACTGCAGTAATGTACTATTCGATCTGTACACATGATCTATTTACTTAAAGTAAGCAAAGCTGTTAAGAAATCGAAACATGTACCGTGTTACCACAAAAATATTAAACAGTGTTTAACCTCAAAACAAACGTCAAATCCCATGCAATTTATTTTTAAACAAATTTTTTGTGCTAAGGCCCATATATTTTTACTCAAAAATGCTTTTAATGTATTCATTATATTGACAACCTACTTAGAGCAAAGTCGACCTTTCCGCGCTACTAAAATAGGCGCACGCAAAGTTCTGTGGATATTCATTGCTGATGAGTTTAATCACCAGCAATTTCCTGTGAAAATCCATTATTGTCGAGTTTTGTTTCCAAAATGATCATTTTATGAATAAATATTTTATTCGGAATTTGGCAAGTACAGGCAGCCCGGAAAAAAAAGCAAAAGCGCGGGAAGAAACAAAAGCGCAGCGCGGTCTTTTTTTGCAATTTTACATTTTGTATCCATATTTTTTTTTGAGAATTGATTTTTAATTACTCGCACTGTTTGATTACAGCACTATACCAGCGTTGGTCGGCTTAGCTTAGCTAAGCTCTAGGCCTTTAACCCTTTCGCTACTCTGCTGGCCGGAAAAGAAAAAATAGTGACATAACAATTAAGACATTCAGTTCACAGGAGCTTGGTTATTATTGCAGACTTTGCTGTCCGCGCTTTATTCCAGCCCGTCTATCAAAGGCTGCAATGCTGACCACGCTGTTTAGGCCTAGAGCTGCGTTACGTTGCGCTTCAGGCCAGCAACAATGCTGCCAGCAACGCAGAAAATATGACCGTGGTAGTAATGTCCTAGTTCCAGTAACAAAAACTATGTCTTCAAAGCGATTCTTTTGGCATTTAAAACCATATCTTTATAAAAAAATAGGCAGGAATGACAGATTTTTTGGAAACAGTCGGTACAATATAAAAAATATATCTAAAGAAGTGACTGATACTAAAGTACGACGAAAGTATGGAAAATATACTGTTGTCAATTGGGTAGTAAAGTACAAATATGTTCATATTTCATGATGTCTTTATTGTACTGCTATGAGCAATTATCATATTCAGAAAACTTTTAAGATAAAAGTGTACAAAGACGAGCTTATCTCTAACAAGAGATTTCTTCCAGCAAACCATGGGTGGACAGGAGAAGTAGATCAAGCGTGCGTTCATGCCACGAAATATTTTTGTTTTTATTATTACAGATAAAGTATAATAGATAATACTCACTAGATAATATTCGTCTCTTTAGGCACGTAGCAACAAAATTTGCTGTGTCCCCATGACACTGAGTTACTCCGGGTTCGATCCCCGGCTGAGGATAAAGGAAAAAATAATGCCCAGGTTGTCGCTGTTTCTGGTTAGGTTATCCTAGTGTGGGGAAAGAAGCAATGTAAGTGCCTGTATGAAAATGTGTATGTTTATGTGATGTATGATTACCCGCCATCAACAAGGAGAGGTTCTCAATTCAATACTATAATATTATCAGAAAGCAAAATATTCACACATGTTTTTCTTTTAGGGCTTCCAAACAAGTTTACAAAAATTATAGGTGTGTGTTTGTTTTCGTGACTCTCCGACAAAGTCAAAGTCAAAGTACTTTATTAGATATTTACATATACTTAGCAAACGTATTTTTTTGCCTCTTTTCTACATTGTACCACTGTGGGAGCAGAAGGGCGTAGAAACTCCCACAGATTGATATTTAGATCTCTTTTAAAAATAGGTTGTGCTTAACTAATACAAATATGAAAAAAAATCTTGTTATGATTAATAAGCATAATATTACAAAATTATTAACAGCAAGGTCTGTGTTGAGCCAGATTAACCCCATACAGTCCTTTCATTTAAGTAATCTTGAACATTGTAATATCCCTGTTTCGACAAAGTCGCTTTAACATGCTTTTTAAATTGCTCAAATGACAATTTCAAAATCTCAAGAGGTATCTTATTATAGTAGAGAATGCACTGACCCTTGAAAGAATTGCTAACCTTCGCGAGTCTAAATCGGGGCGCACATAGTCTGTGATTATTTCTTAGGTTAACATTACAGACACTTCGTATATCGGATTTTGACCGTTCCTTTTTATTAGGGTTCCGTACCCGAAGGGTTCCAAACGGGACCCTATTACTAAGACTCCGCTGTCCGTCCGTCCGTCCGTCCGTCCGTCTGTCACCAGGCTGTATCTCAAGAACCTAGCTAGCTAGAGAGTTGAAATTTTCACAGATTATGTATTTATGTTGCCGCTATAACAACAAATACTAAAAAACAGGATAAAAGAAATATTTAAGGGGGCTCCCATACAACAATTCTTTCAATACCACATACAAACTTATGGATGCACCTGGTTACGTACATGGAGTGTGAAAGTAACCGCACCAATAACTTTGTAAACATAATTTTGCTGTGTAAAATCCAAACTATTCACTCCACACCATCGCTTCCATTTAACGGTGGTACGGAACCCTTCGTGCGCGATTTAGACTCGCACTTGACCGGGTTTTTGCTTACATTCACTCCAACTTAGATAAGAATGCAAGTTTTATCACAATCGGTTCAGTAGTTTTTAAGATATGGACCATTACGTATGGGTATAGTCTAGCTTATATTGAATAAATTTAAATAAATTACTGAAATGGCTCTAACTCCCACACTAGGGTGATCTGTGTATCAGGAGCCAGAAGCCGATCATACGAACGAAAACCTAATGTCTATGTGACATTTCTTTCATTTTCGTTAGTTAATCTAATTAATTAATTAACCTTTGCCTCGGCAATGTCCCGGGGTAGTTTATTCGGTGGTGGTTTATTTAATTTCTTATTGATTATTTGTTAATTTTATTATACTTATTTAAATTTAAGTTGATGAAGCTTGTGTGGATGTATTTTTGTGTGTAAAAAATAATTTAATGATCATATAACAATTTACATTTTAAGTTGTTTTTTTGTTTGTAGAATACAATATACAACAAACTATAATTTGATGTTCATAATAAGTGCGAACGATTGGGCTTTATACTTTTTGTAACGAAAGCTTTAGACATATTAGGGGAAGTCGATACAAACTAATTTCTAAAAAATATTCTAATGGAGATTTAGTGAGTATGTGAGTATGTATAATAAAGATGTGTTATATTGTGTAATCCTAACCCCAGCCATAAACATAAACAAGACAGTTTCATAATTCATAATTCTTTTTGCACACACACATATTAAATTTAAAAGGTTACATTAGGAGAAATCATATGTACAAAGGCAAGCTTATCTCTAAAAAGAGATTTCTTCCAGCAAACCAAGGCATGAAAGGGAAATATATCATGAAAGGGTAGGCAATGTACAATATCTAATCTCAGTTTCCTTGCTATTTAAATTAAAAACGTCGTATTTGTCAAGTATTCGTCACAAATCAAATTCCCGACGCCTGATGGAATCAGAGGAGCAAAGGCGAAGCCCTCACAAACACGGAATAAAGGGCGCGGACCCCTCATAAAACTATCCCGCCTTTCAAGAAACATTTAAAATGTTATTTCCTGGCGTTGCCTTTGTGCTTTGACGCGATTACTTGTGTTCACAGCAACGTGTGTTTACATGAGATCTTGTGCGTATAACGTATTTGTGTTCTGTATAAAGAACCCATTTATGTGCACTAAAATGTAAACTCAGTCAAGTTTTTGAAATTTCACAAAAAGTCTTATATTTAACTTAACTTAATGTAAGCTCCAAAAAATACCTTTTCATCACAAATTTTCACCAAAAATTGACACGTTATTTTATACCAAACTACAGGGGTCGCCTCGCTCCGCTCCATGCTCCGGCTCCGCTCCGCGCCATAAAGTTGTGACCTAACACAACCTAACTTTAGTATTCACTAGGGAGCACTAAATTTGGTGAAAATTTAACTTATTTCGCAGTCAAAACTTATACTGGCAAACCGTACATTTGTTGCCCTTTGAAAAGCTTTATTTACCAACGGTCTACTGCTTTTGTGAACCAACAAAGTACCCGTAGAGACCTCTCTGTGCAGGCTGCATTGCTTGATGTTTAGTTTCGTGAATTAACAAGGTGTTCACCCACCGAGATGTCACGGTGAGTTCTAGCACTCAACATTGAGTTGCATACAGCTCCGAGGCGCCTCAGGCCGCATTTGTGTCTAACTTCTCAGTCCAAGCTACAAGTTAATTATAGATCTTCAACGATCTCATTACATTTTTACTTAAACTTGTCAGTTTTTGAAGTGAGCAGTACAAGATTCTCGGTTAAACTTGCAACGATGACTTTGTTTTGTTGTTTTATTACTCACACGTTAAATGGCCGTTGTCGTACTGTAACTATATTATTATATAGCCGAGTATTTATGTATAAAACTATTTGCACTTGTACATAGCCTTTTCTAGTTAGGCCGAATCGTCTAGCGTGAAATATGTGATAAATCAAAATTAGATCTTTATTATTTTAATCCGACCGGGTAGATATCATGCTATAATGACCCTTCGTTCGTGCAATCAAAATAACCGAACACAAGCACGTATTCAGTGACAATGGACATGCATTTACAATCAAATTACCATTGAACCTCATTTGGAACGACAATCGTCCAACATGTTTACCAAGCTAGGTGTTTGCAAACAATTCTGGATCAAAATTACCGCGAGCCGGATAAAGATAATTTCACACACTAAGCTGCATTGCAGTAAGCTGTAAGCATGTCTAGTTTTTAGGGTTCCGTACCCGAAGAGTGCGAAACGGGGCCCTATTACTAAGCCTCCGCTGTCCGTCTGTCTGTGCGTCCCTCCGTCCGTCCGTCAGTCACCGGGCTCTATCGGATCAACTGAAATAGGTAGAGAGCTGAAATTTCTGTTGCCGCAACAGCAACAAATAATGAAACATACCGATTTTCAAGAACTAAAAGAAGTACCCATAGAAGAAATTATTGGTATGGCCATTTTCTTAGCCATTTTGTTTTATTTGTTTATCGGTGAAAAATTGACTCTCCCGATCTTATCGGAAAATATTTTTAATGGCAGGTATTGAGTTTTGTGCTCAGTTATATGTCATTATATGATTAATAATGGCTCATTCGAATTATCATAAATAATATTAAGTTTTTTATCATATTTGATTTTATTTCTGTAAATTAGTTCCTCCATTTCTATCCACTTCCGGTTTCAATGAGCACAGAGTTTCGTTAACCTGAGTACATCGTTTAATACATACATACTACATACACAAAACTATTTTTCAATGTTTCGATGTACGGCCTTGAATGTAATCCTACCCAGTATTTAATATGCTATCATTAAAAATTAAATAGGTATATGTACTCGTACAAAAGACTGTCGTTCTACGTTTTCCCGTGTACAATGGTATGGAACCCTTCATGTGCGGGTCCGATGTCCTACTCGCACTTGACCGGTTTTATTTTTCTTCCCGGCTGAGACGACTCCGGTTATGACGGATCTCTTATTTCCATTCGCGTTTTTTCCCCACGATTTATTTTTTCCATACGTTTTTTTACTAGTATTTTTCTTCACGATTTAATTTCATATGTTTCTTTTTGCCAGACTTAAATTTTTCTATGCATTTAAATATTATCTCAATCTGTATTTTGCATATACATATGTTTTACCGATAAAAATAATCGTAGTAAAAACCTGAATGGAAAAAAATTACAAGGAAAATATTATTACGGATAATTTATCTATGTACTCATCTGAATAAACTAGTCAGGTCACATGACTATGTCTAGCATGGTTAAATATAATATGGCTCATATTATGTACTGAAAATGCACTCGTGAGCAGCTAATCAAATAGTGCAAAGCAGTCACGTGTCATACATATAATGGGTACTTTTCCATTGGAAAAAATATGGGAAATTTTGATGGAAAAACTGTATTTTGATACTACTTTTTCCGCACAACAAATAGCTAAACCGTGTAATAAGTAATATGAGCTAAATTATTCTGAAAGCTTATAAATTAGATTAAGTTTAAATGAAAGCGGAACCTACTCTAGTTAAATTTAATTGGTCCCGTGTGCATTTAAATTTTATTTTATTTAATACTACTATAATAATTTTGTTGAATCTCAATAATTACGTCAAGTCTTATCTACTTGTTTGTGCTTTTTAATGTACCGCGGTTGGGATTTTTAATTTACGTTATTTATTTCCTACTTTTTATGACAAAATTACGAAAAATCTTTAGATGATTAGTTTACATCAAATATGTTTTATTCATAACCTGTGCAAGATTAGTATATATTTCCGTATTCGACATTATTCGAGCCCTTTAAATTGATAACCCCACTCGAGGATTTTGAAAAAGGTTATGCACATTTGTGCGCACAAAATCCGCCATTTTTTAAATGGATGTACCCAGTGATACTCACGCTATCAAAACGAATCTAATGACGTATTAATTATTAAAATCGGTTCAGCCGTTGAGTAGTTACGAAGGTACAGACATAACAGGCCAAACACTAACTCTCCTTTTTTCGCTGCGCAGCAATCAGTTAAAACACGTAATTGTGGTCCAAATATCGAAATTTTATGTTTGGTACCTTGGACTACATTCAGCGTTTGAATTTTAAGATGCACTGCTTGTCTGAGCTTAGGATACATTAAACGGTATTCGGAAATTCGTCATGTTTTTTTTTGTTGGGCCATAGTTGTTGCAGAGTTGCCTGTTAATGTTATCATCAAACCTATAATATGCATTATAATATATCATATTGTTTCTTTTAAAAATGCCCTTAAATTTCTTCTCTGACAAATTTAATATCTCTTATAAAAGCTTTTTTCTCACATAAAAGCTTTCACCGTTTTTTTTTGTAGGTCCGAAAAACTGATTAATATTTGTCGTGCACTTCAAAGGTCTGTAAAAACTAAGTCTGAAGTAACAGATGCACAAACTTAAATTTATAAGAAGGCATATGAAGTATTTTATTAGAATACATTTTAAAATAATCCAATGGGATTGCACTGGATTGGACTATAATTATAGTTCAACTGTGAAAATCTGGGAATTTTCGCCAAGAACAATAAATCATCAATAAAAAAAACGGTAAGACTTCGCCATAGGCATATTTGGCTCAAATTGTTCTAAATGGTCTGCACTAGCTTTCTTTTTGAGTCTTTGCATGCATTTGCATGTACCAAACACTCTGTATATAGGTATTGCTCTGGGGCGTGAGACTGATATCTCTTAGAATTATTATTCATCTTCTTTGTTGGACTTACTCTATTTCAGATAACATTAGACAAAAGGTCAATTAAAGGGCATAAGGTTCTTTAAGGTGCAGAATTCTAAAACAATTTAAACGGAATTATTAAAATAATTGTAATAGATATTAGAGGACAATCTTACACAAATCGAACAAGGCCCATATAGTAATCTCAATAAGTTATGATTTATTTAATAGAAATAAATACTTATGAAAATACATAGAAAACATCGAAAACTAAGAAACAAATATGCTCATCACACAAATATTTGCCCTTAGCGGGATTTGAATCCAGGACCGCCAGCTTCGTAGGCAGGGTCACCCGCTAGGCTAAACTGGTCGTCAATTTCTACGAAGTAAAAGGCGAAAAAATATTTCATTAGATTCCAGCCTAGATTTAGTGTGAGAAAGAGTTGTATTAATTTTTCCCTTTTTATATTATGTCACTCGTGACATTTGTCCGTGCATGACTGATTGAAATGGAATAATGGATAATAAGATGGAGAGATTTATAATAAATGTTGATGAATCATCGTCAGAAGACAGCGTTGTTAATAAATGACAATGATGGAATAAAAAAAAACTGTCAACAAAAAAAAAAGAAAAAAAGATTTTGTCTTTATTTTTTTCATTAACTAGGAGGGATAAGATTGTCATGACCTTGTATGTGTTTACTCAATTTTCCCACCTTTATAATCTCTTCCTTTTTTCTCTTTGCCTTTTATGGCTAGTAATTAAAATGTTGCTAATATCTGTTTCTCTTTGACTTTCTGACGAGTGTTATTTGAAATAGAGTATAGTTTTATATTTTATATTATCATTTTTATCTAAGCTACTTCTCACGCTGAAGATGTATAGGTTTGATTGCTAACCTAACCACGTAGCAATAAGATAATTTATTTATCTTAAGTACACTGTCGGATGTTCCGGGTTCCGGATGACAAGTCATGCTGTAGGTCCCGGATTCTATCGCTACTTTGTAGTAGTATTCGTAAAACCTCTCCATCAACTTGCACTGAGCCAGCGTGATGGAGTATGGCCCACTCTTACTCGTATCCGGACAAAGGCCTGCACCCCTCAGAACATTAATGGGTTTAATTTTTTCATTATTATATATATTATCAATTGGACAAAATATAAATAAATAAATTTTAGAGGACAATCTTACACAAATCGACTTAGGCCCATAGTAAACTCAACAAGGCTTGTGTTGTGGGTACTAGACAGCGATATATTTAATAGATTTAAATGCTAATATAATGTAAATACATCGAACACATCTAAGACTAAGAAAAAAATATCCATCACCATCACACAAAATATTTTCGCTTACCGGGATTCGAACCCAGGATCGTCTGCTTCGTAGGCAGGGCCACCACCCGCTAGGCCAAACAAGCCGTCATCGGCAACAAATCAAATCATAAATTTGGATTAATAATTGAGCTTCTTGAATGTTGAACTTGGCAGCAACTTTTATTTGGGTGTTTTTTTTTTTCATTTAATCTGTTGTGCATAGTTCCAACTGCCATTCACAATAAAACCAGAAGAGCTGATCACAGCTTCATCACCCGGCTTCATGATATTTTCCCTGAAATAGTAGATAAAAAAATGGACTACAGTTGAAAGTCAAGGAAGAAATTTCGAAAAATCCAAAACTTTCCCAAGAAAGTTACTTTTATTAGAAAACATAACTTTCTTGGGAATATTTTTTCAGAAAATGGGTCTTTTTAGGGTTCCATACCTCAAAAGGTAAAAACAGAACCCTTATAGGATCACTCACCTCGCGTGTCCGTCAATCTGTCTTTCACAGGCACTTTTCTCAGGAACTATCAGAGATAGTCTTGCAATTTTCTGCAAAATACTTATCCTGATGACTGCAACATAATTCAAGCCCAATATGAAAAATATATTACTAACTTATAAATTAACCTGGTTACGGCCTGCAAAATGTTGTTTACAAAGTTATTGGCTACTTTCATACTCCATTGGTAGAGTATGAAAGTAGCCAATAACTTTGTAAACAACATTTTGCAGTGTAAAATCCAAATTATTCACTCCAAACTATCCCCACCATTGTGTGGTGGTACGGAACAATTCGTCGCGTGAGTCCGACTCGCACTTAACCGATACAGCAGTACAAACCGCAATTCACCAATCCCCTCCAAGTAGTTATTTAAACTTGTTTGAAGGACTGATTGATATGAACAAACTAATATCAGTGGCGCCATCCGGCGACAATGGCGGTCAATATTAGAGAAAACACCTTTGAGAATAAAATGGTAAGTAATTACAGGTTCAGATGGCGTTAATTGTGGTCCAAATGCCCCTGCCTAGTAAATTAGCCTTTTGGCAAATTCACTATTTAGGGGCTTTTGGACCATAGTTGCCCCTTTAAAACCCTAATTGCGTGTTTATGTACCTTGGTAGGTATAGAACAACCACAACAAAAACATTGGGATTTTACACCCGTACTGGGATTTTTTCCGGGAGGGATACTTAAATTCTCCGTGTTCATTGTTCCCAATATTTCGCTAACCTCTACTTCAGTAAATCAGTAGTCTCACAGAGCGGGTAGTCTGCAAACAATTTGACAATATATGTAGCTGCATGGTAATCATACCACGGCTGCTTTGTGCATTCTAATGAGCTGGTTAGTGATATCAGAGACTGTATTATGTGATTATAGAGGTACGAACAGTATCTATAAATAGTAGACTAATATGTCAACAAAAAATCGTGTCACATTAGTTTAACGTATATCGTAGACGCATATAATATGTATAGCTAATATGGTAACAAAGTTTTCTTCATCATGCATGATCTCAAATTCCAAATGTCTTTATTACTGTAGATTCACATATACTCAGCCACTTTTTGCCACTTCTCTACTATTGGACCACTGCGGGAGAAGAAGGGCGTAGAAACTCCCACACAGATTGAGTTTTAGATCTCTTTTAAAAATTGCTTGTGCTTAACTAGTACAAATATTAAAATATCATTATCATAATTTATAAGCAGCGATAAATAATTACAAAATTATTAACAGCAAGATCTGTGTTGAGCCAGATTAACCGTAATCTTGAACATTGTGAAATCCCTTTTTCGGAAAAGTCGCTTTAACATGGTTTTTAAATTGCTCAAATGGCAATTTCAATATCTCCAGAGGAATCTTATTTTAGTAGAGAATGCACTGACCTTTGAAAGAACTGCTAATCTTCGCGAGTCTAAACCGGGGCAAGATACTCTGTGATTATTTCTTAGGTTAACATTACAGCTATCGCTAAGTTTGGTGTAAGGTTCTTGCGTACATAGGTACAGTATATTTTCGAAAATAAATTGACTAGCTACAGAATGTCAATTTCTTTAAAAAGTTCTCTTAAGGAGTCTGTGTGTTTTAAATTATAAATTGCTCGAGTAGCTCTTTTCTGTAAAATAAAAATAGTTTGAATATCCGCTGTTTTCCCCCGCAACAAGATACCATAGGACATGGACACTAAGAAAGTAACTAAAATAATACTAGTCTCATAAAATATACTATAACTCATCCAGTTAGATCTCAGCACATCTTGGCAGCATGGCCGATCCTGGGCCATATAGGCTCTAGCTCCACCCAGTTTGAACTTACGGTGGCGGTCTCTTTTTGACCTGACCAGTTTTAGTTTCGGTTCATTTCAAAACATAACATTTACATACAGGCACATACATTGCTTCTGGCCCCACACTGGGATACCCAGTGTCGTGGGAATCAGAAACAGCGACGTAACACACGTATAAACATCCAAGACCAGTTTTTTTTTCAATTTCTACTCTACAAAATGTGTTACATACTGCAATAGTCTGTAGGTCGCTTCTCGTTTCAAGTGCATCAGAACCGATAAACATTAAAATTTATTTCCTGAGTATTGGTTACTTACCGCATTTAGAGCTTCGTCGGGCAGAATGTGGGCAACTTCAGTTAACACGGTTTATAAATACCTGCTTTTGTACGAGTCGACAGCGAATACGAAGCTTAGAAAAGTTCTGTCAGGCTTTAACACTTAAACAGGCTCAGAAGAACCGCTGAAAGTAATAAAGTGTTACATATCGATTTAGGCTTTGAATAACGCCCTTTATAATTCATTACAAACACATTCCTGAAAAAAACAGTGAAAACCCTGAAAAATGTAAGTGGGAAGACATAATCCCGTTGCCTGGGTAGATACTACACTTAATGTGTTTGAACATAGCTATACCATATGGAAATTGCAAATCTTTGCAAAAGAATCCCGTTTTTAGTATCTTTTTTAATAAATCTTAATCATGCGTATTTTTCACTAGAAATTTAAATCCAACTAATATTATTAAAGTTAAAGTAGTGATGATGATGTTTGGATTTTGGATTTTCACGCTAAAACGGCTGAACGGATTTGAATCAAATTAGCACAGAGATGGTTTATGAGCTATATTAACATATATGATTCTTTTTATTCGACTCCACCAGAAGGAGGGTAACATTATCTCAGTAAATGATAATTCCTAGGAACACACAGGCATCAGCTACTAATATATATAATATCAATACCCAACTACCTAATCTTATTATAAATGTGAAAGTAACGATGTTTATATGTTTGGATGTTTGTGTGTTTGTGCCTCAATCACGCTAAAACGGCTGAAAGGATTTGAATCATACTTCAGAGGTAGTCCCATATAAATTGTATCAAGATTGATTCAGCGCTTTTAAAAAAATTCACGAAAACAAAAAATATATACACAGTTGACGGTTTGGTTTTTGAAACCGTCAGCAAACATTTTATGAGGACTTTTCATTTACATAGACTTCATTCGCATCCCGACCGGGGGAGAAGAATTAGGGCTTGAATATGAAGTCGGTTTTTTTAAGCTTTTAACTTGGTAAATTATGACAAACAACAAACAAAGCGTCACGCCTTTTCGCATACGTGGCAGCATTATATAGTGGTGCCCACTTTTAGAAAATATTTGTGTTTAAATCCCTTCAGCCGTCTATAGAACCGGAGTTTTGGAACATTAATTATCTTTTTCAACGTCAAAATTATAATTATAACTACAAGTAAATTTTTTTCAATAAAAAAAAGACTACACCGTTTCGGAAGGTGGGCCTCGGGGTTAAGAAAAAACGGCAAGAAAATTTCCGATACCTTCTTTTTTTAAAAGTGACTTCACTATAGGTACTAGTAGATTTCGTTCTAAGTAACTGGTTGCGTACGAGGCTTTTAATTTACTTGTATGGAGCTCGTTACGATCGGTGCGTTTTATTTACTTTTATGTAACCACTGGACCCCGTTCACCCAAAACCGCTTGACATGACTGCCTATGGCGTAGGTATTTTCCCCGTGGAGGATCTTTTATAATAACTGGCCTGTTACATGCATAAATCAAGTGTATAATTGGAGTAACCTCATCCACAACTATTTGCAAGTAGTCCCGCTGGTTTTTATTCAGAGCTCGCATTCGATGCATTAAGCAAACAAGATCGGACCGCAGCCGCTTGCTGTCGACTTACCTTACTAAGTAACTCCTACTTACATCAGAGTCACGTGCAGGCCGAGGGATAGTCGCAGGAACGTTTTGCGCCTGGCGAGGTATCAACACCGTGTAATTTGGCTTTGAGGTTTTAGGATCCCAACCCGAAGGGTGCCAAACGGGATCCTATTACCAAGCCCCGCTATCCGTCCATCGGCGGGCTGTATCTCATGAACCGTATTAGGTAGAGACTTTTACCACAATGTGTATTTCTGTTGCCCTCTATGGCAACAAATAATGAGCTACACGAGATTTGACATCCAGAACAGCCGAGTCGGCAGTGACCCTGCCTCCGAAGCCAAGGGTCCCGGGTTCGAATCCCGGTGGGGGCCCCAGTTAAATATTGCCCATCAAAACATCCAGGGGCTACCTGGAAAAGAACTTGTATTAGAATTATTTATAAAAAATTCTGACATTGATATTATTTGTGTTACAGAACACTGGTTGAAGGAAAATATGATGTCTTTTAACATAAATAATTACAAAATTGTCAGTTTTTACAATAGAAAGACTGCTGATAGAGGTGGTTCTTTAATCTTAGTGTAAAATAATATTTAGGTGAAACAACGCAAAGATATTCTTGCACTTATTGTTGAAAGACAAATAGAGGTATCCTGTGTTGAGTTGGATAGCCATATTATTGTTTGTGTCTACAGGCCACCGAGGGATGAAAAAGGCCATGGCAATTTCGAAATATTTGAGAAAATTATGGAGGAAGCCCTCTCTAAACTATGTATAACAGAAAAAAGTTAATTATTTGTGGCGATCTTAATGTAGATTTGCTTGTGGGAACAACAATGAAACAACGATTAATAACTTTATTCAAATCGTTAAACTTATTTCATGTATTTTTAGAGTCAACTAGATTTACACTTACCAGCCAAATTTGCTTAGATAACGTTTTTTGTGACTGTGCATTCACAAGTAAAAGTGTAATTTACTTCTTACCTTCCGATCACAGTGGTCAAACAGTTTCATTCCCAATTGCTATTAAGGATAAGACTGGTCCATCATTTTATAGGCCTATTACATCCCATAGACTAGAGACATATACGAAAAACTTAGATATAAATTTGCCAGTACCGGATTTTAATGAACAGAACCCAAACAAAATCTGCTCAGACTTCTTCAACATTATTCAGACAGAATTCAATAAAGTTTTTAAATTAAAGAAAGTCAGTGACTACAACGGTAAATCGAAATTTAATGACTGGGCAACGTTTGGAATTCGTAGAAGTAGAGTTATCTTGTATGACCTTTATGATCAATAAACCTATAACTTTGATCGAAAAATTCATGACTATGTTAAAAAATATTCCAAACCTTTCAAGTTGGTTTGTAGGACTGCAAAAACTTTACACATTAATAGAAAAATTCACAATTCAAATAATAGAATGAAAACAGTTTGGCAAATAATAAACCGTGAAACTGGCAAAGTTATACCAAGGGACAATGATTTCTGCCTAAAGATAGGTGATGATGTTGTTAAATCCAGCGATGATGTTGCTCGAGCTTTTGAAACATTCTTCACCAATGTATACCCCTACTCACAACAGATCGTCTAAATTCATCTCCATATGAAGCAGAGACTTTATTAAAAAATAACACGAGCGTCAGTAAGGTATTTTTAAAATTTCATCATGTATATCCCCAGGAAATTGTCAAAACATTTAAATTACTTAACTTAAAAAATTACGGAAGACCTGTGGGGTATATCCGTCAAAGTCATTGGTTCAGTAATTCTAGTTATAGCCCCACATTTAGCTTATATATTCAATAAATGTGTTGACGATGGGGCTTTCCCAGATCTCATGAAACACAGTAAACTGATACCTCTGTTCAAGTTGGGAGATAAGGGTGATCCTTCAAATTTCAGACCAATATCTGTTCTTCCAACACTAAGTAAAATATTTGAAAAGATTATACTCAATCAAATGCTCTCACACTTCAACCGTACCAAACAACTCCACGCCAAACAATACGGTTTCACTAGGGATAAATCGACTACGGATGCAGGTATTACCCTTATATCTCATATTTATTCTGCATGGGAGGCCGCACAGGATGCTATCGGAGTGTTTTGCGAACTGTCGAAGGCGTTTGATTGTGTTGATCATAATACGCTATTAATTAAATTAAATCATTACGGAGTTCGAAATAAAGCGTTGGAACTACTAAGATCATACCTAAGCAATAGAATTCAAAAGGCAGAAGTTAACGGCGTTAAATCTGATGGATCGGGTGTAAAAATTGGCGTTCCACAAGGTTCCATATTAGGTCCTTTCTTGTTCCTGGTATATATTAACGATCTGCCTTTCATGGTGGAGAAATTAACTGACATAGTGTTATTTGCTGATGATACTTCAATGGCCTTCAAAATTGAAAGACAAAAAGCAGATTTTGATGATGTTAATGGTGTATTGTCTTTAACCTTGAATTGGTTCACAGTTAATTATTTATTGTTAAACGCTGGTAAAACCAAGTGTATCAAATTCTCACTTCCAAATGTCAAGTTGAGAACAGTTTAGTGTTAGACAACAGCACGTTAGAATTAGTAAATGATACGAAGTTTCTTGGAATAACCATTGATAGCAAATTGCAGTGGGGACCCCACATAGATAAATTGGCTGGTAAATTAAGTTCTGCGGCTTACGCTGTTAGGAACATCAGACAAAGCACGGATGTGGCTACTTCTAGGCTAGTATATTTTAGTTACTTTCATAGTGTGATGTCCTGTGGTATCTTGTTGTGGGGGAAAGCAGCGGATATTCAAACTATTTTTATTTTACAGAAAAGAGCTATTCGAGCAATTTATAATTTAAAACGAACAGACTCCTTAAGAGAGCTTTTTAAAGAAATTGACATACTAACAATAGCTAGTCAATTTATTTCGAAAATATAATGTATGTACGCAAGAACCTTACAATATTTTCCAAACTTAGCGATAGCTGTAATGTTAACCTAAGAAATAATCACAGACTGTGTGCGCCCCGATTTAGACTCGCGAAGGTTAGCAATTCTTTCAAGGGTCAGTGTATTCTCCACTATAATAAGATACCTCTGGAGATTTTGAAATTGCCATTTGAGCAATTTAAAAAGCATGTTAAAGCGACTTTGTCAAAAAAGGGATATTACAATGTTCAAGATTACTTAAATGACAGGACTGCATGGGGTTAATCTAGATCAACACAGGCCTTGCTGTTAATATTTTTGTAATTATTTATTCCTGCTTATTAATCATAATAATTAATTTTTTCATATTTGTAATAGTTAAGCACAACCACATATTTTTAAAAGAGATCTAAAAATCAATCTGTGGTAGTTTCTACGCCCTTCTTCTCCCACAGTGGTCCAATCAAAATCGACGTTTGCTAAGTATATGTAAATATCTACAGTAATAAAGTACTTTGACTTTGACTTGTCTGATGGAATTTTAGTGACTTGGTTAAATGTCGGCATTTAATTAACGGTCTAGAGAGTTAGTTAAGTGTCTGATTTAATCAACTAACTGCGACATATACAAAACAGCAGAACATAACAGACAGTCAGAAAATAAAACTCTGCACTTCCGATTCACATAGACATTATTAAAAGTCTTGAAATTCATAAAATAAACGCAAAGAAAGCATAGTAAAAGGGCAAGTTTAGCATTTATTTTATAACTTTTCGCATAAAAAAATAAAGAATTCAGATGAAATCCCATTTAGAGTCAAATTCACGATAGCGTTAAATTTATCGTCTATGTAGCCTGCCAATCTAGATACTCTGATTGGCCGAAATCAAGGAGTAAACTGGAGTCCCGGCGAAAGGAGGCATTTTAACACAACGGAATATAAGAAGGAACGAGTTTTTACCCGCCGCATAGTTCCAAAGAGGGATTATGCTAAAACAATGAAAAGTAACGCAAACACTTGGAATATGCCAACTTTTTTTCTAAGTCTCTCCGACTGCGAGCCGCTTGCTTGCTTATTGATCATTCTGCTCAACTTGGTATGAAAAATGATCGGCGGGTTTAGACTTTGAATACATGCCTGGTACTGAAACTGGGGCAAATCTAAAATACACTCTGCGGGGGTGCAGGGAAGTGGATGAAACAGTAGAGCACATGCTACTGACATGTCCATCCACAACAGAAACCAGGATGGCTATCCTAGGTGACACAACAAACATCCACGAGCTCCTAGAACACCCAGGCCTGCACCAGCTGGAGAAGGAGTCTCCAGCTGGTGCAGGAGTTGGATGGCTGAAGTAGATGTGCAGGCGAAGGGGACATGCACAAAGGCCCCGCTCAAGTGGGCCAGGTGCAGGAGCTACACCCCCTTGTAGAAGATAGAAGATAGATACACTGTTACGACAGTTGATTGTTTTGCTTCTATGCTAGTTTAAACGACCGTTATTGACCCATGTGAAACAGAATTAAACATATTTTCTCAAAATGTTGCTCTGGATTACCTAAAATAGAGGTACAGTTTTCAAAAAATAAAAGGCCCGGTGACAGCGTCCGTGTCACTGACGTAATAAGGTTGAATTGAGTTTGGGCCACCGGGCCATTTATTTTGTGAAGACTTTCCTTTTCAACTCACCGTTTTCCGTCAACATAACCTAAACATAAATATTTATACAACACATTCATTTCCTCTGGCCCCACACTAGAATACCCTGTGTCTTGGGAACCAGAAACAGCGACATCACACATATATAAACATCCAAGCCCCGGTTTTTTTATCCCCAGCCAGGCATCGAACCCGGGACCTCTCGCATGGTAGGCAGAGCAACATCTATAGCGGCACAGAGGTCGTACAACAACACATACAGCTAGGCTCTGTCAGCTGTTGACCTCGCGCGCTGAATTTTATTTCAATACCACATAAAAACTTATTAATGCACCTAGTTACGAAAGTAATTATGAATGCACCTGCAATGGAGTATGAAACGTGAAACGTAAGTTACTTTAAAGTAACTTTGTAAACCACATTTTCCGATCTAAAATCCAATTTATTGACATTTTTCAATTAATTTATAGCCTACGTCAATTTCACGGTCTTTACAATTCCAGCGACACCTCATATGTTAAAATACGTTTCGTAGTTTGGACTGTTAATTTTTGCATATTTTCGACCCCTTAACTCCGCTATTTTGAAAAAAAAAAAAAGCTGAATCAACAAAAATTCTATATAATTATTGAATCTGGTCACAAAATATCAATTTGATTGTTCCACCACTATTCTTAAACATCCGTTTGGACAATCCAGCTCCTAATTTTCCTCAAAAAATGTTTTTGTAAAAGTAATTTTACACCATTTAAAAATTAATTTCGCCACCGACGCCTCATGTAAAATTACAACGGGAGTAAACGCCAAGAAATATAGTTTTATCACGAAGAACCGCACAAGTTAACTCTATATATCTTGTTAGAACTCTCTCTCGGATAGCTCACCAGAAAACTTGGCTTGTTTTCTCGGATAATGTAGCTTGGATATACATGTACAGGATGTTGGGAGGTGTCGTGGGAGTAGTATAGGGACATTATTGCAAAAAATGTATACTAAATCGATTTGTACAGTTCGACGCTCTTCTTATATGACTCTGGGTTACGCCAAATTCGGTAAAATTGAAACGCTATTCCTCTAGGAGACCCTTTACAAATCCCGAACAAATACATGTTATGAAGACATGCCTTTGCTTTAATCTGTGTGTTGGAAAAAACATACGTCAAATGGGGAACTAATGAAGAAAAAAATAATTAATTGATGTTTTTACCAAAAACTTGCTAAAATGTACAAGTTATTTATTAGGATGAAAAAATAATATTTGATATGGTTCTTGCGGTAAAAAATAGATATTCAAAATAATATAATAGGTATACAACATGGCTGTTGCAGTGAATGAGCTGTTATGAACTTTATTTCAATACTAGCTGGTGCCCGCAACTTCATCTGCGTATTCCTATAGGAATTATCATTTAACGAGATAACGTTATCCTCCTTCTGGTTCAATCGGTTAAAAGTTTTCTATATGTTAATCTAGCTCATAAACTATCTCTGTGTGAAATTTCATTCAAATCCGTGCAGCCGTTTTAACGTGATTGAGGCACAAACACACAAACATCGCTACTTTCACATTCATAATAAACTAGCTGATGCCCGCAACATCATCTGCTTGTTCCTAGGAATTATCATTTACCGAGATAACATTACCCTCCCTCTGTTGCAGTCGGACAAAAAGTATCTTATTTGTTAATCTAGCTCATAAACTATCTCTGTGGTAAATTTCATTCAAATCCGTTCAGCCGTTTTAGCGTGATTGAGGCACAAACACACAAACATCCAAACATCTTAACATCGCTACTTTCACATTTATAATATTAGTTGGATGTTTGTGTCCAAGGTCCATTGATCGACAAGGAAGAGGTTGCCACTGCTATTCAATTCATTCATCGCAGCAATTTCATGGATCTTGTCAGCCAGCTCACCCAGCTTTTCGATTGGTTGTTCCAGCTGTAAAGCTCAAATAGTGTGTATATTTTGTGGTAAAAGCTAGACCACAATAATATTAAAAAGTATGTTAGCATTTTAGGACCTGCTAAATCTGTCAGATGGCGAAGAAACTGTACAAGATCATGTTCGTGGCTGGCTGGAACCTCCATATGCTGGACCTTACTAAGTCATCGAGAGAATACCAAAGTACTTCACCATAGTCAACAAATAATATTAATAATAATAAATATTACGGGACAATCCTACACAAATCGAATAAGGGCCACAGTAAGCTCAAAAAGGCTTGTGTTCCATAACACAATTCTTCTATGTATTTACTTAAGTATTTATCTCTATTAAATATATCGTTGTCTAGTACCTATTACTAGACAACGATATATTTAATAGAGATAAATATTTAAGTAAATACATAGAAGACATCCAAGACTAAGAAACAAATATACATGCTCATCACACAAATATCTGCCCTCACCGGGATTCGAACCCAGGACCGTCAGCTTCGTAGGTAGGGTCACTACCCGCTAGGATAAACCAGTCGTCAAAACAAGCCTAAAGAGTTAACGTCTCCATAGATAGACTGAAGACTTAAGCCCGCCAAATATTGGATATTTAAAGTTGACCGTAATCGTCATGTAATTGTCATGACGCTGTCATTGTGTACCAAGTACAGTCAGCAACACCACCACCTTTACTTCGAGTGAAGAAAAGAATACTCGAAGTGGTGGAATATGTAGTGGACTCAAAATCAACACGCTCGTAACTTGGACCAGACCATAAGACTCAAAATCAACACGCTCTTAACTTGGTCCAGAGCCTAAGATGCACCTCTCCACCGCACATTCCACTTGCGACGCCCGGACTGCCGGAGAGTCGAAGACCGTCCGGTTTGTTGCGCCAGTCGTGAATCTGCCTTGCTCGTAACATGTACTGTACTCGCTTACTAAACTCGCTGTGTAATTACTTACGTACTTTCGATCTATTTTTAATATAACTTTCATTCATCAAAACTGTAAATAATACCACTCCAGGCTTGAACATCATGATTACCTACCTATTGCTTAGCTTCGCTTCTTAGTTCTGCTTAATAATCGTGGAGAAGGTGTCTACTACTTCCCCACAAATTAATGAAATACCATACCATCTTACTAACATAGTCTAAGCCCTTACTGACAATCTATTGATTTGTTTATCTGAAATAAATTATTATTTGTATCTTACTGTTAGAGATCACGGAACCGTACGGTCCCTGTCCTTTTTTAACACGCTTTTATTAGCTTGGGTTGTATGTATGTATTTATCTATGTATGTAACGGAATCTTTGAACTTAATTTTCACCAGTTTCCAGAAGTCTGATTAATTTGAAACTTTGCATACGTATCAAGGACCGATGACAATGCAATAATTTGATAACAGTTTCCCATTATCCTTATTAGGACGGCCAGGATTAATACATAGCAAAATGTTGTTTACAAAGTTATTGGTGCGACTACTTTCATACTTCATGTATGTAACCAGGTGCATTCATAAGTTTGTATGTGGTATTGAAAGAATTATTGTATCGACGCCCCCTTACATATTGATTTAACTCGTTTGCGACAGCTGAAAACCTCGGACGCTTGTTTTGGAGGCATAAACGTGATTCTCTTTGGTGATCTAATGCAGTTACCACCTGTTCGAGGACATCAAGTTTTTCAAAAACCAGAACACATGAAGCCAGCTACACATTTGTGGCGACAGTTCGGTCTGATTGAACTTAAACAAAATATGCGTCAACAAGGAGACACGACATTTATAGATGTGCTTAACGCCCTTAGAGTTGGAGAAATGACGTCTAGGCATCTTGAAATTCTACTTGAAAAAGTTTCAACAGATGCGACTAATGAATTCTCAATCGAGAGTGCATTAAGAATTTACCCAACGAATGATCAGGTTGCTAGACACAACGAAAAAGTTCTCCAGAGTTTTAAGAATAAAGTGACAGTTAGTTATACAATAAAAGCACAAGACCAACTCATTGATGCTACTCGAAATCTAGGTAACAAGGACTTAGATTCTGTGATACCTAGCGATATTAATAAAACCGGAGGTCTTCCGAATGTATTGAAAATATTCGTAGGAGCTAAAGTGATGTTGAGGACAAACATTGACGTGTCGAAAGGTTTAGTGAATGGCAATATGGGTTTTATCACAGAAATTATCTGGCCAAATTTTCGCAGAGGCCAACTATACGCGGAAGACATCCCGTCAGTCCGTATCGATTTCGGATCAGATGGTGTGCACATGATTAAACCAATATCGATACAGTTCCCAGCGAAATACAGTTATGGAACTGCTGAGAGACGAATGTTGCCATTAATACTGAGTTGGGCTTCGACCGTCCACAAGATGCAAGGTTGTACAGTCGATCATGCAGTCATTTATCTAGGCTCGCGACTGTTTGCTGCTGGACAAGCTTATGTAGCACTTAGTCGTGTAAGATCTTTAGACGGTATTCGGATTGAAGAACTCGATTGTTCAGGCTTCTCGGCACCTAATGACCTCGCAGGGGCCCATCAGCTACGAGGTAGCGTAGCGATCAGATGCCAAGAAGTGTGAACGTCGGCGATTCACCGAGCTAATACTTATGGAGTCGATCTAACCTGGTCTGTGCTTCGGTCCCGTCAACCTCCTGTCTCTCTGCAAGGCCCGGGTGCACCCTAGGCTCTTCTTGGTAGACAGGTTCTTCAGCCAACCAGGTATGACTGGCAGGCCAGCTTCGACGAGCACAGTGTTCCAACACAGGTTATGTTACGTGGGAAAAACCAATCGGCCACGTAAATGCGAACTTTATCTGGTTCGGGGAACCACAACACACTCAGCTATATAAACAATCCTGAGGGGAACCCGAATACATTCCAGATGGCTTGCGATTTAATTTCAATACCTTAATCAATACGCGTTACATTGCGAGGGCTTTCGTCTGTCAGTTGTCAAAAACTGCTAGGTTGGCAGCAACGTCAAATTCAAAATGGCCGTTCAGAAACCATCGATCGAATATCGATTTGGAATCGAACAATCACCCGCCCGGACAGGCACCCACCTGTCCCTTAATCTACGGGCAGCCGAGACAACGTTGCTACCGCTCGTTTTAGAACCGAGCCTCCTACTAGAACCTCTGCAGACCGGGGGGTCCCGTCCTTGCCAGGGAACAAGTTAACAATGCGCCCCCTGCGCCAACGTAGTGGCGGTAGGTTAGCATCCTTAACCAGAACGAGGTCACCAACACTAGGGGGGCTGGTTTCGTCAGTCCACTTAAGGCGCTGTTGTAAGATATGCAGATACTCGAGCGACCAACGCTTCCAGAAATTCTGAGTAAACTGCTGCAACATCTGATACCCTGACAACCGATACAATTTCACTCCCTCGAAGGGGTGCTCGGGCAACGCGTTAAGTGGCTGTCCTATCAAGAAATGGCCTGGGGTCAGAGCCTCCAGGTCAATTGGATCCGAGCTGAGCGGACACAACGGTCGCGAATTGAGAACGGCCTCGATCTTACAAAACAATGTCGCGAGCTCCTCAAAAGTCAGCGCGGTCTGACCTACTATACGCCCCAAGTGCGTCTAGCCTAGCTGACTTAACTACGGCCTCAAAAATCCCACCCCAGTGGGGGCAACTCGGTGGGCTGAAGGTCCACTGTACACCCCGACGGGAGAGGGCCGTTCCAATATCCACTTTATTTACATTCAAAAAGTTGACTATCTCTCGTAAGTATCGTTCCGCACCGACGTAGTTAGTGCCGTTATCAGAGCGGATCAAAGTTGGAAGTCCCCTTCGAGAAACAAACCTATCCAAACAAGCAATGAAAGCCTCTGTCGAGAGATCAGCAACGAGCTCGAGATGTACCGCCTTGGTGGATAAACAAACAAACACACATGAGCTATACCGGTCCAGCAGAAACCCGGCGTCAGGGCCCTCAGCCTTCTGGGTAACATGCACGGCCGCTCTGGGGCCATGATCCGAAGATACTACTACATGGCTGTGGGGCCAGTCCGATTCTCTCCTGGCAAGCCAGGGTGGTCCCCACCACAAATGGTGTCTAACGAGTTCAGGAGCCCGACATCCCCTGGATGCACAATCAGACGGGTTCAATTCTCCTGGAACATGTCTCCAGGTCAGTGGGACCTCAGACGACACAATCTGGGAGACACGGTTCGCAACAAAAACCTCTAAGTTATGGACCGAAGCCTTCAGCCAGCACAAAACAATCTGGCTGTCCGTCCACGCGTACACCGTATCCTCCAAAACCACTGAACCACGCAACACTGTTAGAGTGTGATTCAAAAGTTTGGTCAAAAGAGCAGCCCCGGACAGTTCCAGTTTTGGAATCGTCATCCTTGTCCGAATAGGCGCTACCTTGCTTTTTGCCAAAACCAAACGCACGTCGACCTCCCCGGTGGAGGTGACGGTTCGCAAATAAACCGCTGCCGCAAACCCTCGTTCAGAGGCATCACAAAACCCGTGAAGGGTTGCCCTGTAATCCCCAGCAGGGACCAATTTCCTCGGCAGCGATACATTATTTATATTGAGGCCCAACCATTGTGCTAAATCATTCGATACAATGCAGCCCTGAGCTCCAGAATCTAATAGGGCGCGAACGTATGTTGGGTTGCCCGCCAAATCCCAAACAAGCACAGAGGCGATCGGTAACACCACCGTCTCCGGTTGGGGGGCAACAAATTGTTGGGCCGCAAATTCCTAGCGAGGGCCCCCGGGGCCCCACTCTGCCTGTAACCGATCAGGTAGGCAGCTATACGCCAGAGGGTCCCATTGTACAAATGGCCCACGCGCCGGTTCCATTGCCACCCTACGACGCCCCCCGAAGGGGGGTGGGCGTGAATTCAACCGTGGCCGCTCCATGAGCGGGGGGGACATCACATGCGACCGACGAGGACGAGGCGACGAGCGGGGCGACAACTGAGGCGGCGTCCGAACCGCACCCGCATAGCTCGAAGGTGTCCCATGCCACCCGCCCGTTACGGCCTGCTCAACACACCCAATGTGCCGCTGAGTCGGATGCTGAGTCGCAACCGAGAACTCAGGGCCCCCCATGTGATGACCCTGAGTGCGGCCCTGCACCCCTGGGTGGCCGCGTGCTTGTGGCCCCATTGCCCGCTGAGTCGGATGCTGAGTCGCAACCGAAAACTCAGGGCCCCCCATGTGATGACCCTGAGTGCGGCCCTGCACCCTAGTACCGCCCTGTGCACGTGGGGACATTGGCCCCTGAGTTGCGCTCCGAGTCGCAAACGAATTCTCAGGGCCCCATGCCGTGTCACCCTGGGTACGGCCCTGTGTACGTGGGGACGTTGGCCCCTGAGTTGCGCTCCGAGTCGCAAACGAATTCTCAGGGCCCCATGCCGTGTCACCCTGGGTACGGCCCTGTGGTGGCTGTTGGCCGGACCGGTTCATGCACAACAGATTGTTGTGGGCCCCACCACAATATCCGCACATTTTTGTGCGCGTGCAGTACCTAGCCATGTGTGGCCCGAGGCACAGGAAACACCAGCTCCGCTGCTTGGCCATCCGGCGCCGTCCCTGAACCCTAAGTTCCCCGAACTTATTGCAATTGGCCACAGCATGGCCAATCTGCCTACAACATGGGCAGGTCTCACTATGTGGGGTCAACGCACTCACAGTCCCATATGACTGCCGGTTGGTGCGGTCCTTCCTCGTCGGAGAGCCCCTACTCACAGCGCTCCCGGCAGCTCTCTGTGGCTCCGAAGGATGGGTGACCGTCAACCCCAAATTCTCTGCCCGTCGAGCCTCCTCTTCCAAGAATCCGACCAAGTCGGAGAAGGCGGGCAGGTCCTCGGCCGACCTCCCGTGAGACTGTTCGAAACGAGTCTGCACGTCAGCGGGTAGGCGGGAAAGTACAATGTACAACAGTAGGTACGACCATTCACCAACCGGAAGTCCAAGATTCTCTAGAGCCTTGGTGACGGACAACAATGGGTTCAAAACCTCCGTCTGTATGGCCCCGACCTTGTTCACAACCGGGATACTAAACAAACGGTTCAGTTGGGCATCGGCCAACCTCCGTTTGTTATGGTAACGTCTGACCAACAATTGTCTGGCCGTTTCATAGTTACCCTCCGTAACTGTCAAATGAGCGACCAGCTCCCTAGGCTCACCCCTCAATGCTGCCACCAGCTGAGCCATCTTGACAGACTTGGTAATGTCCGATCGCATGTGCACCAAACTGTCGAACAGATTGATGAAGCTCATCCATTCACCGGACACTCCGTCAAAAGTAGGCATAGTTATGGCAGGTAACCTGGACCCCGAACCCTGAAGCGGCAGAGGTGCTTCAATGTCACCACCATGGCTGGACTCGCGCTGTCTACGTATGTCCGCAGCCTTCTGCGTGATAGCAGCTGCCATCTCCATACATTGGTCGACATCCCCTAGCAACCGTGACAGCCTGTCAGGTGCGCAACCATCAACTGATTCCGCCTGCGCGGACAATTCGAGCACCCTATTGTAACGTTCCTTAACGTCCATAGACCGCTCCAATACCACATCATGCCTATCTAAACGGTCTATCAGACCGTGTGCGGAGGAAAACCATCTGAGTTCCTTAGAAACACCCTTCTGGATTTCAGATAACGACATGATCGGAACGATACTTACTCACAATTTGCAGTAACTCAATTATATTGGACCCTCCAGTCTACAACCCAAACGAGGGAACCCTAAACCACAACTTAAACAATGCTGTTTTCCTTAAACAATAGGAACCGAGTTTTATATCTATATAAATTCTGTAAATACAATTTAGTTTCCCTTTATCATTATAACACACACAGATAGTCAATATTAGTTCAAGTTATAAATTGCTATAAACTGAAAACAATGTAATAGCCTGCTATCAATAGATGTAACTACCTATGTTAACCAAACATTCATTAGCATTACTAGACCACTAATAGATTGACTAACTGGTACTTCAATGCAAATTTCAATTCACCTACAATGTACCTAAGTTGAGTACCTACTATTCTGAGTCACATCTCAGTACAACTGGTCATTTAGGGAAAACTGTAATATCTGTCTGTCTACTACCAGCAATAGACTTATAGCTTACAATACTACCAATCTATGTGGATACAGGAACAACACCAAGTTAGCTAATAACCGCCTATACCTACAGATTGATAGTCCCAAATCGTGGGTTCCTGGAGCCCTTGACGGCTGCAAATCTCAGGAAACCACGCTCTTGCTACCAAAATGATCAGGCTTCTCGGCACCTAATGACCTCGCAGGGGCCCATCAGCTACGAGGTAGCGTAGCGATCAGATGCCAAGAAGTGTGAACGTCGGCGATTCACCGAGCTAATACTTATGGAGTCGATCTAACCTGGTCTGTGCTTCGGTCCTGTCAACCTCCTGTCTCTCTGCAAGGCCCGGGTGCACCCTAGGCTCTTCTTGGTAGACAGGTTCTTCAGCCAACCAGGTATGACTGGCAGGCCAGCTTCGACGAGCACAGTGTTCCAACACAGGTTATGTTACGTGGGAAAAACCAATCGGCCACGTAAATGCGAACTTTATCTGGTTCGGGGAACCACAACACACTCAGCTATATAGACAATCCTGAGGGGAACCCGAATACATTCCAGATGGCTTGCGATTTAATTTCAATACCCTAATCAATACGCGTTACATTGCGAGGGCTTTCGTCTGTCAGTTGTCAAAAACTGCTAGGTTGGCAGCAACGTCAAATTCAAAATGGCCGTTCAGAAACCATCGATCGAATATCGATTTGGAATCGAACATCGATTGTTCTAAGTTAACACGAAAAACCCCATGCAACAGTGAAGCTTTGAATGAAATGATGAGATTGCGAAATAATTTGTGAGAAATTTCAATACCACATGTCAACAAATAACTAATTGATAAATCGAACTAAAAAATGAAAAATAAATAATAGTTTAAAAAAACTAAAAAAACACGCTTTTATTGCTAACCGAACTAAAAATTAGAAAATAATTTTTAATTTCAGAGAGTTTATAATACAGTTGTAGAAGATCGAACAATCAATCAGAATTTATCACCTCAAAATAAAATTATAATAAAGTTTAAGTAATTAACAAAAGAATTCAATTCAGAGTAAAAAGCGTGGGGTGCATTTTACTACTTTTCATAACTCTCCTCTCATAGATAGTTGCCAATAGAATGGTTGTTACATTTACTTTATCAAGCACCCCACGCTGTTTACTCTGAATTGAATTCTTTTGTTAATTACTTAAACTTTATTATAATTTTATTTTGAGGTGATAAATTCTGATTGATTGTTCGATCTTCTACTACTGTATTATAAACTCTCTGAAATTAAAAATTATTTTCTAATTTTTAGTTCGGTTAGCTATAAAAGCGTGTTTTTTTAGTTTTTTTAAACTATTATTTACTACCCCTTGCAGACACTTTTTTCAAAAGAAATATTGGAAGTGGTGCACCCGTTGGGTCTTTCCTCGAGTACGTCCACATCAAAAGTGCACTCAAAGAACATTCTCGCCGGGTGCACAGGTATATTACATAATTGATGGGGATCTAAGGAATGGGCTATGGGTTTGCTTTTTAATATAATAATACGTCCAGAGTATCTCAGAGGCCTCGGACTCGAATCAAGTCTCAATAACTATCAAAAATAGGCAGGTGGTGACTCTCCATCCACTAATTGGGTCCCCCATTCCATTTCCATTGGGTCCCTCACTCCGTATTGATTATCTCAACTCTTTCGAGTCTTTGCTCAATCAGCAGGCTCCTCTTTGCAATGACACCCTCATTCTTGGCGATTTCAATAAATAATGTATTCTCAAAAATGATTCTTTCAATTAACATACACTTCCTCTCAACGAAACTCATTTCCAATCACACTGCACTCCCTCCCTCCTTGATCTCATGATCGTCCCAGATTTGGAGAATATTGTAACCCATGGACATTTTAATTCTCATTTTTCCTATCATTTATCTCTCGTATAAGATTAAGCCGTCCAAGAGCAGAGAAAAAAATATCCATATTCGTAGCTTAAGAGTATTGATACTGCATCCTTTAAATCTGATGCTGCGTCGATCGACTGGTCACCCGTTATCTCCAGTGAGACTGAGGATGATAAGATCCACCATTTCAACGCAATGATTCTCAGACTGTTCGACAAGGATGCACCGGTCAAGAAGGTCAAGGTAAAATACCTTCCAGCACCCTAGCTCATGGACGCTATCAAGCACTTGATGGCTAAACGGAATAGAGCATAAAGCCAGTATACAAAGGACTCTATCAGGATTTGTTTATCGCTTGAAGCTGCTGAGAAAGGACTACGCATCAACTCTGGGAAAACAAAAGAGATGCGTTTCAATACCACCGCTGAAGCTTCAATCTGTATAAATGGGGAGGCAAACTCAAAACTCAAACTCAAAAGTACTTTATTACTGTAGATATTTACATATACTTAGCAAACGTCATTTTTTGCCTCTTCTCTACATTGGATCACTGTGAGAGAAGAAGGGCGTAGAAACTCCCACAGATTGATTTTTAGATCTCTTTTAAAAATAGGTTGTGCTTAACTAATACAATTATGATTTATTTTTATTTAATAAGCTGGAATAAATAATTACAAAATTATTAACAGCAAGGTCTGTGTTGAGCCAGATTAACCCCATACAGTGGCGGAACTGCGGATTTTTGTGTACCTTGGCAGCATGGTGGACCCACAATGTGGAACCGAGGCCGACGTCGAACCCCGTATCAACAAGGCTCGAGCAACATTTACCCAACTCAGGCCAGTGTTTAACTTCTCTACCATTACACGGCGTACCAAGTAGAATCTTCAAATTCAACTTGAAGTCTGTTCTCTTATATGGATGCGAAAAGTGGTTCGTTCGAAAGGACATCTCGGGCAGTACCACGTATTTGTCAATGTTTGAGACAAATATTGAAAATATTCTGGCCAAAAACAATCACAAACGCGGAATTGTGGAGACTCTCGCACCAGAAGCTTTTGGAGGCGGAGGTGGTCATTAGGAAGTGGCGAAGGCCTGGCCTTGGAGACCTGAAGAAAACCTGTCGAATGGCGCCCAAAGGGGAATCGGAAGAATGGTTGTCCCAAACCAACGTAGCGGCGTTCAACGAAGAAAGAGGCCGCCATTTTGAGCTCAGATTGGGCGGAGCTAGAGCATATTGCCCAAGTTCGGAGCAAATGGAAATATGTATTGAGAGCCCTATACTCCTGCTGAGGGGTATCATGACGGTACGATGAGTGTCGGAGATAGGGGAGGGGAGGGGGAGTTCTTATTTTGGCTATTTTACTTAATAGTTTTTTACTATGCATTTCAGCTTCATGATGAAAAGATATATCTGAGATCTTCGCAAAGCCTTTTCATTTGACATTTCACATAATAGAGTGTGGAAAACGTATTTTTTTTTACTTTCTGATTACCCTGATAAAAAGAAAAAAAAACTCGCAAAAAAAGCCCATTTATTTAATCACAATTCGTTTGTTTTTAGGGTTCCGTACCCGAAGGGTGCCAAACGGGACCCTATTACTAAGCCTCCGCCGTCCGTCCGTCCGTCCGTCTATCCATCCGCCTGTCTGTCACCAGGCGATACAGCCTGGTGACAGACGGGACAGAGCTAAACAACTGCAGAGCAATGATGCCCTCCATTATGTAGCAGTCACATAAACTACTATTATGTTACTGCTACATAATGGAGGGCATTAATACTCGAGAGTGTAGTTTCATAATAATATCACTCGAGAGTTTTAATGTCTAATTATGTACAGTTACATACACTAGTTTATCTACACCATATCAAAAGCTCTCTTTGATGTGTTCAGGAACCGCATGTTCGACCGGCATTGTGACATTGATCATTGCTCTGCAGTTGTTTAGCTTGTTCTGTAGTACCAACTTCACAGACAAACTAGGGGCGGCACGCAGGCGGGCGTCGGCGGCGTTCGAAATTTGAATGTAATACTTTGACAAACTTTGGTACATTATGGTCATGATGATCAATATTCGGATAAGAGAAGAGTTTTTTTTTTACCAAGAAGTTTATCATTATGCTGGTCGTAACGTGTGGTTTTTGGACGCAGTAAAGAGGGTTTATGATTCCTGTGTAGATAAATAAACAAAAGGGGTCGCTTATCCTATCATCATCAAAACATCCCTTAATTAACGCTCCAGTTTGTGTTAAATCTCACGACGAGCATCTTGGCTAGATTTGCTGCCGCTGAATGTATTATTTTAAGCCCGTTTGGAATTTACAGGCACTTTTCTTCCATAAAACTCGAGTATCTACTCCTTTCCATTACACCCTGTATCGGGGTTGTGGCTACGACTTTTTGAGCAGGAAGAGGTGCAGCTTTGAGTTCTATAGTTCCGTGAACAGAATATTTTATTCCGAATGAATTCTATAAAACTTTCTGACTTTAAAAGTGTTGTTCTAATATGCGGGTTGTCGTGGTTGTTCTAATGAATAAGAATCTAAAAACACGAATGTTGCGAGTGGCGATGTAAAAAATATTGAGGAGCAAGGCGATGACCGCTGTGGCGCAGCGGTTGTGGCTCTGCCTACCATGCGAGAGGTCCCGGGTTCGATCCCCGGCTGGGTGTAAAGAAAAAAAATCCCTAGGTCTTGGATGTTTATCTGTTTGTGACGTCGCTTTTTTGGTTCCCACGACACTGGGTATCCTAGTGTGGGGCCAGAAGCACTGAATGTGATTGTATGTAAATGTTTATGTATAGGTTTATGTTTAAGAATCCTTTGGGTTATATGTATATACTTCACAGGGAGACAAGAAAGCGTAGACGTAAAAATATTACGTATTCTCACACAGTCTTAAGCGCAAATTGTCTAACGTATTCTGGACGACTCTAGTCGCGTGGTACTTTGAATGCGACTTTTAAAAAGACGTAAAACACTTTTAGTTGGTAGGAACTTACAACATAGAAGTTTGCTTCCTTTTTTGTTTCTTGACTTGGTTGGCAGGTTAACCTACTTATTTCTATTATGGTTTGATTGAAGTGTAAGACAATATATATAGAATAAATTACACTTCTCAAACCGCTGTTTTGAACAAGATCATACATGGACGAGTTTGTCGCTGCTTTTATGGGAGAAGTGTTGGAGGAAATGGCTATCGCTGGAGATATTGATATCACAACACACTTGAAACACTGAAAATTAATACCTACTTGTCAATGTCATTAAACTGGTTGAAAAATACTAACGCTCCGTTGTACGAAGTTAGTTTTTTAATATCATTTACCTATTTCGCAAGTAAATTATAATATAAAATTAGACAATATGCTGGTTAGAAATAATGACATAATAACAAATAAACATCATTTCAACGTATGAATACTCAAATAGTATGTTAATTTAGGATTTTAAAAATCTCGACCATGTTAATTTTATGATCGATATGTATCGGAAAATATGATCGGAACACGATCGGAACTGCAATTTCATTAGACTTGAAATTTCGTTGGAGTTCAATATTGCATATGAGCCAGATAGAATACAGTTTTTGTCGTGCATTGGACAATTTGTATCAGAATTTAGTTACGCATCTATATCAGATCGCATATATAACTAACGGGATGAGAATTGGCTCCAGGTCCCCAGCATTTCAAATTTTCACGTAGTGATATAAGATATGGCATCTTCTTCAATCACGCCAGGCAACTATCTACCAGATTCTCTCTCCTATTTTATTTGTCCGTGTCTGACTATACATTTTTTGCTACAGGAAAACAGGGAAAGGAAGTTGTCCAATTGGTTGGTACTAACCAGTACGAATAACTTTTTAAATATAAAAAGGTACCGTAACACACTCAGAATACTGTACGGTATAACTTGGTTTATGCGAGTATATTGCTTGGGGTAAGCAATGTTACATGGAGGAGATACATGGTAGAATGGTCGTTTGTATCATCGTCAAGTAGCGGTCTGCGGTGTGGATAGAATATCAAGAAACCTACCCTACAAACGTCATAACTTTTAGACGCTTTTAAATAAAACCATTTAGTTCCACTTCTAACTTCTAAGACAATGTTTTAAGGTACCTATGATTATCGACGCAGAGACGGTCGCAGCGGAAGACTTTACAAACATGCTTGTATTTTACAAAGTTTCAAAATATCTTACCAAAATATCTTAAAATATCGTACCTACGTTCTATTCTAAGCCGTCACTAAGCGTATATACAATTTACTAACCCTTTCTTCTTCACCACTTTGTATTTTGGTATTACACAAAGATTCTCGTTTCGACGATACGAATATGCACTTCACTCAGTATTTGAAGAGAATCTGAAAGCAGATCAAATGACTAAATATATATGAAACTATACATGAATGGACTGTAAGTTGAGAGAAAATACAGGATATAAAAGGGTGTAGTGACATTTTAGGGAAATCTTCTTAGTGAAAAAGTGTGTCATAAAACTTATGATGACCCGAATTACCTGTGAAAAGACTTCACATTTATGTCACGTATAGATAAGTATATAATCAGTGTATACAGGAGTGCTCCCATGTCCTAATCATTAAACATGGTGGTCTGTCAGCATGCCCCTCACATAAAAAAATAACTTCACATAATGCCTGGACAATGCCAAAATATTTCGCATGGAATTTTTTATGTTTTAAACTCGGGAATAATACTTTGATGGGAACTTTTATAACCATGCATGAAACATACAGAATGTAGCAGAAAGGTACACCGGGGACGGCCCAAAAAACCATTAAAATCGGAGTTGCTCTCTTAAATCGGTTTCACAGCCAAACTTGTTTAGAATGATGTCCCTAACAACTCCTTAAAGGTTGACTAGCCCTTCTGTTACAGCCTTTATAAATGCACCAGAGTTTTCTACTATTTAACATGTCACTACAAGGCTAGATGTGCAGTGCTGATAAAGGTTATATATCACCTATTATGTACCCATGTATACGCAAAATTAACCGCATTTGTACCTAATTTGGTATCTACTACTGAATCTAGGTATTTGTATCTACAACTAAATCAACGTAGACACATAAATACTTTTGAACAATGCTTAAAAGTTTAGGCGAGAACAAATTTATAAAAACCTGACATCCATAGAGTGTAAGTAAAAAACTGTCGTTGCTTTGTTGTTGCAAGTATCTCCTTGAAAATCTCAAAGGAAATACAAAGAATACACAAAATATCCCTTGCTAAGCCCATTGTGTAATACCACACCACACGCCGCCGCCCCCGGCCTATTGGGAAAATAGTTGCATGAATGACATGAAAAATCCTCAAGGATATATTTGCCATAGAAACGATAGTCTAGTGGGAGTTCTGTTGCCACGGCGTCGTTTTTTTAATATAATGGTGTTTTATTTCTATTGTAAAAAAGCTACGGTTGTTGGATCAGTATCCAGGATATAAAAGAAAGGTGTAGAGGGCTGCTAGGGATATCATTCTAATCACTATGAAACTGATTATTTGATCAGAACAACTTTGTTTCCCACTTCTCCGTACATTTCGAGCCGGGCGATCAATTGATTTGTATAGAGGTTGAAAGAAAAGCTCAGATCAAGTCGGTTCCACAGTGAAAGTTGTTCAGAATATGTCCCTAAAAACCCCTAAGATATGCATACACCTTCCTGTTACACCCTGTAGATGAGTTTTGCTGTAAGAAAAGGAAAAAATAAGTTTCAAATGCTGCGTTTGTTGAAACTCACAAAAATCAAATAAAAAAACTAAAAAAAAACTATTTCAAGCCCTTTGAATCTTCCTCCCCGGTCAGGACGCGAATATCGTCATCACTTACATCGTCATCAGCCTGTCATATAGCCTACAGCTGAGTATTTAGGCCTCCTCAAGTACACGCCATTCAACTATATACTAGGTGCCATGCAACCGTAGCTTTCCAGCTATTCTCGCTATGTCATCGGATCATCCGGAATGTACTCTATATTCAGGCAAATGAGGCTACGTAATCTATCCTCTGACAGTCAACTCCACACATATTTCAAAACATAAACGATTATACGGTGTTTAAAGCCAGAATTCATCTCTCTGCGCGCGATTTTCAGTGCGGTATGCGCGCGTAGGCACCTTCTGCTAGTGGGCAGTATGCACGAAATATTAAAGCGCAGATTAAAAATACTGATTTGTACATTAAATATCAGGGCAAAGTGGTGGGTCGTGGCAGGTGAAGGGTAAAGGGTGAAGCGAAGCCCCCTTTATCCTTCGTGTTAGGTGGACATGATGTAAATAAAACAAATGTTAGAGCAAAATAAACATAAAGTTTGAATACACATAAAATATTAAATAAGATTTTATCGAATGACATATCGTCATGTATAAAACGGAGTAGAGCAGTGGGATTTGTTTTGAAACCATATATATTATCAGAATCCTAAAAGCAATTAGCCTAAAAATATTAAACATCTAACCTACCCATTAACAAATTAAAAAAACGTAAATTTCACAAGAACCCCCGCGCATAAAATTAAAGGTGTCGAATGTTCCTTAGAGGCTGTAACTTCTATCAAACAACTTTGAAAAGAATTTCAATCAAGAAGTCGGATGGAGGCACCCAAGTAGCAGTTTATCAGTACCTGTCTACCTATCAGTGAATTACCGAGACCTTTACTTCTAGACGAAATACAATTAAATACCTGCCCTAAAATTACTGTTCGATTCGCCCTTTTGTTTAATGTTGCAAGCTTTATTTTTACCCCTAGTATTTAAACATCGGTACAATAAAATCGGAGACATATCGTAAGATTAGAAAAATATGTAGATTGATTTAAAAATGGTAGTTTTTGAAAAGGATTCTATGGTTCGTTTTGACACTTCATACGTTTGTATATTGATCCGAGAATAGGTATTAAGGTACCTGCGTGTAGTAAGGGCCACAGTCTATTAAGGGCCACTCTCAGAAAAACACACTCTCAAACGTTTTACATGTTTCAACTCACGCACACTTAGAAAGGACCAATAGCAACGCTAATCTTATAGGGCACGTAGCCCACGGGCCGCCATCTTGTCAGTTGCCACGCATTCATCGCGAGCGTTAGACGAGCGTTATCGTGTTACTATTATTTTTTTGTGAAAATATAGAAATATTGTCAAAAATACGCTGTTTTCTGTGTTTTTCAACATAAAACAATAAATTTAAGTTAATAGTGTTGTCTAATCAAGGTAAGTTTTGACTTTTCATTAATAAATAAAGTCATTTTTAAAGAGTCTCGCATGATTCGTTGCAAAGCCTAATAAGGGCCACATTCGTGGCGGGTAAATGGGCCGGCTCTTATTAAACATATGAAAATATTACTTTCCAATCACACTAAGATAATTAATTGCTTAAAATACCTGTTTTTTTTTTCTTTTTCATTTGGTTTAGGCGTTTGGGAGACAAGATATATTTCATTTCTTTTTATCATTTCTTTGTTGAAAGTTAAAAAAGTCAAGTATTAAAGTTTCCAAAAAAAGGGTCAGAATTCGTGAATCTCTAATTATGTTTTGCTTTATTGATATCTTTTGCAAAAGCTTATTTTGCTTGTACAGGATCATGGAACCACCTCCTAAGAAGAAACGAGGTTCGTGGACACTGAAACAACTAGAAGATGCTATGACTGCCGTCCGGGGAGGAATGTCACGACGTGCAGCAGCCGCGCGTTATTCTATTCCCAGAAGAACTTTAGTCAATCATTTGAAAAGTGGCAAAGTCGAAAAACAAATTGGGCGTCGTACAATTTTAACAAAAGAGCAAGAGACTGATTTGGCCACGCGAATAAAAAGACTTGCTGCTGTAGGCTTACCGTTAAAACATAATCAATTCGACACCAATCTTACGTTTTTTGTGACGAAAATGACATTCCAAACAAATTTAATCGCTCCAAAAAACGAGCAGGAAAGGATTGGTTAAAATTGTATTTGAAGCGAAACTCCGATATATCAAAGCGAAAGGTACAGATCTTAAATCCAGGAAGGGCTCAGAAAGTTAATAAACCAATCGTAAATCAGCACTTTAACGAATATAAAAAATTATACGAAGAACTGATTAGAGAGAGCCCCGGACGTCTATATAATATGGATGAAAATATGGATTGTAGGTTAACCATACATAATCAACCAGTGGTCTTAGCAGAAAAAGGGGCTAAAAATGTGCCCTTGGTTGCACCAAAGCACGCAGAAAACGTAACTATTGCCATCTGCGTAAATGCAGTAGGCACTGCTATCCCGCCGATGATACTGTTTAAGGGGAAGAGAATGAAGCCAGAATTCAATGATAATTTGCCATCTGGATCATTGGTACGAATGGCAAAAAAAGGGTCCATGACAACGTCTCTGTTCACAGAATTCATCCATCACTTGGGAAAGTACAAAACTCCCGGCAAGTGTTTACTTGTTTTTGATGGCGCTTCTTGCCACTTAGATTATAGTATTGTAGACGCAGCGGAGAAAGAAAATATAGTTTTATACTGTTTGCCATCCAACACCACTCACTGGCTCCAGCCACTTGACAGAAGTGTCAACAAATCATTTGAGGTTTACTGGGATGAAGAAGCTTTATCATATCTGTACCAATACCCCGGCAGAACAATTACCAAACCCAGATTCAATTCCATCTTAAGCAAAATATGGTCTAAATGTATGACCCATTCCAATATTGTCAACGGGTTTAAAGCTACCGGGCTTTATCCTTTTGACCCAAATGCCATTCCAGATGAACCGTCAATGCCGACCAATCACCCGATGCAAGAAAACCAGGTCGGAGAACTAGACCAGTCGCAAGTGTCTCCGACTCCTGGCCCTTCAGGCTTGAGAGCCCAGCGCGCAACACGGAGCCATAGCAGTGATTCGGACGAGACCATTATTGATGGCTCGCCGTCTTTAATACAAAACTATAGCCTACCTTCTCCTGTTAGCAGTGTTGGAGTAAAGAAACGTTTGGTTGACTACACCACAACAGATTCTGGTTCTGAAGAATCTGAATCAAATACGCCTAGCGCTGCAATCAGAAGACCGATTACTTACAGCTCCGATTATTCCGTCAATATGACGTTTTCGCCTCATAAACGTCAGCCGCTATATAGCTATATAGCTCTTCTGAAGATGACGATATCGTGGCTGCGGCGCGAAGAAAAGAACGTACTCCCATTAAACCTGTCGATGTATCTTCATTTGTAAACATCAACAAAAGAAGGCGGGAACATTCTTCTACAGAAGACGATTCAGAAGACGAGGTTCCATTAGTCAGGTTGAAGTCTCAGAAAAGCACTAAAACTGAATTCCGACAACTAATACCGACACCAAACTTAGGTATCGTGAAGAGTACACCAAGGCGTAAAGCCATCAATTATAAAGCCCGGATAGTGACGAAAGATTTATTTACAGAAAGAGAAAACAGAAAAGACATCCAGAAAAAGAAAGTAAAAGAAAACGAACAGAAACGTAAGGAAGTAAAAAGTAAGGACAAACCTAGCAAGAAGGCAAACTCAAAGAAAGAATGCACAAATAAAAAAGGAAAGGCATGTCAAACGAAAAATAGTGGAGCTATTAAAGGTAAAAACAAAGTGAACCATGCAGATGATAAATGGTACTGCTATGCTTGTTTCACAGAAAATTTTGAAGACATGCGACAATGCCCAACATGCCAAAGATGGTACCACGAGGAATGTTTGGGCCTTACGAAAGATGACGTTGATTTTGATTGCTTATTCTGTAATTATAATTAGACATTTATGATCTGAATGACTGATCCGTTTATAGAGAATCATCCAAGGAAGGACAGACTGATCTCATTATTTTTTATGTGTGATCTCAAAATTACTATTCATAAGTGTAATAAGGGCCAGTATTATCTTTCCAATGTTTATTTTTATTGTTTTTGAAAAGATTTAAAAAGAGTTGCCAATAGTTTGTTAAAAATGTATATTCTTTGTTTAAAATATACATGTTTAAAGTGTTTTCGAAATAGTTTTGTTTCTGTGAGTTTAATAAGGTCCATTATTTTGTTTTTCTGTTAATTAAACATTTAATTTATATATTTTTGATGCTAAAAGTTGATGCATGCTAGAAAAAAGTAATATTTTGTATTTTTTTTCTTGATTTCATATCTTAAATTATAAGTTGAAAAGTGGCCCCTTTTAAAATACGGTGGTTTAATAAGGTCCACAATAAGCTTTTTTTAAAAGGACTAAATTAAATTCACATCTCATATGTTTCACCAACATTTGTACTTTTTCTGTATCCCAATAAAGCAAATATTCTTCTAAAGACTTGTTTTTATTCATAATTTCATTAGTAATATTAATACATTATTTTTTAATTAAGGTGGTCCTTATTTACCGCACTTACCTTAATTCCTCGTATGAAAAAAGTTACGTTCGAACTGTTACCTAAAAAATAATTAATTTCGGAGTGGAAATTAGTCGATTAACGGCAATGAATGAATTGGTCAACTAAGACTATAACACAATTTTTTTTCTATCATAAAACGGCAACCTACCGACTGTAACTTTGGTTTCAGAGTATAGTTATACACAAAGATTGTGTGGAGCCATTCTTAGAAGTAGCATTTAACATTCGTCAACAGTAGGGCCAGAGCTATACGTCGGTCTCGCATCATTTTCAAAGCGAAGCAACGAGAAGTATACCTCGCGCCACGAGTTATGAGCGGTGGCCTTCAATGCGCAGTAGTCACATTTCAATACCTTTAAATATTCGCAGTAATTCTCGCCAACGTCGCCCAACGAGCTTAATTCGTGGCGCGAGGTATAGAAGAAGAGCCAAACGCTTTTAAGAATGGATGCACCACAGACCAGATATCGAGATAGACGCAGCAAACACGGTAGAATGTATGAGAACCAACCGTGTAACTTTTTCACTACCTACTGTGACGTCACGAGCGCCTTTTAGTGATGGGTTGACATGTTAATCGTGAAACAGAGTCAAAGGCGCGCCGCCAAATCGATTCAAAATGAGCGCTGCTGCGGGAATCCCCTACCTACCACGACCACGTACCTACCGCGTTGCCTTTTTGTCAGTAAGCCGGCAGTGTTTCGAGCGGGAGATCGTATCGTAGCATCGCACCCGGATATCACATCATAGAGTGTTAAAGTATGTATTTGTCTGTAGAACCTATTTACCTTTTATTATTCATGTGTAAATCCGTCCAGCCCCCTTATTTAGTAACTCGAATCGATCTTATACTGTGGAATAGTATCAGATTTCTCATAGTTATATACAATCAATTGACACTGCGTTGCATTTGACCTGGCTCAAGCAGGAATAATAACCAGAGCGAAAAAGTTTTCGAGTTCAGAAAACATGAACCTTATGTCATTGTACATAAGAGTCACTGACAGTTCGATTCGCATACTTTTTCGACGCGTAATTATTACTGCTTCCTACACTGGATTAAAGTTACTAATTAAGGGGGCTGACTAGAATAATGTAGGTAAGGTAAAACGGGGTGTATTGATAACCAAGGGTAAATAGAAATAACTCTTAGGCCCACTACTTCGTAAAGTATTAGAGAAGAGAGATTATCTCTATTCTCCCCTGGGTATCAAAATACACTCAGTTTTACTACAGTATTACCTACTTACTTGTTCAGTCTTGTTCTACCTACCTATTTATCTTTTTTAAATCATTCCTCTGTCTTCTACTCATTCCTCTCTCGAAGTGAATCGATGTTGTATCGACAGAGAAATTAATTACTAATCGACTTTCTATGTAATGCTGAGTTACACGAAAAAAGCTTAAATTTTAAGTCATGATTAAACTAATTTAATCACGAGAATCCATCCAGCGGGTTGGGCTGTGCTTTGATATGTCAGTCAGTCAGTCAGTCAGTCACTCAGTCTTCTTTTATATATTAACATAAAATGAATACATAACAATCTCACATATACGTTATTCTACTACTAAAATATAGATTGCAATGAAAATGCAACTCAGAATTATCATTCTTCCGTCAACAAAATCGAATCGTCCAGCGATTTTGCAAGAATCGTCGCATTGTACAACACTATCTGATTAAATCGACAGAAAAATGAGCAAATCGACTGTACCATGCAACTGTAAGGTTAACGAAAGTATAGTTTGCTTCACTGTTCATTGAGGGCTACGAAAGGATATCCATGAATTGTGTAAAGTGGAAGCAGCAGTGGATGAAGTCCATGGGAAATATACGCTATGGTTCAACCTATCTCAGTAAAAACGGGAGACGCTACTCGAAATTAAAAATAATTGATTATTAAATAAATTAGGCGAATTTCAGAAATAAAATTACTTACGTATGAAAGGTAACGCCGTTGTTTTCTTTGGAAACAACATTGCTTGAGTTTTTGTAATTCACAACGGCACAGTAAGGCATTTTTATGTTTATTAGTACACGGCTTACATTCGATCAGCCAGAGAGCGACTGAGCCGGGATGAGCGGAATCCGCCTATTAAAAACACGCGAAGTAGGTAGACTTTCGCTGTCTATCTCGATATCTGGTCTGTGGGATGCACTTATGTGTAGTTGTATTGGCTGGCATGCTGAATCTTAATACGCGTCGCGTCGCGTCAGTACCACAGAACACAATTACTCTGAGTCAGTACGCGTCGAGCTGTCAAACAGTACACTTGTGCTACTTGCTATTATTTCTCACAGTACATTATATTACAGTACCCACATAATTTTGAAAGTGCATTGGAAATCTTAAGATGGTTCTTAAAAAGTGAACCATGAAAAATACATACCTGATATGTTTTTAATTTATTTTTAAAATTTTGTGTGTACTTACATAAACAAATACAAGATGTGTTAAACATTGTACATATATTTTAGCGTAATAAGGATCCACATACAAACCTATATGGTTTCCGTGGACCTATTGTCAGATGTAAATTTATAATTTCTGCTTATAATAAACGAATAAAAAAAAATAAAAAAATAAGTGATTGCTTCAAATTGCCTCATTATTTATATCTCGAGTGGTTAACTGAGAATGACTGAGAATAACTAAACTGCCAAGTGCGAGTCGCACTCGCGCACGAAGGGTTCCGTAACACCGCGCAAAAATACTGGATTGCTCTTATGTGTGCCTCTATTTAAACCATTCATTCTTATTATTTTTACTTTTATTTTGAGACATACCTATTTACGTGTTTTTTACCAGGTGAAATGGTAATGTTGCCTATTTTCTTATATATTTATTTTTAACTGAGCATTTCAGAATAATTTATAAAATATAAATATGAAATCATTGCAACAAGACTAAAATGTCTTTGACATCACACGAAACAGTTTTTAAATTTTTTTTTGTTTTGCCCCCTAGTTGAGCGCCACTTTTTTGAACCATTTCATTTCTTATTATTCTTTCTGTAATGCTTAAGGAAATAACTATATTACGTAATTTTAATAGAATTTTAGGATCAGTAGGTATGGAGATGAGGAGGGAATGGTTTTATTTTGGCCATTTTCTTAATATTTTTTTAACATAGCCAGGCAGGCACATAACATACAGAAGCATAATTCTGCACGATGTTTTACAATTTCCCAGGTAGTTCCATGAAACAGTAAAGATTAGAAAATATAAGAGGTAGACTTAGTTTAATACAAGTTATATTTTCTCCGAGATGCAGTATAAGTTCTCGAAGATATTTCCTAGTTACGACTGGAAAAGTGATAGGCCTGTGTGTGAGGCTTTACATTATTTTATTTTGTGTTTGTAAAATGTATACTCAAATTCTTATTCATAATCGTAATGGTAAGGCAACAAACCATTAAAAAAATATTACATAGCGTCACGCCTTTTTCCATACGGGATGGCAGATGCACAATTGTGCCCACTTTGAGCCAGTTATTCAATACTCCAATTTGCGTGACAGCTATGGAGTAATGAAGGTATCCTATCACCGTTAGTATATACATAGTATACTGTACTTATGATAAATTCATTATCTCATTGGTACATGGTCAAGAATCGAACCTGCATCTCCTGTGTGAGAAGCAAGCGTGAGACCCATTAGACCACGGAGCTCTTTATATAATATACTTTGTAATAAATAATCCACTCCAATAATTTTATGGAGTCTCGTTTTCAGCAGTCTACACCTTTTGGTTTGATGTTGTGCTTATAATTGCGTTAAAGCAAGAGAGGCTTGAATCGTACCAATCACTAGAGGGCGACTACCTAACTACCTGAGTGTCCGATAAATGCGCGCTTGTTTCAAATAACATTTCAATCTCCGACAGAAGAGTTAGGGCGAGGGTGTGAATAAAATTTAAATAAATCCTTAATCGGGGATTAATATAACCTTAATTTAAGATTCAGCTTTGCCCACAGTTTTATTGCCGAATTTGTATTCGATGTACCATGTACCGTTGCTACAAGGATACCTTAAACTAACTTATATTGACCAACGCACCAACATCTGCTTGAGTCAATACATTTTGAAGCGAAGCGCAACTTATTTACTCCACTATAAAGTAATCTACAGATTTGATTTTTGGGTTATCAGAAAATGAATATTATTTTAAGATTCTCACTGAAGGAAACCGCGGTTGGATGAAATTTTCTCGATTGAATTTAATCACGAAAAGACCTCTAAATTGTTTTGTTTTTCCTGTAATTCTGAAATTCTGACTAATTTAATTGCGGAATTCATTCAAAATGTGGATATAACGAATTCGTAAACTTTTCTTGAAAGTCTTATTGACAAAATAGCGTAGTTTATTTTTAAACCATTTCTATGTGGTTTGGCGCTACGTTATTTTAGTTTCAGTCGAGCGCATTGTTTGCGCTCTCTTTTCTTTCTCATGTGGAAGTAATTAACGCTGTCTCTTTCGTTTACATTCAAATTTCCTTTCATATTTTTTTTCTTATCACCGACAATGGGTGTTGTGAAATGCCTTTGAAGCGTTATTCCTCCTAAAAAGAAGACACTTTCGGAACCCAGAAAAAATAGATGTTATGAAGACGATCCGTTTCCTCCCATCGAAGTGTTTAAAAACATCATAAGGTCATTGGGAACTGAGGTATGACGACCTCTGTGGCTGATCGGTTGTGGCTCCGCGACCTCTAGGTCGCGGATTCGATCCCCGCAGCCCAGGGGCAAAAAACACAGGTCTTGGATGTTTATCTGGGTGTGAGGTCGCTGTTTCTGGTACCCACGACACAGGGTATCCTAGTGTGGGGCCAGAAGCAGCGTATATGCATGTATTTAAATGTGGTTATGTGGTTAACTATATGAAAAAAAAGTTTTCACACGTTTTTAGTGAAATCTTATTTTTAGGGTTCCGTACCCAAAAGGTGCCAAACATAACCCTATTACTAAGCCTCCACTGTCCATGTGTCTGTCTGTCTGTCCATCCGTACGTTAGTGGGCTGTATCTCATGAACTCTAATATATGTATTTCTGTTGCCACTATAGCAACAAATAATGAACTATACAAGATTTATTAAATTAAAGGGGGTTCCCATATAAGAGACATGTTTTATTTAATACCCCACGCGATATAACAAATCATATCATGATTCAAATATGATCGTAGATTTTGTGGCTCATCACATGGTCGGGTGGCGCAATTGATGTGATATCGATCGCGCAATGTATTATTATTAGTGTGCTTGAGTTTCTTGTAAGATAGTACGGAACCCTTCGTGTGCGAGTCTGATCCGTACTTAGACGATTTTTAGCTCCCAAGAGATAGGTACCTCTCTTGGGATCTAAAAGGAGTATTGATATGGTTCTTGCGTAAAAAACAGGAATTCAAAATATATTAAAAAAATATTTGCCGGGGGCACTATTCTGCCGTGGCGGCTAACGTAACAGCCATGTTGCAGAGAGAGCTGTTATGAACTTATTAAAATATTTTAATGTAGTTGTGTCGAAAATTTCATCCACCACGAATCGAGTTGTTACCTTTTTTTTTGTGTGCGATGGGAAAAAATGGTATTAACCATGCCCGGGAGTCAGATTTGCCAGAGGCAATTATAAGGAGAGCAACATCTTCGCGAGTAAAGTAAAAGGCTTGAGATGCGCGCAAATACTAGACTAATTTATTATAGGAAATCCTAGCTTATATACTAGGTTGGTACATGTTATTAATGACGTGCATAAGACATAGTGCGTGATGAATATAAATATATCTTATCTGTGACGGTCGTCAACTTATCTTAACATTACGTGAAAATATGACTAACATAGTCGACCGGCACAGATACTCCCCCCTTTAGGGAAAAAAATAAATGAATGTACTTATGAAAATGGAAAAAAATCTAAGTTACTTACCTTATCAAACTTATATCAACTGCAATAATAACTAGTATTATTTTAATAAACATAAATCAGATAGTAATTGTGCATACTTCAAATTAATCTAAAGGTAAATCTTACACGAATTAAAAAAATAAAGGAACTACGGTTATGTGAATTCTACATGAGTTCAAAGAATTACTTAATATTTACCTACAGGCGAGTCTTGTATCTGGCCGCACACTACATAAAATAAACTAAAAACTGGAAAACAGAAAAACACTAGGAAAATGGGGCTTCGCGGTTAGTAAACTAACCTAAACTATAACTGGAAAAGATACGCAGGAGAGTCGTCTGGTGCTGCAGCCGCCCATATTTTTCAGGAATCGATGAGTCAATTTACATCGCACGTCGTTGAAGTTGTAATCACTGTTTGTTTATAATTGCGACCGTACCTACATAAGGATGATTGTGCTGAATCAGCGTCAGCATTAAATCTGTAACCTTGGCTGTAGGCAGTCAATGATCTCGTACGTCATATGTACGTGCGTGCTCTTCACTCTTGAGTGAATATTAAGTTGTCGATTGATGAAATTTGTGTGCCTAAAAACCTTGGGATTTGGCAACATAGGGCACATCTTGTACACCAATCGTTATATATATCTCTCTCTCTTCAGTGATTTGATTATTCTTCGTGCGATGTTCTTCCTGGATGATTTCAATATTCGTTGAATTAGGTATTTCGATGATGTTTCAATACTCTTCTGGGGGCTGGAACGGCTTCCTATGTGTTGAACTTGAAATGCTGCTTGCTGTGAATGAATTTGCCGACGCGTTCGTTTCTGCTGGTGCGAGCTCCATTTTGATAAATCAGCAGTCGGCTGACTATCGGGTCATTGTTCTTGCGGTATCTTGAGTTCGATGCGGGAAATAATAATAATAATAATAATAATAATAATACCTTGGACATTATTGACACACATTGATCTAGCCCCAAACTAGGATTCCCTGAATCTTGGGTACTAGACAACGATACACATACTTATATAGATAAATATTATACTTAGATAGATAAACAACCATGACTAGGGTACAAACATCCGTTCTCGTCAAACAAATATTTGCCCCCACCGGGACTCGAACCCGGGACCCTTGGCTTCATAGGCAGGGTCACTGCCGTCTCGGCCATTCGGGTCGTCAAATCTTCGGTTGAAATAATTTATCTTTTGGCTTCTGGTCCATTTTCAAATCTGGTCCGGTCATGGCTTGCTTGATGTCGTCTTGGTTTGGGTGGGGTCTTGATTATGGAGTTCTGCAGCGTGGTTTGAAATCGGTATGCAAACCGAAGTCGGGGCTCGGCGATCTTGGACGAAGTGCTTCTTGCTTGCACTTCTAACGTGGCAGCACACGGAGTTTTCTTCGCGGCTGGGTCCATGCTGCTATTACCGAAGGTTGCTGATGTTCAGAAGTCGGGTCACCACTTTGCCAGAGGCAATTATAAGGAGAGCAACATCTTCGGGAGTAAAATAAAAGGCTTGAGATGCGCGCAAATACTAGACTAATTTAGTATAGGAAATCCTAGCTTATATACTAGGTTGGTACATGTTATTAATGACGTGCATAAGACATAGTGCGTGATGAATATAAATATAGCTTATCTGTGACGGTCGTCAAATTATCTTAACATTACGTGAAAATATGACTAACGTAGTCGACCGGCACATCAGACCTCTCTGCTATGTCTGGGTCCCTATACATTGAGCGGGCATCAGCTCGTGTAGTATATGGACTAAAAAATAACCCCAGTAAATGTGTACAGTTATCGATAATCGATTTAACTGTGAGCCATGGCATCGAGTTGTTACCATATTTGCCTAACAAACTAATGAGAGAAGGCATTTAACAATACTTTGATTATCTGTCAAACTTAAGTTGGCAGTTGTATTTCATTTGGTACTTAAATTAGCCATGAAGTTGCAATGTTGCGTCACTTTTCACATATAGATTCGACAGTTGATTTAACTTGAAAATGTATCGTAAGTTTATTTACTTATTAATAACTTCATCACTACCGTCAGTTACATTACAACGCAGAATGGTGATTTATTCAAAACTGAACAATAACTTGAAATGAGTTTCGAGGCTTCTAACACAAGCTTTAAAGTGGCTGCTTTGATAAATAAACCGAAATGAAATTGTAATGAATTGAGAACCTACTCCTTTTTCAATTCCGTTAAAAAGAAATGATTTTCTGAAGAGATAATTACCCTAGAGTTTCTTCAAAGGAAGAACTTAGTTTTGTTCCTGGCTTGAATTATTCCTAATGAACGAACTGAAATCAAATTAATGTTAGGGCCATTTTCCGAAAACAATAGTTAGTCGTCATGATTTATTTAAACATAGGTAATTACTATTAGCCGTCATGAATTATTATATTTAATATTAATAACTTTGTCGTAATGATTAATATTATCTTTAATAGTGTTTCTTTTTGATAAACCGTCTTTTCCACTTCCTGTTACACGATGATGTAAAAGACGGTAAGGCGTTTCCGGCTGTGCTAAATAAATTCAAAATTTATATTTTTGCTTCAATATATTATAAAATGTTACTAACTCTACTACTCTGGAGACCTTAAAATATATTTAACTTCATTTGTTTTCATTTAGTTCAGTGTGTTATACTTCCGGCATGATTGCCAATACATTTTATATTAATATTTAGCCTGTGTATAATTTTAATAAAATTAGATACTGTTAGAAACCAGAGGCCGAGATGATTTTTAAAAAGAAACACACTGAAACTGACTGATTATAATTTGAACAGAAATGGACTCTAATAACAATTATCAAAACGAATAAAGATATCGGACAGCGTGACAATAAAAATGGTGAGGTGTTGAGTCTATGACGACGGCTGAGCAAGTACCTCGCACGCGATCGATCAAGCATTCTTCTCACGCACCCATTCTGGGGCGTGGGGAGTCAGGGTCAGATCATCGGATCTCTTCCTGAAGAAGCGCCTCTGTCCACTCCTATGGACAGGTCATCGGGGGGCCCTCGCGGGCGGTGGAGATGTTCTCACGAGGGGTGTTCCTTTGGATGATCGCCGGCTAGGCAACCAGGTCGCGTGGCAGGCGGCGGCGGTCGGGCGGGCGCGCGTGGTACGGCGCCATGTCGCGGATGTGCGGATGATGAGAGCTATCCGCACGCGCGAACATGCCCTTCGCCAGCCTCTGGACAAACTGGTCCACTGGTTCCCATCTGAGGTCCCTCTGGATCGTCGCATTCCTCACGTAGCGGGGGGCGTCGACGATGGTACGCAAAGAGAGGTTCTCTTGGGCTCGGAGTCTCCGTTTGTTCGTCTCCGAGCACAGGGCGTACCATGCCGGGGCCGCGTAGGTGAGGCGGGATCTCACGTAGCACTTGTAGATCCCGAGCTTCGCCCTCAGAGGGAGGCTGGAGTCGAGAAGTGGACGCAGCTTGGCGCGTGCCACCTTGACCTGGTTGACGACGTTGTCGACATGTTGCTTCATGGTGAGCCGGCGATCGATGGTCACTCCCAGGTACCTCACCTGCGGAGACCACGCGATGTCCTGTCCTTGGAGCTGGAGTGGTGGTGGAAGGGGGGACTGGCCTGTGATGAGCGCCTGCGTCTTCCCAACGTTGACGGACAACCGCCACTTGGCGAGCCAGTCGGGCAAGATGTCCAGGGTGCGCTGCAGTTTGACGGCAGCGTGCCGTGCCTGGATCGACGACGCGTAGTAGGCAGCGTCGTCGGCGAAGAGTGCCAGCTGGGCACCCGGCCCGACGGGGATGTCGTCCGTATATTGGGAGTAACAGGCTGGAGACAGGCAGGACCCCTGAGGGACGCCGGCTGCAACGGGGTGTTCCTCGGAGACGGCGTCTTCCACCATCACTCGGAAGCGGCGATTTTTCAGGAAGGAGGCGATGATCTGGACCAGTCTTCTTGGGGCTGGAGACGTCGACAATTTGTACAGCAACCCCTCGTGCCATACTCTGTCAAACGCCTTCTCCATGTCCAGGAGTACTGCGACAGTGAATTCCTTCTTGTTTAAACAAACCGTCATGTCATTCAGTACTCTGGTGAGCTGAAGCGTCGTAGAATGCTCGGGCCTGAAGCCGAACTGTTCTGGGCGCGGCTGGATGTGGGGCAGTAGCTTCGCCAGCAGGAGTTTCTCAAACACCTTTGAGATGGTACTCAGTAGAGTTATCGGCCGATAGCTCTCAGGCAGCTTGGAGTCCTTGCCCGGCTTGGGCAACATGATGACCAAGCCCTCCTTCCATTGGGTTGGGAAGTGGCCCGTGCGCAAGATACCGTTAAACAGGCGCGTAACGGCCGCCACAGTACGTGGCGGCAAATGTAGCAGCGCCATGTTAGGTATGCGGTCTGCGCCCGGGGCTTTCCTGGGCTTGGTACGTCTGAAAGCACGCATGATCTGGCCGGGCGTGACGACGGTTGGGTCCTCTTCGGGAGCTATCGGCGAGGCGAAGTACTCTCGCAGGTGTCTCTCGACTGCTGCGACGTGCTCCACATCATCCGTAGGGTTCGGCTTGAACTGCTTCTCGAGGCATTCGGCGAAGATCTCCGCACGGTCTTGGGCTCGAAATCTTGGTAGGCCGTCGCTGCCCAGGATTGGTCGGACGGGAGTTGGAGTAGTCGACAAATCCCGGCATAGGCGATGCACGGAGGGGACGTGGTCGCCCATGGACTCGACGTGGCGTTCCCAAGATTCTTCGGCGTGGAGATCAAGTCGGCGCTTCAGCTCTGCCGTCATGGCGTTGAGCCTGGTCTTCATCGTTGGGCAGCGGGTTTGCTGCCACTGCTTCCGGAGAGCGCGCTTATCGCGGATGAGTGCGCGTAGCTCAGCAGGAAGAGGATTGGGCTTCCCCCCGCGAGCTACGGTGTGCGATGATAGGTCGAGCGCGTCTCGGATCTGGGTTGTTAGCAGCGATGCCAGGCGGTCAACGTCTTCCGGCTGGTTGACTGGACATGTGGTCGAAGACTGGTCGAGGGCGGCGGTGAAGGCGCCCCACTGGTAGCGTCGGCGTGATGCTGGCGGAGAGACCAGGGTGGGCAGGTCCGCCAGGACGAGAAGTACTGGCCTGTGGTCCGATGGGAGGTCAGGGAGAACCTCCTGGCTCGGCGGAGTCCGGAGACCTCTGACGACTGCGACGTCGATGGTGTCCCAACCGGCCCGCGAATCGAAGTGGGTGGGCTCGTCGGGACCGATGACATCGTAGTTGTGGCTCACGGAGTCGGCAAGGATGGCGCGTCCAGCTGGGCACACCCTGGTGGAGTTCCAGACGGTGTGCTTGGCGTTGAGGTCGCCAGCGACGAGTGTCGGATGCGGCGACTGTAGCAACCCCCGTAGCTCGGCGGTGCGGATTGGTGTACTGGGGGGCTTGTAGGCGGCGTAGAGTCGCAGCACCTGGCCGGCGACCTGGAGGTCGACGCCCAAAGTATACAGGGATGTATACTCCTGGGCGTCAACGAGCTGGTGGACGATCTTCCTGCCGACGATGACTGCCAAGCCTCGAAAGGCCCGGCCGCTGGTGGACTTCTCGTCCTTGCGATAGACGAAGTAGCCGGGCAGCGACAGCTTGTCGCTTCCGGCTAGGAATGTCTCGCTGATGAGCATCACGTCGACGCGGTAGTCCCTCAGGAACACGTGGAGCAGCCGCTTCTTCCCTGTCAGCGACTGCGCGTTCCAGTGGACGACCCTGAGCGGCTCATGCATTGCGGAGCAGAGCGGTGAGTCTGCCCAGGGCAGTGGGGTCGCTGAGGAGGGCGAGCAGGGCTGTGAGGTGCCCTAAGTCCTGCTGCCCTATCGCCGCAGCCGGAGTGGCGGCGCCAGCGGCGGCCGCAGTCTCGCTGGCGGCGAGAGTAGCCGCCGCGGCGCCGGCGGCAGGTGGAGCCGTCGCCTTCTTCTTCTTCTTCCCCCCCCGCTTCGTCTTCTGCCTGGGGGCTCCGTCGTTCGCCTGCGCCATAAGCGAGGCGGGCGCCGTTGGTTCCTGCAGATCGGGACGAGGCAGAGGGGGAGGCTGCAACTTCTTGGGCCCGGGCGCGTTGGTGAGCGCCACAGTGCCGGCCTTCTTGTTCCGCGCCTCCTGGCGGAACACGGGGCACGTCGCATTGTTTGCCGTGTGCGGTCCACCGCAGTTGGCGCACGTCGGCGGCTGGTCTTTCGGGCGGGGGACTTCCCGCGCCGAGTGGGACCGCCGCAACGTACGCACGCTAGGGGGCGGTGGCACATATGCGACGAGTGCCGGAATTGCTGGCACCTGTGGTACTGGGCCGGGCCCTGCTTCGAGCGCCAGGCCTCGATCTTCACCCCCGGCATGTACAAGAGCTCCGTGATCTCGTACACAGCGCCGGGGGCACGGTCGGGATTCTTCTTCAGGCTGGCGAAGAAGATGCAACCGGGGCGCCCCTTGCGCGCCCGGATCTGCTTGCAGTACTCGGCCTCCACACCGAGTTCCGCAAGTGCCGCGACGATCTCTTCCGGCGTGGTGTTTGAAGGCACGCCGGAAGCGCCGCACGCGGTCTGCTCCTCGCTTTATATAGGCGCGCTGCTGCCCGCCCCACGGCTGCCTGCCGAAGCCGCTAACACGGCCTCTCCTGACACCCTGGCGTCCTCGACAGGACTCTCAGGCAGATCAGGCGTTGAACAGGGCCCAGATGCTGATCCAGGCTGACCTGGTGCAGACGAGGGACCCGGTTGATCAAAGTCTCGCACACCGCTTGGATCAACTTCTTCATCAGTCGGATCTGAAACCACACATATGTACGCAACGTTACAAATTACAGTGGTTGCGAGCAGTTTTACCTGTGTTAGTTTGTTAAGGTTTTGTTTAGTTGCCCATAGCCACACAATAAATTAACTGAAAATAGATAAGTTGAAGCAAATTCATTTATGATCTTATTCAAATCACAAACCAATAGCCCCAGATAGAACAAACAGACCAACATTCATGCACCACAACACCAATGACAGAGGACAGAAGGCTCTCAGTTCAGTCTCCGGCATCGGCATTGAGATCGCTAACTCCAACTCGTAGAAGGTGAAGCGCTGTCTTGGGGCTCATGGGGCACAAGCACAGCAGCGGCGCTCGGCAGGACAACGATTCTGGCTCAGGCTCGTAGAAGGTGAAGCGCTGTCTTGCGGCTCATGGGGCATAAGCACAGCTGTGGCGCTCGGTACTGCTAGGGCGCGCGCGGTGCTGCTAGGGCGCGCGCGGCTAATGGAGCGCGCGCGGCTTCTGAGTCGCGCGCTGCTGCTAGGGCGCGCGCGGCTTCTGGAGCGCGCGCAGCTGCTGGGGCGCGCGCTGCTGCTAGGGCGCGCGCGGCAGCGCTCGCGCTCTCCCGCCAACGGCGCCAGCCGTGGCGGCTGCTGGAGCGTGCGCGGCTGCTGCTAGGGCGCGCGCGGCTGCGCTCGCGCTCTCCCGCCAACGGGCGCCGGCCGTGGCGGCTGCTGGAGCGCGTGCGGCTGCTGGGGCGCGCACGGCTGCTGGTCGTCATCGGCAAGCAACCTAGCGTTAGCAGACAGCTCATCAGGCCCCGGAGTCATCTGATTGGCAGCCAAAGCAGGCTACTGGTCCGCATTGATGTTGAGCTGGCTAGAGCGTCAGGTGGTGAAGATGAGGCATCCTGAAGTTCATCTTTAATGTCATCTGAAATCACAGTCGACATCAGAACCTATTATGCGAGCATAGCCCTGTCACTCAGCTTCTTTCAACTCTTTCATAGTCTCACTCTACTCACACACCATTTAAAAATAGCACTTTTCAGACATCAGCAAAACACTCCTTTCCTTTATGGCAATCATCACCATTTAAAAATACCACTCTTCAGAGATTGGCAAACACTTCTTTCCTTTATGTCATTCATAACACTCCTACGTGATACGTGGTAACCAGAAGTAGCGTAGCGTGCGAAGTGGCGCCCGAAGTGAGGCTGAGGTCCGTCGCGCCGTAGCTCAGGAACTGGCAGCGAGGCAGCAAGGGCCGTCGCGCCGTGGATCGGGAACTGGCAGCGAGGCAGCAAGGGCCGTCGCGCCGAGGCTCAGTAACTGGCAGCGAGGCAGCAAGGGCCGTCACACCGAGGCTCAGGAACTGGCAGCGAGGCAGCAAGGGCCGTCGCGCCGAGGCTCAGGAACTGGCAGCGAGGCAGCAAGGGCCGTCGCGCCAAAGCTCTGGAACTGGCAGCGAGGCAGCTTGGGCCGTCGCGCCGAGGCTCTGGAACTGGCAGCGAGGCAGCAAGGGCCGTCGCGCCAAGGCTCTGGAACTGGCAGTGAGGCAGCTTGGGCCGTCGCGCCGTAGCTCAGGAACTGGCAGCGAGGCAGCAAGGGCCGTCACACCGAGGCTCAGGAACTGGCAGCGAGGCAGCAAGGGCCGTCGCGCCGAGGCTCAGGCTGTAGACCGTCGCAACCCGTTGGAGCTCGACTCGATTAACGTGAACAGAAGGCGTCCCAACTGTCACCCCGGTAACCGACACAGTGTGGGACTTACAACTACTAAGTTTGCCATAAACACTGTTCAGCACCGACGGATACGGGTGCACTCAACGCAACGACCGCACCGGTCCGGTAGGTAGCGCAATCCCATACCGCAAAATAACGCCCCAACTGTCACACCGGTAACCCAAACAGTGTGGGACTTACAACTACTAAGTTTGCCATAAACACTGTTCAGCACAAACGGATACGGGTGCACTCAATGCAACGACCGCACCGGTCCGGTAGGTAGCGCAATCCCATACCGCAAAATAAACAAAACAGCATTTAGAGGTAGAGGCATTAAGTTGAGCATACCCAGAAAGTGCATACCACGGGAAGGCCCAGCATAATAAAAATCACCCAAGGTATCACCAATCGCCGTCTAGATATTTTGATACACATTGCACAGTGATCACCACATATTGTCATAAAGGTAGTCAGTAAGTCTGTAGTCACACATAAGTAAGAGAATAAGTCTACGAAAGGGATAATTAACAAGATAGGTTAAGGGAGTTTGCAATTATGTACTTTCCTATTACAGTGACACAGTACCATGTGGATCAAAAATCTATGGGCTCTCACATTCGAAGAAAGCGGCACACGTCTCGGGACACCACTCTCCTCGCCAACACTGCATAACTTAAGCACATATTTGAGTGCTAATGTTATACTAAACCAGGCTCACAGCCTCCAGGCCCCACGGCCTCCAGGTACTCAGTCTCCAGGCCCACGGCCTCCAGGCTTATAGCAGAGGCCCAATTTTCCGCTTGCTATAGCCCCCGTGACAAAAGTCACGCCAGATTAGTATCTGCAGACGGTTGCACCGTCTCATATAGCCGGGAACACCCGCTGCCGAGTCATAGCATCCTTTATCCGCTACGGCTCGCCGACGCCCTCGAAGAAAGCTGCGCAGGCGTCTGGTGTCCACTCGCCACGCCACAGCACCATGTGCTGCTGTACCCGTCAGCAGTTCAAGCTCGTAGCGGTGGTGAGGCAGCTCCTGCACAACCTTGTAAGGGCTGCTCGGAGTCCAGGCTTGCCAGCACTCTGCGAATTTTTAGAGACAAAACCAAAGTCACCATTAGAAAACGTCTTAGGTTCCTTACGACCTTCATTAGCATGCGCATTCTGTCGCCGCTGGTTGGCAACGAGCAACTCTGTTGCACGCTGTCGACTCAATGTAGTCAGTTACAATAGTGAAGCCTACACCCACAACATAGGGCCTCTAATGCTGCAGAGCTCGCAGCGTACTTTATTTCCACACCTTGTAATAACTTACTGTAGTAGGAAACTCCACCATATCTTCGCGCGAAACCTGCTATTCCGGTCTCTAATTGAAATTAATTCTTTTCCGAGTGAGTGCAGCAATGCATTCGGTTTTCTGAACAAAATCACAACTTTATCATGGCTCGGCCATACCTGACCCTCGCTAATAGTCATGCCTGCCAAAACATTCAATATCCTTCGCTAGGAAGGGACATTATTATTAGAACCACTGTATATTGAAGTACTCGAACCTCCCCATGTATTCTTCCTAGATTGCCTATTACAGGAAGCTTGCCTGTGTCCTGACTGTCCCACAACATGTGAAAATCATCATCTTCAAAACTTGCGCTTTCTACAAAACGCAACGGGTTTGCCTTTCGTGGGGATCATACTTTGTGACGTACTAGTACGAACGGTAGACGGAATATTTTTATGCACCCTAGGCTTGACATAGATTGAGCAAAAATCTACTAGGTTACTTGGATGTAGTTTTGTGTCTGTGGCTGCTATTCTAATGTGTGGATCAGTAACAAGGCACTGCACTATCGCCGAAATCATTCATAGTCACTCCAATTGTTTTGTGATAAGGCGCGATCTACCTTCTCACACAAATCCTCAATATTATGAAAACTATAGATGTAAAAATGATGGTTAGATCTCATCCTAGATACCAATCGCCCGAATCGCATCCACAAATTGTTCTGCCATCGAACTATTTTTGTCAGCATAAATACCTCGCTAGTATTCATGTTTGTATGAATACTTTCCGACACAGCCCCAGCAGGCCCGCAGACTCGAGGCACGTGCGGAAGTGTGGAGTGTCACGCATCGAGCCAACTCAGGTGCATGACGCCATGCTGGCGGCGCGGCGGCGGCAGTGGGTCGCGCGCCAAAACTGTTTGCGGGAGGCGCCATCGACGGGTAGAATTGAGCCACGGGTCCAACTATTTTGCGTTTTTCTAACGCACAGTGACGAGCCAAGATCGCAGACATTTCCTGTCGCAACTGGCCTTCAGGAGTACGCTCCTTGTATCGTTTTCACTTTTCACATTAAAAGGTCGTTCACGTGAACGACTACTTTCACGGCGGCTACGACGTTGTTCACAATCCGACATCTTTCACTCGTACAATTTAAAATGTATGTAGGCGTGTGAGATAGAATCACAGGAATCGTATCCCACTACTGATGTTAGAAACCAGAGGCCGAGATGATTTTTAAAAAGAAACACACTGAAACTGACTGATTATAATTTGAACAGAAATGGACTCTAATAACAATTATCAAAACGAATAAAGATATCGGACAGCGTGACAATAAAAATGGTGAGGTGTTGAGTCTATGACGACGGCTGAGCAAGTACCTCGCACGCGGTCTGCGCCTCGCTTTATATAGGCGCGCTGCTGCCCGCCCCACGGCTGCCTGCCGAACCCGCTAACAATACTATATTTTAAAACTTGTTGGTAATATTACAATACTTTATGATTTAATTAAGTATTAAAGTAAAGTTTTGAAGATTCGACCGCCCTTTTGCACTTCCGGTAAACGATACGCGCAAAAGGACGGTCGCCTATAAAAATGGCGACATTGATTCACCGACGACAAAAAACGTGCAACTTGTGCGATCTGATTGTATTACTATTCGAAGATATTAGAAATCTTGTGCTGAAAATTGTGTAAAATGAATAAATCCTGTTGGAAACTATAAAGGAGTTTGAACTTGGCGAAAGTCGATAGTTCAGAAGACGGGATAACGAAAGGGATACATAAAATTTCCCTGCACGCCTACAAAAATGTAAGTACACGTCCATTAATCATCATTTTATTTTTTCTTGTGGCATGCAGTAAATACTTAGATAATATTAAACGATTCACTGTTTCCTATGCATAAACCGTTGCAATAGCAGACAGGGCTATAGAAACACTATAGTAAGCTTGTTACTTCAAACGATGCCATTTGTTTTAGAGATTGTTGGAGTGTCCTTCTTTGTTACTAGACGTTGAGAAACTTGATCCCAAATTGAACAGTAAATACGATTCGACTGTCTATCATAGCCGTAGAAGCCGTTTAAAATATATATAAAAAAGATTAGGTTATAATACCCACATTTATTTATTTTTTTGAGAATTTGGACCTTTCAACTCTTATTTATTGTATATATTCTATAAGTGCTGGGATCCAAGGGGGTCAAAAATTTGCTTATTTTTTGGCTAGGACTTGCCGTTTTTGAGATATGAACGTTTTAAATTATTTATATATTTTTTTATATTGGACAAAACATGGTTTTCCTGCAATAGCATTCTATAAACCAGATATTAAATGGGTGCATCTGAAACATTATTTTAGATAGAATTTTAACTATCCAATTTTTTTATTTTATTTATTTTGTTGACCAACCTTATTGAAAGACCCTTAATTAGTGCTGTTCTAAGCTGTACCTTCTCTAAGTTCCAAGGTAATGGATAAGGACGATGCCCGAGGTCAAGGGCCAGGAATGGACGATGCCCGAGGTCAAGGGCCAGGAATAGATAATGCCCGAGGTGAAGGGCTAGGACCGGATTCTGCCCGAGGTGAAGGGGTAGGACCGGATTCTGCCCGAGGTCAAGGGCTAGAACTAGACAATGCCCGAGGTCAAGGGCTAGGACCGGACACTGCTCGAGGTCAAGGGCTAGGATCGGACACTGCTCGAGGTCAAGGGCTAGAACTAGACAATGCCCGAGGTCAAGGGCTAGGACCGGACACTGCTCGAGGTCAAGGGCTAGGATCGGACACTGCCTGAGGTCAAGGGTCAGGAATTAATAGTAGGATGGATCAAGGATTTCAAGGACAAAGGAGGAAACGGGGAAGAAGGACACCTTCTACAGAGGAATTTGACAGCGAAAGGGACTATGACGAAAGACGACGTCGCGGCAGGAGCAGGCGGCGTTGTCGTGAGCAACGAGATAGGCGACGTCGGAGGCGTTCCAGCACCTCATCGGGTGAGTCGGTTAAAGCTCATTCAACATCCAAGCGCTCTAAACCTTCCGAAAATGGCACAAACGTAATTTTAGATAAGGTCCTCTCTATTATAAAAGATGTTAAAAGCTCAGAAAAACCAAAATTAAAGTTCAACAATAACGTCATGCCTGACTTCGATCCCATGTCCAAGGAGCAAACCATTTTAACATGGATAAATAAGGTTGAGGAATGTGCCGAGATATATAATTGGGATGAACGGGAGACAATTCATTATTCACTGCCTAAATTGGTTGGTCTTGCTTCTACATGGTATCGCGGTCTAAACTCTTTATCACACACCTGGTCCGAATGGAAAAAACTGCTCATAGAAAATTTTCCATGTCGGGAGGATTACGCAGAACTTCTCACAGAGATGTTATCTAAAAGGGTTCGTTATGGAGATTCTCTGGAACACTATTATTACGCTAAAATTAATCTATTAAACCGATGTAGAGTAAGCAGTAGGCAGGCTGTTGATTGTTTGTTGCATGGTGTAGATGATCGTACCGTAAAAGTAGGGGCACAGGCGGCTCAATTTAAAGAACCAGAACAAGTTCTTAAATATTTCAGATCAATTAAAGTAAATAACACTAAAGGATCTAACGATAATTTAAAAAGGACTAAATTAGACAAAGATAATTATTCTCCTAACATAAAGCAAAATAATTTGAGATTCGTGGGCAACAACACAAACATACGATGCTTTAATTGTAATCAGGTAGGACACCCTAGCTTTAAATGCGAAAAACCACTAAATAAGTGCACGAATTGTGATAGGATCGGACATCAGGCATCAAATTGTTATAGAAACAAGGTAGATAACGCTTCCAATAGTAACAGTAATAACACAAATAAACACCGTCCAACAGATAAAAACGAGAAACAAATATCTAAACTTAGTGTTGTAGATAAATCAGAGACAGATAACCCCAGGGTTATCCATCGATCCAGATCTAACGTTGTAAATAAAAGAAATAATTTACATAATTCTGAACCCAGAATTTTAGACAAATCTAGTGAAAAATACATAATTACCATTCAAATCAATAATATCCCCTTTCAATGTCATGTGGACTTGGGTAGTCAATGTTCCCTAATGAGAGAAAGTGAGGTGAAATTATTGAATATGAAGCTAGACAATGATTCAGAATCACCAATGTTGAGAGGTATTGGAGCAAATCTTGTTAGGCCTTTGGGTCTCATCGTCGCCAGTGTTAAAGTTCAGAATATCGAAGAAATTGTTGATATTTACGTAGTTGAGGACTATGTGTTGAGTTATCCAGTTTTATTAGGTCACTCCTTTACAGAAAAACCTCAAATTGTTATAACAAAGACTCCAGATCAAATTATATTCCAAAAGATTCCTCAAAGTCCAAAGATTCATCTCGTTACTCAAATGAGAACACGATTCCCGTTAACGGGTTACGTGCTGTTTCTGTTAAATGTGATTCGCTAACTCAGGGCAAAATTTATGTAAATGGAACGATTAGAGGACCCGAAGGGCAGAAATATTATCTATTACCTGGGGAATATATAATAGCACAGAATAAAAGTTCATTTCTTCTACGCAATGTTTCTGATGTAGATATTGTTATTCAAAAGGATTTCTTACTAACAAGGGCTACCCGAATACAAATGACTGTAGACGTTTGCGAACTGACTATCAGCAAAACCGAAGTAGACGATACCATAAACTGTGGCCCAAATTTAACAATCGATCAACGGTTACAGCTTCAATCTACGTTGGCCGATTACGGGGATTGTTTTTCTAGTGGGCTTAAGGATTTGGGTTACACTGAGGCTAATGAAATGACTTTAGAACTCGAGGATTCCGAACCGGTAGTGTACAGACCATACCGAATGCCTCACTCCGAACGATGCCTAGTTCGAGATATGGTACAAGACATGGTCGATAGTGGTATTGTTAGGGAGTCCTCGTCTCCTTACGCAAGTCCTATTGTCCTTGTTAATAAGAAAAGCGGCGAAAAAAGATTGTGCGTGGACTACCGCGCATTAAATCGTAAAACTAAAAAGGATCACTATTCTACACCACGAATCGAGGATCAATTGGACTTGCTAGCAGGCAACAATATGTTTATATGCTTAGATTTGGCTTCAGGGTATTACCAAATAGCTATTGCCGAAGATTCTCGTTCCAAAACAGCATTCGTGACCCCGGATGGTCAATATGAGTTCGTTCGCGTCCCGTTTGGCCTTGTCAACGCTCCTTCTGTATTCCAGAGGACAATTAACAAAATCTTGTCAGAGGCCAAAATTAAATATGCCATTATTTACATGGATGATATTCTAATTCCATGTAAAACATTCAGCGAAGGCTTAATTCGACTTAAAGAAGTACTAGATCTATTTAGGAAGGGCGGACTTACATTGAAAATGAGTAAATATAACTTTTTTTTTGACGAGGTTGACTTTTTAGGCTTCGAGGTGAGCGCAAAGGGCATCAGACCAGGCTCTAGAAAAAGCGAAGCGGTATCGAATTTTCCAAAACCTACAAACCAACACGAATTACAGCAATTTCTAGGTCTCTCAGGCTTTTTCAGGAGATTTATAAAAAGCTATGCCGTATTGGCCGCTCCCCTAACAGATTTATTAAAAAAAGATATGGGGTGGGTCTGGAGGGAGGCTCAGGATAGAGCATTTTTGCGTAGTAAAGAATTAATTTCTGGGCGACCTTTACTTGCTTTATACGACCCCGAACTCGAGACTCATCTTCATACCGATGCCAGTAAGTTTGGGCTTGCAGGTATTCTTCTCCAGCGCAACCGTGATGGTATTTTACAACCCGTTTCATATTTTAGTCGCAAAACGACCCCCGAGGAACAGAAATACCATTCGTTTGAACTCGAAACCTTCGCGGCCGTTGCTTCTTTGCATCGATTTCGCGTCTATCTGGTCGGAATACCGTTCACCATACAAACCGATTGTAATGCTTTAAGATCCACTCTTACCAAAAGGGATTTAGTATCGCGAATTGCTCGGTGGTGGGTCCAGCTACAGGAGTACGACTGCTCAATCGAGTATAGACCGGGGGCAAATATGACACACGTTGATGCTCTCAGCCGGAACCCGATTGATGCAGAACCTAGCGAACCTCATGTTTTCGATATATTAGCGGTGGAGCCAGAGTTCAATTGGATCACAACGGTTCAATCTGCGGATGATGAAATTCTGACAATAAAGAATATTCTGTGTGATCCCACGTCCGAGCAAGTTGCTGATATTCACAAGCATTTCAAAATTAAAAATGGTCGTGTTTATCGGATAGTAGGAGAAGAACTGAAATGGGTTGTTCCTCGTGGAGCTCGTTGGCAGATCCTTCAGAAAAACCATGATGACGTAGGTCATTTCGGTTTTGAAAAAACCCTTGATCGTATCAGAAAACATTTTTGGTTTAAACGGATGAGACGGTTCGTAAAGAAATACGTGTCGGCTTGTTTGGAATGCGCTCATCACAAAGCACCAGGTGGTAGGCGTGACGGTAAGCTGCATCCAATAGAAAAATGAAGTGTACCTTTTCATACCATACACGCTGATCACCTGGGGCCTTTCATCAAGAGCAAATCCGGAAATTGTTATCTGCTAGTCATAATTGATAGCTTCACAAAATTTGTTAATATAGCTCCCGTCAAAAATACAAGGTCACTAACCACAATTAAAGTTTTAAAGAACCACATTAGCTATTTCGGAGTTCCGACCCACTTTATTTCTGACAGAGGGTCTAATTTTACCAGCAAAACATTCAAAGAATTTATTTCTGATTACGGGATAAAGCATATTCTCAATGCGGTCGCAACTCCGAGAGCTAATGGACAGGTTGAGCGATTCAATAGGACGATTACTGAAGCGTTGGCGACGTCAAACCACGGGAAAGACGAGAAAACATGGGATGAACGTATTCAGGACATACAAATAGGGTTAAATACCACAGTTCACAAAACCACCCAGAAATCTCCATCTGAACTCCTATTCGGATTTAATGTTAACCACAGGACACAGGGCATATTAAGTACCGTGATAAATGACACTATTAATATTATAGCAGGGGATGAGATAGAATCAGTTAGAGAGGAAGCTACCAAACGTATAGAAATACAGCAGCTTAAGGATGCGGAACGTTATAATAGACACAGGAAATCGGCTAAAACGTACAAAATAGGTGATCTCGTTCGAATCGAAAGACAAGTCCCACATTATGGTCAATCCCAGAAACTTGTTGTCAAATATCAAGGCCCGTACCGTATTATTAAAATACTTGAACATGATAGGTTCGTGGTAGAAGACACGCCTCTATCACGAAAAAACAACCGCCGTTATGAAGGAATAGTAGCTATAGACAAAATCCAACCTTGGATGAGCCTTGATCGAAACTTTGAGAGCTATTCGGACGATGAAGGTACTAACGATTCAAACAATCATAATACTACTGATGTAAATAATGAATTAAATGTGGATAATGGCGCTAAGATAAGTGAAACGATACTATCGGATGTAGTGAATAAAGTTTAGAATCATTGCTGCATGTAAATATTGGTTGTCTTTCCTTTGATTTATTGACAAATTGGATAAAAATTAGATCACGGTTTATTTAAACTAACACGATTATTAGAATTGGTATTTCATTTTACTACAGTTATTCGACTGTAATTTCGTGTCATTTAGCATAAGTTAATATATGTACACATTTTTGTATTTATGATTTATAGTGTGATTGATCTCCTATTGAGATGTTGTAAATACATAGATTATAATAGCGAACCTCAGTAATAATTCATTGATACTGCAACAAATGTTTAATTAGTTATTGTAAATAATATATTATACACTATCCGCGAAGTGTCTCGCGTTGTACAGGAAGGCCGAGCTGTTAGGGCCATTTTCCGAAAACAATAGTAAGTCGTCATGATTTATTTAAACATAGGTAATTACTATTAGCCGTCATGAATTATTATATTTATTATTAATAACTTTGTCGTAATGATTAATATTATCTTTAATAGTGTTTCTTTTTAATAAACCGTCTTTTCCACTTCCTGTTATACGATGATGTAAAAGACGGTAAGGCGTTTCCGGCTGTGCTAAATAAATTCCATATTTATATTTTTGCTTCAATATATTATAAAACGTTATGAAATAACTCTGGAGACCTTAAAATATATTTAACTTCATTTGTTTTCATTTAGTTCAGTGTGTTATACTTTCGGCATGATTGCCAATACATTTTATATTAATATTTAGCCTGTGTATAATTTTAATAAAATTAGATACTATATTTTAAAACTTGTTGGTAATATTACAATACTTTATGATTTAATTAAGTATTAAAGTAAAGTTTTGAAGATTCGACCGCCCTTTTGCACTTCCGGTAAACGATACGCGCAAAAGGACGGTCGCCTATAAAAATGGCGACATTGATTCACCGACGACAAAAAACGTGCAACTTGTGCGATCCGATTGTATTACTATTCGAAGATATTAGAAATCTTGTGCTGAAAATTGTGTAAAATGAATAAATACTGTTGGAAACTATAAAGGAGTTTGAACTTGGCGAAAGTCGATATTAATTAATAGGTACGTAAGTTCAGTGATGCGGTAGGAGGAATGCAAATGATGTACAATTTGGATATTGCGGTACTGGTGTACCCAAAATATGCCAGTACAACCAACCATGGAAGGAAGAAAGATACATGTAACGAGGTAGTGGTCATCTCGCTCCAAAGAAACTCGCACGCGGTGCGAGTTGACCCTGTTCGATAAAACCTATTTTTGCTATCGTCAACTCGAATAGATACGAGGGTAGAATTGTACAATTTCTTTTTCGAATCATCTCACAATTACTTAAGTAATTAATAATTAACTAGTGCAATTATCATTTCCAAAGTTATCATCGCATAATACACGTTTAGCAGCAACAGTGCAAGTATTATCTTGAACCGGGGTGCCTTGGATTGAGAGTATTCTAGGAAGAAAGTGCCCAACCGGTCTGGCGTAGTGTTTCATCTAGATACGCTTAATTTGCGTCATTGAGCCGCTGGAGGTATCATCAGGACCGTCATCGTTGTTCAGCGCAGTGAGTCATTGACCGGAAGTCATTAAATAATTACTTATAGTTGATTTATTGCCCATTTAATATTAAGTCGTAGCGCGCAACGCCATCTATCGGCGATTATCAAAACCCGAGCTCCACCTAGCTACGATCGATAGATCACACATTAGCACATTATACGATGAAGACAAAGTGCGGAGCTTGTGGTAGGTTTACTGCCGCAACAGGCGGCGTTGTATGTACTGTATGCGAGGGAAATTATCATAAAGCGTGTGTGTCACTTGGTGTCGAGGATGTTCCTAATAAATGGGTCTGCCCAAGCTGCATCAGCCAGAATGAGTGTGCCTCGGGCCCTGAACATCTGCCATGCGTGGATGGATCGATAGATAATGACGGCCTCACCATGTCAGAACTACTTAAATAAATGCGCCTGATTCGCATCGAAATCACCCCCATGCGGCAAGAGTTCACCAAGATCCACTCTGATTTCAACTCGCTCCGTGCAGACGTTGAAACATGTCAAGCCAACTATGTCAACGTCAATAATAGATTGGAGAAAGCAGAAGCATGCCTAGACGTCGTCAACTCATCTCTTTGCAAGAAAGATGAAGAGATCACGGCCGGTGGTGGTGTAATGGCACTTAGCTCGCCCGCACTCAATGCGCGGCCTGAGTGGCATCGCGTCGACCATGAGAGTATATGGTTTACCGTGCCGGGCGGCGCAATTGCTTCCAAACATGATCTACATATTTCCCTTGTATACTTACCTCCTGACGTAATACTTTCTCAAGGGGCTGAGTGATATCACCCAGAAACACCCGGATGACCTACTGTATCTTATAGTAGGTGATTTTAATCTACCCTGCCTTAATTGGGATACAAGTGCGCCACTATGCATGAGGACTGGTCCAGTCGCTCTTCAGAACTCTGCCACCAACCTAACATGCTTAATGAACTTCCTTGGTCTTACCCAACACAACAGGCTGAAGAACTGCTGCGAAAACGTTTTGGATCTTGTCTACACCAATTTTTAAATAGACATAGATCAGGCTCCGTCACCAGTAGTTGACGAAGACCGTTTCCATACAACCCTTGAAATGGAAACCGCGTTGGTATAGTTGATATCCCCACCACTAAGCAGCTCAGGTACCAATTCCGTAAAGGCAATTATGAAGATATGAACAATTATTTTTCCAAAATCGACTGGTCTAGCGTCGACTCAGGTTCGGTTGATGACGCGGTCTGCTTGTTGAACTCGCATATACATGATGCCATGGAAAAATACGTCCCTAAGAAAACAACAAGCAGCTCGCATCAGTACCCAATTTGGTATAGTCGGTCACTGGTTGCCATTATCAGAGAGAAAAACAAACTGCATAAGGTATGGAGAAAATATAGGAACCCCGTAGATTACAAGGCGTTCTCTGTGTTCCTTAGTAGGTGCAAACTCGTTCAACATAATTGTCACAAAAATGACATAAACCTGGTACAAGATAGCATAAAAAATAACCCGAAACTTTTCTGGTCGTACGTTAAAAATATGCGTAGAGAAGGCTCGGGTTATCCCAGAAATATGACTCACGGCACGGTTGTCCTTCAAACCGAAAAAGACACTTGCAATGCCTTCAATGAGTACTTCCGTAGGATGTTTAACAAACCCGCTACTATATACCACTGTAAATAAAATAAAATAAAATAAATACCACAACACTAACCTCCTCGAAGCAGCCCATCCCAAAGTTACAAGCGCGGTGCGAGTATCTACAGATAACGTTTTCAAACTACTCAGCACCCTCGATAAAAGTAAAGGCCCCGGCAGCGACAAGATCCCTCCAATACTAATCACCCGTTGTGCCAAGGTTCTCGCTGTACCACTTACAACCATCTTCAACAGGTCATTGTGCGAAGGTGCCTTTCCCAACCAGTGGAAATTTGCAAATATTGTGCCTATACACAAAAAAGGTTCTAGGCTGCCTGTAGAACACTACAGGCCTATATCGGTACTCAACGCATTCAGCAAAATTATGGAGCATATCTATGCCACTATTTCCAACAACATCCCTGGGGAACAGCACGGTTTCATGAGGTCTAAATCTACCACAACTAATCTGGCTACTTTTGTAGATGCGGTATTTAGAGACATGGATGGCGGTGGACAAGTGAACGCTATCTACACCGACTTTGAGAACGCCTTCGACCGTGTTGACCATAATATACTTTGTCAGGCTGTTGTGATTGGTGAACATATGTCTAATCGAATTACTATCCCGTCTGGGGTCTCACAGGGGTCAATATCCCCCCCCCCCCTATATGTAGCCTATCTATAAGATATAGGAGTGTGCTTCCACCACGCCAAATTCCTCCTGTATGCTGACGATAACAAAATATGTAAGCAAATTAAGTCTACTCAAGATTGCGATCTGCTGCAAGAGGATTTGGATCGTCTGACACAATACTATTACATAAATAGAATTAATGTCAATGCCTCGAAATGCAACACCATCAGCTTCACAAGAAGAAAAAAGCCCATTTCGCACAGCTATCATCTCAACAATATCCCTATTCTGAGAGTTCACTCCATACGCGACTTGGGGGTGATTCTTGATGATAAGCTGACATTCGAGTAGCATGTAGAGGCAATAACTAGCAAAGCTTTTAGAAATTTAGGGTTTATTTTAAGAGTCACCAAACCTTTTTCAGACATTGGATGTGTTCGAATACTTTACTGTGCATATGTGAAAAGTGTCCTTGAATATTGCAGTACTTCTTGGAATCCACAGTAAGGCATCTATGTGGACAAAGTCGAACGCATTCAAAAGAAGATTTTAAAACAACTTAACTTCCATGACAGATTTTTAAGCGAAGGATACGAGAACTCTTGCCAACACCACGGTTTCGAGAGCCTCGAGAAGATGCTTAATATGATGCTCCTGTGCAATGTCTGTCGCGGAGGTGTCGATTGCCCTGACCTCGTTAACTCATGTCATTACTTAAACTGAATGTCCCGTCTATTCGCACTCGCCACTCTGCAAATAAACTTTTCCATATCCCCTTCGCACGCAGGTAACTCCATCAGCTGCAGGCTGCCCCGCACTCACAACATGTACCTTGCCGACCCGGACATTTTTCATTTATCAAAGCCGCTCTTCAAAAATCGGATTTTGTCGTTGCTTAAGGAACAAAGGTAAGCCTGCCTTTTGTTCCTGCATAATCATTTAAATTCTCTCTCTCTCTCTCTCTATCATACACACACCCTCACACACTCACATACACACACCATATGTGACACCATAGCCACAATAATGTAATTTTAATGTAATTTTATTTAATTTTTGATTAAATTTAATTTTTATTTTGAATTACTGTATGTTTTCTATCATACCTGCTAGTCATAAATAATAATGAGAATTTTTAATTGGCCAAAGATACCATTTGTCTTATTTGTATCGTATGTGCTGTAAACTCTGTAATCAGTAAATAAATAAATAAACTCGCATCCACATACAAATTACAGTCAGTTGAAAAAGACTTAACTCTAAATACTGTAATGTTTATTCTCCCTATCTATTCCTTACCTTACAGTACTTTCTCTTTCTCCATTTCTTTCTATGTATTAGTAATAAAATTTAGCAATTTTTTGATAATTTACTGTTATTATGTAGGTACTTAACTACTCAAAAACCGAGGGTAGTTGGGACAATAAAATAATAATAAAATTTAAAACCTGTAACGGAAAAGTAGCGTTAGCTAATGCCGGTGGTAACTGAGGGTTTTTTTTACATTTGAGTCCAATATAAAAATAAATTCTAGATGGAGAGTTGTATTTTTAAACACAAATAAATGACCTTAATATACTTTGATATATAATGAAATCTAGTCTTTTGATAATTATATTTTATAATGTTTTAAGGGCATGCAACATTTTTGGTATAACTTGTGTGTTACTGGTACTGGTAAGTGCCAGGTTTGTAGTACCCTGACCCAGAGAGGCGAATCAGGAGGGAAGGTGATGTGCGGGACGCGTGGGGGGGCTACGCATTTGCTGCGGCCGGCTGCAATCATTTCGGGGGCTTTGATTGGCTCGCCAATCGCACTGTGTCTCCCGCGCCGATGCGACGTTTCACAGGCGCCCGAAGTACATGCGCGAAGCTTTTTCACAGACTTTATGGAAGGCGTAGTACCATTGCCAAATTAAACAAGATTAACTTATCGAGACTGGAGGATGTGTCGCGCGCTCTCGTGTATTTCGATGGGAAGGCCCTTGATTAGAACGAAATTTATTAACTTTTTGTTACAAATTTATTACATGCATAAAACATACCTACCTCACGCTCACATATCGTCAAACATTCTTGCCTCACAATAATGATTTTTTGTAGGGATAATAAGTTCGTGCGTGACAGTACGCCTATGCGCTGCCCCTCCAGGCAGCAATCAGGGGACTAGAAAATTGGCGATAGCTGTACTTACTGATTATTGTCATTGTAAACATTATCAACAAATTGTTCTATGAAACAAATTCGTCCTGAATGTTTGCTTATCTAGAGTTGTTCTACGAATTTAGCCCTCTTGATAACGTAGCAAGTCGTAGCGGTTGTAATATCGTAACGGTCCGTAGCAAGTTTATTTTTCGTAGTCCGTAGCTTTTTCCAAATAAAAGTGGTGGTGGCGAGGAGTGTGGCGGAGTTTCGTGGCTCGTTTGCGCTCTTCAGCTATTTTTCTAGTTGCTTATTGTGGCCGTGGCGAATTTGTGGCGTGTATCAGAAACTCCGATGTAAAACGCTACATGAAACTCTCAGTCATTAAGCCAATTTCCTGACTCGAATTTATTGAAACTGCATGTCATTGTTATGCATTGATTGTTTGCATTTCATCATGGTGGACACAAAACATACCTCATCTACAGGCATGCTCGTGTAGGAGGGCAAAGCGATGTTATAACCTAACCAAATAATGACTATCATATACCTTCTGTGCATATTTTATTTTTATTTTCTTATGGAAGCTACAGCTATAATTTCCACATAAGATTGGAAATGGCACACTAAAAGCTAATTACAAGTATCCACATACGGTCGTCTAAATAATAACATCTCGTAACTTAGTTCTTAAAATAAATTAAATCAATTCACACAGAAGGAAATATTTTAAGGATTTTACTGATCACGCACATCTCCTACGTTCTATCTGGGTTTTATGCTTTCACTGTCACGAACTGGTAACTCAATTCGGCTGGATTGCAACATTGACTGTATTGAGTTAATGAATAAATACACACTAAATCACTTTGCCATCTTACGCGATCATTGAGACATATTTTATTCCCTCCGTTTCCGTACATTCGCCCAGCTTGTTTACAATTAACTCGGCGCAATGTCCCATTATCTCTGGTCCAGTTAGTTCGGACACAACTTTTGTTTGCATGTGTACGAGCTGAAAAATAAGGCTTTCATATTAAAATTTTCCAGGGAGTTTCGTCGCGCCGCGGACGGGACCGCGACAAACTTTTAATTGCTGAACTTAGAGGCGTTTTATGCGCGTTAAGGACAACAATATTGCGTTAAAACATATGCACGAGTGTGTTTAACAATGCATGGTATAAAGCTGATGCTTAATATGAAAATAAACTGCAGGAAAATCCTCAATGCTTCCTTGTTTCAGTGGAACAGAAGCTGTACTGTCGCGATCTCGTCCAGGTGGTCCTTCTAGATTTTGTAGTGTGCTTATTTCGTGACTAATAAGGACTACGATCGTACTACTTCGGTGTAAGGCTTAGTTCGCATTCCAGCTGACAGTCAGCGCAGACTGTTTCAATTCTATATAAATATCTAGTTAGCGGCCTCTCAAAATATTTATTTAAAAAACCTGCCGAGTGCGAGTCTGACTTGCGCACGAAGGGTTCCGTATCATTAAAACGGCAAAAAAAATACGTTTATTGTATGGGAGGCCCCCTTAAATAGTTATTTTATTTTTATTTATTTTTAAAGTGAATATATAACTTAATATTCTGTGAATATTTCAAGCGTCTACCTGTGGCCGTTATCAACATCGAGCACATACGAGATAAAAAAACGTTTGTATAGGGGCCCCCTTAAATATTTATTTCATTCTATTTTTTAGTATTTTTTGTTAGCGGCAACAGATTTTCAACTTTCAACAGAACAACGACAATTTCAACTGTCTTACTATCACGGTTACAGATACAGCCTGGTGACAGACGGACGGACGGACGAACAGCGGAGGCTTCGTAAAAAAAAATGTTTTTTTCATAGAAACTGTGACATAACACACAATGAGACTTCCCAGTAAGTAATCTCGATATTTGTGTTGGAAATGACTCGCAACTTCCCTTAGGATTCTAGCGTACAGTTAAAGGGTAAACATTTTTACTTTTCTTATATATGTATTAACAAATAAGGGTGTGTTATGTGTGTGAGTGTGTTGTATAATATAAATCCTAAAAATTAAAGTCGGCGCTGATTGTTAGTAGTGACACAAAATAAATAGGTACAGAAGTCAACCACATGTATGTACTTCACTTTTCATAGCTACGCTCGGCGATCGCTCTACGGTTGTCAACTACGGCTTATGCACGAAAAACTATCGTGGTACTGGCGCTCCTATCTAGTTGCATGATTTATTATGAAGAATGAAACGAGAAGAATGAAAATATAACACTATTGTGTATTACAACACAAAAGGTTTACAGATCAGAAAAATACCTACACTATTTTACGTTTGTCAATTTTCACTATCGAAAATCCCTGATAACTTCTAAACGGACTACCCGAGTTACAAAATTTCTATTGCTCTGTCCGTTTTAGACCTACACCCGTCAAATGACATGAAAAACAACACAATAATCTACACAAACAAAAAAACATGTTTTCAACTTACGTAAGTAAGGTGGCGTGAATTTACCTAACAAAAATTTTGTTAATACTTATTTTATTATACTGATTGAGAAATAGGCAACTGTTATTTATTTAAATCGATCTTAGTGATTAATTCCACGCCTCTCCGAATGGCGTGGAATCCTGAGGGGGATGTGCCTTTGCCACGTGAGAGAAAAGAAGTGATGAAATTTGTTTATTACCTTTGTCTCCGTAGACAGGAAATCGAAGGCTCGATTCGAGACAGGAATTCGGGAAGGGGGGCACAGTTGGGATAGGATGGGATCGAACCCTTGCCGTCGCTGTCCGACGGCGTGGCCGGCGCGCTGCTGCCGACACGTGGAGTTGGAGACCGTACAACTTCAACCTTCACCACGAATCACTTGACCGCTGACGCAAATCTAACTTACAATCAATAGGCCGACGCTATGAGGTAGATTTACACTCTGACCAGGCCCGATGCCTGTGTGATAATTGGTACACCGAAATACCATCACGGGGCCCGAGCCGCCATGTTATCTCACCGATGAGACCAGAACAAGAGAAAGATAACCTCCAATTTTACATCTCGTTCCGGTACGAGTGACAGCTGCTAGTCCGTTTTCGCTAGTGATGTCTCGATTACTCGCGATCGATTCGCGCAACAAAAAACCGGTGCGTTTCCGTCGCATAAATATTAAACAGTCACCCGCCCGGACAGCCCCGAACCTGTCCCTAATCAATAGGAAGGCGAGAAAGTGTTGCGACCGCTCTCTTGAGGACCGAGTCCCCCACCTTGACTTCTGCTGATCGAGGCGTGCCATCCCGACCCATGTACAAATTGACGATCCGTCCTCGTCTCCATCTCAATGATGGCAGGTTCGCATCCTTAATCAGCACCAAATCACCGACTTGAGGGGGGCTCGTCCGGTCAGTCCACTTAAGGCGCTGCTGCAAGATGTGCAAGTACTCAAGGGACCACCGTTTCCAAAAATCTTGAGCCATCTGCTGCAACATCTGCCACCTAGTTAACCGACTTAACTTAACATCACCGAATGGGTATTCTGGCAGGGCGTTAAGGGGCTGACCTATCAGGAAGTGACCCGGCGTCAACGCTTCCAAATCATTTGGATCCGAACTGAGCGGGCACAACGGACGCGAGTTCAGTGTCATTTCAATTTTACAGAACAGCGTCGCAAGCTCTTCAAAGCGTAGAGAGGTCTCACCGATGATCCTCGTCAGGTGCGACTTAGCCGATTTAACCGCAGCCTCAAAAATTCCTCCCCAATGAGGACATCCCGGCGGACTGAAAACCCATTCAATCCCTCGTCGGGAGCAAGCCGTACCGATGGCGTCCTGGTTACCGTTCAGGAATTGAGTGACCTCCTGCAGATATCGCCTGGCTCCGACAAAATTTGTGCCGTTGTCCGAACGGATTAATATCGGGAGGCCCCTTCGTGAGACGAACCGATCTAGACAAGCGATAAATGCCTCTGTAGTGAGGTCACTGACCACCTTCAAGTGGACTGCCTTCGTGGCCAAGCACACGAAGACGCACAGGTATGCCTTCACTAATCTGGCGTTCCGTAGCTGTGAAGACTTGACCATGAATGGTCCCGCGAAATCCGTTCCGACACCCGCAAAGGGCCGGATTTCGTTAACCCTATCCGAGGGCAAATCGCCCATCTGGGGCTGCATCGTAGCCGCCTTGGCCCGATAACAAGGCAGGCACCGAAATACGACGCTACGCACTAAGCGTCGTCCCGATAGAATCCAGAACTCGCGCTGGAGAAACGCCATCAAGGCGTGGCATCCGACATGCCCATTCCAAATGTGTCGATCCTGTATCAACAGTTCGACCAACTTCCCCTTCCTAGGGAGTAACAACGGGTGGCGAGCCGCATAAGGCAGGTTGGCATTCCGCAGCCGACCTCCTACCCTCAGCAATCCTTGAGGGTCAATAAACGGGTTGAGCCGAGCCACAGCTCCCTTCAGTTGGACGCGTCCGCGTCTCAGAATGTCCAATTCGGACTTAAAGTGCACCGTCTGTACGTTCCGTACCAATGCGAACAACGCATGGTTCCGTTCCCGTGGCGTCAGGACCGGTGTCCGCACTCGTTGCGCCTCAGAATTCCGACAATTCCGCGCAAATCGGCAGATCCAGGCGGTCACATTGACCAGCTTGTCGAGCGAGCTGTACCGTTCCAGCAGGCTGAACTCCTCTTCCGGCTCTAGTTGCGTCGTACAGACACCGACTGTCAAGGCGCCGTTCGCCGTGGTAACGCGTGGACTCATTGGCCAATCCGATTCGGCTTGAGTCAACCATTTTGGACCCCACCACAAGGGATGTCCAACCAACTCCGGAGCGTGACACCCACGAGACGCACAGTCTGCTGGGTTCATTTCCCCTGGAACATGTCTCCAGATCAAGGAACCTCCGAAGTCAAAATCTGCGAAACCCGATTCGCCACAAAAATCTCCAGCTTGTGAACTGAAGCCTTCAGCCAGCATAACACGATCTGGCTGTCCGTCCAAGCGTAGACCGTATCTTCCAACGCTATTGACCCACGAAGAACCGTCATCGTGTGGTTGAGCAGACGAGTCAGGAGAGCCGCTCCCGAAAGCTCTTACTTGGGAATGGTCAGGCGAGTGCGCAACGGCGCAACCTTGCTCTTGGCCATGACCAACCACACATCAACCTCCCCCGAGGAGTCGACCGTACGCAGATACACCGCAGCTCCGTAGCCCTTCTCCGAGGCATCGCAAAACCCATGCAGGGTGGCGGTGTATCGTTTGGTGGGGACCAACCTCCGTGGCAGTGAAATCCGATTAATGCCAGGGAGGGTCGAAAAGAACGAGTCCCACTCCGAGCTCAATGACCCGCCGATCGGGTCGTCCCATTTCAGCTCAGCAGACCACAATTGCTGCATAAAACACTTGAGCTGAGATGTTACCGGGGTGATCCACCCGTTTGGATCAAATGTCCTAGCCACCGTTGAGAGGACGTTCCGTTTCGTCCAGACCTTCGGGGAGTCCAACTCGACCCGATACGAGAACATGTCTGACACCGGCTGGTACTGGACGCCTAATACCGACAACATATTTGGATTTTCCAAATTTTCAAAAATGTGGGGATCCTGCTGGTAGTCATCCGGAAGACCAGTCAGTAACTCTGGAGAGTTCGAAATCCATTTCCGGAGCTCGTAACCTCCACCCCGTAAGAGCTCAACTAGCTCGTCCCGTCGAGCGAGCGCCTCCTCCACGGAATCTGCACCGGTACAGATATCGTCCACGTAGAGGTCCTGCTCCAGGATCGCTGCCCCTCTAGGGAAATTTAACCGTTCTCGATCCGCTAACTCCCGAAGAGTGCGAATCGCCAAATAAGGACTAGACCGTAGCCCGTACGTGTTGGTGTTCAACTCGTACACCCTGATGGGCTGATCTGGTCTCCCTCGCCACAGTATCAGCTGATACCGTCTATCGTCAGGGTGAATGACCGTCTGTCTAAACATCATCCGGATGTCAGCTACAAACACAACATTGTGTCGACGGAACCGTGTGATAACATCCGCGATGTCTTGATTCAACTTCGGCCCTGAATGCAAACACTGGTTCAGGTTCATGCCGTTAGATGTTGATGCCGATCCATCGAACACTACCCGTATTTTGCCCTCCGGGGTCCTTAAGACCGCGTGATGAGGCAGGAAGCAGTGGTCTTCACGGTTCCAGTCGATACCTGAAACGGACATGTGGCCGAGCGACTCGTATTCCCGCATGAAGTCGACGTACTTCTGCCGGAAAATCCCGTCACGCTTCATGCGTCGTTCCATCGACAGAAGCCGCGTCTCGGCTGCATGGTGTGAACTGCCCAGCGGTGGGCGATCACTCCGAAATGGAAGACGTGTGAGAAATCGACCTGACCGAAGGCGACCAGTATTGTTCCGATAAAACTGTTCACACTCTTCTTCAACCGGGTCCAACCGGCGTACCGTAGGTGGTTCCTCCACCTCCCAAAACTTCTGTATCACCTCCGAGAGTACAGAACCGAATAAGGGACTACGAGTCGCTAGGCGTGGGGCAGCCGGCATGACCGGACCCATTACCGCATGGCCCAGTCTGGTGTTGACCGAAACCAGACCAGTCGCCTGCAACACGTGGACACCTGGCACTAACAGGTATCCTAAGGCATCGACACCCAATAAAATGTCTACTGGGCCCGGAATGTCGAACTCCGGGTCAGCCAGTGACAACCCAGCGACCAACTGTCGCACCGAGGGCGACAACCGTACGTGAGGGTGTGAGCCCATCACATTAGGCATGACTAATGCCGTGACCGTCAGATTCACCGATGAATCCACCCGTGACGAGAGAGTAATCCGACATACTCCCTTAACGGAACCGACTTCCGTGTTCCCAATTCCCCGAATGGAATGTGGGTACTCCCTTACCGAAATGCCCAACCGTCTTACAAGGTTGCACGAGACTAAGCACCCCTGGGCCCCCGAGTCCAATAGTGCTCGTGCTACACAAGATTTGCCGTCCGAACTCCACGCTATCACCGAGGCGGTGGGGAGCATGACCGTCTGTGGAGTGGCGGCACCTTGTAAGTGGGCGGCGTGTCCCTAGCGGGAACCCCCGCGGGATCCGAACCCGCTCAGACCTCCGTCGGCCTGGTAACTCGGCTGCTGATATGCCACCGGTGGCATATCAGACCGCATGTACATTAGGGGGTCCCAACCCGCATAATAGGCCCCTCGCTCTCCCGGTACCCGACCATACCGGACTGTGAACGGTGTGCCCGGTGGCCACCGTGGATGGAGGGGGGAGAGCGGATCCAACCTGGGGCGCTCTAAGAATGGGGGCGACATCCGACTGTTCGCCTCCCAGAGCGACGGGCAGGGTGGCGCAGAAGGTGGTGGGCTCCCAGCCTTCGCGCCACTCATAGGTGCCATCTGACACCCGCCCGTAACACGCGGTGAGCCAGCGGCCCGAAGTCCTCGCTGGCCCTGGACAGCGGCGACCGAACCCCGGCTCTCCCGCCTGTTACCCCCCCGCGCTGCCCTCTTCCCCTAGGGGGGGGTCCCGTCCGCGGGTACCCCAGTCACCCCGTTGGTGACTCCCGTTGCCCGGAGGGGGACTGGGTCCGGCCCTGGTTGGGCCCTGTGACCGACCAACGTGAGTCCGGCCCTGGTGACCGTCCGATGGGCCTGACCGGTTCAGGCACAACACGACGTGGTGCCTGCCACCGCAGCCCTCACAGGGGGACGCCCATGAGCACTCGCTCAGCGGGTGCGGCCCCAAGCAACCGAAACACAATCGGTGGCGGAAGACCACCTTCCTGCGGGCAGCCACACCGAGCGCCTTAAAGTTGGCGCAACTGGTCACTTCATGACCGGCACTGTCGCAGTGCGCACAGCCGTCACCCGACGGCGCGGCACTCAAAACGCCAAATAGTTTTGACCGACCACCCCCCCGTGGGGGTGGGGGGCGCGGCCCCTCCCATATCCGCGCGGGTTGGCGCTGCACACTGGCCTCCGAATCCATGGTGTCGCATCGCCTGCATTCACCCTCCAAAAACTCCGTTAATTGGACGAGCGTGGGCAGTTCCGAGCTACTGCCCCCATGCAGCTGTTCAAACCGACTTTGAACAGCTGCAGGCAACCGTGACAAAACCATATATAACACAATATATGACCATTGGTCTACCGGCAGACCAAGGTTCTGAAGGGCCTTAGTGGCCACCAGCACAGGGTTGAGCACCTGTACCCAGATGTCAACATCCCGGGTTACTCTTGGTATGCTAAACAGCTTCCCCAGCTGCGCATCAACCAACCGCCGTTTGTGTTGGTAGCGGTCAAACAATATGACCCGGGCAATCTCATAATTGCCCGCCGTAACCATTAGGTGACCGACCAACTCCTTCGGTTCACCCCGCAGTGCCATCAATAGCTGGGCCAACTTGTAGGCGCTGTCCAGGTCGTCCCGACCGTGGACCAGGCTATCGAACAAATTGATGAATGCCGGCCACTCATCAATTGCCCCACCGAAGGCCGGAATCTCCAGGTGTGGAAGCCGTCCAACCACACCCTTAGGGGGGGGTCTCCGCTACCCTCCCCGCGGTCATCCCGACGCGACCGCTTAATTTTTTCGGCGCGACGCTCGATGTCGCCCAAGCACTCCATCGCTTGGTCAGCATCCGCGCAGAGCTGCCTCACTGCAGCCACCGTGGCCTCATCCGTAAGCCCGAGGGCTTCAGCCTCGGCAGCCAGCCGACACACCTTCCCGACGCGTGTCATTGCGTCCTCCACACGCTTGAGCAGGACATCGTCCATGTCGGGTCGCTCCACATACTTGTGAGTATGGGCGAGCCATCTCATCTCCTCACGGACACCATATCGCAGTACCGTCAAGGGCGAAGGTGCCATGGTTACCGATTTAATTGTCCCTGGTCCTATGCTTCACTGCCGAACTAAGCACAGCCAGATACCAGCACTTTCCCGTCAGCGCTGGGCACAGAAATTAAAACTAAGTTGTAAAACCCAAGGCAACCGCTAAACAATTAAATCCTAAACAATATTTAATATGGTTGCCCTGTGTACACACACCTTATAAATATATACTCTAAATCAATTAGAGAATGCCACCATGTGGTACAATACAAATAACACACAAAGGTTATTATAAAAAAAACAAAATAATAAGTGGCTTCTTATGAACCACACTTCCTTTGAGGTCAGCAAATCAGCTTAATACCCCTTAAGTAGCCCGACCCTGCTGTGTAAACCGAAATAACACTGTAGGACTACAGAACCCGACGTTCCACCGTAAGTAATACAATCTAGGCTTCGCAGAATGACCGTTCAATCCTTTATGCGCTGGTAACAGTAGTTTCCGACTACAAATTTATAACAACTGTTAACTAAATTGGCACTTATACTTTCACTTACCGAAAATGAACTTTAATCGTGGTATACCGACCACAGACTCATTGCCGACTTGAGCCAATCTGGGATATTCTTTTCTCCCAACTACAATGTGACAAAGGCAGCCCTACAACCGTGAATCATGATTTCCCACTAGGAAACCGCGCTCCTGCTACCAAAATGTTTAATTCCACGCCTAAACCGAACGGCGTGGAGTCATGAGGCGTTGTGCCTTTGCCACGTGAGAGAAAAGAAGTGATGAAATTTGTTTATTACCTTTGTCTCCGTAGACAGGAAATCGAAGGCTCGATTCGAGACAGGAATTCGGGAAGGGGGGCACAGTTGGGATAGGATGGGATCGAACCCTTGCCGTCGCTGTCCGACGGCGTGGCCGGCGCGCTGCTGCCGACACGTGGAGTTGGAGACCGTACAACTTCAACCTTCACCACGAATCACTTGACCGCTGACGCAAATCTAACTTACAATCAATAGGCCGACGCTATGAGGTATATTTACACTCTGACCAGGCCCAATGCCTGTATGATAATTGGTACACCGAAATACCATCACGGGGCCCGAGCCGCCATGTTATCTCACCGATGAGACCAGAACAAGAGAAAGATAACCTCCAATTTTACATCTCGTTCCGGTACGAGTGACAGCTGCTAGTCCGTTTTCGCTAGTGATGTCTCGATTACTCGCGATCGATTCGCGCAACAAAAAACCGGTGCGTTTCCGACGCATAAATATTAAACACTTAGATATATTATTCGGGGACCTTACCTACCTACCTAACTGTTTTATACATATAACGTTAAAACGAACCATCGAAATACAGGCAGATAGCTACATTCCGAAACCACTGGTAGCTTAAAAAACGCCAATTCATAGTTTAATGTTGAATTTAAACAACCGTCCACTGAACAGTTATAATAAAAAAAAAAGTTACTCCATTGTTGCATTATTTGCATTAACAGACGCGCGTGTCAAGCGGATGGCACTCACGCTCGCACTGCCACTGGTTTGAACTGCTCTGAGATATCGTGTCCGTGAGCAGTATCTATGTGTGCGTTGCTCGAGCGCGCTTGTATGTAGATTGATTTCTGTACCTATTTATTTTGTGGTAGTGATAAGAAAAAACACATGTCAGCGAGGTCAGCAGATGGGTCTTTGCGTCTTTTCACTCCCTCAGGCGTTTGCAGTACTTCTTGCCACGGCAGACCAAAATCACCCTTGCTCAGTCCCTTCTCCTGCCGCTAATCGACTACGCCGATGTCTGTTGGCCGAGCGTGAACGAATATCTACTGAAAAAACTCGAACGACTTCAGAATCTTGGGATTCGGTTTTTTTTATTATAACTGTTCAGTGGACGGTTCAACAACGATTCAACATTAAACTATGAATTGGCGTTTTTTAAGCTACCAGTGGTTTCGGAATGTAGCTATCTGCCTGTATTTCGATGGTTCGTTTTAACGTTATATGTATAGAACAGTTAGTTAGGTAGGTAAGGTCCCCGAATAATATATCTAAGATCGATTTAAATAAATAACAGTTGCTGTACGGTTACACCGTGCATATAATGTTTTGTTAACGTGGCAGTTTACTCAGCCCGCATATTTCTACCGTAATAAATTTAGTTGACCACTTACAGTGAAGACAAAATGACGTGTTTCATTACTACCACTACTTTACTACTTCATTCGTAACAACTCACTACTAGAACTTTATAAAACTGTGTGGAAAGTGCCGTCTACTAAGCACTTGATCATACATTATGGTCAAAAGCAGCACTACGGGACATATAAAACGACTTTTGGATTCAAACGGGAATATAAGAAGTCATTTTTCACGTCTTACCAAGGAAATTGCCCACTTTGTGAAGAAAACCACGTACTCATGAAATGCCGCAAGTTTCTAGACATGAACACTGAAACCAGAAACTCTAACGTCGCCCGCATGCAACTCTGCAAAAACTGTCTGTACGACCACGGCGACATGCAGTGCTCATCGACTAAGAAATGCAAAGAGTGTGCTAAGCCACATCACACGCTGTTGCACAATAAGATGAAGAAACCACCCTCAACTCCGGGTTCTGGAAGAAACTACTCTACTCAACGGCAACCTACTTATACTTAAAAAGTGTCGAATCACTTATCCAGTAACGCAACGGAGGTACTACTCACTACAGTACAAATCAAAGTAAAAGGCCTCAATGGAACTTATGTACATTTGCGAGCACTACTTGACCAAGGCTCGCAAGTAAATCTAATAACTGAAAATGCAGCGCAACTTTTAAGGCTGCCAAGAAAACATATGACTGCGACGGTGTCAGGCGTTGGGACCGTCACTGGGGACTGCAAGGGACGAATTGGAATTGAATGTCAGTCCATCAACTCTGTGTTCACCTTCAAATCAGAAGCACTGGTAATGAAAAAGCTCATAAATAACTTGCCGAGCAAATCTTTTCAATCAGCAGAATGGGAACACTTGAACAATCTGAAACTGGCCGACCCTGAGTTCAACGTGTCCCGCGGCATTGATCTACTGTTTGGGGCGGAGGTTTACTCTACCATCATCATGGAAGGAGTACTGAGAGGCACCAATGAATCCCCCATTGCGCAACAAACTCAGCTAGGTTGGATCCTGTGCGGCAATGTCAAGACTTCTTTCAACTGTCACGCAACCTTGGTCAATCTGGAAGACCTGACTAAATTCTGGGAAACAGAAGACATCACTGAGGGGAACGAAGATATACCATCCGATGATGAGTGCGAGATATATTGCCAACAAACTACGAAAAGAAACTGCGATGGAACTTATGTTGTCAAGATGCCATTATACCCGAATTACGAAGAAAAACTGGGAAACTCTAAATCTGCGGCAACTGCCCAATTTTTGCAACTAGAAAAAAGACTCGACAGACTGGCGAAACTTTCGGCTATGTACAAAGACTTCATCCAGGAATACATAGATCTGGACCACATGCAGCCCGCAACTACTGTTTCTAACTCAAGCCCTGTATACTACTTGCCTCACCATGGGGTACTACGGGAGCAGTCCACGACGACCAAACTAAGAGTCGTTTTCAACGCGTCCCAAAAAACAAGCTCGAACTATAGCTTGAATGACTTAATGAAAAAGGGACCTAACTTACAAAAAGACATACAGGAGTTACTAATAAAATGGAGAAGCTACAAATACGTCTATACAGCAGACATCGAGAAAATGTACCGCTGCATCCGGATCGCTGAAGAACAGCAACATCTGCAAAAGATCATTTGGAGATTTTCGACTGACGAATCATTACAAGAAATGAACCTCTGTACCGTTACATACGGAACCAAAAGCGCACCGTGGTTAGCCATGAGAACCCTAAAACAGTTAGCCTCGGACGATCGCCAAAAATACCCCGCGGCTGCAAAAACACTGGAAAACGAATTTTATGTCGACGACTTGATAAGCGGGAATAACTCACTCGGCGCCGCCAAAGAAATGCAACGCACGCTGATTGTACTATTGCAATGCGGTGGAATGAACTTACGTAAATGGACAAGTAACTGCACAGAATTACTGCAAACTTTATCAGAGGATCAAATATCAACGAAGAATGTGTTCAATTTTAAACAAGGAAATACTACGAAAACTTTGGGTCTCGGCTGGAGTCCAAACTCTGACGTGTTCATACTCAACTGGGACATGGAAGAACCTCCAAAAAAGGCTACAAAAAGGAGTCTTTTATCTGAGATATCAAAACTCTACGACCCGCTTGGCTGGCTCTCACCCATTACTGTGTCAGCAAAACTTATATTTCAACGGGTGTGGGTGGAAAAGATGAGTTGGGATGAACTATTGCCCGACGATATTGAAAAAGAATGGCTAAAACTACGAAATGAACTACCAGCAGTAAAGGACATAAAAATAAAAAGATGGATCGGCGGAACTCAAAGGGATCTCGAATTACATGGGTTCTCTGATAGCAGTGAGAAGGCGTTAGCGTGTGTGATTTATACACGACTTATTGACGATAACGGCCAGACAAAAATCACCTTAATTGCCGCCAAAACAAGAGTGGTCCCTATGGGTCAAAAAACCACACTTCCCAGACTGGAACTGTGCGCAGCTATGTTACTGTCCCAACTGATGGCGAAAATCAAGAAAACTCTGAAGGAAAACAACCTGACTGTGTTCGCCTGGAGTGATTCGAAGGTTGTACTAGCCTGGCTAAAAGGCGACACAGCTAGATGGGAACGATATGTAGCAAATCGGGTCACAAAAATACTCAAAATCATCCCAGCCGAACAATGGCACTATGTGAAATCGGATCAAAACCCAGCCGATTGCGCAACTAGAGGAATGTTACCTATCAAACTATTGGAACACAACTTGTGGTGGCAAGGCCCAGAATTCATAAAAACTATGACGACTGAGGAAGCACAGGAATGCGCAACCTGCCTGTATACTACCAGCCTGGAACTTGACGCGCATTCCTGTACAGTACAAGCTACAGAACAAACAGGAAACTTTATAAAAACTTTGCTAGAGAAGTGCAGTACTTTAACACGAATTACCCGAGTTATTGCATGGGTGTTACGTTTCATTAGCAAGTTGCGACAAAGGAAGCAACCGGACGCGAACTACCTAACTACCGTGGAACTGACAAAATCCGCAGAGCTTGTGATAGAATACGTACAAAAAATGGAATTTGTCACTGAACTAGCACTGTTGAAGCAAGGCGTAATTACTTCAAATAAAAGCAAAATTCACAAGCTGAGCCCGTTTCTGGACAAAAAGGGCATACTACGCGTTGGTGGACGGCTCAAAAACTCAGATCTACCACCAAACATGAAGCATCCTGTGATACTGCCGAATAATGGAAGACTCACTCAACTGGTCATCGATCGCCAACACATTGCACGGCGGAGCGCGACTGACCCTGGCTCATATCCGACAGCAATACTGGATAATCGGAGGAAACAGAGCGGTGAAAACATATCTGCGACGGTGCGTGAGATGTCATAGGTACAAGACGGCTGACAACAATCAACTCATGGGAGAACTGCCAAAACAAAGAATAACGCCTTCGCGTCCCTTTACTCATACGGGCGTGGACTTGACTGGTCATGTGGACGTAAAACTCAACAAGGGCCGTGGCATATCAACATCCAAAGCCTACATCGTGATCTTTGTGTGCATGTGCACAAAGGCAGTGCACATTGAACTAGCATCGGACCTCAGCACTGAGACATTCATTGCCGCCTTTCAACGAATGTGCGCAAGAAGGGGGACGCCGACCCACGTATACAGTGATAACGGAACTAACCTGGTCGGGGCGTCAAAGGCACTACGCAAAGAATTCGACTTCTACAAGACGATACTTACACCGCAATTCTTTGACAAAATAAATACTCTCCAGGTCACCTGGCATTTCAACGCCCCCGCGTGGCCCAGCGCTGGCGGTCTCTGGGAGGCTGCAGTGAAAGGGATGAAACATCATCTACGGCGAGTACTTGGAGACCAAAAACTTACTTACGAAGAGTTTACTACACTACTGGCACAGATAGAAGGCTGTATGAACTCGAGACCGCTGTGCCCACTGACGGAAGATCCAGATGAATACTTCAACTACTTGACGCCGGGCCATTTTCTCACAGGCAGTCCGGTAATGACAATCCCGCAAGCTAGCGAAGCTGACGTCAGAAACATCGACTTGAGACGAAGGTGGCGTCTAACCGAACATATGCTGCAGCAGTTCTGGAAGGGCTGGTCGAATGAGTACCTGACACAGCTGCAAATCCGGAGCAAATGGAACAAACCAACTGAAAATGTTCAAATAGATGACGTCGTGCTGGTAAAGGAGGATAACCTGCCTCCCGGGAAATGGGCACTTGGCCGGGTAATCAAGACTCATCCCGGTCCAGACGGATACGTGCGAGTGGCCACGATAAAAACGCAAACTACTACTTTGAAAAGGCCCATCGTAAAACTATCACTATTACCGTTGCCGACCAATGCAAAAGATGACGCTGCACAAAACGATCCCGACAAGAATGCACCCAAGCGCAAAACAAATGCGAAGAAAGGCTTTTCAATGTTATTAACCTTACTGATAACGCTCTGTGTGTTTACAACTCAGACACACGGAAGCGGCGGCAACATAGCAACGAGGGCTCATATTACACCATTGGAAGCCGCGCGCCCTATCTACTACGACACGAGAGGCAAAATACAAACAATCAATGACGAATGGACACTCCTAATGTACTATAACTTGACTAACTACTGGGATGGAGTTCATCGTATTGAAGCATATCTCGCTGATGTGAAGGATCTTTGTGAAAAAACCGATCCAAGATACTGCAAATCTACGCTGCAACAGCTTTATCACGAGGTCGAAATACTCAGCTACTACAACACCATACTACTTGCACCGCACACGCATCTATCAAGTAGAAAGAAACGTGGACTATTAAACGCAGGAGGCTACATAGCCAACAGCTTATTCGGCATTCTAGACCAACACTTTGCGGATAAGTACCAAAAAGACATAGAGGCAGTACAGAACAATGAAAACTACTTGCTCGAACTAATTCGGAATCAAACATCCATAGTGGATGTTCGATTCAAAATCGATATTCGATCGATGGTTTTCGGAACGGCCATTTTGAATTTGACGTTGCTGCCAACCTTGCAGTTTTTGACAACTGACAGACGAAAGCCCTCGCAATGTAACGCGTATTGATTAGGGTATTGAATTTAAATCGCAAGCCATCTGGAATGTATTCGGGTTCCCCTCAGGATTGTCTATATAGCTGAGTGTGTTGTGGTTCCCCGAACCAGATAAAGTTCGCATTTACGTGGCCGATTGGTTTTTCCCACGTAACATAACCTGTGTTGGAACACTGTGCTCGTCGAAGCTGGCCTGCCAGTCATACCTGGTTGGCTGAAGAACCTGTCTACCAAGAAGAGCCTAGGGTGCACCCGGGCCTTGCAGAGAGACAGGAGGTTGACGGGACCGAAGCACAGACCAGGTTAGATCGAATCCATAATTAAATGCTCGGTGAATCGCCGACGTTCACACTTCTTGGCATCTGATCGCTACGCTACCTCGTAGCTGATGGGCCCCTGCGAGGTCATTAGGTGCCGAGAAGCCTGAACATTTTGGTAGCAAGAGCGTGGTTTCCTGAGATTTGCAGCCGTCAAGGGCTCCAGGAACCCACGATTTGGGACTATCAATCTGTAGGTATAGGCGGTTATTAGCTAACTTGTTGTTGTTCCTGTATCCACATAGATTGGTAGTATTGTAAGCTATAAGTCTATTGCTGGTAGTAGACAGACAGATATTACAGTTTTCCCTAAATGACCAGTTGTACTGAGATGTGACTCAGAATAGTAGGTACTCAACTTAGGTACATTGTAGGTGAATTGAAATTTGCATTGAAGTACCAGTTAGTCAATCTATTAGTGGTCTAGTAATGCTAATGAATGTTTGGTTAACATAGGTAGTTACATCTATTGATAGCAGGCTATTACATTGTTTTCAGTTTATAACAATTTATAACTTGAACTAATATTGACTATCTGTGTGTGTTATAATGATAAAGGGAAACTAAATTGTATTTACAGAATTTATATAGATATAAAACTCGGTTCCTATTGTTTAAGGAAAACAGCATTGTTTAAGTTGTGGTTTAGGGTTCCCTCGTTTGGGTTGTAGACTGGAGGGTCCAATATAATTGAGTTACTGCAAATTGTGAGTAAGTATCGTTCCGATCATGTCGTTATCTGAAATCCAGAAGGGTGTTTCTAAGGAACTCAGATGGTTTTCCTCCGCACACGGTCTGATAGACCGTTTAGATAGGCATGATGTGGTATTGGAGCGGTCTATGGACGTTAAGGAACGTTACAACAGGGTGCTCGAATTGTCCGCGCAGGCGGAATCAGTTGATGGTTGCGCACCTGACAGGCTGTCACGGTTGCTAGGGGATGTCGACCAATGTATGGAGATGGCAGCTGCTATCACGCAGAAGGCTGCGGACATACGTAGACAGCGCGAGTCCAGCCATGGTGGTGACATTGAAGCACCTCTGCCGCTTCAGGGTTCAGGGTCCAGGTTACCTGCCATAACTATGCCTACTTTTGACGGAGTGTCCGGTGAATGGATGAGCTTCATCAATCTGTTCGACAGTTTGGTGCACATGCGATCGGACATTACCAAGTCTGTCAAGATGGCTCAGCTGGTGGCAGCATTGAGGGGTGAGCCTAGGGAGCTGGTCGCTCATTTGACAGTTACGGAGGGTAACTATGAAACGGCCAGACAATTGTTGGTCAGACGTTACCATAACAAACGGAGGTTGGCCGATGCCCAACTGAACCGTTTGTTTAGTATCCCGGTTGTGAACAAGGTCGGGGCCATACAGACGGAGGTTTTGAACCCGTTGTTGTCCGTCACCAAGGCTCTAGAGAATCTTGGACTTCCGGTTGGTGAATGGTCGTACCTACTGCTGTACATTGTACTTTCCCGCCTACCCGCTGACGTGCAGACTCGTTTCGAACAGTCTCACGGGAGGTCGGCCGAGGACCTGCCCGCCTTCTCCGACTTGGTCGGATTCTTGGAAGAGGAGGCTCGACGGGCAGAGAATTTGAGGTTGACGGTCACCCATCCTTCGGAGCCACAGAGAGCTGCCGGGAGCGCTGTGAGTAGGGGCCCTCCGACGAGGAAGGACCGCACCAACCGGCAGTCATATGGGACTGTGAGTGCATTGACCCCACATAGTGAGACCTGCCCATGTTGTAGGCAGATTGGCCATGCTGTGGCCAATTGCAATAAGTTCGGGGAACTTAGGGTTGAGGGACGGCGCCGGATGGCCAAGCAGCGGAGCTGGTGTTTCCTGTGCCTCGGGCCACACATGGCTAGGTACTGCACGCGCACAAAAATGTGCGGATATTGTGGTGGGGCCCACAACAATCTGTTGTGCATGAACCGGTCGGGCCAGCAGCCTCCACAGGGCCGTATCCAGGGTGACACGGCATGGGGCCCTGAGAATTCGTTTGCGACTCGGAGCGCAACTCAGGGGCCAACGTCCCCACGTCCACAGGGCCGTACCCAGGGTGACACGGCATGGGGCCCTGAGAATTCGTTTGCGACTCGGAGCGCAACTCAGGGGCCAATGTCCCCACGTGCACAGGGCGATACTAGGGTGCAGGGCCGCACTCAGGGTCATCACATGGGGGGCCCTGAGTTTTCGGTTGCGACTCAGCATCCGACTCAGCGGGCAATGGGGCCACAAGCACGCAGCCACCCAGGGGTGCAGGGCCGCACTCAGGGTCATCACATGGGGGGCCCTGAGTTTTCGGTTGCGACTCAGCATCCGACTCAGCGGGACATTGGGTATGTTGAGCAGGCCGTAACGGGCGGGTGGCATGGGACACCTTCGAGCTATGCGGATGCGGTTCGGACGCCGCCTCAGTTGTCGCCCCGCTCGTCGCCTCGTCCTCGTCGGTCGCATGTGATGTCCCCCCCGCTCATGGAGCGGCCACGGTTGAATTCACGCCCACCCCCCTTCGGGGGGCGTCGTAGGGTGGCAATGGAACCGGCGCGTGGGCCATTTGTACAATGGGACCCTCTGGCGTATAGCTGCCTACCTGATCGGTTACAGGCACAGTGGGGCCCCGGGGGTCCTCGCTAGGAATTTGCGGCCCAACCATTGGTTGCCCCCCAACCGGAGACGGTGGTGTTACCGATCGCCTCTGTGCTTGTTTGGGATTTGGCGGGCAACCCAACATACGTTCGCGCCCTATTAGATTCTGGAGCTCAGGGCTGCATTGTATCGAACGATTTAGCAAAATGGTTGGGCCTCAAGGTAAATAGGTATAATAAATCAATACGGGGCGTGGGGAATGTTACGGTTACGAATGTAGTTGGTCAGTCGGTGATCACGTTCTCTCCACGTTATGACATTTTGACAAAAACATCCGTGCAAGCTTTAGTAATGACGCATGTCATGGGCAAACACCCCTTGGTGAAGTTGAATCCGGCCGTTCGATTCCTGACGTCAGGACTCAAGTTGGCGGATCCCGATTTTGACACTCCAGCCCCGGTCGACCTGCTACTGGGAGCAGACGTTCTGGGTAGGTTTCTGTTGTCGGATCGGCGAGTTCTTCAGCCGGACGGGTTGATTGCTGTGGATACTAAGTTTGGTCACGTGATCATGGGTCCGGCATTGCCAATGGTTAGGCCTGCCGAGTCAGATGGCATACTTATTGGCTCAGCGTTGTCAGACGCTATCCAACGTTTCTGGGAGATAGAGGAACCTCCCACCGCTCGTCGAGTCGACGCAGACGAAGAAGAGTGCGAGTTGTTTTACCAGAATAGTACTGGTCGCCTTCGTTCTGGTCGTTTTGTAACTCGACTGCCTTTCAGGGCCGATCGACCGCCACTAGGAGAATCTAGGAAGATGGCTGAGACGAGATTGATGTCGATGGAGCGTAGGATGTCAAGGGACGCCGTATTTAAACAAAAATACGTCGATTTCATGAGGGAGTATGAGTCGTTAGGACACATGTCGGTATCGGGTGTGGACTGGAGATCTGAGGATCATTGTTTCCTTCCACACCATGCCGTCCTGCGAACCCCTACCGGCAAGATTCGAGTTGTTTTTGATGAGTCAGCACCTACCTCGAACGGGATGTTCCTGAATCAGTGTCTACATTCGGGACCCAAGTTGAGTCGTGATATTTCGGATATTCTCACGAGCTTTCGGAGGCACCAGGTTGTATTTGTCGCAGACATTCGGATGATGTTTAGGCAAACGGTAATTCATCCGGCTGACAGAAGGTATCAGTTGATACTTTGGCGTGAGTCCACGGCCGAGCCAGTCAAGGTCTATGAGTTGAACACGAACACGTATGGGTTACGGTCTAGCCCGTATTTGGCGATGCGTACCCTGCGGGAGTTGGCGTCGCGTGACCGTGTGAGCTATCCTAGAGCCGCCGCTATCCTGGAGCAAGATTTGTACTTCGATGACGTCTGCACAGGGGCAGCCAGTGTAGAGGAAGCTCTGGACCGACGTGACGAGCTCATTCAATTGCTGGAACGAGGCGGCTATGAACTACGCAAGTGGATGTCCAACTCCCCTGAGTTGATGGCTGGTCTCCCAGATGAGTTTCAACAAGACCCGCACGTTTTTGAGAATCCTGACAACCCTAACATGTTGTCAGTGCTTGGAATTCAGTACCGGCCCGTCCATGATGAGTTTACCTATCGGGTGGTTTTAGAAACACCGAAGGCCTGGACGAAGCGGTCAGTACTGTCAACGATTGCGAGAACGTTCGACCCGAATGGATGGATTTCTCCAGTCACCTTTGCTCTCAAATGTTTTATGCAAAGGCTATGGGCGGCTCAGTTGACCTGGGACACCCACCTCTCAGGTGATTTGTTGACTGATTGGACGCAAATGTTCACCTCGCTATCGTACATAAATAATGTATCGCTGCCGAGGAAATTGGTCCCTGCTGGGGATTACAGGGCAACCCTTCACGGGTTTTGTGATGCCTCTGAACGAGGGTTTGCGGCAGCGGTTTATTTGCGAACCGTCACCTCCACCGGGGAGGTCGACGTGCGTTTGGTTTTGGCAAAAAGCAAGGTAGCGCCTATTCGGACAAGGATGACGATTCCAAAACTGGAACTGTCCGGGGCTGCTCTTTTGACCAAACTTTTGAATCACACTCTAACAGTGTTGCGTGGGTCAGTGGTTTTGGAGGATACGGTGTACGCGTGGACGGATAGCCAGATTGTTTTGTGCTGGCTGAAGGCTTCGGTCCATAACTTAGAGGTTTTTGTTGCGAACCGTGTCTCCCAGATTGTGTCGTCTGAGGTCCCACTGACCTGGAGACATGTACCAGGAGAATTGAACCCGTCTGATTGTGCATCCAGGGGATGTCGGGCTCCTGAACTCGTTAGACACCATTTGTGGTGGGGACCACCCTGGCTTGCCAGGAGAGAATCGGACTGGCCCCACAGCCATGTAGTAGTATCTTCGGATCATGGCCCCAGAGCGGCCGTGCATGTTACCCAGAAGGCTGAGGACCCTGACGCCGGGTTTCTGCTGGACCGGTATAGCTCACTTGACAAGTTGATAAACGTGTCCACTTGGATTAGGAGATTCGCTCGAAATTGTCGTACTCCTCGCGATCAGCGAACGTTGAACCCTATTCTGACTCCGGCAGAGCGAAACGAGTCGCTACTGAATTTGGTCCGGTTGGTACAGTCCTCGAAGTTTGGGGCAGAATTGGAGATTATACGAAGTGGACGTTCGAAATTGAAGGGAGCCGTCGCGCGTCTCAACCCCTTTGTTGATTCGACCGGGTTACTTCGGGTAGGAGGAAGATTGCGCAATGCGAATCTGTCGTATTCGGCTCGTCACCCACTTCTGCTCCCCAAGGGGGGACAGTTAGTTGAATTGCTGGTGACTGATCGTCATATTAAAAACGCGCATGCCGGCTGTAACGCGTTGTTGGCCACGCTCCAGCGGGAGTTTTGGATCTTATCTGCCCGCCGTGTCATACGGAACATCGTGTTTCGGTGCATGCCTTGTTATCGACTTAAGGCTGCCACGATGCAACCTCTCATGGGGGACTTGCCCCCTGATCGTGTGAATGAGGTCAGACCGTTTTCAGGTGTTGGTACGGATTTTGCCGGACCGTTTATGGTGAAGAGTTCACGATTGCGTACCGCTAAGCAATACAAGGCGTACCTATGTGTGTTTGTTTGTTTATCCACCAAGGCGGTACATCTCGAGCTCGTTGCTGATCTCTCGACAGAGGCTTTCATTGCTTGTTTGGATAGGTTTGTTTCTCGAAGGGGACTTCCAACTTTGATCCGCTCTGATAACGGCACTAACTACGTCGGTGCGGAACGATACTTACGAGAGATAGTCAACTTTTTGAATGTAAATAAAGTGGATATTGGAACGGCCCTCTCCCGTCGGGGTATACAGTGGACCTTCAGCCCACCGATTTGCCCCCACTGGGGTGGGATTTTTGAGGCCGTAGTTAAGTCAGCTAAGACGCACTTGGGGCGTATAGTAGGTCAGACCGCGCTGACTTTTGAGGAGCTCGCGACATTGTTTTGTAAGATCGAGGCCGTTCTCAATTCGCGACCGTTGTGTCCGCTCAGCTCGGATCCAAATGACCTGGAGGCTCTGACCCCAGGCCATTTCTTGATAGGACAGCCACTTAACGCGTTGCCCGAGCACCCCTTCGAGGGAGTGAAATTGTATCGGTTGTCAAGGTATCAGATGTTGCAGCAGTTTACTCAGAATTTCTGGAAGCGTTGGTCGCTCGAGTATCTGCATATCTTACAACAGCGCCTTAAGTGGACTGACAAAACCAGCCCCCCTAGTGTTGGTGACCTCGTTCTGGTTAAGGATGCTAACCTACCGCCACTACGTTGGCGCAGGGGGCGCATTGTTAACTTGTTCCCTGGCAAGGACGGGACCCCCCGGTCTGCGGAGGTTCTAGTAGGAGGCTCGGTTCTAAAACGAGCGGTAGCAACGTTGTCTCGGCTGCCCGTAGATTAGGGGACAGGTGGGTGCCTGTCCGGGCGGGTGATTGTTCGATTCAAAATCGATATTCGATCGATGGTTTTCGGAACGGCCATTTTGAATTTGACGTTGCTGCCAACCTTGCAGTTTTTGACAACTGACAGACGAAAGCCCTCGCAATGTAACGCGTATTGATTAGGGTATTGAATTTAAATCGCAAGCCATCTGGAATGTATTCGGGTTCCCCTCAGGATTGTCTATATAGCTGAGTGTGTTGTGGTTCCCCGAACCAGATAAAGTTCGCATTTACGTGGCCGATTGGTTTTTCCCACGTAACATAACCTGTGTTGGAACACTGTGCTCGTCGAAGCTGGCCTGCCAGTCATACCTGGTTGGCTGAAGAACCTGTCTACCAAGAAGAGCCTAGGGTGCACCCGGGCCTTGCAGAGAGACAGGAGGTTGACGGGACCGAAGCACAGACCAGGTTAGATCGAATCCATAATTAAATGCTCGGTGAATCGCCGACGTTCACACTTCTTGGCATCTGATCGCTACGCTACCTCGTAGCTGATGGGCCCCTGCGAGGTCATTAGGTGCCGAGAAGCCTGAACAGTGGAACTAGAAAATAACGTACTCAAGAAAAGTGAAACCAACATCCAGAAGCAATTTTTGATGATTGATGGATTTATGAACCAAACAAACAAAAACTTCGCCAAGATCGAATCAGAAATGGAAGCAGTGATGGCCTCAAATTACTTTAACTCAGCGTCACTTTCCCTACATTTCCTGATAAACAATTTGAAAGGAGTACAAGAAATGCTTTTTGAAACCCTGACTGAAGTCTACAAAGGTCACATGGAAGTCCGGCTTCTGTCCCCAGTCAACCTTATCAAGCAACTAGACGCTATATCAGCAAAACTGCCGAGAACATTATCTCTGCCGACAAAAAATACAAAAGAGGGTATGAAGGACTTGTACAAACTCCTCTATGTGAAGGCGAGAGTAACAGAGACTTACTTCCTATTCGAAATCCACATACCATTAATCTCGGACGAAATCTACACATTTTATCAAGCTATACCGTTACCTATTAAAGTAAACAAGGAAACTTTTACCATGAAACTATCATCAACCTACATCGCCGTAAACTTTCGGAAAAATACGTATATAACATTGATGGAAGAAGACTTGAAGCACTGCGTTCAACAAAAAACAGACAACTTTTTGTGCTACGAAAATCTTCCTGTCTACAACTTAAATAACTATAAGATCCCATGTGAAGCAAAACTACTGGGTCATCACTCTAATTTGCCGTGCGCAGTCACCCGTGCGCCGTGCGAAGACGAATGGATCGAATTACATGCACCAAACACATGGTTAGCTAAGTGCTGCGCGACTTGCGCTTTTCGAACCATATGCGATAGCGACGTGACAATGGAAACTTTGACATCATCCGGGATAGTAACTCTTGCTCAAGGATGTATCCTACAATCGAATGAGCTAACTGTCTTCTCGCACAACCAATACAGCAGCGACGCTAAGCTGGAATACAACTTCAACATACCGCTACTAAACTCGTCGATAAATAACATTGTGAATATCACATATCACAATCAGAACCAAGCGTTTCAATATAACACTGCCGAATTAGATGAGATTGACAAGAAAATTAACTCGCAGAAAGACCGCAACTATCTCCCATCATCGGTCACAATCCACGACGTCCATCAATACGCGATCAGCTACATCCTCCTAGCAGCAGCATTTACGGTCCTAGTCATATGGATTATAAGAAGATGCTGTCCTCACATCTGCACAAAAATGAGAGGCACGCAAGCTCGCATGGAAATCATCGAGCTACAGACGCTATCCAAAGCGAAACAGCAACAAGCGCAGAAGGCGCATCCCACTTCAGCTGATGGTGATAATATCGCCTTTAATTTTGACTAACTTAATTTCAACCCAAAATTCTTAAGTACTGTGTTTAGTTATTAAGTTGAATTTTATAAGATATACTTCAAGTTTGTATTATGCTTGTATTATGTTGCTTTGAATGATTTTATTTTACTGATTACTTTGTGTTATTAGAGTACAGTTTACTACCCCTACTATCTTTGGGGTTTCGGAGCATGTACGGTTACACCGTGCATATAATGTTTTGTTAACGTGGCAGTTTACTCAGCCCGCATATTTCTACCGTAATAAATTTAGTTGACCACTTACAGTGAAGACAAAATGACGTGTTTCATTACTACCACTACTTTACTACTTCATTCGTAACAACTCACTACTAGAACTTTATACAACTGTGTGGAAAGTGCCGTCTACTAAGCACTTGATCATACAGTTGCCTATTTCTCAATCAGTATTATAAAATAAGTATTAACAAAATTTTTGTTAGGTAAATTCACGCCACCTTACTTACGTAAGTTGAAAACATGTTTTTTTGTTTGTGTAGATATTGTGTTGTTTTTCATGTCATTTGACGGGTGTAGGTCTAAAACGGACAGAGCAATAGAAATTTTGTAACTCGGGTAGTCCGTTTAGAAGTTATCAGGGATTTTCGATAGCGAAAATTGACAAACGTAAAATAGTGTAGGTATTTTTCTGATCTGTAAACCTTTTGTGTTGTAATACACAATAGTGTAATATTTTCATTCTTCTCGTTTCATTCTTCATAATAAATCATACAACTAGATAGGAGCGCCAGTACCACGATAGTTTTTCGTGCATAAGCCGTAGTTGACAACCCTAGAGCGATCGCCGAGCGTAGCTATGAAAAGTGAAGTACATACATGTGGTTGACTTCTGTACCTATTTATTTTGTGTCACTACTAACAATCAGCGCCGACTTTAATTTTTAGGATTTATATTATACAACACACTCACACACATAACACACCCTTATTTGTTAATACATATATAAGAAAAGTAAAAATGTTTACCCTTTAACTGTACGCTAGAATCCTAAGTGAAGTTGCGAGTCATTTCCAACACAAATATCGAGATTACTTACTGGGAAGTCTCATTGTGTGTTATGTCACAGTTTCTATGAAAAAAACATTTTTTTTTTACTAAGCCTCCGCTGTTCGTCCGTCCGTCCGTCTGTCACCAGGCTGTATCTGTAACCGTGATAGTAAGACAGTTGAAATTGTCGTTGTTCTGTTGAAAGTTGAAAATCTGTTGCCGCTAACAAAAAATACTAAAAAATAGAATGAAATAAATATTTAAGGGGGCCCCTATACAACAAACGTTTTTTTATCTCGTATGTGCTCGATGTTGATAACGGCCACAGGTAGACGCTTGATATATTCACAGAATATTAAGTCACTTTAAAAATAAATAAAAATAAAATAACTATTTAAGGGGGCCTCCCATACAATAAACGTATTTTTTTGCCGTTTTAATGATACGGAACCCTTCGTGCGCAAGTCAGACTCGCACTCGGCCGGTTTTTTAAATAAATATTTTGAGAGGCCGCTAACTAGATATTTATATAGAATTGAAACAGTCTGCGCTGACTGTCAGCTGGAATGCGAACTAAGCCTTACACCGAAGTAGTACGATCGTAGTCCTTATTAGTCACGAAATAAGCACACTACAAAATCTAGAAGGACCACCTGGACGAGATCGCGACGGTACAGCTTCTGTTCCACTGAAACAAGGAAACATTGAGGATTTTCCTGCAGTTTATTTTCATATTAAGCATCAGATTTATACCATGCATGAGACGGAGATTGTTCTGATGATTCACTCAGATAGATTATATAGCGATGTGTTATGAAACGAAACTTTTGTCGAATACCTTAAGCGAGCACACAAAATGCCAACCAGAAGAGATGGGCAACGTCTACCATAAGTAATATTCCTATAGTCTATCCTTCTATACAAGCATCTTATAAATACTCAGCGTGGCGTGGAATGATTCTCGAGAAAGAAAATATTAGTCGCTACAATTAAGTATATAACTTATTTGTTTGTTTTCTCGCGACGAAATACAAACTAGCTGTCAAGTTGAACGAAATAAATTCTCGCGTTCTAACGAAGCTCAAACTATGAAGTTGACACAGAGACTGCATGGGAAATTGTCGCGAGTTCGCCTCCAAAAGTAGCTGAAGATCAAGTCGTAGGTAATGGAAGTAACAACAAACAAACAAAGTTAGGCAGAGGATCAGTGACACTCACGTTTATCTAGTTATTCAATAGTCCAAAGTAAATTTTAACGTTTATTGATGCAGTCCTGAATACAAGATATCTATCGAATACTGTTTAAACTAACTTTAGAAGCCCTAACTTGGTTTCTGTTCTAAACGTAACTTTCTCACCCTAGTAGTGTAAAGGTAGGGTTGAAATAATGCACAAACTTACTAAGTCCAAAGGGTCTCACTTTGGTTGTGTTTGACTGTACCGCTCAAAGATTATGTCATCCTGACATTAAGTTACTGTGCTTAACCTCTTGAATACCACAGGCGTTAGATAAAACCACTTTTCCGTTAAAGGTTTTAAATTTTATTATTCAAAATCGCGACCCGTCCCAACTACCCTAGGTTTTGAGAGGTTAAATCATCACTTATCCTTCTTAATATCCTTGTAAGAGATGAGCTCTCCTTCGTACATGGTTTTTGCATTTTCCAGTCTGTAATGTATTGTTGTTGTGCATTAGAGTAAAGTGATGTAATTTCCTTAATATGGTCGGTCTTTGGAGCAGTCTTCGGTTATTGGCAAAAACATGTATGTTAAGTTCATTCTTTGCATTTCACTGTATTCAAATGCACATGGGCACAACATGTGCAATTTCCACGTCGTACAGCCAAATGCGTGACGCTATATATGAATATGTTTATTAAATTATCATAAACATAAACATTTATATACAGGTGCATACATTTCTTCTGGCTCCACACTGGGATCCCTATGTCGTGGGAACCAGAAACAGCGATATCACAACCTGTTTTTTTTTGCTTTATCCCCAGCCGGGGATTGAACCCGGGACCGCTCGCATGGTAGGCAGAGCCACTACCGCAGCGCCACAGAGCTCGTCATTTGGCATTTTCGCCGTTTTACGATATTTTGCTATCATCAATTTCCGCGTTATATCTCGAAAGATTTACCGAATTAACCCTCAAATCACGGAAACAAAGGAAGCCGAAGTAGAACCGATGGAGCTAAACAAAAGAAACACCCTGCAACCACATATTCGTCAAATTGTTAAACACACTCGTGCATATGTTTTAACGCAATATTGTTGTCCTTAACGCGCATAAAGCGCCTCTAAGTTCAGCAATTAAAAGTTTGTCGCGGTCCCGTCCGCGGCGCGACGAGTCTGCCTGGAAAATTTTAATATGAAAGCCTTATTTTTCAGCTCGTACACATGCAAACAAAAGTTGTGTCCGAACTAACTGGACCAGAGATAATGGGACAGTGCGCCGAGTTAATTGTAAACAAGCTGGGCGAATGTACGGAAACGGAGGGAATAAAATATGTCTCAATGATCGCGTAAGATGGCAAAGTGATTTAGTGTGTATTTATTCATTAACTCAATACAGTCAATGTTGCAATCCAGCCGAATTGAGTTAACAGTTCGTGACAGTGAAAGCATAAAACCCAGATAGAACGTAGGAGATGTGCGTGATCAGTAAAATCCTTAAAATATTTCCTTCTGTGTGAATTGATTTAATTTATTTTAAGAACTAAGTTACGAGATGTTATTATTTAGAGGACCGTATGTGGATGCTTGTCATTAGCTTTTAGTGTGCCATTTCCAATCTTATGTGGAAATTATAGCTGTAGCTTCCATAAGAAAATAAAAATAAAATATGCACAGAAGGTATATGATAGTCATTATTTGGTTAGGTTATAACATCGCTTTGCCCTCCTACACGAGCATGCCTGTAGATGAGGTATGTTTTGTGTCCACCATGATGAAATGCAAACAATCAATGCATAACAATGACATGCAGTTTCAATAAATTCGAGTCAGGAAATTGGCTTAATGACTGAGAGTTTCATGTAGCGTTTTACATCGGAGTTTCCGATACACGCCACAAATTCGCCACGGCCACAATAAGCAACTAGAAAAATAGCTGAAGAGCGCAAACGAGCCACGAAACTCCGCCACACTCCTCGCCACCACCACTTTTATTTGGAAAAAGCTACGGACTACGAAAAATAAACTTGCTACGGACCGTTACGATATTACAACCGCTACGACTTGCTACGTTATCAAGAGGGCTAAATTCGTAGAACAACTCTAGATAAGCCAAAATTCAGGACGAATTTGTTTCATAGAACAATTTGTTGATAATTTTTACAATGACAATAATCAGTAAGTACAGCTATCGCCAATTTTCTAGTCCCCTGATTGCTGCCTGGAGGGGCAGCGCATAGGCGTACTGTCACGCACGAACTTATTATCCCTACAAAAAAACATTATTGTGAGGCAAGAATGTTTGACGATATGTGAGCGTGAGGTAGGTATGTTTTATGCATGTAATAAATTTGTAACAAAAAGTTAATAAATTTCGTTCTAATCAAGTGCCTTCCCATCGCATTATACGAGAGCGCGCGACACATCCTCCAGTCTCGATAAGTTAATCTTGTTTAATTTGGCAATGGTACTACGCCTTCCATAAAGTCTGTGAAAAAGCTTCGCGCATGTACTTCGGGCGCCTGTGAAACGTCGCATCGGCGCGGGAGACACAGTGCGATTGGCGAGCCAATCAAAGCCCCCGAAATGATTGCAGCCGGCCGCAGCAAATGCGCAGCCCCCCCACGCGTCCCGCACATTACCATCCCTCCTGCTTCGCCACTCTGGGTCAGGGAACTACAAACCTGGCACTTACCAGTACAAGTTATACCAAAAATGTTGCATGCCCTTAAAACATTATAAAATATAATTATCAAAAGACTAGATTTCATTATATATCAAAGCATATTAAGGTCATTTATTTGTGTTTAAAAATACAACTCTCCATCTAGAATTTATTTTTATATTGGACTCAAATGTAAAAAAAACCCTCAGTTACCACCAGCGTTAGAGATTTAGCCCAAAAATGTATTAACGTTACAGGATGACCTTTATTTAGAATCGAACTAGTCGGCCGCTCACTATCAGCCGTAGTGAAAACAAAACCTGCACCCGTAGCATGCTGGCCCCGAGGGGGGTGTATGTTGTCGCGGGAAAGTGAAGGACAGAGCTAGAAGACGCTATATGTAGCTCTGTCCCTCTATTTTCGCGCCAAATTCCCCCCCCCCCCCCCCCACCACCACCAAAGGATGAAAGCTGATTGAGTTACAGCCACTACCACCGTACAGAGTTACAATTTTATTCTAACATAAACTGTACAGTGGTATATCTATCTATCTAAACGGAAATTGGGAACGAAAACCGCTTGAATTGCGTTTGTGAATGTTCCGGCTGATTTCACGGCGATATAATAAATAACTTTTAGAAAAACTCAGAAATACTCAGAAATAAATAACTTTTAGAAAACAGAGACACAATTCTGCCCACTTTGGGCCAGTTATTCAATACTCCATTTTTTTGCGTGACAGGGGGCTAGCCCATCGCCGCAGCTATGGAGTGATGAAGGTTTCCTCACGATGTTTTCCTTCACTTTTAGAACGGCCGTATAATGTTTTTAAGATAAATTAATTATCTCATTGGTCCATGGTCAGGAATCGAACCTGCATCTCCTATGTGAGAAGCAAGCGTGAAACCTATAGAAAACGGAGCTAATCCAACTAATATTATAAATGTGAAAAAAGCGATGTTAGGATGTTTGGATATTTGGATATTTGGATGTTTGGATGTTTGTGTGTTTGTGCCTCAATCACGCTAAAACGGCTGAACGGATTTGAATGAAATTTAGCACAAAGATAGTTTATGAGCTAGATTAACATAAAGTATACTTTTTATCCGACTGCACTAGAAGGAGGGTAACGTTATCTCGGAAAATGATACTTCCTAGGAACACGCAGATGAAGTGGCGGGCATCAGATAGTAAATAATAATTTTAGGAAACTATATCCATCAAATGCTTGTATAGACGATTATTTCATTTTGCAGAATCGGTTCTGAAAACAGGAAGCTTTTGTACTAAACTACGTTCGTTCTATGGAAATAAAAAGATGATAGGTGGAAGATAACGCATCATCGACGGACAAAAACACGGACGCCTGTCACCTTGATAAGCTCCCGCGAGTTCGTCTTAGTAAGTCGGCTAATTCCTAGCAATCCGAAGGCAAGGTTGATTTTCCATTTCACCGAATTCCTACGCAACTTACTTCATTCTAATTGCAAACGTGTCGACGAAAACGAAATTAAAGCTCAAGTGCGGGGATGAAATTGAATTAAAGTGCCAAAGTACCCCATGTGGGATATGTTGAATGCTTATTCAAAGCCAAATACAGTCAAAAACGTCCTTGGGACCACTCGAAAAAATTACCTGCGAACATGCTGCGAACCATTAGGTGGGTATATTCATAAACGATTGATTTGCCCTGTGCCTCTTCAAAATGATGACGACTGTTGAAATGTTGAGTACAAGTAAGTAATTGGGGTGGATTGGGTGATATTAGAGTTAGGGCTGAACTATTATAGAGGTTAAGTGTGATCTAAAAATATTGTATAATTCATACCGACTGTTACCTTCGTCGCCTTTTATACTCACTAATGTAGATGTCTAGGGTGCTTTATGTCTAGGGATTATAACTATTTATAACCCTCGTACAATGACTAATTTTTATAAATACATGTTACTGTTATGCCTGCTAGTTTTGATAGTGGGTATGGAGGAGCGAATTCAGTGCATGGTATAAGGTTGCAGAAATGTGTTCCACTAACTGTGTATCACTGGCGCAGATAAATTGACACCGACTTCGAAGGTGAATCGGGCCTGACCACAGTGCCACTCAAGCACCAAGACAGTCGGCGACAACACCCAAAAGCTATTAGGAGCCGCAAAAGTAAAAAGCCAAACTTGCTTAGTTTTTTGTGACTGTGCATTCAAAAGTAACAAGTTTTTTATGTAGAAATAGAAACTTAACTGCTTACTTTCCGGTCACAGTGGTCAGACAATTTCATTGCCAATTCCTAATAAGGATAAGACCCAATATTCAAACATAATTAAAAAAAAGTTCTATATTAAAGAGTCAGTGACAAGAACGGTAAACCAAAATTTAATGACTGGGCAACTTTTGGATTTGTATTGGTTCGGAAGTAGAGTTATCTTGCATGTTGTAGGTCATCAACTTACTTATAAATTCATAGGTTAAAAAATATCCCAAAACTTTAAAATTCCTTTTATAAATGCAAACACTTCATACACTTTACAACTTTACAAAAATACTAAGTTCAAATAAATAATAATAATAATATAATAAAAATACTCTCCTCCTACCTTTCCTCAAAAATGTTACTGAATCCCCACCAATCAGGTTTCAGGCCGGGTCACAGCACTGCTCAAAGTAACTGACGACATTCAATTAGCTATGGATCAAAAGCAGCTTACGGTCCTTACACTGCTTGATTTCAGTAGCGCCTTCAACTGCGTCGATTTCGATATACTAGTTGAAATTTTAAAGTCACTTAATATCTCCTCGCACTCTGCTCGCTGGTTTGACTCCTACCTGAGAGACCGCCAGCAACGCATTAAGTCTGAGGAGATCTCAACGGACTGGTGTGATCTCTCCGCAGGTGTTCCACAGGGAGGCATCCATTCTCCTCTCCTCTTCTCGGTATTCATAACTCCATCTCTGACGTTCTTACCTCTTCTTATCATCTGTACGCAGATGACCTTCAAATATATCGGTACTTCTCTCCGTGTGATGTGAATCTGACAGTAGAGGCGTTGAACGCTGATCTCGATAACATCAGGAAATGGGCTACCTCATATGGTCTGCTTGTCAACCCGGGCAAATCGCAGACCATGATTTTGGGTACTCGTCACTCTCATAACCTAGTTCAGAAAATGCCCGTCGACCCTATAGTGTATGATGGTAACATAATTTCATACAGCGAGAAGGCCAAGAATCTTGGGGTTGTATTTGATAAATTGTTGTCCTGGTCGCCCCATGTTTGTGAGGTCAGCAGACGAGTCTTTGCGTCATTTCACTCCCTACGGAGATTGCAGCACTTCCTGCCGCAGCAGACTAAAATCACCCTTGCCCAGTCCCTCCTACGACCTTTAATCGACTATGCGGATGTTTGCTGGATCGGTGCGAACGAAGAACAACTGAACAAACTCGAACGACTTCAAAACCTCGGGATTCGGTTTGTCTTCGGGCTGCGCAAGTATGACCATGTCACACAGTATCGCAAGGAGTTGGGGTGGCTTCCGATCCGATTTCGTCGTGATATGCACGTTCTCTCCTATCTGTTCAACATTTTTCTAAATCCCCGCTACCCCTCATATCTTCGAGAACGTTTCGAGTTTATTTCCTCCAGGCATAGCAACCGGAGATCCCACACGATGTCTTCTTTCTACTTCTCGGCATAACACTGCCGCTTACAAACACTCGTTTAGGTTAACGGCGATCCGACTGTGGAACGCACTTCCCTGCGCTATTAGAGATAGTCCCTCAATTTTCACTTTTAAGACAAGATTGAAAGAGCATTTCCTTTCTCTTTCGTGATAGGTACTTTTATATATGTATATATAAGTAGTATATGTTTGATATATATTTTATTTTTTGCTTTTGTTTTTATTTAGTGTAAATCATTTATTACATCATTTATTTTATTTTCATTCATTCATTTTTTTTATTATATCATTTATAATGTTTTAGTTGTAAACAATTAGATGTGTACAGTTTTATTGCGCACTAGGACTCTCCTGTTGCACAAATTTTCCTGTCCTGCCTAGGTTTGCTGGTAGAAATCTCTCTTTAGAGATAAGCTCGCCTTTGCTCATAAAATGTTTTGTTACCTTGCTATTAAGATTTCTGTGCAATAAAGAATAAAGAGAAAGAGAAGAGAAAGAGAAATAACTGAATTAAAACGGCTTGGCAAATAATAAACCGTAAAACTGGCACGGTTTAAACAAGGTGCAGTGATTTCTGCTCCAAAATAGGTGATAATATTATTAAATCCAACGCTGAGGTAGCTCAAGCTTTCAAAACATTTTTCACCAATATACCCAACAACATTTTCCAAACTTAGCGATAGCAGTAATGTTTACCTAAGAAGTAATCACAGACTAGTGCGCCCCGGTTTAAACTCGCGAAGATTAGCAATTATTTCAAGGGTCAGAGGATTATCTATTACAATTAACCCCTGTCAATTTCGAAATTGCCATTTGAGCAATTTAAAAAGCACGTTAAAGCGACTTTGTCGCAAAAGGGATATTACAATGTTCAAGATTACTTAAATGATGGGACTATATGGGGTTAAACCAGCGCAACGCAGTCCTTGCTGTTAATAATTTTGTAATTATTTATTCCTGCTTATTAATTATGATAATTATTATTGTAAAATTTGTATTCGTTAAGCAAAAGCAATTTTTAAAAGAAATCTAAAAATTAATCTGTGGGAGTTTCTACGCCCTCCTTCTCCCACAGTGGTCCAGTGTAGAGAAGAGGCAAAACATGACGTTTGCTAAGTATATGTAAATATCTACAATAATAAAACAAGTTAGATTTTGACCCTTACTTACAACAGAGGGTCCAAATTCATCTCAATAGGAAGCAGAGACTGTTAAAAACATCACTATCGCCAGTTATTTAGTTTTTATATTCAACAGGTACCTACTTATATCCCCAGGACATTGTAAAAACGTTAAGATTACTTACCTTAAAAAAAAACTGAAGTCATTGGTTCAGTAATTCTGGTTATAGGCCCCATACTTAGCTTAAATATTCAATAAACGTGTTGACGATGAAGCTTTTCAAGGCCTCACGAAACACAATAAACTAATACCTCTGTTCAATTCGGGAGGTAAGGGTGAACCTTCAAATTTCTAAGTAAAATGTTTGAAAAGATTGTACTCAATCAACTACTTGACCAAAGAAGCGTTTCACGAAAATAGTATTTGATAAAAGTAGTCGCTCACACTTCAACCGTACAAAACAATTCTACGCCAAAGAAAACGGTTTCACTAGGGGTAAATCGATGGAGGCATCATCATCTTATATCTCATATTTTCTCTGCATGGGAGACCGCACAGGATGCTATCTGCGTTCTTTGTCGAAGGCATTTGATTGTGATGATCATGATGCGCTATAAATGAAATTAAATAATTAGGAGTTAGAAATAAAGCGTTGTATCGAATAAGATCATAATTACAAAATCGAATTCAAAAATAAAAAGTCAACGGTGTTTAATCTGATGGATCTGGTGTGAAAATCGGCGTCCCAAAAGGATCCATATAAGGCACTTATATATTCCTGGTTTTTAATTTATTAGTTTTATTAATTTAAGATAAGATAAGATAACATTTTTATTAATAATGTAAATTACATGTCATTTCAATGTTAGATTTCGACAATAAAATATCAATTCAAATAAATAATAATGTCAATAAAATTAAATGCCAAAAATTTTAATTTAAATTTTGCAATACAATGACAAAATAATAATAAAGTCAATAAAACAAATAAATAAAAATAAAATAAATAATTCTAGTAAATTGACACTATGCGTCCCATGCGACTCGTGTTATTACTCTCACGGTTCGTTTTTGCATTCTGAAGACGCGCTCCCAGTCAGCAACGCGTCCTCACAGCTTGGCGCCGTATTGAAGTGATCGGTGGCAAAATAGTGAAGTCGGCTAAGTACAAAGCAGGCGCCGCCAAGTTTTCCACACAACTTGTTGATGTGGTGTTCCCAGGATAGGCCTCTGTCCAGCTCGAAGCCCAAAAATGTGGTGTTGGTTTGCTCGTTTTTGCCCTGGGTGAACTCCGACGTAAAACTGGAGAAACTGGGTATTTGGATTTAGGACCAGTCCGTTCTCCCTGAACCAGCTGGACAGAGTATTGCGTTTGCGTTTAATCGTTGCTCCAGGAGGACAATATTACGTGCGCTCACCACCGCCCCGACATCGTCAGCGTACTTGAGTACCTCGGCGGTATCGACGGTTTGTGGGAGGTCATAAAGGAGCAACGAGAACATGATATTCGACAGCGATGAGCTCTGGGCTCTGGGCTGTACCCATCGTGGTAGCAAAAAAGTCAGATGTGACGCTGCTAAAGTCACCGACCACAAATTGTGACCTTCCTACCATGAATGATGTCAGCAAAATGCGTCTGAGCGGGACCTGCTATTCCATAGTGATTTAGCTTCGCCGCGACGACAGCCTAATACGCAACGAAAGCTTTGGATAAATTGCAGAACAGCACCGCAACTTGATGATGCCGCTCCCCAGCAAGCACAATGCGGCGCACCACGTTTACGAGTACTTTGGCTATGACAGGTAATACGGAAACAGTTATAGACGTCAATGTCTTCTCTCTTGCCCTTACCTTTAAATATCGGGGAAATTTTGCTTAGTTTGAGCACTGTAGGGCAGGCTCCTTCGCTGATGCATTGATTATACGCGTCGGCTAATAATCGGGACAGGGGTGTTGCACCCAAACTGAGTAGGTCCATCGAAATATTATAAATGTCCTTCGTAGTCATTTCAGGTATGTGGAAGGTAATGATTCGGTGGGCTTCGTCTGGAGTGAATGGTGCGACCATTCCTCATGCCTCAGCGTGGTGTTAGAGGGCGGGCGGGCGAGCGATGGGGCAGTGCAGGCGGCGTACATGTTTGCGAGGAGCACCCCGCTGGTGGCGGCGGCTCCGCAGAACCTCAAATTCATCGCGGTTACCGCATCTGTCTTCGACTGAAACTTCTCACCTGCGGGATCCTTAATAAAATCTGAAAAGTCGATTCTAAGGTTGGCGCTTTTTCATCGTTCTTTATTTACTACAAACAACATAGCATTGGTCTTTAACGTTTGAAATATTGTAAATGAGATTGGTATAGAATGTCCGTTTGTGATTTTGCAGCATAGAGTTATATTGTTTGTTTAATTTATCAATTATGGGGAGAATAGTTGTATAGTCATATCTGTTAGTCAGTTCGATTATGTCAAAAAGTAAAATTTTAATAAGTATAATATATTGTGATACCCGGTTCTTCTTCTTATAGGGGTTCAGGGGTTCAGTTCAGGAAATAATCACAGACGCCACTAAGGGCTCCGCCGATGTGTTGTTTTGTAACCGTATTTCATTCCAGTCGGCGGCGAGTATAGTCGCAACAAAGTTGTGGTGGTTTAGGGCGCTGTATTGCCTACCTACTCTCGCCACTCCGCCGCAGTCAGAGCCCAGGTGTTGCGCGCGGCGGACTCGAGTGCGCACGGCGCGATGGTCGCTGATGTTCGTGACTACAGGCTCTGCAACCATCTCTCCCGGTCCTAAGTTTGTGCATGCGAGGTCCAGAGCTGTCGATGAGTCTAGTTCGTGTCGGGAAGTCAACAAGGCAAGTCATGATATGGATGGCTAACATGTCAATCAGGCGCTTTAGTTGAAGGGTTTGATTGAGGCCCTATGAAGTCAATGTTATGATGACCAACAATACAATCCATATTGAGCTCGCTAACATTTTCGAGTCAACAACGTTAATTTATGGCATTCAACCGAGCCGTTTCTAAAATCAATTTGGAAACGATGAATGAAAAATGGGATTTGGAAGATAATCTCAACACTATAAAAAATAGATGGGAGGCCATCGACAAACTTCACTGGCAGATTAAGCTAAAAGGATCTAACAGGAACTACGACGAACAATACTACAGCTGTGAAGAAACCTACGATCACATTAGAAAGGAGATAAACAAGAAAATATGGGCCAACATACATTACGAAAAATCAACACCTACCATCAAGCTTCCGGAGTTCACCGGAAACTACAACCAATGGCTACCGTTCCGGGACTTATTCATCGAGCTCATCCACTCCAACCCTTTGCTGCCGAAGGCTCAGAAGATATAGATACTCATACAACGCTACGATAAGCCCAGGCTGCTTTTTACGTCTTTCGCAAATACCCTGCTCAATCAACCAGATCTGCACCAACAAAACGCATACGGCCTGAAGAAACTACACGATGTTACCCTCGAGAGTTTGAATGGTTTGGGTAATATTGGACTCGACTCATCTACGTGGGACCCACTGATCGTGCACATTCTAGTGCAAAAGCTAGACCCAACCACATATAACGACTACATACAACACCTGGATTCACCGAGAAGCTTGCCAGAACTGGACAAATTTTTCAAGTTCCTGGAGTCAAGATTCATGGCTATGGAAACAATCAAAACTCGTAGCAGCCCTACAGCGAAATCAACAATTCCAAATAATACGCAGAAAAACTACAACCGTCAAAGAGCGATGAACTTTAATATGTCGGAAAGAACGCCCCATACCTACCATGCATCGGTCAAAAATTGCCCGCTCTGCAGAAAAACGACGCACGTGCTTATGCACTGCAGGAAGTTCATTAACATGAATGTCGATGAACGCAATGACACAGTTACAAAATATCAACTTTGTAAAAACTGCCTCTACAGTCACGGGGAACGCACATGTGCCTCGACTAAGAGATGTGTGACGTGCAACAACGCCCATCACACCCTACTCCACCAGAAGAAAAATATAACCCCTGGTATGACACACCAAGCCTACCGGTCTTCGCAAGGCCAAGGACCCTCAAACAGGTCGACAAACCACGTCCGGGACAACGAATGTGAAGTCCTGCTAACAACAGCCCTGCTAAAGGTCCAAAATCAAGCAGGAGAGTACATAACTCTGCGGGCTCTTCTGGACCAAGGATCCCAGGTGTCACTTATCACCGAAGAAGCTGCGCAAAGACTACGTCTGCAACGCAAAAAGATGAGCGCCACCATATCTGGGATCGGCGTATCAATGGGAAACTGCAAAGGCCTTCTCAGCCTCAACTGCAAATCCCTTAACACGGACTACACAATCGACGTACAAGCTCTAATAATGAAGAAACTTATTAGAAACTTGCCAAACACAACATTTGAGAAATCAAGCTGGAGTCATTTGGAAACGCTGAAACTCGCCGATCCAGAATTCAACGTGTCAAACCCAGTTGGCCTCCTATTGGGGGCTGACGTCTACTCCGACATCATCCTCGACGGACTTCTGAAAGGAGAAACCAACACACCCGTCGCTCAACAAACGAAACTCGGATGGATTCTGTGCGGAAACATCAAGACCTTTAACTGCTTAGTTACGCTACACGAGCTGGGAGACTTATTGCGATTCTGGGAAACAGAAGAAATAAGTAACAACAACGACAGTGACCTATCAACGGAGGATTACTGCGAATTTTTTTACATCGAAACAACGACGAGGAGGAGCGACGGAAGATATGTTGTGAAAATGCCCATGAAAGAAAATTATGAAGAACAACTCGGCATCTCGAAAAACAGGGCTGTATCCCAATTTTTCCAATAAGAATGAAAAATGGATCGTAACAACAAACTATCGCAAATGTACCGAGAATTCATCGAAGAATATCAGAAACTCGGACATATGAAACCAGCGCCGACGTCAATGACCGACCGATTTTCCGTATATCTACCACACCATGGGGTTCTACGTGAAAGTTCCTCTACGACTAGACTAAGGGTGGTCTACAACGCTAGCATGAAGACAAGTACGGGACTCAGTGTAAATGACGTCATGGAAAAAGGCCCCAATCTTCAAAAGGACCTTCAAACACTCCTGATAAAATTCAGATGCTATAGGTATTCTTTGACAGCCGACGTAGAGAAGATGTTCAGACAGATTCTCATACACGAAGAGCAACATCATCTCCAGAAAATCGTTTGGAGAGGAAACCGGGAACAACCCTTACAAGACATGGTTCTTCGTACCGTTACATATGGTACCAAATCGGCCCCATATTTGGCAATGAGAACCTTGAAACAACTGGCATTGGATGAAGGAGCAAACTACCCTGAAGCCGCCAAGAAGCTCACAAAAGAATGCTATATGGATGACGTCATTACGGGCGCAATGACGATCGAAGAAGCAAAACAACTTCAGTTAGACCTTTCAGCACTACTCAAGAAAGGAGGTTTTTATCTGAGGAAATTGGCCAGCAATGACTCAAGAGTCCTCGAAAACCTACCAACTGAAGATTGCAGCACTAACAGCTGTTTAAACTTCAATCAAGAGGAGTCAACCAAGACCTTGGTGATTAGCTACAACAAGAAGACAGACTTTTATTTTCAACTGGAAACTCCCTGCACAGAAAGGCAAAACTACGAAAAGAAAGCTATTGTCTGATATTAGCAAACTTTATGACCCCCTTGGATGGCTCGCTCCAATAGTGGTGAAAGCTAAACTCCTTTTCCAAAGAGTGTGGGTCAGCAAAATCGACTGGGAACAACGCCTGCCTAACGACATTGAAATCGAATGGCAGAAGATTCGAAACGACCTTCCCAACGTGAACCAGATATCAGTACCAAGATGGCTACACAACGAGAATACCATCGAACTACTGGGATACTGCGACAGTAGTGAGAAAGCCTATTCCTGCGTGGTGTACAGCCGCACTACAAGCTCCGACGAGACATACATAACACACCTTATTGGCGCGAAGACGAGAGTAGCACCGCTGAATAAGAAGACGTCTCTACCCAGATTGGAGCTAGCAGGAGCAGTTCTTCTATCAAAGTTCATCGAGAAGATAAAATCATCCCTCAGTGAATACGAATTGCACATCGCATGTTGGACTGACTCGCAAGTCGTCTTAGCATGGCTACAAGGTGACGTCACGCGCTGGGAAAAATACGTCGCCAATCGTGTTAAACAAATAATTACGGTCGTGGACGCAAAACGATGGCGCTGCGTGAAAACAGATGAAAACCCGGCAGACTGCGCTACACGAGGACTATTGCCATCGCATGCTGCGACGTTTGAGCTGTGGTGGAACGGTCCAAAGTGGCTGAAAACTACGAAAATCGAGCATGAAAATAAAACAACTCAAACGTTTATTACAACGAGCACAGTCGAATGTATAAATAATAACTCCAGCGCATCGAGAAATGCTGACACCGAGCGCGTCGCGGACTACCTACTCAAGCGCCACAGCTCATTGACACGACTGGCTCGGGTTACCGCATGGATACTACGATTTACTACGGCCTTACGATGTAAACAAACATCACGTGGTGAAGTTTTATCGTCCGAAGAACTCGACAGAGCCATGACCTACGTAATACGACAAGTGCAGCGAGAAAACTATTGTGAAGAATTCGAAAACTTGAAGAAACGAGGAACTATCCACAACAAAAGCAGTTTACTCAATTTGAAGCCATATTTAGATGACGATGGACTACTCCGAGTCCGCGGCAGACTACAACATTCCTCGCTGCCTGAAGAAACGAAACATCCTGTAATACTGCCCCATAGAGGAAGACTTGCACAACAGATAATAGAAGATTGCCACAAGAAAACGATACACGGCGGAGCTCGTCTAACTTTAGCTCAAGTTAGAGCTAAATATTGGATAACTGGAGGAAACCGAGCCGTCAAGAACGTCATTCGACAATGCCTGAAATGTCACCGACACCGATCCAGGACAAATGAGCAACTGATGAGTGATCTTCCAGAAGAACGAGTTACTCCATCAAGACCCTTTAGCCATATGGGCATTGACTTTACCGGCAGTGTGGAGATCAAGATCAACAAAGGGCGTGGAGTCAAGACCAGCAAAGGATACATAGCCATATTCATATGTATGGTGACAAAGGCTGTTCATATAGAGTTGGTTTCTGACCTCTCAACGCAAACGTTCCTGGCAGCATTTCAAAGAGTTTGCGCAAGGCGAGGGTGTGCGAAACACGTATATACAGACAACGCGTCCTACAAGAGAGTCCTACAAGAAGAGTTCGAACAGTTGGCAACATTTTCATCACCTGAGTTCAAAGACGTCATCAACAAGCTACATATCACCTGGCATTACATCGCACCCCTCTGGCCAACGGGGGCCGGGCTATGGGAGGCTGCGGTAAAGTCGATGAAGTACCATCTTCGACGCGTGTTAGGAGAACAGTAGTTGACATATGAAGAGTTCTCAACATTGTTGACGCAGATTGAGGGCTGCATGAATATCCGTCCACTTAGCCCGCTGACAGAAGATCCACAAGACTTGGACTACCTTTCTCCAGGACATTTTTTGACTGGTGGTCCAATCTTATCTCTACCAAGAGAAGATCACAAGGAGCTCAGACAAGTGGACCTAAGAGAGAGATGTAAGTTAGTGGAACATATGCAACAGCATATTTGGCATCGGTGGTCGACAGAATACCTACACCAACTTCAAACGCGAAGCAAATGGAACAAGGCGACGAGAAATATCGAAGTTGACGACTTAGTCCTTATCAAAGACGAAAATCTACCACCAGGAAGATGGGCACTTAGACGAGTGCAAGAAACACACACCGGCCGTGACGGCTACGTCAGAGTCGTCACGTTGAAGACTCAAAACGGGACACTCAAGCATCCGATACTGAAGTTGTCGCCGTTACCTATCAACACTGGGGACGACAAGGAAACGATCCAAAAGGAAGAAAAACAACAAACAGAAAAAAAATACTCAACAACACAAGAAAAACAAAAAGAAAACCACACTGAGCTGCTATTTTACAATGCTGATGACGATACTAGCTTCCATCAGCAGCGTAAAATCTGTAACGACAGAAGGGGGCTACGAGATGACACCATTTAAGACAGAACATCCCCTTTATTTCGACGATATTGGGAAGATACAATACATCCACGACCAATGGAGACTACTAGTATACTATAATCTAACAACGTACTGGGAAGGAGCCAAGAAAGTACAAGAATATGTCAACCATATTGAATACGTATGCCAAAAAGACACAGTAAATCAAGTTTGCGGACCCCTCATTGCACAACTACGACATGAACTTGAACAATTTACAGCATACAACTCACTTCTGATGTCACACCACGAAAACAGGAAGAAAAGAGGATACTTCAACGGCATAGGTAGCTTAGCAAGGACACTATTCGGAACATTAGACGAAGATTTTGTCGAAAAATACCAACAATTGATATTATCAACCTTTTCTCTCAACGCGAACGCTACTGGCAGCGCCGTTTAACTGCAGTTTCACCTCATATTTTTTTGAAACGACCTAATTGATTTGAAAATACTCTAGATCCTTGACCATGTCTTTATCTTTCGATAATAAACAAAATTGTATCCTGGCCAGCTCTAAATTGATATTGCTTATAAAGTTTCGGCCTCATAGTGGTGGTCCAGCATTTTACACGACAAAAATATCGAGTTCATTCTCAATACCAACATAATGACGCAAGTACTCGCACATAACACATGTAATCTAGCTTATTATGACAGTTTACAACAGTTTCTTGCTAAAGGTAATCCTAATCTATATTGTCTATAAGTACCTATTGAAACAGCCGATACTTCTGACCCACTATCTATTTCGCAATTCAAGGGAACTTCATTTAACAATTTTGTTTTACATATGGGTTTACCCTTCTCGCATCGAATATTGCACATAAACTCACCGTCGTCTGAGTCTATTTCATCCTGAGTGGCAACGCCCGAGTCTGATTGTACGCAGTTAATATTTATATTTAGACAAACAGTGTTGATCCTTGTACCCTTAGAACCGGCACACAAAGCCACTGTGATCATTTGACCCGCACGCAAAATACGTTTCACTATGGTTTCAACGGCCTTTCACCTTGGTAATCGTGAACACTTCATGAACTGAGCTGGAGGGGCCGACAGCGACCGGCGCGCTCATCGCACGCCCTCCGTCAGGTCCACATTATCGGCGACAACTCCTTGATGTCCTTCGCGAACAGTTTGTCACGTTCATGCCCATAACAAATCTGTCGAGGATAGCTCTTTTCTGTTAAATAAAAATTGTTTGAATATCCGCTGCTTTCCCCTACAACAAGATACCATAGGACATGACACTATGTTTGTTAATCTGGCTCAACACAGACCTTGCTGTTAATAATTTTGTAATTATTTATTCCTGCTTATTAATCATAACAATTAAATTTTTCATATTAGTTAATTAAGCACAACCTATTTTTAAAAGAGATCTAAAAATCTGTGGGAGCTTCTACGCCCTTCTTCTCCCACAGTGGTCCAATGTAGAGAAGAGGCAAAAAAAATTACGTTTGCTAAGTATATGTAAATATCTACAGTAATAAAGTACTTTGACTTTGACTTTTATGAAAATAACTAAAATATACTAGCCTAGATGTAGCCAAATCCGTGTTCTGTCTGATGTTCCTAACAGCGTAACCCGCAGAACTTAATTTACTAGCTAATTTATCTATGTGGGGTCCCGACTGCAATTTGCTATCAATGGTTATTCCAAGAAACTTCGTATCATTTTCTAATTCTAACATGCTGCTGTCTAACACTAACTGGTCTTAACTTGCCTAACATTTGGAAGTGAGAATTTGATACTTGTTTTAATAACAAATATTAACTGTGAACCAATTCAAGGTGACAGACAACAATACATCATCGTGAAGACCAGTGAAGTTACATCAGCAAACAACACTATGACAGTAAACTCGGAGCGGAGACTCCCTCCCCGCCAGCGGCGTGCCGGCCTCCGCCGCCGACGTGTCCTAGCAGCACCGCATCACTCACAGTGTGTTGTCTCCAGAACGCAGGATACTTGAACAAGAAAACCCAGAAGATCGAAGTTATGCTCCAAAACAAGCTAAAATATGATGCATTAATAATATAATATATATAATAATAATAATAATAATACCTTGGACACTATTTACACACATTGATCTAGCCCCAAACTAGGATTTCCTGTATCTTGGGTGCTAGACAACGATACACATACTTATATAGATAAATATTATACTTAGATAGATAAACAACCATGACTAGGGTACAAGTATCCGTTATCATCAACCAAATATTGCCCCCACCGGGACTCGAACCCGGGACCCTTGGTTTTGTAAATCCAACAATGGCGGATGCGTGGACAAAATAAAGCGACGTATGGCGATTGCGAGGTCTTCTATGGACAGGCTCAAGAAAATATGGAAGAACCGCAACATCACCAAAGCCACAAAGACCCGGCTGGTAAGAGAGCTTGTGTTCCCCATATTTCTTTACGCTGCAGAGACATGGACGCTTCGGGAAAACGAGAAAAAGAGGATAGATGCTCTTGAGATGTGGTGCTGGAGAAAAATGCTTGGGATATCGTGGACAGAGTTCCGTACCAATGACTCCATCCTCCAAGAACTAGGCATCAAGCAGCGCCTATCTTCATTAGTCGAGGCTCGTATCCTCACCTTCTTGGACACGTATCTCGACGCGGCCGTATGTCCATCGAGTGACTGGTGGTGCAGGGCAGAGTAGAGGACACCCGAATGCGTGGCAGATCACCAATGAGATGGACAGACCAAATCAAGGCAGCACTGGATGACCCCCTGTACCAATGCACCAAAAAAGCAGCCCTCAGAGACGAATGGCGACGAATTGTGAGGCGGGTTACTCGACCGAAATGACGACCACGACCGCTCTGTCAAGAGTGCTACGACTGAGAAGAGACAAACAATAAAATGTAAACATCTAAATCCTTGTCCTTTTTGTAATACATACAGTAATCAAATTTAGTTCTTTGAAAAGCTATCTCTGTCAGATATTCATTGAAACATTCATACCAAGCGCGTGGACTTTCCTTTAATCCATATAATGATTTTTGTAGCCTATACACCCTTTTTGTGTCATCTTCAAGCCTTTGAGCTGTTTTACATATACTTCAGATATTATTCTACCGTTAAGAAATGCCGTTTCAGCATCCATTTGGTGTATTTCTCAAGAATGTTGACAAGAATATGACAGTAACAGTTTTAATGTTGGCATTTTAGCTACAGGGGAGTATGCATCATCAACACAATTAGTTTGTTTGAATCCTCTTACAACCAATCTTGCTTTGTATTTATTTTCACATTTTTTTTTGTAGATCCATTTTACATCAATCACCTTTTTCTCCTTGGGTGGTCTGTCGACGAGTGTCCATGTTTTGTTTTTCTCTAGACTTTCCATCTCACTATCCATGGCTACCTTTCAGTCGTCCGACTCCTCGCTGGCCATTGCCTTCTCGAAATTTTCTGGGGTCATAGCATCACAGTAGTTTACACTGATACAATAATATAAAAATTCTTTATCAAATCTTTGTGGTGGCTTAATATTTCTTCTCGGTCTGTCTTTCTTGCTTTCAACCATTGCATTATCATTACTTTTTGTTTTATCTAAACTCTCATCTCAATTGGGTTCTTCCTTTTCTTCATCTAACTTTTCTTCAGTTTCCTTTTCTTCTTCTGAATTTTCATTTTTTTCATCTTCAAATCCGCACAATTTCACATCTTCTTCAACAACTTCACAATGTCTTGCTATCTTTACCTTTCCGTTAATCAGTACTCTAATACCAGTTTCAGTGTAACCAACTAATATTCCCATTTCAGCCTTTTTGTCCCATTTCGATTTCCTTCTCTCTTCTGGAATTCTCACAAATACCCTGCTGCCATATATTTTCAAAAACTTTACTGTCGGTTTCCTCATGACATTATTTCGTACGGATTTTTCTTTTCTATAGTATTAGCCAATATTCTATTCTTAAGATATGCAACTGTTTTGATTATTTCTGGCCAAAACTTTCTATCTATTTTCGCATTTGCTATTAAGCACCTTGCCATATCCATTAATGATCGGTTATATCTCTCTGCAGTCCCATTAAGTTCATGCACATAAGCCGGACAGGGTTTTATTACTATCCCCTTCTATCTTGCAAACTGAAAAACTCTTGAAATAATATACTCTGTACCATTGTCACATCGCAATTCTTTTATAACCTTGCCAGTCAGGTTCTGTACTTCATTTACATACTGCACTAAGCAATTCGTATTTATGCAATAAACTTTGACTAGCTTGCTATAGTCATCTATGAAGCATAAAAAATATTTTCACCATTATCTCCTGTTGTTTGATGAGCGCCATTCAGATCGGTATGAACAATCTCTAATGTATCTTCTGCGTTTATTCGATCATTTTTAAATGGTAAATTATGCATTTTGTTTTCTATGCATGTCGCACACCTCATACATTCCGACTCAATCTGATTTGGTAGTCCATCTAATAGATTATTTCTGCACATTATTTCTAAATTATTAAAGTTCACATGTCCAAATGTACGATGTAGTCTTTCCTTTGCGGTCATATTGCTTTTACTCACATTCGTTTCGAGTGTTTCCTTTTGACATAACTTTTCAATTTATACAGTCTTTCATCTTTGATTGCTATTGCAATATTTTTTCCATATCGGTTATAAATTTTTGTCAGCCTCCCTTTAGACACAACTGAATTTAAATTAGTGATTCTTGAGCAACTTAACAAGTTGGCCTTCATTTCCTTTACATAGAATACTTTTGTCAACTTAACTTCTGATTTTTTTCCATATACTAGGAAATAAGCTCTTATAGTGCCTACTTTTGTAGCTTCTAATATTCAGCCATCTCCGATTTTAACTTTTAGTTTTCTTCAATGTCTCACATGTTTCGAAATACTCATCGGTGATAATAATATGATCTGTACACGTTATCAAGTAACCATTCTATTTCACCTTTCTTTTTTATCTCTTTCTTACTTGTTGAAGTATTGTTTGCAACCATAATGTGAAAACAACTTCCATTTTGCTCATCATGTCTTTGTTCATTGTGATAATTACCTCGTCCTCTATGAAAGTTTCTATAATTATACATTCCACGTCCTATATATACGAAATTAACTCTACCTCTGAATCCACCTCGGTTTCCAGGGTTGCCACGCCGGTTTCGGCAATCCCTTTGCAAGTGGCCAGGTTTTCCACAATTGAAGCAATTAAATTGCGGCCGGGCTTGTTGTACTGAGTTGGCACGAAATGCACTTGAACTGCTTGGGCCATCAAACTCATTTGACTTTTCGATGCTCTTGAGTTTTATTTTGCTTTTTAGATACTCCACCATTCTTTCTTTTTCAGGCAGTATGTCTACCAAGTCTCCAATGTATGCGTAATTTTGTGGCAGTGCATTTAGCAAGTAATTTAGTTTTTCTTGCTCGGATATAGATGCGCCTGCTTGTTTTAGTTCGTTGACAGATTTTTTAAACTCATCGAAGAATGTTGACACGTCTGAGAAACTTGTCAGTTTGACATTCTCAATCTTTCGTCTGTGGATGATTTGCAAGGCGGTTGATCTCTTGAGATACATTTCATCGAACTTATTTATGATATCGTATGCCGTTTCCAATTCAATTCAATTCAATGTTTTTTGCAATAAATTACAGTATTTTAACAGATGTCAGTAGGTAAATACAATGTCCTAACGTAATGTTTCCAATAGTGGCATAGCAATTTCATAGTCATAATTTCCTATCAAGAGATTATACTAATCAAATTATATTCAAATTACATAAAATTCATAGACTTAAGTTAAAATAATAAAAAATACATTACAATTACGTATACATCAAGTCATTTAAATTATAAATTTCAGTCGAACACATAAACAATGATTATCGTAGAGACAATGATTTTCCATATTCGTATAATTCGGTCAGTGTGTATGGACACATAAGCATTAAATACTCTTTCAAGGCCTTCAGGAACCGATCACCAGAGAGAAGCTTTATATTTAGCGGTAATTTGTTATAAACGCAGATGGCCATATTGCTGAAATGAAAATGAAATGAAAATATGAAAATTAAAATAGTTTATTGCCATAAGGTAATACAGTGTTGCAGAATTGCTGATCCTCACACTAGGCAAGGCCTGTCTCGTGAGGAAGGAAATAAACATTAAATAAACCTTATTTGCGGCGGATATAATAATATAACATTTAGAATTGAAGATTAAGAACATTGGTTAATTTGCTTGCTGGTACTATTGCTATCGTTATAGATGTCGTTCTACAGAGTCTTGTTTTAAGATCATACTTGAATCGATCTCTTAGCCTAGTACTATAAAGATCAGAGCTGATCGGAAACTTTTCCGGAAAACGCATGATTAATTTACACAGCTCGATGATGTACAGCGCCGTGACGGTATGGATTTTTAATTTAAAAAATAGGCTATGACAAGTTACTCTATTTGATTTAAAACCACTCAAAATGCGAACTCATCTCTTTTGTAAAACGAAAATTTTTTGGATCTCAACGCCACCACCCCACAGTGCTAAGCCGTACAGGAGTCTAGAATGGAAGAAAGCGTAGTAAGCCTATAGCTGGGCGTGTGTTGTGGAAATAGTTGACAAACATCTCAATGCATAGCAAAAACTACTTAACTTTGTACTAAGTAAAATATTTGAAAAGATTATACTCAATCAAATGCTCTCACACTTCAACCGTACAAAACAACTCCACGCTAAACAATATGGTTTCACTAGGGGTAAATCGACTACGGATGCAGGTATTTCCCTTGTATCTCATATTTATTCTGCATGGGAGGCCGCACAGGATGCTATCGGAGTTTTTTGCGACCTGTCGAAGGCGTTTGATTGTGTTGATCATAATACGCTATTAATTAAATTAAATCATTACGGAGTTAGAAATAAAGCGTTGGATCTACTAAGATCATACCTAAGCAATAGAATTCAAAAGGCAGAAGTTAACGGCGTAAAATCTGATGGATCGGGTGTTAAAATTGGCGTTCCACAAGGTTCCATATTAGGCCCTTTCTTATTCCTGGTATATATTAATGATCTGCCTTTCATGGTGGAGAAATTAACTGACATAGTGTTGTTTGCTGATGATACTTCAATGGTCTTCAAAATTGAAAGACAAAAAGGAGATTTTGATGATGTTAATGGTGTACTGTCTTTAACCTTGAATTGGTTCACAGTTAATAATTTATTGTTAAACGCTGGTAAAACCAAGTGTATCAAATTCTCACTTCCAAATGTCAGGCAAGTTGAGACCAGTTTGGTGTTAGACAACAGCACGTTAGAATTGGTAAATGATACGAAGTTTCTTGGAATAACCATTGATAGTAAATTGCAGTGGGGACCCCACATAGATAAATTGGCTGGTAAATTAAGTTCTGCGGCTTACGCTGTTAGGAACATCAGACAAAGCACGGATGTGGCTACATCTAGGCTAGTATATTTTAGTTACTTTCATAGTGTGATGTCCTATGGTATCTTGTTGTGGGGGAAAGCAGCGGATATTCAAACTATTTTTATTTTACAGAAAAGAGCTATTCGAGCAATTTATAATTTAAAACGAACAGACTCCTTAAGAGAGCTTTTTAAAGAAATTGACATACTAACAGTAGCTAGTCAATTTATTTTCGAAAATATAATGTATGTACGCAAGAACCTTACAACATTTTCCAAACTTAGCGACAGCTGTAATGTTAACCTAAGAAATAATCACAGACTATGTGCGCCCCGTTTTAGACTCGCGAAGGTTAGCAATTCTTTCAAGGGTCAGTGCATTCTCTACTACAATAAGATACCTCTGGAGATTTTGAAATTGCCATTTGAGCAATTTAAAAAGCATGTTAAAGCGACTTTGTCGAAAAAGGGATATTACAATGTTCAAGATTACTTAAATGACAGGACTGTATGGGGTTAATCTGGCTCAACACAGACCTTGCTGTTAATAATTTTGTAATTATTTATTCCTGCTTATTAATCATAACAATTAAATTTTTCATATTTGTATTAGTTAAGCACAACCTATTTTTAAAAGAGATCTAAAAATAAATCTGTGGGAGTTTCTACGCCCTTCTTCTCCCACAGTGGTCCAATGTAGAGAAGAGGCAAAAAATGACGTTTGCTAAGTATATGTAAATATCTACAGTAATAAAGTACTTTGACTATTGACTATTTGACTATTGTTTCAAGAGTCTCTGTGTGCTTCTTCCAGTTCATGTGCTCATCTGCAAAAATGCCCAAAAACTTGGCATGGTCAACTAGTGCAATCGTTGTATTCTCTATACTTAGATCTAGTTCAAGTCAAGTATTGTAGTTACGAAAATGTATCATTTTAGTTTTACCAGAATTTCTTTTTAATCCCATAGTTTGTAACCAATGGACAATAGTATTTATGGTTCCATTTATCTCAGCAGACAGTTAAGTAGTATCATTTCTTTGACTGAGACGTCATCCGCGAACATCGTGATTTTTTTTTTACTAGTTCGGGTAAATGATTTATATTTAATATGAACAGCAGGGGACCTAAAACACTACCCTGAGGCACACCTTGCGTCGCCTCTTTACTCATACATAGTATCATTTACTATGTTTGATAGAGTATTTTTCCTGGAGTCGACCATCGGAAGTATTACACTTTGTTTACTGACTAAACAGTCAGATAAGATGTTAGCCAATCTAGACAATTGCCCCTAATACCGCACCGATTTAGGATGCATGTCAAGACTTGATGATCAACATAATCAAAAGCTTTTGACAGGTCTAATAGAACCGTTATCACGTTCGATTTTAAATTCAGATAGTCTGCCACAAAGTCCATCATATCGAATACTGCATCAATTGTTGACTTACCCTTTTGAAAACCAAATTGGTCTTTAGACAGAATTTTGTATTTTAATAAAAAAATTGTTAGGCGGTTTGCATAAAATTTTTCGAAAACCTTAGACAGAGAGGGCAACAATGCAATGGGGCGATAATTTTGAATTTTCTGTCTGCTATCACCTTTGTGCAGTGGAATAATTCAATTCAATTCAATTCAATTCAATTTCTTTATTTCAGGTTATAGACCCATACATTACAAAATTAAAATTACAATTAAATTAAACACAAGTCGAATACACAAATTAATAAATTAAATAAATTAATAAATTAAATTAAATTAGATTAGATTCAAATTAGAATTAATGAAAAATTAAGAATAAGGAATGGGATTCCACACTGCTAGGACAGACAGGTGTGCAGACGTTCCCAGTGCCCCAGCAGCGGTGAATCCCATCTGTCCGCAAACGTGCACAGAATGGAGTTGGGACTACCACAGATGCGGGCCTTTAACGAGGCGCAGCGTTTTCTAATTATTGCGTGGAATCCGTCATAATAATCATAATGTGGGCTATTTTGAGTCTTTCTGGAACGATACCTGTAGCTACTGATCGATTGATCAGATAGACCAGGGGGTCAGCAATCACTTCAATAACTTCCTTAATAATAGTAAATGGTAAACCGTCGTATCCACAAGACTTTTTATTGTTCAGATTCGACACAAGTCTCCGAATTTCTATTTTAGTTATGGTATTGAACATGGAGTTATTTTGCTGTCTGGGAAGGTCGATGCTGTTTAGCACATTTTTACTTGTATGCCCATTGCTTATAGTAAAGTAGGCGTCATTGTCCTTTTTCTTTGCAAATGATACCACTTTATGCAAAATCGAACAGTATTTCTTGTAATGTTGAGAGACTAAATATTTATATCGATTACAGAGTGTAGTAGTAGTTGTTCTTTGAATGTTTGAGTTCAATAAAAAGTTCGCGCTTCGTTTCACAAGATTGTTTAATACCTGGTGTAATCCATTTAGACTTAGAGTATATTTTATCAACCTTGACAGTTTTCAGCGGGCAATACCTGTCAAATGCACTGAGGAGTATATCATGAAACAGATTGAACTGATCCGTATCTGAAATTTCGTAAATCTGATCCCATTTTACGCAACTCAAGATTTGTTTCAGTTCGTTTATATTGGTTTTAGTCAGGTCTCTTACTTGTTTAAAAGTACTTCGAGAGCTAGGTATTTTCCCAACATCCAGTGTGCTATGCTGAAGGGAGTGATCGGATAAGCCGGGCTCAACCACTTTTATATTGCCTAGGTTTGTGTTTGAAATTATATTATCGATGCAAGAACTGCTATGAGCTGTTATGCGTGTGGGTTCATGTACGAAAGGTTTAGCATCAAAGGATTTCAGCAGACTTAGAAACTCTCTGGATTCTCCCCCTTTTACCAATAAATTAACATTGAAATCTCCACATGGCAATTTTTTTTTGTTTGTTTTGTTTTTGAGCACATGCACACACATTAATACATTTTCAAGGTTTTCAGCGAAATTATCATTTTTGATAGTTTTAGGCCTATAAGCATATATTACAATCACTCCAAGCAAGCTGATACCGCAAACTTCAAGAATGTTTGGTATAGTGAGTTGCTTTATTGATGGATTTTCATCGAATCGCAGACTGTTATGAACAAAAATGCATACGCCGCCTTTACTTTTTCGGGTACCCCGACAAAAAGACGATGCCAGACTAAAATCCCTTAAAGACATTCTTTCAAGATCCATTTTCACTCGATGGTGTTCAGTTATGCATAAAACCTTTATGAAACGTATATCACATCTTCGGAGTGAAGCCAATTTTCAAGTAAAGCTAGCTTCCTATAATTAAGGCTTTGTATATTTATATGTGCTACTGTTATGTCGGACTTTAGGGATTTAGCTTTTCCTTTACTTTTACGTTTGTCTGTGCTCGAAAAAAAACGTCTCTTTCAGTAACGCCAGAACTACGGGTTAAGCTTGTGCTGATTGATTTTTTTGAAAAATAATAGGGTATAGTAACTATTTTGGGGATCCCAGTATTTGGCTCTAGGCGCTTTGGTTCCATTTTTAGTTTTTGTTTATGGAAATAATATAGTATGGTACCAATCTTTAAGATGTCGTCGGAAGTCTGTGGTATAATCCTGCCTCTGACGTGTTTACCGAAATTTGTAATAAATACTTCCTTGTAGCTAATATAATCGATCTCTATGTTCAATTTGAATGCAAGATCCAGCTGAGTGTGCATCTCTGTAATGTGTTTTGAGTGGAATTTGTTAATAATAATTTAAGTGTTTTGTTCACTTTGTGTGTGTTCAAAGTGTATTTGCTGCGTTGGACTTTATAGAGAAATACAACATTTTTAATGTCGTTTGTTTGTAGGTGGTTTTCAATATCAAATTTTATGTTTGAAGCGTTTTCGTTTGAACCTAAGATGAAGATTATGATATCATCTTTTGTGACCCTTGTGATCAGTTCCTTAAAGTCTCCAAGAATTTCGGAATACAAAGCTTGCGGATTGACAAAGGCACTCTATAGTTTTTGTTGAAGTTTTTGTCTTAAATTCAAAAGTTTTTGAGCAATCCCCGTTGTACCTTCATCTCTTATAATGTAGATCAGAGGCATCTTAGGGGTAGGGGTAGGTAGCTGTCTGATTATTTTTCTTCTCATTACTGTTTTCGCTTCTTCGTTGTTCTTGGACTCGGCTTCGTGGCTTAATGGAAGTATTGGTTTGCTGGCTATATTCGCTTCCACTGTGAAAGTATTAAAGTTTTGATTTGGCTTTTGCTCAATTTCTTTTTCAACTACTTTTGGGCTGTTCTCTGGTTTGCTGTATTTATTTACTTCCATTGTAACAGTATTAGTGCTCTGATCCAGCATTTGCTCAATGGCTTTTTCAACTCCTTTAGGGCTGTTCGCTGGTGTACTGTTTTTATTCACTTCCACTGTAACGGTATTAATGATGTGATCCGGCATTTGTTCAATGTCTTTGACAATTTCTTTAGGGCTGTTTTCTTTGAGAGAGGATCTGTGGTTAGATGCTGATTTCTCGAATACGATTTTCTTTTTAGATTTTGTCTTCATAGAGCTTGAACTTAGCGCAATATAGTGTGATACTGGTGTGGAAGTGGTGATGCTAGAGCTTAATTTCGTAACAAATGTTATTTTCTGTTTTAATTTTTGAACTTCTAGTTTCAATTTAGTGTTTTCTTCATTTAAAGTGATGATTTCTTCGTGTGCGCTGTTTAATTCGATGTTCAAAGCAGAAATCTGGTCTCTTAGATTGTGTACCAAAGAGTCATTCATTTGTATAATATTTGGAAGGCATCTTGCAGTTGTATCAAGCAAAGTAGAACTCTTATCCAGATAATTTGAAGAAAGATTTTCCATGGAAATACTTAACATAAGAGGGTTTTGTCTATCTTCGGTGATCTGGCCCGTTATAGTGGTTTCTGGTTTTTCAGATGTTTTTTCTGAGCTTGAGGAAGCTTTGTCTAAGCCACATGATGCTCCTCTTGCTTTGGTATTTTTAGACAATTTTTTTCCTCGAATTGTAGTAACATTAGTGCATTGATCACACCTGCACAGTTTCTTCGTTGAGTATAAGGGCGAATATTTAGCATGAGTAATATTTAGGCATTGGTAGTGAAACTGTTTCATGCAAGCTCCGCATTTTAGCAAGTCACTAAGCGTTATTGGCTTACGGCACACGGGCAGTTCATTATTGGACGCGTTGATTATTTACTCGGGTCGATTAAAATGTTACACCCTGTATAGCGGCGATGAAACGCATGAGAGCTTCAACGTATGCAGTATGTCACGACAGCATCAGTGCTACGATATTGTTTTTGGTAGCGGTTCGTAGCATGTAGTGTTGACACATTCAAATGATTTTATAAGCCTTTTTGTTTTTAAAAATTACTGAGGTAAATCCTATTGCCCGGTTCGTAGGCATAGATGGCGCTTGCTTGTCTCAGTCTCAACTATCAGGCGTGGCACCAACAAAGCTATCGACGAAAAAACAAAAAGCGTATCTTTGGTTTGGTGGGATTTGAACCTGCGACCTCTTGCGTGTGCAGTCTCAGACCAAAAACTTAACCGCATCTACCAACGACCGCAATAGATACCATGGTGAATTGTGCGTACACTTTGTTATGGTTTAGGAAATAACATTTTGAGAGAGGTATTTTTGGAAAAAGTACGTAATATTGAATTATAAGTGCACTAGAACTTCAGTGTTTTTCCGTTATATTGAAGGTTTTTGTATGTATTATGTGTATTTTAGGGAGAGCACTTATTTAGTTTAATTTGACACTATTTTCTTGCAGAACAGGGAACATTAGACTAATTAATTTGATGTATATCACGTTCTTCCCAGGTTTTGTCATTGGCATCTGCTTCTGTTTTAGGTCGCATTATTACATCTTTACACTTTTTAAACTGTAGAATTGCTGTAGTCTGCCCCGTCAAAAATTGGTATATTTATGTCACTGCTTTTGGTAGCCATTTTCGATTCTCTCGTCACAAATTTGTTCAGATTTTCTTCCTCTTATTTAAATCACTTCAAGGTTTAATTCTTTAATCACTACCTCAACGCTCTGCTACCATGTTAATATGAATAACACTTGATCTGAACAGAAGATGCTTTTATTTGAATTGCAGTTTTTATAAAAGCTTTAGCGATCCTCCATCTTTCAGCGAGCCAAGAAGGCAGTAGAGAACACAGAGTAACTTATATAATACGAAAAGACGTAGAAGTTGTACTTTTAGTATTTGATAGGTATTGCCCGCTGAAAACTGTCAAGGTTGATAAAATATACTCTAAGTCTAAATGGATTACACCAGGTATTAAACAATCTTGTGAAACGAAGCGCGAACTTTTTATTGAACTCAAACATTCAAAGAACAACTACTACTACACTCTGTAATCGATATAAATATTTAGTCTCTCAACATTACAAGAAATACTGTTCGATTTTGCATAAAGTGGTATCATTTGCAAAGAAAAAGGACAATGACGCCTACTTTACTATAAGCAATGGTCATACAATTAAAAATGAGCTAAACAGCATCGACCTTCCCAGACACCAAAATAACTCCATGTTCAATCCCATAACTAAAATAGAAATTCGGAGACTTGTGTCGAATCTGAACAATAAAAAGTCTTGTGGATACGACGGTTTACCATTTACTATTATTAAGGAAGTTATTGAAGTGATTGCTGACCCCCTGGTCTATCTGATCAATCGATCAGTAGCTTCAGGTATCGTTCCAGAAAGACTCAAAATAGCCCACATTATGATTATTATGACGGATTCCACGCAATAATTAGAAAACGCTGCGCCTCGTTAAAGGCCCGCATCTGTGGTAGTCCCAACTCCATTCTGTGCACGTTGCGGACAGATGGGATTCACCGCTGCTGGGGCACTGGGAACGTCTGCACACCTGTCTGTCCTAGCAGTGTGGAATCCCATTCCTTATTCTTAATTTTTCATTAATTCTAATTTGAATCTAATCTAATTTAATTTAATTTATAAATTTATTTTATTCATTAATTTGTGTATATGACTTGTGTTTAATTTAATTGTAATTTTAATTTTGTAATGTATGGGTCTATAACCTGAAATAAAGAAATTGAATTGAATTGAATTGAATTGAATTATTCCACTGCACAAAGGTGATAGCAGACAGAAAATTCAAAATTATCGCCCCATTGCATTGTTGCCCTCTCTGTCTAAGGTTTTCGAAAAATTTTATGCAAACCGCCTAACAATTTTTTTATTAAAATACAAAATTCTGTCTAAAGACCAATTTGGTTTTGAAAAGGGTAAGTCAACAATTGATGCAGTATTCGATATGATGGACTTTGTGGCAGACTCTCTGAATTTAAAATCGAACATGATAACGGTTCTATTAGACCTGTCAAAAGCTTTTGATTATGTTGATCATCAAGTCTTGACATGCATCCTAAATCGGTGCGGTATTAGGGGCAATTGTCTAGATTGGCTAACATCTTATCTGACTGTTTAGTCAGTAAACAAAGTGTAATACTTCCGATGGTCGACTCCAGGAAAAATACTCTATCAAACATAGTAAATGATACTATGTATGAGTAAAGAGGCGACGCAAGGTGTGCCTCAGGGTAGTGTTTTAGGTCCCCTGCTGTTCATATTAAATATAAATCATTTACCCGAACTAGTCAAAAAAAAAATCACGATGTTCGCGGATGACGTCTCAGTCAAAGAAATGATACTACTTAACTGTCTGCTGAGATAAATGGAACCATAAATACTATTGTCCATTGGTTACAAACTATGGGATTAAAAAGAAATTCTGGTAAAACTAAAATGATACATTTTCGTAACTACAATACTTGACTTGAACTAGATCTAAGTATAGAGTATACAACGATTGCACTAGTTGACCATGCCAAGTTTTTGGGCATTTTTTCAGATGAGCACATGAACTGGAAGAAGCACACAGAGACTCTTGAAACAAAGTTAAGTAGTTTTTGCTATGCATTGAGATGTTTGTCAACTATTTCCACAACACACGCCCAGCTATAGGCTTACTACGCTTTCTTCCATTCTAGACTCCTGTACGGCTTAGCACTGTGGGGTGGTGGCGTTGAGATCCAAAAAATTTTCGTTTTACAAAAGAGATGCGCTCGCATTTTGAGTGGTGTTAAATCAAATAGAGTAACTTGTCATAGCCTATTTTTTAAATAAAAAATCCATACCGTCACGGCGCTGTTGTGTACCGGAATTGGGCCCCTGGTTCTTGGTTTGACAGTAAATACTGTCAGAACAAATGTTCTCGCTTCGTCTCTCCCTGAAGCTGTTTAGAGCCGATCGAAAGGCCGACCACATATCACTGCGATTGGTTTGTAACTGCACTCTAGCGAAACCAAGAACATAAAACATCGCCATGTTGAAAAACCTATGAAACAATTTTCTTCAACTTGAAACACTTTCTTTAAAAAGTAATTAATCTCATCTGTCGATTGCTGTCAAAGTGGGGCGTCGATTGTTATATTTATTGTGTTTTGTATGTAAGTGACAACGCCGAAAACTATCAACAGTGGCGTAAGAAAAGTTCTTCACAATCTATCGATGATAGATATTGAACCTACTTTTATAATGGCAACTCTTTGTTTTTACTTAGTCTATGCTAAATACTCGTTCTCTACTTCTTAAAACTTATAAAATACTAAAAAAATCCGCTAGTCCTTCCGTGTTCCCATGGACCCAAGTCTCTGAGCAACAAAACCAGGAATGTTCATCGTCAACAACATTGATTTTTTATCCATCAATAGCACAAAGAAATTATTCTAGAAGTAAGTACCTACCTACAAATGATGTAAGAGTAACATGATAAAGTGTAGATTAATTAGATCTTGGTAAATGGTTGAAAATATTGTAGATTTATTTTATTGCTGTAAAAGAAAAGTACCGCAATAAACAGGTATGTTAGCTAAATTATTTTTTGTTTATTAATCTTGTACTATTTATTTAATCTCGTGGTTCTAAGAAATTATTTTTGTTCACAGCTCCTCCTGTAGAATTTGCTGAAATGCAGTCATTTTTGGACACACATAGAGACATAATGGAAGATCCATTAAAAGACTCAAATCAAGAAGAGGAATTTTAAGAAACAGAAACGGTTCATGTATAAGAATTTGATCAAGAAACAAATATTACTGAAAATCCACCTAATTTTGACAACGATTATCACACTATTGAAATTGAAATTGGTACAAAACCAGTTGGAACTCAAACCGAGGAAGATGGGGTAGAACTTATACTGGATCATGTCGAATCCATACATACACAGACTGAAGGATCTAGTAAAAGGCATGGATTTAGTATTTATAATTACACTGATGATGACAAAGCTCTTAAGTTTTACACGGGCCTAGAAAATTTTAACAAGTTAATGCTAGTGTTCTATTCGTTGGGCGAATCTGTACATAACTTGAAATATTTTTATGGCCCACCCCCGAAGGATTTAGATGCCTTGGAATATTTTTTCATAACTTTGATTATTTTACGAAGGCATTCTTCTTTTGAGGCAATGACAATGTTGTATAAAATTACACTAAAAGAGGTGTATACTATATTTATCACATGGATCCGATTTATGTCTTTGCAATGGAAGAATTTGGATCTGTGGATTAACAGGAAAAATGTTAAAGCATATTTGCCAATCGACTTAAATGACAAATACCCAGAAACACGAGTTATTCTGGATGCTACAGAATGTCCGATTAAAAAACCAAAATTACCTTTAGCCCAGCAAGTAACTTTTTTTCATACAAGAACAGAAACACAATTAAAATTCTCATTGGGATCACACCTGGTGGAATGATAAGTTATGTATCTCCATCTTATGGAGGATCAGCTACTGATAGACAAATTATAGAAAGAAGTTCCATACTTAACAACTTCAACTACAATGATGAACTTATGGTTGACAAAGGTTTGAATGTGCAAGACATATTCGTCCCTTATGGTGTTAAGGTAAATATGCCAGAATTTTTTAGAAAAGGCAATCAAATTGGATCTCAGACTCTAGCCTCTAATAGAAAAGTTGCAAGTAAACGTGTACACGTTGAACGAATTATTGGCATGATGAAAACCTTTAAAATATTAACTGAACCAATGAACCAAACAGAAATTCTACTATCTAGCGATATAGTTTTAGTTATTGCAATGCTTTTTAATTTCAGGTCTAACATTGTAAATAAAAATTCTTGAGTAGTTAGGTTTTTTATTTGCCCACTTCCCAGACACCTAACGGTTCCAATAACACTTTTTTATAATAGTTGTCATAAAAAGATTTCAGTTCCTCACACATAGTTTTCAAAAAGTCTTCATCTCTTTCAATTTTAATTAAATAATGGTCACACAAGGTGTATATTAAAAAAATGCCATTCTGCTCTGCGAGATAAACATTTGACCCTGAATTTGATGCCACTTTTTTCACGTAAATACAAATATGGTACAGTTTCTGTAGTAATTTTTTCATCTCTTGCTGTGTATAGGCATTTCACCTCTAACACCTCATTTCCTACTAGACCATCCGGAGTACTACCTAAGAATTGGCTTTCTGGATGAACCAAAATCCCACACTTCATCACGGACGTGCCAGTCACTGCCTCAAATTTTTCTATGGCTTTTGGCTCATATTTTCTGCCATGTTTAATGCAACTCTGCAGATTATAATTTTTTATCAAGTTTTTGGCTAGTATTAGTTTGTTGCTCTTCCGTTTGCATATTTTTCCATAGTCTGAACTTTGCAATCTCAGTTTTCGCTGTTTCAACCACTCCTTCTTATTTGTTTTTGTTGTTGTTTCTAAATATTGCAGTTGTTCTTTGTTTAAAATAAGAGACTTTAGATGTTGTTCTTCAGCAGTCATCTCCAAGTAATCATGGTCTTGGTATAGGCTTCGTTTGTCTGCTGGTAAAATGAGTTGGGCTATGGGTATAGACGGCATTTTGCCTTTTCCTCCACAATAATTGGAGATCAGGCTTTTAAACTCTTCTTGATATTTTTTTGGACTCTCTATAATCGGTCTAGGATCAAATTGAGTCATGCTTTTCATTGTAGCATCCTTGAATTTTAAAGTGGGATGCTCAGCTTGAACTGGATTACCACTATAACTAGTGCTGGGGTGGTGAAAGGTTTGTAGTGAGCTGGTACAGCTCGTTTTAAGTTTTATTGTTTTATTTTTATTAAAATCTATGATTGCACATATCAAAACAATAATATGTTTGCATTGGCCGTATGGTCCTGACCCTGCTGCACACTCACATTGTGCTTCAATGATCATGTGGTCTTTTGCCTTAATGGTCACGTTATAGATCACTTTTTTTCTCATTTCTGAGGCACACACACTGGTGATGTAGTGATCACCAGCTTGGAGGGCAGAGCGGCATGCAATCAGAAAGTATTGTTCATACATATTAGCCGAACGTTCCACATCTTCTCTTCCAATCAGCTCACAAAATGTTTTTTGGTCTTCTTCTGTCAATCTTGGCAAAGTAAAGTTGCTTGTAACATCCCGAAAAAGATCTGGACTCGGCACCACTATCTTGTAAACTGATTCGGAATCATTCACAAGGGGCCCAAATAACTGGTCATAATCCTGCAGTCTGAAACAAAGTGGTACAATTTCTAATAATCAAATCACAAAAGTACAAAGTTCTGAAAAATCTATTGATGACGGTGAATTTATTGAATATATATGCATTGAATGGGAAATTTTTCCTACAGAACCCGTGTGGTATGTGGCCAGGTAACTAGAAATACAGCCATGAATAGAAAAACTTTAATGGATTGACATGTCAAGTTGGGGGACTTCTTATTTCTGAGTAGTATGTTATAAGTATGAAAGTATAATTTTTACCTCTGAACAAGCACTGCTTTTTTTCCAGTTATTTTAGCATTACGCGCCTTGAGCTCGCTTTTAAGGTCTGCGAGAAACCACGCACCATAGTCTTTGGCCATGATGTTGGCAAAGAAACAAATCCAATACAGCTCGGGTCGTCAGAAGTAGAAGTATCGAGGTCCATTGGGCACGCGAGGGTCAGTTAGGTAAAGGTCCGTAGGCAGAAGCAGAGCCAGAAGGTCGTAAAGAAATAATCGCAAAATAACAGCTACACCAAGCAACCGACAACCAAACCACAGAACACAATCATTTCATTTCATTTTTTAACTAATGGCAATCTATCCTGCTGTTGCCAGACAATTTCTGCCAGTATCATGTAGTGGAGGCACATGTGAAGAGACGCGGGGCAAATCTTAAATTGGCTGAATACATTTTAGTAGGTGTCTATCCGAAATAAAGTTTTACATTATCGTTTAGTTTCATGCAATATATACATAACACACACAAGATAAACTAAGGGACAACACAATAACATAAAGGGAAGGAAGGGGATACATATCTATTATAATTTTATTTTGTTAATATGGATAAATTTAGCTAATAAAAATACTATCTTTGGGTTGGGGAATAGAGAAAGAAGGTGGCGAATATTAGTAGGGATAGGGAGACCGATTGAGGGTATTAGGGAGTACAAGGAATCAAGGCCATAAATGGGGCAGTTAAAGAAAATATGGTCAACGGACCCATCCTCAAGACCGCACTCGCAAATGGAGGAATCTCTGATTTTTATCTTCTTTAAAAACACTGGAGAACAGCAGTGACCTAAGCGTATTCTGCATAAAATTGTCACTAATATCTTTGGTAGTTTTTTAAAATTGAAAAACCATGGTTTGCTTGGAATACTTGGCTGAATTGAAGCGTAAAAAGCTCCTTTATTTCGACTTGATTCATGCCACACATCTGACCAAGTCTTCTGAAGATCTTTACCAGGAATGTTGAGCAAGTCATAACAGTGGTTAGAGAAGTACTTTCGATTACTGTTATTATCTAAGGCCGCACTTTTAGCCAACTCATCAACGTGATCATTACCAATAATGCCAGAATGACTAGGGATCCAAACCAAAATTACAGCAAAATTTTTTTGGGAACATTTATAAAGGATATTTTTGATTTCCATAATAATATTACTATGCACTTTTGATTTAAATTGGTTTTGTTGGAGGGCTTGTAAGCAACTTTTGGAGTCCGAAATTATTAAAGATTCTCTTATATTATGGGATTCAATAAACGAGCAAGCTTCCAAGATCGCAAGGCATTCTCCTGTGTACACTGAGCTTTGAGGCGGGCTCTGAAGTTTAATTTCTATTTTAGAATTTTTAAAGTATACTGCGAAACCAGTCGGAACAGTCTCTTCCAGCCTGGAGGCGTCAGTTTAAAAATATTGCCAGTCTTCCCATCTTGATCTTAAAACCGAGTTGAAGGACGAGTTTGCTAAAGGAGAACCTTTTACAATATTAAGATCCAAAATCATTTTCGGAGTGAAGAGGACAGTTGGCAGGGGGAAACAATATAATGGTAATTTATCCTTTCGGATGATTGGGCAGGAGTCCTCGATGTTTTTAAGCTTTCGGAAACTATTGAGAATAAGAGGAGGACTCTTACATTTCCAATATTCATTACGAATATTGCAAATATTATTAAGGGATTCTAATTTAAAAAAAAGAGGATGATTTGAGAATAAATAGGCCCTATATATAAACCGGTCAGAGAGATATTGTCTCCTTAGAATCAAAGAAGGATCTCCGCACTCCACCTGTAAGGCATTTATAGGAGATGATTTCATGCATCCAGTTATAATTCTAAGTGCCTTAGATTGGATACCATCCAATTTGCGAAGAGCCAGTTTACTACAAGGTTCTAAAAGATAGGATCCATAGTCAAGTACACTCCTAATGAGGGCATTATACATCAATTTCAGAGTAAATGGGTGGGCACCCCACCATACCCCAGAGAGAACTCGAAGAATATTTATTGTCTTTTCGCATTTATTAACAATATAATTTAGATGAACGGAACCAGATAATTTTGAGTCTAGGAATACGCCTAAGAATTTTACAGAATTACGAACAGGGATAGAGGAATTGTTTATTTTTAAATCTATGTCAGTAATGCCCCTCTTCCTAGAAAACACTACCACAGTGCTCTTAGAAGCTGATAGATTGAGACCATTGGATAGCAGCCAAGCAATCAATGAGTTGAGAGAGACTTGCATTGACTCCCCAGCATCTTCAACACTTGAGCTAGGAATGTACAGACACAGATCGTCAGCATATTGTAAATTTTGACAATCGTTATTTAGGGAAGTATGAAGAGAAGCAGTATAAATATTATATAGTAGAGGACTGAGAACAGATCCCTGGGGGAGGCCTCTCCACACCGTACGGGGTTCAAAGCTCTCGCCAGGGATACGAAGTGAGATTGATCTGGACATAAGCAGACTGCAAATGCAGTTTCTCATTCTTACGGGGATGTTCAGCTGTTGTAACTTGTACCTGAGCACTGAAAGAAGTACATTGTCATAAGCAGCAGATATGTCCAAGAACACAGCTAGGACAGATTGTTTTTTGGAGAAAGCTAGCCGAACATCAGTGATGAATATGCTAAGACTATCAGATGTACTGTAGCCTTTGCGAAAACCAAATTGAGATTGAGCAAGGATACCCTTAGACTCCACAAACCACTCCAATCGATTCTTAATGAGATGCTCTAGGGTTTTTGCCAAAACCGAAGACAGGGCTATAGGTCTATAATGATCAGCTACATCCGGGGACTTACCGGGTTTCAGAAGGGGGATAACGATTTGTTCCTTCCAAGAGTCTGGAACATAACCTGTATTATAAAAAATGTTCACAAGTTTTAACAGATACTCTAAAGCTGGCAGGCCTGCATTTGTTAGAAATGAATATGGGAATCCATCCAACCCAGGGGCTGAGTCGCGGACATGGGATAATACTGATTGAAGTTCTGCAATGGAAAATGAAGCATCCAAAGGGTCATTGATAGTAGGTAATGTATGGGAATTGCAAGATTCCTCTAGGAGAGGGACATAGTCAGGAGCCAATTTATTAAGGAAATTTATAGCAATATGATGGGGGATGCGGGGAGAGTTATGTTGAACACAACCCTTTCTATACCTGTTAATATAACGCCAAACCAAACTAGCTGGAGTTGATGGAGAAAGAGTGGAACAAAATCGTTTCCACCCCTGGTATTTTTTCTTTCTAAAGAGACGTCTGGATCTAGCCACTATTTTACGATAACTAACTAGGTTATCAACGGTCATAGCAGATATGTAGATTACTTCAGCATTATTGCGAGCTTTGATTATTTCTGTACACTCTCTATCCCACCATGGTGGAGAAGATACTTTTTCAGAAGCCGAGTTCTTAAGCGGGATCGATTCATCAGCAGCAGATGATATAGCGTTAGTGAATTGAGAGTAGCAGTCAACAGCATTGCCCTCATGAACATCAGGAAGAGAGCTGGTGAGTAGGCTAAGTTTATCAGAATAACCATCCCAGTTGGCTTGAGACACACGGTACTTTAATAAGGGGTTGAAGTCCCTGTGGGGGATGGATGACGAAGGAATGGTCATTTTTAATGGGAAGTGGTCACTACCATGTGTAAGGTTCAACCTATGCCAGAAGATCAGGGAAGCCAGGTCTGGGGAACATAGTGACAAGTCAACACAGCTTTTGTTTTGATTTGGGGGAGTTAATCGTGTAGCTGAACCATCATTCAGCAAACATAGGTTTAAATCATCAAAGAGATCTACCAGGGCCCTACCAAAACTGTCGTTGCGAGGGGAACCCCAAGCCGAGTGATGGCCATCAAAGTCACCTAATATTAGATAAGGGGTGGTTAAAACCGAAAATATACGTCTTAAATCTGGAAGAAAGGTTAGATTAGGATGAGGGGTATATATGGAAAGAATAGAAATACCTTGAACAACAACGCCTACTACACTAATTTCATTGTTATGGGGGGGAATAGGAATTGAAATAGGACAGACACAATTATTTACAAATAGGGCTGAACCGCCCCCACTGCCATCCTGCCTATCATCTCGGAAAGAGCAATAGCCGCGCAGGTTAAAGCGTCTTCCTGGCTTAAGCCAGGTCTCCGTGATGGCAAAGACAAGAGGGGAATGTTTATTTATTAAAAAAAATATGTCATTTATTTTTAATTCAACGCTTCTCGCGTTCCATTGAAGAATAGCCAGTGGAGCCATTGAAACGGTTTACAAATGAGAGGAGTTGTGAAGCTACGTGGTCTGGTATAGAATTGTTACTGGAAATCATTGAGGTGAGGAGAGACAGCAGTAATGATATAACATTATCTGCTGGAGAGGACTGAGTTTGAGATTGGCTTTGTAAAGCACACCCATTCTGTGGTTCGGGGATTGTGAAAGAGTTAATAATGTTCTGATGAGATATCTTGTCATACCCGGATGGGGTGAATTTATTAGGTTTTGGGGATTTGAAGATAGTTTTTCTGTAGCCAGAAGAAGAAGGAGCAGAGAAAGGTGGAGAAGACTGGGTTTGGTAAGTTTGGGAGGCTGATACCTCCGCATAGGACCTGTATGGAGAAGGGAAGCATTTAGATGATTCTTCATAAGATATGTTCTTCTCTGCCATAATAGTTTTAATGTTCTTTTGTCTTAATTGCTCCGGACAATCTTTACTTGTGGCCAAGTGATTGCCACAGCAAAAGAGACATGATGGGTTCTTGTTGCAAGAATCAGTAGTATGGTTTTCACCGCATTTCGAGCACCTAGGCTTGGACCTGCACTTTGGTTTCGTGTGCCCATATCGGCAGCAGTTAAAGCATTGGACTGTGGGGTATTGATACAGTTTCACAGGTAAGGATGTATAACAAGCAAAAACTCTAGTAGGGAGCACTTGCCCATCAAAGGTGGCTATGACTGATTGGGTAGGTTTCCATTCCGATATATCCTGAGAAGTAACCTTCCGGTTAATTCTTCGGACCTTCAGTATTTTTCCTATTCCATCGGGGACTTGAATGTTTAGTAGGACCTCTTCATCAGTCCAGTCCTGCGGGACATCACTTATTACACCCATGCGGGTGATATTATAGATGGGAATGCTGGCAATATATCCTTTGTCAAATAGTTTGGTACAGATCAGGAAGCAGTTAGCTTGCTCTGGTTTAGTGAACTCCACAGAGACTCTATTTCTCCCAACCCGCTTGATCCCATCAGGTTTGATACCAATAGTGTTACTGTTCATGAGAAACTTTCCGAACCTGACCGGGTGCATGGTAGATCCAGAACGTTCATCAGTATCGGATCGGGATACATGAACCAGGAAGGGAGCTTTATCGGAGGTCGAGTACCTCATTCTGCCAGTGCTTTTATGAATCTTATTTAGTGGTGTTGATTTTTCGATTGCACTCGGGTCTTCAACACGGGGGCGCTTAAGTTTCTTAGCCTGCCCATCACAAGCAATGTCCTCTAAGCCAGATGAAGATTTGTAATAAATATTATCGCTCACGGGCGAGAAGGGCGGAGCAGGGGGAGATGAGGCGTTGGAGGACCCATCGAATAACTCCTGGGAAGCTTCATTTTTGTCAGGGGGTTCAGGCTCAATTTCATCCATGATTAAGGAATGTTACATCCCCAAACACGGAAGAAAAAACAAACACTGTGTACCACTTACCAAGTAGAAAGGCCAAAAACAACAAGACAAACAATAACACAGGACAATCACAAGATATACAGATACTAAAAAGAACTAATTTCGAGCGGAAATCGGCAAAAGAAACTAAATTTTCAATTCTCCAATGTGCTCACCAACAACACTTTCTAGCGAAAAAACAGCGGTTTATTTATTTATTATTGTTTTATAACATTGACCATGAAAAATATACGTTGTTTTATTTTCAATCGTGACAGCTATCCAGAACACAATCGTCAACGTAACAAGCAAGCAACGTGACAGAAACCACAGAGAATGTCATGTCAATTTTGACATACTATGTGACGTCAGCACCGTCTATCGGTAACTTACGGTACTGTTATTTTTTTAATGACGTATTGAAAAGCCCTCATTGCACAATCGACGCCCCACTTTGACAGCAATCGACAGATGAGATTAATTACTTTTTAAAGAAAGTGTTTCAAGTTGAAGAAAATTGTTTCATAGGTTTTTCAACATGGCGATGTTTTTATGTTCTTGGTTTGGCTAGAGTGCAGTTACAAACCAATCGCAGTGATATGTGGTCAAGGATCGGCCTTTCGATCGGCTCTAAACAGCTTCAGGGAGAGACGAAGCGAGAACATTTGTTCTGACAGTATTTACTGTCAAACCAAGAACCAGGGGCCCAATTCCGGTACACAATGACAGCTCAATGACATTTACATGACGATTACGGTCAACTTTAGATATCCAATATCTGACGATTTTGTAATCCCATTGCCTTTGTTGATTAACTTAATTATTATGCTTAGCAATACACTTAATATTTACCATAATTGCCAAAAAATAAAATCTCTGAACACGAAATATTGGATATCTAAAGTTGACCGTAATCGTAATGTAATTGTCATGGAGCTGTTAATGTGTACCAGAATTAACCCCAGGTTAGTTGAATATACAGGGTTATTTTTGGACCCCTAGCCAAATTATTTCACATCATGGACTGCAATATTTACACATTGTAAAAAATATATTAATTTAATGAAATTAATTAAGTTTGGTTCCGCGTATGACACTATAGCATTACTTTTTAGGGTTCCGTCCCCGAAGGGTTCCAAACGGGACCCTATTACTAAGACTTCGCTGTCCGTCCGTCCGTCCGTCACCAGGCTGTATCTCAAGAACCTAGCTAGCTAGAGAGTTGAAATTTTCACAGATTATGTATTTCTGTTGCCGCTATAACAACAAATACTAAAAAACAGGATAAAATAAATATTTAAGGGGGCTCCCATACAACAATACCACATACAAACTTATGGATGCACCTGGTTACGTACATGGAGTGTGAAAGTAACCGCACCAATAACTTTGTAAACAATATTTTGCTGTGTAAAATCGAAACTATTCACTCCACACCATCGCTTCCATTGAACGGTGGTACGGAACCCTTCGTGCGCGATTTAGACTCGCACTTGACCGGTTTTTCTAATTTCAGATGGCCCGGTCACAATAAGTGGGGTCGGGTTACCTACATCAACTCGAATTACAAAAACTCGAATAACATTTCCTCGAAGACGAACCTTCGATGCTTCATTTCCTCGCCGATAGACCTTTGCCACGACAATCGTTAGCTTGATGTAACGCTAGCTCGAAAGATTGACAACTCGAAACCTAATCGTTGTTTATGACCCGCCACACCTTATTAAGGGTTTGCGAAATAACTTCCTCAATAAAGATATTGAAATAGAAGGAAATAAGTGAAAATGGCAACATGTTGTTGATCTTTATGAAACAGATAACAATCATACAGAATCCAGATTGCTTCATAAGTTAAATGACCAACATATCATTCCGGACAAGATAAAGAAGATGAAGGTGTGTTTTATTATTTTTTATTATTTATATTAAAAAACATTACATAGCGTCACGCCTTTTCCCATACGGGGTGGCAGAGGCACAAATGTGCCCACTTTGAGCCAGTTATTCTATACTCCATTTTAGGGGGCTAGCCCATCGCCGCAGCTATGAAGTAATGAAGGTTTCCTCACGATGTTTTTTTTCATCACCGTTAGAACGACCGTAGTATAATGTACTTAAGGGATTAAATATGGCCAGCGCCAGGGGGCGCGAACAGAGAAATGTATCTTTAGCTTCAATTCTAGGCTACACTCGACAACATAAAAATGTAGGATAAATATATGTTATAAAAGGTCTATTAGAGGTAAGATTGGTTTTTTTAAATTACCGGATATGTGTTATATTTAATATTTAAAAATATTTTTCGCAATGCTTTATTATTCAACTAAATGAACAAGCGCTCGGAGATGAAATCAGTTTCCTATATGAAACTTACACGCGAAAATAGGTAAAAAAAGGGATTTTTTTAAGTTGTTTTATTTTATTTTTAATGTATTACAGGAGTTTAGTAATATTTTCTATAATTTTCTTGGTCTTGGAGCTCGGGCTGCCCCGCGGGGCTCTGCGCGGGAGCATGCGTCAGTCTGCTTCGACGCGATGCGACGGGTATTTGTTTTCTTTGTCTAATTCTCAATGCCATTGGCCCTTGTTCAGCCCTTAAGATAAATGAATGATCTCATTGGTACATGGTCAGGAATAGAACCTGCATCTCCTGTGTGAGAAGCAAGCGTGAAATCCATTAGACCACGGAGCTCAGTTTATTTATTTATTTACAATTAATCAGTGACACCAAAAATTGTGATGCTTATTTTACAAATATTTATTCTTTTCAGCTCACTATTCAGACCTATGAGTGAAACAATAATAAATACGGCGAAAACGGTAAAAAAAATCGACCAATTATTTGACTACGTGAACGGAGCTGCGACTTTTTCTAAGATAACCAAAGGGGAGCCCATGCGAGCCGCTGTCACCAAAAAGTCGCTTCCTCATAAGTTCTGGATGGAGACAATACAATAATTAAGAAAAAATAAGTTCTTGGATGCTACACGAAAGCCCAAGTCTGTGCCCTCTATCGAAAAAGTAATATGAGGTTGTGGCAGATTCTCAAGAACGAAGGCATCCAAATAATGAGGTCGATTTAGACCCTATTGAGAACTTCTTTGGTCAAGTCCGGGCTTATAATTATAGAAATAACCAAACGACCTGCCACAGCTTCAACTGCATTTTCAAATCATTGTTGATTACTAGAATAATCAAGTTGATGGTAAACCCTTTTGTGGAATTTACTTTTCGGTTTCAATTAATGAATTGGTACAATGTTATTAATAACATATTAAAAGACAAGGATATACATAGGCTTTAAGGGCGAGAGTTTCCGCCCTTATATATTTAAAATATAAAAAAATAAAATAAAAAATAAAAACAACAACTTTTGTACATGAGCTCACATTGTACATTGAACTCACTCAGCTTAATCTTATTAGGAAATTGAAACAGCCTGTCCATAATGGCGCGTGAATTTCGCGCGGGTTGGACAGGCTCAAAATGAAAAGGCAAAGAAGGTAGGTGAAACAAATAAAGAATTGGCTGTATTCCGAAGTATCCAAGCCTACATTGATGATATGAGTTAGAAAAAAACAAGTGTCACACAACATTAAAACTAATTTTTTTCTATATGCATATTTTTGTTGTACAGAAGTTGGCCGTCTGATAGTTTATAGTCACAGACTTATTATATGTTACTTACTCTAAAAGTCATAAGTATTTATTTCAAAAACATTGTGTGTGAATTACAAAAAAATAAATATGTACGACATTATTTTTATTTTATTTAATTTAAATTGATAAAATGTCAGATAAATTATACAAAATTAGTTCATAAATTGTTATTCTAGGATTCAGTATTAATTTATAGTTACCATCACAATAAAAATATTTCAATACTGATAAATTTAAATTAAGGAATTCCTTAATGCTGTAAGGACACTTTTTCAACAAGTATAATTTTAGATTATGTTTGAAACTACTGTGTGTGACTAGAATCTTGAGCTCAACTGGTGGGTACTTGAATATGAATAGCGAATGAATCTAGCTTTTTGGCTGCTATCCAATGGTCTCAATCTATCAGCTTCTAAGAGCACTGTGGTAGTGTTTTCTAGGAAGAGGGGCATTACTGACATAGATTTAAAAATAAACAATTCCTCTATCCCTGTTCGTAATTCTGTAAAATTCTTAGGCGTATTCCTAGACTCAAAATTATCTGGTTCCGTTCATCTAAGTTATATTGTTAATAAATGCGAAAAGACAATAAATATTCTTCGAGTTCTCTCTGGGGTATGGTGGGGTGCCCACCCATTTACTCTGAAATTGATGTATAATGCCCTCATTAGGAGTGTACTTGACTATGGATCCTATCTTTTAGAACCTTGTAGTAAACTGGCTCTTCGCAAATTGGATGGTATCCAATCTAAGGCACTTAGAATTATAACTGGATGCATGAAATCATCTCCTATAAATGCCTTACAGGTGGAGTGCGGAGATCCTTCTTTGATTCTAAGGAGACAATATCTCTCTGACCGGTTTATATATAGGGCCTATTTATTCTCAAATCATCCTCTTTTTTTTAAATTAGAATCCCTTAATAATATTTGCAATATTCGTAATGAATATTGGAAATGTAAGAGTCCTCCTCTTATTCTCAATAGTTTCCGAAAGCTTAAAAACATCGAGGACTCCTGCCCAATCATCCGAAAGGATAAATTACCATTATATTGTTTCCCCCTGCCAACTGTCCTCTTCACTCCGAAAATTATTTTGGATCTTAATATTGTAAAAGGTTCTCCTTTAGCAAACTCGTCCTTCAACTCGGTTTTAAGATCAAGATGGGAAGACTGGCAATATTTTTATACTGACGCCTCCAGGCTGGAAGAGACTGTTCCGACTGGTTTCGCAGTATACTTTGAAAATTCTAAAATAGAAATTAAACTTCAGAGCCCGCCTCAAAGCTCAGTGTACACAGGAGAATGCCTTGCGATCTTGGAAGCTTGCTCGTTTATTGAATCCCATAATATAAGAGAATCTTTAATAATTTCGGACTCCAAAAGTTGCTTACAAGCCCTCCAACAAAACCAATTTAAATCAAAAGTGCATAGTAATATTATTATGGAAATCAAAAATATCCTTTATAAATGTTCCCAAAAAAATTTTGCTGTAATTTTGGTTTGGATCCCTAGTCATTCTGGCATTATTGGTAATGATCACGTTGATGAGTTGGCTAAACATGCGGCCTTAGATAATAACAGTAATCGAAAGTACTTCTCTAACCACTGTTATGACTTGCTCAGCATTCCTGGTAAAGATCTTCAGAAGACTTGGTCAGATGTGTGGCATGAATCAAGTCGAAATAAAGGAGCTTTTTATGCTTCAATTCAACCAAGTATTCCAAGCAAACCATGGTTTTTCAATTTTAAAAAACTACCAAAGATATTAGTGTCAATTTTATGCAGAATACGCTTAGGTCACTGCTGTTCTCCAGTGTTTTTAAAGAAGATAAAAATCAGAGATTCCTCCATTTGCGAGTGCGGCCTTGAGGATGGGTCCGTTGACCATATTTTCTTTAACTGCCCCATTTATGGCCTTGATTCCTTGTACTCCCTAATACCCTCAATCGGTCTCCCTATCCCTACTAATATTCGCCACCTTCTTTCTCTATTCCCCAACCCAAAGATAGTATTTTTATTAGCTAAATTTATCCATATTAACAAAATAAAATTATAATAGATATGTATCCCCTTCCTTCCCTTTATGTTATTGTGTTGTCCCTTAGTTTATCTTGTGTGTGTTATGTATATATTGCATGAAACTAAACGATAATGTAAAACTTTATTTCGGATAGACACCTACTAAAATGTATTCAGCCAATTTAAGATTTGCCCCGCGTCTCTTCACATGTGCCTCCACTACATGATATTGGCAGAAATTGTCTGGCAACAGCAGGACAGATTGCCATTAGTTAAAAAATGAAATGAAAAAATGAATGAATCTAGCTGCATGTCGTGATATCTCCGTTTCTACGCGAGGTTTCTCTTAAGTCTTTGTTGTTATACTTACTTCATACTTTACTGCACAAAAACAAAAGATACAGTACCTGGTCAGAGTGTCGATAAGGGGGCGGAATCAGCCCCTTGCAATTTTTTTTTCCACTTTGAGGCCGCTTTGTGTTAAAAAACTCAGCCACCGCTATCTTTGGTTAATTGTCTGAATGAGTTTTAACACAAACGATTTCCATATTTTAAGATAATTACTGTTCTCTAAAATTAATATAGAAACTTGTTCCATATTTACTCTAAAATAATTGGATAACACTGACATTAGATTCGCGAGCGCCCTAGCCGCTGACCAACTGCCGGCCGATAGGATGGGATGACGTCACAACAGGGTTCTCGGCCCGCCGGGCGCGTTTTGAAACAGCCTAAGCTAACACTTTTCTAACTTTGTTATTTATTGATGGATTTGAGTAATTCAAAAAGTAATATGCCTTATTTTTTCTATTGTATCCGCCTTAGTACTTGGAATTTTAATATTTCAATGCCTAGTTGATCCCCACTGTATCTGTTTCTTGTAAATATTTCATGTTTATTTGTGTGATTTGTGATTCGCTGTAAGGGCACAAATAAATGAAGTAAGTGATAATAATAAAGACATAAACATATAATAAAAAATCTTCACTTTTATATTAGTGCTGAATCTACTTCACTTGCTACACACAGCGTTCTGAACCATTGTTAAATATTCAGAATATCTCGAAATGTTATCGATTTGTTCTCTCCGTCGATACCTAGTATAGTAACGCAAACATACTAAAGACCCCTCTAAGGTTAGCCCTAGTGGCGGGACACAAAGAAGGTCCCGTTTTTTGATTTTTTGCTTACAGCTCGAAATCGACGCATCATATGAAATTTTACAAAATTTCATATGATGCGTATTACAATACTACATAAAGCTGATGAAACCCTCAACAACTTTGACTATATACACTTTTTAACTGTTCGTAATAGTCAAAGTTGTTGAGGGTTTCATCAGCTTTATGTAGTATTGTAATACGCATCATATGAAATTTTGTAAAATTTCATATGATGGGTCGATTTCGAGCTTTTTAACTGTTCGTAATCGTTGGAAGGATGCCTTTATTCGATACCCAATCCAATACCCACAACAAACCTCCTTTTTCATACCTCAACATAATTTCATCCTGCCGATTGACGTTAACCAGGCGGCCTACCGCCCAAGCCCCACCAAGATTGATCCCGATACCGACGACGTTTGAATTGACTTACCGTATTGTCATAATGATAAAGTTCATTCTTGCACGAAGCTGTCAAAATGAAGCCGCCACCGATGCCGACGGAGCTTGCGCAGTAGGCCCACCAGCTTAGGATTCTAGGGTATATACGCAAAGCTTTGGAGGCAAATCCATTCTACGTCATTTTCGGTCGACAGTTTTTTTTCTTACAATGTAAATGACGTAGTGTTATTTCCCGCCAAGCTTTTAGTTAGGCCTTTTAGACCATATTAGTTAGGCGTTGGTATAAATCACTCCAATTTGACATTTACAAATAATCAACGAAAGTAAACAAACTTGGAAGATATTATCTGGGAAAAGAAAGATTTGCCATGCATAAAAATTGTGATTGAAGCGGAAAAGTAAACTTTTAGCAACTAATGTACACCACAAGGCCATGATATTAACGTCATTTTGAGAAAGACAATCCAGCCATCAGTATCTAAAACAATTTTAACCATATTAGAGCCATCATGGCTATGGCGGAGAAGAAAAACGAGTATCCGCCCAATGTGGAGGCGGATAGGCGGCTCTTACCCTTCGACCGATGGGAGGACTATCTGGACTCGCTGGTAGACATCGCTGATCTTCGGAACCTGAGGAGTTTGGCGTCAGCACGCGTCATCGCCTCGCTTGGTTACAGGTAAACATAATCATTTATATACATGCACCTACATTGGCTATAGCTACCTAGAATACCTTGGTCATAAGAACCAGAAACAGCGACCTCACAAACAGATTAACAACCAATACCCGAGGTTTTTGTCTGTAAGTGAAGAGATTTTCTGCGAACTGTGTTTTTCAAACGAATACGTGTCATGTTCACTAATCTTGCACACCTAAATTACTCAACTGATAAGCTGAAACCAGTGGGAGAAGCAAGCCGCTTTCAGACCCAAGTGGAGGGCTTCAAAGTCAGTGACTTTGAAATTCACCAACGCGTCGAGCTCGACAACAAGCGCGATGAGTTAAAAGCCCGACCACTTGCGCTAACTCAGTATAATTATATTAATGGTGTGCTCACATTCCCGGAATGCGCGAGGATCTTCACAAGGAAGATTGGCTACACAAGCCACATGCGAGCACACGAGCGGGCTCAAAGCTCATGAAGCGGTTGCCATGACCGTTTCATATGGTTTACAAGATGCTATAGTTCACCTAAATCAATACTGTTTATAATTCCAGAGCAAACGGCGACACTCTAACAGAGGAAGAGTTCTACACCCGTCGAGCTGTCATTTCTGAGGTGGTCTACCCTACAGTCAGGCCTTATGTACTTGTGAGTGAAGGCGCTGACCTTAGTGACCCCTTCAATAGGGAGCTAGCTGTACGGGAAAGGGCTAATAGGGTCGGCATTCTGCAGGTACGGTTCTGAATCTCTTGCTCTCTACAATTTATACCAGACTGCAGCGAAGATTAAAACAAGCAGATAATACTTTATGTAATTATTGAGATCCTATACAATTAAATTCAATACAGCGTGAGTCTCTATAAAGTGCACATATCGAACAGGGTTGAAGAGGACCACATTTAATCGAAAAAAAAGTTTAAAAAATCGCCTCCACTATACATTTTATAGGGGTTCGGGGTTTCGGGGTTTTTTTTCGAATCAATTTACTCCACTATAAAGTCATCATATTATTATTATTATTATAACCCTACATCATCCCACTGCTGGGCAAAGGCTTCTTTTCTCCTGCTCCACTCTTCATCATAGTCGAAGACATCTACAGATTTTATTTTGGCTTTCGATTCGCACTGAAGGAAAACGCGATTCTCGATATAATTTAAATACGAAAATACTTTAATTTTTAATAATTTTTTCCTGTAAATCTGAAATCCTAACTTATTTAATTGCGTAACTGGATTCTAAATGTAGATATTATGTAGTTGTAAACTTTCCTTGAAAATATTTTTAACACAATAGCGTAGTTTATTTTTAAACATTGTTTTATGTGGTTTGGTGCTACGTTATTTTAGTTTGAATCGAGGGCTTTGTTTGCTCTTTCTTATCTTTCTTATGAGGAGGTATTCCTTTTATATATTTTTTCGTATCACCTTAAAGTCTTCACTGAGGGGCACAAGCCTTACCCGGAAACGTGTAAGGTTGAGAACCCCTCCACCAACCCGCACCGGAGCATGGCTTAATCTTACTCGGGGGGAGTTAAACTTTTTTTTGTCCCTACGCTGGGTTCCGCCTGCTGTTAATTTAACACTGATGTGTTATAATAATTTGATCGAATCTCAATAATTTCGTCTTATCAGCTTGTTTTGTGCTTTTCAGTGTACCGCAGTCGGATTTTCAGTTTTTTTTATTTATTCTTATATTATTTCTGTCCTGTAGACCTAGATATTTCATTGGTATCTCAACATTTATGATGATGAATAGTTTCGTCTACTGATTGCATTCTTCTCTTCCCAGACCATAATATTCATCAGAGAGTTCACAAAAGGCGGCTTCGAGATATCTGGCTACATCGACTACGCACATCGGCTGCTGACTGAGAACTGGACTTCATTCTTCAAGAGCCACAAAACACTGTCGCCAAAAGACAGTGACTTGGGATATTTCCATTGGCGACACGGGACCGTCAGGAGTAACATCAGCAGGAATTACAAGGTAATTAATTTAAAAGCACAGTAACAAAGTGAAGTAACAATGATAAGGTTTCTACTTGCATAGTTCACCAGTTAGATATTATCAACAGACGGTTTAGTTTAAGCCTTCGGGGAGATATCGAGGTGGGGTTTTAGTTAATTCTTTCACTGTCTCTTCGGAGACCTCAAAATACTTCTGGTGAAGTTATCCTCTTTCTTGGATGTGTTTATTGAGCTGCAGCCTGTAGTGTGTCACCACCTTTAGCCGATACGTCTCTATAATAACCAATGTCTGTATCCATCCTGAGTCAATAAACGCCCGTCTTTGAACCAACATACACGTCTCTCACTACATCCCATAGGCCCATCCCTACAAGCCAACTATTGCTGTTTATCCACCTCTGTCCAAAATCAATAGGTGCTGGTATCATAGAAAACGGTTGTGCCCCTGTGTGTGATATGAAAGCTATATTAATCTCTATACATTATACATATTGCTTGTTCTGTAGCCACTCATGGATCCAGATAGAGGATTGTTATTCCAAAACCGCCATGACCACAAGATCATATGCCCAGACCCACAGCAGGACCCAGGCCAGAACACCATGAAGCAAAGAGTCTACTCGCCAAGGTACAATCAAATTGAGATTTATGACCATGTCGTCAGGAGAAAGAGCTGATATTTCGTGTCTTCACTTCGTGTTACAGCCTATTGGAAAATCATTGAAAATTAAAATTTCTACATGTTTTTTGGAGATGAAATGTATATTGTATTTAAACTTTGTACACTTTGTAAACTTTGACATATATACAATAAATGCAATACACCTATAGTTATACATTACTTGTAAAAAATATTGGCTTATTTAATAGTCCCAAAATTTATTATTTTATGAAATGTTGATTTACAGCTAAGCTCAAACATCTACTTAGTTATAAATGCTTCTGAAATGTCTTATGTTAGATAAATAAATAGGCGTTTTACTCCTTATAACATCAAATCTGGGAGACCTGGGAATTCATAGACTCTGCCCGGGTCCTTATTGCAATATTTCGTGATGCACTGTGTACTTCTGCAGTTCGAAGTGTGATTCCGAAAATATCTTCGTGATATCTATTCTCGTCCTGAAACAAGGAAAAAGTGATCCAGGTCAATTAATTGATCTTTGATGTATACTGGCTATTGTTAGTTAGTTACGAAATCAGAATGAATGCAAAATACTTACATATTTTTAATTGCTACTAAGAAATACTTAATCAAACTCCCATCAAAACCATTTAAATTATTAGATATCATGCAATACACTTGTTACTAGAATTCTCACCATCATTTGATGAATGAAATCGACAACATCCTCATCGGTCATGGCTGCGTGTTTCTTTAGAATTCCTTTCAGTTTCTGCATAACATCTTCAGCCATCTTACAATCACCGCATACGTAGAAATGACCATCTTCCTCCATCAACATACGACTTATATGTTCGCCTTCTTTTTCTAAGAGTGCTTGCACGTATTGCTGAAATCATTGATATACAATACACAGTCTATTTTATTGCACGACATAACTCAAACCTTTACCTAAAGCTATATTTGACATTTATTAAAATTAAAATTTATTTTTACATATACTGACCTTCTCGGCGTTACTTTCTCTGGAGTAAGCCAACATAAGTTTGTCCAAGACACCAGCCGCAAGAGCCTGTTCTTTTTCTTCTTTGTATAAATCTACACCCATATTCCTGCAGCCAAAGAATAGCCACACTGGTCCAAAGTGAGTTTTGTCTGATTGTAACATTTGACACCTCCTGTGGCGCCAGAAACCACGGAATGGTGCGATGCCAGTACCTGGTCCGACCAGTATGAGAGGAACCGAGTTGTCTTTAGGCATATGGAAGCTTGGGGCTCTAGAACAACGATATCTTCAATTAGACATTGATCAAAAGGTTACTTCATAACTTATAGGGGCCGGAAAAATGGCTGTGGGAGAGGCCATATATGGGTCTTAGTAGGCTGATATGATGACGATGATGATGAAATGTTTATCAGAGTTAGTGTTCTTTCACACTATGGAACGTGGCAGTCGCGCGGCTGACTAAAAGTATTGCAAGCGCACGTATGCTATGTACCTATTCTTGATTTTAACAAATGACAAACTATTGTCAAAAGCAGGAACAACAAGCAATGATGTTTCCGCGTTGAAACCCATTTTCGAAATTATGGCTGCCACCCGCGTGGCTGAAGTGTTTTGTGAAGGCATGTGCGGCTGTCTCGCGGAATCCTCCGTAATATGAAGGCACACTTATAATATAGAGCAGTCATACCGTCTGATAAATGTGAAGAGCTCATCGCCAGGCTTTTGTGCCTGTAAATATGTAGAGCAGACCCCGTTATGCTGGGGACCTTTACCATCTGAAAACACAAATAAGCATTTCTATAAAATTTCAAATTGGCCATCTGCAACCTACAATAAATATATATGAGATGTTAATTTTACCTTGGGTATTGTATTTAACGACCGCTACAGTGATATGAAGTCGATTTGGATCTGCCAGCGGCGACGAGGATATGGAATAGAACCGTGGTTGTAAGGGAGGCAGAAGGGCGGCCAGAAAAGACCCTTGCGGTTTGCATGATGGATACATTTCCAATACTTCTGCCAAATGTGGGCAATGATAATGTCGCCAATCATCGTATTTTACGCTATCCTAAAATATGAAATTCCATAAATATTTTGTCTGGCATTGGTAACGGCATTGACATTATTCATGTAAGACAAAGAAGTAGTAGTACCGATGCTAGCTGTGCCATTTCTTGAGCTTGGCTCTCTAGGGAGCATTTTCTGGCTAAGTATTTCAACAGGGTTGCGGACGGAGGTGTGGTAATGTCCAAAAACCGGGTAAATAGTTCTCGTACTGTTGTCACTGCTATTTTTTCGTGTCTTTCCCATGTTTTTACAGCACCTGGAATAATAACAGCAATAAATGTATTTTTTACTCAAATTCTTGTTTAAATATTTCGTTGATCTTTTCTTAGTTTTCTTTTCTTACCAGTAATAGTGAGGGTTTCTTTGAGTTGCTGCAGTTGAACTGGTTTGTCAAAGTCTTCACAATCTGATAATCTTTGTAAAATTACATCAACGATTTCTTTTTGATTGCATGTCATTATGCCAACGTGGTCACCAGGGTCATATCGTATTTCTTCCTGTAAAGAATATAAAGTTGGAACTAAATGTTATTCATAATTTACGAGACAAAGTATTTTATATTTTTTAACTAATTAATATATGTAACGTATAAAACAAACAATCAACAAAACAAACCATGACTATTGTTTATAATTATCACTAACTTACCAGAAGCTTTGGCGAATTTAACATATTGTGCTTGAGTCGGACTTATGTGGAATGACATACCCTCTTTATCAAATCCAATGTTCAAACAAATAATACTTACGTGTGGTTCCATGTCCAAAAATATTGTAGCTCGTTCCGCGCAACTTTCCCCCAAATTGTTATTTGCTTTGACAGTACAAGATACAAGTTGTTTTCTAAAGCTAGTTTCCAGGGCCAATTTCAAGGGAAGAGTCGCGCCTTTTGCTTTGCCAAATCTCACTGTCTCTTCCGCTAATGCAACTGTTACTAAAGCATTCTTTGCATCCTTCAACATCTCGCTGTCATCAATACAGAATGTTTCACACGCCACCTGAAATTTAACATATTAATTTATATCCTGAACAGTTCCGCAGCCCCGTATTAGAAAGTGACTTGTAAAAGGCTCATCCTTATTCTTAGCAAAATGTTCTCCTCCTTTTAATCGACCACCTGTCTGAAGTTTTAAGGAATATTCACTCTGTATTGCCCTCTTGGAAAAATTAAGTACCAAAAACTATTCGATATGGTTTTTATTTCTATAATTTACTTACGTGAAATATATTGGACGCCCACGATCGGAACTGTTGTTCTTGGCCACACAACTCATCTCCTGTGCCTACTTCGAGCAGCCTTTCGCCTCCTAAATCGTTCAGTATTCTGTCGACTGTGATGCCAAAATTGCAGAACTTGGGGTACGCGCTTGATCCCAGCGCGAACACAGCAAAGCACACGTTACTTAGAGGACCCATGTGCTCGACTGAAGATGTGGCTGCTACGCTACCTGGGGAGGATAACCAGGGTGTGCGAGTGAAGCAAAGAGATCGGGTGAAGCAAAGAGTATCAAAATCACACACTAGTGTGTTATTGAACTCAAAGTCAACATTGCTCTATTACTGTTTTATTAAACTGTAAATATTAACATAGACTTAGTAAACGTAATTTTTGCCTCTTCTCTACATTGTACCACTGTGGGAGGAGAGGGCGAAACAAATCTTTTAAAAATTGGGCGTGTTTAACTAATACAAAGATTACATCAATCAGTAATCAATAATTACAAAATTATTAAAGCGAGTTAAAATCTTGAACATTGTAATTACCCTTTTTAGACAACGTTGTTTTGACATGGTTTTTAAATTGCTCAAACGGAATTTTCAAAATCTCCAGGAGGTTATTATTATTATGTTAACATAAACTCACTTTTCGAGGACTCCATTCGAGACAGCTGTCTTTTGTATTCAATAGTCGGTGACATTATGCTGGTGGTTCTCATTAAAGACTTCGGGGTAGCAAGTTTCACGCTCCTGAAAATAATAACTCATAATAACTTTATGTATTGGACAAAATCAATCGAAGATCACTTATTTATTAACTTGAACTTACCCTGCACTCAGGTCGCTCGTTTGGTCACGATGGTGCCTTTGCTCGTTGTAAATCATTTGATAGAGATGCTCAGCGAATTCCTGTAAAAATAATTGACACCTCAACACTTATTTACTGCGAATTGGAGATTCAACGGTAAACAAATTGCTTGCCATTTCATAAGTGAGATATAATAACAAGATTTATTTTCTCGGGATATGTTATAATTTTTCATTTGTATAAATGATTAAAGATAAGACGTTTTTTACAAAATGTCTGACAACTTATCATATGCCTCTATGTACAAAATAGAGGTATAATTACCGTAGAAGTATTTGACTACGTACAAAGATTATATCATAGTACATTGAATCTGATATCGATCAGTTCAGTTTTTAAATGAACGCGTAATTCATTTATTTTAGCGACATGGACTGGAGGAGATGAATCTGTTTTTTCTAGATACAGCTGATATATAAAAAAGTCTAGGCTAAGTAAATGGAATAAAATTATCAAACAAAGAAAACAATACAGCGTCACGCTATTTCTCATATGGGGTTCAGGAGTCAGTAGCGCCCTCGTTTACCCGGTTATTCCTTTTATTCCATACTGTCATACCAGTAGTCAACAAGTAGAACAGTTTCGACATTTTTTTTCCAAACTGTAGACTGATTCCCATGATCTAACTGGTTGGACATTAAACCCTTTACTGCATTCTAAACCATATTTGGTTTCATAGGTTTTGAACTTTATTACAAAGCAATAAGGTTGAAAATCGTGATCCATTTCAGGACAGGCCATGCATTAAGGGGTTAATACTCCATTGCGTGTGCTTTAGTCTTTTTGTGTTAGCATGGCAATAGCGGGAATTGACATCTGTCTACCGCTGTATGCTCATGATTGGGTTAGCGATACTTACTTATTGCGTTCGCAATTACTATCGTTTGTTTAGCATGGTAGCGGTCGCCAATCGCTACAACGGTTATCGACCGTGCCATGTTTTTATAAGATTTTATCTACACACGTATCATAAACCCCCTTTACTGCGTCTAAAAACCGCACGTAGCATAATGTAAAACATTTGGTAAAAAGTCATTTCTTATCTGAAATTTGTACATTATGACCATAATGTACAAAAATTTGTCAAATTATGAATTTCAAATTTCGAATGCCGTCGCCCGCCTGCGTGCCGCCCCTAGTTTGTCTGTGAAGTTGGTACTACAGAACAAGCTAAACAACTGCAGAGAAATGATCAATGCCACCATGCCGGTCAAACATGCGGTTCCTGAACACATCAAGGAGAGCTTATGATATGTGCGTAGATAAACTAGTGTATGTAACTGTACCTATATAATGAGGCATTAAAACATTCTCGAGTATTAATGCCCTCAATTATGTAGCAGTCACATAAACTACTATTATGTGACTGCTACATAACGGATGGCATTAATACTCGAGAGTGGGTTCATGAAACGAGCTGTATGCGAGTTTCATAATAATATCACTCGAGAGTTTTAATGCCTAATTATGTACAGTTACATACACTAGTTTATCTACACACATATCATAAGCTCTCTTTAATGTGTTCAGGAACCGCATGTTCGACCGGCATGGTGGCATTGATAATTCCTTTGTACTTGTTTAGCTTGTTCAGTAGTAGCAACTTTACAAACAAAGTAGGGGCGGCACGCAAGCGGGCGTCGGCGTTCGAAATTTGAATGTCATAATATGTAGAAAAATTAAACATGGTCTTAATGTGTAATTTTTCAGATAAGAAATGAGTTTTTACCAAGTAGTTTAACATTATGCTGATCGTAACGTGCGGTTTTTGTACGCAGTAAAGAGGGTTTATGATACGTGTGTAGATAAACTACTATAATAAGTCAGCGGAGTTTTATAAGATCTGTCGTCAGTGGTATGGAGGGAGTTTCGCGAGCGGGCGGGATGTTGTTGTTTGAATGTGATTGTGTCTGTTACTCACGCAGCCGTTGGCTGGTGGCTCGCCATTGCCGAAGGTTGACGTCACGACCAGCAACAGCGTCTCATGCTCAATGGAGAACATGTCATAGTCGGACATGGCATGTACCTGTCATCATGAGTTCATATAAGCATTTGATGCAAGTGGGTTGGCAGAAGCGTGTTGAAGAACAGAAAAATAAAATGAATCCCATATTGTCACATTGATAAGACCAGTATATATAATATTCGATTCGATCAACGACAAGTGAATTATAACTTTCGTAAGTGAAACTCATTTCTTCTGGTTGTCAGATCATAATTTTTATTTTGTAGAAAGCGGCATGCATCTATGGTTTTAGGATCGTTCAAAAAATAACAACCGCAACGTCCAATAACCTAATATATAATATATATTAGGTTATATTAGGTATAATATAATAATAAGCCTAAATTACCTGGGCATTGAAAACGTGACCGAAAATAGTTCCCAGTTCCTTGGCATACAGCTCAGATTTGCCCGTCTCGGTGGCGTATAGTATTGTTGCTTTGATTCGCTTGGATAAGGCTCGCCCAAACAACTTAGATGTGAACTTTACAGCTCTCGCAATCTGTTTGAAATGAAACTTCCTATGTAAAGGCTTTTTGCCATCAGTCTTCCATTGATAAGTCTTCCACGGTGCCTCCTGTATTTAATTAAAGTCAAAGTCAAATTTATTTATTACTGTAGATATTTACATATAGGTACTTAGCAAACGTCATTATTTGCATATACTTAGCAGACGTCGTTACATTTTGGCATTAAACATCAAAATCTCGTCGGCCGAATTCTAAACTGCTGTTTAATGCCCGATTTCACCAACAGTTAAGGGACACTTAGCTCTTTTTCTTAGCTGTCTAGCGATTGTTCCGGTGGCTGGACTCTTATATTTAGGGGTCCCCAAAGAGCCTAGATGACCCTTACACTTAGGGCAAATCGAAACAACTCTCTCTCTCGAAGGCCCCTGAAAGAAATAAAGTGTCCCCTAAAAAATAGCGATTGTTGGTGAAATCGGCCATAAGTGTCTCAAATGACTTGAGGGCACCAACATTTTTTTATAACGAAAACTATACTTATCCATAGTCTATAAACCCAGAGTAAATATTGAAATGATGGAATTTAAAATTTCAAACTCAAAACTTGTATCGCAAATTGGCAAAAATAATGCACTTTTACAAGTCAATCATTTAATGAAAAAAAATATATGATCAACTAAACTAATGATGATGTACATGACTGATGTTTGAGATTTTTAAGTTTGATAAAGGAAATCTCCCTTCCAAGTGGTTATTCATAGCTGAATCTCACACAGGAAAAGGAATCTCCATTAACTTTACCGTGCTTCGGAAATACGCCCATCTGAGAAGATAGCACCAAGAAACTCTACGGGGATGTATTTTTTTTTGTCATATTGTTTTGTTAATATACAATGTACAATATACAAATAATCTAATCCAATGACAATATTATTAAATTTAATATTAATATTGTGACATCGAATCTATAAGCGCCAATAACATGTCTCAAAATAACTATCTAACAAAATTAAATAAATAAGAACAAAGACAAGCTGTAATGAACATAACTTATGAAAAACCAGACTAGAGCAGTCCAGCCAAGCAGCACCCGTTCACGAGTATGACTTGTGCACCAGCCATCATCCCCCTCGCCATACTTGAGGGAGGGGAGCAACCCGCTACTCAGGACGCGAGCTAAAATCTTAGGTGCAACGGTATTTCGATTTCTAGCTCCTGATTAACGGCTATTCAACATACCTGATAGTCATAAGACGGTTTCAGGTAGTAAGTTGCCATTTCCTGATGGAATACCGGAGTTAGGGAGGAAGACATTGGGGGCACGATCCAAATCCAGTCAGCCGGACACCCTCCTCTAGAACAAACAACATTACAACAATGTTATGATTATCCACTTTCGTCAGATTCAACATCTAGGATATAACAAAACGTTCAAATTCATCAGTCGGATTTCCAGGAAAAAATAACATTTCAGCAAAGTTAAACGCAGCATTAAACAATTTTCGACTCAGTGATTTCGACTGACCTGCTTTTGTTCTCATTATCCAAATGTTTCATGAATTGCTCAGATGCTGAATGGTGGTCCACAATGGACACATTGTCTCGGTGGTAACTGTGCAACACTGCGATATTCACTTCGACTAGAGCCTTATCCTTCCAAAGTGAAACGTACGAATTTGTGTCCAAGCCCATTTTGGTCGCAACAGTCTGCAAATCATAAATTTCCATGAAACGGGACGCAATTAAGATGATCGTTACGTCACACCCTTAGTTGGATGCGTGAATTTGTAATGAAATAATAATACCAACTTGCGAATGAATGGAGCACCCATAACACGCCCCGAACGACTCGACCTTAGCGCATTTATGTTTAATTTTTGTATTTTAGAAGTGTCAGTGAGACGGGCCTTTTGACATTTAGGGTCTTACCACAAAAAATAAACTACTGTTCAATACTTGTTTTATAACAACCGTGTATGGGATTTCTATTTAATATTTTTGTGATAACACGGTTAGATGCGATAGAATGCACGCTAAGGTTGAGTCGAGCGGGGCGTGTTTCGGGTGCTGGAGCCTGCAGTACTAATATAATTAATCTAAACTTAATAATATGATCCTTTATAATTCAGTGACTATCTACAGGTTACAGTTACAGGTACAGACGACCCGAATGGCCGAGTTGGCAGTGACCCTGCCTACGAAGCCAAGGGTCCCGGGATCGAGTCAATTTGGGGCAAATATTTGTTTGATGAGAACGAATGTTTGTACCCTAGTCATGGTTGTTTATCTATCTAAGTATAATATTTATCTATATAGGTATATGTATCGTTGTCTAGTACCCAAGATACAGGTAATCCTAGTTTGGGGCTAGATCAATATGTATAAATAGTGTCCAAGGTATATTACTATTATTATTATTAAGGTTGACCCTTGATTTAAGGCGACACCAAAAAAAATACGTTTTTTTTCGAATCCATTTACTCCACTATAAAGTCACCTGCGGTTTAAGATTCTCACTGAAGGAAAGAGCGATTGCATAATTTAATTTAATTACGACAAGACCTCTAAATTGTTTTATTTTTTCCTGTAATTCTGAAAACCTAAATTTCATTGCACAATTGCATTCAAAATGTGGATATTATGTATTCGTAAACTCTCCTTGGTTTTTTGACAAAATAGCGTAGTTTAATTTTAAACAATTTTTATGTGGTTTGGCTCAACGTTATTGTAATTTAATTACGACAAGACCTCTAAATTGTTTTATTTTTTCCTGTAATTCTGAAAACCTAAATTTCATTGCGCAATTGCATTCAAAATGTGGATATTATGTATTCGTAAACTCTCCTTGATATTTTTGACAAAATAGCGTAGTTTAATTTCAAACAATTTTTGTGTGGTTTCGCTCAACGTTATTGTAATTTGAGTCGAGCGCATTGTTTGCGCTCTCTTTTTTCTTATGTGGAAGTTAGTAACGCTGTCACTTTCGTTTACATTCGATTATTTATATTTTTTGGTATCACCTTTAGAGCCCAACGGCGATTTGTTTTTAAAGCCGCGGGCTCCCGGGGATGACGTGTTCTCCCTTATAGTTTGTGTGATAGCCCTGGTTTATACCTCAACAACGTTCAATCTGGTGGCATCACAGAGGTTCCGGCAAGCAACCTCGGTGCCCATGTACCATCCGTTGAAAGCTGTCGCCGTGAACTCCAACCCTCCGCAGTCTAGTCTCATGTTGGAAACGGCGGGTAAAGCATACCATCGTAAGCCAAGCCCTTTAAACCAGTCATAGCTGAAAAAAAAAATAAGGTGGTAAAATAAATGTCCCGATATCTGTGGTCCCGACAGATACTTAGATCGTTAGTTAATGAACTTGAAATCACGATTTATCTGTCATACTACTAAATACTGTACTCAGAAAGTTTTGCGAAAAGTTTTTACACAGATACTTAAAAGTGAAAATTGCCAATTTCGAAAAACGGATCTACAACGCAGAAAATTTCGTGCGATGATTTTTACGACTTCAAATCTAACTTGAAACGGATGAATCGTTTTATCATCTTCGACTTTGTAAGTCCCCATCTGACGAAACCTTGTACTGCTGGTATAATGAATTTAAGTCGCTTAACTTTGAGGGAGCAAGGATGAAGTGGTCGTCAAAGGACTGCGGTTACGGAAGAAAATGTACTCACAGGCAGTGAAAATTTTTATTCAACAACAGGCGAATCACGTTAGAGATTAGAGATTCAGCACATTTTGCAGATTGGATCGGGATGCGTCCATGACATTTTACACAGCAACCTTTGCGTGAGGAGGATTCTTTCGTGCAAGGTACCTCACAGGTGACGAATCATGGATTTACCAATACGATCCAGCAACAAAGCGCCCCAGTCAATGCTGTCAAACTAACCAACGCCTACAAAAGTAAAGCGATCCAGAGGCGCTGGAAATTTTTCATTGCCTTTTTTGGAGGTTGACGTTTGAGTTGTCAGAAGCACAAGAAGTGCTTTTCGATGCTCCCGAACATTAATATGTTTTCTCGCTAATAATTACACCTTTGTACCGCAAACTATTTTCAAAGTGATGGATAGTGATAGATATCATGTGAAAGTGTTATCAAAGTGCAAATCACCGTGGATCTTCCACAACACTGCACAAAAATTCCACTTTGTGCAACAACGGTTACTTTTTTTTGACTCGCCCAGCCTTAAACCAGAGATTAGTGCAAGCTAGAGAATAGCATCTATTTTTTAAGGCGATTCCTTCAGATGGCGATGAAGCAGATTACCCAAAATAGAAATAAAAATGCCTATTTTTTCTTCATAACGAGGTATTCAATGGCCATTTGTTACGAGACAAAGAAGAATTAATGCGGAGTGGTATACTACCAAATGTTGGCCAGAAGTTTTGCTGCTGCGAACAGTAAGCGACCGAACACGTGGCCACAAGGCCGGCTCCACCACGACAACGCGCCCGCACACTCCGCAATCAAGACGAAGGACTTCCTAGATACTACGCCGGTTGAAATGTTAGGTCATCCGCCTTGTAGTCCTGATTTGGAAACTTGTGACTTCTTCTTGTTCCCAAAAATAAAAAATCAGCTCATAGGAATTCAGTGTGCACCGATAGAAGAAGAGCTAGACGAGGGTATCAGCGGCAGACTGGTAAAAAATCTTCGAAAATTTGTTAAAACGCATGAATCTCTATAGATTCTGGTGGAGAGATCTTTGAAAAAATGTAAGTAATAAGAAAAATATAACCTTTATGCCTTTTTTTTTCGCAAAAATCTCTGAGAGCACGTATAGAGTTTATTTAGAACCTTGTTTATTAACCTTGGCCATGAATTGGCCCCATTTATTTAAGGCCAGTACACTACAATATCATGTGGTGTGCCGTGGGAACCAGAAACAGATAAGTGCGTCAATTTACGTACTAATGTACGTGAATTGACGCATTTTGATTCACATATACAAAACAAGCAGGTTTATAACATTAGGAACCAGGTTTAGCTACTAACTAAAAGCTATTTTGAGTGTAAACCAATCAGTAGTCCTTCTGTAGACTGAACAGGATGTAACAGTAAGGTGCGGAAACAAAAAGGGAAATTTTAAATATGACTACAAGTTTATGTTTAATGTAGATAACGTTTATCTGAATTTAGAAGCATTATTAAAGTATCTATCACTATCATTAACTCGAGATAATCATTACATATTCAAACTCATCATCCCCTGTGTCTTCGAGTGTCTGAACATACAAAAGCCTCAGAATGTATTGTAACATGGATTCTATTGTTACCGTCACCTACGCGGCATTGAATCTTCACCAAAGTAGGATAATTCTGAGAATTCAACACAATTTATTAATAAGTCGAAACACGAAATAGAACATATTGAAACTTCAGGTGTAGTTTCGGGGATAACATTGCAAAAAAGAAGACACACAGCCTCCTTATAAACGCCATGTTGTTGTTTATGCTTTCTTTCCACCTGAGCCTCATAAGCAGAGTCTCCATACAACCAACTTTTTAACAAAATAAAATAAAATAGTATCAACAGCTAAGTATATTTTACTGTTTGCAAATAATCTGGTTTACTAGCTATTATGGGATACAATATATTTAAACCTTAACGGTAACTATTTCCAGGCATTTCCAGTGTTTTGTGTCGATGAAATCACGAATGTGAGGGTGAGCGAGAGGGTTAAACAATTGTTCTATTTAATTTTTTGACCCCCGAAATGTGTGTGTGCCTGTGTGTCTCTGTGGCTGTCCGTGGCACCCTAGCGCACAAAGGGGAGAACGGATTTTAATGCGGTTTTAAGGGTTCGTACCTTAAAAAGGAAAAACGGAACCACTATAGTGGTGGATCCTATAGGATTACTCGTGTGTCTGTCCTAGGTGTGTAAAAGTAATATAAAAAGACCGGTTTCTGAACCGATTAAGTAAAAATTTGGTACACTTATGTATTTATGACCCGAACATGAAATAGTTACATAAATATGTACATCTATGTCGTAGCTACATCGTAGAATTTGATTATTTCATGAAATAGCCCTTATAGTCAATTATTTCATGAAATGATCAGAAAGGGTTGAATTTCACGAAAACATGTCAAGTGTGACATGAAATCAGAGGCCTTGTTGCGATGATATTTATTTTTTATAACTTTGAAATCCTGAATTGGTAGTATGTATTAATTAGTATATGTATATAGTTATTATGTTTTGCAAGAACGAGTATATTATATTATATTTATCTAGGCACTCGTATATTTAGTTTATATTGTATTATATTATTTATTTAGGTATGTACTAGGTAAATTATATTGTTTTTAACCCCTGCTCAGCAATTGACCTTCCTCATCCTAATTTGGTTTGCTGGTAGAGATATCTTATTAAAGATAAGCTCGCCTTTGGACACAATTTTATTTAATTTTAATTCTTTTTGTCTATTTATAATTTTGTGCAGAAAAGAAATTATGAGAAATTATGAATTACGATCCTTAAGTTTGAAAAAATACTTAATATATGTCTTTACTTAAATTTTACATGAAAAATAATGAGAAATGTATGGTTTTAATAGAGGGGGAAAATCTGTAGAAATGGAAATCTGTACAAATAGGCATCAGTAAAAATGTGATTCCGTAGAAATGAAATTTTATAGAAATAAGAATCTGTAGACAAAAATGAAATATATTCTATTTTTTGGTGTGATAATTTAATCGCACTATACACGAGTTGTTGTTATACCACTCATGTGTTGTTCTTACCTTGGATGCTCCATTTCAACCTCCATCACAATCTCCCGTGGCAGATCGAAGTACTCAGGGTCTTTGCCGTCTGCAGCGAGCACTAATGGTAGAATGTCCCACGCAGTCGTTGGCGTTGGTGGTTTCCAGCCAAGTTTGATGCAGACCTGAACATATTGTAACATGTTACGCCATTCATTTTCCATTATTTTCCATTGAACTATGATCTTACCTAACTGGATATATTTAACGATCTTCATGTTGGCCTGTTCCGGAAATATTAATCACAATATAATTTTATTTTTATTTCATTTATTTAAGATGAAAAACTGCCACACAATATAATATGTTAACAATGATGGGTACCTAAGTCATTATAATTGTGGAGAGGTTGTGGTTCTGCCTACCAAGCGAAAGGTCCCGGGTTCGATCCCCGGCTGGGGTTAAAGAAAATAAAAAATCCCCAGGTCTTGGATGTTTATTTATTTATATGTGTATGACGTCGCTGTTTCTGGTTTCCACAATACAGGGTATCCTAGTGTGGGGCCAGAAGCAATGTATTTGCCTGTATGTAAATGTTTACGTTGACTATTTATGCCAATGTAACATACCCTTATTAAATAAAGATATATATGAAAATATACCTAATACGTGTATGAGGCTTGAAAAGGTGAGTGACAGGGTGGTGCACGTGATAATCAAACATTTGAATGGTAAAAAAAGCCCGGGCGCCGATGGGATAAGGGCGTCGGACATAAAATGTATAAACGAAAAAATAGCCCCGGTAATAACCCACTTAAGTAACACATGCATCTCCACGTCACAGTACAGACGATCTCAAACTAGGAATCATAAGACCGGTATATAAAAAGGGTAGCCATCAGGATATTAATAATTATAGGCCAATAACTATATTATCGTGTATAGATAAAATAATAGAAAAATACTTTGGTCACGAGCTAAATAAATACCTGACACAGAATAATGTCATACATGAGAATCAATATGGATTCCAGCAGAAGAAAAATACTTGTCAATTACTCAGTAAATTCACCAGCGAAGTAAATGGTTACCTACACAATAAACAACATGTTTTGGCTATTTTTGTGGATTTCAGTAAGGCCTTTGAAAAATTAAATTACTCAACGCTGTACCGAAAATTACAGCAGGCTGGTATACAGGGTCCGTTGCTCGGATGGTTCAGGGATTACCACGAGGGCCGGTCCACCTCGGTGAGCATAGCCGGAAAACGCAGCAAGCAAATACCAACCGAGGTGGGCTCGGCACAGGGGTCAATCCTTGCACCGACCGAGTACCTAATATACGTTAACGATATGTCTAACAACTTTAATGGAGGGTCGGTATACCAATTTGCAGATGATACTTGCCTACTGTATGCACATAAAGATATTGAGGAAGCGCAAAATAGACTACAGATAAATTATGATATGCTATGTAAATGGGCTCATGATGTTGGGTTAGTTATCAACGAACCAAAAACTAAACTCATGCACATTCATTCCCCATATCTAAAGTCAACAACAATACCCAGGATCGTGGCCCACGGGCACCAATGTATGCATCAAAACATCATTTGTAACGGTACATGTGCTAATCTGGAACTAGTCGACCAACATACGTACCTAGGCATGATAATAGACAGTAACTTCAATTGGGGACCCCACATCGAACTTATATGTAAGCGTCTAAGGGCTATAATGGGAAAACTAGTTATACTAAAATATAAAATTCCTTACAACATACTAAGATTGTTATATTTATCATTGGCTGACTCTGTAATAAGTTATGGACTAAGTAGCTACGGTAGGACATATAAAACATACATAGATAACATATATAAACTACAATTAAGTATTCTAAAAAAGATTGTACCATCAAAGATAAAAATTCAATACAAAGACGACAGCACAGCAATATTTGAACACTGTAATATTATCAATATCTATAATAAAACTAAGTTCCTAATAATGTGTGAAGAAAAAGAAAATATAATTAATGTAAAACGCCATGCTCGACCGAAATCATTGCGCGCACTATCTTATATACCTACATTTGTTGTACCTAGATTTAACAATGACTACGGTAGGCGAACGATAGAATGTATGCTACCGCTAGTACTCAATGAACTACCGAGCGAGGTCATTGATCCCCTGTGCGTGGACAATCACAAATGTAAAACTGTATTAAAAAAGTACTTCCTACAACAATGTAAACACGGACCGGCTTCACAGGTGGCGGAGGGACCCGGCGGCGGCGGCGGCGGCGGCGGCGGCGGCGGCGGCGGCGGCGGCGGCGTAGCAGGCGAGCTGTGAATATTCTACTAAGAAATCGCGGCTTGCCTGTCGCGCGGGGAATATCCGTAGCCTGTGAAACCGGCTCATAGTATTTCGCTCATAGAAAAAAATATTAGATTAAAATGTAAACAGGGTAAAAGCGGGGGACAGTGGTCACACTTAAACCTATCAAGGATTGAGTGGCCACCTAAGTAATGTTAAGAATAATTATAATTTGTTTTTGAATAAATAAAAAATAAAAAATAAAATAATAAATATTATACAGAAACACACATACAAAATCCAGCCAACTTATTGCTGTTATGTCTAGACATAGGCAAACAAATAAGTATATAAACATAAAAGGATATGCACAAAGTCGGTGCGTAATAATGGATATATCGAGTGAAGCTCTTCAGAATTAGGTATACATAATGAAGCTGCTTTTTTAGGGTTTTAATTAGGGTTGTGTATGGTGATGTTGTCAATAATTGCAAGTATGACCAATTCCGACATAGTAACTGGCTCTGCATTGACATCACTATCTCCGAGACTTCCAGTTTGAAATGGTGTAGTGGTAGACAGAATATATCGACCGCTTAAGTGTATGTTAAAGTTGTCTACCAGTCTACGCAAAGATACTCGCAGTAAAGCGTTAGTTCTACACCTAGTTATCGCAAGTATTGTCCAATTACGTGATTTACGTCTCTGTGAGGATCGAGGTACTAATTCACTTGTAAGGTCTCTGCAATTAAATTTGTAAGGTCTCTACAATCAAATTTGAATAATGGACCATATTTTAAATAATAGAAAAATCGGTCAACTGCGGGTCGCACTCGTACACGAAAGTACGTACCGTACCATCGTATAAGACAACCTAAGGGCAAAAAAATTCAAAAACTGGTCAAAAAAGTTTATGCCCGAGCGAACCTAGCACCACCCAAACCCTATAGATAGCGCATCTGACGTCAAATCAATAGCGCAACCGAAACGATTAATAGATGACACGAAATTATCGATTATAATTGAATGACGATGATTTGGTAGGGCTGGGATATTAAAACATGTCTCTTGATTGGCGACGACCTTTTAATTTCCAAAATCTCGTGTCTCATTATTTGGTGCTGCAGCGGTAACAGAAATACACATTCTGCGAAAAATTCTACTCTCTACCTATCACGTTTCACCAGATGGAGCACGGAGACAGACAGACAGACAGTTCTTTGGTTACGGATTCCTACAAAATGAAGGTCTACTGCTTTCTGCTCCAAAATCTGTATGAATGATAATCCCCCGCAATCGTGATAATGCGTAATGTAGTCAAAGTTAAATCGCGAATGGGAGATAACTGAAATATTATGCAAAAATAAATATGGTCAATTACGTGATTTGCATCATTATTCGGTACCATGCGGTAGTTTGACTGCAGAATTGCATTACACAAAATCTGATGCGTTGATCTATTTAACTTCAGAAAATGTTCAGAAGTTAAGTATTCTCTACCGGAAAATATAACTTCTACGATATATAGTTCCTGGTCTGTGTATCTGTGCCTAGAGGTACGTTTGCTAACTTTTTTAAACAGTCAAGACATTGAGGTTCATTGGGTCTGATGGGTTCGTTATTTATATTTCCAAAGTTGCACCGACTACGTCGGCTTCGATCGCGCCAAAAATCAGTTGTATTACTGGCTGAACGTGTCATCGTATGTCTCTGCCAACTCGTGTGGGAATACACGGTACCGTACCTGTGTAAAACATGTTGTTCAGACAATAGAATAGCTATCCTATACAATAATTAAACCTTACGGCTAAAATTTGGTTCACTTGATTCCTATTTAGGCCGATAACTCTGAAGAGCTCCGTGCTCTAGTAAAGAGCTCCGTGGTCTAGTGGATTTCATGCTTGCTTCTCACGCAGGGGATGCAGGTTCGAATTCCGTGGGCAGTCGTGCCTTTGCCATCTGGTATGGAAAAGGCGTGACGCTACGTTATGTTACGTCAATTCCGTCCACCTGTTTGAGCGCTCGAGTGCCACAGACAGACAGACCCACAGACAGACAGGCGCTTCAAACTCCCTCTTTTTCGTTGGAGGTTAAATTTATTTAATGGTTTACCTGCGTAAACTCAACCCTGGCCGGGTCACCCAGGTAGGTCCCGTCTGGCTGCTTGTACCCCGCGTAGCCGATCAGCTGCGCGTTCCATATCCTGTAGTCGTGCTTACCGTCGGTACGTTGCGGGAAAATAGTTATGGCCGACCTGTTAATAAAAAAACGAAAATGTCTACAACTATCCTGCATTGATACAACTTTACAATTATTTCTATTCAATATATTATTTCCATACTCATTATTTTTTATGCAGAAGTTTTGAGGGCAACGATATAGTGTTGCTGGACTGATAGACTGAAGATGAGTGTAGGATGAGTTACCTGATATTTCCCTTATTTGTGCCATATTTGAGGTGTGTGCAAATTGCCTCGAACATCCCACTGGCTGTCGTGACCTCTCTGCAGTCAAAGATCTGTTAAAATACACAGAATAATTACATACCTTAGTGATAAATGGAGTTAGTTATCCATCTACCTACCCACATAATGTTAGCTAGGGGACGGAATTTTCATAGCAAAACTCAAATGCCACTAGAGATTTATCGACTATGCATAACTTCAACAAATCAGAAATGTGGATTGTTAATTTTCTTCCAAGGAACAATGCATCGAAATCTCTGAAGGTTGACGACATTTTCTATTAAAACCTAATGATTTTCTAAATGCTTGCAGTATTCCATGGAAGAAAATAAAAAATCCACATTTCCCATTTATCGAAATTATCGATAGTCTATAAAATAACACATTCAATCTCTAGTGACATTTGATTTTTGCTATGAAAATCTCCCCCTTTAGAAGTAAGTTCAAAGCAATGTTGAAGCCGTGATTAACGTCTCATCATAATAATTAATTATTTCAATATAACAGCAACTCAATTACAATAACAGTCCAAGAAACCTTAATAAGAATAATAATACAATGTTAAAACTCTTAAAAGACGTGTGACGATGTGAAGTTCCCGCCTAGATTCAGAATATTACCATTTTTATCAATCGGCACATCTGTAAAATTGCTATTGTAAACAATATTCCCTAAATACCTCATTGCCCAGAGACAACAATACTAAAACGCTCAACTTGTGTATCACGCACATCATTTACACCAAAGCACACTTGAAACCGTAGTCTAAACGTCGTAAAAGACCTAACGACTTTCGTCCTTCTTGCACGCTCCTCGTTAGAAAGTTTCCTCCACGTATTAGCTTCGACATCCCTAATTAAAAGTTCAACATGTGGTTCCCAAGCGTCATCAAAAGGACACTTCTGTCGTGATTCTTCCGAGCCGTTTGAGATGAGTTGGTGTTTGAGACGCCCCATCTCAAATGCACACAAGCCTATTAGACTTGAGAAAATTGACGTCCTCTCTCTGTTATTTTTTGGAATAGCAAAAACAGATCTGAAAGTCATTAATCATTGTATTAATCACTCACAATTATACAAGATAATGAATGACCATTAGTAGGGTATACATATTTCTTAAAGGAGACACTTTTCAACTCATTTAAACATCCCTTTCTTTCAATTTGTAAGTTTGAAATCAACATCTGTCAATGGAAACTATATGAAGAAAAAACTAAATCGGTGTTTTTCGTATAAAACTTGCTATTGCTTGGCTTCTAAATAGAACCGTATCAATAGATATCTTAAACTGTATTTCTGACGTTAAGAAATAATCAGTCGTGTTGAAAAATAAAGGCTTATGTTTAAACGATTTTACTACCAATAAATTCGAAATGACTGCCAGAATGGATAAATGTCCACCAAATTGTGTTTGGATAAATGATCACCAAACTTCTTTTTATGTTTTAAGTATTTTTTGTTGTTCTTACATGTTCAACCTAAAACGAAGGATAAAGGGGGCTTCGCTTCGCTCACCCCCTTTACCCATCACCTAACCTACCGCAGTATTTTGCCCTGATATTTTTTGCAACTTTTGGTGTTCATTTATCCATTTTGGGTAGAAAAAAATATTTTGGCGATCATTATATTTGTTGCAAAAAATAAATACACATTACAATTGCAGCACTGTTCAACTTTATTTTAACATGTCACATGTTATGGAATACCGCTTAATGAGCGTTATCATTTAGTCATTTTGGTGGCACATTAATTAGTCTGTAAATGTAGCATGATGTCAAATGCGACAATGGTTGCCCAATTTGTCCATAGACTGGCCACATGATACTGAGTTTAACACACAAAGTGACCAGGTAATTGTTGGTACCATTATATTCAGTAGATATAATATTATTCACCACATTCAGAAAAGTCCAATGTTAGATTTTAATTGGTAGCAGTGTCCAGGTTGCACGTATTCCATAATATTTAAATAGCTTGGACGTAAGGAAGCTAAAAGCATCAGATCTATTTCAGAAGCGCCACAACTAAACTAACAACGGTTAACGGACAAGAATAGATTTCAAGCTGTCCAGATAAGTTTTAGTTTTTCGGTTTTGGACATCTTAAGAATAGCAACGAATGTGTATAGCCTATATGCGTTAGTGTTGCAATAGCGGTCACTGACCCGGCTGCTTCTGCAAACCGAAGCATATATGGTAACCAATTTAATGATCGGTAACCAAGGTAAGGGTCGGTGACCGCTACCATGATACGCTTAAAGACAGTAATTTCGAACGTTGCATGCAATAAGTATGTATCCCCTAACCTAACCCATCCCACTCAAGAGCGTACAGTAGTAGACTGGGGCCGATGACCGCTATTGCCACGCTAACCAGAAAATACTAAAGTAGTGTCATGTTCTCTTTTCATCTCATCTACCGACCTGTAACTTCTTCCACTGTATTCTCCCAATACATCGACTCGCGTTCCTCCACGCCAGCTTAGCTCCAAACACCAGTTCACAGGTCTTTAGCTGATACGTCCCTGTGTTGAGCAACTCAATTTGGATTTCCTTCAGCCTGGCTGTATGGGCTGCTGAGTTCTCCCTACAAAATTTAGGTTCACTTTAGATATGTACATGCATACGTCAAGAGGGAATTAACGGTCTTTATACCAGAAGTTAGTCCATTATCATCATCATGTCAAACCCTGCAGTCTCGACAAAGATAGCGAGCGCTGTACGACGGGAACCCACTGCTGAGTTATAGACCTCCTAACGTACACGGTCCTGCAACCTGCGTCCATTTTTTTCCTGCTATCCTTGCTAGCAGAAGGATAGGCAGAGACAAAGCATTTCATAGTTCAACATCATTGAATTTCCTTACAAACTCGTGGCTGGCTCAAAATTACATAGAGTTTTCATTAGATGTGTTGGTTTGAAATTTACTTCTGATGATCAATACAAGTACCTACTAAAGATGTATTCGAAAACGTACCTGTGTATAGAAGCGAAGTACTGTTGCAGGAATTTCTGCGCTTCCGCATAGATCACGTCGGGGGCGAGGGGCGTGTCCCCCCTCCCGGGAATGTCCATGATGGCCGCGCTGCAAATCTTCTCTGTGCATTTTGTGTTCTGTGGCCAATAAATTAAACGTTTTTTATTCATGTATATATATATGTTACGATCAACTCAATAAATTCGGTTAGTTTACATAATTACCGGTAAGTATTGAAACTAACCACTGATTTTGGTGAACGTAATAAATAAAGCCAAAATCAGTCCGATTGACTACTTTAACCGGTTATTATTAGTTGAATGACGATGATTTGGTAGGGCTGGGATATTAAAACATGTCTCTTGATTGGAGACGACCTTTTAATTTCCAAAATCTCGTGTCTCATTATTTGGTGCTGCAGCGGTAACAGAAATACACATTCTGCGAAAAATTCTACTCTCTACCTATCACGTTTCACCAGATGGAGCACGGAGACGGACAGACAGACAGTTCTTTGGTTACGGATTCCTACAAAAGAACTTGTGAATTACTTTCACAAAACCACCAAGAGGGTTTTGTGAAAGTAATAAGACTATTGTCTGTCTATAATGCACAGGTGCGTATTAGTTAGGTGTAAATATTTTATGTGTACTTAAGTTTATGTTTTTTTTTATTGTTCTATACATATTCAACCTAACACGAAGGATAAAAGGGGCTTTGCTTCGCTCACCCCCTTAACCCTTCACCTAGGCTACCACAGTATTTTGCCCTGATATTAACTGTGCAAATCAGTATAAATCAAATTCACCATGGACGTGTGGTGTATATACTAACCGGTTAATGTGATAAATCTTGCTGTATTAATTACTTTAACCATCGATATGGTAAGTATAAATAATAATCAGCTAGAATGCATAATAACCGAATTATTATCTTCACCACAGCATAGCATATACTGCTTATAAAAAATATATCTAGCCACATTCAAGAAACTCCTTCGTCTTTGATGCAGAAATAGGTTTTGTCCGAGATTTTTTAAGCTTTTAAATTGAAAATAAAAGGTTCCATTAAAATGAGCACCTCTCTCATCTGTCAACTCACAATCTTCCCTAAGTGCTTACTTTTAAATAAGAACTAATTCCTAAGCAATAGAAATAATAAGTCGAGGCAAAAGATGTTTTTTTAAAGTCCTGTTGAAACTTAAACTGCTCAAACTGCTATTTAGCTGAAAAATAGTTTTATAAACAGGTTATTTTGATCCACTGAAGGTGAAAGAAGATGGTCCTTTGAAATTGTTTGGAATTCAGCCATAGAGTACCTAATTAACATCTCAATGCAGTTCATTATCCACAAACCTCCACGTAACATTCCCTCTTCTTATGAAGTGCATATGTGTGCAATCAAGAACTATTCAACCCCTAAGAACTTGCCGAATAGTGCCAACCTTAACTTAGAGCTAATTAGATCTATAATGTATTTCAACACACAGTGATATATATCCACTAAGGTACCTCATTTGCTGGGTTAGTGGCAGTATCTGAAGATCTTAATCAAATAGCAAACTAATTTAAATTCTATAAAATAACTTTTCCTGATGTCCTTGCGCGGCTCTATAAACCCGAGGACGCGAATAAGTTACTATTACATGTATCATCCATTTACCCTTCATCGGACCTGATTACGCTGAATTTTTTATTGGTTTTAGGTGTAAGGTTGGATATTTGGTTGGAATATTTTTCCCCTTGTCTTAATATGATGGGCTTACTTGAATGTACAGCACAGAATTAATAATGGTGAAATTCATTAGTGAAAGCGATATTGCATTTTCACAGTCATTAACACGCTTTTTTTTAACACGCTTTTATTAGCTTGGGTTGTATGTATGTATGTATGTAACGGAATCTTTGAACTTAATTTTCACCAGTTTCCAGAAGTCTGATTGATTTGAAACTTTGCATACGTGTCAAGGACCGAAGACAATGCAATAATTTGATAACAGTTTCCCATTATCCTTATTAGGACGGCCAGGATTAATACATAGCAAAATGTTGTTTACAAAGTTATTGGTGCGACTACTTTCATACTTCATGTATGTAACCAGGTGCATTCATAAGTTTGTATGTGGTATTGAAAGAATTATTGTATCGACGCCCCGTGTATTTAACTCGTTTGCGACAACTGAAAATCTCGGACGCTTGTTTTGGAGGCATAAACGTGATTCTCTTTGGTGATCTAATGCAGTTACCACCTGTTCGAGGACATCAAGTTTTTCAACAACCAGAACACATGAAGCCAGCTACACATTTGTGGCGACAGTTCGGTCTGATTGAACTTAAACAAAATATGCGTCAACAAGGAGACACGACATTTATAGATGTGCTTAACGCCCTTAGAGTTGGAGAAATGACGTCTAGGCATCTTGAAATTCTACTTGAAAAAGTTTCAACAGATGCGACTAATGAATTCTCAATCGAGAGTGCATTAAGAATTTACCCAACGAATGATCAGGTTGCTAGACACAACGAAAAAGTTCTCCAGAGTTTTAAGAATAAAGTGACAGTTAGTTATACAATAAAAGCACAAGACCAACTCATTGATGTTACTCGAAATCTAGGTAACAAGGACTTAGATTCTGTGATACCTAGCGATATTAATAAAACCGGAGGTCTTCCAAATGTATTGAAAATATTCGTAGGAGCTAAAGTGATGTTGAGGACAAACATTATCGTGTCGAAAGGTTTAGTGAATGGCAATATGGGTTTTATCACAGAAATTATCTGGCCAAATTTTCGCAGAGGCCAACTATACGCGGAAGACATCCCGTCAGTCCGTATCGATTTCGGATCAGATGGTGTGCACATGATTAAACCAATATCGATACAGTTCCCAGCGAAATACAGTTATGGAACTGCTGAGAGACGAATGTTGCCATTAATCCTAGGTCGGCTTCGACCGTCCACAAGATGCAAGGTTGTATAGTCGATCATGCAGTCATTTATCTAGGCTCGCGACTGTTTGCTGCTGGACAAGCTTATGTAGCACTTAGTCGTGTGAGATCTTTAGACGGTATTCGGATTGAAGAACTCGATTGTTCTAAGTTAACACGAAAAACCCCATGCAACAGTGAAGCTTTGAATGAAATGATGAGATTGCGAAATAATTTGTGAGAAATTTCAATACCACATGTCAACAAATAACTAATTGATTAATCGAACTAAAAAATGAAAAATAAATAATAGTTTAAAAAAACTAAAAAAACACGCTTTTATAGCTAACCGAACTAAAAATTAGAAAATAATTTTTAATTTCAGAGAGTTTATAATACAGTAGTACAAGATCGAACAATCAATCAGAATTTATCACCTCAAAATAAAATTATAATAAAGTTTAAGTAATTAACAAAAGAATTCAATTCAGAGTAAAAAGCGTGGGGTGCATTTTACTACTTTTCATAACTCTCCTCTCATAGATAGTTGCCAATAGAATGGTTGTTACATTTACTTTATCAAGCACCCCACGCTGTTTACTCTGAATTGAATTATTTTGTTAATTACTTAAACTTTATTATAATTTTATTTTGAGGTGATAAATTCTGATTGATTGTTCGATCTTCTACTACTGTATCATAAACTCTCTGAAATTAAAAATTATTTTCTAATTTTTAGTTTGGTTAGCTATAAAAGCGTGTTTTTTTAGTTTTTTTAAACTATTATTTATTTTAAGCTTTTATCGAACATCCAATGTATGTTGTATGTATGTATGTATGCCAAAATTAACCCACTTCCCGATTTCCGATTGAGCTGAAATTTTGCATGCATATGTTACTCCAATGACAATACAATATTTTGATAACATGGAGCTGATCTGATAATGAATCCGGGAGGAGGCCATCTGAACTCTGTAATAAAACGGCGCGACGGTATTGACATTTCCGTTGGTCTTTCATAATATTTTCATGACATGGAGCTCCTATCGTGAAAATCAGCTGATCTGATGATGGAGCCAGAAGCTGGCCATGAGAACTATTTAATACAACGTCGTAATTCCATCGAGTTTGGGCTCGTTTCATTCGTCTTGACAAGAACTCTGAACCTAAATGATATCAATATACAATGAAGGAGGAAGGTGACCATGGTAACTCGGTGCCGTGTGCTCTATGTCATAAAAATATTGCATTGTCATGCGATTTATATGTGCTTGCAAAATTCACTCAATCGGAAACCGGCAAGTGGGTCAAATTTAACTTAAAAGATTTGATTACAGACGGACAGACGCCCGGCACAGGTGAAACTAACTAAAGCTCATAAAAATTAGTGGCTCTATCACTGTTCAGTGTTCAAAGTCCTGCAAAACGCTAATAGGCGTGACGTTAAGGCGTGTGAACTGTCATAAAACATGTACTGAGAAATAAGAGCAATGTTTTATCAAAAAATATTTTTTTATGGAACTTAATGCCATTAGCGTTTTAATAATAATAATAAATATGAGAGGAAAATCTTATACAATTCGAACTAGGGCCTAGTTCTGTGTATTAAGCTCAACAAGGCTTGTGTTATGGGTACTAGGCGACGATAAATTTAATAGAGATAAATACATAGAAAATCTAGGCGACGATGTATTTAATAGAGATAAATACTTATGTAAATACATAGAAAACATGCAAGACTAAGAAACAAATATTCATGCTCATCACACAAATATTTGCCCTTACCGGGATTCGAACGCAGGACCGTCAGCTTCTTAGGCAGGGTCACTACCCGCTAGGCTAAATCGGTCGTCAGGCTAAACTCAACTTTTGCGGGGCTTTAAAACTTAAATGTCGTTTTTGTAACTGACTGTGAGCTATAGACCTCGCGAATCTGTTGATCGAAAGCTGAACTTCTAACATCAAACATATAAATGCACCTGGTTACCTACGTAGAGTAAGACAGTAGACATATCAATAACTTTGTAAACTATATTTTGCGATCTAAAATGTAACCCATATTTTGTTTACTATAATTATATCCTATGTCACTTTCTCGGTCTCCACTAATCAAACGATACCTCATTTGATTAAAAAATTCAAGCCGTTTGAGATGTAGCGTTTTTTTTTAAAATTTCAAACCCAAATCAAAAAAAATCCGAAAAACTGAATCGACAAAAAAGCCTCTAGGGGGTTACTAAAACCTTATAACGATTCAGATTAGGTTCAAAACACGACAATCGCCATGGCAACCACTTACATTCCAATACGCCGAAATGGGCCTTATTACCCAAATTTCCAACTTATTTTTAGACCGTCATGGTAATTTTGCAGGTTAGGTTAGGATCCTAAGCTAAAGTAGATCTCATAATTTCACGAGAACCGGTTGAGAAATGCGACCAATAGAGGAGAACTGCCGGAAATCCGGATATACGAAAGCATTTTTGCTCAAGCTGAACAGAGACGCTTCGCGCGCTTCCCGTTCGCTCGGTCAATAAATACCCTTTCCAGAAATGTTCAATTTTCATACTCTCACAGAATTCCGGCGAAATCACATAATGAACCTGACTAAGTTCAGATTCCTTTCATATTGTAATCACAATTGCTTTTTATGACGGCTCCTGTTGAATAATCGCGTTCTGATTGTTCAAATGTCAATTTGAAGTTGCTGGACATCCTGCAAAACATCAATTTTAATGATAATATTAATAAAAATAAAACGTTATTAAAAAAGATGGTACAATCTTAAGAGATATCAATTAAAATTGACACAAATTAAATTGAGTTTCCTTCTCCCTGATGTAAGGGCAGAGCCCTGTAAACTTAGGATGAGTAGTTTTCTCAACACGTGCTTGCTTCAGACATGTTTACTATAGTTTTATAAAGACAAATACTAATAAACAATTAATCACTAACTATCATCTTAGTACTGCAAAAATTGAAAGTAAACTAGTATAAGTAGTGTGTAAGGGTGTATATATAAGTGTATGTATGAGAGGGTGAGGGTGTGTGTGTGTGTTTGTTTGTATTTTTAGTCTTTTAGAATGCCAATATCGAACACTCAGCTCAAGACTTGTCTCTTCAAACCTATGGACTACCTGAAAGAAGTGACTATTAACAATAAGCTCACCTGATAGCACAACTTTATGTAGTGTAAGTGTAAGTAAGTCATGATCGGCATAGATGCCACAGATACCTTTAATGCAGTTAATGTTTTCTGCTGTCTTGTCTGAATGGTCTGTGATTGCCAAATTGTGAATAGTCTAGGTGTTAGAATTAAACGATATCATTGAATACCTATCTACTAATAATAAATATCATAAAGTTAATGCAGAGACAAACAATGTGTACAAATAAATATTTATATAAATGCGCCGTTTGATTATTCAATTAGAAATGAAGAAAACCATGCATAAATACTTAGTTCAAGTAGCATAATTTACAAGATGGTTATTTTTTTTATATACATCAGATCCGTGGTCTAATAAGTTTAACGTTGCTTCTCACGCAGGAGGTGCAAGTTTAAATACCGGAGCTGTCCGTGCACCAATGAGATAAGTAATTTAAATACATTATACTTTTTTTTAAGGCGCTACCTCGTCCGTGCAAAGGTCCCCGTAACTCCAGGCGGAAAGACCCGCAGTGTGAAAGGGACGGAACCACGGAATAATTGTTTAAAAATAAACTACGCTATTTTGTTAAAAATATTTTTAAGGAGATTTTGCGACTACATAATATCTACATTTTGAACGCAGTTCCACAATGAAATTAGTTAGGATTTTAGAATTACAGGAAAAAATAAAACAATTTAGAGGTGATTTCGTAATTCAATTCTATCGAGAAAATTTCATCCAATCGCGTTTCCCTTTAGTGAAAATCTTAATCAAATACTCAATAAACACCGACCAACCGACGTAGGAGATAGACGTATTGCTGTACGCTCGTACTTCTAAATTCATATTCAGTACATAAAACCGCTGTTTGTGTCATTTTTCTAACACTAAATTAAAGCTGATTTAATCTAGATTCTGTTACTTCAAAAATTGTCAAGTGATTTTGCGTTTTAAAGTGCCTAACATCAACAAAAGTGACCATATGGTTTCAAAGTGTATAGTGCCAACAGTTAAGGACCGGTTATCTTGACTCGACGGCTCTGCGCTGCAAGGCCAAGCGCTGTTACTAACCAACCGCTATCAACAGGATCAACACCTTCGAGATATTTGTGCTCTCACCATTGGAACGCCGTGGATCAGAAGTAACGACGCCTGCTTCGTACGCGTAGAGTCACCGGTTCAAATCTCGGCTCCACAAAACATTGTATTTTTAATTTTCATTTTTTGTTTCTTTTTTATTTTGCATACCTCTCACAAGTATGCCGGCGAAGTGCGATGCATGCGGCAAATTTATCGGCGCAGCTGATACGATGGGCTGTTTGTCATGCCCACGAGCTTACCACTACCAATGTCTCAATTTAAAACCGGAAGAGTTCAGAAAGCTGACCATAGAAGAACGCAAAATGACTAAATGCGTATCGTGCAAAGCTGAGGTACGCTCGAAAACCCCACTACGGAGTGCCGACGGCAATCTTCGCAAGAACAGCGTATCCCTAGCTTCCACCACTGCCAGCACCGTTAATGCCGTCACCCCCACTGACGCCACCGCCACCGCCGCCACACCCCCCACTGCCACAGCAACCACTACCACCACCACTGCCGTCACAGCCGCCACTGCCATAGCCACCGCTGCCACCGCCACCGCCACCACCGCCGCCGCCACCACCACCGCCACCACCATCGCCGCTGCCGCCACCGCCGCCGCCTCCACCATCTCAGTTGCTAATGCCGCTGGCTCTGCCGTCACCGCGCCCCTGGTTACAGACGACATTCCGAGCACAACTGAACCGGCCAATTTAATTACAGTTGCAGCTGACGTCACCAATGCGCCACTTACCGCCGCACCTCTACCTCACACCGAGAGTCACCGTGTACCGATCTCTTCAAACACCGCGACAAGTGGAAATTTTCTCTCTGACTTAGAGAAACGCCTTGAACTCTTAATTTTGAAAGGCAATGAGTCGCTGAAAAAAGAAATTCGCGAGATGCTAAAAGCAGAAATAGCTACTCATGTGGAAAGTCTCACTTCTGAATTGGATGGTAGATTAGCTGAAGTAGAATCTCAGTGTAGCAGGATCTGTGAGCTCGAAAAGAATCTACAGGCATCTCAGGAGCGAATTATTGAGCTTGAGAATGAATTCGGCGCGAACCAACAATGGCTACGTATGAACAACTTGGAAATCTCGGGAGTACCGGAAACGAATAACGAGTCAATCCCTAACGTAGCGATTCAAATCGCAAGCCACGCCGGAGTCACACTTCAGTCGTGCGACATAGAGTTCGCCCATCGCGTGCAGCCGGTAAAGGCGGTTCCTGGCCGCCCAAAAAACATCATAGTCAAACTGAGACAACGATTGCACAAGGACGAGATAGTGTCAGGTCTGCGCAAAACTAAAGGTGTCTACACTTCGGACCTAGGGTTTATTGGAAACTCCAAAAAACTTTATGTCCATGACCATCTAACACCGCTTAATAAGAAACTACTAAAGGACTGTAAAGCCGTATGCAACGAACAAAATTACACTTACGTGTGGGTAAAACACTGTAACATTTACGTCCGTAAAGCTATAAATTGTCCTCAGTTACATATTAGAAGCTCTAAGGATTTTGCCAAAATTGTATGATTAGTTATTTATCTGTTGGTTACCAAATCGCTTATGATAACTCCATTGTAACTTACTACTGCACTCTTAGTTCACTGATACACACACAATCACTACTCCTCATACATACACACACACAAATAACCAACTTATTTCCCTTCCTTTTATACAACCAAGTCAACAAGTATGCCCAACTATTACTAATCTCCGTTATTACTATTGTCTTTGTTCTATCCTTCCTTCTTTCTATTCGATTCTAAACTTACTATTTATTACCAGAACACTCGTGGACTAAGATCTAAATTACACCACCTTTATCGTAACATTTTGAGCGAAGACTATGATATCATTTCCATTACTGAAACCTGGCTAATCGAGAGCATTTTAGACACAGAGATATGCGACAGTAGATATGACGTTTTCAGACTGGATAGAGACCGCAGTCTCCGTGGTAAGCGGGACGGTGGTGGCGTTATGGTCTTGATCCGTCGCACGCTGGAGGCAAGAGCTCGCCCCGAGTGGTCGCAGGCTGGCATAGAATGTCTCTGGGTCACTATTCCGGCCAACGGACTGCGAATGCACTCCGGTAATGTTGATCCCTCAGCGACAAAATATGACCTACATCTGTGTACTATATATGCTCCACCCGACACGCGTTCTTCTAAGACATTAGCAAATGATTTACGTCACATCGACTCGCTTTTAATTAGGGCTCTCTCAGAATCTCCCAACGCACACTTCATAATAACAGGTGACTTTAATATGCCTAATATTTCGTGGTGCCCCGACGGCCACACCACGCAACTTCACCAAGGGTCAGTGGAGATTCAGGCTGCAAGTGCCAGTATATTGGAAACCTTTTCTGCATGGAATCTGCAACAATTAAACTTTTTCAAAAATTCTAGTGACAACATTTTAGATCTCATTGTATCAAATTTTGCGGCGGATGTCAGAATGTCACTACATCCACTAAGCAAAATCGACAAATTCCACCCACCACTCGAAATCACTACAAAGGATATATTTGCAGCTCCATTGGAAGAATCAAAACAAACTAAATATAGGTTTCGTAAGGGTAATTATGAGGAATTAAATAAGATACTCTCGGGGACTGACTGGGATAAACTCATTTGCGCACCAGACTTGGACAATGCAATATTAACTTTTTACGACATTCTTAATGACAATATAACTAAATGTATACCTCTGGACACCCGTCGTAAAAAGTGTAGCTATCCAGTTTGGTATAGCACACCACTGATCAAAATTATACAAGAGAAAAGTAGAGCTCATTCTAAATGGAAGCGGTATGGAAATCCCCGCGACTACGACGATTTTTCATTGCTCCGGAGTCGCCATAAATTCATTCTTGATCAATGTTACAATAAGTATATCACATCAATGCAAGAAAATATTAAGTCCGATCCTAAACAACTCTGGTCCTATGTCAGAGCACGTCGTGGTTGTTCAGCCTACCCGAAGAAATTTGAATACAAGGATAGCAGTTTTGAAAAGGGCGAAGATATCACTGCTGGGTTTAACCAATTTTTTGCATCAGTATTTGTCGAACCCGCACCTGAATACGATCATTTAGAGTTGAACCCACCTTGCTGTGACGATGGTAGTGTTGTCAGTACATTGGAACTCTCAGCAGATTCTGTTGAAAAATACTTGGCATCCTTGGATCCTAATGGTGGAGCTGGGAGTGACGGGATTCCCCCATATTTTATTTTTAAATGCGCCAAGAGCCTGTCCACACCGCTTAATATTTTATTTAACATGTCCCTTACTAACGGTACATTCCCGACAAAATGGAAAGAAGCCCTTGTGGTACCCATACATAAAAAGGGTTCTAAATTACAAATTCCGAACTATCGCCCAATCTCAATTTTGAACATATTCGGAAAGATTTTTGAGAAAATTATTTATGACAATATATACGGTACATTAACAAGGGGAATTCCACCGCAACAACATGGCTTCCTGAAAGGCCGTTCCACCGTGTCGAATCTTGCAGAGTTTGTCAATCACGTTCTCCGCTCAATGGACAAAGGGGTGCAGGTTGACGTGGTTTACACGGATTTTGAAAAGGCGTTCGATCGTGTGGACCACGTCATACTGCTCCGTAAGCTCCATAGATTGGGTCTGCGTGGAGACATTTATAGGTGGGTGACATCCTATATAACCAATAGATGCCAAGCGGTAGTACTGGGTGGCTTCAGATCTGACTATGTCAACGTCCCCTCTGGGGTACCCCAGGGATCACATTTGGGTCCTCTATTCTACAACGCATACCTTTACGACATATACACAGTATTCCATAATTGTAAATTCATAATGTATGCAGACGACAAAAAGATCTTTACTGGAATACGTAATGCGATTGATTGTATTGGAATGCAGGAAGATTTGAACCGGCTTTCCGAGTACTATGTAACCAATCGAATTAAGGTAAATATTTCCAAGTGCCTTCAGATCTCTTTTACTCGTAGTCCAAAACCAATTGTACATTCGTATGCTTTTAAGGATCAGATTATCGCACGCGTGAATACTGTTCGTGACTTGGGCGTCACTCTTGACGCAAAATTATCATTTGACCAACACATTGACGACATCACTAACCGCGCTTTCAGAAACTTGGGATTTATCTGTCGAACATGTGCTGCGTTTAGTGACATTACATGCTTTAAGGTACTTTACTTCGCCTACGTGCGCAGTATTTTGGAATACGCCAGCGTTGTCTGGTGTCCTCAATATATTACGCACAAGGAACGAATAGAGCGCATTCAAAAGTCTTTTGTAAGATTTTTAGATTATCGTGCCAAACGTAGGGGACAAGACTACTATTCATCGTGCACTCATCACCATATAATGAATCTTGAAGACCGTCGAATAGCACTTGATATGTCTGTCCTACATGATATCCTGAGCGGCCGTATCGATAGTCCCAATCTTGTTGAACTGGTCGGCTACCGCACTTCTACCACACGCACGCGCCATTCAGCAAATCTTCTATTTCACACACCTCGTGTACATACCAACTATGCCCAGAACTCCCCTATTATCCGCATAATGAATTTATATAATAAACGATTTAGCTGTGTTGACCCATTTGATTGCACTAGAAATGCATTCAAAAACCGCATAAGGAAGGTACTTAATAATTAAGCATATAATTCCTATACTACTGCTCCCCAACTTAAATTAATTTTCCTTTCAAGCACAAACACACCCTCACACACACATATACACCCTCACATACACCCTCACAACCACTCACCCTACACACACAAATTTTAAGCATAACGTCGTCAGCTCCTATTTTAATTATGTTAACTGCTCTTCTGTGGACATCTGTCATTGGCCTTGTTTACTGTATTTTGTTTTTTGTATAAATGTATGTGTATTGTGCTGTTGATGTCCCAAATAAAGAAAATAAATAAATAAAAAATAAAATAAACGTTAACCCAAAAATCAAATCTGTAGATGACTTCATGGTGGACTAAATGGATTCGAAAAAGACCCCATTTTTTTCGTATCACCTTAATTGGAACAGACTTAACATTGAAACTGTATGACCATTTTGGCACTTTGGCTAGCAATATTATTCCATATTTGCGGTATTGGTTGATCAGTTATGATTATGATCAGTTATACTTAGCGCACCAATCGATGTTCAGTATAATGACATCCGGTTCCACGGGTTGTATCATAGTTTTGTGATTTCGCGCGATGACGGTTGTTAGGAATGGCGCCGGAGCTGACAGCGCGCCAGTGGGTGTTGGTTTATTGACTTCCGGATGAAACACCAGAATTATGTCTGGGCGCGCTGTCAGTTGTAAAATGGCGCCACCGCTGTTAGCGCGCTAAACGGAAATAAGCTTCTAACATCCGGAATGAAGGATTAGCGCGTTAACGGTGGAGCGACCGAAGAGTTTCGACAAAAAGAGGAACTCATACTGTATTGAGCCGAGAGGAGGAGTATAAGTGTGGGTTAACACCCAATTATAATAACTTAAATTGGAATAGTAACGTAAAGAGTAATGTAAGGTAAAGCATAGCGTCAGTGAATAAGAAAGAGCAGGAATAAAGGAATCAAAGTTTAGTGAACAGAATTTTTATCAATACGGACGTTTTGACGGTGATAGGAAACATCGTGAGGAAATCAATCTGCATTACTACATAGCTGCCGCGATGGGCTACCCCCATGCTTACGCAAAATGGAGTACTGAATAACTGGCTAAAATTGGGCACAATTTGCCCCTCTACCTCTGTGCCTCTGCCTGTGCCTATGCTACTCGGTATGGGAAAAGGCGTGGCGCAATGTTATGTTAGGATTAATTTTAACATTCCTTATTAAGGGGATACGTCTTCCATTCAAAGGTCCCCGTTACTCCAGGCGGAATGACCCGCAGTGTGAGAGGGACGGAATCGGGGAAAAATGTCAAAATATTGATTTTAAATTGATACAAAATGAACTAAAATATGAAAATTTCTATAATTTAGGTATTGTCAAAACACATCTAAATGAATATTTTTGAGTTCTGAGAGCTATTCCAATTTCTCAGAAAATCAAAAAAAGTGTAAATTAAGACCTCATTTCAATATTTATTTATATCGAGCGAAATTCCTCCAATCGCGTTTCTGTTATGACAAAATCTAGAAAATGGTCCCAAAATTGTTATATTAATTTACAGAAATAACTTCAAAAACTGTCGATCTATCACATATTCCGTTACTTATATAGAGTTTTCCTTCTAGATATCCAAATTAGTCTAATCCAGCAGCAACTTGTGCAACGCGTTATCGTTACGGGTTCACGTTGTCCCACTGCTGGGCGGAGCCTTCCCGTTTCGAACCAACTCATTCCTGGAAGAAGCGATATGACCGAGGCATTTTTTTATTAGCTTCCTTACCTGAAGCGTGCCAATTACTTTACCTCCGCCGTCCGTCTGTCGGTCAGTATGTCTGTCCGTTAGCGGACTGTATCTAACGAACCGTAATTGTTAGAGAGTTAGAATTTTCTCAGAATATATATTTCTGTTACCGCTACAGAAATCAATAATGACATTCACGAAATTCTGTGAATTAAACGGTGTCTATTTAGCAAGAAACGTGTTTTAACACCCCCGACGATACAACAAAATATATCATGATTCTAATATGATTAAAAATTTCGCGGCTTCTCACATGGTTGTGGTGGCGCAATTTTTTTGATATCGGTTGGGCAATCTTTAAGTTCTGGGTTCGAATCCACGTCCAAACGCCCAAAGAAAACTATATTATGTCCAAACATAATATAGTTTTATTTTTGTCTAAATATTTTAATTGCTTAAGTTTTCTTGTGCGATCGTATGATACATTATTATTTTTATTAGCATAGTTATATTATTAGAGAATTTAATCATGTAATTCCTGTATTTTGATATAATAACTTATCTGTTATATATAATATACATATGGACTGATATTTTAAGTAATGTGTGCAGTGATCTGGAAGATATTTTGTAATGCTGTTTAAATTTTATAAGAATAATAAATAATAAAAAATACTGGCTAAAGATGGTTGCAGCTCTGTGTCACTGCGAATCCGTATGGGAAAAAGCGATGTGACGATTATATAGTTGATTTAACCACTCACCTCCAATGTTATTTCTAGAAATACCATTTCTCGTTATAGGTTTTGAATTTTTTCACCACGGCATAAGGTTCACAATCGCGAAGCCACGCGCATAGGCGCGGGAGGCGAGTTGTTAACCTCTCAAGAGCCATGGGTAGTTGGACGGGTCGCAATTTTGTACATTATGCCATGGTATTAAAATTTAAAACCTTTAACGGAAAAGTGGCGTTATCTAACGCCGGTAGTATTCAAGAGGCGACTTGCAGCAGACTTCTGACAGCCGCTAAGTACCTTCAGTTTAAATTCAACACGGCAAGGTGTCAGCCAGATTCACACTTAACATGGCCGTGTATTTGAGTTGTGTTTAAACTGTATTTAACGGATGTCAAAATTCTGGTGCAAGTGGCCTGTGCAATTATGTCAGGCAAATTGTTGCAATAGATAGTAACTCTGCAATTACATGGCGCTAACCGCTTTGCCGCCGACAGGCGGGCATAAAAAATTAGTTTTCCGCCATGACAACAGATGAAGGATCTGCGCTCATTTAAAACGTGTAATCAGATTGTAATTAGATTTCTCTGTAGCCACCATTGTTGCCGAGCGTAGGGTAATCGACGGCTCGTTAGTGGGGAATACCTAACGTGTACATCCGCCTTCGTTCGGTCATGCTTCATCCGTGTCGAATGACGAGACAGTTAACGACGATCAGCCTAACTCCTCAACTCAAGTCGACAATTGTTTAACCTCACTCACCTACATTGCGTTTTGGACCGGTAATGTAAGTTGTTTTTGGCTTATTTAAAAAAAATACACCAAAAACGCACCTATTTTACTAACAATAACTTCGAAACGACCGTCAGAATAAGAAAACGACTACCAAATTCTGTTCGGATAAATGATCACCAAACTTCTTTTTATGTTTTGTGTACTTAAGTTTATGTTTAAGTATTATTTGTTGTTCTTACATTTTCAACCTAACACGAAGGATAAAGGGGGCTTCGCTTCGCTTACATTTTGGGTAGGAAAAACATATTTTGGTATCATTATATTTGCTGCCGTTCTTTTTAGTCCGATTGTGCGCTGCGGGGAGATTCCTGCCCATAGCATCAGGCAAAACAGGCCACACCATTCCCTTTTTATTAGATTTTCATTAAATAAATGTGGTTTTGATGGGCTTGTTTTCGTTTCTTTGAAGATGCCGTAAACATGTACTCGTATCTTGAGTACCACTTATCTCTGAGATTTGAATACAAGGTTATATTGATGCAGTCACTATTGGCTTGTTAGTACACAAAATTGCTTAGTAATATCTGGTATTCCTAGTTTTTAACAAGTATAGGAATATTTACCTAGATTCTATGTAAAACATATTTATATGTTTAGTTTGTATATAACATAGCGGCACGCCTTTTTGCCATACGCAGTGACAGAGCCGAATTGTGCCCACTTTAAAAAAACATAAAATATTGACGTTATTATCAATGATCATCAAAATGTTTCCCAAAATTACAAGGCTCATAAAATCATTAAAAAAACAACACTAACAAGGTTGTTTTATTACAATATTGGAAAAACATAACGATCTTCATCTTGACCATTATTTAAAGGGTAATGAAACTAATGAAGGTAGATTGAAGGAACTTAATGTAATTATCTGCATTCTTCTTTGTCGCTGTTGGTTTCATTCAGCCTTCAGTATCAGTATCTTCAGATCGTTTTTTGCTGTGTTTGCAGGGTTTGAAATATTTGTGCAGGTTTTAGTATCACAACACAAACATCGATCTTGAGCTCATGAACGAAGGCATATATTGCGTTACATTATCACCATCAGCAGCGTTGTGTTCAAGATTCAAGGCTCTGATAAAATATAATTGAACTGAGGCCCAGTACCATTAGTGAATAATCTTTGAAGAATTGAGATACCTTTTTTTCAAAACAAGTTGAATAAAATTTTTATAACTCTTAGTGATTTTAGATTTGAGTTATCGGCTAGTTCATTTTTAACCGACAATTCCAGAGATGGTTTTAAAACCGATTATCAAACATGTCGTTTAGTAATATTAAATCAGATGAATACATACTTTTAGTGAAATAGGAGCTTGATAAGATTGAACCGGACTGATAGCGGAAGAGTGACTCATTGATAGATATAGTAACGCCTTAGCTGCGTATACTATAGAATAGAGCGATACCTTTTGGAGTTCGTATTGTATGGTTCATACCTATTTCTTGCGTCATAGGAGCGAAAAAAGCCGTTACGGAATGTTTAGTGGAGTATAAATTAGATCACGTTTCGGCAATAATTGAAATATTTCTACGAAATTTGGAAGGTATGATACTAGTTAGGCAAGCGGACATGAGCATTTGTTAAAATTTTAACCACGGCCATCATAATGTTCCTATGCCTTTTATGGTGGACAAATTGATTGACAGTGAAGTTTTTTTGCTGATGATACTTCACTGGTCTTCAAAATTGAATTACAAAAAGAAGATTTTGATTATAACTCTTAATAATGCCTTTTAACCTGAATTGGTTCACAGTGAATAATTCATTGTTAAACGCTGGTAAAACCAAGTGTATCAAATTCTCAATTTCAAATGTAAAAAAAATAAACAACATAAACAAATAGACACAGGCACATACATTGCTTCTGGCCCCACAATATACCCTGTGCCGTGGGAACCAGAAACAGCGACGTCACACACGTACAAGGTGACATTTAATTAGCTGACCATATTTTAGGGAATGATAGTACCCGTCATTACGAACAACTTTCCCCATGAAACATATGGTCGCAAACGAAAAAAGAAATTGGGTCCCCCATACTAACATGTAATCAGCGGTCAATGTACTGAGGGACAAATATTTTTTTCCATTTGCGACCTTATGTTTCTTGGGCAAAGTTGTTAAAAATTATGGGTACTATTATTCCCCAAAATATGGACAGTTAATTAAATGTCACCTTGTATAAACATCCAAGACCTGTTTTTTTTTCTTTACCCCCAGCCGGGGATCGAACCCGGGCCCCCTCACATGGTAGGCAGAGCCCCAACCGCTGCACCACAGAGGTCGTCAAGCTGATCACAATCTGAGATCACATAATACTGTATTAGACAGCAACACGTAAGAATTAATAAATGACACGAAGTTTCTTGGAATAACCATTGATAGCAAATTGCATTGGCGACCCCACATAGATAAATTAGTTGGTAAATTAAGTTCTGCTGCTTACGCTGTTAGGGACATCAGATAAGATATGGATGTGTCTACAGCAAGGCCAGTCTATTTTAGTTACTTTCATAGTGTCACATCCTATGGTATCTTGTTGTGGGGGGGAAGCAGCGGATATTCAAACTATTTTTATATCACAGAAAAGAGCTATTCGGGCGATAAATAATTTAAAATGCTCAGACTCCCTTTTATAGTATATCTTTAAAGAGAACTTTTTAAAGATATACCATTAACTAACTAACTAAGTAAGTGTAGCAAGTCAATTTATTTAGGAAAATATAATGGTGCATGACAGGACTGCGGTTTCGGCGCAAACACTTACTTTTTCTAGACATATGATAATATTTACATATTTTTTATTTTTTTTATTTTACGAGTAAAATAATTAAAGAATAAGTGATTCATGGGCTAATAAATCACAGTGTTCGGAGTAAAATAAAGAAATAATTATTTATTATTCTCCATATACCTATGTATGTACCTAGAACCAAAAATATTTCTTCTGAGACTTAACTTTTATGACCCAAAGGGCTTCAGTTGCCGACGACTTTTTTATTTTACGAGTAAAATAATTAAAGAATAAGTGATTCATGGGCTAATAAATCACAGTGTTCGGAGTAAAATAAAGAAATAATTATTTATTATTCTCCATATACCTATGTATGTACCTAGAACCAAAAATATTTCTTCTGAGACTTAACTTTTATGACCCAAAGGGCTTCAGTCGTCGGCAACTGAAGCCCTTTGGGCAAGTTCAGTCGGCAGTTACTTTCGACGGATGCTTTTGGAATGGGAATTTTTGAGGTATGGAAATTGAGTTTGTGACCTCAGCCTGTGCTGACTTGATTTGATGACTTATATCTTCAAAATAATGGATTTTCCAGAAAAGCATCCTTAAACAAAATTATAGTGTCTATAATTTTGTTTAAGGATGCTTTTCTTTTATTTTATGGTCTATAATATAGACCAAAAAATAAAATTTGTATTAGTATTTTTTTTTCTGTTTAATACTTACCGATAACAGTAGCTAAAATTCCTCAAAATGTGAACTGGGGACCTCTGTCTTGGGATTCTGGCGTAACACAGAGGTCCAAATGAGAGACTAGGTCTGAAAACAGAGCCCACCAAAGAAAAAGCAGGGCCTGACTGGGTTCATTGCACTCTCAATGTAGAGTTGTTATGCATCCATACAGTGTTTAGCTTGATGTGTTTCCTACGTACAACTTGTTCTCATTGTCCTGAAGCCATAATTGATATCTCTGGAAAAACAATACTTTTTTGGAGTAATAAATAATGTTCCAACGTTTGAAGTGTAAACGTGTTTTTAATAGGCAATATTCAGCAGTGGTTGTAAATGATGACGTCCAATCATAGATTTATAGATGAGGTAAAGGAAGTTAAAAAATAAATAAAAAAAAGAGTTATCTCCTATTTTTACCTGCCGACTGAAGTATTAGGGCCCATCACCCTAAAAGTCATAAGTAACATAAGTTAATGACCAACCCACGTGTGAATATTATACAGTCATAAATTAATAGCCGCTAATATGACGCTCGTGAATTTCGTGAATATCCCTCATTAGTTAGCACTTGTACCAATGGCTCCCACACGGTGCCAGGGGCTTACAAAAATGGTCTTTGTTGAAAAATTAGCACTTGGAAACCAATTATTCACACTGTTACACGGTCGGCTGGTTGCCTAACAAACATGTGCTCACCTTGTGGTCCTTAACCAGATTTTCCACCTGTATCACTGTTTCTTTAGTGTCGATCAATGCAATCTGCCTATGTATGCTCCTATTATATGTATAATTTGCTTTGACAGAAATCCTCGCAAAACAGTATATAAAACTACTTCAAACTTGTCTTCAAGCTTTTAGATGGGAACGCAGCGTTATCAGCCTTATAGTTAAAACAGGGCCCTACTGATTACTATTCAGTGCATTTTCTTGAAGACCTTTGTTCGGGTTTCAGAGCAGGCTTCGATTTATTACCGAAAGCATACGAATTATTACTACTGTCCTTCTCTGCAGAACACTTTTAGCAGCTAGTTAAAAAAAAGTTAAGTCAAATTTAAAAATAAATCCAAAATTTGCTTTACCTCACTGCAATATAATTATTTTGTGATTGTTGACTTGGTATTCTTTGGCTCTCGGAAAGCATCATTAGTGTAGTGGTAAACTGATGATGAAAACCTCAGATTGTTACCAGAACTGCTCCATACAGGTTGGGATATGATTACTTTATTAAGGTTGGTCAGTAATGTATGCTCGTGCACTGCAATGCAGGATGGTGAAATGTTGAAAAGGAAGGTACCAGGAGAGTTTCTCAACAACTTATCAACTTCGGTCAGGTTGGGATAATGGAGAATTAAAGGGGTTTAATGAAGACACGTATGGGTATGTTGTGTATCAATTAGTGTTTAATTAAAGTCGATTTTCACTGAAGGTTTACTTTTTGTTAAAAAAATGCCATTCAGGTCGCCGTGGCCCGCTCGATTTTCGAATAAGTTATATTTTTTTAAAGTATGGTGCGGCCCCGGGGTCTGCGCTGTGCGCCGTGCACATTTCACGAAATAAGACTAGATATCCTTAAATATCATAACAATAAGAACAATGAGAAGTGATAATTACATTATTAAGCTGCGAGCTATAATGAGATTCAGTATAACATTACGATCCAGCTAAAGCCAAGGGCTGTAATGATTTGCTCTAAAGATAAGGTATACATGATATATAATTTGGCATTGTGGAGCAGGTGGTGTGAAAAAGTGTGAAAAAAGTATTAATGATCCTAAAGTTCTGTCTTTAGGATCATTAATACTTTTATCACATGTGTACATTGGATCCGTTTAGTAGAACAAAAATAAATATTTACCCTAAGTCCAAGTGCAATTTATGCTATATCTTTAAAATGAAGACCTATTTAATGCATTATTTTATGTACAAGCGACAATGTTATGGTTTTTTTTAACAGAAAAAACCTTTTATCATTCTTTTTTCAACCAAAACACGTTTCTTCTTATCCCTAGATAAATAAAATTGGATCAACTATGCCCTATCATCCGCATACAGTTTTATAAAGTTTTAGTTCATCTCGTAGACATGATGCGAGTAGTATGTAACTAACAAAATAAACATAACATATGACAACGCCTTTGTTGTGGGTTAATATTGACAAATCCATGTCCTCGAGCATATTAGCGCAAAAACCATTACGAGTGTGCTAAGTCAACGTAGCGCTCTAAGACTGTATTTAAGTATCACAGTTTATGCAAACCAATCATACTAAAACTCATTTAATTCATAAATTCTTAAGGAAACTCCAAATTAAGTTATTTTTTTTGCATATAATATAATATCCAATACACACAAATACATCTTGGGCGTCATGTTTTGTGTATTATACTTAAGTTGTTCAGTAAGTTAAGTGCTGTGTTTTGATATGGATCTCATTTTGTAGGATACCCTGTGTGTAGAAAACAAAAAGACGGGAGGTTTTTTGCACCTCTTCACTGCCGGTGTCTGATACGCAAATCTCTTATCTGATAAATGTTTCTTTCCACACCCAAGTAATAAGGTGTAAAGATAAACTTTAAGATTTTCCATAAAGCGATTTGTCTAACTAACATTTAATCTTTCTTGGGCTTCCATTCTCGTAAATCTGCCTCTAATTGTTTGCCAGACTTCTTATTATTTTGTGTTTTAAACATTAATCCTTGTAGCATATCTTAAAGTATGCCGCGACATTCATAATCACAATTCGCACAACTTAACACTTGACAATTATGTAAATAATATCAGACTGAATATGCCAGAATAATATAAATCTTATCATATTTACTTTGGTACATTTTTGAATCTACGTAAGGTGCCATCTACCTATGTTGTTTATGTAAAATCTTGTTAAGTTGACAGACCGTGTGAAAACTGTGTTTACAGACTACTTTAAACACGAGTTGAAGCAAAATATCATCTACATTGATAGTAAACTGATGATTGTCACAGTTACCTTGAAATATATTTTTCTGTCCTCTAAAAAGGGTATGATGCACCTGCCTTTACATATGAATAACTTATGATCTAATTACAAATCATGAACGCTAATGGCTCTGATTAATCCGCCTGTTTGACCGGAAATGTGACCAAGGTTTTGATTATATTATCATGTCTAAAAATATGTACCAAGTAATAATAGCATATACTCATATTTGGATCTATCTACTGTTATAGTGAAGACCGCAGGTTGACCGGAGGCATGTTTGAAAAGCTTGTTTTGCAGCGTCATTGATAAATTAACATAGCAGAAAGAGATGTCAATCTGAGCAGTTCTAAGTTTAGAAATTGCTCGTAATTTTTTTTATGTTTGAAATGATGAATGAGTCCGAGTAGTTACGGTCAACCTACAAATAGCATATTATATGGTTAATATCACCGATAGATATAACCTGTTTTTAATAAGTGCATAATTTGCATAAAAGCGTGAGGTGCTGTTTGATTGGGATTTCCTACATTTACACATATCATTATTTTATTACTCAGAAATAAAACCCGTAATCGTATCGAACAATTTAAATTATATAGAACTTAAAATAAATAAACAATAAAATATTATTGCTTGACATCAAATTGTACAACATTATACTTAAGTTTAACAATTTCCACTGCAGTTTCGCTTTCCTGATTTTTCTCGGCGATTAGTAAAAAGGCATCTCATAGTTTTAAAACGTTTTTTGCCTGAATGCAGACATGTTATGTGTAGTATTAAGTATCTAAGGCAATTATCTAAGGTACTTACATGACTAGTAACATTGTTGTCCATACTGGAATGTAGATTGTCCATGTTTTCCTCCTGAACGAGATGATTTTTCAGTCTTATCGGTTGGGGGACTTTAATACGAAGATTCGGTTTCAACGCCTTAGGGTAACCGTTTTCAGTTTTCACGTCAGCTGGTTCTTCACTAAACGGGCAACTTTTTGAGTCCTGATGTCCGTTCATTTTCTCAGTCAGTACAGGTTCTTGTTGGTTTAATTTCTCCAGGGAACCCATAAGTCCCTCACTGTTGCAGCAGTTGAAAAAATTCGACATAATTTGTTACTTTACACTTTACACCACAATTATTTTGAACTTAAGTTAATTTGTTCACAAACAGTTTATTTTTGACACTTTATTTCACAATGTTTTAGAGACGTAACGTAGTTCTGTCCACCAGAAATCGACTAGTTATCAGATCGCGATCTATAGATTTATATGCAAACCGGACAGAGTCCGACGTGCTACTGATGCCTGATAGCGGACTCTCAGCCCAGTCAAGTTGTTCTCAGTGTTCTTGGGGAAAAAAAAACAATGTAGCATGCGATCGATGTGAGAAGTGCCCAGTTAGATTGCGCGCGCGCCGACTGTATAGGCAGAGACATAGAGTCTAGTCTAGAGTCTGCCGAGTCAACTCTGAAGTTGAAGGAAGGAAAATGATAAGCTGGTAAGATTATGCAGTTTCTTAGTTTACTTAGAGGGCCTACGTGCTCTCTGACACCAACTGCAGATCTAAATTCAAGATACCTATCTAGAGGTACCTACATTACTATTGCGCACATATATATGGACAGCAAGTAATGTCAATTAGATAATGAATAAAACAGACAGACCGTATGAGCTCCATAAGGGAAAAACGGACCAACGTCACTATAGTCACCCCTTGAAATATGACATTTATCACCTTTCTTTTACAAAACACATAAATATATATGCTAGTTATAAAAAAATCAAGCATATTTATATAGGTAAATACGAGTAATCATTCTGATATACAGGGTGTTCAGTTCAGTTACAATGGATAACCCCGGAGCTATTGATAGGCCGCATCATTCAGAACAACTTTTACTATGAAACCGATTGGATCACAGCTACTTTATTTTTCCCTTCTCCGTACAGATCAGCTGAGCGCCCGGTCCGAAATTTATAGATCCACAAACTTACTTATCTGACCCGGTGACAGCGTCTCTAGCGTCAATGGCTTACGAAAGCTTACGTCAGCGGGCCAGATATGTTTGTGGATCTGGGGGGTTACCACAACATCTTATGCCGATTCAGATTAGGAACCTAATTTGATCCGCAAAATTACCGTCACCGTCTTAAAACATGTCTTGTTATTAGGTAAATAAAGCCCTTTATGGCGAGTTGTAATGTAAATGGTTGCCATAGTGATGTTCTTGTTTTGAACTTAATTTGAATCGGATAAAGATTGTGGTGATAAAAATAAAGTTGTTCTGATAGTGAACATTATTCAGTGTGATGAATGAAGCCTGGGGCTCCGGGATTATCCATGGTTAACAGGACAACCTGTATATTGTAAACTTTTGACCGCCCCAGTCGGCGCTGGCCGACAACTGAAAGTCGTGCCTCTGGCGCCACGTCGGCTATTGCCGACACAAATATATGGCAAAAAACCCCAGGTCTTGGGTGTTCATATGTGTGTGTTTCGCTGTTTTTTTGTTCCCACGCCACAGGGTATCATAGTGTGGGGCCAAAATCAATGTATTTGCCTGTGTCATGGACGTCCATGGCTTGTGTGTAAATGTTAAAAAATGTCTTGTTAATTATTATCTCGTTTGAATTAAGTTGTATTTAGTATAGCATAGCATAAATGTTTATAATAACTTAACAATAAGTCTTATCTTATCGAATTTTAAATAAGCAGCTTTATGAACATTCTAACAATTTCAATATCAGTTCACAGTAGGGTAATTCCCGTATTCCCCGTGGGTTAGTCCAGTCCAGTCCATATGCTCATATCATGAATTATTTATTTTCTAACGCGATCTCCATCGTCACTGCTTGCTCATACCGAGCGATATCCATGTAACAAATACTATCACGCGATTCTTACACGTCCATAAATGGATATTTTCCCTCAGATGCATACATCAACATCAGGGGATAAGGTCCCGATGCACAACTGCCCACTCAAAATTTGACTGACACTCATTCAAGTAGAGATATGTGACTGTTCGACCTTCCACTAGGGCCGGACTCAGACTAGGGGCCCATGAGCTAGTATGAAACAAGGTCCAACCGTGGGTGAAGTCTTCTGACTTCCGGTCACAGACAAAAAAAAGGGTGCGATCCGATTGCACTATTTATATTACAAGCGATAATCGAGACGAAATCGCGACTAGGTACCGTTCGGTTCTAAACAGTGACCGTCAAGTCAATGGCCAAATATTGTCATTCATGTCACATTATTTTTGTCATCACTTAAATAAACCACACTCAGTTCCTAAATTGTAGAGTATATTTTTTGAAGACCTCTGTGGCGTTGCGCTGATGTTCTGTCTCCCAAGCAAAAGGTCCCGGGTTCGAATCCTGGCTGGGGCAGAAGAAAATAACTCCCCAGGTCTTGGATATTGTGTGTGTGACGTCGCTATTTCTGGATTCTTCGACACGGGATATCCTAGTGTGGGGCTAATGCACAGGATAACTTTTAATTAGCTGACCATAGTTTGGAGTAAGATAGTGATACCCATGAAAAAACTACTGATACTCATTACCTTGACTCTATCAGCTAATTACAGGTTACTATGGGAAACCTATTTTAATTTTGTTTGCGATCATAGGTTTCTAGGAGAAAGTTTTTCATAATAACAGGTGCTATGATTCCCCAAAATTTGAATGCCACCCTGTATGTACATCATTGAGAGCCTTCTGGTTCAAATCAAAGCTTCATATATCCTATCGCGGTGTAAGTGCGTTTTCAGTGTCTTGCGTATTTGTCTTGCCGGACGCGCGGCGCCATAATGACAGCACCCGCATGCGGGGTCAATCCTGTATTAAATCCTGCGTGCGTGATGAATCCCGCACGACATTGAAAGGGCACCAAGTGCGGTTTCAGTGTTGTGCGTATTTGTCTTGCCGGACGCGCGGCGCCATACTGACAGCACCCGTATGCGGGGTCAATCCTGTATTAAATCCCGCGTGCGTGATCAATCCCGCACGACATTGAAAGGGCACTAAGTGCGGTTTCGGTGTCGTGCGTATTTGTCTTGCCGGACGCGCGGCGCCATAATGACAGCACCCGCATGCGGGGTCAATCCTGTATTAAATCCTGCGTGCGTGATGAATCCCGCACGACATTGAAAGGGCACCAAGTGCGCTTTCAGTGTTGTGCGTATTTGTCTTGCCCGACGCGCGGCGCCATACTGACAGCACCCGTATGCGGGGTCAATCCTGTATTAAATCCCGCGTGCGTGATCAATCCCGCACGACATTGAAAGGGCACTAAGTGCGGTTTCGGTGTCGTGCGTATTTGTCTTGCCGGACGCGCGGCGCCATAATGACAGCACCCGCATGCGGGGTCAATCCTGTATTAAATCCTGCGTGCGTGATGAATCCCGCACGACATTGAAAGGGCACCAAGTGCGGTTTCAGTGTTGTGCGTATTTGTCTTGCCGGACGCGCGGCGCCATACTGACAGCACCCGTATGCGGGGTCAATCCTGTATTAAATCCCGCGTGCGTGATCAATCCCGCACGACATTGAAAGGGCACTAAGTGCGGTTTCGGTGTCGTGCGTATTTGTCTTGCCGGACGCGCGGCGCCATAATGACAGCACCCGCATGCGGGGTCAATCCTGTATTAAATCCTGCGTGCGTGATGAATCCCGCACGACATTGAAAGGGCACCAAGTGCGCTTTCAGTGTTGTGCGTATTTGTCTTGCCGGACGCGCGGCGCCATACTGACAGCACCCGTATGCGGGGTCAATCCTGTATTAAATCCCGCGTGCGTGATCAATCCCGCACGACATTGAAAGGGCACTAAGTGCGGTTTCGGTGTCGTGCGTATTTGTCTTGCCGGACGCGCGGCGCCATACTGACAGCACCCGCATGCGGGGTCAATCCTGTATTAAATCCCGCGTGCGTGATCAATCCCGCACGACATTGAAAGGGCACTAAGTGCGGTTTCGGTGTCGTGCGTATTTGTCTTGCCGGACGCGCGGCGCCATACTGACAGCACCCGCATGCGGGGTCAATCCTGTATTAAATCCCGCGTGCGTGATCAATCCCGCACGACATTGAAAGGGCACTAAGTGCGGTTTCGGTGTCGTGCGTATTTGTCTTGCCGGACGCGCGGCGCCATACTGACAGCACCCGCATGCGGGGTCAATCCTGTATTAAATCCCGCGTGCGTGATCAATCCCGCACGACATTGAAAGGGCACTAAGTGCGGTTTCGGTGTCGTGCGTATTTGTCTTGCCGGACGCGCGGCGCCATAATGACAGCACCCGCATGCGGGGTCAATCCTGTATTAAATCCCGCGTGCGTGATCAATCCCGCACGACATTGAAAGGGCACTAAGTGCGGTTTCGGTGTCGTGCGGGACGCGCGGAACCATACTGACAGCACCCGCATGTTATATGGGTGTAAGGTCAAGCTGCCTAAATCCATTAGAGTCAGTTGACCAACTATATTCATACAAAGCTGGACTTAGATATTTCTTAATCGAAAAATCACTCTGTAAGTTAGAGGACTTCTTTGAGGACAATTCTATCTAATATTATAATTGTAATGAGACATAAATAAATAGGAACATATGTAACGTTCACTTATTTATTTGTATATATGAAAATAAGTAAAGAGAATATAAGTAAGATATGCATTCTAGTTCAAGACGTGTGGGACTGCCGCTCCATCCTCATAAATAAATAAGTAAAATTATGATAAAATATTAAATTTATCGTAAATAAAAAATACTTTTAGACATTTTTAGACAGGTACTTAATTTAATTTAATTTTATGATTATTGTGTGGTACATAATAACATTTGCACGTCTGCTTGGCAGAAAATATTGAAAAATTATTTAAGTGACATTATAAAATACCTAATGTAGACCTATATTCATGCAAATAAACATTACTTTACTTTACTTCAATCTTGTACTAAGCGATCTTTCAGTGTCATGCGTATTTGTCATGCGGGACGCGGGACGTGCGGCGCCATACTGATAGCACCCGCATTTTATATGGGTGTGGGATCAATCCTTTAGTAAGCGATCTTTCAGTGTCGTGCGTATTTGTCACGTGGGACGTGGGACACGCGACGCCATACTGACAGCACCCGCATGTTATATGGGTGTGGGATCAATCCTTTAGTAAGCGATCTTTCAGTAACGTGCGTATTTGTCACGTGGGACGTGGGACGCGCGGCGCCATACTGACAGCACACGCATGTTATATGGGTGTGGGGTCAATCCTTTAGTAAGCGATCTTTCAGTGTCGTGCGTATTTGTCAAGTGGGACGTGGGACGCGCGGCGCCATACTGAAAGCACCCGCATGTTATATGGGTGTGGGATCAATCCTTTAGTAAGCGATCTTTCAGTGTCGCGCGTATTTGTCACGTGGGACGTGGGACGCGCGGCGCCATACTGACAGCACCCGCATGTTATATGGGTGTGGGATCAATCCTTTAGTAAGCGATCTTTCAGTGTCGTGCGTATTTGTCAAGTGGGACGTGGGACGCGCGGCGCCATACTGAAAGCACCCGCATGTTATATGGGTGTGGGATCAATTCTTTAGTAAGCGATCTTTCAGTGTCGTGCGTATTTGTCATGCGGGACGCGGGACGCGCGGCGCCATACTGACAGCACCCGCATGTGGGGTCAATCCCGCAAGACAATGAAAAGGCCGTAAGTGTGTCATGCTCTTGTAAGCTTTTATTGGACACATTACAATGTGAATCACAATTGCTTATCTAAATGCAGTGTCGTGTTCCATTATCTCAACCCATTGACCGCTGATGAAGTGGTATCATATCAGAGATTTGGTATGTATATTAAAGTAAGTGAAGCTTGAAATAAACAAACCAGAGTTATTATGAGCATAACCACGAAAGTAATAAAATGAAAGGTTTTACCTATAAATAATGTCGTTACTTACGCAATAGAAGGTATTTTCATAATAAACGTTACTTTTTTGGCGATTTAGGAAAAATATATTTTATTAGTCAATTTTATAGATATGGCTGAAATTTTTTGATATTTTTACGATTTAAGAAGCGCGGAGCAGCAAATAATAAAACTACTTCAATTGGTTTGAATCGAATAAGGAACTTTATTTGACCAATAAGGTACCAGAGAAATATACTTTATATCTTTTCTTTTTACAATGCAAGTACAATTTCAATAAAATAGTAGGTAAAATTGTGCATAATATAGGTATTTTCACGTGATATGAAATTGATAGTATTAAAAGTTATTACATTGTATACAATAAATATGTACCGACTGTGCACGGAAGTTAAAAGGTAAAGTTGGTTATATCCCCAAATGTATTAATTTTAATTACGAGAAATATTCTTATAAGTACAGTAAGTAGTTTGATATATGTAGATATGAATTCCGAAATATTGAATATCAGAGAAGCTTTGTTTATTAAATTCTTGTAACATGGATTATAGAAAATATGAATAAATTTCTTACTATATAAATTCAACACCCACGCCTATTACAATAATTTATATCTTATAGGACATACCATTCAAAAATTACCACAGAATAGAGAAAGACACAGGTTCACATATTCCTTATTTACCTTACGAATTAAACAAATTTCACTCTCACATTGAAATATAACAATATTTTTTTAAAACTCAATCTTAGTTGCACAAAACATAGACTTGATAGTAAATTTAATTTGCACAAAAATATGCATTAAACATATCGAAAACAGTTGTACATAAAATAATATGAAATCAAGACCTTCGACTGTACATAAGGCCAAAATAAAGAATAAAACGTATTTTTATCGTTGTATCAACCTTTCATATCACAAAGAGAAATTTGAAGAAATACATGTCTCCAAGTAACAGTCCTTGGTGTAAACATATTTATTAAAACGATCAAATAGATACGTACAATATTAATGACTTCCTCGTGGACATTTTGTATAGACTAAGAAAATTAATTTGAATATTGTATTTCATATTTTGGATAGGATAGTAGTGTGAGAAATACCTACCTAAATAGTGTGAATAATACGTCCTTATTTGATTTTATTAAGTCCATTCACGAATCTCACCACCCAACAACATGTTGTCGATGTCATAGCGATTATATTATATCTTGATCAACGATCGAGATCTTCTTGATCGAACTTTGATCAGAATAGCATTTTGTGCGTTACTCATAATTTCACAATTCACCCTGCTACGTAACGTCCTTAAAACATAAATCTTAAAATATAGTCTCCCTTTAGCAGCCTTTGGCCTATAATATAGTAAAATAATAATACTGAAAGTAATATGCAACACTGTGAGGGATTTATTTTATTTACAATTCTTAGAATTCGCACAACCGTCGACCACTGGATTGGCCATATGCGTTTCCACTGCTTTAAATTACGTTTTATGAATGAAATTATGTTATTTAATAATCGGTCAAGTGCGGGTCGGACTCGCACACAAAGGGTTCCGTACCGTTGTACAAGAATAATTGACCCCTAAAAATAATAAAACAAAAAGAGAATAATTTTATGTATGAACGTGGATTTGAACCCAGAACCCTAAGATTGCAAAACTATATCAAAATCAATTGCGCCACCACAACAAAGGCGAAATCTATAATAATATTTGAATCATATTATGGTTTCTTATACCGCGGCTGGTATTAAAACATGTATCTCGTGTAACATTCTGTGAAAATTTGCACTTTCTACTTATTTGGGTTCATCCGCTGACGGATGGACGGACCGACGGATAGACGGACAGACGGACAAATGGACAGCGGAGGCTTAATAATAGGGTCCCATTTGGCACCCTTCGGGTAAGAGCCCCTGTAAATGAAGTTCGGCAGTGTTCCTGACACCAACTACTACTTTGTGCTGCATTTTGCTCATTATATTTAGGATCCAAAAGATATTCTCCTTTAATTAACTTCTACTTTTTTTTTATTCGTTTAGTATCGTGTGAGTATGCCAAACATAAGTTTGCGTCCTTGAAAGTGAGGGGGGGAAATTTTTGGTGGCTCAAAAACCTCGAAATTTTCGAAACTTATTTCGGTGTTTCGGTCATAAATCGAAAACCATTAAAAACAACTACACGGTTACTACTCCTTAAATTAACTGGATTATGTCATATACATTTTTACAGCAGGATCAATAATAAAGCATCATTATGCTCTTACGGATTTTATTGTGTTCCATTCATTGTGATTACAGCGCCACATCCACATAGTGACTGGCGCGGCGCGATATTATTATTATTATTATTAAGAGCCCAACATGTCCCACTGCTGGACAAAGGCTTCCCTCCCCTTTTTCCACTCTTTTCGGTCCCGAGCTGTTACCCACCATTTCGTATTCCAGAGACCCAACTCATCACTCCATCTTTTTCTGGGTCGGCGACGCTTTCTCTCTGCACTTGGAGCCCATTGCGTGGATATGTTAGCGGTTAGCCCATCGATTCGGGTGCATTCGAGCAATGTGGCCGGCCCAGCCCCACTTCAATTCGGCCGTTTTCTGATCCAAAATCTCTTCCAGGCGTTATCGACGCGTCTGTCGACTTCCTTGTCCTGTCGAGCCTTAAAAGAGACTATTTGGCCTGGAGAGATATATTCCTGGACATATGCAATTATGACCCCATCCACATCTACAGTATGCTCCTTGCTGTTAGACATGAGCTTGGTCTTCGACATATTCATGCTAAGACCAACCTCGAGGCTTGCTTGGCTGAGTTGTTGCAGCAAAGATTGTAGCTCAGAAACCGAGTTAGAGATCAGGTCTATATCGTCGGCGAAGCGAAGGTTCGTGAGCTTCACCTCGCCGACGTCTATACCCTTGTTTTCCCAATTTGGCTCTAGTTTCTTAAAAACTTCTTCCAATACACTGGTAAAAAGTTAAGGGGAGAGACGATCACCCTGCTTAACGCGTCTTTCCATAGGAAAAAGAGGATATGGACTTTGGAATTTAATAGAGGCGGTACTGTTATCATTCATTTCTTTGATAAGATTGATGTAGAAACTGTTTATGTTCTGATTCTGAAGGGCTCTAAATATGGACTCGTGAGATATCTACTATCGAAGGCCTTAGAATAATCGACTAAAGCAACGTAGAGTAGGAGGTTACATTCTTGGTATTTCTCAATGATTTGGTTCAGAGTTTGCAGGTGGTCTGTGGTTGACATACCGGGACGAAAACCAGCTTGCTCGGGTAGTTGGGCTTGGTCGAGTAGACCAGATATGCGGCGCTCTATCACTTTTGCGGCGCGATACTACATCCAAAATGTAATACAGTTAATTAATGTAGGAGTAACTGTGTTGATATTTTTAATGGCATTCGAGTTATTAGCGAAAAACTGGAGTAAGTCCGAGAACTTTTTTGGGCCACCAAATGTTGTCCCCCCTCCCCCCACTTTGGAGTTCGCAAACTTACGTTTGGCCTACCCACACAATACCAAACGAGCCTAGAAAAAAAAACTTTAGTAGTAATTAATGTAAGCTGAAGCCGGCCTAATCCCCATCCCCAGAAGCCCATCTAATGGGCATATTTAATTTTATGTGAGCTAATTTGATTCGCCGAGCCACACTTTAAAGCCACCATACTTACTAAAGTAAAAGTCTGAAACCAGTGATCGTTTATCGTCACTAAAAAAGATAATGCCTACCCCATATCTTAGGTAAATAGTGCTATGTAGGTACGAGATAAAAAGTTTATTCAGAATAAGCTTGTTAGTATGTATTTAAAAGTTCAAAAAAGCATGTCTATCTTAGGTGACTCTTTATCATTCTCCATTTCCATTAAGTCCATGATGTCATCATATTTACAAAACAAGTTTATGAATTGTGTGGGATGTTTTTATCAAATTTGTAACTAAAATCCACAAAGTCTACCAATAAGTAATTAAAATCGGGTAGTATTTGAACGTATGACTGTAAATGCAGTTTGTGATTATCAAAATTACTGATTTTGCTTCACTGAATTACTGAATAGCGGAAAAAAATAACGCGACTAGTACTACTGGCTTTCTCTGACAAAATTACTAAGTAACATAAAATACTAAATGAGCGTTGGATTTTGTTGTTCTTACACGTTCAGCCTATACCACCACATCAGTAATTTTGTCGCGCAATTCAGTATTTTTTCGCTCTTTTCAGGACATTCCGCTGTTCATGGTCATTCGCTCCATTAATTTTTATTCGGTCCTTTTATTATTTTCGATTAAAATCCACCAAAGTATGAAAGACATAAATTTAATCAAATTATCACTCGCTCAACGACAATAATCTCCATAAATGTGGCAAAATTAAACAATCCCCAATTAAGGTCCTCGCAATCTCTCGGAACAAATAGTCTTTTGTAAATATTTTGATATAACGCCACTTCGGCTTGTTCCTCTCATATCCTACAGATACTTGTTACGAATAGTATAGTATTTTAATATCTGTGTATACAGGTTACTCGCCGATCCTGTCTACTGACATGTGTGCCAAATCTGCGATACCAAGCCATATTCGTTACGTCTATATTAGTGACCACATCAACTAGCTCGTATGCTATTTTCTTGCTATCCTATCATATCACACAGTATTGTTTATGATTTACTTTTTTGTTTGGCCTTGATAAATTAGTAATACGTCTTTATGTTCATTTTGAATATCCCGTATTCCCTTAATCCGCAAAAGAAATCACAAAGAATCACTCACTTCCATCGTCATCCATACAGAGTTTCGAGAGGGACTGTTCCATGATAAGGTAATACATAATCACTAGGGTCTGGTCGGCTAAGAGAATAGGTCTGGCCGGACGCGCGAGGATCGGCGTCAGGGCTGCGAAGCCACCTGGTTTCGTCGGGCGGACTCACGAGACGCATTGTGAACCTCCGCGGTGCGGAGAGTGATGCCGAAGATGTCTTCATGGTATCGGTTGTCCTCCTATACGGAGAAATGGGTAAATGTGAATATTTTTATAAATAGTTTGTCTTTATTGATGACGGGCGTCATCAGTAAATCAGTACCGGCCAACATAACATTTATAGCAAGGACGTACAGTTTCATTGCCTGGATTCTCTCTATTGCGCTCATTTATGACAATAATGCACAGTCTTGACAAACCTTCATCGTATACATGAAGCTCTGCACTTGTTCATCAGTCATATCACCGTGCTTCTTAAGGATCCCCCTTAGCTTCTGATTAACGTCCTCAGCCATCTTGCAATCGCCGCATACGAAGAAGTGAGCGCCTCGCTTTACAAGCAAATCGTGGATTTCTGAGCCCACCGTCTCAGCTACTTCTTGAACGTACATCTGTAGAAACGAACACAATTAATTGGCTGGAAATATGGAACATGAACTGGAACTACTTAGTAACTGTAATTTGTTCCCTATTTTCAGATCATGTCTTAAGATGGCGCATTAGGCCAAAACAGCCTTTTGATAATCCCAAGTAACGCAAGATAATGAGTATTAATGCTGTAATTTCTTAACAGCTTGTTAATCATGAGTGTCAACATGCATTCACTAACGTATAAACCTAAAATGATTATTTGGGCTCGAAAGAAGTCTCTCAAAATATATCACCAAATCTGTTTAAGACAACAAAAAATAAATGTGCACTAAATTTTAATTATAACAAAAGGAAAAAAAGGAACTCTTAAAGGATCACCTCGTTGTCCGTCTGTCTATCCGTCTGTCTGTCTGTCAAGATTTTTTTTCTCAGGAGCTCGTGAAGATATCAAGTTGAAATGAATATCGATGTAGTTTGTTAAAGTTGTGAAAAAACAAACACATACATCTACGCAATCAAAAGGTAGCGCCATTTATGTCACAATTTTGCTGAATTTGCTTGATATTTACAAGGAAATAAAAATATATTGAATAATGAAATTTGGCACCAAGCAAAGTCATATAGCACAAATAATGAGAAATATCCGAAAACTGCCTCTCTGTCAAGATTCATTTTCTCAGGAACGGGAGAGGTTATCAAGTTGAAATTAATATATTTTTGATAAGTCTGTGATTTCTTAAAGTTCATAAAGAATCAAACTTCCTATAAGTTTCCTATAAGTTCAACGCGATCATAAGATACCTATTAGGTATTTATCTCTATTAAATTTTAGGTCCTTACATATGAAATTGGCGTTTTGCATGGGAGACTGGGAACATAAAGTCGTATTTTTTATATAATATATTTATTTAATCAAAGTATCTACCATTGCTATCTATACACTTTTGCCATCTCATAGGTATTTCTTCAATCCCTTTACTAAAAAAACATTCGGACGGGAATCAATAAAATCTTTGAAGGCGATTTGGACTGCCCCATCGGAGTTGAATTTTTTCCCTTTCAAGAAGTTATCCGAATTTCGAAAAAAATAGTAATCTGTTGGAGCAAGATCCGGAGAGTACGGTGGATATCTTAGACATTCCAATTGAAGCTCCTCTAATATGGTAGCCGTCTATTGTGCAGTGTGTTGTCTAGCGTTATCATGAAGCAGCAGTGGCCTAGAGCGATTGAACAGCCTCGGTTATTTAGCAGCTAGCTTTTCCATCATGATTTGCAGTTGCTGACAATAGATATCTGCCGTAATCTTCTGGCCAGATTTAAGAAAGCTGTAGTGAACGACACCAGCACTAGTCCACCAAACGCTCACAAGTAACTTTTTTGGAGTCAATTTTCGCTTGGGGCATGGTTTGGCTGGTTCGGCAGGGTTCAGCCATTGCGATGAGCGCTTCCGATTATCGTACAGGATCCACTTTTCATCACAAGTAATGATTCGATTTAAAATCCTTTCATTATTGTGCCGGGTGAGTAATGCAACGCAGCAGTCAAGGCGCATTTGTTGATTTGCTTCACTAAGTCCGTGAGGTACCCACCTTTCAAGCTTTTTCACCTTCCCAATTTGCTTCAAGTGGATTAAAACAGTTTTAACACTAACACCGCAGCCTGCAGCTAACTCGGACGTGGTTTGCGATGGATCCGCTTCCACAATAGCCTTCAATTCTTCATTATCAACTTTGGTCTCCGGCCGTCCACGGGGCTTGTTCTGCAGGTCGAAATTTCCAGAACGAAAACGTTGGAACTAAAAACGCACTGTTTTTTCTATTGCGGCACCGTCGCCATACACATAATTAATCCTTCGAGCCGTTTCTGCAGCACTGGTGCCACGGTAGAACTCATACTCGTAAATAACGCGATATTTCAAGTTTTACATTTTTTGACGCAAGAAAAAAAACAATTGAGGAAAAAACTTATAATTAATTTATTTTAGAAACAGAAATACAAGAGTAAATAGCTGTATAAATTTGAATTTGAAATTTCTAACCATAGAGGAGATATTTGAGATCAAAGTGGCCAATACAGCGAAACGCCAATTTCATATGTAAGGACCTAATATATCGTCGTCTAGTACCCATAACACAAACTTTTTTGACCTTAGTATGGGCTTAGTTCGATTTGCGTAAGATTGTCCTGTAATATTTTTTTATTTATTTAATCTTGCTGAAATTGCTTGATACTCACAAGGCAATCAAAACCTACAGGGTACTACCCGTTGACATAGAATCATGAAATTCGGCTCAAATTCGGGTCTTATAGCAGAAATAAAGGGCAAAATCTGAAAACCGTAAACGGAACTCCCAACCGGCACTTGGCCGGGTTTTTTTCATTCGAATTTCTATCCCTCTAAAAGTAATCTGAAGGTAAAATTCTACGTTCGCTGTCGGGGTGCCCACTACCCAGCCTTAATGTAGCGTTACCACGCTTCAGCTTTGTAAAGTAGTTCAAAACATTTTTACATAAATCAAAATCAGTGGACGAGTATCGAAAAACACACTGGAACTTCTGAAAACTTACCTTCGGTACCTTTTCCTCTCTAGACAAAGCAAGGAACACTCTAGAAAGCACTCCCTCCTTGAGCGCGTGTTCCTTTTCCTCTCTGTACAAGTCCATGGTCCTCGTTCTACATCCGAAGAAAAGCCAGACCGGGCCAGCGGATGCCCGGCTCCTTGCCGGAATCAGCGCCTTTCTGTGATGCCAGAATCCTCTAAATGGGGCAATACCGGTACCGGGACCTATCATTATTAGCGGCACTGAAAGATCTTGAGGTAGGCGAAAGTTTGGTGCACTGAAACAAAAATAAACTTAAGGCATTCGATCGCAGATGAAAGATTAGATAGAAAAATAGTAATTTCTATTACCTTCTGATGAACAGATAAACTTCGTCGCCAGGCTTGCGATCCATGAGGTAATTAGAGCAAACACCGTAGTGGAGCGGACCTTCACCATCTGTTGGGAGAATTACATCATTGTTTAATTGTGCAATGGATTGACTGGCCTCGGTATCAAAAGATAACAGATCAGTTTTGCTCGTTGAAACTATAATTAAATGACGTAGGAATTACAATCACAAACTGCCAGTCAACATCATACATGGCGGCTGTTCCATTGTCAAAACGTCAATTGGTGCCAAAATAAACATATCATTTCATTGTGTGGCTTACCTTGAGTTTTGTATGTAACAACAGCGACGGTCAGGTGTAATCGTTTGGGGTGTGCGATCGGTGACGATGATATGGAGTAGAACCTGGGCTGCAAGGGAGACAGGAAGGCGACGACCAGGGAGGCACTTGGTCTCGCTGATGGAAACTGCTCGAGACACTCGAGCAATGTCGGAAAGTTGCAGTGACGCCACTCTTCGTAGGCTGTCGGGTCCTAAAGGAAGGAAATATACAGAACATATAGAGTAATTATGCGTGATAGGTTTAGGGTTTCTAAATTACGACATGTTGGCAATGAAAATAGTTTTCGATATTATACTCGTAAGTTGAGTCAATTATTCGCGACTTGGCTCAGAAAATTAACTCACAGTGGCAAGTATATCCAGTTGTCGTTTTTGATCTTCGTTCTCGCAAGTCTTCGCTAAGTACTGCAGAAGGACTGTTGTGGGCGGTGTTGTGATGTCCAGAAATCTTGTGAACAAATCTCTCACACTTACAATTGGTAATCTCTCGTGTGGCTCCCATGACTTGACTGGACCTAAATTTAGATAAAAAAGTGTCAAAAGGTAAAAAAACTAGATTTTTGAAGTTACAGACATTAATTGCTCTACGCTCGTAAATAGATCGTTACCTGTAGATGTATGTGTCTCCTTCATCAGTTGGAGTTGTAATGGTTGATCATAGTCGTCAACATCTTTCAGTCGGCAAAGTATTCCTTCGACTATTTCCTGTCGATTGCAGGCTAACACGCCAACGTGATCTCCAGGCTCATATTTGGTTGGTTCCTGAACAGCACAAAAGTGGAGGGCAAAATTGACTTATACTGTTAGATTACCAATGCTATGATGACACGGGGAAAGAGAGAGAAAGACACGTGATTTAGAGCCCTCTTTTTCCTTTTATCTTATATATCTATTTACCTTAGGTTCCAAATCAATGAATATCGTCGATCGTTCAGCAGCATCATCTCCCAAGTCCTTATTGGCTCTGACGATGCACATGACCAGTTTCTTGTTGGCTGCCGACTGCAAGGCTACGGGTAGTGTAGGCGGACGGGTTTCTGGGTCAGCAAACCTGACTGTCTCCTCACTAAGGGCACCTGTGCCTAAAGCTCGCTTGGCTTCCTGTAGCGTCTCGTCGTCATCTAGGCAGAACGTTTCGCAGGACACCTTTTAAAATATACATAAGCATTAAATAGTGAATTGATTTTTAATCGTACCATTATTAATAGACAACGTAAGATTGGAACAACATACAAACCTATGTGGTTTTCATCGGTCCTATAAATGTCACATTCTACCATTTCCTTGTATATAATAAATAAATAAACATTAAATGTGATTGATGTGATTCATATTAAAGTATTGATAAAGCACTAATACTTTTGATGGTTCCGTTTGGGAGCCTCCTTTAATCACAATAAACTTTGAGTTAATAAGCAATCACTTTGAAGTTGTCGTATGGTTAAGTATGATATTATGATGCTAACGAATATTTTTCAATGTAGTAGTTGTTAATAGGCATGCTTCACACGGTATGACACCTTAATAAATATTGTTGACATGACTACTTGATTACAAATAAGTACACATTGAATGCTACGTTCATTTGTTCCGTTTAGCACCGATTTTTGTGAGTCACGGCCAAAAGCTGTCGAACCAAAGTGTCCATTGTGATTTGACCAGTGTGATCAGCATCTATTTACGTAATGTTTCTTGGAAATAGTTTCTATAAGTCACGTGGTGTAGTTAACAGAGCTAAACGAAGTCATTGTTAAATTAGATCCTTAGACTCTATAAGTTAAATTAATACCACGAAGGCCACGACAGATCATGCCAACCAGAGGACTACAAGAGGAATAAAACTATTTAACAATTCAGCTATCCTAATCCTAATCCTACCTAACCTGCTTTCCTATATCGGCTTTATGCTGAATAGACGGTCATTTTATTGTCCCAGGGTCAATCAACTTTTATTGTCCTTTTATTTGTCCAACAACAACAACCTTACCGTGTCCCTGATCAATAAAATAATTTCTATTTATAATTAGGGGTTTTAATTGTGTGTGTCACATATATATTTTTAATTTCATATCTATAAACGTATTTGAAAATTAAATCGTATTTATCTGTTTTTCACTGTTTGTCCAAAAGACCGGTAAGCTAGTTTAGATAGTACCACAGTTTATCCCCAAGCAGCAACACCAGCTCTGAGGATGGGACTAAGAGTTGGGCAACTCCTAGTCCCATCCTCAGAGCTGGTGTTCCCTTTCCATACGTGTTTTAGCGCCACCTGGTACACAAACTGAGGTTATATTGCAGGGTAAGGTGACCTGTGTCTGTTGTAAACACCAGTGCTTATCCCCCTTCCATGGACCAAATCAAAACCCAGACTTATACCAATTTATCGGTGTCAGTCAAACTCTGGCTTGGATCGGTGCCATTCATTCATTCATATTTAAAAAGGCTTATTGTATAAAAACGTGTAAACGTTGTAAACAAATAATAAAAATATTTTGGATTATTTTTATATAAGTATATTTCAAAAACCCACTGTGCAATGAGGACCGAATTTCAAGCAGTAATGTGTCCACTACAACTCCCTATTCTCCCCAAAAACATTTATCGCACCATACTTAGAAACACCCTGTACAGGTAGAATGATGGAGATCATTCTTACATTCGTGAAAACTCAAGTGTGAGTAAATGTTTGTTATGTATTCATATTAAATTGAGATTCAGAAAGAAAGTACTCACATTGAAAACGCTCGATGCCCATTTCCTGAACGCCTGATCCTGGCCACACATTTCGTCTCCGGACGCCATATCGTGGATCCTCTCACCGCCCAGGTCGCCCAGCAGCTTGTCCACATATTTGCCGAAGTTACAGAAGTTCGGGTAAGCGCTAGAGCCGAGTGCGAAGACAGCGAAGCGAACGTTGCTGAGCGGACCGAAACTGTCGATGGAGGCCGCATCAGTTGCACTACCTAGAAGAAGAGTATATCAGGGGAAGTTTTAAGGTTGCACCCATAACTGATAAGATATTAAAATCAAGGCATGCCTTTCCATGGAAACAAAGAAGGGGATAGGAAAACCTCAAACCACCTGGCTAACAAATGTCCAGAGGGACATGAAACTTTTAGGGCTTCAACTAAAAGATGCATTCCAACATACCTGGCAGGGAAACGGGAAATAACAGGAAAAGATGAGGATGAAGAAGAATAAAGTTTTGGTTCCTAAATTCAGATCCTAGAATAGGCAAAAGTGTACCTAAAAACAAAAAGTACTATAATTCAATTAAGGCACAATAATTGGGGTCACGATTAAAAGACATTCCTGATAAGAAAATTAATTATTCACATGACTTTTCACTTTCAACTTGTTATTAGTATTTACCTTTCAAGGACTCCAGTCGACTCAGTTGCTTGGGGTTAGTGAGAGCGTATCTCTGGAAATCAATCTGAGTGTTCGCTTTCATGACTGACTTTGGCGTTGGTAGCTGAGAGTTCCTGTAGAATGAAATGTAAAATATCTGATGTACTTACAAAATTTTGTTATAACTTACATTTTTACGATAGGCAATACTCATCGCTAATTTTCTGACAGCTCATATAAAGAAAATAATTTAGTTCCATATTTGTCCCATGTTTTGTGTTGGACGACCTCTGTGGCGCAGCGGTTGTGGCTTTACCATGCGAGAGGCTCCGGGATCGATCCCCGGCTGGGGGTAAAGAAGAAAAAACCCAGGTGTTGGATATGTGTTTAACGTATTTATATGTGTGTAACGTCGCTGTTTCTGGTTCCCATGACGCAAGGTATCCTAGGGTGGGGCCAGAAGCAATGTATGTGCCTGTTTGTAAATGTTATGTTATGTTTTGTGATTTTTGCGAGCATTGATCTCAAACTCTTCTTTCGGACATGAATTCTTTACTCGTCGGTTTTCAAACCGTACTCTCGTGCGAAATCTACGGAAACCATGGACAAAAATAGTTTCATAATTCTTGCGTCATTCAATTCTATAAAAAAGTTGTACTCACGTTTTTCTGTGTGATTAACGTCGAATATTACTATGGGTTCAAGAAGCAGCTCAAGTAAGGCCTGAATTAACCATAAGAAAATGTACTAGAATATGCTCCGATCTCATCAAACCAACTGATTTTAATAGAATAGCAAATGTCTGGATTGACCATAGGAAAATGTACCAGAATATGCTCCGATCTCATCAAACCAACTGATTTTAATAAAATAGCAAATGTCCAGAGTGCACGCAAATATCAGTCGAGGAAAGAAGCCACAAAATAATAGCAAGGGTCATCGTAATAATCACAAAACAGAGGAGAGTAATTGGATAAAGCATTCGCCTAACCACAGGAGAAACGGAAATATATCGACAACAACAGATTACCCTCGATGAAGGATGAAGACAATAAAGTGAAGACAATTTTTTTCTCTTTAGGGAGCAAGTAAGTGGGATTCTATACTCTTTGGTTATTATCATAGACCCACAAAGATCCATGGCGAATCAACGCCATCTGTCACAGCTTTCGGAATCATATATTTTTCAATCAGCTGTCAGGAAATCATTTTATCATTTAAAAAATTAGTAGATAAAATCATATATCATTCTTACCCAGTGCTGTCACCACCCACTTGATCTGCATAAAGTAGCTCACGAAGGTGTTCCTCAAATGCCTAAAACAATAACGATACAAAGTGAGTAAAAAAATTATTCAAATATTGAAAAATTGCATCCCCATAGAGTTTCTTGGTGCTATCTTCTCTGAAGGGCCTATTTCCGAAGCAGTGGTAGAGTTTCCTTTTCCTATGCGAGATTCAGCCATGAGTCACCACTTGAAAGAGAAATTCATTTTTTCAAACTCAACCATAATCAGTCACTCGTTAGTTTAGTTATGTACAATTATACTAACTGACTGATTATGGAATTTGATTTATTTTTTATATATCTCCGTGTATAAGTGTTCGACTTGTAAAAGATCAATTTTTTTGCTTATTTTCAATGAAATATTTGACTTTGAGTTTGAAAAAATAGCAAAGAAATAATAAAATGAAATAGGAAGGTCTGCATAACTTTCCTGTCGAACAAAAATAATCAAATTGCGTTTAAACGTTAGTGACTGCATGCTGGCTGACACTCTTGATTAAAAAGCTAGTAAAGAAATCAACAAACAGCATTTAAAATCTTTATTTTGCGTAACTTGGGACTGACCAAAGACTGTTTTGACCTAATGCGCCGCCTTAAGTTTTGGATACTTACAACGCCATTTTCGGGAGCATCGCCGTTACCAAAAGTGGATGTGACTACTAATAACAGTGCCTCGTGTTCTATTGATGTTATGTCATAGTCTGCCATGCAGTGAACCTGGAATGCATTTTACATTTTCAAGCAAACAACTTTATCTTCAACATCAATCAAGGTAGATGTTATCTTTTTATTTCAATACTTACTTGAGCATTGAAAGCATGTCCAAATATGACACCTAATTCTTTGGCATATTGTTCAGATTTTCCTGTCTCTGTTGCGTAAAGTATGGTAGCTTTGATTCTCTTAGAAAGAGCTTTACCGAACAATTTAGATGTGAACTTGACGGCTCTGGCTATCTGCTTGAAGTGGAATTTTCTGTTTATGGGTCTCTTGCCTGTGATGGGTTTAGATTTCTGCCATTGGTGTGTCTTCCACGCGGGTTCCTATATAAACAAATATAGAATCATGAGATACTACTTACATGGTTTTACGACGTTATCTAATTTATTAATACCCATTCATTGTATCAAAGTTGTGATCGCGTATTGTACCACAGATTTATAAAAAAGGATTCATGCATTATTGTTAAAAAATAACGACAGCATCATCTATTTGCAAAATCCGACGCATCTAGAGTTTGTTCGTTTAGTTTTTTAATCCCATCTTATTATAGTCCATTTAATTTTATTGTTTCTAAGCCCGACTTACCTCGAAATAAATAAGGATAATTGTTCAGTATGTAAAAGAATTTCAAGGACATCAAACTGAAAAATAACCATTTCGAGATAATTGTGTTCTTATATAAAAGGTGTTATGTTACACCCATCAAAAAAGATTACAGGGTTACTGAAATTTCCGTATTTATTTCTTTGTCCTACAGCGTAGTTTGCTCAAATTTTAGATGAGCAAAATTCTTTGCTCTTCTGCTTACTCTGTAGCTAAAATTTCCTTCGCCGTTAAATTGCCTGTTCTATAAACTGACAAATGTCAATAGCGTTCCCCACTGTCAGTAACTCAACCTAGTTATTGATAGTTAGACAGACGGCAGTCAAAACGTACACAAATATTGATATCGGTTATAGTTTTTTAAAGTGAGATCTCAGATAATAATAAAGTCTTAGCGAAATCCTAAAATTGGAACGAGGCAATAAAGCCAAGTGTAATAAATGTTAAATTCAAGATCCACTCAGGGAGAAGTATAAACCATCCAAAAAAACCTTTAACATTTCGGCAGCATTCATTGTGAGTTTTCTACAGTTTAACAAATGATATTATTTGGGACTTGTGATAAATATATAAGTTAAAACTGTAACACAATGTAATGAGTCCATCATTTTATAATGAAGAGTTATTTTAAAGCGTTTATTGCTCAATTTATGCTATTTTTGTTATTTTGAGTGTTCAATAGTGACATGTCAGTTAATGTGAGTGACATTCATTTTTACATTCAGAAACAACAAGCCGCAAGCAACTGTTAAAAAATTTTGATCAGTCGACGTCACGAGGTATCACTTTAAATATTAGTTGAAACGGTATTTAGACATCTACGACTCAAAATATTGAAATTAGTTTCTTAAAATAGGCTAAAATTACATTTCAATGCCCATTATTCGCTTACTTACCCCTCGGTGGGGACATTAATGGGCTTTATTTATTATTTATTTATTATATTACATTACAAGTTTAATATATTTACCTGGTACTCGTATGAAGGTCTCAGATAATACAGTGCCATTTCCTGATGAAAGACCGGTGTTATAGATGATGACATTGGAGGCACGATCCATATCCAGTCGGCTGGACAGCCAGAGCTAAAACCAGAGTATTTATTTTATTTTTTATAAGTCCGAATTATACTTTATTATTATTTATTTACGACGGACGGACGGAGGGACGGACAGATTATTAAAACATTCCTCTTTTAAAGTTTTAATCCATAAAGTCATAAACAAAGCATTTATTAAGAAATACGAATATGATTGTTTACCTAATTTTAGCTAAATATCAACACATGCAGTGCATACTATTTGCATAATAAGGCGATGATAGCTTCATAACTGTGTTACCACATAAATCACGGAGCCTGGTGGAAGACATAAAAGTTTGCTCTGGTTCCCAAGAGTTTGTTTACTTCACATCGACCTTGGTGGGTCTTCACACTGTACGTCTTCAGAGTTTTACCAGACCGTCGTTAATTATCTGTTATCACAATACGAGGCAGTACTAATCCAAGTTATATGGAGTTCTGCAAGGTTCGTTCCACCCTTCATACTTGTAGTATGCGTGTAATGTTAGTGGAAAACTTTAAAAGGAAAAAAGGAAGCAAGATACCTACGCGCATAATGAAGAACCTCATTCATTATCAAAGTCCGGAACAAGTGGCTCTTTTGCCTAAGATCAAAATGTTGGATGAAGTTAGGAGCTATTGGGACAGGAATCCCCCTCTTCAGACGTAGGTAATTTTAGGATGGTATTCTTAAGTATCAATACATTCATAAGAAAGTATAAACGAAGAAATAAAAGATACAAACCGAAGTCTATTCTCATTGTCCAGATGTTTGATAAAGCTCTCGGAGGCGGTGTGGTGGTCCACAATGGTTGCATTCTGTTGCTGAAAACTATGCAGGACGGCTACATTGACTTCCACGAGGGCTTTGTCCTTCCATAGGTTCACCGGTGTTCGGGTGTCGAGGCCCATCCTCTGAGCGACTGTCTGTTTCCAAATCAAACAAAATATTTAATTGCTCCTGACACTAATTTTGATCTGTTGCCAATGACATTCTCCGTATGGGTTAAGGTTTGATGATTTGTAATATTGTCGGTGTTATAAAATATCACTCAACTCAACATCGTGATAAATTCTACATGTTGTTGAGTGTTGATATTTTCTACAGTAGACCAGAATCAAGTCCAATTCTACTTCTAGAATGTAAAAAAATATCTTATATACCAGCCTGCATGCTGTACTAAACGGAGTCTCTAAATCTCTTTATGGAGAAAGACTTGATGAGTGTTTCAATTGTGAGTTACAAAAAATCACTCAACATAAATAAGACCCATTCTATATTCTTATTTACTAGATTCGATAGAGTCGAAACTGGAAACTACGTAACTTTATGTCTTCAATTCCGAGTGGCAGTAGCGATGTCTCGCGAGCGACAAACTAGTGATAAGTATCGTGACTGCTTGACATACAAGACAACATAACGCGGAGACTGGAAACATTTCATGCGACGACAGATCGGAAACTTGACTTGCGAAATTCGGCATGTCTTTATGAAAGACAGTTACTGGATAAAGTCATTTGGAGAAGGTCAACGCACTACATTGAGAAATTATTTGTGCACTTGAAGCTTGTGCACTTTATTTATTTCATTAAATTAACAATACTTAGATTTCCGCATTGTAGCAATAATCTTAACTGTGCTTAAATGTTATCGTGATGCCCACGATACAGGCTTTGCCTAGTGTGGGGTCACTGTTACTTCTATTAACTTACACAAAGATGGACTATAGTCTACCTATGCTTAATTGTAACTGCTACTCATGTTAATGTGTATCATTCTTTTTACGTAATAAATTTATTTGTGTTTTGTATTTGTATAAAAACACAAACATTAAAGTACAAGTTTAACAAAAGTTATAAATATGTTAGTATCAATAAGAGATGCGCAAAACATTCACAATTTCTCAAGTCGATATACTTAAGAAAGGTAGAAAAGAACATCAAATAGATGCACTTAATAAGATTCTATAATTAACTGCCATTAGTTAATTATGGGATCTGATCTAATATATCTGATCTGATATGCAGGATGCAGGTTACCTCAAGATGATTTCCTTTACGTGACCGTATTTATTCACGTTAACGTTTATTCGATAAAAATGGGAAATGCTATTTTCAATAATAATGTGAAACCGGTTGTTTCTACCCGGGTTATCATTACCTCTTACTAGAGCTACGAAGGCACTACAAATATATTGAGATAACAACTAACGATTCATTCAAATTGTGTGTAAATTATGAAATTTATTGTTCAGTTGATTCATAACATTAATCATAATGATCTCGATAACGTGACGTAATACTGCTTGAAAGCGTTGAAACTTGGCCCGCGTGTTTTATGGAAAAATATCCAATCGCCTTTATCTAAAAAATTCACTCAGTAAGTATTAAAGTCTGTGATAGTATTATAGTATTTGCGATAATACTAAAACACGATAAACTATATTTTTTATGACTTTCGTTGTTCTGCCTTGTGCATTTAATGTATTTTAGTTATTTTTATTATAAAAATTCACTCGTATGATTACTTTTCTTTTTTTATAAAAGGATCATAGATCATCATGTAGGCCGCGAATAGATAATTTCACACTTTTCATATTAAAACAACGCGCTGGACATAATTACGTGACCGTTTAATGTCTTCAGAAATTTTCCAATTTTCCGCGTTACGTTTACGAGTTTTAAAGTTCTAAAGTTTAAAAGTTTACGAACTTTTATCAGCAAATTATTAATTGTTGGTGGGTATATGTCAAGTTAAAAAGCAATATTTATATGTATTAAGTAATGGGGAATCCAGTTTTTATTTTTCCAGAAGAAAAGTTTGTTTGCGTTAGGGGAGGCTTTGCCCAGCAGTGGGACAAAATCAGGCTACATAAAAAAAGTTTGTAGAAAATCTATCGCCATATTATTTGGCTTGACTGCGTCGAACCGTGTTTTTGGTTCCATAGAAAACGAAATAGGTCACTCACCTCCATGATATTCAGCCTGTTGGTATCACAGAAGTTCCTGCATCCGATCTCAGTGCTCATGTACCAGCCATTGAAGGCGTTCGCAGTAAACTCGATCCCTCCGCAATCGAAGCGCATACCCGAGACTGCAGGCAACGCGTACCAGCGCAGATCCAGCTCCTCGAACCATTCGTAGCTGTGAGAAATAAACGTCACTACAGTTGGTTTAGGACCCCGCGTAAGGGCAATGGAGCCTAAGTAAGTACTACCTAAACTAAAAAAAAACCTATGAGGGAATCACAAACACTTACGTTCTTCGTAATAGGACACAATTCTGAACAATTTTCACTGTGACACCCATTTGATCAGACCGACTGTGTATTTGTTGTTATAGTTCAGTTATTGGCTAACATTTAATTCGAAATGTACAAAAATAACAACTTACCAATTAAAAATAAAATAAAATAGTTTAGTTCAGTTATTTATCAGACTTATCTGACTTGGTTTCCATATAGATCAATCGGGAAAGGTCGTGATTGAATGAAAGTACGAATATAAATTCCAAGAGTAAATATTCCACTGCAATATGAACAGACGCTACGCTTATTTTGCTATCAAACAGCTTCGATAGAACTGTATGCAAAGCCGGAGAAATTTTGTTACCGCATTCGCTCTAAGCAAAATATTTGAAGCTGCGAGCCAACTCGGTTCGCCACGTCGGCATTTAATTTTCGCACACCCGCATATGTCTAGGCTACTCGTGAATACTGGTAGAAAATATAGAGAACCTAACCCAGTATAATACGTTAACTTTGATATTGAAGACAAATAAAAAATACATTATTATAAAAGGCGTTGAAAGCATTCTACTTGCGTTCAATGATTTAAGAATGTGATAGTAAAGTCCGAAAAAGTCGTATTCGGCAGTTATTTATTTCCACTATTTTATCAACTACGCTAAAAGTCACCTTATAAATGGCACTAAGTTGTCTGGAACTACTCTATTGGGACTGATCGCGTCCCTTTTCCCATATTATCGCCTGTTAACATCGTCTATATCGATACATTATTGAATAGGGTTGGATTTATGAGCAATAAACGCAGATTGGAGATTACTGGTTCAACATTTTTATGATAAGCAATCTGCTAGCCGCATGACCAGCGTTCATTCGAGGAGCGAGAATAAACCGCCCCCTTTGCCGCTCAATATGCATTCTTCCTCGACTTTTATGAACGCATAAATCTGTGATGGAAAAATGTTCGGGGAAAACAACATGTTGCGTCGAATGCGAGATGTGTCACGAAGCTTACCTTAGGCCATCAGGATGTCAAATGCTATTTCGTGTAATTCCTTCCTTCGCTCGATAAGAGCTAACGTAAACGAAGTCGATATTCTATCTGCCAGGTCATTGACACAGTGTAGGACCTTCACCAAAATCCAATTTATTTATCGCTAATTATACTAGTGGCCTTGTGGGCAGTAGACCTGGTGGACTGTGAACCAATTTATAGGTAACTATTTTAGATTCAATTACAATCAAGTACTAAAGTACCACCTAAAGGCACCACCTATTGGCACCAATAACTTTGTAACCAACATTTTGCGATTTAAAATACAATCTATTGACTTGTCACGATAATAGTTATAGTCTATTTCACTCACTCTCATGGTCTGTAGATCCTCTTTACTAATCCGTCTCCTACTTCGAGGAGTCCAAACTTGGTATGTTTTGAAAATATTTCTTGGATTTTTAGAAAACAGGCGGCCGAAAGGTAATGGTGTAGTATATTTTTAGAACCGGCTAATAAAACCCTTTAATTTGATACTCCATACGATAAGTTTCAGCAAAAAATAAAAAATAAACATACAAAAAATGTATAACGTCATAATCTCCCAAGGGGAAAATTGAGAAAAGCTCTCGACAGAAAAAACTTTTAATTCAAGAAACACGTGTGCCAAGTTTTGTGAGGATCGCTTGAAAACTGTGGCCCCTAGACAGGAACTGACAGACACTCATAGAGACGAGACAAAAGCAAAATCGGTCTCCTATCTTGTCGAAATGGAGCCTTTCGCCCGCTCTGTCAATCAGGCTCACCATACAAAACTATCGCATACTGGCATCGCTGGAATCTTGTTGTGCCACGATAGCGGTACCATTTTTGCGATGGGTTTGCATGGTAAGCGACAGAGACAGCCATACATAAATTGGATTCTGGTGAAGGACCTCTATCGTGTGAACTTGCCACTTTATTTGGCAGAGTATAGACTGAGCAGTTAGCGGTTAGCAACAGATAATATATCGGAACTACAATAATTTATTTCTAAAGCGCGTCACTTACGTGGGGTGCGTCATAGGGATCTCCATGATTAGCTCGCGGGGTATCTCGAAGTAGTCGGGGTCCTTTCCGTTAGCGGAGAGCACGAGCGGCAGGATGTCCCACGCGGTGCGGGGCGGTTTCCACCCCAGCTTCACGCAGAGCTGAAACAACCACGTCAAGTGTCATAAGAGCCGTCGGTTATTGAAATAAACTAGAAAAGCCAAAATCGTATGCGTAATTGTGAAAGCTAAGAGAATCACCAGAGGGTGGAGGCGTAATAGTAGTTTATCTACACACGTATCATAAACCCTCTTTACTGCGTACAAAAACCGCACGTTACGATCAGCATAATGTTAAACTACTTGGTAAAAACTCATTTCTTATCTAAAAATGTAATTTTTCTACATATTATGACATTCAAATTTCGAACGCCGACGCCCGCCTGCGTGAAGTTGGTACTAAAGAACAAGCTAAACAACTGCAGAGCCACAATGCCGGTCAAACATGCGGTTCCTGAACACATCAAAGAGAGCTTATGATATGTGTGTAGATAAACTAGTGTATGTAACTGTACATAATTAGGCATTAAAACTCTCGAGTGATATTATTATGAACTCTCGAGTATTAATGCCCTCCATTATGTAGCAGTCACATAAACTACTATTATGTGACTGCTACATTATGGAGGGCATTAATACTCGAGAGTGGGTATGTGAAACGAGCCGAAGGCGAGTTTCATAATAATATCACTCGAGAGTTTTAATGCCTAAATTATGTACAGTCACATACACTAGTTTATCTACACACATATCATAAGCTCTCTTTGATGTGTTCAGAAACCGCATGTTCGACCGGCATTGTGGCATGATCATTGCTCTGCAGTTGTTTAGCTTGTTCTGTAGTACCAACTTCACAGACAAACTAGTGCAGCACGCAGGCGGGCGTCGGCGTTCGAAATTTGAATGTCATATTTTTACAAATTTTGGTACGTTATGGTCATAATGATCAATATTCAGATAAGAAATGAGTTTTTTACCACGAAGTTTATCATTATGCTGGTCGTAACGTGTGGTTTTTGGACGCAGTAAAGAGGGTTTATGATAGGTGTGTAGATAAACCATTATAAACAAGTGTTACAAACTTAATGAACAAACAACTAAATGAAATGAAATCTGTTTATTGTTTCTTTTTCTTACTTCCTAATTATAATAACGGACCTAACTCCCAAACTAGGGTGACCGTGTGTCAGGAGCAAGAGTCAAATCGGAACATAGTTTTCTGTTCATAGCTACGTAGGAACGTTCATAGTTACTTAATTACTTACCATAAAAATATCTTAGGATTAAATAAATTATTAATTTGTGTGTATTTATTTTCACTATGTATACAAAAGCGAGGAAGGGCTGACATTTTAGGCAAAATTTTATAATATTCAATAACAACTCTCACAGAGAACATACGACAATCAATAGATTACAGTATATTCTCTAATGATATGTAGTCTAAGCTATTTAGCCATACAATCACTTGCTTTTTATATTCATAATTACAGAGCGTACTAATATTCAAATTTATATTCTGTTTTTGTAATAGTTATATATGGTTACAGTTGTAATAGTTATAATATCGAACCGAAATATAATAATGCGGATCGTATTTTGTAATGAGCTCGATTTTTAACCCGATTACGGGAACGCCAAAAGGAGGGTTATGATGTTGACCGGTATGTAGCTGTGTACGAGTACGTGTGTTCATCTGTTCCCTCAGAACATCAGAACCAATTATCAAAATTTGATAAATGAGGTTGTTGGCAGCGTCTTCATCGTCCACTACCTACGTTACGTCACACTAAATTCAATATGGCGCCCGCTAGAGGCATATAATCATGTATAAAGAAAAAAAAATGATAAGGGGGTTACCGCAATGTCTTATGCCGATTCAGATTAGGAACCTAATTTGATGCGCAAAATTACCGTGACTTAAAACAAGTCTTGGTATTAGGTAAATAAAGCTCAATAAGGCGAAATGAAATGTAAATGGTTGCCATGGTGATTTTCTTGTTTTGAACCTAATTTGAATCGGAAAAAGATTGTGGTAACCCCCCAGTATCAGTTAAGTATCAAATTAAATTACTTTATTACCACATTAAAAAAAATTGCTTGCATTTAGTCGAATCATTAAAATAATTTCGGCCGTACGGTGGTTATACACACATATATGTATACATTTAAGAGAGCGCGATGTTTTTGAATTTATTGTCTTGTGATTTCTTTACTAGCGAAAATAACTATAAATTACGAACCTTTTAGCTTGCAATACATCTGATGATGGCAACATATTTGCTGTTTGTTTATCAACACTAAGTTTTCCTTCATGTGCGTTTTCTGTTTATTAATATCACTCAACCAATAAATGCCTCGCATTAACAAAATAGGACTAATATTTTAGATATCTAGCCACAATCGAGGCATTACCAACGTGCTATTCGGTAGGTACCGTTGGGAAAATCTGTTTGAGCGCCGATGAAAACCTATTACGTGTTCGATATTGCGAATCTCCGGTTTTATGATGTTATAATTAAAAGTGCGAATAACCTCAAATCTAGATGTGTTAGTACTACAGAATAGCAAAGGTGATTTGATTTACCTTTCTCAGTAGCCTTGACCTTCTACTCGAAAAATAACATTGTGTAAGTTTTAGCGCGCACTAGACAAGAAATTCGCGCGTTTTAGGTGATACGCTATTAAGAGTAATAAATAACGATATCGTAACTATAAGCAACGCTTATAATCTCTTAAAATATGAATTATGATTGACAACTTTCAGTTGAAACTGCGCAAATTGCAGGGCACAGGTGGCTTGTCTGATGGGTCTATCGGGCCAGGTATATCATGTCATGATTTATGAGTAGATAACGCAAAAGTTTCCAATAGTAAAAGTTCGTTTTTATTAGGGTTCCGTACCCGAAGGGTCTCAAACGGGACCCTATTACTAAGCCTCCGCTGTCCGTCCGTCCATCCGTCTGTCACCAGGCTGTACCTAATGAACCGTGATAGTTAGACAGTTGAAATTTTCACATTGAAATTTTCACAGATGATGTATTTATTTATGTAAATAATTTATTTATCTGTAAACCACATACAAATTTACGTGCATGGAATGTGAAACCCGCACCAATAACTTTGTAAATAACATTTTGCAATATAAAATCCAAACTTTTCACTCCACACCACCCCTAATATTGTAGGGTGGTACGGAACCCTTCGTGCGCGAGTTCGACTCGCACTTGACCGGTTTTTATTAAATGGTTTGTCAAAAGCATTTTTCTTTTTCTTGTAAAATTGTAGTCTTATACTTTTTTTCGGAGAAACTAGTTTATAAGAGCTTCAAATTAGTGCCTTGAAATTATTCTGGATCCATGTGCTGCGTTGATCTTCCACTTGTCTAAGAGACCCAAACAGAACAACTAACTAAAAGTTTTGCGTCGCATTCGTCTTCACTGCTCCGGAAAAGTGCCACATTAGTTTATTTTCCAAGTTTAGAAACAGACAGAGAGAAGGAGACTCTCGTAGATTGTTAACCGAATGGTGCGCTTGCGAATTTCTTGATTTGATTCGTTCCGCCTATAATATCTATGATTATGTAATTATGTTCAAAGATAATAATAATAATACCTTGGGCACTATTTACACACATTAATATAGCCCCAAACTAGGATTCCCTGTATTTTCGGTATTAGACAACGATACACATACTAATATAGATAAATATTATACTAAGATAGATAAACAACCATGACTAGGGTACAAACATCAGTTCTCAACAAACAAATATTTGGCCCCACCGGGACTCGAACCCGGAAGCCTTACCTTTGTAAGCAGGGTCACTGCCGACTCGGCCATTCGGGTCGTCATTTATGGCATGGATGGCACATATACATACATTGTAATTATTACCATATAATTATAATACATTTATGTACCTAAAATAATTCTAGAGTTATACGAGATAATGAGCACATGTCTATATTCAGTAAGTGAGTTGAGGTAATCTTCGATGCCAATAAATCTATTAAGTTATGCTCGTACTAGTATTTTTTTATAAAATCACATACATTGCTTTTGTGTCGTGGGAACCAGAAACAGCAACGTCACAAACATATAAACATCCAAGACCTGGGGTTTTTTTTCTCCCCTCTAGGACCTCGTTTGGGAAACACAGAGAGGTAATGGTTAAGACGCTATGATAATAAAGTTTCTTATATATATTTCATATTCTTTATTGCACAGAAATGTTAATGGTAAGGTAACAAAACATTTTATGAGCAAAGGCGAGCTTATCTCTAAAGAGAGATTTCTACCAGAAAACCTAGGCAGAACAGGAAAAGTTGTGCAACAGGATTCGAGAGTCCTAGTGCGCAATATAACTATATACCTCCAATTTTTACGTAACGAAAACATAATAATATAATAAATTGTCTGTTTACTAAATAAAGTACTAGCACAGAAACAAAACATTTATAAAGTATTTTTTTGTTTTAAGGCGATGATGGAATAAAAATGCGCTGTCGAGTGGAAGTGAGATGCAATAATTACTCGCGAATAAGAAAAAGCGGGATGCCAATAATGCACTCGCGACTAATCTGAAACAACGTAAGCGCCAAAACGTAAAAAAAATCATAAAAAATAAACTATTTCATGGAATTAACTTTCAAATCGAAAATCGTTAGAAATAACAATTTTTCATACATTGCAATTATCAAACAGTCATATTCACTTACTACTGCGGTGTAATAGGATAAAACCATAAAAAAAGGGTTGACTTTGTATTTATTTTCTATCGAGAAAATTTTATCCAAACATGTTTTCCAATTAAGAATCTCTAGATTATATAGTCAAATTACATATACCAGAAATTAATTACGATTTGCCCAGTATTTCCTGAAAAACACATGAAAACAGCACCCCATATTTATTTAATCAGCGTCTTAAAAGTGAAATGTGAGGGACTTAAAGCGCAGGTAAGTGCGTTCCACAGTCGGATCGCACTGATTCGCACTTAGCCTAAACGAGTGTTTGTAAGCGTCAGTGTTATGCCGAGGAGTTGAAAGAAGAGACATCCTGTGGGATCTCCGGTTGCTTTCCCTATTTGTGATGATAGTTTCCACACCATCACAGGGACTGACTATATTAGATGCACGTCATAGAATTTCATTATATGGTTGACCATTTCATGAAATGGTCAGAAAGGATTGAATGTCATGAAAACATGTATTTTTAAAAGCATTTTTATTCAGTACTAAGTGATATTTTAGTGATATACTTAGCTAACTAACAGTCTTCACCTAAGCTACCGCAGTGTTTTGCCCTAAAAACGTCTTCGTTCAATGAAACTTCACAGCATTAAATTATTAATTCTATGATATGGCCACGACAGATACATGCATCTTGCCACAAGTTTGTGCAACTGTGTCGATGATAGGTGATGTTCTAACCAAAATGTCCCGTTTTTAGCTAATTCAAATCTACCGCCCGTTGTCCCGCCACTCAAAAACGGACGATGCAAGATAGCATTAGCGAGTTCTTACTCACCTACCTATTTACCTAAGTGTACCTAAGTTAGGTACATACTTACCTAATATAGTGCTCTTTGAAATCTCCCTGGATATATTTTGCAAACCACCTTTCCATTCGTCCAAACTGTACTGTAGGTTTGTCTTATGTAGGTACTTGGCATGCTCTATTTGCCGAAACAAGTAAATAGAGCGTTATCTCTGTTACAAATATTTCATACAAAAGAAAAGGTAAAAAAAACTGGTGGAAACTGGTTAGGAGTAAAGGCGCGTTCTTGATAAGCCTACGTTTTGTTCTCTCAACTAAACATTATGTTTTGAGTAACTAGACAATTACGACGAGATCGGATATTCGGCTGCATATTTACCTAAAGTTATTTTTAGCTATAAAATTATGGAAGCTGCTTCTGAAATAATTAATTTTGAAAATCCCGGGATGCCAGGAGATCCAGGAGTGCATACCGTGTGTCCCGCCGAGCAGCCGGCCGAACAGCTGATACTGACCCAGGCGCCGACGTCAGTCGACTTGAGTACTAATAGTGTTATCAATAACGCCTCCTTCTCTCGGACAAAGGATAGGTATATAATGTACAGCGATGAACTTGGAAAAAATATGGGTTTACAACTTAGTCAGCGCGTGGGCCAGGCAATATTAAATAACTGTATGCCTGGCGCCACATATTCACAAATATTAAACAAAGTGTTGTCATCGCAGTTTTTAGAACCAACCACCCTAATTATTTTAATTGGTAGAAGGGAAAATGTATCTAAAAAACTAATTACTAAATACTTTTCCAAATTAAATTCTTTACAAAATGTAGATAGAATAATCTTGTTTGCGTTTCCCTTCAGCCAATCTTTGTCACAACATGAAAATCATATAAGACATGATTATAATACATTTATACACACATTGACATGTCGTCATACTGAAAAATTTCATTTCATAGACACCAATATTTGTATTGGAAAATATTTTTATTTGACTAAGGATAGGTATTACCTATCTAGGTTTTATACAAAACAGATAGCACAGTCACTATCTTATTTTATTTTGAACTCAGTCAAGTTTTTGACTAATGAAACGCCTGCTTCTATTGAGCAGTGTAATAATAATGACATGTACTCCTTGGAATCTGTTCCAAGCTCTTTAAATTAACCCATAGGACAACAGAGAGTAACTCTGGCAGTAATATTAATATTTGTATAAATATACCTTCATCTTGCCCATTAAATCAAGTTACTAGTAACGAAAAATGTAAAAGTAAGAATATTTTAAACGTGGTTCATCAAAATATACAGGGCATGTTAAGTAAAGAACTGGAAATTGAGTAATTCATGAACTGTAATAATATTGATATTTTATGTATAACAGAGCACTTTTTAAAGAGTTATCAGTTCATGTTCAACTTTAATAACCACCACGTTGCTAGTTCGTTCAACAGAAAAACAGCTGATCGCGGTGGCTCCTTAATACTTGTAAATAATAGTTTTAAATATAAGGAACGAGTTGACATAGTGAGCCTGTCTGTTGAGCGTACCATGGAAATAGCCTGTATTGAACTTGAACAACTTATTGTAATGAGCGTATACAGACCACCAGATTCATCCTTTGATTTATTCGAAAAGAAAATGGATGAAGTGTTGATTAAAATCAGCGATAAAAACATTTTTTTTATAATTTGTGGTGATTTTAATGTTAATCTGTTAGAGGATAATAATATTTGTACTAGATTAAAATCTTTATTTTTATGTCACAACATGAACTATCTGTTTTTGGAGCCTACTAGAATTACTGCAACATCTGCTACCTGCATTGACAATATATTTACTAACATTACGCCCATTTTCAAATCGGTCATCAATAAATTAACCTCTGATCACTCTGGTCAGATAGGTATATTCAATATTAAAATAAAAAAGGACCAAAAAGAGGATATTACATGTGTGCCCGTTAGTGACACTCGGCTTGAACACTACAGGAATAATATTTTAGATAAACTATGGGAAATACCATACAGTGACGATCCAAATTTGTTGTACAACTCAGTATTTAACCTTGTCAAAAATGAATATGATACGGTATTTAAATCAAAAACTATAAAAGTTAATAACAAAGCTTTGTTTAGTGATTGGGCGACAGTTGGAATTCATAGGAGCAGACGAAGATTATATGAACTCTATGAAGAGAAATCATATAACAAAAATACGGCTTTTCTAGATTATGCTCGTAGTTATTCAAAAATGTTTAAACGCGTTTGTGCCGTAGCTAAATCTAATTTCATTAAAAACAAAATTGAATCTAGTAGCAATGTAGTGAAAACGACTTGGCAAATTATAAACAGAGAGACTGGAAAGGCCAAAGCTACACATAATAACTTCAAGCTTAAGATAGATAACCAATTGCTAAGTACAGACCTAGAAGTAGCAAAAGCTTTCGAAAATTTCTTTACGGACATTCCAGTTTCAACAACCAAGTCTTTAAATTCATCTCCCGCTGCTGCCGAATCTATACTTAAACAAAACTTTGAGGAATGTAAAACAGATTTTAAATTTAGGCACGTAAATAATGAAGACATTGTAAAAGCGTTTCAGTCCTCGCGCGCGCGCTCCTAACGCAAACACGTACTAAGATGACTCCGTCTTCTTAAATTTTTAATACTGTGTTAATCCTAAACCCATCGCAGTGAAACAAACACCACTAGCTAAGGTTTTGGAAGATAATCAAAGCGTCATAATCAGTTTCATAAACAATCACACCAATCGTGCGTTAATCTCGAAAAACCAAAGTTAATCAGCCGTTACAGTGCTCAGTGAACTGTTGCTATCCAGTGCCCAGTTAGTCGGTGCGGCTGCGACCGGTGAGTCACCAACCGGTGCTGCGGCGCGACCGGCGAGCTATACAATCTGCCGCGTGAATCTCCGCCACACATCCACAATTTTCATCACCTCTGCCGTTGGGCACGTAGCCCAGCCGCTAACAGCCCGCTTCAAGTTACAAAGCTACTGACTTGAAATCCCAGCCGCGGCACTCTTTTTCTTTTTTTTTTCTTTTTTTTTATTGTTGTATATTTTGTTCTTGTCCGCACATAAATTTATATTTTTAACAATGAGCAAATGCAGGACATGTAGTTCGGCGATGACTGTCAAAAACAAAGCAACTTGCTCACGAAAAGGGTGTTCTGCAAACCACCACCTGAAATGTGTAGGGGTTACACAAGCAGCATATGTGGATACAAGCGCCACCTGGCTATGTCCTGACTGCAAGAACAAATGCTGCTATGGATGCTGTGAGTATACTGAAGAAGATGACAGAGTTATCTGCACGGAACCAACCTGCTCGCTGGTGTACCACTATCAATGTGTGGGACTGAAGGCGGGACCCCACGCTGCCTGGAAATGTCCCAGTTGCAAGGCAAACTTACCAAAGTCAGACAACACAAATACACCGGTCAAATACTATGACTACTCATTTGTTAATCTGCGGTCTGGCCAACAAAGGCATGCAGCCGCCGCCGCAACAACCACCCCTCAAGACATCAAGAATTATTTAACAGAGGCCAGACTGCGTGATATCTTGAAACAGGAGATGGCAGGAGCTCTACGTGTAACCATCAAGGAATTCATATCGGCTGAGCTAAAAAGCACCAACGACCTCATAACCGGACTTACCGATTCCATGAACTTCTTCAACGAACAATTTGAGAACATGAAGGTCATACTCGGAGAACATTCTAACACAATTTCAGCCTTGAAGATAGAAAACGAGAACCTGAAATCGGAAGTTAAAGACCTCTCCGGGAGACTTACAATTACAGAACAGTTAATGCGTGAATCCAATATAGAGATTAACGGGATCCCAGAGCACCAGTCTGAAAACCTACCAAATACCATACAGCAATTTACCAAGATTATTGGGAACCCACTAGAAGACAGCGAGATATTGTACGCCACCCGGGTTGCCAAGATGAACAAAGACAATATCAAGCCTAGAGCAGTGGTCGTGAAATTGAGCAGTCCCAGTCAGCGTGACTCGGTCCTGGCCGCCGTAGCAAAGTTTAACAAGGCTAACCCTAAGGACAAACTGAGCTCCACACACCTTGGCTTTGGAGGGCTTCGAGAACCAGTCTTCGTTACCGAGCACCTAACACCTGCAAACAAATCTCTACATGCAGCGGCTCGTAAGAAGTCCAAAGAGGTTGGGTATTCATTCGTCTGGGTTCGCAACGGCAAAATCTTCGCAAGAAAGGACACCACCTGTCAAGCTCTGCTCATACGAAGAGAAGACACCCTACGTCTAATGTGTTAGATAAGATTGGTGCGTTGTTGTTCAATTGTTATAATATTATTTTCTTTAAATTCGCTAGAATATTCTATCAAAATGTCCGCGGTCTTAGGACTAAAACCAACGACCTATTCAAAAATATTTCCAGCAGTGATCATGAAATAATTGTACTCACAGAAACTTGGTTAAATGCAAATGTCGCAAACTCCGAACTTATGGACTCAAGATACAAATCAAATCATAGATACAATATCCACAGAAGAGATCGCTTATGTAGTCTTAAACCCACCAAAGAAAATAAGGCCGACGGGGGAGGAGTCCTCATAGCAGTATCGAAAAAATATAAATCCACTCGCGTAACAAGCTGGGAGAGTAAAAATAGGAAATTTGAGGACTTATGGGTCACTATTGAGACCAAGACTGAAGGCTGCACAAAAAAGCTAGCCATATGTGCAGTATATTTACCATCCCCAATCATTTTCGACTCCTTTTTTGATTTTTTGGACAACGCTAATAGGATAATAAATTATGCCGATGAGGTTGCTATACTAGGAGACTTTAATCTAGGTTTCATAGATTGGAACAAAGACGCTAAAAACTTCCACATGATCCCCTCGAACTACGAAAGTACCATAGGATTCCGACTCGTCGACTTTATTTCAATGAACAACCTGTTTCAATTTAACTGCATCGGTAATAGGGACGACAACATTCTCGACCTAGTACTGGTAAGAGTTCCCCATGTGACCGTTGCCCGATCTCCTGATACCCTGAGCAAGCTTGACTCTTACCACCCTCCATTAGACATTCAGATTAGTACATCACGGCTCATCTACCTCAAACCAAACGTTGGATATCGATACAACTTCTTCAAAGCCGACTACGAAGGGCTAAAGCTGCAAAATGATCTGAACGAAATAGCGAATTGGTGCCACAATAATGGAATGGTCCTCAATGCAGCAAAATGCTACCACATAACATTTACCAATAAGAAAACCCCAATAGCTTCCACGTACACTATCAACAACATCGAACTCGAAACTGTCAGCGAAATGCGAGATCTCGGTGTAATGATGGAGCCCAACTTAAAGTTCATATCCCACATCAACACTACTGTATGCAAAGCTGCGAAAATGCTGGGCTTCCTAAAGCGCAATACAAAAGGTTTTCGTCTCTCCAGCACCAAGATCCTCCTGTACAATGCCCTGGTTCGCAGCCATCTCGAGTACGCCTCCGTTGTCTGGAATCCCGTCTACGCAGTTCACTCCGAAAGAATCGAACGCATTCAGCAAGCATTCACTAAACATTTAGCGTACAGCCAACCAGGCATTTCCCACAGGGAACATTATGAACGGCGATTAGACTACTTCAGAATGGAAACATTAAACTTCCGAAAAAATTTACAGGACCTCCTATTCCTGCATAAGGTCTGTAACAATAACTTGGATGCCAGTAACATCTTGAGTCAGATTGGACTGATAGTGCCTTACAACTATCCGCGCAAACCCATCCCTAACACTCTTCACACACCGCTATGCAGAACAAACATCTACAAGCACTCACCCATACCCAGAATGTGCGACAATTATAACATCACTAGTAGCCAAACCAACATAGACATATTTAATGATCGCTTGCTTGACTTTAGGAATAAAATTAAAATGAAAAATACTTGCATCTAAAATTGTCAAAAATTGTCAAATTTTTATAAATTTTAAAGAACATTGTAAATTTTATTAATTTAATACCTAATCTTAAGTTAAATTATTTCCACTACCTTAGCTTAATTACATAAAAATCAGAATTACTAGTTAGTACAAAAATGGTCAATGTTGTGCTCATCTATAATAGGCACTCATATAAGAACAAAACTGCAGAATTTTTTATTGTAATAATATGTATATGTGTGCTGTTGATGTGCCTAAATAAATAAATAAATAAATAAAGCGTTTAAATCCCTGGAAATGAAAAAGACAGCTGACGCCCATGGTCTATCAGTAAAAATTATTAGTTCCATTGTAGATTGTATTGCACCTCACCTTTGTTGTATATTTAATCAATGCATAGATAATGGTGTGTTTCCTGACTTGATGAAACTAAGTAAAGTTATACCTTTATTCAAAGCTGGTAGTACATCAGACCCCACCAATTTTAGACCCATATCGATACTACCAACGCTTAGCAAAATATTTGAAAAACTCATACTTAATCAATTGCAAAGTCATTTTTATCTCAATAATTTAATTCATATTGCTCAGTTTGGTTTCACAAAGGGTCGTTCAACAGCCGATGCTGGTGTTGAACTAATCGACAATATTTTTGATGCCTGGGAAGACGCAATGGATGCAATAGGTGTCTTCTGCGATCTATCCAAGGCTTTTGATTGCGTCCATCATGACACTCTTGTCAGGAAGTTACGCCATTATGGTGTAAAAGATCAGGCCCTTGGCCTTCTGGAGTCATATCTAACAGATAGGGTTCAGATGGTCGATGTTAATGGGAAAAGATCACCTGGGTCTTCAATAAGTATGGGCGTACCGCAAGGTTCAATTCTTGGTCCTTTCTTGTTTTTAGTATATATTAATGATTTACCTTACCTTGTTAAAGCAAAACATGGGTTAGTATTGTTTGCCGATGATACTTCTTTGATATTTAAAGTTAAAAGACAGCAATCAAATTATGACGAGGTAAACAATGCTATCTCTAGTATAGTGAACTGGTTTACTGTTAACAATTTATTACTTAATGAAAAGAAAACTAAATGTATTAAATTCGTGTTACCCAATGTGAACCCGGTAACTACAGACATATTTATAAAAGGACAGAGATTGGACCTTGTGCAGTCGACTGTCTTTTTGGGCATTACTTTAGACGCCAATCTACAATGGGATCCTCATATAAATAAATTGTCGAACAGACTGAGTTCAGCAGCGTTCGCAGTTAAAAAAATTAGAACTCTTACCGACGTAGACACCGCTAGACTAGTCTACTTTAGTTACTTTCATAGTCTAATGACCTATGGTATTTTATTGTGGGGTCACGCTGCGAATGCTAATAGTATATTTATTCTGCAGAAACGGGCTGTTCGTGCAATTTATAGATTAGGGCCTAGAGTGTCACTGAGGGAAAAGTTTAAAGAAATCAATATTCTGACATTTGTGTCTCAATATATCTATGACAATCTTGTGTATGTAAAAAGAAATATAACTAATTTTCAGAAGTACAGAGTGATATACACAATTTTAATACTAGAAATAAAGACAAGTTGGTTGCTTATGTAAGCCGACTACATAAAATTAGTAATTCTTTTAAAGGCTATACGCTATTACAATAAGGTCCCTACTGATATTAAAAACTTACCTTTAGACAAGTTTAAAATAATAATAAAACAGAAATTGTATAAAAAAGGTTACTATAGGATATCTGATTACTTAGAGGACAGATGTCCATGGGAATAGGTTGTTTGAGTAACAGGCTGTTTCGATATATAATTAGCATTCATTTTGTAATTTGACAATATTTTATGTTCGATTCAAAATCGATACTCGATCGATGGTTTCGGAACGGCCATTTTGAATTTGACAGTTGCTGCCAACAGAGCAGTTTTTTGATAACTGACAGACGAAAAGCCCTCGCGATGGAACGCGTATTGGTATAGGGCATTGAAATTAAATCGTAAGCCATCTGGAATTGTATTCGGGCTCCCCTCAGGATTGTCTTATAGCTGAGTGTATTGTGGTTCTCCGAACCAGATAAAGTTCGTATTTACGTAACACTGTGCGCGTCGAAGCTGGCCTGCCAGCCATACCTGGTTGGCTGAAGAACCTGTCTACCAAGAAGAGCCTAGGGTGCACCCAGGCCTTGCAGAGAGACAGGAGTTTGACGGGAACGAAGCACAGACCAGGTCAGATAGAATCTATTTACTTTAGCTCGGTGAATCGCCGACGTTCTTGCTTCTTGGCATCCGATCGCTACGCTACCTCGTAGCTATGGGCCCCTGCGAGGTCATCGGGTGCCGAGAGGCCTGAACATTTTGGTAGCAAGAGCGTGGTTTCCTGAGATTTGCAGCCGTCAAGGGCTCCAGGAACCCACGATTTGGGACTATCAACCTGTAGGTATAGGCGGTTATTAGCTAACTTGGTTTGTTCCTGTATCCACATAGATTGGTAGTATTGTAAGTTATAAGTCTATTGCTGGTAGTAGACAGACAGATATAACAGTTTTCCCTAAATGACCAGTTGTACTGAGATGTGACTCAGAATAGTAATTACATTACAGGTACATTGTAGGTGAATTGAAATTTGCATTTGAAGTACCAGTTACCAGTTAGTCAATCTATTAGTGGTCTAGTAATGCTAATGAATGTTTGGACATTGTTTTCAGTTTATAGCAATTTATAACTTGAACTCATATTGACTATCTGTGTGTGTTATATGATATAGGGAAACTAAATTGTTGTTTACAGAATTTGTGTAGATATAAAACTCGGTTTCTATTGTTTGGGGAAATCAGCATTGTTTAAGTTATAGATTAGGGTTCCCTCGTTTGTGTTGTAGACTGGAGGGTCCAATATAATTGAGTTACTGCAAATTGTGAGTAAGTATCGTTCCGATCATGTCGTTGTCTGAAATACAGAAGGGTGTTTCTAAGGAGCTCAGATGGTTTTCCTCCGCACACGGTCTGATAGACCGTTTAGATAGGCATGATGTGGTATTGGAGCGGTCTATGGACGTTAAGGAACGCTACAACAGGATGCTCGAATTGTCCGCGCAGGCGGAAGCAGTTGATGGTTGCGCACCTGACAGGCTGTCACGGTTGCTAGGGGATGTCGACCAGTGTATGGAGATGGCAGCTGCTATCACGCAGAAGGCTGCGGACATACGTAGGCAGCGCGAGTCCAGCCGTGGTGGTGACATTGAAGCACCTCTGCCGCATCAGGGATCGGGGACCAGGTTACCCGTTATAACTATGCCTACCTTTGACGGAGTGTCCGGTGAATGGATGAGCTTCATCAATCTGTTCGACAGTTTGGTGCACATGCGATCGGACATTACCAAGTCTGTCAAAATGGCTCAGCTGGTGGCAGCATTGAGGGGTGAGCCCAGGGAGCTGGTCGCTCATTTGACAGTTACGGAGGGTAACTATGAAACGGCCAGGCAATTGCTGGTCAGACGTTACCACAACAAACGGAGGTTGGCCGATGCCCAACTGAACCGTTTGTTTAGTATCCCGGTTGTGAACAAGGTCGGGGCCATACAGACGGAGGTTTTGAACCCGTTGTTGTCCGTCACCAAGGCCCCAGAGAATCTTGGACTTCCGGTTGGTGAATGGTCGTACCTATTGCTGTACATTGTACTTTCCCGACTACCCGCTGACGTGCAGACTCGTTTCGAACAGTCTCACGGGAGGTCGGCCGAGGACCTGCCCGCCTTCTCCGACTTGGTCGGATTTTTGGAAGAGGAGGCTCGACGGGCAGAGAATTTGGGGTTGACGGTCACCCATCCTTCGGAGCCACAGAGAGCTGCCGGGAGCGCTGTGAGTAGGGGCCCTCCGACGAGGAAGGACCGCACCAACCGGCAGTCTTATGGGACTGTGAGTGCATTGACCCCACATAGTGAGACCTGCCCATGTTGTAGGCAGATTGGCCATGCTGTGGCCGATTGCAATAAGTTCGGGGAACTTAGGGTTGAGGGACGGCGCCGGATGGCCAAGCAGCGGAGCTGGTGTTTCCTGTGCCTCGGGCCACACATGGCTAGGGACTGCACGCGCACAAAATTGTGCGGATATTGTGGTGGGGCCCACAACAATCTGTTGTGCATGAACCGGTCCGGCCAACAGCCACCACAGGGCCGTACCCAGGGTGACACGGCATGGGGCCCTGAGAATTCGTTTGCGACTCGGAGCGCAACTCAGGAGCCAACGTCCCCACGTCCACAGGGCCGTACCCAGGGTGATACGGAATGGGGCCCTGAGAATTTGTTTGCGACTTGGAGCGCAACTCAGGGGCCAGCATCCCCACGTGCACAGGGTAGTACTAGGGTGCGGGGCCGCACTCAGGGTCATCACATGGGGGCCCTGAGTTTTCGGTTGCGACTCAGCATCCGACTCAGCGGGCAATGGGGCCACAAGCACGCGGCCACCCAGGGATGCAGGGCCGCACTCAGGGTCATCACATGGGGGGCCCTGAGTTCTCGGTTGCGACTCAGCATCCGACTCAGCGGCACATTGGGTGTGTTGAGCAGGCCGTAACGGGCGGGTGGCATGGGACAACTTCGAGCTATGCGGGTGCGGTTCGGACGCCGCCTCAGTTGTCGCCCCGCTCGTCGCCTCGTCCTCGTCGGTCGCATGTGATGTCCCCCCCGCTCATGGAGCGGCCACGGTTGAATTCACGCCCACAACCCTTCGGGGGGCGTCGTAGGGTGGCAATGGAACCGGCGCGTGGGCCATTTGTACAATGGGACCCTCTAGCGTATAGCTGCCTGCCTGATCGGTTGCAGGCACAGTGGGGCCCCGGGGGCCCTCGCTAGGAATTTGCGGCCCAACAATTTGTTGCCCCCCAACCGGAGTCGGTGGTGTTACCGATCGCCTCTGTGCTTGTTTGGGATTTGGCGGGCAACCCAACATACGTTCGCGCCCTATTAGATTCTGGAGCTCAGGGCTGCATTGTATCGAACGATTTAGCGAAATGGTTGGGCCTCAATATAAATAATGTATCGCTGCCGAGGAAATTGGTCCCTGCTGGGGATTACAGGGCAACCCTTCACGGGTTTTGTGATGCCTTTGAACGAGGGTTTGCGGCAGCGGTTTATTTGCGAACCGTCACCTCCACCGGGGAGGTCGACGTGCGTTTGGTTTTGGCAAAAAGCAAGGTAGCGCCTATTCGGACAAGGATGACGATTCCAAAACTGGAACTGTCCGGGGCTGCTCTTTTGACCAAACTTTTGAATCACACTCTAACAGTGTTGTGTGGGTCAGTGGTTTTGGAGGATACGGTGTACGCGTGGACGGACAGCCAGATTGTTTTGTGCTGGCTGAAGGCTTCGGTCCATACCTTAGAGGTTTTTGTTGCGAACCGTGTCTCCCAGATTGTGTCGTCTGAGGTCCCACTGACTTGGAGACATGTACCAGGAGAATTGAACCCGTCTGATTGTGCATCCAGGGGATGTCGGGCTCCTGAACTCGAGCTCGTTGCTGATCTCTCGACAGAGGCTTTCATTGCTTGTTTGGATAGGTTTGTTTCTCGAAGGGGACTTCCAACTTTGATCCGCTCTGATAACGGCACTAACTACATCGGTGCGGAACGATGCTTACGAGAGATAGTCAACTTTTTGAATGTAAATAAAGTGGATATTGGAACGGCCCTCTCCCGTCGGGGTATACAGTGGACCTTCAGCCCACCGAGTTGCCCCCACTGGGGTGGGATTTTTGAGGCCGTAGTTAAGTCAGCGAAGACGCACTTAGGGCGTATAGTAGGTCAGACCGCGCTGACTTTTGAGGAGCTCGTGACATTGTTTTGTAAAATCGAGGCCGTTCTCAATTCGCGACCGTTGTGTCCGCTCAGCTCGGATCCAAATGACCTGGAGGCTCTGACCCCAGGCCATTTCTTGATAGGACAGCCACTTAACGCGTTGCCCGAGCACCCCTTCGAGGGAGTGAAATTGTATCGGTTGTCAAGGTATCAGATGTTGCAGCAGTTTACTCAGAATTTCTGGAAGCGTTGGTCGCTCGAGTATCTGCATATCTTACAACAGCGCCTTAAGTGGACTGACAAAACCAGCCCCCCTAGTGTTGGTGACCTCGTGCTGGTTAAGGATGCTAACCTACCGCCACTACGTTGGCGCAGGGGGCGCATTGTTAACTTGTTCCCTGGCAAGGACGGGACCCCCCGGTCTGCAGAGGTTCTAGTAGGAGGCTCGGTACTAAAACGAGCGGTAGCAACGTTGTCTCGGCTGCCCGTAGATTAAGGGACAGGTGGGTGCCTGTCCGGGCGGGTGATTGTTCGATTCAAAATCGATACTCGATCGATGGTTTCGGAACGGCCATTTTGAATTTGACAGTTGCTGCCAACAGAGCAGTTTTTTGATAACTGACAGACGAAAAGCCCTCGCGATGGAACGCGTATTGGTATAGGGCATTGAAATTAAATCGTAAGCCATCTGGAATTGTATTCGGGCTCCCCTCAGGATTGTCTTATAGCTGAGTGTATTGTGGTTCTCCGAACCAGATAAAGTTCGTATTTACGTAACACTGTGCGCGTCGAAGCTGGCCTGCCAGCCATACCTGGTCGGCTGAAGAACCTGTCTACCAAGAAGAGCCTAGGGTGCACCCAGGCCTTGCAGAGAGACAGGAGTTTGACGGGAACGAAGCACAGACCAGGTCAGATAGAATCTATTTACTTTAGCTCGGTGAATCGCCGACGTTCTTGCTTCTTGGCATCCGATCGCTACGCTACCTCGTAGCTATGGGCCCCTGCGAGGTCATCGGGTGCCGAGAGGCCTGAACATTTTATTTAAAAAAGGAAACGCAAAAGATGCGACGACTGTGGAGTTTCTTCGGTGAGCTCTTCTCCACAGATTCCGCCATTGTGTTAGTGAACTCACCCAAAAAAATGTAATGACGGATCTAAGTGATGTAACAACATCCTATGGAAATAAATGATTTTTGATTTGATTTGATTTGATTCATAACTAATCTGATGCATACAAGAAAGAAAATTAACCAAATTTGATTCATTACAATAATTTTAATAGGTATATGAATTATTCTAAATATAGTTAACTTATTGTCCTGACGTTGTTCAGGATAATAAGTTAACTATATTTAGAATTACGCACAAACAAACTTAAAAATTCTCGCACTGTGAACACGGTCTTAGCGTCGTGGCGCTCACAATCAGTGCATTTCTTTGCCACTAACTTATCTCGGCGAAAAGAGTATAGGTAGTATCAGTACCTCTGTGAACTCGCAGTGCATAGGATCGCCCAGCACGCTCCCGTCCGCCTGCTTGTACCCCGCGTAGCTGATCAGCTGACTGTTCCATATCCGGTAGTCGTGGTTCGCGTCTATCCGCTGCGGGAACATCGTGATCGCAGACCTGGGAATCACAACGGCTGTTGCACCAACTGCTGCACAAGTTTCATTACCACTACAAGAGGGGGTGGCCTCTCTCACTCACCCTATGCGGGAAAGAGAGGAGGAGTTCTTGGCGCATCGTTACCCTAACGAGAGATTGCGACGAGCAGTTAAATGTGAGTAGACATTACAGTAAGAAAATACATACTTTAATAAATGAATAGCTTCGGTGGAATCAGATTTTAATTATGGCCTTTTTACCTATAAAGAATCTGCACACAGGTCAGTTAACTAAAGCTGGCACGTTCACAGTACTCACACTAATGCAATTTCACTATACAGTGTGTTTAAAATGAATAATTTTATTTTATTTAACTGTTTTGTTACCGTACCATTAAGATTTCTGTGCAATAAAGAATATGAATATGAACTGTCTCCTTCATACTCATAAGTTTGACCGTGAGAGACAGGCAGACTATTCTTGATGCCTATGCAGTGCAACGTCACGCCGCGCGTTTATACACAGCCACTTAAATATGTTGAACGTACCAGCTTTAGTTAACCGAACTTTTTTTTGACAAGTATTAAAGTCGGTATACGTCGCGCCACACGTTATGAGCGGTGGCCTTGAATGCGCAGTAGTCACTTTCAATACCTGTAATTTCCGCCAACGCTCTTAATTCGTGGCGCGAGGCATACATACTGCGACCACGTCATGTAACGACACATCGCTGAAACGTAAAAATTGTAGACTTCTGACTACTTGTTTATCTACGTTGCAGATTCTGAATCTCGTAGAATTCGCTTTATATTATTTACATAGCACCACACGAATCAGCATATTTACCTTATATTTCCTTTGTTAGTGCTGTACTTGATGTGGTTGCAAAGCGCCTCAAACATGCCGCTCGTCGTCGTCACTTGCCTACAGTCGAACACCTGACAACAACAACTTAGATGACACTTGTATTTTAAATCTATATATATCACAATATAGTTAAACATACATTAAAAAATATTATCCTCAGAATATGTAGGTACCGTCAAAAATAGTAATTAACTGAATTTATTAACAATTTCAATCAATAATCGTACAAAATAATAATTTTTACATTAACATAGCGTCACGCCTTTTCCCTTACAGGATGGCAGAGGCACAATTGTGCCGACTTTGAGACAGTTATTCAATACTGACAGGGGGCTAGCCCATCGCCGCAGCTATAGAGGAATGAAGGTTACCTCACATGTTTTCCATCACCATTATAACGTCCGTATAATATACCTACTAAAGATAAATTATTTAATTGTTACATGGTCAGGAATCGAACCTGCATCTCCTGTGTGAGAAGCAAGCGTGAAACCCAGGAGACCACGGCGCTCTTTTAATAATTTTATTTGTTATTACATAATTAAATGTACGATGATGTCCGATGGACGAATGATATAATCGTCATAGTGGATGCTTGTAGTGCAGGCAAATAAAACGAAAAAATCCCAAACCCATTTTGGAACATCGAGCTGAAATTGGTGGGAATGTTGAAGAATAGTGTTCTTAGCTCTGATTGATATCCTAAAGTTCCCATAAAATCCATCTTGGGGAAAATACGCCATACTGAAACAACCGAATTTAAAGCATAGCGGCTGAACCGAGAGTCGGATTGTATTAGTTTTTGCGCCAAATTACTGAATTCAGGCTGTTTTCAAATCTATTTATTATAATATACAATTTGTATAGTAGCAACTGTGGCTCTAGGTGATCTCCGATTCTTAGAAACTGAGAGACAACGCACTTCGTTTGAAAAAAAATAGGCCTAAGAAGCAAAAATTTGGCAGAAGTTTAAAACTCCAAGACATAAGTTCAGTTTTTTTTTTTATTCTTCCTCCACACGGGAGAACATGGGGGTTAAAGTTTGTAGGAAAATCTAAATCAGTTTTTTTAACATCACAGTAAAACCAAATCGAAGATGGAATTTTTCGGGAACTTTAGGGTATCAATCAGAACACTTTGTAATTTCCAGTAATTTTTAGCTTGAGGTTTGAAATATCCGGATCAAAGTCTATTATGCCTACATTATTGGTGGATGGGGGATGCGCGGGACCAGAGTAATAAAGGGCTGGTATTTAATCGCACATCAAAAATACTGATTAGCGCAGCAAAAAAGGATCAGGAAAACACTTTTTATGTTTTAAATATTTAATGAGTACTTAACTTTATGTTTTAAGTATTTTTTGTTGTTCCTACATGTTCACCATGAGCTTCGCTTCGCTCACCCCCTTTACCCTTCACCTAAGCTACCGCAGCAAATAAAAGGCATATTAGCTGTGCAAATCTGTATTTTTGATGTGCAGTTTAATATTTCCCGTAGTAAAGAGGAAGCTTGAAACCGAGCAGCAAGTGTTCTTAAATCTGTTCAGTACAATGAGGATAATTGCTAAGAAACGCCATTTGTAGCTACCACCCCTATCATAGTTGTGTTAGTAAATTGAGATTATACATATAGGTAATATTAATAATTCTGAAAATTAAGGTCATATCTACGGAGCGACTCCAAGAGTCTGCTCCCGAATTCTCAAGGATATACGTATTAAGATTTTGCACATAGTTGTTTCCCCCCGCCGACTTTCAGAGGTCGGCGGAAGGAAACCCTTTCTGTGTAAAGAGCCGAAGAGAGTCTTCGTGGAATACATTTGGTATGATATGGAGAGAGAATAATATAACACGTTTCTGAGAAGACAAGCTGGAGGTTATGGAATGGAAAATACAAAGATCATTCTGTACCCCGTCGCGCGCTTGATTTCATGCCACCGTTTACCAAACTTTTCTTTTTTAGGGTTTCGTTATCTCAGAAGGAGAAATCCTTATAGGATCACTCGTGCGTCTGTCCGTCCGTAGGTCACAGGCAATTCACTCAGAACGTATTGGAACGATGAAGTTGAAAATTGGTACACATATCAATATTTGTTACCCAAAGAAAGCGATGCATTGTAAATATATAAATATGGTATATAGGGGCCACTTTTTTTTTCATATTTCGCCTCAACTGAAGTGACAGTGGTTGACAGGTAAGAAGAGGTAAAGGTTTCGAATAATATACTGATTGCATAAAAGCTGATTGATGAACGAATGATAAATGTATGGGTATTTATAAAAAAATACCCATACAAGCAAACCACTGCAGGTGGCTTACTCTACTAATCTAGATGACACTGTTAACCCCATTAAAGTCGAAAAAATAGGGAGTCAAGTTTTAAAAATAGATATGCACTATGTTTTACACTACTCATCGGAAATATCTGTGGACCTCGATGGGATGCGCGTGGATGGAAACTATTTGTGGACGTCATTTGGACTGGTCCATAGATATTTACGACGGGTAGTATCACATACATATACATGTCATTCTATGTTTTATTTGTTCATAGTCAAGGATCAATATTTCATGGTTTGGCTGAAGGTCGAAGAAAAATAGGCACCGATTTTATCCATTGGTTTGCCACCCCCCATTCTTACCACTTTTCGAAATCCAAATCACGACCGAAGAGGTTATTCACTTCAATAGTTTGTCGGCGTCGATGTTATTTTTATTTAATTATTTATTGCAGTTTTCTGTTGTTTGCTGTCGCTACAAAATAGAACATAGATTTCATGATTCCGCTGTTACGAACATCTCGCTTTCGTTCTCCTTCACATCAACATACGTGAACACAGCTATAATACCAATAATACATAGTCTGATATGGATAGAGTATAGAATGGTTTTTATTTAGCTTCATATTAATTTTTATTTAAAATATTCAGTATCATCATGGTATTGGGAGCGCATTTAAAATTGGCTTGTGTTTAAACGATTACCAAAAAATTCAAATCTTTACTATCAAAAATTCCAAATAACTGCCAGAATGGATAAATGATCACCAAATTATGTTCGGATAAATCATCAACAAACTTCTTTTTATGTTTTGTGTACTTACTTAAGTTTATGTTTTAAGTATTTTTTGTTGTTCATACATGTTCAACCTAACATGAAGGATAAAGAGGGATTCGCTTCGCTCACCCCCTTTACCCTTCACCTAAGCTACAGCAGTATTTTGCCCTGATATTTTCTGCAACTTTTGGTGATCATTTACCCATTTTGGGTAAGAAGAAATTATTTTGGTGATCATTTAAATTGTTCTCTTCAAAATTGTACTAATGTGTTATTGAAAGGTCTATAGTTAGGAATTTAGTTGTCTGATAAATTTCGACTTTACCTAATTTCAACTCCGAAGCTAATTAAGCAAAAGAACGAATGAATTAATACCGTTACAAAGATGAGCTAGTCACGAAAGGAAACAAGCAATTAGACTGAAAGATTGCAAATTGACGAGCGGTCGTCGAATAAAATGAAATGCCTGCCGCCGTTGCTTTGATAAAAAATCACAAAGAATCGAATTGACAAATGAAACTGAATCGAAAATTGGATAGAAAATGGTATAAAACACAATAGAGCAAGCGCGATAAAAATCAATTATGCCTCTTAGTCTCAAGGGCCGTTAACTGGCAAGCAAAAGCTTGAACTAAATGAATTTGTCCGCTCTAATGAGAAAACTCTTATTCAGTGGAAAAAAGATAAAAAAACCGGTCAAGTGCGAGTCTAAATCGCGCACGAAGGGTTCCGTACCACCGTTCAATGGAAGCGATGGTGTGGAGTGAATAGTTTGGATTTTACACAGCAAAATATTGTTTACAAAGTTATTGGTGCGGTTACTTTCACACTCTATGTACGTAACCAGGTGCATCCATAAGTTTGTATGTGGTATTGTTGTATGGGAGCCCCCTTAAATATCTATTTTATCCTGTTTTTTAGTATTTGTTGTTATAGCGGCAACAGAAATACATAATCTGTGAAAATTTCAACTCTCTAGCTAGCTAGGTTCTTGAGATACAGCCTGGTGACAGACGGACGGACGGACAGCGAAGTCTTAGTAATAGGGTCCCGTTTGGAACCCTTCGGGTACGGAACCCTAAAAAACGGGCAATTAGGCAGTATAGTGTTCGCTCAGTTTGTTTCGTCTGACGGAATTATGTCATAGGAAAACAAACTATGGTATTGTTCAGCGCTTTTGTTGCTCAAGAGGGTTTTCCTTTAGTGTAACGAGAGTCTCTTCTAGTTGATAAATGAGGGAGCGACTCATTAAAAATAAACCTAGTTGTCTACCCGTGTGGTAAGTATTTCCTGCTTCCTTCCAGCGTATAATACTCATACGTTGTTTTCTGAGCTAATCATAACACTTGCATTCAGCTTTTGTGCGAATGTTTGAAATACAGCCATTGTCGTGCGCGGTATGCAGATACATACTGTTTCGGGATAAATTCTGGCTGGCTAGTCTGGCATGTATGTAATATTAACTCATTGGTGATATGACACATAAAATGTTATTAAGTCATTTATGATCCTTATATGCTGCGAGAGAGCACTAATGTAATGATAAATGGTCCAATTTGTTTAATTTATGTCAAACGATATCACTTTTACTTGTCTCATCTCATCACTATCAAGATAAGATTTTATAACTCGTCTCGAAAAGACAATGCACGATAACTGAGTGGGATAAAAAATATGTGTGTTTGTTTAATAAGACAAATCCCATACATATTGACAGAAGAATATATATATTTTTATAATATTTAAATTATTCTGGGGCCGCCAGGTCTGAACTCAGACTAGGGGCCCATTAGCTAGCATGAAACAAGTTATAGTTAATATTTCTAACCAGCACTCCTATTTTAGTATCCCAGCTTACACATAGCCAGATTAAAATACTGATCAATTGATGTTTTAGAATAGAGGGGCAAATATCCCTTAAAACTGTTTTACGTCCAAAAGATCAATCGAATTTGTGTTTTGTATTGATAAAATAAAGACAGATCAGAAGAAAGCGAGTCGTAATAAGACTAACCTGCAACTTAGACCACTGTATCCTCCCAATGCACCGACTGGCATTCCTCCAAGCCAGCTTGCATCCGAAGACCAGTTCTGTAGTGGTCAGCTGGTAGGTGCCAGTCTTGGCAACTTCCTCCTGCACTGCGTTCCATCTTGCCTCGTGGGCTGGCGTGTTGGCTCTGGGGGCAAACAGTTGGGGTTCAACATTTATTGGGTTAACGCTGTTTGCTAACGAGCGGATTGTACGTTCTTTCTTCGGTTACACCTTTTACTCATCAGTCAATTTCTCTCTCGATTACGGGTGGTTATCGCAGCGCGTGCGCTTTCTGACAAATGATACGGCATTTTCGGTTTGAACGGCTTTTGTCGCGAAGTATTCTTATTCATATTCTTTATTGCTCAGATAATATATAGATACAAACAGTCAAGAGATTTCTTCCAGCAAACCTAGGCAAGACGGATGAGTTTATGATACATGCCAGTCCTAGTTCGCAATAAAACTCTATACATTCGTACGAAAATTACTTTTAAAATATAAATAAACTATACAAAATAAAAAATATATATACCTCAACTAAATACAATTCAATAGACAGCATGCACATTGTTTAATATTTATGCTTCGGAACGCACCTCGGTTTTTGTTGCGCGGATCGACCTCGAGTGATCGGGACATCACTAGCTAGCTGTCACTTGCATAGAAAAAAAATGACTAGCTAGCTGTCACTTTTGCACGTGGAAAAATTGTCGGCGTCATGCATGGGGGCTTGGCTGAATGTTATTTGTAATAATCACGGAACAATCGTCGGGAAATAAGCAGATTTCACGTCATCGTAGTGAGTGCTTCGTGCTGTGAAAGGTTGAAGTGGTTAGGTCACCAATTCGTCGCGTTCGGATAGCGACCCTTGTAGTCGGCAGCATCACGACGGCAACAGCAGCGGGCTTCGACGCGAGTAAGATTCGACTCCCAACACCCCCCACCCTTGTGTTCCTCATCCCGTACTCCTGCCTCGAATTGAGCTTTCGAATGCCGGTCCACGGCGTCAAGGTCTACTTTGTGACATTCCACTGAAAACCAACCCTACCAAGATTCCACCCCTTTCGGTTGAGGCGTGGATTTAACACACATATATGAACTATAATATATTAATATATACCTCCACATATATGTACCATTTATGGAAGAGCACTTACAATATTTTCTTAAAAGTGAAAATTGAGGGAATTTCGCTAATAGCGAAGGGAAATGCGTTCCACAGTCGGATTACCCTGAACTTAAACGAGTTTTCGTAAGCGGCAGTGTTATGCCGAGGAGTTGAAAGGAGATACACCGTGTGGGTTCTCGATTGCTATCTTATATATTTTTGTAGCCCTGTATTTTAACGAGGTTTAACAAAGTTATTTGTTTTCCATATTATAAAATCAGTGCATTATCAAAACGTTTCTATTTGAGAAGTTGCTATTCCACGATTTTGCGCAAAAGTGCGATTTCTTTCGTATTAAAAATGGAGTCAGATGACCTGTGCGAAGAGCAGTATAGTAGTCTTGTGTCAGTCATGTACAAAGACCGAATAGGAAACGTTACTGTGCAATGAACGAAAAGAAACGTTTCCCTATGCTAATCGGACATTCGGTCTATTAGGACTATTAGGACATCGCTCCGAGAGAGCGGCGGCGGGCGGGAGGCATTGAGCCATACCGACTCGCTCTCGCACACATAGACACGGCATTGACATCTTGACTAGAATGACAGCCTGTTTAAGTATGTAGGGAAATCATAACTTTTTATTTCTGCTATGCAAACAGACACATAGAATTGTATAAATATGTTAATATTATCAGAGCATAATATTCTTCAAGTTTCTGCTCTGATCGAAAAGAAAGGTTAACCTAATAGCTCCATTATCTATTCGAACCTACGTCATACATAATAGTACTAATAAAACTGTTAGATCTTACTGGTACACTGACTGAAATGTTCTAGTACGGAGCGCTCTCTGATGACGGAGCAGGCATATTTTTTTATTCATAAGATCCAACGTCCTAATAGTACTAATAGAGCTGTTAGAGTGTACTAGTATACTGACCGAAATGTACTAGTACAGAGCGCTCTCTCTGATGAGCAGGCACATGACTACAGTATAGCGATACATGTTTTGGTTTTGCACCAACAACCTATGGATATTCTTTTTTTGATATTAATTTTTAATGGTCTAAGCTCCGTTCCGTATTTGTTTGGAAAAGTGACAGTTCCGTTTTCTTGTCGTGGCAAGTTGGTCTCCCGCCAGCTAACGAGCGAACGAGTCGTTTGCAGGGTTATGCTGCGGGCTGCCGAGGTGGCGTTCTTACAAGCCAGCCGCTGATGAGACGAGTTCTGGTCAGCCGATTCCAAGGTAAATTATTTGAGTAATACGTGAATACCTAGTGAAATCCCCTCGCCGTCGCGAAATATGACAAGTGATCCACGAACCACATGGCCTCCTTGGTATCTACCTCAGTAGGTCCGCGCTCTTGAAATCCCACGTCCACTTAAGTTCCCATGTAAGCCAACCGCTGGTGGCCAGCTTTAAATAGTAATACTGGATAGGGAGGAGATCTACTCGTACTGGCTATGCTGTGACTCACCTTCTTGACATAGTCATAAGTTAACTCGATCATTCTAATAGTGGCCAGTTGACGTACAGTTCTCAAACCCTCTGTCCTAAGTAGAGAGTTATTGAAAAGACCTTTACAATTGGGTTTGAGATCTGGGCGTCGACGCAGACCATATTTCCCTTTAGGCTAAGAAGCTTTTTGTAATTATTAGGGCAAAGGGTATTATTTTTGGATAAATTTTATGTGATCATTATTCCATGAGTGGAGAACAATATTATCGATTGTTTTTGTTTATATTTTAGGGAATGTTTAACACACTGAGCGCCAAGGACACCTGAGTCGAAGGCGGCGGAGAACTATATCACCCGTGTTACATTTGTCCTTTGGCATAATATTTGATGTGACCCGGGAGGTACACATGAGGCTGGGCATGTTAATGATTTGGTAATTAGTTGGGCATGAATTCAGTTGTTTTTAGAGAATGTTGTGGTAGTACCATAAATTGTGTAGTTGAAAAGACCATGCGTCCGATAGATAGACCAACTGGCGTGTCGGTTTTTTCTTTTGATCCCGCTTACGAGGAAAACGACCCGCAGTTATATTTGTTTGTATAATGGAAGTTAACATTTTTTTTTTGTATTCCTAATGTATTCATTAGTCGAAAACAATTAAGATCTACTGTATAATGTGCTCTTTATTTTTAAGAGAGGTTTACTTTACCAGTGTGTATTTTTTTGTAAAGCTGTGATGGACTATGATTGACTTTTCATGCGGATTTTTAAATGGAGGGCGCTTACCAACCTTTAATTTTGAATTTGCCTAGCGATTTTGATCAACAAGCCCGGGATGAGTTGACTTATGAGATGCTTGAACGGGGAGGTACCTGGGTGGCGGATGACGATGACCTAGTGTGGCGCATGACGATGACCTAGTGTGGCAGGTGGAGCACTGGAACAGTGAGCTGCCAGCTGAAGAGGTGGTGACCTTCAATGGAGACATTGAGCAGGAGTTGCAGACCGTCTCATCAAAATTTGGTAAGCTACAAAATAATCTTAATGCACCAGAAGGAATGCTGTGCTATTATGAAGAGCTGGATTTCCAAGCGCTGGCTCACCACCTGTACTACCATCTGAACTGCATCCACACTACACAACCCAGTGTGTATGCCTAGCCTTGCTAGACCACCTCACCTACTACACTCTGGAGCACTTCGATGAGTTGTTGGACCTTTGTGAACGTGTATAAGCTGGACAGAGCGGTGGGAGTCGTGGGTGTCGCCTAAGGGAGTCCTGCAATTTACCCAAGTTCACCGTCGAGGACATTGACGTACTTAGAGAGATTGTTGACGATAGTTCAGCTGCCGGAGACGTCAGCTCAATCTGCGGATGGAGTTGGCGATGCCAAGGTAACCTGCAGGGAGCATCTTCGTACCTGTGTAGACTCTTTGCATGAGGGATGTGACGCAAGTCAATATCATTTTGTTTTTGTTGTTGAGGAGGAAAATTTTGATTCGTGGCCCGAATTAAAACAATCTTGTTGTGATGGCTATGTGACTTCAGATTTCATTTGTGAAACCGAATCAGAACCATTTTATTGTGAAGATTGTGGGGGTTCGGATTCAATTTCTGAAGATGAGTCGGAGCCATTTTGATGTTGGTGGAGTGGCTGGTGTAGACGTTGACTTTGAAAAATTGTCGGCTGGAAGGGAGGCTAGTGTTTTAGAAAAGGGGCCAATTAATTTTGTTCTTTTGCCACGGGATGAGCTGGAATATGAAGTGCTTGTGCGAGGAGGTTTGCGGGTCCCGGAGAAGTTCGACATTGTCAGGCAGGTGGAGCAGCGGAATGAGGAGTTAGCGACGAATGACATCATTGACTTGGATAGAGATAGTGAGGAGGAGATTCGGATGATTTTGTGATGAAATTCGGTCTTCTTCATGGCACTTTGAGGAGACCATGCTCATTCAAGGATTTTCTTCGCGTGCAAGTAAGGCATCATCTGTTCCAGAGGTGAGATCGGTTTCATTTCAATTGTCCTATCAAGCATTCTTTATTCTTTCTTTATACTTTATACTTTATTGCATATACACATTAATGGACAATTACATTCTTACATTCTTCTTTGTTGTGAGGATATCTCGAGTACGCGTTGGAATGCCTAGATGAGGCCATAGCTAACTTCCGCATTGCAGAGTCGTGGATCGAGTTGCACACCCGTGGTTCAGTCGGCTGGAGGAGTCAACTTTTTACTTCAGTATAGAAAATTTAACTACTGATGTCTCTGTCCCTATAGCTGGTAAAATTGTTGAGTCACCTGCAACTTGCGACGTCGTTATCCCTAGTGCTCGTCAATCGTCATCGTAAGTTCAATAGTTTCAGCCTTATAGCAAGGCCTATTATATGTTAGCATATATATTTTGAAAAATTGAGGGCAATGGCATGTGCATTCGGCCGTTTTCATTAAACTATGATGTAAGAAAATATTTAATGACCCCTTATTACTTATTTATAGTAATCGTTTGAACATTTTGAGCTGCCTACAAGTCAGAGCCCGAAAGTGGTTTTTTAGATGGCACGTAATAGTTGATAATATATTATATATGCCACCCCTTTAAGATTATTAGTCTTCGTCATTATTTATAGCTCTTGGACTATTATTTCAACTAGCTTTTGTAATTTATTCGCTACCTTAACGCAACTGTCATTTCTTAGTTTTTATAAGACCTTATTTTTGAAGTTTGATTGTATTCGCTTCTGCCTCTTTGTGCCTAAATTGACGTATGTCCTCCGCTGCGCCCCACTATGGAAATACCCTTCTTCCCTTTTATTTCTCGATCACCTAATACAAAAAACCCTAACAGACATCCTAAATTGCAGTTTCGATGACAACAGCTGGACGCAGGCATGCCTGCCTATAAGACACGGTGGCTTGGGGATCCGAAATATATCAGATGTCGCGCTTCCAGCGTTCCTATCCTCGGCCTATGGTACACGTGACCTCTTCGGTAAAATAATTAACCCTTCACTTGGTGATGTTGAGGTTACGTGCCTAGCCGATGCCAGGAGCGCTTGGACGCAAGCCTGTCCGGGTCAAAATTCCCCACTAAACTCAAAATCCCAAAGGTTGTGGGATGAGCCGCTCTGCCTCCAAAGGCGTGAGAGCCTCCTTAACGCCGCAACTAACCCTGCAGAGCGTGCTCGTCTGCTCGCAACCAGGGAGCGAGAGTCAGGGCACTGGCTACATGCCATTCCCTCCAGACAGCTCGGCACGTTGCTTGAAAGGACCACCCTGTCGCTGGCGGTCTGTCTACGACTGGGGGTAAAAACTAATGAGATACATCGTTGCCGCTGCGGTGCCAGGGTGTGCCAACGTGGACACCACGGCCTGTCCTGCAACTACAGCGCTGGCCGTCTCTCTAGACATGCTGCTCTGAATGACGTCATCCGTCGGGCCCTTTCCAGCGCGGGCTTGCCATCTGTTCTCGAACCCCCTAGCATAGCCCGCGACGACGGAAAGAGGCCCGACGGAATGACGCTCATTCCATGGCAGCATGGGAGGTCGCTGGTGTGGGATGCGACATGTGTTGATTCACTAGCGCCATCCCATTTATCAGCGATTTCTTCAAGGGCCAGCGCAGCGGCGGACTCTGCGGAGGGTCTCAAGCGGCGCAAGTATGCCGCCCTCGGGGAGGACTACATATTTGTGCCGTTTGGCGTGGAGACCCTCGGGCCGTGGGGTCCTGACGCACGGCGAGTCTTTAAAGAGATTGCGAAAAGACTCGTTGAAGCGTCGGGTGATCCAAGAGCTGGCACCTTCCTCGCCCAGCGCATAAGCCTGGCTATACAGCGAGGTAATGGTGCCAGCATGTTGGGCACTCTGCCTCTCGACGGCGGCGATCTGAGAGATATTTTTTATTTAATTTAATATTTGTACATAAGTTAGGTTCTTTTGTGTATATTACTGTATACTGTTCCCACTTTTAATAATAAATAAAGCTTAGTTTAAAAATAAAATATGATTATAATATTGTCGCGAAAATATTTAATCGCTGGCAAGTTATTTTATTAGTTGCATACACTTAGTCCGCTCCGGTGAACATGTCCACGAAACTGGCTCATTCTTCAAATGCTCGATGTAACGAAGCCATATTCGTGGACCAAATTCAAAGTTTCGTAGGTTGGCTATTGTTGGCATTTTTACTATAGCAGTTGTCAATTTTAAGTACACTGTTGGAAAGGTAATGAAAGAAAGCGTTGGATAAGGGAAACATTCGATGTTTTCGGCATTCTAACTTGACTATGATAATAATAGAAAAAGTGTTTGAAGGTGTACTCGGGCGCCCGATTCTAAATAATAAGTAAGTATGTTTTTTTTCTGGATTTGTGTGATGTTATTTAGCTTACTTTATGCTACAAAGTATGCTTTATTGATATGTAGCAGTTTCTTTGAATTAGACGAGTGATTCATGAAATAAATTGGATTAATTCAAAAGCCTATACAATTTTTTTGTTCAGTTTGGTTGTTATACGTGTCTTATGTATATGGCTATATGTATCTTACAGAAACAGATTTAAATTAATATCTGTTCAAATAATAGTATTGATTGAGTCTTTACAGACAGTTTAATATCAATTTTGTCAATAGTCAATAATCAAAGTACTTTATTACTGTAGATATTTACATATACTTAGCAAACGTCATTTTTTGCCTCTTATCTACATTGGACCACTGTGGGAGAAGAAGGGCGTAGAAACTCCCACAGATTTATTTTTAGATCTCTTTTAAAAATAGGTTGTGCTTAACTAATACAAATATGAAAAAAATTATTGTTACGATTAATAAGCAGGAATAAATAATTACAAAATTATTAACAGCAAGGTCTGTGTTGAGCCAGATTAACCCCATACAGTCCTGTCATTTAAGTTATTATGTTTTACTACTTATTTCTCATAGTATTTACTTCCCGATAGATTATTGATGGCAAATCTATATTCCTCGATCGCGCGAAGTCATGAAAGTGGCCCGAAATAAGGCTATTTGCAAACACGAATTTCTCGTCCTTTATTGTTCTTTACTGTGATATAAAATTTGGTAGATCTATGTGTTGTATGCATGTTGTATGTAGAAAATGGTATACAAAGTGAGTGGGACTTAAAAAAGTAACCTGAAAATAACAAACATAAAAATATATTTTTGTATTCAGGAATGGAAAATAAGCGTCAAGGTCAGGATCGTGGTCGTGGTCGTGGTCGTGACCGAGGAAAAAGCAAAGCAAAGCGTGAACTTTTTGAAGTCAGCTAGGTGTCCTCAGTAAAAAATATATCATAATAAATACTTTATTAATAAACTGCTAAGTACTTTTTCTAAAATATTTGTGTAACGACATTTTGGTTTTAGATCAGTTACTTCGCCAGTGCCGAGTACAAGCCGGCCATCTGCAATAAAGTATGACAAATTTTATTTTATTTCATGCATTTAATGACAATTTCCTAATTACTTACATATATTTAATTCTATTTTTTTTAGTGAATATGAAGATGCCGAAAGGACTTTTTCTCCGCAACCAATTGACATCACGTACGTTTTTACAGTTCCTCTAGGATCTTTAGATGGTATAAGGATGATATTTAAATAAGGGGGGCCACTTTTAGCTAGCATCACCTCTCTTCCTCTCTCTAACACGATTTATAAGATGGCGGAGCTAGTTCTGATTACAGCCGCGTACCATAAGATCCTTGTGGCACTTTACATATTTTATTATTGAGCCTCCAAAAATAACTAAATATCAAAGCTGTTTTATTGCATTTTAGAGTTCGGTACCCAAAGGGTGCCAAACGAGACCCTATCACTAAGCCTCCACTAGTCCGTCCGTCTGTCCGTCAGCGGACTGTGTTACACGAACTGTTATAGATAGAGAGTTGAATGATGGTCCGAGGTTTGTTATATAGGTACCAAGGATATGTTTAAATATTGTTTTGTTACGTTACTTTTTGAAAAATTACGCAAATAAATAATTTTAAAATTAATTTATTAAGTATTTATTTTTTGAATAATAATTATTTTTTAATTTCGTTGTTTTGTGAGTTTATATATGTTTTTTATTGGATAGGTACGATTTGAACCCAAGATAGTATCCCTATTGATGGTCATTATTGCCATTTGTGGGAATTAAATGGCAATGGCAATATAGCCGGCAACGGCACATCTATAGATATCCCTTTTTTAATACTTCAAATGATGACAGTCCTATTCTAATTAAAAATAAATACCTACCTACTTACATGAAAGCATATTTTTTATAAAAATAATATTATTATTTACCTAATATTTATTTATATTAAATGTAACTGTTACTAGTTTATTGAAACCTACCTATCTATTTCATTCATCATACAAAAATTGCACTTTGGTAATTTTGACGAAGAATAAAATCTGTCTGCCGGGAGCCTTACGCGATCTGTTGCGTAATGTGCTCTTTTTCACGGCGTGCGTTACATTTGGCTTGATAGTTCAAATATTAGCTCCAGCACCTTACGATGTTTTGATTTTATCAAAATAACGATGAGATAGGCTATACAATGAACTAAAATAAAACATAGGTTGTCGCTTTAGATTTTATTTAAATCGAAATTTTGTTATTCAAACGCCCATAGAATCTAAAGTAAGGCAGCTAACAAAACACATTATTCGACACTATTGTGACTCTATTCTTCTTGTGACATACACAATAATTGCATTTACGATAAGCTTCATGTGTATCCTTCTGGGAATTTAATAGTAAAGTGCGCGCGCCGACCGCTTAACCAGTGTGCGCTCGGGCGTCATATTTTGAAATAGTGTTCGCTCTAGCGGGTTGTTAGTCACCTGGAAAATAATAAGCCATTATGATATATATGATACGTAGATTATTATTGAATTAACTACAAGATTGAATTGTTACTTCTTTTAAGTGGGTTTTTTTTCTTCATTTTATTTCAACTTGTGTATTTTAATTTTAATTTATACTTAGAATTTTTTAAGTTACCTTGTTTATTTTTATCTGAATTAAAATTGACTCTGACCTTAACTAACATTAACTACATTATTCATACACAATTATACATACTGTCTGATTCTGAATAAAATTAAGAGTTTTTGTTTCAACTCTAATCCTTAACTTTCAACTAAAATAACCGGACAAGATATGATAAGAAATGATACCGTATTTCAAATATAAATTACAACATAATATAGGCAAATCCGCTAGATTTAAAAGTTGACAATACTGGTAGCGTAGGACTTATACCACGATAGTTTAGCCATACCAGTTTTGCGATGTGCTTGTATGGTATGCGACAGAATTAGCTATACTAACATTCAACTTTGGTGAAGGTGAGTTCACCGACCTATTTTACCTCCTTACTTAGATATTTTGGAGACGTGAGTGCCGGCTACAGATATCTATGGTGCCGGCTAATCGTTTGTGCGAGTTCTAAGCCAATCAATGTGAATCGGCACGCACGCGCTTCTATATCCACCCCTCATCGAGAGAGAGATTGTTTGATGAGTAAAAGATATAACCGAAGAAAGAGCGGCCTTCGGTTATACCTCGTTATATCACTGTCTGATTTGTCAGTATTTAATTATTAATTTTAATATTTCGTATTATTTGTTATACGAAATATTCACTTTGAACGACTTTTGGCGAGATATCTTTATTTGATTTGTGTTGTTGAAATATTTATACAATAAGAAGACCATTGTCCTATATTGTACAGTCGGATAGAAAATGAACTTGAAGAACAGTCAAGTATTACTTAATCAGATATTTATTTTTTAAACGTTGTCACCTGTCCTACGTAAACTCTCAGAAGTACAGTCAGTCATAAGCACAAGGTACAGTCAGCGTCAGATATATATGAGGTGATTTTTTTCTGGCAACATACAAAATGTCTTTAACTGACAAAAACTGGATTTTGTCATAGTAATCTGTATTTTCCTTGAAATTCAACACATTTTCCTCTTATATTCTCGGGATAGGCCTGAAGTCACAGCAGACTGCTGTTTTAGTTCGCTAATATTTTTTTCTTGTTTAAACGAAGTAAAATCAGGAGCACATTGGTGTTGGCTTACCCTTGTGACGGTTTGATCGTCTCCATTATAAGACAATGAGCCTTTACAATGACGATTATAGCATCGCCATATGGAAACCTTGTCCTTCTTGTTCTTTTTCCGCAAAGAATGTTTGTATCCAAGCCTCCAGAGAACTTTTCCACCATTCCTACCATCCAAAAACTATATGTGCATTCATTATTATATTGAAGTGGTTCTGTTCTTACCTCTCCAACAGGTCACAGAGGGTGGTAGTCTGTGGATATGAATCCAAACAGTTCATGGCAACTTCTGGGGTCCCCCAGGGTTCACATCTGGGCCCTAAGCTGTTCTTAGCTTTTATCAATGACTTAGCATCTGAATTGCGTCATTGTAAATTCTCGTTTTTTGCCGATGATCTGAAACTCTACAGAGTCATTGAAAGTCAAGCTCATGTAATTTTTCTTCAGCATGATCTAGATATGGTGCATAACTGGACAGTCAAGTACAAATTGCCACTTAACACTGGCAAATGCAAACACATAAAGTTCACAAAAAAGTTGAAACCGGTCCAGTCATCATACCAACTAAATGGCTATGTTCTTGAGGAAGTTGATGAAATCCTTGATCCTGGTATTATTCTCGATAAGAAATTGTCCTTTATTTCCCACATCAATGAAATTATTAAAAAAATATTGAAAATGCTGGGTTTTGTGTGGCAAAACTGTAAATCGTTTAGGAAAGTATCTGCACTTAAGATGACATACTTTGCATTAGTTCGCAGCTCTTTGGAGTACTGTCCTAGTATTTGGTTTCCCCATTATCAATGTCACATCAACAGAATTGAAAAGATTCATAAGAAATTTCTTTTCTGCTTGACAGTACACCAGAAGAAAATGTTGACATTGCCCTTATACCAGGACCGCCTAAAGTATTTTAATTTCTTGTCTCTCGAAGATAGGCGATCTTTAGCAGATCAAGTATTACTATTTAAAATATTAAGGGGAGGCTTGAACTGTCCAGAGTTGCTCTCGAGGGTTGGTTTTGTTGTGCCGCGTCCGAACGCCAGAATTGTTAATTATCTTCCATTCTAGGTGAAACCGTCCAGGACCAATATTGGCTCAAACAGCATTTCATGTAGCATTTTCCGATCTTATAATAAATTGTTCTTGTCTCGTTCTGATAAGGTAGATCTATTTGTTCTTAGTTTAGGTAGATTTAAAACAAATGTAGCAGCTGCCTTAGCGGTTAAGTTATAAGTTAGAAGTAAGCATATCTATCTGTTTTTAGTTTTTAGGGTTCCGTACCCGAAGGGTGCCAAACGGTACCCTATTACTAAGCCTCCGCTGTCCGTCCGTCCGTCTGTCACCAGGCTGTATCTCAAGAACCGTGATAGTTAGCCAGATGAAATTTTCACAGGTTATGTATATCTGTTGCCGCTATAACAACAAATACTAAAAAACAGAATAAATTAAATATTTAAGGGGGCTCCCATACAACAATTCTTTCAATAAAAATACAAACTTATGAATTGCACCTTATTACGTACACGGAGTGTGAAAGTAGCCGCACCAATAACTTTGTAAACGACATTTTGCTATTTAAAATCCAAACTATTCACTCCACACCATCCCTACCATTGTACTGTGGTACGGAAACCTTCGTGCGCGAGTCCGACTCGCACTTGACCTTTTTAGTATTAACATCACCCTTTTCTTGATTATTTTTTTTGTTTAAACGCTGCTTTTTAATTTATATGACGGGTGATATGTAGGCATTTCATAATGCTTTTTTATATGTTGTGTTTACCTATAATTGGATCTGCACTGCGAAATGTTTCGTATTAAGTTAAGTTATATGTTTAGTGTAAGATCTGTTATTAGGGCCTACGATAAAATTAGGTACGAGCTCCGGATCGCTACACATTAATATGTCCAAGACACAATCTGTGTCTTGGACATATTCGTTCTAAGGCCAACCTTCTGGGATGCTTCATGAAGTTGTTCGAGCATGCTTTGGAGATCTTCGACAGGAGGATCAGATCGTCGGCAAAACGCAGGTGTGACAAGCGCGCGCCGTCTATATTGAGTCCTCTTTCGCTCCAATCTAGTGTCTTCATTATATATTATTATATCTTCCAACACATTATATTTATTTAGCATACATTTATTATCTTCTACATTTGCGTTTGTGAGACATTTTTCCCTCGCATAATTTTGCTTAACAAATTGCCGCGTTTCATTTGTCCTGAAATAACCGTAACGCGCGGACACGCCGTTCAGTCCATGAAGAGCCCTATATTCCGAGTGCGGTAGCAAGCAATAATAATTATAATACCTTGGACACTTTTTACACACATTGATTTAGCCCCAAACTAGGATTCCCTGTATCTTGGGTACTAGACAACGATACACGTACTTATATAACAAATTATTATACTTAGATAGATAAACAACCATGACTAGGGTACAAACATCTGTCAAATATTCTCATCAATCAAATATTTGCCCCCACCGGGACTTGAACCCGGGACCCTTGGCTTCGTAGGCAAGGACACTGCCGACTCGGCCATTCGGGTCGTCAACCGTTAAATAGAAGTAAGGCCACAATTTTATTATTTTTAGGTATTGTTCATTGTTATAAATATATGCTTCAGGCGTGTAAATAACTATCCTTGAATGTCCATGAAATTTTAGATTTTATATAAAAAAAAAAAGTTCTGGAAAATGTCTAGCCTTTTTCACTGACCGTGGACCCTGTTTCGACCAAATGACTTATTCAAGTATTACAACTACTACGAAATTTTAAATTTCATGGTCTTCCTTTTATTCAAGATGCTATATTTCTCAGCCAAAAACTATCCTTATTTATGGTTGAGTCTTTCGATCGGTATCGCAAAATTGCTTGGTTATTTTATTTGCATTTGGCGAGTACGATTGCCGATTTACATTTTAAATTGGTTTTACAACAAGAAAAATAACTCTTTAAGTAAAATATTTAAGGTACTTTCCCTCCATGTGGTATAGCCGTGAGAAAACCTGCATTACATGAAACCGGAAAACATTACATCCTTTTTTGGGCAGTCGTGTAAAAATGGGAAATACACACAAAAAACGTACTCCTTTCTTTTTCTCTGTGCTCAGCGATCAAACTTTCTCATACTGACCTGGTTTTCTGGAAGAGATTTCTTACTAGAGATAAGCTCGACATTCAACACTATTTTAATGTACATCTTGTCATTTTTATTATTTGTGTGCAATAAAGAAAATTATGAAATTATATTTCTTCCAGAAATTCTAGGAAACCTTTCTTTCTAGCTTACCTCCGTATAGAGGCGAAGTACTGTCCAAAAAAGTCCTTAGCATCATTGAGGACTTCCTCCGGAGACCTGGGCTCCTCGCCTCGACCGGGGATCGCCATGACGCTGCCGAGGCATGCTCGCTCCGTGCAGAGGTTAGGCTGCAATAGAACATATTAGATCCATAAGGTTACGCTACGCTGCAACGGTACAAAAAGGCACGTTGGAAAAAATCTGATTTTTTAGGGTTCCCTATCCAAATTCCTCATTACAATACCGTCACTTATTTGATTAAATTAACATCCAAGTCAAATTTGCCGCCTTGGTGATTTTGAGCCATATGTATGGGTTTTCTGCCTAAAAAAAACGATTTCATTCACTTATTCATAAATTGAGCGGGTAACCCGTGATTAGTTTGTTTAGTGTTGTTATTGTGGGCGATCGGCCTACGGGTTTTTATGCTGGAGTGGACTGTATCTTGTTGTTGAAATGAAATACAGGAGCACTTCGTTTTACTGGTAGCGGAGAGAGGCGGGAGCTTCTTGCAGGTTCGGGAGGCGGAGGTGTTTTCTCGATGGCTGCTGCGTTCGGAATGAATGTGCGCTCGGAGCGCACCGCCTTTTATTCACACTCATATTTATGTACCTCGCCTCCCGGCCCCCGCATTTGCCCCCTCCTGCCCCGCAATCTTTATTTCTCTTTATTATAAGTATTTACATAGGTTCTTATGTTCCTAATTATTTCCTATTCTTATAAGTTGCTTCCTAATGATATTCTAGCTCGGAAAGCGGAGGAACGACGGGTTTAGAGCCGCTTTTCCTTTGTGCGGCTCCCCGTCGCTCCCCCCGCGGACCGAGGTTATAAATATAACTCGCGCGGAGCCCTAGCCGCTCTCATTTACGGCTAGGACACAGCGCCTGTTTTATTCGTCGCGTTATGTTAAATTTCCGAATTGATAAATCTGCTTAAAATAAGTAAAAACCCACTGGAAATCGAGAAAGGCTAACCTAACAACAAGGATAACTCAAATATCACTATAACGAAAAAGCGGAATTCATACCCGGGCTTAAGGCCAGAATTATTTCTAAGGGTTCCATTCCCAAAAGGGGCCAAACCTTGGTACCAAACTGTTCGTTGTCCGTCCGTCCGTCAGCGGGCAGTAACTCATATACAGTAATAGGCATTCAGTTGAAATTGTCACAGAATATGTATTTCTGTTGCCGCTACAGCAACAAATACTGAACTACACGAGATGGTATAAATTAAAGGATTGTATGAATTACCACTACATCGCACACCTAGATCTAAACAGCGATTAACTCAAAAAATCACTTTTTTCAGCAAAAGCGAAAAACTGATTGCCGTGTCCCTGTATACCGCAGGAGTTTTCTGTCTTGATCAGTGCATTGGTAATGCAAATTGAAAAAAGATGATAAATAAATATTGTGTTTTAATCGTAAATCGGGGCTGAAAATTTGATTTTCCGAGTTAATTCCATATTACTTAACAAATGTATGTTTTTTTATTTTGTTATATAGTGTTGAACCTTTATCGGGGTATTTCGTTTTTAGTTGGCTCCCTTTTGAAGAGTCAAAATTAATTGAATGTAACTTTTTTTGAATTTATTTATTATTATTATTTATTTATTAATATTATTATTATTTATTTATTTATTTATTAATATAATTATAATCCAAGAACTTAAATACTTAACTATTGTTTTTCAATTGGGTGAATTTATAATAAAATTTTCGAAATCAAAATCAAAATCAAAAATCATTTATTTCCGTAAGATGTTGTTACATCACTTAGATCCGTCATTACCTTTTTTTGGGTGAGTTCACTAACACAATGGCGGAATCTGTGGAGAAGAGCTCACCGAAGAAACTCCACAGTCGTCGCATCTTTTGCGTTTCCTTTTTTAAATAAAATATTGTCAAATTAAAAAATGAATGCTAATTATATATCGAAACAGCCTGTTACTCAAACAATCTATTCCCATGGACATCTGTCCTCTAAGTAATCAGATATCCTATAGTAACCTTTTTTATACAATTTCTGTTTTATTATTATTTTAAACTTGTCTAAAGGTAAGTTTTTAATATCAGTAGGGACCTTATTGTAATAGCGTATACAATTGCCTTTAAAAGAATTACTAATTTTATGTAGTCGGCTTACTTATGTACCAACTTGTCTTTATTTATGCAACCAACTTGTCTTTATTTCTAGTATTAAAATTGTGTATATCACTGTACTTCTGAAAATTTGTTATATTTCTTTTTACATACACAAGATTGTCATAGATATATTGAGAAACAAATGTCAGAATATTGATTTCTTTAAACTTTTCCCTCAGTGACACTCTAGGCCCTAATCTATAAATTGCACGAACAGCCCGTTTCTGCAGAATAAATATACTATTAGCATTCGCAGCGTGACCCCACAATAAAATACCATAGGTCATTAGACTATGAAAGTAACTAAAGTAGACTAGTCTAGCGTTGTCTACGTCGGTAAGAGCTCTAATTTTTTTAACTGCGAACGCTGCCGAACTCAGTCTGTTCGACAATTTATTTATATGAGGATCCCATTGTAGTTTGGAGTCTAAAGTAATGCCCAAAAAGACAGTCGACTGCACAAGGTCCAATCTCTGTCCTTTTATAAATATGTCTGTAGTTACCGGGTTCACATTGGGTAACACGAATTTAATACATTTAGTTTTCTTTTCATTAAGTAATAAATTGTTAACAGTAAACCAGTTCACTATACTAGAGATAGCATTGTTTACCTCGTCATAATTTGATTGCTGTCTTTTAACTTTAAATATCAAAGAAGTATCATCGGCAAACAATACTAACCCATGTTTTGCTTTAACAAGGTAAGGTAAATCATTAATATATACTAAAAATAAGAAAGGACCAAGAATTGAACCTTGCGGTACGCCCATACTTATTAAAGACCCAGGTGATCTTTTCCCATTAACATCGACCATCTGAACCCTATCTGTTAGATATGACTCCAGAAGGCCAAGTGCCTGATCTTTTACACCATAATGGCGTAACTTCCTGACAAGAGTGTCATGATGGACGCAATCAAAAGCCTTGGATAGATCGCAGAAGACACCTATTGCATCCATTGCGTCTTCCCAGGCATCAAAAATATTGTCGATTAGTTCAACACCAGCATCGGCTGTTGAACGACCCTTTGTGAAACCAAACTGAGCAATATGAATTAAATTATTGAGATAAAAATGACTTTGCAATTGATTAAGTATGAGTTTTTCAAATATTTTGCTATGCGTTGGTAGTATCGATATGGGTCTAAAATTGGTGGGGTCTGATGTACTACCAGCTTTGAATAAAGGTATAACTTTACTTAGTTTCATCAAGTCAGGAAACACACCATTATCTATACATTGATTAAATATACAACAAAGGTGAGGTGCAATACAATCTACAATGGAACTAATAATTTTTACTGATAGACCATGGGCGTCAGATGTCTTTTTCATTTCCAGGGATTTAAACGCTTTTACAATGTCTTCATTATTTACGTGCCTAAATTTAAAACCTGTTTTACAATCCTCAAAGTTTTGTTTAAGTATAGATTCAGCAGCAGCGGGAGATGAATTTAAAGACTTGGTTGTTGAAACTGGAATGTCCGTAAAGAAATTTTCGAAAGCTTTTGCTACTTCTAGGTCTGTACTTAGCAATTGATTATCTATCTTAAGCTTGAAGTTATTATGTGTAGCTTTGGCCTTTCCAGTCTCTCTGTTTATAATTTGCCAAGTCGTTTTCATTACATTGCTACTAGATTCAATTTTGTTTTTAATGAAATTAGATTTAGCTACGGCACAAACGCGTTTAAACATTTTTGAATAACTACGAACATAATCTAGAAAGGCCGTATTTTTGTTATATGATTTCTCTTCATAGAGTTCATATAATCTTCGTCTGCTCCTATGAATTCCAACTGTCGCCCAATCACTAAACAAAGCTTTGTTATTAACTTTTATAGTTTTTGATTTAAATACCGTATCATATAAATATCATATAATTTTCGTAAAATAAATTTTACGAAAATTATATCTTAGATACTTAATCCTGATGAATTAGCAAGAAAACGCTGAAGTAAGTATTCATATCACTTATTATCTTTAATAATAAAAATATGGAACTAATGATAGCATTTTATGTCCCTTAATTACCTTTGTACTTCAAATAAATTAATCAAAATAGTAACACAATATAAAAAAATAAAGGAACCTCCCGTTCTATAAAAAATATTATAAATGCATATCTAAAATCACATTTGACCTTTATGATAATTGAATATGACATTTCTCTATTAATATCTTTCTAAGGTTATTACTATAGTAAATATTATACCCAATTATAATAATAATAATAATAACACCTTGGACACCATTTACACACATTGATCTAGCCCCAAACTAGGATTCCCTGTATCTTGGGTACTAGACAACGATAGACATACTTATATAGAGAAATATTATACTTATATAGATAAACAACCATGACTAGGGTACAAACATCCGTTCTCATCAAACAAACATTTGCCCCCACCGGGACTCGAACCCGGGACACTTGGTTTCGCAGGCAGTGTCACTGCCGACTCGGCCATTCGGGTCGTCTTATTATAAATTAACAAAGTTTGTTTCCCTCTCTTCTATTGCAATGCCCCTTTTACAAGGTCCATAAATAACACATGTTTTCTTATAACATCCTATGCAACATCAATTTTATGGAATTCAATAAATATATTGAGTATTGAGTATTGAAAAATAGTAACACAACATAAAAAAATAAAGGAACCTCCCGTTCTATGAAAAACTATTATAATTTCACATGTAAAATCACATTTAATTTTTATTATATATGATCTAAGGCCTTTGAAATAAATTCTCTGGTCGTTTGCGTTCTCAAGAAATGCGACTCATTTCTGGGATAGAATTCATAAAATCCATAACGCTCTCTTCAATTTGTGGGTCAATAGTTGGTTGATGGCTTTTTCCCTTTTTTTATTTCCCTTAAAACAGCATGAATCACGGCTGATTCCGATTTCTTAGATAGTGCCGTTTGTATCAATTTATAACTCAAGTCAAGAGTAGATTTAAAAAACGGTTTGCATACCCGAATTTTGGATTCATCAACTTCAAAATAAAGGGCAGTATTAAGAGCTCTACAAATGAGATATACTCAAGCAGGCAAGAGCGTGCTTGAGTATATCTCTTTTTACCCTTTTTTTCTTCTATCACGGGCTCTTGTGCGTTAATTTCAGCGACCATAAGATTTTGAGGATCAGGTTGTACATTGGCACTATCATCTTCTGTGTCCGACGAGCTAATAGAACTTGATAAACTGGTAGAGCTGCTACTGCTGCTACGTGATACGTGCTGGACAAAGACAACGATGGACTAGCAGGTTCTACCTTAGATGGTTTCTTACTTTTATGGATCAATCGGAAATTGGGATCATCATCTGCATCGTCAATGTCATTTTCGTCACTTCGGAGTGGTGTATAGTATTCGGTGTACCAGTCGGCTGTTGTTTAGACGTACACGGATTAAAATTACTGCCAACGACGGATAAGGCGGAACGAGTTTCCTTAGCTGAGTCTTCATCGCTTGATGTCATTATTAGGTCATCTTCTAACTGTGGCCTGTTTACTAGTACCGACTCTTTCTTTGTTTGTGGTTCAAACTCCTATTCCAAAGGTCTAGTATATGATTGCATGTTTTCATATTGAGTCAGAAAGCTAGGGCTGGTGTTTTCTTTGTCCCTTTCTTCAATCATACTGACTAAAAACCGCCCACGACTGATTCTTTTGCTGAAATATAAAATGTAATTTTCACTAACCATCTAAACAGCAACTTCAAAAATGTTCAGTAAAAACACACCAAGTGATATTTTTGCTAGGATGAAAACAAAAATGATGTTAAGATGAAAAGACTACAACCGCCACTATGACAAAAAGTCAATTTCCCATGTTTTTAAAGAAATATAAGCGTTTTGAAAATTACTCAACAAAAGAAAGTCAAATACAAATTCAAAATTTTCTCAGCAACATGAGTGCAACTATAAATAAAAAAAAAACTTTATTCACCTTACCATCAACACTGGCGTAACTAAAAATGTAGCTTTCATTTAATCAGCGTTAACCATCAAAACGGCGGCAACTCCAAATAATACTACTATATTTCCTGGTCGGATTAAAAAAAACGGAATCAACTCAAAAAAACTCTATTTTGTTTCCTAATGACACGTGCGTTCCGCTCGCAATACTGACTGTAATTGACGTTCTCCGTGTGGCCTGCGGAGTGTGTTCTCGCGCGGAGCGCGAGAACCACTACGGTTGCGGGGTCGAGGACTTATGGTTGCCTCATGCCCGCGGCGTCAACTCGGGGGGTAACGTCCCCCCCGGTCTTGGGTGGCCCCTACTTGTCAGGGGCCTCGCGTGGTCTTCGTTGTGCTGTGCTTTCGCCGTCTATTGGCATACACTGGCGACAACGGTGCGGGAGCTTCTTCTTCTTCACTGTGCCGTGCTTTCGCCCTCTTCTGCGGGCTTACACTGGCGACAGTGGGATGAGCAGCAACTCTCTTGGGAGTGACCTGCCTTCAGGCGGACGTGCGTGATGCGGAGTAATGTCGTGGAGATGTGCGTGGCGGCTGTTGTCGGCGCAGTCGTACATGCGCCGTGCCAGCCGCGCGACGAATTTCTCCACGGTGGGCATCCGGGTATCCCTCATGATGGTGGTGTTGTGCACGTACCGCCCGGCTCCTGTGATCACCCGCAGGGAGATGTTCTGGAACCACTGCAGCCGTGCCTTCTGGGTCTTCGACAGCAGGGCGTACCATGCTGGAGACGCGTAGGTGAGCCGCGAGCGCACATAGGCCTTGTACACCCGCAGCTTGGCTCTCAGAGGCAGGCTGGACGACAGGACAGGCCGGAGCATTGCCCGCGCGGCTTTGGCCCGGTTGATGCAGTGTTGCACCATCGGGACCATGCGCAGCGAGCAGTCGATGTTGCAACCGAGGTATTTCACCGTCGATTGCCACTCGATGTCCCGGCCCCTCAGCTGTAGCGGGGTCGGACGGCGGGAGCGGGTGGTCAACAGGGCTGTTGTCTTCCCGACGTTCACCGCGGTCCGCCACTTGTCCAGCCAGGGCGGCAGCAGGTCCAGGAGTCGCTGCATCTTCCTGCAGGCGAGCTCAATTTTGCGCGACGACGCGAAGTAGGCGCTGTCGTCTGCGTAGAGGGCGAGCACAACGTCTTCCACCCCCTCCTCGAGATGGCCCTCGAGTGTGGGGATGTCGTTGGTGTAGAGCGCGTAGAGCACCGGCGAAAGGCAGCTGCCTTGCGGGACTCCTGCGCTGATGGCCTTCGTCTGGGAGTGTGCATTCTCGACCGAGACGAAGAACCGCCGGTCTTCCAGGAAGGAGGCCACGATCTGCCCGATCATTGGGGGCACACCTGCGTCCAGGAGCTTGAAGAGGAGCCCCTCGTGCCACACTCGGTCAAAGGCCTTCTCGATGTCAAGAAAGACCCCGACGGTGTATCGGCCCCTGTTCAGCTCCGACGCCAGGTAGTGTAGGACTCTCGCCAACTGGAGCGTCGTGCTGTGGCTGTCACGGAAGCCATGTTGCTCTGCCCTCAGCTGGATGTGGGGCAGGATTCTCCGTAACAGCAGGCGCTCAAACAGCTTGGCGATATGAGGCAGCAGGGTGATCGGGCGGTAGCCTCCCGGGTGTCTTCTGTCCTTCCCCGGCTTGGGGATGACGATCACCTTGCCCTCCTTCCAGAGGGCGGGGAAGTGACCGGTGCGCAGGATGCCGTTGAACAGCCGCGTCAGCGAGGCGACGGCTTTCCTTGGCAGCTGTACTAGGACCCCCGCGACGACTCCGTCCGGGCCCGGGGCCTTCCGCTGGTTCAGCTTCAGGGCCACCTTCCGGACTTCGCGGGGCGACATGAAGTAGTCGCCGGCGAGGGGAGGCGCGGGGACTGCCAGGAAGCGCTCTACGCGCTCCACAACAGCGGCGTTGTGCTCGTAGTCGGCGATGGGGTTGGGCTGGAACTGCCCAGCGAAGTGGTCGGCCAGGATGGCGGCTCGATCTCGTGCGGCGTAGCGGCGCCTGCCCGTGTGATCAAACATGGGGCAGACCGGCTCGGGAGTTGACGTCAGGCTGCGGTTCAGGCGGTGAAGGGCGGTGTCATCTTGGGAGGCCTGGTCAATGGTGCGTTCCCAGGACTGTCCCCTCAGCTCGATGATGCCCGCGCGCAGTTCTTTTACGAGCCGGTTGATCTCCACCCTGATAACAGGGCAGCGCGTGTGGTGCCAGGTTCGACGAAGACGGTGCTTGAGGTCCAGCTTCTTGCGGAGGTGTGGAGAGAGCCTCTCCTTCCGCAAAACCGGCGGTGGCTTGGTGGTGGTGGCTGCGGCTTGAGCGGTGGTGATGGCTGTGGTGATGGCCACTGCCGCGGCTTCTACCTCTTCCTTGGTAGAGACACCGCCGGGGAGCTGCGTTGTGTTCAACTCCAGCTGGTATTTGTGCCAGTTCGTCTTCGTTCTTGGACGCGGTGCCGACGTGAGATCGGCCTCCACCCCGAGGACCAGCAAGATAGGCAGGTGGGGGGTGTCGATGTCGTACAGCTCCCCGATGGCGATGGGGAACTGTACGTTCTTGACCAGGGCGACGTCTAGTACATCCGGGCGATGCATGGGGTTCGTCGGGTAGTGTGTTGGGGCCCCCGGGCTGAGAACTTCGTAGTTGGAGTTCTCAGCATCTTCCTGTAGGGCCCTTCCGGCGGAGTTGATGCTGTGGGACCCCCACTGGTGGTGCTTGGCGTTGAGATCGCCTGCGACCAGTATGGGGGTCGCTCCTTCCATCATCGCTCGGATGTCTTCCGGGTGGAAATGGTGGACGTCGCCGGGAGGCTTGTAGGCTGCGAAGACTTTGAGCTCCGTGTCGGCCGTCTTCAGACGGACGCCTATGGACCGCGTCGTCTTGAAGGCGGGCAGCTCCAACTCTTCGTGGACGAGATCCCGTCTCACGAGGACCGCCGTGCCTCTGTACGGCACGTCCCTCGGAGATAACTCGTCGCGGCTTCTCTTCATCTCGTTTTTTAGAAACGGGGTCTTCCTCTTACTTCTCCGGAGTTATGCAGGCTCTGTGGTGCCGACTTAACGCGGTCTTCCTCCACCGGGTGAGACCTCGAATAAATCCGAGGAGGCCCAGTGAAGTGCCGGCGAGCAGTCGATCAACACCACAGGTGCTGCGTAGGGTCAACTCCGGAGACGGGCGTGTTCTGGGTCGGTCCGTGGGTGGTGGTGGCGGCACCGCGACGTGTCCTGCGCTTCTAGCTTTAGAAGCACGTAGGCAGCCGCGATGCGATGACGTCACTGCGGGCGCAGTGAGCACACGACGGGCGGGGAGAAGAGCCGAAGAGAGAAGAGCGGGGGCGGCGAGTGTGTGAATCCGCACAAACAAACACCGAGAGTAGGAAGGTACGAAAAACTTTTGTGTGTGTGTCGTGACGTTCTCCCCGTTTTGGCGGGGAGGTACCGGGTTCGCCCGTTTTAGAAAAGGGGCTTCTAGCGTCATCCAGCGTTGACTAGTGGAACTATTTTTGAATCTGTTTTATAGGTCGGTAAGCAGTGAGTTCAGGGATTCGATGGTATGCTTTACTCAAATAATGAGATTTATGAGTTCGTTCCCTTTAGATCTAGGTGTACGACATCATCATTCAATCATCAACGTGAATTTCGCGATATAACATCGCGTCGTCGGTGCCTCCACTGGTTTGACATCGGATCCGTAATCTGTGGCGACTGGTATCAAAACCAAGGTCAGAATATTTTTATTTTTTTGTCTTTAAATTTTCTCATATGATAGTACGAAACTCATCGTGTGCGAGTCCGCCCGACAGTTAAACGATTTTTATTTCTAATATGGGCATTTTCGTATAAAGTTGTACCCCACGGTTTCGGGGTGTCCCTAGAGATGTGTGTTCTATTTTATACCCGTACTATAAATAAAAAACGTTTTTAATAATCACTTCTGTGACGGTGCTGACCTGTCTAAAAAATTACAGCTGTCAAAATAATGGCATCTGTCAAAAAACGTTTATTTTGGTTACCCAAACAAAAAAAAGAGGTCCAAGTAAATCCGTCTATGTTACTTGTATTATAGATAATGGTGTAAATATGGTGTATCAAAATAATATAAGTTCTTACTGGTAGCGCCATCTATGATTTAACTGAACTTGAATAAACGTTGGTCTGTTGCGAATTGTCAACGTGTTTTAATAGGTTATGGGCTTGACCCGAGATTTTATCAGTTATGTTGGTGAAAAATAGATAAAAAGTGCTCGTTTATTCGTGGAAACATGACCACGAACTATATTTAAAAATGCATTCGTATGCCCTGATTCCGGCTGTTCTCCCCTACATCGCATTTCTCAATCGAGTCTTGTGAAATTTTGTGAGCAGGTTTGATAATTGTATGTGTTATTGTCAATTTAGTTTTTGGAATTTTTTCAAATATATTTCAAGTGTGCCGAAGTTAAAAGGCAGAGAGAATTACGACGAGTGGTGTTTTGCGGTTGAAAACTTACTGGTTTTGGATGGAATGGAAAAGTACATCAAACCAACGGATGGTTTTGAAATCAAGCCAGCGGAAGATGCCAAAACGAAGGCAAAGTTAGTATAGACAATAGATCCAGCTTTGCACGTGCATATCAGAAACACGCTGAGTTCAGCGGAATTTTGGAGTAAATTGAAAACCATTTTTGACGACTCCGGTTTCTCGAGGAAAATAACCTTGCTTCGACATTTGATATCCATAAGACTCGATAATTGTGATTCTATGGCTACCCATGTCACACAAATGGTCGAGATAGCTCAAAGGTTAAATGGCACAGGATTTACAATTACCGACGAGTGGGTGGGATCATTATTACTAGCAGGTTTGTCGGATCGTTATTCTCCGATGATAATGGCAATCGAACATTCGGGAATTCCGATAACTGCTGATGTCATCAAATCGATATTACTTGATATGGAAGTCGCCCAGTCTGAAGGCAGTGGCGCTAGCGCTGAATTCGGGGCGAAAAATAAATTTTACTCTGGCAACAATAAGCCGAAGAAAAATGGTGGCGGTTCATTGACGTCAAACAAGAAGCCTGTGACAATGGCGGATACAACAACAAAATAAATAACTCGTTATAAATGTAAAAACAGTGGACGCCACAGAAACCAGTGCCCTTTGTTAAATAAAAACGCAAGCAAGTGCGAATTTAACGTTGTTTTCATTAACGGGAAGTTTAACAAGACGGAATGGTAAGTTGACAGCGGTGCGAGTGCGCACATGAACGTAAACAAAGATTGGATTAAAAACGCAAACTTATCGCCGTGTTCACCAGAGATCGTTGTTGCCAACGAATCAAAAGTGTCAGTTGTTTGTTCCGGAGATATAGAAATTGTATCGGATTTAGAATGCCAGATAACTGTGAAGAATGTACTATGCTTGCCTAGTTTGAGAACCAACCTGTTATCAGTTAGCGAGCTAATCAAAAACGGCAAAAATGTCGAGCGACACAGATCTTTTGATCGATCCCACAGACGAACTGAGCGTTCCAGCTCACTGTCCACTACGCTCACACGCTCGGCAGGTCACTTCAAGATCGATCGAATTTTAGGACCGACCGTGTCGAATGTCGCTCACTAGATAGCAGACTCGGACGGAACGGAAGCTGAGTTTAGCGCTCGCGAGCGTAGAAGGAGTGAGAGCGTAGACGTTGCTTATTGTATTGTTCGAGTTGGCGTTTTATTTTGTAGGTTTGGTTCGAATAGTAATATAATATGAATTCGTTGACTTTATCATTGACTGTCGTTTACGTTACCTAGGTTTACATACAACAAAATATACAACACAAGTGTTTTAACTTTAATATCAAAGTATCTATTATTCATAATTCTAAGATGTGATCGAAACTGTGTGCGTCAGTTACCACGGGCTAATATTTCATCAAGTGGACAGTTTTGTTTCCATGATTTGGATGCAACTGCTGGGCGTATACTTCCAGGACTTGAAGATATATACCAGCTTTAATCAAAATCTTTTTAATCCAATTACCTATATTAGTCCTTGAAGCAGGTTTATGTAAGCCACAAATAGTAAGAAACAAACTATTTTGTTTACAAATAAATCGCCGAGATTCATACAATGTAATAACCCGTTGAAACCAGTAAATTGGATCTAAAGCCCGACAATCTTTATTTCCAGATAAACGCCACCCAGATTGTCTATTAACAATAAAATCAGTTTTTGATCCAAACTTTGGCCAAAAAGTTACGGTATCCTCAGACCAGATACAGTTATCTTCATCAACTATTTACAGGGTCAAAGCTTGCACTCTTCTGCCAGAATAAAGTAAGAGTAGTACAGCTGCTCGACATGAAGCCTCAAATAAGCAATTTGGGTCAGATGGATTCGTACGTAACCAGTTAGCCAAAATCTCTACATCCCAAATTGCGGCTTTTCTTTTATTAGGGGCACTAGAATTTGCTATTGCCTTCAGAGCTTGCCTAACCAAAATATGTGAAGTAATACTGTTTTCTAAAAGAGGCTCGCTCAATGTCGAGACAGCTGACTTATATACTAAAACAGTTGTATATGCCAAACTGTGTATCTGATGTAGATCAATAATAGACCTAGCCAGATCAGAGCCCGTTGGCGTCTTAATATTAACTCCATGATCCTTAGCCCATACAGACCATCTAGACCAAGCGTGTTTGTAGGTTTTTAAGGAGGAATCACGCCAACATTTTATTAAAAAATCTCTTTGACCTTCTGATGAACCTGTTAAGGCTTCCGACCACCCCCACATCTCCACACCTCAAGAACTAAGTCTTGAGTCAGCGGAGGAGGGCAGCCTGTTGTCGCATCTATGAGGACTTAATCCAAATTCCTGATTGTGAACGGAGGATCCAGTGCTCGGTTCTTCAGGCCGTGTCTCCAAAATACCTTCTTCCGACGTGGAACAATCACGAGATATATTCCTCGAGCTGTGTTCAGGTGTGTTAATACACGTGGCATCAGTAGAGGTGGAGGGAAGACCCAAGCCAACCGATAATCCCAATGATGATTGAAAGCGTCGTGCACCATTGCTCTCTGATCTCTTACGTCGAGTGTGTCATATAATGGGACTACGTGAGCCGTGGCCGAAGCAAACAAGTCTATCACAGGCTGGCCCTACTTGGCAAATATCAATGTGGTGATTTGAGGGAGTAAATGGCATTCGGGCAGAAGGGTAGCACGTGACAGTCGATCTGCATCTCCGTTTTGATGGCCCGGGATTTAATGAACTTCTATATGAATGTTGAAAAGATCTAATAAGTGGAGAATATCGTAAGTTATCGACATCAAAGTCATTGATTTGGTTCCACCTTCGTTCCTCAGATACGAGACCACAGATCGATTGTTGCTTTGAATTCATAGGGAAAAACCTTCCAGGTACTGACAATGATCTTTAGAGTCCACAGGCGTGATACTTGCAAATTGTCCTTTTCCGGACGTATCCGTCACTAGATAATGTGATACTGGAGGGTAATATATATCTGACCACATCTCGAGATTGTTTTTCCACCATCTCAACTTGACTAACGCTGTCTTCGTTATTGGAAACTGATGACGAGGATCTTGATACAACAAATGATGGCAAAATCTGAGCAGTGCTCGATGATTCAACCGACCTCTGGAGACCGGGAAACTTGCGAAATTCACTGAGCCTAGAAGACTCTAGAATTTCTTTTAAATTGGCCTTTTTCTTTTGAGAAGACGATCCACCTTTTTGAACATTTCTTGATTTTTTGTCGAGGTAGATTTTTTTGCTATAGATGAGGGTTCCAAATAATGCCCAGATATTGAACATTGGTTTGAGGCTAAAAGTTCCAGTCTTTGAATTACTTGTTGTGTCTGGTGCTGTAAATGCCAAGGGTCTTGGTTTACCACTAAGAAGTAGTCTAGGTAAACCGCTATTCTGATACCTCTTTCTCGTAGGATTTGTGCCACCCAGTTTGTCAACGACGCAAATATTTTCGGGGCACACGCTAGGCCGAGGGGAAAACAATTTAATTGAAAAAGCTGCCCTCTGTATATTATTCTGAGGAAGCATCGATGAGCCTTTGAGACCGGCAAATGAAAATATGCGTTGGACACACAGTTGGACAGGTCTATTTTCACTAGCCAGTCTTGCGGCTGAAGAAAGTGCACTATTCTTTGTACATTTATGAGACTGAATTTCGGAACGTCCACTTAATAGTTTCGATTTTTCAAATTGAAAATGGGACAGACAGAGCCGTCGCTTTTTGGTACTAAAAATATTGGTGACACAAAACTGGGACTGGTAAACTGGGCTCCAACGCTCCCATTTTGATCAGCTGATTGATAACTTGGTCCATCTCGGACGAAAGAGGTGTTTGGAAACGGTTGCCGGCCAGATGTGGCACTTTCAAAGGTGGTCTTTCGACAAAGTAATGACCAAAAGGTATTCGGTTCTTGCTTTCCTGTTGGAAACAGGAAGCATGTGATAAATTATGCATCCTCCTCCTTCATCCTTATCCTAAGATAAGCAATCGTTTGAGCATGACTAGGTAAGCCCTGAGTCTGCTATTGGCGGTGTGCTTGCGCAGCAGCTTTATTTTGAGGCGGCACACGGACCGGCCAGAAACTTTTTGCCTGCTTTTTCAGCGGATGAAAAAGAATCTTTATGAAAGAGATTTTCACAAGTGGGTGGAATGTTACGCAAGGAGGACTTTAAGAAGGTATATTTGACGGATCTAAAAATATTGTCTCGCCTTTGCTGAATCAACTCTGTCCTATTTCGGCAGGCTATTTGCAATGTGTCACTACTGATTTTTTGATAACTACCTTTAACAAAAAGATCATTTTGTTGTTAAGATTTAGAAAAAGAGTTATCACAAGTATTAGCCCACTCAACTAAAGCTTTGAAACCGTTCTGAAGTGCTTCATTTTGTCTTAAATGGGCCTGGGTTATCGAAGCAAAGCCGCGTTCTATAAGAGCCAAAGAGTTATATTTATCGTATGGCTTGATTTAGTCGTTCTAAATATGTGAAACCGGGTGAGGAACAATATTGTTTTTGTACTTCTGCGTAAAGGACGCTATTCCAATCCTCTGTATTAAAATGCTGAATGGAATTGACAAACTGCACTTGACTCTGGGATGACTTTTGGATGGACGGTTTCTTCAGAGTGGTATTCAAAGAAAGGTTTAAATCTGAACTCTCCACGGGTTTCGACTGATTTGTTTCGGCATTATCGTTATATAGCTCACCACTGACGTCCGCACTAATATCAGAAAGACTATCATAGTTTTGATCAGGAACGTAATCACGGGAGCTTGTAGGTTGGAATGAAACGCTACCAATATAGTTTTGAATACCACTTACTTGCTCACTTAAATAACGTATAGCGTCACTTATTACACGGCTAAGTTTTCTTCCTTTGCCTCGGGAACGTGGTTTCTTACGTTTCGGAGCTTGCTGGCGCTGCGGCTCGTGAACTTCGGCCTGCGTCACGGTTTATGACATTGGACCAGGAGAATCAGAACTCAAAGATGTATCAGATGTAGAATCAGAATCCATGCTAGGAAAAATTAAATATTGGTATCTGAAATATTCCTTTCTAAATATCGAACAATAACATCGTTTTTAAAATATTTCAGCGTGCTTTTCAAAGTAATTTACACTTACTTGCACACAACCGACTGCTACGACAATCAAAAAACCAATGACCAACCTGCGACATAGCAGCTCGCACGAAATCTCGAGCGTGCTTGGCGCCACCTGGTGTACTTGACCTACTTAACGCCTATTGGCGGAGGACGTGGAGGGAAAATTTGTGTTAAAACTGACTCACTACCGGAAATCAAGAATGCTACTCTCAAAAATAGTTTATGTTAGATTTCAAATAACGAATCAAAGCTTTATAATTATTATCTCGTTAACTAATTAACTCCGACGGTTAAAACTTTGTATAATTATTACTATCACCCTAAGGTACCTAGCCAAAGGGCAATAAAGGCTATAAAGGGCTATTAAAGACGGACAATCTGTAACCCGATTGTATGATCCTACTAAGAAAACTATCATCACTAGCAGGGATATCATTGTGATGGAAGACGAGATAAGAGACAGTGAAACCAGTGATGAGGCTATCTGGATAACAGATGATGAGGCACCACAGAGAAGTGTGGGGAAGGAGAGCAGTGATTCAGTGGGGCAATCCCAGATTCCAACATACAAGGAAAGCAGCCGTTCATTTGGGGAATCTCAGATTTCAGCATCCGAGGTGAGCAGCCGTTCAGTGGGGGAATCCCAAGTTCCAGATGTAGAGGATCATTTTGACAACTCTTCAGATTATTTTAGCATACACGGATGGTGATGAGATACTTATTGAATCTCCAGTAAGACCAGAGCCTGAAGTAAAAACTAAATGTCTTATAAAACAGCCTGAGCGATATAGTTTCAGCAATATTTGTATATCCAGTACTGTTCCAGAGTCCGAGGAGATCTCATTGTCTCAAGGGGAATTGCATGAGTTTGAGGACAATGACGCATGGGAAGTTATGAAAAATCCAGGTGATTTGTTAATAGTGAAGTGGGTGGGTTTTCAATAAAAAGTTTGATGTGGACAATAATGTATGTTACCGGGCCAGGCTTGTGGCAAAAGGCTTTACGCAAAAGCCAGGTGTTGATTATACAGAACCTTTTGCACCTGTAATGCGCCATTCCATACTTAGATTATTGTTTGCTCTTAGTGTTAAAATGGGAATGAGTATAAGACATTTAGATGTAACTACTGCTTTTTTAAATGGTGTTTTAAAAGAAAATATCTACATGTCAATACCTGAAGATTTTGCTAACAAAAGAGGGGGAAAAGTGTTGAGATTAAAACGGGCTATTTACGGTTTAAAGCAGTCGTCTCTAGCATGGTACGAAAGAGTAAAATATTGTCTTTGTAAATTAGGTTTTAAAAACAGTCAATATGAACCATGTTTATTTGCAAGAACTAATGGTAATATTAAGATAATTGTTGGACTGTAGTTAGATAATTTCTTGGTATTCACAAACAATGAGACTGAAACAGAAAAATTGAAAATTGTATTGGGTTCAGAGTTCAAGTTGAAGGATCTAGGTCCTGTACGACAGTATCTTGGCATGAGAACAAATGCAAATAAAAATAAAGATGAAATTACTTATTATTGTTGATCAACAACTATACATTGAACAGTTAATGTCTAAGTTTCAGATGTCATATTTTAAAATGCAAAGTACTCCCATTGAACCGAAGTTGAATGTAGAAATCAACAGATTGTTCTCCTAAGGTTCCTTATCAGAAACTGATTGGCAGTTTAATGTATTTGGCAGTATTAACAAGGCCAGACATTGCCTATGCTGTTAGAACAATTGTTATAATGTAAACCATTATAATTATGTAAAGCGAATATTGAGGTACTTACAATGTACTAAACACTATTTTCTAAGGTATACCAGTAATGAGATGAATTTACTAGGTTTTGTGGATAGTGATTGGGCATCTGATGCCTCAGACAGGAAATCATATACTGGATTCTGTTTTATGATGTCAGGGGCCGCAGTCTCTTGGCAGAGCAGGAAACAGAAGTCAGTCAGCCTCTCTAGCACAGAGTCTGAGTACACTACTCTGTCCGAAGCTTCAAGAGAAGCAGTATATTTAAGATATTTAATGCACGAAATGACTGGGAAATTGTGTATATAAATAGATAAATAGATTTGCATTGTGATAACCAAAGCGCATTAAAATTGGCATCTAGTAACCAATGTCATAACAGGTCTAAGCACATAGATATACGTTACCATTATATCAGAGATGTTGTCAAAGACAAGTATGTAAAAATTAAATACATTCCTACTGAGGAAATGCCTGCTGACCTGCTGACTAAAGGCCTGTGTTCTGTGAAACATTACAAATTCATGAAAAAGCTTGGTATTGTTACTATATAATATTTTTGTAGTGTTTTTTTTATTTAGTTAAGTGTTAATATGGCGTACCAAATAATATAAGTTGTTACTGGTAGCGCCATCTATGATTTAACTGAACTTAAATAAACTTTGGTCTCTTGCGAATCGTCAACGTGTTTTAATAAATGTTACCATTAATGGTACTGGCTAATGCAACAAGACGGTCCAGACGCCTTTCTCTATATACTTGTGTTACCTAGCGAGAGCGCCATCTTGTGGCAACCGTAGTTTTCAGATAGTATAAAACCGTGATTTTATACCAACTATGAACTAAAGTATTAAACCGGTTTAAATTTGGTTACGGTGGTACTCGAACATATTTTTAGGTGTTCCCCGTGGTCAGTATTTTTTAATAACTTAACCGCAGATTATACAAATATTATTAACAGAAGTTGTTCATTAACCTCCTTATTCATAAAACTTATCAAAATCATGATAGCTAAAATGTGCGTCCTTTTCTCACAAAAACAATTTTCAAAGTGACAGACAAAGACAAACGAATTATAACGGCATTATAGTTAAAATAGGTTTATTAGACGTTTATGAATAAGGCGGTAAGGGTATAAGATATAATAAAAAATATATAAAACAAGGTGCTGTAAAAATGTATAAACGTATATATGTCACCGTAACATAGTCAAAACCGTTAGTTGATAAACTAATGCGTTAGTCGATCAACTATCGACAGATAGTAAACCAGACCGTAAGGGTTTAGAATTTACGTTTCTTTTGTTCTTACTTGTCAACCTAACACGAAGACTATTCGGGGGCTTCTAGTCTTCACCTAAGCTACCGCAGTGTTTGCCCTGGTATTTCGTTTGTAATGCAAGTTTAAACCAGTTTACTATTTAAAGTTTTTAACCGTTAGTTAGTCAACTAACGCGTCATATAGTAAGCAGTACGCTACAGTTTACTATCTGTCAATAGTTGACCAACTAACGATAAAAAGCGTTAGTTTATGAACTAACGGTTTTGACAATCTTACGGTAACATTATATTATACAGTACAGATTTATGTTCTATCAAAAACCAATCAATCCATCAATCCCAAAAATAAATTTTACTACAACAAATAAGAGTCTAAAAATATGTTTTATGGTTCTAAATCTTAATGAATAGGGAACAAACCCTTAGGATTTCCTAAAGTCAGTGTGTGACTGTCCCTATGCATTTGTTAGATGACATCTTACTCGATGACTACACAATCAAGTAAATAAGAGTAATTCCAAATTACTACACTACTTAGTTTTTTTTACTAATCTCACTAATTTAAGTTTACTAAAACAACATTAAGATTTAATGTTAACTAATTGAAAATGTACCGTACCATACCATTTGGCTTCTATAGTCACAACACAAGTTTATGTTTATGTTCCATGTTTATGTACCCACTTCAAAAATATTACATTAGGAATAAAACAAATACAATTTATTTCAAATATACCATCCGAATAATGCTTCGTCAGCTACTAATTTAAAATTACAAAATTAACAATAACAAACAAGCAATAACCACTACAAATTAAAAGAATAACCCGCCTCGTGCCATATCTGACGCCTGCGACGCCGCTGGCGGCGTTGTGCTGCACCGCAAGGAGACACTATAGGGGGAACTTTAGTTGCATTTTTATGAAAGTAACTTTATTATTAATTTAAATAATTTTGTTTAAATAATTTGATTAATTCGTTTTCATTTTACTGACCCTTATAATTTAATACTTTTTGAAGAAAGTGGCACAATGTGGCCATAAAAATAATAAAACTACGAACGAAAATAATATTCTCAGGAATACAAATTGATCCTGATTGAATTGAAACAGAGACGCTACTGATTGAAAGTACATTTATCTTGCTGCAGAAAGTGCAATTTTATTGGTAGCTTTCAAAGAATTGTGAATTCATTGTTACCGATGTTCTGTTACAGGTCTTCCAAGAACGCAGTTTTATGGGTATGTTTGTGTAGTTTATTTCTCATTATTTTGTGAGATATCGGGAACTGTAGGTAATTTAGCGAATCTTCATAAAGTTATTCTCTTTGATGCAGCGCCCGAGGCTCAGCTCCACGCGCGTTCGAAGCACAGCTGGGTATCCTAGTGTAGGAAAAGAGCTAATTATGTGGCTGTTCATTTTATAGTACATACGATAAGGTAGTACGTACGTGGTACACGGTGTGCGCTCGTCATATGACGTTAAACCGATTTTGTGAGATGTAAACTACTATTATATTCATTATTTATTAGGCGAGCGAAGCAAGCATATCGCTAGGCCATAATCCAATACCTACATCAAATTGAAATTGAAATTTATTTATTTACCAGAGCTTTAGCAATTACATCTGCATCTGCGAAAAAGGACGCAAGTGCATTTTTTTCGAAAATGAGTAACATACCGTTGGAACCTGGAAAAAGTGGCCAAGTGCGCGTCGGGCTCGTCCATGAAGGGTTCCGTTGTAGCAAGTAATTATGTGACGGGATGTTTGTGTTGTAACTTTGTTGTTCATTATGTTTGTATAAATGACAAAGTATCTTTGCGGTTTTTAATAAATGTTCTATATCTTAAAAACTGCTTATTTTATTTTGTTCAAACTTATTTTCGTTGAAAGTGTTTATTGACAAACACAGCACATATTTTTTGTATATTTTTCACTTTCTTACTTTAAAAGTTAGGGGGGGGGGGTACACACATTATTCCACTTTGGAAGGGTATGTCTCTTCAACGATTTACTTTGACACCTTGTTAAACTCTTGTTAAACGCATTTCAGCCAATCACATGCCGCTATTTTGAATAAATGATCGATTAACCGCTTCATGCATTTGACCACTATTTCTGAAACTAAGGGTTAGTAATTGGGCCCCGTTTCGCAACTTCAGGTACGGAAACCCAAAAATTACTGGCGAAGCGGATAATATCGCTGAGGTGCATGCATGTGTAATGGTACACAAGAGTCAGTTCATTTAATACTTCATTTTGCGTGATAGAGGGCTAGCCCATCGCCGCATGGTACACATTGAATACAAGAGTCGGTTTCTTTAACGCTTGGGTTATTTGAGTGATTACTTTTGTCAACTTACTTCGAAGTTGACAAAAGTGGCCATAGCACGTGGTTGGTTCGGAGAAGCTAGGTCAGGTCAGGTTTTTTTGTCGCATTCCTGCGAAATGTGTAGGGATCAGAGCCGATTTGGTGCGCGCTGAATAAATTATGAATAACTAAATAATGGAAGGTTATTATGGAACGATACGGAGAAAGTTATTGTGTTGACTGCAAATATACAATTGCGTTTGTTTGGTACGAAGTGGCGAGTTTGACATCACGGGTTTGAATATCATTCTAGTGATCTTTGTCTAAGACGCTAGCGGTCGGGAAGGCTTAATTAATCGCAACAGCTTTTATGGTCAGCGATCAACAGATTTTGTGTATCAGCAATACCAAAGGACTTGAGTGATAACCGACGGTTGATCTAGTAAATATGCATACACAAAGTTTGTAGAACGGCGGACCTGCATGGCATGTTTGATTTAAATTAGACCCTGTGTAGTTAGGGATAAGAAGCTTTCGCTTGGGCAGCGTGTGTTCCGTAAAGGACGCCATTTTTTATCAGACATGTGGGGTCTATAAATACGAGAGCGTGGGAGGGGGAGGCATTCAGTCTCCGCGTCAAACTACTGTGACACACGTCTTTCGGGAATTCTATACAGTTCGGTTCGCCGTTTTACGCGTCTGGAACTGGAAGAGTTGTGATTGCGTTTTACAGTGGATTTTCGTGAGTGTCTGAAGCGCCGAGATATACCTCGGTTCCTATCCTTTAAATCAACCTACCCCAAATTCCAAAACTATCCTTGGGTCGATAGATAAGAACTTGTAGGTAATTGATCTGAGTCTGAGTCTGGGCTTGGAGCGCCCCTAATTTCCTTTTTTCTTCACCATAGGGTTCCTGGATTGGCTCTTAGGATATTCGCGGGCTTATTCTCTCCTCATTCCTTTCGAGTAGCGAGTTTTGAAATTCCCACACACAGTCATTAAACATACAAACACATTCAAATCAAACTCAACCGTTTTCGAGTGGTGTCGATGATGGACGTGGTATAACACTAGGATTTTAGACTAGGCTAGACAGGAGTTTAGTTACGGCTAAACCTAGGTTGGCAGGGCATAGGGAGACTGTTTGATCGATGAGGTTCCGCGGATGGAAATAACAAATTCAGAACAAAGTATAAACGTTGTCAACACAGATAACCTATCCTGTTAATATTTTTGACATTTGAGTGTTGTCGGGGACGCGCGAAGAGATCAAATTACAGTCTAAAGTTCATTGTTTAGGACCGGGTAGATTGTTTTGCTTTGCCTTGGATCGGTTTGGATTCAAGTTGCATCTTTAAATTAAATGTAAAGTTCGCTGGAGGTCTAACGTGTAGGCTGCGTCTAGTATTTATTGCTGAGTGCTGAGGTTAGTTAGATGCATAAATCGGTATTTCCCGAAGTATGTACCTCGCTGTGGAGTGGGTTAGATCTCCAAAAGCGCTAATGAAAACGTTTCGATAACATCCAGCTCAAATTGCGCAGAGTTGAAGGTTTTAAAACGTTACGGACCTTTTGAGGAAACCGCTAGTTCAAACCCATTTCGGAAAATCAAATCGCAGTTGTGTAAACCCGGTCTATTCGGATCGTTATTGCCGTGAACTAATTATATAATTGAAACCACCACAAGCCGCTACTAGCGAGCACATGAAATATCATTGAGTACTCACGTCGTAACACTACGATATCCCAAACAAATATTATAAATTGTGGTCGACCGCTAAAAGAAGTTCTAAGCGCCCATATATAAAAAAAAATAAATGGTACCATCACACAAAATACAACAAAGATCGATTTGGCGCAATACACCGCTAACTGATGCGAAATACCGGCTTGCGGGCATATTCCTGAACCAATCTTCCTTTCGACTATTGTACGCCTAACGAACTTCTCAACGAACAAGAAATTCAGACTTATCATTCTTAACTTACAAATTTTACAGCTGAATCGGGACATCTCTTTTTGGGGTAGATAGAATAGACGATCATAGCTTCTGATAGCGGTGGCTCGACCTTAGCCTTTATGCCGTTACACATGCATATTCAATTTATCCTACATTACGATGAGCGAAGTAATTCACGACTGAAATTCCAAATTCCAAATGTCTTTATTACTGTAGATATTTACATATACTTAGCAATCGTCATTTTTTGCCACTTCTCTACATTGGACCACTGTGAGAGAAGAAGGGCGTAGAAACTCCCGCAGATAGATTTTTAGATCTCTTTTAAAAATTGCTTATGCTTAACTAATACAAAATCTATATATATATCGTTATCATAATTAATAAGCTGGAATAAATAATTACAAAATTATTAACAGCAATGTCTGTGTTGAGCCAGATTAACCACAGACAGTCCCATCATTTGGGTAATCTTAAACATTGTAACATCCCTTTTTCGTCGAAGTCGCTTTAACATGGTTTTTAAAACGTAAATAAGACCAATTCAATTAATTGAATTTGAACACCTAAATTAATCCTGACATGACCAAAATTTTGGCTACCAGCACTTTGAAAAGTTGTTCTTTTCATTTGCTCGAAGAGCTACGTAAGCTAAGCTTACACATAATATCTATCTTAATTATGATACAGTAACAATAAAAACCGACAAATCACCTTCATCACTATCTCGTTGGAATATAATTTCGAGAAGCATACACAGTATACATATTATACAGAACAGACCACCAAGTTTGGTGCAGTTTAACTTGGTAAGGGGGCGGGCGGGCGAACGAATCGCCCCCAGGCACTTATACCATACGCAAAGTTTCCGCATGAAAACGTAGTGTGTGAATAATGTCTCCTTCTGAGATGAGAACCCTGTGTTTGTTGAAGTATTTACAATTTGTGTGTGTACTACAATTTAATATAGTTTGGAGAACATGGACCTTTTAGTGGTGTGAACTACTTCTGAGAGAAAGGAGACGTCTTCTGTAGTATCGTTTGCCTCTGTATACAATTTAAGAGTTTGTTTTTTAATAAGAGTGATCGACGGGAACAAAATAATGGAGAGAACTTATTTAAGAGAAACAAACAGCTGGATTTACTATGACACAGGATATCCTAGTGTGGGACTAGAATCAATGTGTAGGCCTGCATATAAATGTTTGTATGAAATAAAACACAATAACAAAGAAAAAGAATATGTTTCCGCTACACATAGAAAAAATTTCGAGCCCAATCTATATGCAGAGCATGTAATATAGTTTCCAAAGCAAACAATAACACTTTGTATCTAAATACCTTGAATGACTTCATTTTGTCTCAAGACAAGCAGGGGCTTATCGCCTATTCGTTCCGAGTAGGTAAAGTCAGCATAATACACTATGAACACCATTATAAGATCTATAAATAATATATATGTCGTTTATCAAGATTATTTAAGTAATTTTACATTATTGTTACCGCCTTATTATTGTGTCATTACTTATAAAATAATTATTTTAAGATTAAGGTACTCATCCACATTATAAAAACATTATCTTAGTAGTGTGGCCTCAAATTGTGTCAGTGGCAAAATCGATATCTTGTATTGAAATTGTATGCGACCCTGTATTTTATAAAAATATTTGGTTGACTGTGAGCGATACGTGCCATTTTAAAGATATAGAGATTTGGCAGGGACAAGATGTTTAATTTTATAAATAGAGGCTTACAATTGTCCAGGGGCCAATTTCGGTACACATTGACAGCTCCATGACAATTACATGACGATTACGTTCAACTTTAGAGATCCAATATTTGGCGTTCGGAGAATATTTTTTTAGGCTATCATGGTAAAAATTGGTAAGCACAATAATTAAGTTAATCAACAAAGGGAATGGGATTACAAAGTCGTCAGATATTGCTTATCTAAAATTGACCGTAATCGTCATGTAATTGTCATTGAGCTGTCATTGTGTACCGGAATTGGGCAGCAGTGTATGTGCAAGGCAGATTGCTCTAATGCATCTCTTTTGAAAAAAAAATCCTTGTTTATCTCTCTTGCATTTCCCTATAGGATTAGGCCGTACCTTAGTACAGACGCCACATATCAGTGGTATCCCATCAGAGTTGTTTGCAATTTGGAGGTTCTTTGCAGCTTGTATAGAGCGTATACATATTTATTTAATTTACTACACACTTTTTAAATATTTTGTAACCAAGAAAAGTGCTCATCTACGGCAATACCTAGGAAAGTGGTGGGTGGTGTATGGGTAGGCGGAATGTTATTACATTGTACATTGATATTTTTAATGTTATTTTATTATTCCTATATTGAGTGTATACGGTTTTATTTTCATTCACCAGTAAATTATTTGCTTCAAGCCATCTTCTGACCTCAATAATACTAGTATTGACATCTAATTCAAACTTGGTGTCGTCGATGCATTTGATTGTCATTGAAATGTCGTCTGCAAATAATGTACATTTATTTTTAGAAATATCTGGCAGGTCTTATATTTAATATGAAAAGTAACGGCGATAAGACACTACCTTGAGGAACGCCGTAGATATTTGTCTCAGGAGGAGACCTATGTATTTGTAATTAATTATCATATGAGAGTGTACATATTTTCACCATTTGTTGGCGGTCAGAAAGATAACTGCTTAGCCATTCCCATGCTAGGCCTCTGATACCCAGCCTTTCACATTTGCCTAACAACAACAACAAGAATGTGGGATGTAGTCGAACGCCTTAGTCATATCAAAAAATATAACGGCTACCGGCTATCCCCTGTCTACATACTCTATAATTTCTGATATTCATTGGAAACCCGCTAGACTCATAGATATATTTTTTGGAAGCCATTTTGCAAAATTTTAATATTTTATGTTTTCATAATCCATAATTATTTATTGCACGAAGGTAAATAAAAAATTGAAATCTTTTCTCATCATTTAGGCTTAGCCATTTATTTATGGAGCCAACAAGAGTGACTGCTACTAGTGCTACATGCATTGACAACATTTTTACTGATGTTATTCCAATCAGTAAAAGTGTTATCAGTGAATTGGATTCAGATCATTTAGGTCAATTATTTCAATTTGATTCTATTAGAGAACCTGTCATTAAAAAGAAAATTTCGTTTGTGCCAGTAACTGCTGACCGGTTAGAAAGAATGAGATACTCTTTAGCTCAGGAACTACCGTTTTTGGCTGCTGAACAGTCTCCTAATATAATGTATAACTTATTCTTTGAAACCTTTATGAAACAGTACAGCGCGATATTCACTTCAAAATCGGTTGTGGTTAGTGGTTCAAACGACTTTAGTACGTGGGCTACTGCAGAGTTGCATAAACGCAGGCAAGCATTGTATGCATTGTATGAGGAACGACGGTTCAACATGAGTGACGAATTTAAAGAACAAGTCAAACAGTTCTCCAAACAATTTAAATTAGACTGTCATACAGCTAAACGTAATTTTCTGAGTAGTAAAATTAAGAATAGTTCCGATGTTATAAAAACGACTTGGAAAATAATTAATGAGGAGGCCGGTCGTAGTAAAAAAGCGAGTCACGATTACGAACTAAAAATCAATGGACAGCTTACGAGTTCTAGCTTAGAAGTTGCAACTGAATTTGAATCGTTTTTTACTAATGCACCGGCTTCCACGACTAAGTATTTAAATTCGTCACCTTTGTCTGCTGTTGCAATATTAAAAGATAATGTCTCAGAGTGTGCTTCATACTTGAATTTTAAGCACGTCACAAGTTCAGATGTCGTAAAGGCATTTAAATTGATAAATGTTAAGAAAACGAATGATCTTTGGGGACTCTCTGTTCACGTCGTTAAATCCCTGATCGAATTAATTGCACCTGACCTAGCGGTCATTTTCAACAATTGTATAGACTGCGGTGAATTTCCTGATTTAATGAAACAAAGTAAGATAATTCCCCTCTTCAAAGCAGGTAGTACTCAAGACCCCACCAATTTCAGACCTATATCAATACTACCAACTTTTAGTAAAATTTTTGAGAAATTAATCTTATCACAGCTATTACATCATTTTGAATCAAATAAGCTAATGCATAACAAACAGTTTGGATTCACTCGCGGTCGTTCAACAACAGATGCCGGAATTCAGTTCATTGAAAGTATTTTTGATGCCTGGGAAGAGTCACAAGATGCCCTAGGCATTTTTTGTGACTTATCTAAGGCTTTTGATTGCGTTTGTCATGAAACATTGACCAGGAAATTACATCATTATGGAGTTAGAGACACGTCATTGAATTTGTTAAAATCTTATCTGAACGGAAGAATACAAAGGGTAGACGTAAACGGAGAACGATCACCAGGATCATTGGTTTCTTTGGGCGTGCCACAGGGCTCAATATTGGGACCCTTCCTATTCCTCATCTATATAAACGACTTACCCTATCTAGGAAGGGACTGTCATGATATGGTACTGTTTGCTGATGACACCTCACTTATTTTTAAAACAAAGCGAAACCAACACGCTACTGATGATCACGTGAACAATACCATATCAAGAGTGGTAAATTGGTTTAATGTTAATAATTTGCTATTAAATGAGAAAAAGACTAAATGTGTTAAGTTTCTTACTACTAACGTTAAAAATAATCAGACATGTATAACAATTAAAAATGAGGAATTGGAATTCGTAACCAGCACAGTGTTTCTAGGTATAACGTTGGATTCCAAACTCCAATGGGGTCCACATATTGATAAGCTATCGAACAGACTGAGCTCTGCAGCTTTTGCATGCAGGAAAATCCGTCACTTGACAGATTTAAAAACAGCCAGATTAGTTTATTTTAGTTATTTTCATAGTATTATGTCCTACGGTATTCTGCTCTGGGGCAGTGCTGCTGACATAAATACTATTTTTGTGCTGCAAAAGCGGGCTGTTCGAGCGATTTATAAAATGAATAATAGAGATTCTCTTAGAAATAAGTTTAAAGAAGTAAATATATTGACAGTCCATAGTCAATATATTTACGAGAATATTATGTATGTCCATAAGAACATTGTTAACTTTCGAAGAAACTGTGATATACATAACTTTAATACTAGAAACAAGGACAAACTTGCAGTGCCCACTACTCGGCTCCATAAAATAAAAAACTCGTTCAAGGGTAATTGTGTAAGATTTTACAATAAACTCCCAAGCACTTTGACAGATCTATCAATTAATAAGTTCAAGAAATACATCAAGCAAAGGCTTACTTCTAAAGCTTACTACAGTATTAAAGAGTACATAGACGATAAAAATGCTTGGGACTGAATTGTTCTAATTAATTGTGAGCATCCTCACTGCCAGAGTTTCTTTTACTGGACACTTGGAGGCCTTTTACACCTCCAAAGATTAATTTAATTATACAACTCTTGACTGTGGGGACCATTTACATCTCCTATTATCATTGTATTATTGACTAAAGAGACTATACATCTCTGTTATTTATATTTTAATTATTTTATTATGACATTTGAGACTCTTTACATCTCTCAGAAAAAATAATTAAAAACTTTTTTTTTCTGATAATCTGATAATAATACCAAATGTTCTGTAAAAAATGAAATGAAATGACATGTGAAAGTGCCCTTGTGGCCTATTTACAGAATAAACGTTTTGAGTTTTGAGTTTTTTTTGAGTAACATTTGTGGAAAACATATATACAAAACCGAGCTTATCTCTAAAAAGAGATTTGTTCCAGCAAACTAAGGCATCATAATCATCATCACCTATAAAGAATCCCTTTATAAAGTTTCATGTCTTTAAGACCAGCGGTTTGCGCTGTGATATGATACATCAGTCAGTTAAGACTTTGAATTTGGTAAGTTATCCAGAAAAATCCTTCACATTTGAATAAATGCAACTATCCCTCGAGGAATCCCTCGAGGGTTAGTTTTATTCCTGCCTGGTATCAGTGGATGTGACACCACCATTTCTTGTAATGCAAGATGAAGTGGCGCAACGTCCTCAAAAGAAACCCCCACTGGATAGACCTCGCCAGCAATTTCCTTGATCCAAACTCCAACCAGGAAGAAGGGGTAAGTGTTGGCGAGAAGATCTTGATGAAGCTATTTTGAGAGATAAGGGAACGCTGATCATCCTACGGTACAAAGCATTTGTAAAATCGACAGCAACGGCCAAAGAACCTTGCCCGCCTCCTCCTAACCACATAGGCTGCAAAATGTCATTCTTGGAGGACCTACCACCAGGTGCCACAAATGGTTAGGGGTAGTTAAAAATGTGACTGGGGATTGGCCACTAGCGTACAAGGTCTTACGCCCGTCGCAATGTGCGCAGGTCCCGCTGCTCAGACCCTGTCAATCTGAAACCCTGCTCAAAATTGTAGCTAGCAAATGCAAGAAAGGGTGCTTAGGCAAAGCAGGTCTTATAAGTGCTCTATATACTAAGCGCATTTTTCCAATGACCTTACCGATACATTTTTACTTTTTGTGAAAAAGTCCTCATCTTTGACTGCAACAGCTATATCTCCGCAAGCAATGGGCCTAGAGAGCTGGTGAACTCAATGTATAGCTAATTAAGTCTACTATACAAGTAGAGCAAATATGCCCTATTAACGATTCGGTAGCTTTCTCGGAAAAAACTGCAGCAATAGCCAGAATTTTGCAGTTTTTCGAGCACCACGGGAGTAGCACAGGGTTTTCAAGGTTGCAAACTTGGGTCCTAGGTCTGATAGGGTCTGATGATAGAGCCGGATAGTGCCTATCAAGTTTGGCCTCGATGAATTCTTCTTGACAAGTACTCCACTTCTTTTACAACTAAAAGAACCTTTTCAAATATACAGTGGTGGTCATATAATTAAGAACGACTATTTGAAAACAAGCTTTTTTCAAACTTACGAGAGTAACACTTATTGCATATCATTTTGTATCTCTCTCGGTATCGTAAAACTGTTTTACATAATCGTAGCATACAGTTATAATATGATAAATTCAACAATATTATTATATAAGTAAACTTTTTGTATATAATATATCTTAACATGTTATTGCAAACTTACTGGCTGGCCACATAATTAAGAACGCTGGATAGTTTATTTTTTTATTCAAATTTAAATAGAGAACACTCTGTAAAGAGGCCACTATTCGAGTAATTTTGGCGCCATTTAGTTCTGTAAAAGTCAAAAAGTTGATCGTTTCATAATAAAAAAATGGGAAAAAATAAAAGTTGTGATGCATCTACAAGGGAAGTAATAATAAAACTTCGCGATATGAATTGGTCATATAAAAAGATTGCCAATCATTTGCAGTGCTCAAAAACGATGATATTCCACGCTGTGAAGCATTTTAACACACATCAAACAACTTTAAATATTCCTCGTGTACCTAAACAGAGAAAGTCATCTCAGCGAGACGATCGAAATATCGTGCGTTTGGCAAAACAATACCCTTTTAAGGGGTCTAATGAGTTAAAAAAAGAATACTTTGGTGAAAATAACCCTTCAGCGATCTCAGCGCGCACTATCCGAAGGCGATTGGTAGAAGCGAAGTTGAACGGAAGGATAGCAAGAAAGGTGCCCATGTTGAAACAGTGTCATAGGCAAGCCCGGCTTGCATTTGCTAGGAGGTATGAAAGCTGGACAGCAAGACAGTGGAAAAATGTTCTTTTCTCTGACGAAACAAAATTTAACAGAGTATGTTCTGATGGGAAACGATATGTTCGAAGCCCTCCGAATACAGCATTCGACCCCAAGTACACAAAAATGACATTAAAGCATGGTGGTGGAAATGTGAAAATTTGGGGATGCTTCTCTGGTCATGGTGTTGGACCTGTTAGACTGATAGAAGGAAACATGGATCAATTCCAGTACAAAAATATACTCGAAGAAACTATGTTACCATATGCTGAAGACGTACTTCCGATTATTTGGACATTCCAACACGACAACGATCCGAAGCACACTGCACGCACCGTTAAAGAATTCCTCACATCTCAATCAGTTTCTATCTTAGAATGGCCACCGAACAGCCCAGATTTAAATCCCATAGAGCATCTTTGGTGCGAAGTCAAGAAAAAGGTTTCAAATCGACGATGTGGTAACCTAACTGAGTTATATAACGTTTTTTTAGAAGAATGGCGCTCTATTTCTCTTGAAAAATGTCAAAAATTGATAGAATCAATGCCTCGTCGGTGTAAGGCAGTTATTAAAAGCCACGGTCACGCTACAAACTATTAACTTAGAATAAAATGTATTAAATTATAATTTTTAACATTGTCACTGTCTTATTTAATGTGATTTGTAAAATCTAAGTATCTACGAAAACAACTCTCGAGCAGCTTAAGAATCGTTCTTAATTATTTGTCCAGCATTTTTACTACTTGAATTTGTAATTATCGATAATCATTTAAATTTGTAAAAAAAATAGTAAATGTTTTAAATATTTACTCCTAATCCCGTTTACTTTATCGATGTAGCTATATCATAACACAACTAATTACTTTTAAGAAGGAACTTAAAAGTACACATAGCATAGTTTTGAAAAAAAATATCTGGTACTATAAATCGTTCTTAATTATATGACCACCACTGTATATGTCACCGTAAGATTGTCAAAACCGTTAGTTGATAAACTAACGTTTTTATTCTTGTTAGTTGGTCAACTATCGACAGATAGTAAACTGTAGCGTACTGCTTACTATATGATGCGTTAGTTGATAAACTAACGTCTAAAACCGTTAAATAGTAAACTGGTATTAACTTCAACTGCAAACGAAATACCAGGGCAAATACTGCGATAGCTTAGGTGAAGACTAGAGGGGGCCAGCGCAGCTAAGCCCCCGAATAGTCTTCGTGTTCGGTTGACATGTAAGGACAAAAGAAACGTAAATTCTAAACCCTGTCGGTCTGGTTTACTATCTGTCGATTGTTGATGAACTAACGCGTTAATTTATCAACTAACGGTTTTGACTATCTTACGATGACATAATTTAATTATAATTATATAATATATATTAATCAACTGCTTTAGTATTATTACCATGAATTAGGTACTACATTAATATAACCTGCCTTTTCTCGTCTTTACCATAAAATAAATCACACCATTATCATTTTAACAACAAATACGTGTTCACATTTATTATGTTTGCTACATTTTAATGCTGACCATCCTACTTGTGCTACATATGTCGCCACCGTCAAAACCAAGTGTGACCAATCGGCAAGTAATTAAACCAGTCAAACAGCGGACTGGAACCACGTCCTATGATATCAGAGGCAACATTAACATTGCGTAACGTATTTTCTCATTCGGGATTGAGAGGCACAGATTTGCAGTAATTTACACCTAGAGTTTTTTAATAATTAAAAACATATGACCAGCTTTTCACTAATAGAACAAACTCTATAACATAACATAACATTTACATACAGGCGCAAACGTTGCTTCTGGCCCAACGCTAGGATACCCCGTGTCTTGGGAACCAGAAAGAATAACGTCACAAAAATGTAAACATACAACTCCTGGGTTTTTTCCCTTCCTCCCCAGCCAAGATTCCAACCCGGGACATCTCGCTTAGGAAGTGCGCCCTCAACCGCAGCACCACAGAGTTTGATGCTCTACAGTTGGTCTGGACTATCTTCACATTGCTATGAAATTGCTATTGTAAATAAACTCTCGGCCACGCTTTCAAAATGTACATATATCTCTAATTGACGAACGGCTTAGCCTAGCGGGTAGTGACCCTGCCTTCGAAGCTGACGGTCCTTGGTTCGACTCCCGGTAAGGGAAAATATTTGTGTGATGAGCATGATTATTTGTTTGGATGTCATGTATGTTTTCTCTGTATTTACATAGGTATTTATCTCTATTAAATATATCTTCGTCTAGCACCCATAACACATGCCTTATTGAGCTTACTGGGCCTAGTTCGGTCTTTGTAAGATTGCCTCTGATATTTTATTTATTTATTTTCTCGATAATCATCTGTCAAACTGTGCAGAAATTGGGCGAACTGCGCCTTTGCAACTCCATACAGGAATATGTCTGATACGTTCCACTTTCCTCTTGGAATATTCCTGTAACATAGTTTCACGTGTCACTGAAACACTCGGGTGACGAACCATTAAATATACCTACTATCGGCTAAAGTAACGATGAACCACTTTTCGACCCAACATTCGAGCAATAGGGTTGTAATCCTTCATTCAATTATTTTTGCTGTTGGTACGTAACTAACTCTCTTCGGCAGTAGCAGTAGTCAAGATCGTCATCATTTATATTTATATTTTCAAGCCTAACTGAAAATCAACATCTATGTTGTATCACATGCGCCCTTTTTTTGCAACTGTTACTTATTCTTTGTGGTCATTTGTATTATTAATATTTATAAATACTCATATGGCTCACTCCCATAGACTTAAGCGTAACTTTTGCATTCTCGTTACAAAAAACTTCAATACTTTTGTCAAATAATCTGAAATCTGGTTCATGACCTGCTAGATATAATTTTTTTAACTTTACTAGTCAGAGCTACTTACCATACGAGGGCATGATGAATCGTAAAGGCGGTCATACAGATAGTTGTGCGACTCCAAGTTCTTCATCACTTTTGGCCTCGTAACTTTTCTCAAAGGCTTTTTAAGTATCTCCTCCGACTTAGAGATGACGTCTTTGCCAGTGTTTACTGCGCCATTAGTACTCTCTCCATTTTCGATGACCACTGAGTCTGATTTTATTTCTATTGCATCTCCATTCACTTTTATTTCTTCGGGTTTAGCTCTGAGCCTGATCAACGCATGTCCAGGTTGACCCAACGCTTTGGCGTCAAAACCAATAGTACCGTTGACAAGTATTGGGCAAGTGTTTTGGTCAGCTTCTTGTATGAGTTCACTGATAAGATTATTTGAGTCGATGATCTCAAGCGAGTCGTCCACAATCGTCTCCGTGTTTTGTATGACAACAGGAGACATTGTGGCTAGATCAAAGATAAGTAGCCGATTTAGTTAAGATTTTATTAAATTGGTTTTAAAAATTCGTTCATTAGAACGAGGAGCGCGCGCGCACTAATTGAAACGTAAATGTGACAGTGAATATATACGAGGAACCTACAGTCTAGTTACTTTGTTTAAACACAGGTATATTTGTTTATCAGCAAAATCCGTTATTTGTGGTATTTAGGCTTCAGCAGGTGACTTCTAGCGTGCATGTGACTTGTGTTGTGACGCATTGTTATGCTTTGGGGAATTTAAGACTTTTGTATCAACAAATGTACCTCCATATATATACCTATAATTATGTGAGTAAGTTGATGAAAGGTTTTCGTTACAAACTTTCACATGTCACAAAGCGTGTAAGGTATGACGGGAGAGCTTTTACACCCTGTATAGGTTTCCAATCAGAGCCTGAATCATATTTCGTAATTTCTTTTGTGCGTGATAATTTATTCCCTGTAAAGTCGATTGCGAACGAAACATTCACAATTTCGGGCATCTGGAGCGGGCAATGTTGATTGATTTTACACAATCATGCAAACGAGGACCATCACGTATGAGTAGTTTCATCTCAATTTCCGCTTCGAAATAAAGCAACGATAGAATTCTCATCAAAGTGTCAAAAAAAAACCCGCCAAGTGTGCTTCGGACTTCGCACATTTACGGTTCCGTACCAAATGTAGAATATAAGCCCTAAAATGAGGGAAATTCAAAGAAAAAAATGTGATTTATCAATATATTGGTGTTTGTTAGTAAAATATACGTTATAATAAACAACATCACCAAATTGTAGGGACAAAAGTCAATGAAGTTAAAAAAAACTCAGGTACCAAATTTTGTAAATAGCTGAATTTGTAGCTGAAATGAGAATGAGAATTAACTAAGAATGTTTTATAAAGATTTTTGTTTTTGATAAATTAGGTCCGAAAAACTTATTTTATTGATGATTGAAATTTGCCGTGTTCTTCAATGGTCTTTAAAAACCAAGTCTGACGTAGCAGATGCACAAATCAAGATTTATGAGAATGCTTATTAAGTGATTTATTAGAATCAAACAATAATTGTTGAATAATCCAATTATTGTTTAGTTTCGCAATGATAATCACTTAAATGTGAAAATCTGTAAATTTTCTTCAAAAACACTAAATCATCAATAAAAATTTAACGGTAAGACTTCGCCGTATGTATGTTGGGCTCAAATGTTTCTAAATGGTCTGTACTAGCTTCAGTTTGTCTTTGTATCGATCTACCGGACACCCTGTATAATAAACGTGTGATTCATTCAAAATCTTTCGTTTTACTGAGAGATGCACGTTCGGACGGCGTGCGCAGCGCAAGTATCAAGCATTGCCGGTGCATGTTTGATTAAGTTTAATCGCTAATTGCATTGTCCTATTGTTAAAATAACTAGGCCTATTTTAAGGTTTGCTGTTCTCAAACAAGACGTTTTAGTGTTTATTTTGGTGTAATGCTGTGGTTTATTTTATTTACTATTTGCCCCAGTTATTTGGTGCGACCGATAGGTACGGCGACCTAGAAAGATTTACAAGAGTTTTGCTAGGGTATTTTATAAATTTTGATGTTTTGTTTTCTTTGACAAAATTCTTTATTAGGCTATGCAACATATAACACATCTTTAAAGTTATCAATACAGCTATATATCCATAATATATACAAATACTTTATTAGGCTAATAGCACCTATGAAACTTACTTGTAACATAGCAAAGATAACACACATTTTAACAATTGTATCGATTCTTCTTGTATGTGCTTACATTCTAGAAAAACTAAGACTTTCAGTAGTGCTGAATATCATTTGACTTTTGATATTTTGTTATACTTAATTAAATAATTTATTCAGTAGGTGGGATGCCCGCTGAAGCACAGGCAGGTGATAGGTCCTCTATTATGACCATTTCGCCCAATTCCAAGTTTCGACATAGGATAACTATTACATCTGATTATACATAGTCAGGTCATAAGTTCTGTCACATGTGCAATATGAAATAATTTAGACATGTTTATTATTTATGTAAACATTTATATAGCAAAATGAACTTAATAAAACATAGATTCTTATGGTAATAAAGTTTATTCAAAATGACCCCCGCGATTTTGAATACACGCCTTTATTCTGCGCGGCCAGTCGTCTATCGCAGCACGAACGAGGTCCACGTCAATATCGGCGGCTGCCTTAATCAAGGATGCCTTGAGTGACTCCAAATCAGGATGAGGCTTTGAGCAGGCCTTTTCCTCCAAGTGTTGCCATATCTTGTAATCTAACGGACTCAAATCTGGACTGGAGGAGGGCCAGTCTTCGTGCCGGATGAAGTCGATTTCACGCGCCGCCAGCCAGTCTTGTGAGCTTTTCGCTCTATGAGCTGGCGCAGAATCTTGTTGGAATACCCAGTGCCTGTTATTTAACATGGTATGAGAAACAGGTTCCACAAGGTTCTTGAGGACTGTATTTTGATACACAACTGCATTCGTTTTTACGCCTTTCTCACAAAAATGTACCTCAGTTAAGCCCCAATAAGAGACTCCCAACCAAACCATGAGCGAGGATGGAAAATGACCTCGTTGGACACGTGGAATACGGTTGCTCGCTTCTTCACTGCTGTATGCGTACACCTTATCATTTAGTTTGTTGTAGCTCTCTTCCACGGTGAAAATTTTTTCATCCGAAAAAAGAATTTCCCGATGCTTTTTTCCCGCGTACCGCTTCAACAAAGCGCGGCATCTCTTCAGTCTCAGGTCCATTAAACGAGCGTCCAAACGATGTCCTGTTTTTCTTCGATATGCCCTAAGCCCTAAGTCTTCATTTAACACCCTTTTCACCGTGGTCCTGCTTAACCCCATCTGAAGGGCCAACAGTTTCTGCTTACGTGTGGGATTTCTTTGAATTCGCGCCTTCACAGCTTTTATCACTGCTGGAGTCCTAACAGAGCGAGGGCGACCACTTCTTGACCTGTCATCTACACTAGAGTATTAATTGTATCGTTTTATGGTACGATAAACGAATCTTTTGGTTATATTCAAATTTTTCAGTAAGTCTAAAATCTGAATTGGCGCGTAACCGCAACGATGCAACGCAATAACTGCGACACGGTCTTCTTTAGGTGTCCACTCCATATTTAAAAATGAGGAAAATTCTAAAAAGTACACATTTTTATTTTCATGAAAAATTCGAAATTCGAATTCAATAAACTTTTTTGTGGCCAGCGTTCTAAATTCAAAAGTTTTTATTGTGTGACAGAACTTATGACCTGACTGTGTATAATAGGTAGGTAGGAAAGGTAATACTGCGACATTATTTTTTTATTGCGTTCACTTAGAAGTTCTATGGTAACGCATACATGAGTAATTGATATCAATTTCAATTTGATAGCTTCACGTATTCCTGAGAAAAAGGGGATCGGCTCTGGACCATCGAAGCGCGCAGACGTGTCCCCGATAACTCCGGAGAACCTAACCTTTTTTGCCCAAAGGACCCATAGGCGAACTTGTCGATTGAATTGAATTCCATGGCTCACAGGTTAAATCGATTAACGATAACTGTCACACGATACAAAGGGGTTGTTTTTAGTCCGTATACTACACGAGCTGATGCCCGCTCCATGTGTAGGGACCCGGACCTAGCAGGGAGGTCCGACTCCTGGGCATGGGCAATACCATTTTTCCCCCTTCAACAAAAAAAAAACTTGTCGATTGAAGTGAAGTGTCTTGAATTAGGTATACTAAAAATTGAGCTACGAGTTTGCGATTGTGTATATTTGTGTTAGAATTAGTGTTAAGTTCAATAACAAAGAGCTTCAACTGGAGCTGGCTCCGGACATAGAGGACGCGGTTGCCAGTCTTCTGGAGAACTATAAGCAAATCAGTGCGCGAATTCAGGTGAGATATTTTCAGTATTTGTAACTTTATATTGTACTATAAACCAAAACCACATTGAATGAAAAATTCGATAAGTTTACATTAAGGTGATACGAAAAAAATATGGGTTTTTTTCGAATCCACTCACTCCACTGTAAAGTCATCTACAGATTTGATTTTTGGAATGACGATTAAGGTTCTCACTGAAGGAAAACGCGATTGGTTGAAATTTTCTCTATAGAATTTAGTTGCGAAATATTGTTTTATTTTTCCTGTAATTCTGAAACCCTAACTTATTTCATCGCGAAATTACGTAATATTATATATTAGTAAACTCTCCTTTGAAAATCTTTTGGACAAAATAGCGTGGTTTATTTTTACACAATTTTGATGTGGTTTGGCGCTACGTTGTGACACTTTTCCCCGATTCCGTCCCTCTCACACTGCGGGTCTTTCTGCCTTGAGTAACAGGGACGCGTATTTCCGTTATATACAAGGCTATTACGCAGGGGTCTGTAAGTTATCGCGTATACATTGGAACCCAATGTTTTCACTAACGTCTTCCGTTCTATACATCAGCATTACGCCGCAATCGTGTATAGTTTGGAATGGTCTAAGCCAATTTTACGGTTCCGTTATATACTGCGCTATTACGCAATGTAAATTATCGTGTATACATTGGAATAGCCGCGACGATAAATGATTTCAACATTAGTCGGCTAAACTTCAGTTTAGCCTCGACGCTGTTGAGACTAAAGATGGGTGAAAAAATATGATTGACATTAGCCGACTAAACTTAAGTTTATTTTTCAGTATACCTAGGCTAATGTTGAAAAATTACCGTCTTAATCTGGAATAAGTGATGATAATGATTCGGTAGCCGTAAACACTGCGGTAGCTTAGTAGCTTTATCCTTCGTGTTAGCAACCTAACACGAAGGATATAGAGGGCTTCGCTTCGCTCACCCCCTTTACCCTTCACCTAAGCTACCGCAGCAAATATAAGGGATATTTGCTGCGCAAATCAATATTTTTGATGTGCATTTTAATATTTCCCTTTAAAATTAAGAAATAATCAGTGGTTTTGAAAAATATGTAAAAACCCACAATATTCGCAATGTTCTGCCACAGGGACTGATGTCACAGCTATTTGTTGACGTGTTTGCTGTTACTTCATTTTAATATGGTTGTATCCAAAATTTCAATCACCACGAATCGAGTTGCTCATTTGAAGCTGCTAAGTAAATTCATGCCCGACCCGACGTACAGGAAGTATAAAGCACTATTTACACGATGAGTAGGCTCTATTTCCTCTTTACTGCCCATTTGGGTTCGGCACAATAACAACGGCTTTAACACTGGTTCTTCAATATTAATATTTTGGAGACTAGCTACTAAATACTGAATTGAGCTGATACTACTTCTACTTCTTCTACCTCTGCTTCTCCTCTATATGAGTTGACCTCAAGTCAGCAGTTATCAGCTTGTCACTGATAGTTTGCTTCACCTGGCTCCATGCGGCGTATGGAATTTGATTGTCCCCTTAATGACGGGATTGCTTGGGGGTTAATCTAACTCCATACAGACTTTGCTGTTATAATTTTGTAATTATTTATTCCTGCTTATTAATCATAATAATAAAAAATTTCATATTTGTATTACTTAAGCACAACCAATTTTTAAAAGAGATTCTACTCCCTTCTTCTCCCACAGTGGTCCAATGTGAGAGAAGGGGCAAAACATGACGTTTGCTGAGATATGTAAATATCTACAGTATTAAAGTACTTTGGCTTTGAATGCCAGATGTCTTCCAAAGAAGACATTTTCCTGTTAAAGGTTTTGAATTTGATTACCATGGCATGAGGTACAAAATCATGATGTAAATATACGTGTATGTATACATATATGTTCCCCTAGTTCAGGCTACCCCTTAATACGAATACAGCATAGGAAGCTCGAATAACTACGCATGAACTAATCAGTTACTTTTATGCACAGTAAGATTAAATATAGGTAAAGATCATTTCATCTGGACTCGCAAACTTTTCCACTCTTGTAATTTTTTAAGGCTTATGTTTAAACGATTACCACAAACGCACCTATTTTACTACCAATAAATTCGAAATGACTGCCAGAATGGATAAATGTCCACCAAATTGTGTTTGGATAAATGATCACCAAACTTCGTTTTATGTTTTGTGTACTTAAGTTTATGTTTGAAGTATTTTTGTTGTTCTTACATGTTCAATCTAACACGAAGGATAAAGAGGGCTTCGCTTAAGCTACCGCAGTATTTTGCCCTGATATTTTTTGCAACTTTTGGTGTTCATTTATCCATTTTGGGTAGGAAAAAAAATGTTTTGGTGATCATTATATTTGTTGCCATTTTTTAATCCTGCTCAAAGTGTGAGCAAAGTCAGAATGTATTAATTACTGTATAAATAGTGAACGTCATTACAGCTGTGATTTTAAAGCTGAAAACATTTTTGAATGTGTGTACAAATAAATGTGTACCAAATGCATAGATGTTCTCATGGACGTTACGAGTATAATCAGAAGCGCCTCTTTTTTTTCTAATTTTACGGCTCTGGATACGTCCTTCAGGCCGCCGTCGCCGACCTGATTATGAATGTACGAAATAAGTACTTATATCTACATATTTACCTATACTATAGGTACATGACCCAGAAAGATAAATCTACCTACGTTAGTTTTGGAATTTGGTGATTTTTTAGATTTTGATATGCTTTTTGTGAATTTGTACGTTGCCACCTCGTATCTTCGCCGCACGCGCTGCCACATTCGAAAAATGGCGCCTACAAGTTATTGGACAAAATCTCCTCTCCAACTCATTTCACGATATAATAGTCTTCCAATAAAATAAACGAGAGAAAAATTCCTTTAATTCTTGTCTCAACCTCTTTTTGTGAAGTCAATAGCTAAGCGTAAGAGCGCCGCAGTCATCGTTTAATAAAAGTGGTCTCCGAAAAAAAGACGTGTTTTTTTGCAATTTTAGGGATCCAAATCATAACAAAAAGAATGAACCCTTTCAAAAGACTTCAACTCGTTGTCCGTCTGTATGTCTCTGTCCGTTTTTCCTTTTTCTCTCTTACACCATTTTTCTCAGGAACACGTGAAGCTATCCAATTGAATTACTTATATAAGCAGTACGATAGAACTTGTAAGTGAACTCAATGAAAAAAAATGTCGCAATATACGTAGCATATTGCGACATTTTTTTTTATTGCGTTCACTTACAAGTATTCATATTCTTTATTGCACAGAAAATATAAATGTACAGACAGTTACAAAAAAAAATATAAGCAAAGACAAGCTTATCTCTAAAGAGAGATTTCTTCCAGCAAACCTAGGCAAGACAGGAGAGTTTATAAAACACGATTAATTATTAATTATATCTCTTTGTTTGGTTGCAAATATTTCCATTTTGCGATACGAAGTGGCAGCTATTTGTACGTGAGCAATAGTAGAGTGCGGCGCGGCGCCAACGTGTCGTCCCTTGCCAGTCATTCACTTCCACATTCCGTCATAAGACATGAGTGGTGGCGCGGACTATAGATATGTTGACCGAGCATATATTTTTACTAATTTCTTGTTAAGTTCATTATTAAGGTATATATTTTATTTCCTCGCACAACCCAAAGCAAAACATTGTATTATGTAAGTGCATGTGATGATTTCCGACCCGTGAATGAAAATTCCACAGTATTCGAGGCCGACTTTTAGTCAGTAACTTTATAATTCATTTTACGTAACAAGTAGCTAACAGTGCTGCAGAATACAAGAAATAATCTATTCTCATAAATCTTAACTTGTTATGGTCTAATGTGAAAATTATTATCACCATCCAATTTATACACGAGTAATCAGGAACGACTCACCGACTTCTACCATAAGATTAAATCATCTGATCTTTCATGTTTTAAACTGTTAGAGATATCATATATAAACTACTTTATTTTTTACCTCTCATGCTCGAAATGATGCCCCTTATAATGTCTTGAAATTGAATGCGCTTACTGTTGCACGCGCTATTAGATTATAGTGATCAAAACAAGTCCAACAAATCTCAAATCTTTTTGGCCACTTCGGGAGGAGAAACCTTGTTTTATTATGCCATGACTATACCGCTTGGCAATAATTTTATGTCTGTCAAGTATTGAGGCGAGCTAAACAACCTCTCCCTCGAAGTGCCTAAGCTACACTGCCGAGTGCCGACCGTCGCCCTCCCGCACCCTTTTCAATTTTGCAAATGAAGATTTTATCACTTGACGCAGGAACCATATCAATATTGTTTTAATATCTCAATAAATAGTAAAGCATAGGTGAAAAACAGCTATTTCGTTGTTGTTTTTCGTATAGTTCACATTGACATTTAATGTTTTCAAACACACATATTAAGGGCTGAACAAAGGCCAATGGCATTGAGAATTAGACAAGAAAACAAAAACCCCTCGCATCGCGTCGAAGCAGACTGACGCATGCTCCCGCGCAGAGCCCCGCGGGGCAGCTTGAGCTCCGAGACCAAGAAAATTATAGAAAATATTACTTAACTCCTGTAATAATAAGATTAAAAATATAATAAAACAACCAAAAAATTTCATTTTTTTTACCTATTTTTGCGTGTAAGTTTCATATAGGAAACTGATTGCGTTTCCGAGCGCTTCTTCATTTAGTTGGATAATAATGCATTGCGAAAAATATTTTTAAGTATTAAATATAACAGATATCCGGTAATTTTAAAAGTCCATTCTTAACTCTAATAGACCTTTTATAACATATATTTATCTTAAATGTTTATGTTGTCTAGTTTAGCCTAGAATTGAAGCTAAAGATGCATTTCTGGCCATATTTAATCCCTTATATTTTTTCAGCCTTTGAGAAGTGTCTCCTTTAAGAGGAATAGCGATTTAAAGATAGTCATTCGACAATACCATTCGCCTCAAGACCGTATGTTCCGAAAGTTGACACCTAAAATTACTGCACATCTAAAGGGTCTTAACCATCGATTGCAACGTTCTCGTTATGTTCTTTTATACTTTGATCTTTGTATGCACTAATCATGTTACAACATAAAATATTAAACATAGTTTAACCTCAAAACAATCGTCAAATCCCACACTTTTTTGTATTTAAGCAAGTGTTGAATAGAAGTTTATTTTTTGGAGTAAGACCCTAGGTTTAAAGTCATAAACACTCATTCTAGTGCACAATTGGATCTGTTATCAGCCTAATAAACATAGTTTTACCTCAAAACAATCGTAAAATCCCACACTTTTTTGTATTTGAGCAAGTGTTGAATAGAAGTTTATTTTTTGGAGTAAGACCCTAGGTTTAAAGTCATAAACACTCATTCTAGTGCACAATTGGATCTGTTAACAGCCTAATAAACTGATTCTGTCAACTTTGTAAACTCTCGACCTCGAGGCTATGTAGCGTGCGTTATCCCACAGAATAAGTAGTAGTACCTAGCTGTATCCGAAGTTCACACTGGTCTACTGATGCTGCGATTTACGCTGGGTCCAAGAGATAGGCGGGCAATTGACCCAGACCGCATTGGAAAATTAATTTAGATGTAGGTTTGAAGAGGTTGCTCCTGTCTGCTATCAACAGGTTGAGCATTTGGGAATCAAATAAACTTATTCACTTAGATACTGTCGCGCCCTCTTGAAATATGCCGCCTCTTGTCAAAGGATAAATCGGTATAACCTTCTCCGTTTATGGATAATAACAATATTTTCTCGCGGGAGTACGAAACTATCTAAGCGAATGAAGTTGATGCAATTAATGACGTAGTAAAAATCATAACATAATAGTAGTTTATGTGACTGATACATAATGGAGGGCATTAAAACTCGAGAGTTTTAATGTCTAATTATGTACAGTTACATACACTAGTTTATCTACACACATATCACAAGCTCTCTTTGATGGGTTCAGGAACCGCATGTTTGATCGGCATTGTGGCATTGATCATTGCTCTGCAGTTGTTTAGCTTGTTCTGTAGTACCAACTTCACAGAAAAACTAGGGGCGGCACGCGGGCGGGCGTCGGCGTTCAAAATTTGAATTTCATAATTTGACAAATTTTTATACATTATGGTCATAACATACAAATTTTCAGATAAGAAATGAGTTTTTACCAAATAACTTTACATTATGCTGGTCTTAACGTGCGGTTTTTAGATGCAGTAAAGAGGGTTTATGATACGTGTGTAAATAAAATATTTTATGAGTACTGAAGTTTATAATAATACATTGGACACTACTTACACACATTGATCTAGCCCCAATTTAGGATTCCCCGTATCTTGGGTACTAGACAATGATACACATACTTATGTAGATAAATATTATACTTAGATAGGCAAACAACCAAGACTAGGGTACAAACATCCGTTTTCATCAAACAAATTTTTGCACCCACCGGGACTCGAACCCGGTTCCCTTGGCTTTGTAGGCAGGGTCACTGCTCGGCTCTGGCCATTCGGGTCGTGAAAGTCTTTTAAGTATTTGTTGTTATTCTTTCATGTTGAACCTAACACGAAGCTTCACCTAAGCTGCCGCAGCAAATATGAGGGATATTTGCTGCGCAAATCAGTATTTCTGATGTGCAGTTTAATATTTCCCTTTGCAAAAATACTTTGTATCGAATCTGCGCCAATCTCATGACTCAGTCGGAGCGTAGGGTAGTCTGCAAAAACACGCCGAAAACAAAACAACGAACTCATTTGCCACCCGCAGTTCGCGAAATAGGGTCAACAGAAAAACTACTGGTAAAATATTGTTCTCATCTCATTCCTATTACAGTGGTTGAAAATCTAGCAGTAAATATGCAATGGCTAGTATTTAATCGCACAGCTATATACTGATTTTCACAGCAAAAAGGATCAGCTAAAAAACCTTTTTATGTCTTAAGTATTTTTGTTGTTCTTAAATGTTCAACCTAATACGAAGGATAAAGGGGGTTTCGCTTCGCCTACCCCCTTTACCCTTCACCTAAGCTACCGCAGTATTTTGCCCTGATGTTTGCTGTGAAAAACAGTATATTTGATGTGCAAATCAGTATTATTGACGTGCAGTTTAATATTTCCCATATTATGCAATGTGTTAATATTTGGTACCTTTCCCGCTTCATATAAATTCTCATTCAAAGGGCGGGTGACCAAACCATATTTACTCGTACAACGTCACTTCCACTGATGGGTGTTTTCGCGGCAAACTGTCAACTGTCAGATTGCACCCGCGGTTATTGGCAATATTAAAATACATAGTCAGGTCATAAGTTCTGTCACATGTGCAATATGAAATAATTTAGACATGTTTATTATTTATGTAAACATTTATATAGCAAAATGAACTTAATAAAACATAGATTCTTATGGTAATAAAGCTTATTCAAAATGACCCCCGCGATTTTGAATACAGGCCTTTAATCTGCGCGGCCAGTCGTCTATCGCAGCACGAACGAGGTCCATGTCAATATCGGCGGCTGCCTTAATCAAGGATGCCTTGAGTGACTCCAAATCAGAATGTGGCTTTGAGCAGGCCTTTTCCTCCAAGTGTTGCCATATCTTGTAATCTAACGGACTCAAATCTGGACTGGAGGAGGGCCAGTCTTCGTGCCGGATGAAGTCGATTTCACGCGCTGCCAGCCAGTCTTGTGTGCTTTTCGCTCTATGAGCTGGCGCAGAATCTTGTTGGAATACCCAGTGCCTGTTATTAAACATGGTATGAGAAACAGGTTCCACAAGGTTCTTGAGGACTGTATTTTGATACACAACTGCATTCGTTTTTACGCCTTTCTCACAAAAATGTACCTCAGTTAAGCCCTAATTAGAGACTCCCAACCAAACCATGAGCGAGGATGGAAAATGACCTCGTTGGACACGCGGAATACGGTTTCTCGCTTCTTCACTGCTGTGTGCGTACACCTTATCATTTTGTTTGTTGTAGCTCTCTTGCACGGTGAAAATTTTTTCATCCGAAAAAAGAATTTCCCGATGCTTTTTTCCCGCGTACCGCTTCAACAAAGCGCGGCATCTCTTCAGTCTCAGGTCCATTAAACGAGCGTCCAAACGATGTCCTGTTTTTCTTCGATATGCCCTAAGCCCTAAATCTTCATTTAACACCCTTTTCACCGTGGTCCTGCTTAACCCCATCTGAAGGGCCAGCAGTTTCTGCTTACGTATGGGATTTCTTTGAATTCGCGCCTTCACAGCTTTTATCACTGCTGGAGTCCTAACAGAGCGAGGGCGACCACTTCTTGACCTGTCATCTACACTAGAGTCTTCATTGTATCGTTTTATGGTACGATAAACGAATCTTTTGGTTATATTCAAATTTTTCAGTAAGTCGAAAATCTGAATTGGCGCGTAACCGCAACGATGCAACGCAATAACTGCGACACGGTCTTCTTTAAGTGTCCACTCCATATTTAAAAATGAGGAAAATTCTAAAAAGTACACATTTTTATTTTCATGAAAAATTCGAAATTCGAATTCAATAAACTTTTTTGTGGCCAGCGTTCTAAATTCAAAAGTTTTTATTGTGTGACAGAACTTATGACCTGACTGTGTAAATATACTCGTATTCTATTCGACATGATATAAGAGAAAATGAAAGAAAAGGATATAATCAATTAATATTTTCTATTGTGGGAACATTTGTATTTGTGAAGCTACATCGACATGATGCTACTCGTTCTTCAAATGTCTTCAATACTGTACATATACTTAGCAAACGTTATTTTTTACCTCTTCTTCATATTGGACTACTGTGGGAGAGACGGGCGAAGAAACTCTTACAGATTTTTAGATCTCTTTTAAACATTGCTTGTGTTTAACTAATACAAATATTACAATATTAATTATTATAATTAGTAAGCAGGAATAAATAATTACAAAATTATTAACAGCAAGTTCTGTGTTGAGTTAGATTAACCCCATACAGTCCCGTCATTTAAGTAATCTTGAGCATTGTAATATCCCTTTTTTGACAAAGTCACTTTTACATGGTTTTTAAAATGCTCAAATGGCAATTTCAAAATCTCCAGAGGTATCTTATTGTGGTAGAGAATGCACTGACCCTTGAAAGAATAGCTAACCTTCGCGAGTCTAAACCGGGGCGCAACTAGTCTGTGATTATTTCTTAGGTTAACATTACAGCTATCGCTAAGTTTGGAAAATCTTGCAAGGTTCTTAAGTACATACATTATACACTGACGAGCAATGAAAAAGTTCCAGTGACATAGCACTCAATTACTCGTAAACGGGAAAGGCTAGCTTAATGACGCCGTCTGCAATATTGAAGTACATTTAAAAGCGCATTAGAATATTACCAATTAAAAAAAAACTTTTTAATTTATGAAGCTAGGTTCTATGTCTTAGGAGATATTAAGGTGTTTGTCGGCATTTTGTGGGTGGAACTTTTTCATTGCCCGTCAGTGTATTTTTAAAAATAAATTTACTAAACTCTGATTTTTTATTCCCTATAATTCTGACATTTCAGATATCACAAGGTTCTTTATGAGGACAATTATTATTTTATTCATTTGATTAGTGTAAAGTGCAGGTGTAAAGTGTGGCTGTGAAATGTAAAATGCTAGCAACGTCTGAACAGCCAGTGTTAAGTGTGAGTCATTACTAATCAGTAATCAGCGAAGTGAGGCAAATATAAGTATGTTCTATTTTTTTGCAAGTAGCCACGTCCCCGGCGCTCCTCCTCCCCTTCTACTCGCAGCGTGCCTTCACTCGCTGTTTAGTTAACAGCGTCGGGACAGCAAATTCGACTTTTTTACGCTCAATAACCAGTTTCTACTAAACATCAGAGATGCTACACACAATAGGGCGCAAAACTGCCAATTTCTCACGAAGAAGACTGTGGGAAAGTGCCTTGTGTATTAAAAAACATCTAAGGCAAGTAATGAATCGCGACTGATTCGCGGCTGTTTGCATTGTATTTCAATGAAACGGATTATTTAGGGATAAGTAACTAAAAAGGCGGTATATAGATTTACGATCAGATACTGTTTATCATAATTTGATGAGATTTGCTTATGTTATGAAGTGGTGTATCAGCGTTGATATCTCGGTATGTATCTGAGGGCACTATACATCAGGATGGTCTTCTGGAATGTCTTAATACCCTCCAAAGTGTTTGTTTCGGTCGTACGCCTCCAATCTTGAACAGAAACCACATTGTTGTAAATGAATTTCATCAATTTGAGGAAAATACGAAACATTACCTCAAATTCTTAACATGTTTACCTTTCTATCAGATAAGCTTTTTTCCAGCTACTGATGCATTTCTCCTTTGAAGCTCAGTTTGAAGTTCCCGCACAGTCATCAGCGAATACATTTTGTGGTTTTATATCGAAATTATAAGCACAAAATCGAAACCCGATACTTGATTCAAACGTAAACAAGGTACTACCGTTGACGTGAGAGTAATATTTGTTCTGTGGCTATCGAAGTTTAGCTGTCAGTGCTGCGCTCCATTGGACACTACTTTACACTTAACACTTCACAGCCCCACAGCGAATAGTTTAAAAGTGTGCACTCAAAAGACCTGCTTTGTCAGATGGATGCAGAATTATTTAACATTTGGAACGTGATTCTACGCAACGAAGTTTAAGGCGAACAAATTATATAGGTAGATTTCAGTAAAGATATACCAATGGACTCATGTGTTCTCGGTGTTTGCTGTTACTTGTTGTTATTATCTTGTTAAATTAGTTAAGTTTATGTTATTCTGTTAAGTTTTTTCTTGTTGACTTTTCGTGTTGTGATTGTTCGTTGATTTTTATAAACGTTATGGAGCCACAGCCTGGCCCTTCCCGGGAAGCAGCCCCATCTGACAGAGCACAAGAGACAGACTTTCTGTCTCCCAGAAAGAAGCGTCCTCGTGGTGTATCAATCAAATCGTCATCCTCGACAATGTGATTGATACAGTCGCAGACTCTTTAATAATTCATGTCAGCGATGATGATGATGATGATGAAGAAAGTGATATTAGTATTAATGATGATTGGAGATTTTAATAAAAATATGTTTTCTTTACTTGTAGTTTTTTACTGTTTGTGATGAAAAGGGACGTAATTATCACTCGCCTTAAATCCCCTTTTAATTACGATCGCCGCACTTAATAAAACTGGATACATTCACTAACAAATAAAATGTATAGACTTAGATGTTCAGACTAGTATTGAAATTGAAAAATGTGCCCGGCCAAAAAGGTTTGTAATCTCTGATATGTCAAAAAATTATAGCTGTCAGAATTCTACGGAATAAAACATCAGAGTTTAGGTACAGTTAGTATGTCAATTTCTCTAAAAAGCTCTCTTAAGGAGCCTGTGAGTTATTTCAAAATTGCTCGAATAGCTCTTTTCTGTAAAATAAAAAAGTTTGAATATCCGCTTTCCCCCACAACAAGATACCATATGACATGATACTATTAAAGTAACTAAATATGCTAGCCTAGATGCAGCCACATACGTGTTTTTTCGGTTCCTAAAATATTATAGCCTAGATGTAGCCACATCCGTGTTTTGTCTGTTCTAAATTATACTAGTCTAGATGTAGCCAAATCCGTGTTTTGACTTTTATACAATATACTAGCCTAGATGTTGCTACATCCGTGTTTAGTCTGTTCTAAAATATACTAGCCTAGATGTAGCCACATCCGTGTTTTTTCTGATCTAAAATATACTAGCCTAGATGTAGTCACATCCGTGTTTTGTCTGTTCTTAAATATACTAGCCTAGATGTAGCCACATCCGTGTTTTGTCTGTTCTAAAATATACTAGCCTAGATGTAGCCACATCCGTGTTTTGTCTGTTCTAAAATATACTAGCCTAGATGTAGCCACATCCGTGTTTTGTCTGTTCTTAAATATACTAGCCTAGATGTAGCCACATCCGTGTTTTGTCTGTTCTTAAATATACTAGCCTAGATGTAGCCACATCCGTGTTTTGTCTGTTCTAAAATATACTAGCCTAGATGTAGCCACATCCGTGTTTTGTCTGTTCTTAAATATACTAGCCTAGATGTAGCCACATCCGTGTTTTGTCTGTTCTTAAATATACTAGCCTAGATGTAGCCACATCCGTGTTTTGTCTGTTCTTAAATATACTAGCCTAGATGTAGCCACATCCGTGTTTTGTCTGTTCTTAAATATACTAGCCTAGATGTAGCCACATCCGTGTTTTGTCTGTTCTTAAATATACTAGCCTAGATGTAGCCACATCCGTGTTTTGTCTGTTCTTAAATATACTAGCCTAGATGTAGCCACATCCGTGTTTTGTCTGTTCTTAAATATACTAGCCTAGATGTAGCCACATCCGTGTTTTGTCTGTTCTTAAATATACTAGCCTAGATGTAGCCACATCCGTGTTTTGTCTGTTCTTAAATATACTAGCCTAGATGTAGCCACATCCGTGTTTTGTCTGTTCTTAAATATACTAGCCTAGATGTAGCCACATCCGTGTTTTGTCTGTTCTTAAATATACTAGCCTAGATGTAGCCACATCCGTGTTTTGTCTGTTCTTAAATATACTAGCCTAGATGTAGCCACATCTGTGATTTGTCTGAGTTTGCAATTTGTTTAGTTTTGACGATTCTTAGTTAATGCTAGCAACGAGAATTGCTGACGGTATATCCAAGTTCACTTTTCTGAGTCCCGGATCAGCTTATGAAAATGCGACTTTATCGCTAGAACGAGATCAACTTTTTTATTAAAACCTCATGCATGAAAGTGAAGGCCCACTTTGTCGCGCCTCCCACCATGATGTTGATTACATCCGATGAGCAAATATTGGTCATTGATCAACTCAGTCTGCCTGCCGGTGACGTCACGAACTACTCATCTTGTGTGCGGGATTTTGATATACATGGATCTACCTAATAAATATCGCATGTATTTTTTTTTCTAACTTCACTAAGGTTGTAGTTTTGTTATTAGTACAATTCGCCAAAACGCCATCCTTCTCATCCCAAATAGAAATACAACTGCATACAATGAAACGCGGTCATTTTAAATCACATACATACCTATATGTACGTATAGCTAAGGAAATAAGTGCTCAAAAAGGGGTCCTGATGGAAAAGTGATGATGTGAGCAAAAAACCAAAAAATGGGACTTTTTGTGCCTCACCCCTCCTAGGACTCACCCAGAGGGGTAGGGACTTTCTTGTTTGTCTCCTAACTAGTCCAAAGAAAGTTTCTAAATCAAACTTTCTGCTTTCTACTTTAATATCTAGAATATTGTTGACTCTAGATAGGTAATTTAACATCATTTGATATTTGCAAATTTATCTGACATTGTTCAGCTCAGTAAAGTTCTTTCAGATGATACGAAGACCAACAGAAATATAGGATATAGTTTTTTAGAATGAATGTCTATTTATTTTATATTTCCACAATATTTCGATACACCCTCTATAGCACCAGTCAGCCCTCTGCCTGCAACTGCGTAATATTAATACCCCGGCCGATATTTCAAAGGTTGCTGATATAAATATTCATCATCTTCTCCGAGGTGGCTCGCTCTGACTTAGCTCCACCACTGCACCACAATTATAGACTCTGCGTCGCATCAAATATGATCGGTTGGTGCAGGTCCAAGAGGTGTAGCTTACCTAGAGTCTGCTTGGATCTGCTTTACTATTAATTTCTAGTTACCAGTAATAACTTGAAATTGAGGCTGCCAGCGTCAATAAAGTGTCCAAGTTCGTTTTTATTCCCAGTAGCATGTTTGTTTGGTATTGTAATTAATCAGAATGTTGCGATTAGTATCAGAAAATGTTAACAGATATTTATACAATCTATTTTGCATTACCTCCCAAGTAGCAAAACAGTTCTGTGTAACAGCATTTTTGCAGTACACCTTGGACTTATTAGCTGCTAAAAATTGCTGTATATCAGCATTAAATACGCATATAATGCTGATATAACTCTAATTTGGATACAAATTACGTGGCAGATTGCTATACAACTGATTTTCAATAGCATTATATTAGCACTAATAATGGCAACATACAAGGCATCATGGGCGTACCCCCCCCCCCCCCCCAGAAGATAAAATAAACGTCAACGTTTTTTGTTTCAATATACCTGACCGACCATCTTCTCGAAACAGGTATGAGCTGCCCCCTCCTACCTGAAATCCTGGGTACGCCCTTGCAAGGCTTAGCTATGTACGATATCATAAGAAGTAGACACGTTTTCGTCCTTCGTGACTAATTTAATTTTATAACTGGAATCAAATATGCAATCAAGCCTCGGAGCGAATTTCTTCCCCTCAAAATAGTCGAGGCCGCTCCCTCACTTGTCGGTATCATTTTGCCGTGTGAAAATGAGCGGGAAAATCAGGTTTTTTCCCAATTTACTCATCACCCTTAGCCCACATCGACCCACTGCTAAGCAGAACCAGAATCAGAATCAGAACGTTTATTGTGGATCGTAGTTTTAGATAAGTTCTTACATTTTACATGGGTAGTGTTCTTACGTCCAGCCATTAGGCATTCAAACAGAAATAAAAATAACAAATGCATACATATAAAGTCATAAATTAAAACAATTAAAAATATCAAAATTGAATGTCAACACATTACAGATTACACACATAATTGATTGGAAATAGACAAAAGTAAAGTTAATGTTAATTAAAGAACATATTCGATTAATATTATGTCCACAAAGCATCATTTTAAATATTCACCAATTGAGTAATACGCACAGAGCAATATAAGTAGTAATATTAAATAGAGTGCCCTCTCCCGGGACTTTTATGCATGACAAGGTTGAAGCGCCATCTCGTTTTTAAAGTAAAAACGATTTTATATATCCATACGTATAGATAGGTATGTATCCATATCTCGTTACCTACCTAGGTATTTTCCAGTACTACGCGACCATTACAATTAGGCGCACCTTGCAGTACGTATAGTACTGCAAGGTGCGCCTAATTGTAATGGTCGCGTAGTATAGTTATTTTGTGTTATTTTGTTGCACAATTAACATAATAATCACATTGTTGCAACCAAAAACAACACAAGCAAGAAGTGGAAGCCATCTTGTGTGTGACTTGTGATTATTTTCAAGTGTCAGGATATTGTTGCCAGCAAAAATAATAAAGTGTATTTTGGGGTTACCATATGAAAAAATATATACTGCCTTTTGCCCAAACCACGATTTTAAACCACCTCGGCCCCCCTGGAAATATTTATTGTTCATAATTATATGTAAATAAATATATCCGCGCTTCTTTACAACACCACAACCTTAAAATAATTATTTAAATTTCTGTACAGAGGTATCTGTTGACTAGAGAAAGAAACTGGCTTTTACTTTAACTAACAGATGGCGCCTCTTTCTTTTTATATTTCCCTTTCTGAAGGACTGTCCCCCCTCTGGTAATACGCCTCAAGAGCTAGGTAATCCTTTAATTTCTGTTGGAAAAGATTGGGATTGTCTGTGTTCATATTCTGCACCGGGACCTTATTATATATTTTTGACGCCATACCGAAAACACTTTTATTGAACAATGCAGTTTGATGGGTAGGTACAAGTATTTTTTTGTTGTTACGGCGGCTGATTAGATTTTGAAATATCTGAGGGTTTGTTTTAACAAACATGATTATTTCATATATATATATATATAATGAAGGCAATGTGAATAGTTAGTTATATATAATGGAGCTTGAAGAATGGTTTGCAGCTGTCTGTTCGTTTAAGTGAAAAAAAAGACCTGATACATTTCAGGCATAGAGGTATACCTCGCGCCACGAGTTATGAGCGATGGCCTTGAATGCGCAGTAGTCACTTTTCAATACCTGTATATAAGCGCAGTCATTTCCGCAAACGTCGCCGAGTGCTCTTAATTCGTGGCGCGAGGTATATCTTCTCTCATTTATAAAGATATAACCAATTTTCAGTTGTTGTGAAATTATAAAGAGCTATTTATATGCTAAAAAGTACAAACAATAGTAGGGTCAAAACAGTTAAAAACAACATTGCAAGATGTATTAGGACAGTTGTTAAACTGACGACTGGTTTAGCCTAGCGGGTAGTACTGCCTATGAAGCTGACGGTCTTGGGTTCGAATCCCGGTAAGGGCAAATATGTGTGTGGTGAGCATGAATATTTGTATCTTAGTCTTGGATAGTTTGTATGTATTTACATACGTATTTATCTCTATTAACCCTCTAGCTCTCCCTCACATTCGTTATTCCATCGACAGACAATGCTGGAAATACCTGGAAATTGTTACTATTGATGGAAATTGTTACTGTTGATGGAAATTGTTACTGTTGATGGAAATTGTTACTGTTGAAGGATTAAATATGTTGTACATGTATGTTTATATCACCGTAAGATTGTCAAAACTAAGTTTACAAACTATCGATAAATTTTAAACGGTACCGTACTGCTTACGATATGACGCGTTAGTTTATAATAGTTTATAATAAATTTGTGAACTGGTTCAAAATTTAATTGCAAAGTAAATACCAGGGCCAACACTAGAGGGGACGAGCGCAGCGAAGCCCCCGAATAATCTTCGTGTTAGGTTGACAATAAGAACAAAATTAACGTAAATTATAAACCCTGTCGATTTACAATTTGTCGATAGTTAACAAACTAACGCGTTAGTTTATAAACTAACGGTTTTGACAATCTTACCGTGACATATATTTCCCTTAATAGCTAGTATTAGTATCAAACCAGTTTTTATTGTATCATACAGTTATGACTTAAGAAACCTAACTTTACTTTAGTATTTGGACAGAAGGTGAATTAGTTCTGTGAAACCACATAAGGGCTCTAAATTTGGTGAACGTTTAACAAATTTGGGGGTCTAAACTAATATTTTTTAACAATACATTGGTTGTCTTTATATAAGGGACATTATCCAGAACAACTTTCAGATTTAATCAGCAGTTTACGTATTGTGCCGAGGGACCAAATAGTTACAAGAAGAAAAAAAAAACTTCAATCAACTTTATTATATTAGTTCTTTATTATATAAGTTCTTTATTATAAAAGTTCTAAGTAAAAAGAATCTCTCGACAGAATAAGTGGTGTTACTACAATGAAGCAATAAATGATTTGAGATGTGATGTTTGTAAAAACTAGAAATCCAAAGAGCTAAGCAAACCTTTTTGGGTTTCTATTAAATAATAGTAGTTTATGTGATTGCTACATAATGCAGGGCATTAAACTCGAGTTCGGCTCGTTTCATAATAATATCACTCGAGAGTTTTAATGCCTAATTATGTACAGTTACATATATACACTAGTTTATCTACACACCTATAAGCCCTCTTTGATGTGCTCAGGAACCGCATGTTCGACCGGCATTGTGGCATTGATCATTGCTCTGCAGTTGTTTAGCTTGTTCAGTAGTACCAACTTCACAGACGGGGCGATACGCAGGTGGGCGTCAGCGTCCGAAATTTGAATGTCATAAGTTGACAAATTTTGGTACATTATGGTCATAATGTATCAATATTCAGATAAGAAATGAGTTTTTACCAAGAAGTTTATCCGTTATGCTGGTCGTAACATATGGTTTTTGGACGCAGTAAAGAGGGTTTATGATACGTGTGTAGATAAATAAATAAATGTAGCCCATTAATGTGCCCACCGAGGGGCTGATGCCCTCGCCCGGATACGAGTAAGATCAAGCCATACTTCTTTAGGGTTTCTATTTGTTTTATATAAAACAAGTTTTTTATACTAGAACCACTTCATGAAGTGATAAATTGTATGATCTGGCCACGAGACGATAGAGTGGATGTAATTCTCCACGTGTCTACTTAGAGGAACACCAGTTCGAATTAAGTAAAGAGGGTGTCATCATTCATCAATATTCCATCACCAGCAAACTACCGGCAATAGCACGATTACATACTACTGGGTACTATTATTTATGAAGCTATTGACGTCAATTCTGGGACACACTTTCACATAAACTTGAGTGGATGTTTCTAAGGTGTCTGAAAGTAACCAGACTGATAAATGAAAATGTACTAAAGATAACTAGTTTAGAAAGTTTAACCTAGAATTAATAATAATTATAACCTTGCTTCTGACCCCACACTAGGATACCCTGTGTCGTGGGAACCAGAAACAGCGTCGCATAGATGTAAAAATCTAAGACCTGGGGTTTTTTTTTCGTATCCCAGCCGGGAATCGAACGCGAGACCTTTCGCATGGTAGCCACAACCGGAGCGCCACAGCGGTTGTCAATGTTTTGAATTGACTCCTGTCAACCTTGTTTATTAACCGTCGCAATACCATTTGAGAAAGGACTATACCTACTTTATTAAATTTACTTTATATTTAATTTATTATCGTAACAATAAATGTTATTGTTATTTTGTTTGCCACAAAATCAAATCAAGTTATTGATTTTGAATCAAGTAATTGGTTCTGGGAATTTGGGGCTTAACATTTGTGTGCCAGTATTCAGAGATGAATCGAAGGTCAAATCCCATTTTAAAGCAAGTAACTCAGCTAGCCGTTAAGGGAAGATAATATTGATATTATTATATCTGAATTTACTTCCCTATACATATCTATTAGCCTTTCGGTTTTAACGAGTACAAGCAATCTGGCTTATTGTAGTATTCATGTTAAGTATGACCCTAATTTTAGTCAATTATTTCCAAACTTTGTTCCGATTTCCGAAGTAAGAATTCTCTTATCAATTACTTAAGTATATTTCTGTCTCTGTAGATTTCGTAAAAAATTGGTCAAGTGCTAGTCGAACTAGCGCACGCAGGGTTCCGTACCACCGTACAATGATAGGGATGGTGTGGAGTGAATAGTTTGGATTTTACATAGCAAAATGCTATTTACAAAGTTATTGGTGTGGTTACTTTCACACTCCATGTACTTAACCAGGTGCATTCATAAGTTTGTATGTGGTATTGATAGAATTGTTGTATGGGAGCCCCTTAAATATTTATTTTGTTCTGTTTTTTGGTATTTTTTCTTATAGCGGCAACAGAAATACATCATCTGTGAAAATTTCATCTGTCTAACTATCACGGTTCATGAGATACAGCCTGGTGACAGACGGATGGCCTGACGGACACCGGAGGCTTAGTAATAGGGTCCCGTTTGGCATCCTTCCGGTACGGAACCCAAAAAAGAGAATGGTGAATTTCTCAATTCAGAAGTCGGCGCTATATCACTCTCTTTAAAAAACAATTTACCGAGTTACACCAAGCCTTCTTCGACCTTCCAAGGTAAAACAGCCTCTATGAGCAGTACTCTCAGGGCTATTAATATCTTTAGGCTCTATATTAATCCATGGCGAACACAAGGCCGATAGTCGATAAGACACGCGTGGAAACACTTCACGGTTTGCGCTGGAGGGCCAAATCGCCTCGTTTACGCGATAACCAATCTTCGTGAGGAGTTTCGTTCATTGAGCAAATGTTGAAGTAACACCTGACGCATTTATGAGGCTTGGAGCAAACGAGTGTTTTTAATCGGCTGTTAAACTTGCTGCGATTTTTTTTGCCCGTCGGATGTCAAGTCTTGCTAAGGCCCGTTTCGTCGCTCTCTTCTGTTCCTCTGCCAGCTTTCACACAATGCATTTCAAATTTTTCTTTGAAGGATGTTTGCCAAGTTCAAAATTGCCGTTTAACCGATCACAATGATAACTGTAAAACACAAAGGGGTTGTTTTTAGTCCGCATACCACACGAGCTGATGCCCGCTCAATATGTGGGGACCCGGACATAGCAGGGAGGTCTGACTCCTGGGCATGGGTAATTCCATTTTTTTTTTCACACCTTTCATTCGGAAAAGTAAGTTTTGCTCCACGACGAGAGGGAGCAAAATGCTACTTTTCTGTTCAAGCTACTTTTTTAATTTATTAATTGGCATGCAGCATTTACGCTATGTGCCAATTGAACACAGATTAAAATAATAGAATGTAATTATGAAATTACATTACAATCGACAAAGATATCGTAGTCGATTAAAAACGAACATGGTTCAGTTTTAACTTTAACAACGTTATATCAAAATTTATGAATTGTTCGTAATATTTAAAAAAAAATGTCACAATAAATTATAAGTTTTACTGAAATCAACACTATCGATGACTGTTATTGTGATATAATGAATATTGATATCCGAAACCATTGTAATATTCGATTCTATTATTTTTACACAGTAGTAAAAGTAAACAGAAATATTTTATCTGTGGTGGTGACCTTTCCCTAATCCTTCACAATCCGTCATTGTATAAGAAAAATGTTTACGTTGTTCGATTACTGTAAAAGTTGTAAAAGTATAATTCAAAGTATAGTTATTTATTTTTTTAGAGCAATTTAAATTTTCCTTATAGTCGGTGTGAAAAGTTGTATGTGTCACTCAGGAGCAAAATTATTTTCGTCATGGGCGTTAACGCTTGAATCCTTCGTTACGCACAGGATTCTAACATAGAATCCCTCGCTACGCTCAGGATTCTATCGTAGAATCCTTCCCTTCACTCTGGATTCAATGTACCGCCCTCGCCGTAAATACATCATTTTGCTCCCTTGTGACACAAATAACTATTTCCTCTTATGAATGAATATCATGAAATGGCTTACCATGGTTGAATTAGAATTTTCATTGAACTAAGAAATATTTTAGGGAAATACACTGTGGTATCTTAGATGAAGACTAAAGGGGCGAGCACAGCGAAGCCCCCGAATAGTCTTCGTGTTAGTACGACATGTTTATCACAAAAAACAATATGTAGTACTTTTATGTATGTATGTATATTTTTACTCAAAAATGCTTTTAAAAAGACATGTTTCATCAAATTTAACCCTTTCTGACAATTTCATGAAAAATGGTCAATTTCATGATATGGCTACGACATATCCATTGTACATAAAACACACGTACAGAAAACTTACAATAAATACTCCATGTATTATGTAGTACTCCAATAGTAGAACCGACTGTAATTTGAATTTTAAAGAAATCGTGATCTAACCATTTCTCCTGGCGCGCCAATAGCACGCCTATCGCTCATAATTAGCCTATATAAAGCATCAAAAATCTGAAAGAAATACTGTGTACAAAAACTAGCCCCCCTGGTATGGTGACCTCGTATTGGTTAAGGAAGCTAACCTACCGCCACTGCGTTGGCGCAGGGGGCACATTGTTATCCTGTTCCCTGGAAGGGATAGGACCCCCTGGTATGCAGAGGTAATATTCGGGGACTCAGTTCTCAAACCCTCTATCGTCCGTGTCTTGTCCTGAGCAGACTTGTTATCGGTTGGTACTATTGCATCAAAAGGCGGCACTCAAGGCACTCGTCTGCTTCGGCTGCGTGGGGTAAAATTTATCCCTGGCAACTTATCACACAATCGCATCTGAATCTTTGGACGAAATTGATTGAATTAGGACACCGGCAGTTTTTACAGTCTGGCAATTGTACATCATTTTATATAATAGTAAATAAAATTAGATGAGTTAGTATGATAGCAAAGTTAGTAAAGTATTTATTTAAATAAAAATAAAAAAGCTTTTAAAACAATGGAAGTGTTCGGTGTGGTGATTATATTATATAAGAATCTGAATTGAGTGAGTTAAATTCTCATAGGTGGACCTATAAATAAGTGTATATAAGTAAGTGTTTTAAAGTATTAGCGGTGCTGAAGTGTTACAGAGAGTTCAAAATACGTAAAAGAAATCTAGTAATTTAATAGTACATTATGTAAACTTAATTGTCTAAAAATCTAGTGTAAATTGGTATAATAAATTGTATTCTTTTGTTGTATTTTTATTAAATTGTATTCTATTATTCTAACCATTATCATTCGATAATGGTATAAAATTCAAGAAAGAAACAACATTTCCCTTTTGAAATATTTATTTTAAAATAAGCAGTGGTATGTACCTTAACATAAACTCACGAAGACGCGATGTGGTAGTCAGAATGGGCGAATGTTAGGAATTGTATAGTGTTGAATTTAAAAACTATCCTGATAAATGTTATTTTGTACAGAGTTAGTTTAGTTATTCAATGTATATAATTACAAAATTTTAAGTACTATTTAAATGTTCTCAAATTTGTTAAAATATATTTTATCTACACACGTATCATAAACCCTCTTTACTGCGTACAAAAACCGAACGTTATGATCAGCATAATGTTAAACTACTTGATAAAAACTCATTTCTTATCTGAAAAATTACACATTATGACCATAATGTGTAATTGACCATATGACCATATGACCATAGTGTGTGTAGGAGCCATTAAATCTATGTTCTTGGAGGCTGAGAGAGCACAACGTTGTTTGCTGAAGGTCATGTTTTTCAAACCTCGTTTATTTCCTACAGATGAATTATATCAAACCTGCCAATTACTTACAATCAGAAAACTATATATCTTAGCAATAGTTCTAAGAAAACATAAAACTTTGGCGTATGACCCAAAAATCCTGTATAAAAGAAGAAATGACGTAGTTATTAGGGCAAACCGTGTGTACACATGTTTCGCTAGTCGCCAGTTTGAAAGTATATCTAATTATCTGTATTATAAAATAAATTGATACTTATCCTCTGTCAAAGTATGAGTGTAAGAAGACACTTTATAAATGGCTCCTAAAACAGGATTACGATAAAACGGAACTAATACTGCAAATTGATACATAGATAAAAACTGAACCATTCAAACACACCTTCACATACCCTCTCTCTCACACATACACACACACACCCTCGCACACTGACACACACACCAGCATGTAAGATTTAAACTAAGTTATAAATAAATTTTTAGCAATTTTTTCAGCTGATGTTATGCTGTGGAAGAGCGGGATTCCCTGGCACAAACTTAAAAGGGGAACCTCGCAAAAGTGTATTTTTAGATGTAAGCATTGTTTGGATGAATAAATATTTTGTACTTGTATTTGTATTGTATTTTATCTACATTTTTGTTTTAATTTTATGTATAGCTGTGAATTATTTTTTCAATAAATAAATTAAATAAATATCGACCTACCTGTTGTTCAAATTAAAATATATCAAAGCATCACGCCGCGCCGTTTCCATTTAAGAAGACAGTCTGGATTATAAACTACATATATGATCTACTAAGTGCTATGCAATACAATTACCGAGTGACGTTTTATTGTACTATGACGATTTTTTAGCAGACTTGATCGCTGGTAATTATTTCAAAAAATCTGCCCTTATTTACCCACTGGGCATTATAGGCCCCTTCTGACTAAGGTGGGGATGGGTTTGATATTTAAGTGATGAGACTTGAGTATACAGGATTACAGACGGTGGACCAAAGCAGTGACAGAGTGGTAGCCATGGGGAGCGACCAGGCCAGTAGCTAGAGGCAAATTTTTTATTCATGTTGATTGCCTGTTCTGATCGGCATTTCGTCAATTTCTTTTTTTGTCCCATATTCAAGACCTTAATAGTAACATTTGAAACATTCAATTAATAGCTAAGGAACTGTTTTATAACATATATTTTTTCTGGATTCAAAAAGTGTCTCAAACTGCTGGAATAACTTTTTAAAGATGGGCATTTGAGCTATAGAATCGCCTTGATTGTTATTCCTACTACCTTCCTACAGTTTATTGTATTTGACATTCTGATTTTGTTGACATTCTTGTCAAACCGTCTTCCAGCCCACTCTACGATAATTAACAGATTTTTGGTTCCCACGCTACTGGGTAATCCTACTCTTACTGTACGTAGTCTTAAGACCGTGAGCTGTACGTACATCCCTATATAAATGTTTATGATTGTAAAACAAATGACTACTTATAGTTGAGACTAAGTACAAATAAGAACATGTGACAGATAAGATATACAGTCAAATCTAAGCCAAGTTTATTTAATGCGCGCGTGACTAGCAAACAAATATTACCTCAGCATTACAATGTGGCAAATGTAATGCTTACGAGTTTAATAATAAATAACTGAGCACAAAACTCGATACTCGCAATTAAAGATCTGTTCCGTTAAGATCGGAAGAGTCCAGTTCAGTTCACCGATAAACAAATAAAACAAAATGACTAAGAAAATGGCCATACAAATAATCTCTTGTATCGGTACTACTTTTAATTAATAAAATCCCGTACGTTTCTTTGTTGTTATAGCGGTAATACAAATACACCCTCTGTGAAAATTTGAGCTCTCTACCTATTTCGGTTGATCCGGTAAAGCCTGGTGACAGACGCACGGACTGACGGACAGCGGAGGCTTACTAAAAGGATCCAAGGAAGTTTGGCAACCTTCGGGTACGGAACCCTAAAATTATCACTCACAGGATCAGAAAGTTGTCCGTCTGTCTGTCTGTCCGTCCATCTGTCTGATTTACCTTTTTAGGGTTCCGTACCTTAAAAGAAAAAAAAGGAACCCTTTCGAAGGAAAGGATCACTTCGTTGTCCGTCTGTGTGTCAGATCAGTTACTCAGATCGGTGGTTCTTTAAGGCTATGAAAATATCATGCTTCTAGGTTAAAGCAACCAAACGATACGACCGTTTATGCTGAAAAAAATTGGATTTTCATAATACTCGCAAGGGAACCAAAACCTATAGGGTACTTCCAGTTGACCTAGAATCATGAAATTTAGCACAGAGCGAGAACTTATAGCACAAGCAAAGGAAAAAGTCTGAAAACTGTAAATTTCTGTTTATATGTCTGTTATTTTTGACTAACTGTCTGTAGCACTGGTCTGCATACGCGTTTCTTGATACTGTATGCAGGCAATGCTACTTTTTCGGTCACGTGATTTAGGCTTACCTCTCATTTAGCCTGCTAGTCAAACATTCCGCCTTCAGCCCTAACGTGAGTACAGCTTTGTGTATATTTTGGCTTGCGGTAATAGGTGGAACTAATGCTTTTCGACTGTTTCGGTGCATTAAGTTGCGCAGAACTGGCACCCGCCTGTAAACGTTACTCAAGCGCCAAAAGATCCTTGAAAAACTGTATACTGTATATACTGTAAAAACTGTATAGAATTACTAAAGAATAAATTATATACCTATCTTCTTTGCCTAGAGTCTGGCTAGCCTTAAAAACATCGCAAAGCGCTGCGAATTAAAAAATATCTTATGCTTGTATGTAACACCATGCATTATTCTAGTCTATGTTACCGGCAAAGTAAAAAAAATGACGCTTGGTTCCCATACATTTCGCCGTGTATGAGTCGTCTATCTTAATCTATGGTCTGTGAACACAACCTTATCAACAAGTATGTACGGAACCATTGGTGGGCGAGTCCAACTCGCACTTGACCTTTTATTTTTCTGTGAGCCCCTTTTTCTCTTTAACACGTGAAAGTATCAAATAGAAATTGATATTAAACGACAAGTCATATATCAGTGCCGTATAACTGTGAATAAAAATAAATCTTTTAATTCAACGCACTCAAAAGCCGTATATTTCAATACTCTTGGAATCAAAGAAGAAAAGTATAATTATTATTGTAATATAGGAAACTATACTCAACTCAACGACCCGAATGGCCGAGTCGGCAGTGACCCTGCCTACTGAGCCGAGGGTCCCGGTTTCGAGTCCCGGTGGGGGCAAATATTTGTTTGTTGAGAACGGATGTTTGTACCCTAGTCGTGGTTGTTTATCTATCTAAGTATAATATTTATCTATATTTGTATCCTAGTCGTGGTTGTTTATCTATCTAAGTATAATATTTATGTATATTAGTACGTGTATCGCTGTCTAGTACCCAAGATTGAGGGAATCCTAGTTTGGGGCTAGATCAATGTGTGTAAATAGTGTCTAAGGTATTATGTATTATTATATTATAGTAATGAAAAAACACAAAAAACCTTAATTTTAAGTAAAATCACAAAAAAAATATTGACGCCATCATATCTTCTACCTTATTTTCCAAGTTAGCTTTTCGGACTGATGATAAAAACCTGCCAAGTGCGAGTTGGACTCGCACAGAAAGGTTTCCGCACAAATCGCATTTTCTTTTAAAGGGACTACAAATTTACGGTTTGTAAATATTTTTCTTTACTTGTGCTATAAGACCTTACTTCGTACCAAATTTTATGATTCTAGACGTCAACGGAAGTAACTATAGATTTTGATTCCCTTGCGAGTGTTGACACTAAAATGGCAAATTCAGTAAAATTGTGACATAACAGCGGTGTCTTTTGACTGTGTTGACCTATAAGTTTTATTTTTTCTTCAAACTTCAAGAGACTACAGATTTGAGTAATCGATGTTCATTCCAACTTGATAACTACAAGCGTTCGTGGTAAAAGGGGCCTTGTCTTGACAGACGGAGTGACAAACAGACAGAAATATTCAATTTTCGGATTTTTCCCTATAAGTACCTGTGCTTTTTAAGGACTTTATTCGTGCCAAATTTCATGATTCAACGGGAAGTACCTTTTAGGTTTTGATTTAATAATCAAAACCTAAAAGGTACTTCGAAAAGGTATAGCGAATATCGAACAATATCAGCAAAATTTATGGCGTTATCTTTGATTGCATAAATGTATGATTTTTTCACAGAACTTTAACAGTCTACATATTAGAGTTGGTAATCAAAATGTATTTCAACATGATGCCTTTTTGCTTTCCTGAGAAAAAGGGTCTTGACAGATGGGTTTACGAAGTGATTCTATAAGGGTTTCTTTATAGGGTTACGTACCCGAAGGGTGCCAAACGGGACCCTACTACTAAGCCTCCGCTGTCCGTCCGTCCGTCAGTCTGTCACCAGCCTGTATCTCATGAACGGCGATAGTTGACTGTTGAAGTTTTCACAGATCATGTATTTCTGTTGCCGCTAAAACAACAAATACCAACCATACAACAATTATTTCAATACCACATACAAACTTAGGAATGCACCTGGTTACGTACATAGAGTGTGAAAGTAGCCGCACCAATAACTTTGTAAATAACATTTTGCTATGTAGAATCCAAACTATTCACTCCACAGCATCCCTATCATTATGCGGTGGTAAGGCACCCTTAGTGCGCGAGTTTGACTTGCACTTGACCGGTTTTTACTTTTAACCCTTGAAAAATTGGAACGCAAAAATTTTATTGCTAAAATCAATCTTCCTCACAGTAAAATTTGTTTGATTAAATACATTTTCAATAGTGATACTATTCCTATATATTATACTTATACTTTTCTATACTACCAACCATAATAGCCTCTTAGAGCAATAAATAAGTAAGCATGATTTAACCACAAATACTATATTCGTAATATAATCTTTAAAGTTGTAAATAATCGAGTAAAAATATCATATCACTTTAACGCCCAACCACTTATACACACATCAAGTGATGTTGCTTACTCAGGAGCCGTCAAATGTAGCTTTTGTGTTCCTGTTATATCTCAAACGAAATTATGTTGCTTGTTTTGCTGATTACGCTAAGAACGTCTTTACAGCAGTTCAATCAAATCTGAGAAAACCAACACAAATATAAAGTTTAAATAAAAACTTACACATCGACACTCCTTCGCCTATAAGGACATTCAATACCTTTTGCGCAATAATGCGTGTCAGTTGATTTTATGTATGTGTAAGAACGCCACCCACTATTTGAGACCCCGGTGTATCGATGAAGAAATTAAAACCGCCAAGCACTTTCAAACACTGTATTCGGACTTCAGCTCTGCAAGTTACAACGGTCAACACAGGAATGGGCGCGCGCCTCGCAACACAACTCCTTTTATAGATGAAGTTGGCGCGCTTGTCAAAGTTGGCGCGCATGGCAGTTGTGTACGCGAGTTGCCGCGTTTTAACAAATTGGATGTAATTCAACTAAAACTAGAAACTACTACTTTAATTTAATCACTATGCAATTAATACAGCAATAATAACTACAATATAACAACAAGATAATTGTCTAGATATTTTATATTGTTCGCGCGCATTTAGTCTTGCGCGCGAACACGATTTACAGCCATGTTTTGAACGGATTGATATTTCAACACTATTAGGTAACTAAAAAGCTAACACTCGGCCTTCCTGATCATTCACGTCTCGTGAACTGTTAAGCATTTTACAATTAAATTAAAATAAATTATCCAAATTAATATTTCTAAACACAAATTAGGTTATCAGTTACAGTTCGAATATACAAATTTAATTTAATAAATTTTTACTTACTTAATTTATTTCCTTATGAACTCTATTTACTTATTAACCTTCATTAAATCTACATGAGAGTTTTATACAATAAACCATAATCATAATCTCTAAATAATGTATTATGGGTAACTAAATATTAACATTCTGCATTGATAGCGTGAATTCACATTCACTTATGTAAATCAACCATATTACATAGTATTCACCTGATCAAGTGGAATCACATCCTCTTATAAATATTTCATATATGTGAACTCTCATTCACATCTCAACAAACTAAATAAAATCACATTTATTTAGTTTATACGTATATAAGTGGAATCACATCCTCTTGTAATAATTTAATATGTGAACTCGCATTCACATCTCAAAAAAACTAAGTAAAATCACATTCACTTAGTATATGCATCAATAAGTGGAATCACATCCTCTTGAAATCATCTAATATGTGAACTCTCATTCACATCTCAACAAACTAAGTAAAATCACATTCACTTAGTTTATACATCAATGAGTGGAATCACATCCTCTTGTAATCATTTAATATGTGAACTCTCATTCACATCTCAATAAACCAAGTAAAATCACATTCACTTAGTTTATACTTACATGAAAAGAAGGGGAATCACATCCCCAACTAAACAACAGCATATCAACTCATCACTCTCTTGTGAAATCACAATCACTTAATTACTATATTATGTGAAATCACATCCACATGTCAGTCTCCTCACAGTCTGAAATTACATTCACGTCCATTTAAATCAGCTACAAACTCTGTGCAATCTATACTTATTGGCTCTATGTGACAACAGTCTAACTCATAATAAACGTCATTCGTCAGCCTCACTCGAGTTGTTACTATAATCGCTATCATCAGTTCTCTTGAACACTAACCACGGATGAATCTTGTCTACAGGGAAGACGCTTTTAAACAGCCTGTTATTTCTTCGTGATATTGGAGTATCCTGCACCTCATACCTATCTTGCCCTAATACTTTTGTTATTCTATAAGGACCGCGTACTTTCGGAATCAACTTTTTGCTTTGACCGGTTGACTGTACTTCTCTTTCTATTCTCACTAAATCTCCCTCTTTATACACTACCCTTTTTCTACCTTTGTCAAATCTCTCCTTTTGTTTTTCTTGATTTTTACGAATATGTTCAGAGACTTCGTTTCTTATCCTATCCCTGTCTACTTCGTCGTTCTCATCAGTAGAATCTATTTGTAAGCGTAACTTAGAATCAGACGTACCAACTAAGTTAGTGCCAAATAACGCTTGAGCCGGAGTCTTACCTATTCCCTTATTAAAGGTATTGTTAATGCCCCATTGGATTTCCGAAACGCAATCATCCCATGATTTCTCTGACTTCCCTTGAGTGCAAGCTGCCAGGGCAGACAGAAAGGTTCTATTATACCTTTCTACCTGTCCATTTGCTCTTGGAGTTGCAACGGCATTAAGTACATGAGTTACTCCCAGTCCAGTAATAAACTCAGAGAATGACTTCGAAGTGAATGATGTGCCTCTATCAGAAATGAGTCGTTTCGGGACACCAAACGTGTGAAAATAGGTTTTTAACGCTTTTATTGTGTGACAAGTTTTCGTGCTTTTCACTGGTACAATAACAAGGAATTTCGTGAATGCGTCAATCATCAGCAAAGCATGGGTATTATTATGTTTGCTTCTTACGAAAGGCCCCAGATGATCGGTGTGAACCGTGTGAAAGGGATTGGAAATTTTGGGTATCGGATGTAGTTCACCGGCCTTCTTAGCAGACGGGACTTTGGTGTTTGCACATTCTAAGCATGACTCGACATACTTCTTTACAAACCTTCTCATCTTAGGGAACCAATAAGATTGCATGATTCTCTCTAAGGTTTTGTCGAGACTGAAATGGCCAATGTCATCGTGATTGGCCTTCAACACTTGCCATCGGACCCCTTTTGGAACTACCCACCTAATCCCCTTTTCAGTTAATCTATAAAGCAATCCCCTTTTTATCACGAAATTCTTTGTTATTTCTACAGCATTATTGATAGTTTTGTCGTTGAGAATATCAATGATTCGTCGAACCTCACTATCATTCTGTTGTACGGTCAATATCCAGTCAACTGTTATACTTCTTACTTCTAAGGAATCGCAATTCACGGGATTACGACTCAGAGCATCTACATGGGACATGTTTTTACCGGGTTTGTACACGATAGAGAAGTCATATTCTTGTATGATATTCCACCAGCGAGCCACTCTTGGAAGGACGTCTCGTTTTTCAAAAGTGGCTCTCAATGAATTGCAGTCGGTCACGATCTCAAAACTTATCCCCAGCAAATAAACCCTGAATCTCTGTAACGATGATACTACTGCGAGAGTTTCAAGGTCGTAAGATGAGAAGTGCATCTCCTCTGGGGATGTCTGTCTGCTGTAATAAGCAACGGCCTGAAAAGGAGTGTCTTTATTCTTCCTTTGAAGAAGGATTCCCGCAACACCAATCTTCGATGCATCTGTATGTAGTTGTGTCTCATACGCTGGATTATAATATGCCAGTATGGGTCTTTTGGTTAAGGCTGCCTTAAGGTTTTGAAAGGCATTTCCCTGAGCTTCGCTCCAAACGAATTTCACATCTTTTTTTAAAAGATGTGTAAGTGGTTTGGCTATAATTGAAAACCCCTTCACAAACCGTCTAAAGAAACTGGCTAACCCCAAGAACTGTCTAACCCTATGCTGATCAGTGGGTATAGGGAAGTTCTCAACTGCAAGAATTTTCTTTTGTCCTGGTCTTATTCCCCTTTCGTCTACTTCGAATCCTAAATACTCTATAGATGTCATAAAAAAATTACATTTGTCTAAGTTTAGGGTCAGTCCGGAATTCTTAAACATTTTCAGTATTTCTTGTAGTGTCTCAAAACCTTCGTTTATGTCTTTAGATGGTATAATTATATCGTCCATATACGCGAAAGCACGTTGAAACCTGGCATTACCTAGGATTTGATTAAAGGTTCGTTGAAAAGTCGCCGGTGCGTTTGATAGTCCGAAAGGCATTCTATTAAATTCATATAGTCCATCTGGTGTAATGAATGCCGTTAATTTTTTTGATTCTTCTGTAAGTGGTATCTGATAATAGCCCGACGCAAGATCAAGGGTTGTATAGTATTTAAATCCAGAAAGGTTATCTAACTGGTCGTCTATTCTTGGTAACGGGTAATGCTCTTTAATAGTCTTTTTGTTTAAGGCCCTAAAATCAATACACAGCCTATAGTCACCAGTTTTTTTTCTGACCAGCAAAATCGGAGAACCATAATTGGACATTGATTGCCTGACTATACCTGCTTCTTCCAACTCCTGTATCATATCTCTGACTATGGCTCTCTCTGCATGTGCCATACGATAGGGCCTATAAACCACAGGCGCAACATCCTGAAGTTTGATATCCATTTCGGACGTATTGCAACAACCTAGCTCCTTAATTGAGAAGGCGAAACATTCTCTATAGTCGTTTAATAATTCAACCAATTTTGACACATCTTGTTCATCTAAACCTCGATTAACGCGTAGAATATCTTTATTTATTTGATCTCTGTTGGGGACCATTCTCACATTTTCAATACGATTTATAAAGTACTCCTTAGTTTCAAAGGCAGGAGTCGCCTTGAGGATCATGGTGTCTCTTTTAATTGGGAATGATTTCTGACTCAATTGTTTAATATATACTTGACCATGACCATTCGTCAGTTTAATGATACCTCCAGGAAATTCGCACTCTTTTCCAGGTTCCTGTCGTAAACTTTGTTCAAAATAAATTTCTCCATCATATTTCGGCTTAGAATATACATCAATTATTGAAATATTTTCAATGGTTTCGTCACTTCCAGCAAAAAGTGAGATAGGATATTCCTTATCAAATTTGTTTTTAATTTTTAATTCATTGTTGGTTTTGTAAACAACGATATGATCCTGTTCGGTATACGATTGTCCCACCAATAAAGGAATAGATAAAATATTATCCGGAACGACAAAAACTTCTAGCTTAGCTTTGACGTTATCAATTTCAATCTCAATGTTACATTTACCAACGGCATGAACCATAGAGTTTCCAAAACCCCGTAAAACTGGAAGATCACCCGTGTTCCAAGCAGTTGTAATATCTTTCGCATCAGAGGCCCTTATCATAGTGCATTGACTGCCAAAATCTATAAAACAATTCCTACTATGACCATTAACCATCGCTGATTTGTAGTACTTGTCATCAGATTTATTAGTATTGGATAGTCACAATACCCTTCTAGTAACAATATCCTTCTTGGAAGGACAATTTGCTTTAACATGCCCAACTTTAAAACAACTTTCGCATTTTATCAACGGTTTCTTACACATGGAGAATGGATGCCCACTTTCTCCACAATTGAAACATTTTACTTGATCCCGTGTAATACTTGAGGTTGTATGTTTGACTGATTGTTGTGATCGTTTGTCGTCTGACATGGTTGTAGCGCCCCGAATGGCCGATCGTTCTTGTGGTCTATTAGATTTTACGTTCCGTAAGAATTTCAAAAGCATGTCCGGATCAGTAAACAACGCCGCTTCAGCACTGGTACGTACCGACCTATCGTCAATTCCTAAGAGGACACAGTCTACTGCATTCTTACCATAGATTTTGCAACGATTTAGCAGAATTACCTTTTCATAAAAGTATTCCTCTAGGGAGTCATTATACCTTGCACGTTTGGCCAACATTTCTGTCAACAAAACGCCGTAGTTTTCCTCGCTTGGGAATGCAGTACGTAATTTTACCTGCCATTCAACCCATGAAAACATAAGGCTCGGTAACCCTTGATACCATTTCTGTCCAATTCCTACTAATTTGGGTAACGCGTAATGTATGGTCTGTCTTTCCGTCCAGTTGTATATAACCGCACACTCATTAACCTTCGATAACCACATATCGATAGTTTGTGTTCTTTTAGAGGGGTCAAATTCAGGGACGACATTTAAAACTGGAAACCTTTCATTATCGGACTTGCTATCAGATTTAAGCGCTTTTACGAGTTCTCGAAACGTATTCAAAATGTCATTACTATCTCCGGCCATTGGACGGTGATTATTATTCTTAAAGTTCTCGCTAGTGTTATCATCATGAGTACAATCTCGTTGCGAATTAGAGCACTTATCTCGACTCCTACGTACTTTACCCCTAGTGCGACTGCGGCTCCGTCTCTGGTATCTCGTGGTATCATTTTCATCTGGATCCCGGACACGGCTGCGGCTGCAAGCCCGGCGCGTGCTGTGATCCCGGCTGCGACTCCCGGTGTGATCCCGGCTGCGGCTGCACGACCGGTACCGGCTGCGACTCCTTGTTCGGCTGCGCCTGATATCCCGCGGCGGACTACGCACTCGTCGTGGACTGCGCGTGCGATCTGGATTGCGAACTTCACAGCGGCTGCGCCGTTGTGTGCCACTTCCCAATATTACAGACTCATTATCAGAGTCCATAATTTTCCTTTGCGGACGCCGATCCCACTTCTGAAGTGTAAGAACGCCACCCACTATTTGAGACCCCGGTGTATCGATGAAGAAATTAAAACCGCCAAGCACTTTCAAACACTGTATTCGGACTTCAGCTCTGCAAGTTACAACGGTCAACACAGGAATGGGCGCGCGCCTCGCAACACAACTCCTTTTATAGATGAAGTTGGCGCGCTTGTCAAAGTTGGCGCGCATGGCAGTTGTGTACGCGAGTTGCCGCGTTTTAACAAATTGGATGTAATTCAACTAAAACTAGAAACTACTACTTTAATTTAATCACTATGCAATTAATACAGCAATAATAACTACAATATAACAACAAGATAATTGTCTAGATATTTTATATTGTTCGCGCGCATTTAGTCTTGCGCGCGAACACGATTTACAGCCATGTTTTGAACGGATTGATATTTCAACACTATTAGGTAACTAAAAAGCTAACATATGGATGCGAGAGGGAGCGATTTTTTTTTATTTGTGCATGAGATTACTTTAACTTCAAGCTATTTTCTTCCCATTATGCCTCCAATAGGCACCTCCAAAGAGATAAAATTCATTAGAAACCTCATGGCAAGCGGAAGGCGGGTGTATTCTGGGAACTCACACGTCACGCCACGGTTTAAAGCTGACTAATGTTCACGTGATAATTATTCTCTCCTCATTAGAGGCCTATCTTGCTGACAAAATGACGCAGCTCCTCCCGTCTTTCCGACTACGACTTTCTCTTGGTACGCTGTTTGTAATATTTCATGTACAGCAATTTTGGAGAATTAAGAGGTGTAAACGGGTCAAACAATTAGAATATTCTAGAGAAGTACATATTTAACAAACGTCATTATGAAAGAAATAATATATTTTTCACTTCTCATGCTCGAAAAGTCCTTCTTTATGCTGGATGTAGGCTGCACAGATTAACGAATTAATGAAACTTTTTGCTTAAATAGATGTAACGTCAATTTTGGATTGCGTACCCTTTTGCCGATGGTTTGGATTCTTTGGTTTATTTATTACTCTACAGAATTAGGTAGTACTCGCCATAAACTTTAGTTTATCAGACAATAACGAACTATTAACGAATTTATTCAATTGCACGGAACAGTATCTGCCATAGTCATAACATAACATAAACAAAGACTGAATATTTCAAATCGAAACTTTCGGGTAAACGTTAATTTAATTATAAAAGTGATCTATCAGTGTGGAAAAATATAAAATTGCATTAGTAAGTCATTCGCCATGTAGTGTGCTATCAAACAGAGTAAAAATTACATGAGAAATCATAAAAACTTAGGCGAATTGATCAGCTATCACAAATAAATATTAATTCATGTTATTTCGTAGATATTTTATACATTTTATTGGATACATTAGGGATAGAGGAAGATTTCCCAAATTATATCAGCCCAGAAATATCAGAAATACGTTTATAGTAACGTAACTGTACTTTACTATAAACGTATTTCTGATAACCTTTCCTTAACTTACCAGCATAAAAAAACTCATTCATTTTAATACATTTACTTTAATTTATTTGCATTCTATATTGCATAGTAAAAAAAAATAAACTGAAACTAATCAAAACAAGTATAATTAACAAAAACATTAAAAGATCCAAGGATGATGATGACGCGTACGACCTAAGCTAAAAATTACATGCAGAAATTTAAATAAAACCGGTCAAGTGCGAGTAGGACATCGGACCCACGCTCGCTCGCTTCGCTCGCTCGGTCAATTATTTATGAGCATTCGAATGAGCAATTATTAATCATATAATGACAAATAACTAAGCACAAAACTCAATAGGTACCTGCAATTAAAAATCTTTTCCGATAAGATCGGGAGAGTCCATTTTTTACCGATAAACAAATAAAACAAAATGGCTAAGAAAATGGCCATACCAATGATTTCTTCTATGGGTACCTCTTTTAATTCTTGAAAATCGGTATGTTTTATTATTTGTTGCTGTTGCGGCAACAGAAATGCACAATCTGTGAAAATTTAAGCTCTCAACCTATTTAGGTTAACCAATAGATCTCGGTATCCCGATCCAATAGTAGAACGGACGGACGGACGGACGGACGGACAGACAGACGGACGGACAGACAGACGGACAGCGGAGGCTTAGTAATAGGGTCCCGTTTGGCACCCTTCGGATACAGAACCCTGAAAAACAAAAAATAAAAATACAGTGGCGGGAAAGAGACTGTTTTTGACTTTTATTTAGTTGCTTTCTTTGCAAAACTTGTAGTTTTACGAAAATTTATTAATATGACGTCAAGTGAAGAGGAAATAATGCTTACGCCTAACTAATGGAAAGAAAAGCAAAAGGAATTTTGAACAGACTGCTGCCTAAATCCAAGCAAATTTATCTTAAAATATATGAAAATTTCATGCTCTGAAGAAGCGGCAAACAAGGCAATTCTCAGAAGGTATTTTTTACATTATCACTTTTTCATTTTGTCGCAATCGAAGTGAAAAGCAGGGTGTATAACTCGGTCATAAACCCCATTTTTCCCTCGACTAAACTATCCACCCGAGCCGCAGTCTCGGGTGAAAGAAATGGTGTGTTATATGCCCTTGTTGTACAATTATCTACGCACGTATAATAAATGCTCTAAAACCGACTCAGAAACCATAGAGCAATTACCTGCATTATGTTTATGACACATCGATGCGGATATGGCAATTTACGGACAAACAAATTTTACTTTAACGCATCGATTAATCGATGCGTTACCGTAATTATTTTTTGTCTGTGATCTTCGAATCGGCAAAATTGACATTTGTCTTGACGTCTGGACAGTGCCACCAACTTAACTGTTCAGTTGGCTAAAACACGAAACTAATGCCCTCCCAGTATGAAATGACATTAGTGTGACATAGACGCTAGCGACGCTTTCAACTGAACAGTTTTGTTGGTGACACTGTTTACCGACACGAAACATTCAAATCTGGTGGTACCGCCATTACAGTTGTCAATTTGTCATTTGTTTATTTGTTTGTTGTTTGGTTTTACGAATGGCTTCTGAACCGATTTCAGAGCACTAATGATATTTGTGTAGATAAAGTAATGTATGCAACTATATATAATTAGGCCTTAAAACAATCGTGTGATGCTATTATGGAACTCACTTCGATCGTCCTATACACACTCGTGATTTAAGGCCCCCTATTATGTGACAGTTGCATAAACTACTATTTATCAACTTACGGAAGGACTTTAGCGGTTGACCTACTGTACTTGACTTTGAGGGGGGGGGGGAGCCCCGGGGAGCGGAAATGCCTAGTTGCTTTCTTCGAAAGAGTAATTTTTCTGCCTCGACACCTTTCTCCTCCACAAATGCTCCATAATGATATCATCAAAATTTACATGAAAAGTAGCCACAATACTCTAGCCAATCGATTTTGTTTGCATACGCTCCGCTCTGCTCCGCTCCGGTTTAGCTTCTTCAACGTTCTAACGTTACCTATAACCCGCTTGAAAAGTAGCTACAATAACCTACTCTAGCCAGTTGTAGATTCCACACTTCCTCCTTTTTTTAGAGAATTCTCATCTTTTCAAATATGCTTACAACGAAATATAGGTAATGTATTTTGACCACAGACAAGATTTAAACATATTATTTGCGTTGCGTTACATCATTTTACAAAGTATTTTCAGATTTTTTAAAAATCATATCTTAAAAATTGTTGAATTCCGCAACCTGGTAAGCACCCAATATAAATACAAAAAATTCGTTTCTTAAAATAGAGAATATTGGGACTATATCTTATCGCACTTCCTTGCACTATAATAGATAGTCCCAAACTTTTCTATTTTAAGAAACGTGAAACGCCTGAAAGAGTGTTTATACGCAGCGTTGTTATGCCGCGGAGTGGCTAAAAGTGAGACAGTGTGAGATCTCCGGTGCCAATCTCCCAAAAAGAGATACTCAAAACGTAGTTGGGGTAGCTCGGATTTTTCAAGATATTGAACAGATAACAAAGAATGTGAGAGTCTCGACGATGACGAATCGGAAGCCACCCCAACTCTTTGCGATATTGAGAAACATGGTCAAACTTGCGCAGCCCGAAAATGAACTGAATCCCGAGATTGAGAAGTCGCTCGAGTTTATTCAGTTTCTCTTCAACATCGGCATAGTCGATTAGCGGCATGAGAAGGGAATGTACAAGGGTAATTTTGGTCTGCCGTGGCAAGAAGTTCTGCAGTCGCCTGAAGGAATGGAAAGAAGCAACGACCCACACACACAATTCGCAGACATGTGGAGACCAACACAGCTGGTTATCAAAGATGACCCCGAGGTTTTTCGCCTTAGCAGTGTACTCCATTGTAGTACCATTATAAGTTACAGCAACAATAGGATTCTGTAATAAGGAAGAGAGTGCTTGGTTCCAATAATCATTGCTTACGATTTTAACGGGTTAACCAACAGCCCATGGGAAGAGGCCCAGTTCTTCACATTCTCGAGGTCAGCATTCAACATCTCCACTGAAACTAAATCGCAGGGGGAAAAGTGGCGATAGATTTGGAGATCATCTGCGTAGAGATGATACGAAGAAGAGAGGAGAAAATATCATCGAAAACGCAAAATATTCACACATGTTAACATTTTAGGGCTTCCAAACGAGTGTACAAAATTTCCATAGGTGTATGTATGTTTGTAGGTATGAACGTATTTATCTTAACCTATGATTCATATTGCAATGGTAATCAAACGTTTTAATTTGCCTACATTTACTCTTACTTAAGGAACTGTGCAAGTTTCATCAAAATCGGTCAAGTAGTTTTAATATATGTACTAGATTTGTAAGTATTTTGGTCTAACTTATTAATAAGAACTGGACAACGAAAGGATAATGAAAAACTAGGGAACAATTAAAGTTTCATCAAAACAGGTTCAGCAGTTTCATAAAATGAAAAACATGACATATTGTCGGTGTTAATCCTTTCTGAAATTGTGAATATAAGGAGTGCAGCAAAGATGGGGGAGTTGAGGAGGTTTCTGGAGTACTTAATAAAAAAGGTAACCCCAAAAGAAGATCCCTAATTTGTTTTGTACCTTATTTTGAGTTGTGTTATTTCGTGTATGTGTAAATATGATTTCTTACTTTTAAGTTAATTTGAAGTCACTTTTTTTTGTTAGCGAATTCAATACGTCAATTAAACCGAGCAGCTTAATAAGTTAACTTATCTATAGAAACTTAATCATTTTAAATTGGTTCTTCACCGCCCAGACAGCTATCGTCTCGATCCAGCTTAGTATTTTAAGTCTCTAATCAAGCCTCCTCGAGACTAGACGATCATTATCGTGAGATATAAAAGATGATCCCGGCATTGAGTCTTTACGTTTCAAATAAGTGTGACGTAAGGGAACACAAAGGTAGAGTCAATATCAGACTGAATTGAGATTACAATCAGTAAATTTCATTAAGAGGAACTATTATATAAGTCAAAGGGAATAGTTGAAATTCAATTAAACGGAATAGATACCTGCCCAACTCTTACATCTTATATGAATCTACGAATCTACATCTACCAGTTTAATTTAATTATTTAATCGCCTGAGTACTGAAGTCCTGAATTCTGTACGGCCCCGCTGTTCATAAACACTTTTAAAATACTATTAATGTCTACCTTGATAATCAATATTTATGAACATAGGTATAAGATTTAATGCCATCATGGATCAATCGATTAAACGTTACCATATATATAGGGTAGGCAGGCAGTAGGTAGGGTAGGTAGAAATCTTCAAAAAGAACACTTGTAACTATTGACTGGAAAATCGTAGAAAAATGAGTTTAGTACGTTTGGATAGGTTGGTTATTAAATATATGTCACCGTAAGATTGTCAAAACCGTTAGTTGATAAACTAACGTTTTTTTTTCTCATTAGTTGGTCAACTGTCGACAGATAGTGAACTGTGGCGTACTGCTTACTATATGACGCAATAGTTGATAAACTAACGGTTAAAACCATTAAATAATAAACTGGTTTGAATTTTAATTGCAAACGAAATACCAGGGTAAACACTGCGGTAGCTTATGTGGTCTACGTGTTAGGTTGACATGAAAGACCAAAAGAAACATAAATTCCAAATCCTGTCGGTCTGGTTTACTATCTGGCGATAGTTGATCAACTAACGCGTACCTCGCTCAACTTTAAATCAGTTTAGCGATATCAGTGCCAGTGTATTGGGCACCCTGTCGCCCGGCAGCGATCTTGGGGAAAATTTTAACTTAATATAGGTTTTCGGTTTAGTTAAATGTAACTAGTGTATGGTGTAAATAGTGATTAACATAATAAGCTTAAAAATGTTTAAGCTTATTATGTAAATCACTATTTATAGTTTATAATAAATATTATTAAATTAATTAAAGTTAACCTCTGAGACATAATTAAAATGACAAAAAAGCTAGTTTTACAAAATGTCGGCCATCTTTTTCACTAGATTAATTTGAAGTAAGAAAATTTAAGAGAGTTGGACTCTCACTCCAGGGTTTTCGAACTAAAATCGAGCAAACCGAAAGAACAAAAAATAAACCCCTAAACGTATGTATGTTAACCTCAACAGACCCAAATCCGTTAAGGACATCGCGATTTTGAACCAAATCTCATGGTAATAAAAGTCAAAACCTGTAACGGGAATATGTCATGTCGACATGATAGTGGGGCTTAAGCGGAATACATACTTACAAACGCATATTTTATGGGTGAATCCTTTTATTCCTAGTTTTATTTCATTTTGAATATCTGTTGTAATAGCAAACACTATCTTCTAAATTGTAGCCTGAAAATTAGTGGGTGGGTGTATGACAGTGGTCCAATGTAGAGTCCAACCGCGGCGCAATGAAATCGTCATTTTAAAATACTCTTCGGCACTTTATCTCTTTGATCATGTTTGAGTAAATATGATTAAATAAATTGAGAATTATTTGTATTTTCATGTATTTTGACTGTATTATGACTCCATGGCTTCATTAATACTCAATGTATATAGGTAACCAAGTGCATTCATAAGTTTGTATGTCAGATGTTCAGCTTTCCACCAAGAGGCTCGCGAGGTCTACAGGTCACAGAGCCACTAGTTTAAAAATGTTCATATTTTCTGGCAAAGTGCGCTGAAACTACAAGAACGGTTTCTATACCTACTTATCTTGCAATGCTATTTAAGAGCGTCATAATCATAACAACAATGAAACATCATTAACACCTTGTTAGTTCAAAGGATCCACGCTAAAGTGGAAGTCAGCTTAATTATTAATAGGAAGGCGACGGTAACCAAAATCTATTGAAATGAAGACACAACAGGATTAATGAAACTGTCACGCTGTATCATCGCAAACTTATAATAGCATCACATAGAAAACGAATAAAGAAACTGCCTTTTTCTGACGTAAAGCTGACTTTTTTTGGTTTCTTAGAAACAGAACTCAAATCGACTGGGAAGCTGCAAAAATTATGTTAACCACTTTTGAGTCGTTTTGACTGCAGTTAGTAATAATAATAATAATACATTGGACACTATTAACACACATTGATCTAGACCCAAACTAGGATTCCCTGTATCTTGGGTACTAGACAACGATACACATACTTATATAGATAAATATTATACTTAGATAGATAAACAACCATGGCCAGGGTACAAACATCCGTTCTCATCAAACAAATATTTGCCCCCACCAGGACTCGAACCCGGGACCCTTGGCTTCGTAGGCAGGGTCACTCGTCGGGTCATAGTGAAGAACGAATGATTCAAGAATATATGATCCCGTGAAGAAAAAGTTAAGAGGGAATCATTCGTCTCGTATGTAAATTCCATGTCGGAAATTGATTAACTTTTAATTGTGACGCCTCTATAATGAAACGTTAACGTTACGTGGGAAATCCACAAAGTTTTTCCGGTCAGTCCTGCATTACAAAATGTCCCTAACAAGCGTGGTAATAACATCCAAAATACAAAAGCCACTTTTTTTCGCACAACACCTGCTTGATAATAAATCCCATCCCCGGAGAAAGACTTAATAATTACATTTAATTGTATTATATTAATAATGGAATATTGGGTTGACATCAATAATGATTTTCTCGACCTATTGTTATTGTTAAACTCGAGAAAAGTAAAATAACGCGAGTCTAAACCGGCGCGAGTAAAAACTAGTACAGTTAATTTTGGAAAATGTTGAAAGGTACTTATGTATCTTGCACTAGCTTTCCTGTAACTGAAAAAAACAATTACTTCAAGGTCGTGATATCAGCTTTGACTACTTCTATAACTCACTGATCGATTCGCGATACTGATGTCTAAAAAATGTACCAGCACGGAGCTGTATTGACATCACTTTCACTTCCGAGAAACACCCGCAAACGAGTGTTTTCCCTTCGTTAGGAACATTTACAAGTCACTCGGAAACTGCCACTGCTAGGGTTGCCAACGCAATTTTAGATAACTTACTTATTACTGTGTGATGGTGTAGTGTTGTGTGTGGTTCTATTGTCACTCTTTGTCTTAATACTGAGTATCAATTCATCAAATATATCCGAATCGATTCAGGATAACATGGATATTTATTATCTATCCATATTAATTAAATTATGAAAGATCACACCTTTTTAACTCAACAGACAATACCCGCAAACCAATTTTATGTACATATAATTTTAGAATCAAAAATATTTTTTCTGATACTTTCTTGGTAAATAACCACAACCCCTGCTACCATTAAAAATAGTACTCGACGATCTGCAAAAATACAGTGGCTGAAACTAAGTAACCCGAAAAGCGATTTGTAAAGTTCTTACCATAATAATAAATAGGCAACAGTGGAAAATTGTCATAGTAAATAAAACGTGTAACGACCTCATTTAACGTGTCCTATCCAACTATTAGAACTTCATAAAATCTTTTTAGGGTCCCGTACTCGCAGGGTTCCAAACGGGATCCTATACTAAACCTGCGCTGTCCGTCTGCCCATCCGTCAGCGGGATGTACCTATATATCATGAACAGTATTAGGTAGAGAGTTGTTTTTTAGGGTTCCGTAACCGAAGGGTTCCAAACGGGACCCTATTACTAAGACTTCGCTGTCCGTCCGTCCGTCCGTCCGTCCGTCTGTCACCAGGCTGTATCTCAAGAACCTAGCTAGCTAGAGAGTTGAAATTTTCACAGATTATGTATTTCTGTTTCCGCTATAACAAAAAATACTAAAAAACAGGATAAAATAAATATTTAAGGGGGCTCCCATACAACAATACCACATACAAACTTATGGATGCACCTGGTTACGTACATGGAGTGTGAAAGTAACCGCACCAATAACTTTGTAAACAATATTTTGCTGTGTAAAATCCAAACTATTCACTCCACACCATCGCTTCCATTGAACGGTGGTACGGAACCCTTCGTGCGCGATTTAGACTCGCACTTGACCGGTTTTTTTATTTCTGCTGCCGCTACAGCCACAGCTACTATTGAACTACACGAGTTTTCATAAATTAGGGGGGTCCCATACAAGAGCTGCCCTGCCCCTGTGAATTGCCAAATTATCTTCAATCATTTCAATTGGTTTGACGTCTTATCCGTAATCTGTAAGGACCTGGTGCCGAAACCAAGTTAGACATATAATTGATATTCATAAATTTGTTGCACATAGAAAGTAACATTAGTGGAAGACATATGTACGTACAAAGGCGATCTTGTCCCTAAAAAGAGATTTTTTCCAGCAAACCAAGGCATGACAGGAAATATTTACCATAAAAGGGTAGGCAGTGCAGAATATCTAATAAAAAACATATAATAAATTAAATATCTTTAAAACATGGACAATAAAATACCCATACACCAAACTTCTAAATAAGTACCAATTTATACACAAACCTGCACATATAGTTTAGTTAGATAATGTAGTAATAATAAACATACCATTACCATCAAGAAAGAGAAAGGAAGTATTCTTTTACCCGGTTTTTGAAAGAGAAAAGTGTGGGACTGTCTCTTATATTTCAAGGAAGAACGTTCCATGAAATAGTGAAGAAGTGTTCTTTTACCCGGTTTTTGAAAGAGAAAAGTGTGGGACTATCTCTTATATTTCAAGGAAGAACGTTCCATGAAAGAGTGAAGAATTGTTTTTTACCCGGTTTTTGAAAGAGAAAAGTGTGGGACTATCTCTAATATTTCAAGGAAGAACGTTCCATGAAAGAGTGAAGAAGTGTTTTTTACCCGGTTTTTGAAAGAGAAAAGTGTGGGACTCTCTCTTATATTTCAAGGAAGGACATTCCATGTAATAGAGAGGAAGTGCTTTTTTACCCGGTTTTTGAAAAGAGAAAAGCTGTCACTTATATTTCAAGGAAGAACATTTCATGTAATAGAGAGGAAGTGTTCTTTTACCCGGTTTTTGAAAGATAAAAGCGTAGGACTGTCACTTATATTTCAAGGAAGAATGTTCCACAGTCGACCTACAATCTGTAGTAGTGCTCATATGCCGAGGTGTTGTGCCTTGGTGTGGCTTAGAGTGAGACCGTGCATATATATCGGTTGTTTTATAATTTTTTAGTCCTTAAGATTTCTTTTACGATGGTACGGAACCCTTCGGGTGCGAGTCCGATCCGCACTTGACCGATAATTCAAACTCAATTCATTTTTTCTACCAGCGATTTTACTGTTATATTATTGAGTTTCTTTTACACTGTGCCAATGTATCGATAACTGAACCGATGCCAAAGCGGCCAAGTATGAAAGTGCTAACGTATAATTACAAAACCAAGCGAATTGACGCCTCCACCGAAAAGTCTATACGCAAACCACGAATTTCTTTGATCACGCACGCATACAACATATAACGGTCTAAATAATTACGACCCACCGGAACCTAAAGCCGAGTCAATATCGAAGCTCATCTGTTGCTGGTATTTGGATATCTAAATAAATGTGAAAGTAGCGAAGTTAGGATGTTTGCATGTTTGTGTGTTCTCAATCACGCTAAAACGGCTGAACGTATTTGAATGAAATTTAGCACAGAGGAAGGATATGAGCTAAATTAACATATAGGATACTTTCTATCCGACTGCACCAGAAGGAGGGTAACGTTATCTCGTTTAATAATAATTCCTAGGAACACGCATATGAAGTTGCGGGCATCAGCTAGTTGGATATAAATTAACATGTTTCCGCTTCGAAGACAGATCTTTTTGTAATGGGTGTGCTCAGTGTGGCTCGGTTGGCTCTAATATTCGGAAATCTTTCACATGTGCGAGAATGAACGCGGCTCTTTAGTTCCGCTTCCGTGCCCGCGATGTAAGTAAATTCAACAGTCGAACTCTGAATGTATTTATTTCCTTTTCGTAAGTAAACAGAGGTGAGGAAATACGAGATTTACCAAATTCATGCCACTGAAAAAGAGGCTTTTGTGATATTATTTTATGTACTGTAGAGATAAACGCGTAGGCAGTAGACGCGAATGATTTGATTTTGTAATTGTAAGTTGTTATTTATTTTTTGTGCTACAGATAATGGAGGTTCCACACGGTGGTTATAAATCCGCGCGTATCAAAACCGCGCGGCGGCCGTGCGTTTTCACAGCGTATTTTCGGATTATATGCGTTTGTACCTTGGCCAACGCGCGTTTGTTTCGCGGCAAACGCGTGTGTGTAGTAAGAAAGTATCCCGGCAGAGGGTCAAGGGATTTAGAAAAGGAGGACAGTGTTGCCAATCTTTGTTAGACGCTGGCAAAAAATAAGTGTATCAAATTCTCACTTCCAAATGTCATGCAAGTTGTGACCAGTTTAGTGTAGACAGCAACATGTCTGTATTAGTAAATGAAACGAAGTTTCTTGGATAACACATTGATAGAAAATTGCAGTGGGGACCCCACATAGATAAATTACCTGGTAGATTAAGTTCTGCGGCTTACGCTGTTAGGAACATCAGACAAAACACAGATGTGGCTACATCTAGGCTAGTCAGATACCATAGAGAAGAGACAAAAAATGGCGTTTATGGCGAAGTATATGTAAATCTACAGTAGTAAAGAATTTTTGATTTGATTTGATCAATATTGGGATCATTCGTTTTAACCTTTATGTGGATGACCTTCTAAAGAGCAGAATTGCAGGACATATGTTATCACAATATGCAGATGACCTGTCAATGAGGTCAGGAAATCTTTATAAATTATATGCAAGATATTTATTTACAAACAAAAATGACATGAAATGGACAAAGCACTTTTTGTTCATTTCAAAGTGACAGAAAAAGATGAACGAATTATAACGGCAATATAGTTAAAATAGGTTTATTAGACGTTTATGAATGAGGCGGTTAGTATATGTATACAGGTAACATCTAATTAGCAGACCTATATTAGGGAATGAGAGTTCCCATTATTATGAACAACTGAATGACGTATTTATATTATATCGATGTTTTCCTGACTCGGTGGGTGAATTAAGATATTTTGGGTATATCACTAAATGGCCTATAACAAGTCTTCGTCCCCGTGAGGGAGAACTTTCAACCCAACAAAGCTAACGACTCGAGGAAAGTAAATATGCGCCGTTGGGTTATTGAAACAGTAAATGGTAGGCTCAATAAACAAATTAAATTGATTCGACATGTTGCCAATAATACAGCATTTATTCATCGTATTTGTGTTTTAATAGTTCCAAGTATATTCCTATAGTGCTCTAGTTTTAACAATGATAATTACTCTACTACTGGACGATATAGTCTTATTGTAGTTATTGAAATGACTGTTATATAGTATCTAGTGGGTTAGTAGATACGAAAACTCTACAAAAGAGCACGTTTGTGACATAGCCAATAATAGAACACGCTTATGTGACGCAACTGCACTAAAATGTATCTTATTGTTCAACTAATATCATGAATTTAATGACTTTTTTTGGTTTCTTATAGCACGTTTTGGTAATACAAGAGTATTCATCATCTTTATAACACGTAAAAAACACGTAAGGGGTTAACAATTAGCATTATGAGGACTTTTATGCCCTATAATTATGATTTTAAATTCGCTTTTAGAACAATACCTGTCCATTTTTATTCATGGTGAATTCGGTGGGTTCCGCCCCGTTTGGGTGTACCTACTTAGTTCTTTCTTCTAAAATGGATAATAGAAATTGGAAAATATTTAAACGCGGTGGTAGTTACAGAAGAAAAGTGCGAAAACGCTATAAAAAGCAACATTATCATTAGCTACAAAAGAAACTAACAGTAGTAGCAACCAAAGTCAAGTTGAGAGAAGAATTACAGTCTCTGTAATTCTTCTCTAAATTCCGTACAATCGTTTATCTTGCGATAAAGAATATGAAAACTCCAGTGATTTGTGACAAATAAAAAAAAACTATTATTATGTATAATAAAACTAAATTTACTTTTTCCTGGATACGCACTCTATAACTCACTTCCTTCATACATGTTACCATTAGAATCCTTGAAAGTGAGATTTACTATGGTGCCATTTTTTTCAAGATTGTGAAGAAAAAAAAACATTTAGTTATTTTCTTAATTTTCATCTTTCGGAATCGTCAACCTATATATACCGTTCAATTAAAATAGTTATAAAATCAACAAACCCGACTGCATTTTCATTCAATACCACACACAAACATATATACGCTCGAAAAACCTTCCTTCTGATGCATCTGGGTAAAATAAAACTTTTAGTGTTTTATATATATATTACGTACCCATGGAACTTTAAATTAAATCTGACACAATGAAAACATTGTAACGACAAGTACTATAATGGCGCTTGTAGACGTAATGAATGTGTTATAATTTGATAAATATTTTAGCTAAAACTCAAACATTCTTGGGGGCACTTGAAATTTGCGGTAAACCATACCCTAGTTCATCAATAAAACTGCTGTTGCACAACATTTCCAACATTATAGACGAAATATCATTAGGTAATTAGGTAATAATCCAACTCACCTCTTAGTAGTTACAGGACTGTGAATCCTAATACTTATATTTGTTTAACAAACACAACAAATTCTTGCAAATGACGGAAAAGGTACTAAAAAGAGTCCTATTGAATCCAGTAGATCACTATAAAACTGATTGGTCGTGTGTAACAGTTCTACTGATTAGTTTATAGTACTAAACAGTGATATAATTTCGCCACTTTCGAACAACTGTGACGTTCTTAGGGACGTTATAGGACCAAATTCAGTGTTTTCTAAAACGTTCTAAGAGCTTTTATAGGACCACTTTTTGTTGCTTGGGATGGACCTCTCTAATTGACCGAACGAGCGAAGCGTCCAGTTACGAGATTAGCCGAAAATTCCTTTGTCCGTATGTCTGTTCTCGCCCACAGGTCGCAATTTTAACCACTTTTGATGAAAACTGGCACACAAGTTCCTTGATTTATTAAAACACCTGAATTTTCTGTGACAATTAAAAAAGGCAAATTCCATAAATTAAGTAAATTTGAATTAAAGTTGAAATTGGTAACGACATCCATTCAATGTTCCGTCATTTTGTCACTGACAGACTCATCATCACCGATCATACAAATTCTAATGGTTATCTATATCTAATGGTTAACGATGTGTCTCGGCATATCATGATGTGGCGGCATTTCTTGATCTGCCATGATAAACCCGCCATATCGTTTCAAGACCAACGTTCGGCGATCTGCCAGCCTATAACTCGGCATATCGAAGAGTAGGGTTACAATAGATTTGGATCGTTAGGTTGGGCTAGGTTAGAACGTGTATGTGCAACCCGCGGAGCGAGCTAGCGACTGTAGTAATGAAAAGCCAAACTTGGCTAGAGTAGGATATTGTGGCTAAATTTCAGTTGTGTTATAGGTTAGGTTGGAACTTAGAAGAAGCAAAACAGGAGCGGAGCGTATGCAAATAAAAACAACATTTGATAATGAGGATGATAAAAATCTCTAAAATATCATACTCGGATTCTCAATAGTAGTCCACCTACTTCGGTGTGATGGTCATCCTACTTTTCTTTATTTGCCTAACTACTACCAACGTAAAAAAATATGTATGGATAATTATTTTTAAAAGTATACAAAAATAGTCACCTAGCAAACGCGTAACAACAAAAACAATAATGTAAAAATGATATAGATTTGTTTATTCGTAAAATTTTAACTATTTTACGATGTGACGTTTTATCCTTTGGCCATATCATGAGGTGGCGAAGCGTTTACTGAGAATATCGGCCAACGTTTGGTTCTCATCGATCTGCCCAATTTTGGTTTGGGCACATCATTATGTGCCCCATAGACAACGGCGTATTTCCATCTTAAAGGGCATGCGAGGTCTACTATACTCAAAGAACCACTAGTTTATTCTATAATCCTTTCTTACAATAGACGTCGGAGTGGATATGAAAACATGTGAAACAATAATCACCAAGTTAAAAACTTAAAAGACACCGACTTCAAGTTCAAGCCCCATTTCTTCCTCCCCGGTCGGGATGTGAATGTCGTCTTTGTACAAGATGATGATGAAACTATTGGTCTGAGGCTATAAGATAGAAACAGTTGCACACCCATACCACTCTCAAGTACGTTTCAGGCAACGAGGGGTTACGGATATGTGCAGCATCGTATGTTGCCTCTTATATTAGGTCCTTACATATGAAATTAGCGTTTTGTATGGAGAAATTGAAGCTAACTCAATTTTCATAAAAAAAAAATTGTATTTCTTTTAGGAATGACAGACCCTAATTTTATAAACTTTGTGTGTATGAATGAGACAACATTTAGCTAACAGAAAATTTTATATAATTTTTGAAAAGTGTCAGCTGTAAAAAAATATTACGAATATTATCATGAATGGATGACATTTAGGAGGCACTGATTTTGGAGATAACATTTTAGTTATCAAACTGAAAATTAAAAGAAAATTTAATAAGTAGATGTAAAATATTGAAATTAATTTTAAAACAATAAAAAAAACTGGAAATAGCTATTAAATTACTCGAATTATGAACTCTCCTGAATCTGTAAGAAAAATTCGCCAATTTCATAGCTAAGCACCCAATATTAAGCTGGGCGGTCACAGTTCATAAAATACAGGGTACAACCCTCGAAAGAGCTGTGATTGACCTTGGCAAAAAAAATGCAAAAGGACAAATATATGTTGTGTTAAGCCGAGTCAGGAGTTTGAAAGGCACAGTCTTGTCAGATTTGGACGCCAGCAAATTATTAATTCGACTACATGACGACAGCCTTATCGGAAATAACGAGACTACGAAATCTGTCTTCCGATAATCAATAATATAATAAAGCTCACTCATCACTATGGAATATATATATAGGTAAAATTATACCCCACAGTGAAAAGTGAGCTAAATAAAATACGAATATACTGCACATAAAATGCATGAAAAAATGCAAACAAAAAACGTAAACACCTCACATAATTCCCCAAGTTAAAAACTCTAAAAAAACCAAGCCTACGAAATATGTCCGTCTGACAGTCATGTCCAGATATATTACACGACATTATAAAATAATATACGGTACTTATAAACAGAATTAATCTTATGATAATGACATTAACCACCACTCTGAAAGATATGTCACAGTAAAGCAATAATACATAATTTCGTTTACCTGGATGATATCATAATTCCAGTCTTTTTGCTTAAGAAACCAAACTACTGGGCCGATTTCTAAATTCCAAAAAATGGGACCAAACTGAATGTTTCACCCTTTAATTAAAAAAAAAAAATTGAAATCGTTTCATAGGTACCAGTTTTGAGGTAACAAACATTTAAAAAAATACAACCGAATTGAGAACCTCCACCTTTTTTGAAGTAACAAATCTAGCAAAAAGCCCACGTCTATATTCGCATCAGGTGACTACTGGCTACGGAACCCCTAAATTGTGTATGGATTGACGACACGCACTTGGCTGATTTTTGTTTATCATGTAGAACGCACGTAGAACGAAGATCTAAAAATCAATCTGTGGGAGTATCTAGTCCCTTCTTCTCCCAAACTGGTCCAATGTAGAGAAGGAGAGAGGCAACAAATAAGTAAATATCTACAGTAATAAAAGACATTTGTTTGGATTTGTAGTAGAATCCTGGCTTGCACTTAACTTTTCAGTTTAAATGACGTAAACTGAAGTTAACTTAATTACCTAATTGATTAATTAAAGCCTACGCCAATCGTCGTTAGAAAAGTGTCGGCCAGCGAATCGTCAGTGTTTACAGGCGCCGGTATTGCGGGGCCGAGTGTTTGGGAAGCGCTTCAAAGTCCCGGAAGGCTTCGTGTTATCAAAATACGGGGACAGAAAAACATGGCGATATTGTCTTTGGGCTGTTGAGGTTTGAGGAGTTAAATTAGAGCGAAATGTGTGGAGGGTTCGAATGAGGACCAGTAGCATTGCTCGTTCTCCCTTCTCTGGTTATCCTTAGACCTCATTTGTGCCCGTCGACCCCATAGCTCAACTGCATAGCACAACTTTTTGTGTCATCATGTAGTCTTTGAAAAAATGGATCCCATGGCACAACTATTTTAGTTGGTCTATGGGTCCATGATAAATTTATTGATTTCCGCTACTTTAGCTCAACTGAATATATCTAAGGTGTGGGGTAGAAATAGTGTTGATTGAGAGTTGTGATTGTGAAGTACCAGGGCAGAAGACTGTTGCAGGAGGTATTGAAAACAGAATTGATAAGTACATAAGTTTATTTCATTGAATTTTTGACGTGGGCACAATTGTCCCACTGCCATGTATTTCATGTCATGATGACACAACTAGTTGTGCTATGCAGTTGAGCTATGGGGTCGACAGGCATTTGTGGCTATAACTATAGAAACAGAGATTTTGCTGAACTCTAGAGTAGGGTAGGGTACTTGACTAGAACCTTTAAAATACCCTTTTACCTCATTAAGAAGTTATGATGCCAGCAAATCCCTTACGTATACATTCAGAATGAGGTAAAGCGAAGCAACTGCAGTAAGTTTATGTTCATTTTCGAATTAAATCTGTTTGGACGGGAAACTTGAGCGTAGAGTTGAACTCCCCGATGAATAGGAGCCACGATTTAAGGTCCGACCACCATTCTGAGCTAAACGAAGACCAGGAGCAATCTGTTGTAAGGTAATTTAATCTTCTGTAGCGGTACCCCGGTGGCTGGAGCATTGTTATATCCGCTAGAATAACTCAGCATTTCGCTGTAGTGGCTATATTTTATCCGCAACACTCGCTTTTGCCAGTGGCTTTTTTGCATAATTTGGACAATGCTCGTTACAATGGTAGACTCTAGATTCAAGATAATAATTATATCATAAGTCATAAGTATTTTATTCAAAAACAATGCAAAGATTGTGTGAGAAAATACAAAAATTAAATTAAATTTAAAAATAATAAATTAATCATCAATCAAATGAAATATAGTACATTGAATAACAATAAAATGTCACAGATAAAATTATAAATTAAAAATTAAAGATGAAAATTAAAATAAAATAAAAAATTGATTAAATACTTAACTTAGTACTTAACCATAGACTAAATCTAATCTAAAGATTAACCGCCTTATTCATAAACGTCTTATAAACCTATTTTAACTATAATGCCGTTATAATTCGTTTGTCTGTCACTTTGAAATTTGTGTTTGTGAGAAAAGGACAAAGCACATTTTAGCTATCACAGGTTTGATAAGTTTTATGATCATTTACAGCCCCATCAAGTCTTTCCTGTTAATGGCTGACAAAAAACTATAGTTTAACAAAACTTAAACCAAAAGACCGACATATATAAAAAAGGCTGATTTAATAAATAAAAACATGCCTACTGGCTGACTGGCTGGAAATATTTCAAACATATCCAGCCAGTCGAGCTATGTATGAGGCGTCGTATGCAATAATCTTATTTGGAAGTGCGGCCTTAATCGAGTTGAAAGTAAGTTGTTTCTTACGAGGTGTTGCTGCTACAACACTCAACAACACACCACAGCTCAACAATCTCACAACACGACTCAATGCAAACCGCCTGAATTTAAATTAACAAGTACTCTGTTGAACACTGTTTATGACGCCGTGTTTTGTTTCGAGTCATTAAGAAAATTATGAAGTATTTGCACAATAATTAGGTAACGTATTAATTACGAAGTATATGGAAGTGTTATGGATTGTTTTACCTATAATTTCTTCGTAAGTAAATTGGTTAACCTCTTGAATACCACCGGCGTTGGATAACGCCACTTTTCCGTTATAGGTTTTAAATTTTATTGACATGGCACAAGGTTAAGAATCGCGACCCGACCCTACTACCCTCGGTTTATGAGAGGCTAAATAATAGGTTTTACGAATTATTACAAATCATTGACAATTCTTTGATTGAGATATTTATAAAATACCGTACAAATGTCTGTAAACTGTTTATGCGCAATGAAACTCGAGTGTAGCTTTTACGGCCTACAGAACTAAACAAGCATAAAACATGCTTATACGCTATACTTTACTGGACGAGATCACGAGTGTGTGTCGTGTACATTCCACTGAACAGGTACTGAAACAACTAATCCGGCGATTAGTCAAGCATTCGAAGCTAGGCCGAACGTTCGACAAGGAATGATGGCTCACGCATCACATCGAAGCCGTTGAAAAATGTTGACGCCTGCTGAAAGATTGCGGCTCTCAAATAAGACAGCCATTGGATTAAATAATACCCACTCTCCTTCAGGATATAACAATGGGTATGTCACCGTAAGATAGTCAAAATCGTTAGTTGAAACTAACGCATTAGTTGATCAACTATCGCGTTAGCTGATCAACTATCGACAGATAGTAAACCAGACCGACAAGGGTTTATAATTTACGTTTCTTTTGTTCAGTGGCTTTATCAGTAAACAGTCTGATTTTTCGTACAACAAAAGCTGCTGCGCACAATCTCCCAGCTATAGACGATGTGTGAGGACCCCACTGCAATTTTGAATTTAGATTAATTTAGTTGACTGTATCAGGTCTAAAGGCTCAATATTCATTAAAATACAGTGGGATACAAGATATATATACACATATATATCTTTTAAATGTCACCTTAAGATAGTCAAAACCGTTAGTTGATAAACTAACGCCTTAGTTGATCAAGTCTTCACCTAAGCTACCGCAGTGTTTGTCCTGGTGTTTCGTTTGTAATTCAAGTTTAAACCAGTTTACTACTTAACAGTTTTAATCGTTAGTTTATCATATAACGCAAGTACGCTTCAGTTTACTATCTGTCGATAGTATAGTAACTAACAAGAAAAAAACATTAGTTTATCAACTAACGGTTTTGACAATCTTACGGTGACAAGTATAGGATAAAGATTTTGTCTAGATTTTAAGGGAGGGAGAAATCTACTCACTACTAATTAGAAGGCATTTTGATCGGTGCCATACTGAAAGTAATTACTTAATAACACCTTAGTTACACTTTTTCTGTTACACTCCATATATCCGCCAAAAAGTTACTAGTGGGAAAAGCATCAGTGAGCTTCAACGAACGTGAAGCGTTGTTGAAATGCATAGGTTAAGTTACTCGTAAGTAACTTCTGTTAGTAACTTGGTACTGCAACTAAGTTACTCGTATTAAGTTATCTTGTTTGGATAGAAAGGTCCCTGCAAACAGTTTAAACACAACACATGGTCGCGCGATGTCCCACGCGGGGAGGAAGAGAGACATTACCCTCAGTTTGACTGAACCACAGCCAGCCGACTTAAGCATTGGAGCGTCAATAAGAATTACACATGAATCCCAAATTCTGAATTAACGAAAGGAAAAGATGAAATAAGAAAATCTTTCTTAACGCAAGACGTTCAAAATTTATTCAGTAAGTAAGTATTTCGTGCCGGTACGCAGGGATTACTGCGCTCGGCCCAGGAAGTTTGGAATTCTCGAAAAATCCATTGTCATGAATAATAAAATTAAAACCGGCTAAGTGGGTGTGGGACTCGAGTACCAAGGATTACGTACCACCGTGCCATAATTACATGAATTTCAAAACGCTGAAAAAACGGAGTTATTTTAGGAACCCATATTAACTTTTTAATTCTATGTCCTGTCTAACAATGCCCGGATAAAGCCTTTTTGACAGATTAATCGTTATTTTATTTGCAAATAATATTGTGATTGACGAACAGACGGACGGACAGCAGTCTTATAAAGTCGGGTACACTTAAGCGAGCGAGCTGTAACCATTAGCGTTCTACGAACTGTAACCAAAACTGATAGTGTGTCGCAGTTCACGAGCCTACGGCGTGCTTGCAGCTAGCCCTTTAGTTTAGTTTAGCGCAGCAGCGAGTTTAGTTTAAATATTTAAAAAAATAGGCTCTCGTCAGCGCCATTTGTGTACGGAACCCTAAAAATTTGTGTTGAGAAGCAGAAACAGCGCAGAGGTAAAAGACTATGACCAAGTTTGGTTCAGCCTTAGTTTAATTGGAAAACGAGCGGAAGATTTGAGTGGTCGTCGCAGAGATTGCAGTTTCAAACTATTTAAACAACTATTTAGTCTTAAAAGGAAATGTTTTTACATTCAAAATGAGATTACGGAAACACTTGTTGTTCCCGTGCCTTTTGCAAACTGTGGTGGTGCTAGACGTTTTGGGAATGGAAGTATGGCGTCTAGACCTTCGGGAAATTAGACGTCATGGACCCAACTGTTTAAACGACAGAAAAGTGAAACAGAACAGAGCACCGAGATTCCATCATGCGAAATAAAATCATTTACAACGAGATATTTTTTCACAGAAGTTTTACTATTCTTTCATTAGCAAAGTTTGCTTTCGCGTCCGAGCGAAGGTGTAAAATAAAAACTAAAACACATCTACTTTAAGATTACCTACGCCCGTTTCTGTTTCTTTCATTTCTTGAAAAGTTTTTTTTTCAAAAGACTCGATTTGGAAGATTCTACGAAATGTTCGTAACGCGCTGCTAGTCCTTTCCACATAACTATTAAAAGCGGGGCCTTTCTGGCGCCACCAGCCAACTTTGCACACATTGCAATCCCATTAAAGAAAAGAACTCACTTGCAAACCACTCGAAAGTCTAGTTCAATCCTTCGTTGTAAATTTCACTCGCCTTGCCCGAAAATCCAAGGTTAGTTCGTGAAAGTTCCCGCGCACGAGAAGTGCCGTTGGCTAAGATTGCATGAAGTAATTTATTCATATTAAAGGTCCCCTATTACGGAAAGTTACCTGAATATCTAATAAAGGGATTGCGTAGCCGGTCCTTACTTCGAGTGCGTCAACGGGTGGGTCTGGGATCTCGTTGAAGGCTTGCTCTCAATTTGTTTAAGGTATTCCCTTCCCCAGCGCCCCCTTCCAGATGACGTAGTGAGATTTGTTCGGGAATTAATGCCATATTCAAAATTAATATCTCCAAATGTGTCGATTCTAACAATAACAATAATCTTAACTGTGCTTAATGTTGTCGTGGCGCCCACGATACTGGCTTTGCCTAGTGTTACTACGCTGTTACTACTATTGACTTACACAAAGATGGACTATAGTCTAGTACTTATGCTTAATTGTAACTGCTACTCATTTTAATGTGTATCATAATTTTTAAGTAATTTAAAAAAAAATGTCGTGATGACGATAACCTGGAAATAAACTTTATAAATTGACATATTTCTAAACCATCCCGAGTATACATAATCCTTGGAGGTGGTTTTATCTATCATAAGTTGCTTTACCTTTGTAGTACGCGGCTCACCCTTTGTTCAGAACCCATTTTCGACAATTAAATAATAAAAATGGTCTTTGCTATTTACTTATATGCCTCACTCATGTACGGCAACCTCTGAGGCTGCTATGAAAAATACAAAAATCAATAGGTCTGCCTATACTATTTGAAGAATTCCCCCGATTTCTTAGGATTCCAACATTAGATCCTAATCTGTCCATCCGTCTGAGATAAATCGCTGAACATACATAAAAAAATAGAAGATACAGACGAATTGAGACTTTCTCCCTTTTTGAAGTAGGTTAAAAAGAATTCTATGTTTGTACCTACTCTTAAATATATATTTTTCTACTTGTTTTTTATTTTCGTAGGTGTGGGGGGAAGGATCTGCCTTCGGTGGCACGTAAAAGGCACAAACATTGCTTCTGGCCCCACACTAGGATACCGAGTGTCGTGGGAACCAGAAACAACGACGTCACTAACATGAATACATCCAAGATCTATTTCCTCGCACAATGCATAGTAAATGGATAAATGATACACCTGCGTAAGATTATTTTTAACTCGTGCCGACTTATATACTCGCTTGCTTCGCTCGCTCATGAATAAAAATGCCACTCAACAGAAATCACCTATATACTTTTCGCACTTGTAGCAAAAACAGCTATTGAAAATTGCAATGCTCAAAAAGAGCGTTTTCCAAGCACTAGGGTTTTTAACTTTTTAGTTTTTTTAGTTTTTCAGCCCATTGCGTCGGGCTTTTATTATTTGAGTAAAGTTTTACAAATTAGTCAAGTGCAGATTATCATTATTTTGAAAGGATCAATAAAAAACAAATGCTTCGCTTCGCTTTATTAATTACTTCATAATTGAGATTTTGGTTTTGATTAATAAATTTGCTCATACCTTTTTCGATACGAGAGGCAGCTATTTGCTAATGTGCAGTAAAGTATATGTTGAGCGCGGATGTATTTAAAATAAGCCCGCCATTTTACTAATTTTTCGTTTAGTTTTTTTTATTTCTTCGCAAAATGCGTAGTATAACGATGTATGATCCACGTGCGTCAGATGATTTCCGATTCGAATCGACTTTTACATTTTTTTTATTTTTTTCGACTCGTGACGACTTATAAACACGCTCGCTTCCCTCGCTCGTAAACGAAAATGCCACTCGTTAGAAATCACCTACTTTCCGCGCCTGTAGCATAGAAATAATAGCTATTTCCTATGGTTAAGTTAGTGACTACAAAGATGCAAAAAAATACATGAATAATTTTGGCACTTGGATCAACTATATCCTTACTGTATCCATACGCGCAGTTTCTAGGAATGCCCGAAAGTTTCCTCTCTTGATCCCTAGCAGGGACTCCTCGAAGTAACAAATTATTTTACAACTTGTAAGTGTTTCTTGTGATGCTGCTCGATAACCCATATAAAAGTTCAATCAAAGTTGAAACAGAAAAGACATTTTATATTAATTTATTAGATTAGTGTGAGATTAATCGCAAAGCAATTAGAATAGAATGCCAAGTGTGACGGTTTCAAATAATATTCGGTCCTTTTGATGCAGTTTTCTCACTAAACCGCCGAAAGATGAGCAGTAACAGTAACATGTTGCAGGTTACAGCACTTCTAGCATACCTACTCTATTCGCAAATGAAACGTTATTAAATATCTATGAAAACCTGTTTTTCCTTTCAAGTAGGTTTGCCAAAATGATCAGTTATATAAAAGGACCTAACCAAACTTTGAAAATTAGGGTCGTGGTTTTAACATTAACTCTTTAAGATACACATTAACCGCGAATTTAATTCCAAGTCTCTCCTGTCCGGTCGTTGAACTTCATCGCCCACAATCTGAAAATGGTTATGATTATGTTACAGCCCTCGTCGACGTCGTTTCTATAATGTGGTAGTTTGGAGAAATCTACATTTATTTGTATGAACGGATGTAGGATGACAATAGAGTATTTACCTAATCATATTCAAACATTAGCTAAAAATACGAAATCTGGCTACAATACATTCAAGCATTCGTTATAAAAACATCAGAATAGAGAACTGAATGAAAAGAAAAAGCATCATAAAGAAAGCATCCGTGCACATGATATGACTAAAAATGTACTCTAAAAGTATAAAAACTGACGAAATATTAGCAGTTGTGAATCAACCATAGGTCCACACAAGCCTGCACGAATTGACCCGTCACGCGATATTAATCTGAAAGATTTATGATCCATATGTTGAATATATTTTATTCAATCCTCATAGTCCACAGAGTTCGTGCTTTTTGTTTGAGTTTATCCCATCTGTCCAACAGGCTATTTTGCTAAATTGAGTGCATAAAGTCATATTGTTTTCTATTTTCAGGTGCTTTTGCACACATGTTTTTATTAGTTTCGGAAGTTTTTTGTGAACTCAATCTAAATCCAGTGGCAATACGCCCGCCACAGCCTTTTATTACGTGTTTAATGTTTGCAATTATAAAGCCACTGAAAAGTGCAGGGAACATGAAAATGAAAATAAAAACTACTTTGAGGAAACTAGTGCAACGCGAAAATGCGTCTAAAAAAGTCTTGCTTTGATTATGAATTCACTGTCTGCTTTCGGTCAAAATTATGTCCGAATACTTTATCCTACAGAGGGAAATTTTAATAACATCTAGGTATAGTAAGAAACGGAATTAGCTGGGAAAGGATGTCTACAAATTTAGCATAAACCGTTCATACTGTACCTACATATTTTCACCTTTCAAATAAATAATATTATCCCTAATTACTTCAATCCTATACCCTATTTCATTAGCAACCATATTTTATTTATTTTATGCTTTCCGAGACCAAATGCACAATTTACTGTAAAACAAATCAAAATCACAGTCGGGATGCCTTCATTATTTGAAGAGTTTCTGCGGTTTCTCCATGATCCCATCATCATATTCAGACCTAGGAGTTCTTCTGGTAGGTCACTATCACCTCTAAACCACCCTTATCATTCGGAGAAGCATACATTACTGAGCAACCGTATTTATGTAATCATATCTCAACCTGTGGGGTGATGATGGGGTGTGGGCTATCCACTTCACGAAATGATGCTTCCCGATAATAATCTCGCATTTACATCATGCACGAATTACTATGAAAAATACAAAAAGCACCTATAATATTTGAAGACTCCCCTCGATTTCACCAGGATCCTATCATCAGATCCTGACCTGATGTCCATCGCGATGGGACCAACCGGAAGGTTAAAACCCTTTCGGTGTAACCGTGCTTTAAAAATCGGGGTAAATCCATGAAAAAAAAACACAAAAGCAGGCCGACGAATTGAAAACCTCCTCCTTTGTCGAGGTCGGTTCAAATAAACTGGAGTTTTGAATAACTGGCTTTGCGTGTGTAAAATTGTGCCTGTACCACCTCATATGAGAAAGGGCTTCACGCTTTGTTGTTGTGGTTCTAATTAACAGTTTATAGTATTCAAAATGAATAATAATATATTCAGCAGCATGTTGCTACCCGCACTATCGTTTCCGATGTGCGAATACGGCTAGGCCATGACGGGTACAGATGTAGTGAATAATCCTTTCCTTTCGTATTTTCTCGGAAATGTTCGTTTTTGTCTTACTACTTCACTCGCACTCAGTACCCGTCAAACGGGCAATTTGACATTTGACATTGATAAATAAAGTATGCGATTTATTTGATACCTACACGTAATTTAATAATACAGTAATTCATAGACACATCGGCACCATTCGGGTGTTATCGTCGTTCCGAGTTTTGCCGATAGGAAAGGATTATTCACTACATCTGTATTGGGAGGGTGTCCGTTTCTATGTGGCATTTGTTTCAGGCGCTTCCGTATTTCGGATGACACGTTAAAGTTAAACTGTAGGTCCCGGCGGCGCCTTCTGAAAAGCCCGTGGGGTACAACGCTGCGCCGCGTTGTGCCTCACGGACTTTTCAGAATTTCGAACCGCTCGAAAAGCCAGAGCGCTACAGCGCGACGCTGCTTTGTACCACACGGGGTTTTTCAGCACTCACATTAACAATTCATCGTCTGAATAGCCCGTGGGGTACAGCGCCTGCGGCGTTGTGTCCATCTGGCTTTTCGTGAATTAGCTTCTAGTTAAAAAACTGGAGCTCTACAACGCTACAACAAATTTATATTTCTTATGAATCAAGTTTGTTCAAGTTACGGCCGATTTTACAATTCTCAGACAACCTTTTCTGTAGAATGTTTGTTATCCACTATTGACATCGTCAAATATATTATTATATTAACTTAAAATCCTCATTCAAGAAAAATAGTAGTTTTTATTGTTTCGCAAATCTTGATTATGATACTGGTAATAACTGCATTAAAACAAAATGACGCAAGTTTTTCCCAAAACTGCCTAATAATATTGGATCCACTCATCAATAAGATACTTCACGCTCTGTTTCACGTCTAGCGCATGCATCGCACGTTCCGAAATTCTGAAAAGAAGAAGAAAACGCGTCCTGCCGACCATCGCTACTCGGTGGTAGTAGTCGTAAAGCTGGTCAGAGGCCTTAATTGGGCAGCTTATAATATATATATAATAGACCGACACCCCTCCGTCAACCCGCAATCAGCCAGCGTGGTGGAAAATGGCTCAAGCTTACTCGTATCCGGGTCAAGGCCTGTGCCCCTCAGTGGGGGCATTAATGGGCTACATTATTTTTATTATAATATTATATTCTATGTTCTTTTTGAGTTCTCAAATTAAGTTTGAGCTAATTTTCTATAACGTCTTGAACATTTTGCTCCTGACATCAACATCAAAAGCGTTATCGAACTTAATTCAGTTTACTCTGATTAAATAATGGTTTGCCGATATTATTAACAAAGTTACTCCATCTACTTTATGATCTTCACTTACTATAAAGTTGCTTCCTCACCCCGAGCATTACAGACTCGAGCATTATAATTATTATTTAGGGTCTATTCTGAATATATACGGTATATAAGTATATTAAATTAGCAATAATTCGCAGCTGCTGTTGCCAGAACGTTATTATAACTCAACAAGACACATACCGTATGTAAATATTACTCAGTATGGGAAGAATGTGTAAACATGAAAAAACTCATCAAGTTCACGAACATAAATTATATGAGGTGAAAAAAAATCTCATCAACTTCACGAACATAAATTATGAGGTAGGTACCCCATCAAACACTAATTTAGAAGTAAGTATATCGAAATACGTAAATTTTTGGCTACAAGAACAAGTACTACCACCGCACAGTGCGGTCCAAGTTTGTTTCGCTCTAAACGATCTGTGACCTCTCTTTCTCGCATATATATAGCCCAGGAAATTTAGAGTTTCACCTCGGAATGTGACATAATAAGCTGGAAACTTTGGATCCTTATTATTGTCCCAAAAGTCACAACAAAATCACGTGAACAGCTGCATGGGGGCAGTAGCTCGGAACTGCCCACGCTCGTCCAATTAACGGATTTTTTGGAGGGTGAATGCAGGCGATCCGACACATTGGATTCGGAGGCCAGTGTGCAGCGCCAACCCGCGCGGATGCGGGAGGGGCCGCGCCCCCCACTCCCACGGGGGGGTGGGCGGTCAATACAATTTGGCGTTTTGAGTGCCGCGCCGTCGGGTGACGGCTGTGTGCACTGCGACAGTGCCGATCATGAGGTGACCAGTTGCGCCAACTTTAAGGCGCTCGGTGTGGCTGCCCGCAGGAAGGTGGTCTTCCGCCACCGATTGTGTTTCGGTTGTTTGGGGCCGCACCCGCTGAGCGAGTGCTCACGCGCGTCCCCCTGTGAGTGCTGCGGTGGCAAGCACCACATCATGTTGTGCCTGAACCGGTCAGGCCCATCGGACGGTCACCAGGGCCGGACTCAGGTTGGTCGGTCACAGGGCCCAACCAGGGCCGGACCCAGTCCCCCTCCGGGCAACGGGAGTCACCAACGGGGTGACTGGGGTACCCGCGGACGGGACCCCCCCCCGAGGGGAAGGGGGCAGCGCGGGGGGTAACAGGCGGGATAGCCGGGGTTCGGTCGCCGCTGTCCAGGGCCAGCGAGGACTTCGGGCCGCTGGCTCACCGCGTGTCACGGGCGGGTGTCAGATGGCACCTATGAGTGGCGCGAAGGCTGGGAGCCCACCACCTTCTGCGCCACCCTGCCCGTCGCTCTGGGAGGCGAGCAGGGAGGCGAACAGTCGGATGTCGCCCCCATTCCTAGAGCGCCCCAGGTTGGATCCGCTCTCCCCCCTCCATCCACGGTGGCCACCGGGCACACCGTTCGCAGTCCGGTATGGTCGGGTACCGGGACAGCGAGGGGCCTATTATGCGGGTTGGGACCCCCTGATGCACATGCAGTCTGATATGCCACCGGTGGCATATCAGCAGCCGAGTTACCAGGCCGACGGGGGTCCCAGCGGGTTCGGATACCGCGAAGGTTCCCGCTAGGGACACGCCGCCCACTTACAGGGTGCCGCCACTCCACAGACGGTCATGCTCCCCACCGCCTCGGTGATAGCGTGGAGTTCGGACGGCAAATCTTGTGTGGCACGAGCACTATTGGACTCGGGGGCCCAGGGGTGCTTAGTCTCGTGCAACCTTGTAAGACGGTTGGGCATTTCGGTAAGGGAGTATCCACATTCCATTCGGGGAATTGGGAACACGGAAGTCGGTTCCGTTAAGGGGGTATGTCGGATTACTCTCTCGTCACGGGTGGATTCATCGGTGAATCTGACGGTCACGGCATTAGTCATGCCTAATGTGATGGGCTCACACCCTCACGTACGGTTGTCGCCCTCGGTGCGACAGTTGGTCGCTGGGTTGTCACTGGCTGACCCGGAGTTCGATATTCCGGGCCCAGTAGACATTTTATTGGGTGTCGATGCCTTGGGATACCTGATAGTGCCAGGTGTCCACGTGTTGCAGGCGACTGGTCTGGTTTCGGTCAACACCAGACTGGGCCATGCGGTAATGGGTCCGGTCATGCCGGCTGCCCCACGCCTAGCGACTCGTAGTCCCTTATTCGGTTCTGTACTCTCGGAGGTGATACAGAAGTTTTGGGAGGTTGAAGAAGAGTGTGAACAGTTTTATCGGAACAATACTGGTCGCCTTCGGTCAGGTCGATTTCTCACACGTCTTCCATTTCGGAGTGATCGTCCGCCGCTGGGCAGTTCACACCATGCAGCCGAGACGCGGCTTCTGTCGATGGAACGACGCATGAAGCGTGACGGGATTTTCCGGCAGAAGTACGTCGACTTCATGCGGGAATACGAGTCGCTCGGCCACATGTCGGTTTCGGGTATCGACTGGAGGACCCCGGAGGGCAAAATACGGGTAGTGTTCGATGGATCGGCATCAACATCTAACGGCATGAACCTGAACCAGTGTTTGCATTCAGGGCCGAAGTTGAATCATGACATCGCGGATGTTATCACACGGTTCCGTCGACACAATGTTGTGTTTGTAGCTGACATCCGGATGATGTTTAGACAGACGGTCATTAACCCTGACGATAGACGGTATCAGCTGATACTGTGGCGAGAGAGCCCAGATCAGCCCATCAGGGTGTACGAGCTGAACACCAACACGTACGGGCTACGGTCTAGTCCTTATTTGGCGATTCGCACTCTTCGGGAGTTAGCGGATCGAGAACGGTTAAATTTCCCTAGAGGAGCAGCGATCCTGGAGCAGGATCTCTACGTGGACGATATCTGTACCGGTACAGATTCCGTAGAGGAGGCGCTCGCTCGACGGGACAAGCTAGTTGAGCTCTTAAGGGGTGGAGGTTACGAGCTCCGGAAATGGATTTCGAACTCTCCAGAGTTACTGACTGGTCTTCCGGATGACTACCAGCATGATCCCCACATTTTTGAAAATTTGGAAAATCCAAATATGTTGTCGGTATTAGGCGTCCAGTACCAGCCGGTGTCAGACATGTTTTCGTATCGGGTCGAGTTGGACTCCCCGAAGGTCTGGACGAAACGGAACGTCCTCTCAACGGTGGCTAGGACATTTGATCCAAACGGGTGGATCACCCCGGTAACATTTCAGCTCAAGTGTTTTATGCAGCAATTGTGGTCTGCTGAGCTGAAATGGGACGACCCGATCGGCGGGTCATTGAGCTCAGAGTGGGACTCGTTCTTTTCGACCCTCCCTGGCATCAATTGGATTTCACTGCCACGGAGGTTGGTCCCCACCAAACGATACACCGCCACCCTGCATGGGTTTTGCGATGCCTCGGAGAAGGGCTACGGAGCTGCGGTGTATCTGCGTACGGTCGACTCCCCGGGGGAGGTTGATGTGCGGTTGGTCATGGCCAAGAGCAAGGTTGCGCCGTTGCGCACTCGCCTGACCATTCCCAAGTTAGAGCTTTCGGGAGCGGCTCTCCTGACTCGTCTGCTCAACCACACGATGACGGTTCTTCGTGGGTCAATAGCGTTGGAAGATACGGTCTACGCTTGGACGGACAGCCAGATCGTGTTATGCTGGCTGAAGGCTTCAGTTCACAAGCTGGAGATTTTTGTGGCGAATCGGGTTTCGCAGATTTTGACTTCGGAGGTTCCCTTAATCTGGAGACATGTTCCAGGGGAAATGAACCCAGCAGACTGTGCGTCTCGTGGGTGTCACGCTCCGGAGTTAGTTGGACACCCCTTGTGGTGGGGTCCAAAATGGTTGACTCAAGCCGAATCGGATTGGCCAATGAGTCCACGCGTTACCACGGCGAACGGCGCCTTGACAGTCGATGTCTGTACGACGCAACCAGGGCCGGAAGAGGAGTTCAGCCTGCTGGAACGGTACAGCTCGCTCGACAAGCTGGTCAATGTGACCGCCTGGATCTGCCGATTTGCGCGGAATTGTCGGAATTCTGAGGCGCAACGAGTGCGGACACAGGTCCTGACACCACGGGAACGGAACCATGCGTTGTTCGCATTGGTACGGAACGTGCAGACGGTGCACTTTAAGTCCGAACTGGACATTCTGAGACGCGGACGCGTCCAACTGAAGGGAGCTGTGGCTCGGCTCAACCCGTTTATTGACCCTCAAGGATTGCTGAGGGTAGGAGGTCGGCTGCGGAATGCCAACCTGCCTTATGCGGCTCGCCACCCGTTGTTACTCCCTAGGAAAGGGAAGTTGGTCGAACTGTTGATACAGGATCGACACATTCGGAATGGGCATATCGGATGCCACGCCTTGATGGCGTTTCTCCAGCGCGAGTTCTGGATTCTATCGGGAAGACGCTTAGCGCGTAGCGTCGTATTTCGGTGCCTGCCTTGTTATCGGGCCAAGGCGGCTACGATGCAGCCCCAGATGGGCGATTTGCCCTCGGATAGGGTTAACGAAATCCGGCCCTTTGCGGGTGTTGGAACGGATTTCGCGGGACCATTCATGGTCAAGTCTTCACAGCTACGGAACGCCAGATTAGTGAAGGCATACCTGTGCGTCTTCGTGTGCTTGGCCACGAAGGCAGTCCACTTGGAGGTGGTCAGTGATCTCACTACGGAGGCATTTATCGCATGTCTGGATCGGTTCGTCTCACGAAGGGGCCTCCCGACATTAACCCGTTCGGACAACGGCACAAATTTTGTCGGAGCCAGGCGATATCTGCAGGAGGTCACTCAATTCCTGAACGGTAACCAGGACGCCATCGGTACGGCTTGCTCCCGACGAGGGATTGAATGGGTTTTCAGTCCGCCGGGATGTCCTCATTGGGGAGGAATTTTTGAGGCTGCGGTTAAATCGGCTAAGTCGCACCTGACGAGGATCATCGGTGAGACCTCTCTACGCTTTGAAGAGCTTGCGACGCTGTTCTGTAAAATTGAAATGACACTGAAATCGCGTCCGTTGTGCCCGCTCAGTTCGGATCCAAATGATTTGGAAGCGTTGACGCCGGGTCAATTCCTGATAGGTCAGCCCCTTAACGCCCTGCCAGAATACCCATTCGGTGATGTTAAGTTAAATCGGTTAACTAGGTGGCAGATGTTGCAGCAGATGGCTCAAGATTTTTGGAAACGGTGGTCCCTTGAGTACTTGCACATCTTGCAGCAGCGCCTTAAGTGGACTGACCGGACGAGCCCCCCTCAAGTCGGTGATTTGGTGCTGATTAAGGATGCGAACCTGCCATCATTGAAATGGAGACGAGGACGGATCGTCAATTTTTACACGGGTCGGGATGGCACGCCTCGATCAGCAGAAGTCAAGGTGGGGGACTCGGTCCTCAAGAGAGCGGTCGCAACACTTTCTCGCCTTCCTATTGATTAGGGACAGGTTCGGGCCTGTCCGGGCGGGTGACTGTTTAATATTTATGCTTCGGAAACGCACCGGTTTTTTGTTGCGCGAATCGATCGCGAGTAATCGGCACATCACTAGCGAAAACGAAACTAGCAGCTGTCACTCGTACCGGAACGAGATGTAAAATTGGAGGTTATCTTTACTCTTGCTCTTTGTCTTGTCTCATCGGGAGAACAACATCTCTGCTCGGGCCTCGTGGCATTGATGGTATTTCGGTGTATCAATTATCAAATACAGGCGTCGGGCCTGGTCGGAGTGTTAATCATCTACATCGTCGGGAAATAAGTAGATTCGCGTCAGCGGTCAAGTGACCCGTATCGTGATTGAAAATCGTCGTATCGGACGGCGATTCCACGTTTCGGCAGGCAGCACGCCGGCGGCAGCGTCGGGCAGCGACAGCGAAACGACGGCAAGGATTCAATCCATATCCTATCCCAAACTGTGCCCTTTTCCCGAATTCCTGTCTCGAATCGAGCCTTCGATCTCCTGTCTACGGTGACAAGGTCAGTAAAAATTCATTCACTTCTTTTCTCTCACGTGTTGGCAAAAGCACACCCCCTTCGGATTCCACGCCGTTCGGTAGGCGTGGAATCCGAAGGGGGTGTGCTTTTGCCTTTTATTTTATTGGAATTTTGCCGTTTATGTGGAACTGGTGGGAACTGTATACGTTTTTATAATAACTTACCAGAGGTAATTGATCCATTACCCATGCAAGGGTTTAAAACATTTATTAAGGTTAATCTCATAAAGAAAGAAATGTATTTGAGGGCTCGTCGAGCGTCAGGGCCCCACCGCCCAAGGTTTCGAAGCTGAATGGCATAATCAAAAACTCATGGCCGAGTGCTGCGTTTCTGCGCTGTTTGAGACCCTCTGCCTCTGACGCAGCAGCGCCGACCGTTGCTGAAGACGCCGGTAAGTGACATGGGGCCAGCGTTTCAATGCAGATCGCGTCCCAAACCAGCGACCTCCCGTTGTGACAAGGAATGAGTGACATTGCGTCTGGCCTCTTGTCATCGTTACGCGCCAGGCTGCTCGCTTCGAGAACGGCTGGAAAGCCATAGCTTGCAAAGGCCCGACGGATGACGTAAGGCATAGTAAGGTGCCAAAGTCGATTTGCCTCGACTGGTACGCGTGCAGCCAGTCTGATTCTTTCTCCCTGGTTGGGAGGAGGCGAGCATGTTCTGCTGGGCTTTGGGCCGAGTCTATAAGTTCGTCCCGCGTTTTGATGCAGAGCGGCTAGCTATGGCTCACAGTTAATTCTTAGTAAGACAACTGTAAACGGGGGTTGTTTTTAGTCCGTATACCACACGAGCTGATGCCCGCTCAATATGTGGGGACCCGGACATAGCAGGGAGGTCTGACTCCTGGGCATGGGTAATTCCATTTTTTTCCCCTCCAACAAAAAAAAAATGCAGAGCGGCTCGTTCCATAACCTTTGGGAGTTAGTGTTTAACGGAAAATTTTTCCTCGAATAGGCTTGCGACCTAAGCTCGTCCAGACACGTGAGCACGTGGGTTTAGGATTTTACCAAAGAGGTCACATGTGATGTGAGCCGAGAGCGCCACATCGAAGATTTTCTGGATTCCCAGACCACCGTGTCTGATGGGAAGGGCGGCTTGGGTCCAGCTTAGGTTATCGAAATGGCAATCAACAATTTTGGTTTAGTGTTTTTGGTTAAATCGTCTAAGAAGTAGAGTAGAACAAAGAGGAGAACAGCGAAGAAAGTAGATAAATTTAGGTACAAAAAGGCAGAAGCGGATTATGCAGATGGCTATGTGGGGATTTAGGTCGATGAGTCTCTCTAAGGTTTGGTTGAATTTAGAAATTTGTTCATCCACCTAGCTGGGGATCCCGTCCTCTAAAACTGGGGACCCTAGGAGGCGAAGTGATGTTAGGTGCGGCTTGATTGAATTTAGAAATTATGGTTTCTTTTCAGCCGTGTTAATATTGTCGGATATAAATAGTTGGCACTTCGATAAATTTAATTCAAAACCTGTTTTTTTATTCTATTGTAAGGTGTTCTACATCATATAGCATATCCCGTCGTCTAGGTACCAGATGTTAAATTTGGAATTTAGTCTGGTGATACGATTATCACCAGACTAAATTCCATGGATAGCCAAATTCCATGGATGAATAGCCAAACTGAAAATTGCCGGTCCGAGCAGGTCATATTACTGACAGTCGCTCAAGCCTGTTAGGCTACCAAATCATATAGCTAGCCAGTTAAACTCAATAATACACAAGGTCATACAATCAGCAATGTATTCCCATCAAGGGATGATCAAGACAGTGTCACATTGAGATAAAACACTAAAAGGCAATAGACAATAATGTGATGTGCCAGCCAGTACCATCAAAGCCGATATTAAATATACACCACTTAACCTTCAAGACAATCAAACTCCAGAAAAACGAAACTTTAATCAATAAAATAGATACCTGGACACAAAAATCCCTTCACGGCATACACCGCCTAGATTTGACTAATCCAAACGAGTGTCACTTTGTTAGAGGTACAGAATCAGAACATAGATACTCGTAACTACAGAAAACGTGTACACAACACATATCACAGAAACATACAGAACACTCGCACAGTCAGACTACAAACATCGACAAAACCAAGTCGCAGCCATCATCCACCAACAATTCGCAGCTTTAACATGCTTTTTAAATTGCTCAAATGGAAATTTCCAAATCTCCAGAGGTATCTTATTGTAGTGGAGAATGCACTGACCCTTGGAAGAATTGCTAACCTTTGCGAGTCTAAACCGGGGCGCAGCTAGTCTGTGATTATTTCTTAGGTTAACACTACAGCTATCGCTAAGTTTGTGAAAATTTTGTAAGGTTCTTGCGTACATACATTATATTTTCGAAAAAAAATATCGACTAGCTACAGTTATTATGTCAATTTCATTAAAGAGCTCTCTTAAGGAGTCTGTTAATTTTTTCAATTATAAATTTCTCGAATAGCTCTTTTCTGTAAAATTAAAATAGTTTTAATATCTGCTTTCCCCCATAACAAGATACTATAGGACATAAAAAAAAAAAGAAACTAGAACATACTAGCCTAGATGTAGCCACGTCCGTATTTTGTCTGATGTTCCTAACATCTTAAGCCGTAGAACTGAATTTACCAGCTAATTTATCTGTGTGGGGTCCCCAATGCTGCTATCAATGGTTATTCCAAGAAACTTCGTATTGTTTACTAATTCTAACGTGTTGTTGTCTAACACGAAACTGGTCTCAACTTGCCTGACATTTGGAAGTGAGAATTGGATACACTTGTGTGTGAACCAATTCAAGGTTAAAGACGATACACCATTAACATCATCAAAATCTTCTTTTTGTCTTTCGATTTTGAGACCAGCGAAGTATCATCAGCAAACAACACTATGTCATTCGATTTCTCCACCATGTAAGGCTGATCATTAATATATACTAGGAATAAGAAAGGGCCTAATATGGAACCTTGTGGAACGCCAATTTTCAAATCCGATCCATCAGATTTAATGCCGTTGACATCTGCCTTTTGAATAATATTGTTTAAGTATGATCTTACTAGATCCAACACTGTATTTCTAATTCCGTAATGATTAAATTTCATTGTAGCGTATTATGATCAACACCATCAAATGCCTTCGACAGATCGCAAGCAAAAAGTCCGATAGCATCCTGTGTAGCCTGTACAGCCTCCTATGCAGAATCAATATGAGATATATAAAAAGTCGATTTACCCCTAGTAAAACCGTATTGTTTGGCATGAATTTGTTTTGTACGGTTGAAGTGTGAGAGAATTTGATTGAGCATAATCTTTTCAAATATTTTACTTAGTGCTGGAAGAAAATATATCGGTCTAAAATTTGAAAGATCACCCTTTTCTCCCGAGTTGAACATTATACACCTCAGACAGTTGTAGAATCAGCAGACTTTAAACTCTATTGTGTCAGAACTATCATTACAGACAAAACAAAACATTTCAACAGCCCTGACATAACTCTCCACGATAAACAGCACAAAACAGTGTTTCGCATGGATAAAGCCAAACAAAATACATATATTCTTACTATTACTTTTACAGAAAAGACTACAAAATACAGAGACCTTGCCGTTGACGTAAAAATGCAGTGACTAGTTTAAACTGTCAAAACTATCCTAATACCTACTCATTTCATCCACATGAGTTATCCCATACACTTTACACAGGAGTCTCAAAACTTAATATTACATCTTCTTCTTCTTTATCGTTCCCTCAATGCTGAGGATCGTAACCGCATGCTCTCCTCCATTGCTGACGGTTCTGCGTAGTATGGTACGCGTTGTGTAGAGTACCCCCTGTCGCCTCTCCAATCTGGTCGGACCATCTAGTTGGAGCACGTCCTCTAGCGCGTTTGCCTTCCACTTGACCCATTATAATGAGCTTCTCCAGTTGGTGCCTAGGTGAGCGCATAATGTGACCGAAGAAGCTTAGGGTTCTTTCCCAGCAAATTGTCGAGAGACGTTTTTTGATCTTCAGTTCACTCAGAATGGACACGTTAGTTCTCATGGCGGTCCACGGAATTCTGAGTAGTCTTCTCCAGCACCACATTTCGACGATTTTGCTGCGTTCCCGGCTCTTCAGGCACCAGGTTTCTGTACCGTAACTGAAGATCGAGAATACAAGGGTCCGGACAATTCGAAGCTTCATTATACGGCGAATACTCCTATTCTTCCAGATCTTCTCCAGGTTGGTCATAGCGCTTTTGGCGCTTTAATATAACCAGGCACACAAAAATACTTCTTCAGAAAGCCACCATACTGCCAGCATTGTAAAAAAGCACTTCTTTAGAAGCACTTGGCGTATGCCCGGTGTCAGAAAAACATTTTTAAAACAAGAGTGAAATGAAAAGTTCGGAAACATATATTAATAATAATATATATTTATTGACACACAAAAACTATTTTTCACGTACAAAATATTACGCCGTTCGGTAGGCGTGGAATCCGAAGGGGGTGTGCTTTTGCCAACACGTGAGAGAAAAGAAGTGAATGAATTATTACTGACCTTGTCACCGTAGACAGGAGATCGAAGGCTCGATTCGAGACAGGAATTCGGGAAAAGGGCACAGTTTGGGATAGGATATGGATTGAATCCTTGCCGTCGTTTCGCTGTCGCTGCCCGACGCTGCCGCCGGCGTGCTGCCTGCCGACACGTGGAATCGCCGTCCGATACGACGATTTTCAATCACGACACGGGTCACTTGACCGCTGACGCGAATCTACTTATTTCCCGACGATGTAGATGATTAACACTCCGACCAGGCCCGACGCCTGTATTTGATAATTGGTACACCGAAATACCATCAATGCCACGAGGCCCGAGCAGACATGTTGTTCTCCCGATGAGACAAGACAAAGAGCAAGAGTAAAGATAACCTCAAATTTTACATCTCGTTCCGGTACGAGTGACAGCTGCTAGTTCCGTTTTTGCTAGTGATGTGCCGATTACTCGCGATCGATTCGCGCAACAAAAAACCGGTGCGTTTCCGAAGCATAAATATTAAACATCACGTGTCCGCGTCTTAAGTTACTATTACGTCAAAAATGCCAAAAATCGGTTTTCGGAAATATCTCGCTTCCTATGGTTTCTTCCTATGATGATGGATGGCATCTTTATAACAATTGTAAAATAAGAAATTGTGAAACATTGTTACCAAGCAAGTGGTTTTTGATTTTCATACTAACTTCACAACTCTATCCACACCTTAATACGGCTATGTGTATAAGCTTTATAGACGTATGTTTTCTTCACTTTATATGATCGTTTATCTTTTTATTTACATTATATGATTATAAATAGAGTATTATATATAATATCCCACTGTATTTGAATGAATAAGGAGCCTTTATACATTCAACTAAATAAATCTAGATTCAAAAATTCAGTGGGGTCCTCACATCACACATCGTCTATAGCTGGAAGATTGAGCTCTGCAGCTTTTGCTGTACTTAAAATCAGACTGTTTACTGATGAAACCACTGCAAGCAGTATATTTCAGTTACTTTCACAGCATTATGTCATATGGCATCATGCTGTGGGGTAAAGCCGCAGATATCCAATCGGTATCTGTGCTACAGTAGTGAGCAATTCGTTCCATATATAATATGAAATCGCGCGATTGTCAATACTTGTTGGTCAATACATATATGAAAATTTATTGCACGTTTAGAAAAATATTAACACCTTTGTCAAAAATTGCGATGTTCATAATTTCAACACCATAAATCAAAATAAACTGAATGTACCAATTCTTTGGAATGTACCTATATTTCGGTTGCAGAATGTTAATGGTTCGTTTATGTGGAACTGGTGGGAACTGTATACGTTTTTATAATAACTTACCAGAGGTAATTGATCCATTACCCATGCAGGGGTTTAAAACATTTATTAAGGTTAATCTCATAAAGAAAGAAATGTATTTGAGGGCTCGTCGAGCGTCAGGGCCCCACCGCCCAAGGTTTCGAAGCTGAATGGCATAATCAAAAACTCATGGCCGAGTGCTGCGTTTCTGCGCTGTTTGAGACCCTCTGCCGCTGACGCAGCAGCGCCGACCGTTGCTGAAGACGCCGGTAAGTGACTTGGGGCCAGCGTTTCAATGCAGATCGCGTCCCAAACCAGCGACCTCCCGTTGTGACAAGGAATGAGTGACATTGCGTCTGGCCTCTTGTCATCGTCACGCGCCAGGCTGCTCGCTTCGAGAACGGCTGGAAAGCCATAGCTTGCAAAGGCCCGACGGATGACGTAAGGCATAGTAAGGTGCCAAAGTCGATTTGCCTCGACTGGTACGCGTGCAGCCAGTCTGATTCTTTCTCCCTGGTTGGGAGGAGGCGAGCATGTTCTGCTGGGCTTTTGGCCGAGTCTATAAGTTCGTCCCGCGTTTTGATGCAGAGCGGCTAGCCATGGCTCACAGTTAATTCTTAGTAAGACAACTGTAAACGGGGGTTGTTTTTAGTCCGTATACCACACGAGCTGATGCCCGCTCAATATGTGGGGACCCGGACATAGCAGGGAGGTCTGACTCCTGGGCATGGGTAATTCCATTTTTTTTCCCCTCCAACAAAAAAAAAAAATGCAGAGCGGCTCGTTCCATAACCTTTGGGAGTTAGTGTTTAACGGAAAATTTTGCCTCGAATAGGCTTGCGACCTAAGCTCGTCCAGACACGTGAGCACGTGGGTTTAGGATTTTACCAAAGATATCACATGTGATGTGAGCCGAGAGCGCCACATCGAAGATTTTCTGGATTCCCAGACCACCGTGTCTGATGGGAAGGGCGGCTTGGGTCCAGCTTAGGTTGTCGAAATGGCAATTAACAATTTTGGTTTAGTGTTTTTGGTTAAATCGTCTAAGAAGTAGAGCAGAACAAAGACGAAAACAGCGAAGAAAGTAGATAAATTTAGGTACAAAAAGGCAGAAGCGGATTATGCAGATGGCTATGTGGGGATTTAGGTCGATGAGTCTCTCTAAGGTTTGGTTGAATTTAGAAATTTGTTCATCCACCTAGCTGGGGATCCCGTCCTCTAAAACTGGGGACCCTAGGAGGCGAAGTGATGTTAGGTGCGGCTTGATTGAATTTAGAAATTATGGTTTCTTTTCAGCCGTGTTAATATTGTCGGATATAAATAGTTGGCACTTCGATAAATTTAATTCGAAACCTGTTTTTTTATTCTATTGTAAGGTGTTCTACATCATATAGCATATTCCGTCGTCTAGGTACCAGATGTTAAATTTGGAATTTAGTCTGGTGATACGATTATCACCAGACTAAATTCCATGGATAGCCAAATTCCATGGATGAATAGCCAAACTGAAAATTGCCGGTCCGAGCAGGTCATATTACTGACAGTCGCTCAAGCCTGTTAGGCTACCAAATCATATAGCTAGCTAGTTAAACTCAATAATACACAAGGTCATACAATCAGCAATGTATTCCCATCAAGGGATGATCAAGACAGTGTCACATTGAGATAAAACACTAAAAGGCAATAGACAATAATGTGATGTGCCAGCCAGTACCATCAAAGCCGATATTAAATATACACCACTTAACCTTCAAGACAATCAAACTCCAGAAAAACGAAACTTTAATCAATAAAATAGATACCTGGACACAAAAATCCCTTCACGGCATACACCGCCTAGATTTGACTAATCCAAACGAGTGTCACTTTGTTAGAGGTACAGAATCAGAACATAGATACTCGTAACTACAGAAAACGTGTACACAACACATATCACAGAAACATGCAGAACACTCGCACAGTCAGACTAAAAACATCGACAAAACCAAGTCGCAGCCATCATCCACCAACAATTCGCAGCTTTAACATGCTTTTTAAATTGCTCAAATGGAAATTTCCAAATCTCCAGAGGTATCTTATTGTAGTGGAGAATGCACTGACTCTTGGAAGAATTGCTAACCTTTGCGAGTCTAAACCGGGGCGCAGCTAGTCTGTGATTATTTCTTAGGTTAACACTACAGCTATCGCTAAGTTTGTGAAAATTTTTTAAGGTTCTTGCGTACATACATTATATTTTCGAAAAAAAATATCGACTAGCTACAGTTATTATGTCAATTTCATTAAAGAGCTCTCTTAAGGAGTCTGTTAATTTTTTCAATTATAAATTTCTCGAATAGCTCTTTTCTGTAAAATAAAAATAGTTTGAATATCTGCTTTCCCCCATAACAAGATACTATAGGACATAAAAAAAAAAATCACTATGAAAGAAACTAGAACATACTAGCCTAGATGTAGCCACGTCCGTATTTTGTCTGATGTTCCTAACATCTTAAGCCGTAGAACTGAATTTACCAGCTAATTTATCTGTGTGGGGTCCCCAATGCTGCTATCAATGGTTATTCCAAGAAACTTCGTATTGTTTACTAATTCTAACGTGTTGTTGTCTAACACGAAACTGGTCTCAACTTGCCTGACATTTGGAAGTGAGAATTGGATACACTTGTGTGTGAACCAATTCAAGGTTAAAGACGATACACCATTAACATCATCAAAATCTTCTTTTTGTCTTTCGATTTTGAGACCAGCGAAGTATCATCAGCAAACAACACTATGTCATTCGATTTCTCCACCATGTAAGGCTGATCATTAATATATACTAGGAATAAGAAAGGGCCTAATATGGAACCTTGTGGAACGCCAATTTTCAAATCCGATCCATCAGATTTAATGCCGTTGACATCTGCCTTTTGAATAATATTGTTTAAGTATGATCTTACTAGATCCAACACTGTATTTCTAATTCCGTAATGATTAAATTTCATTGTAGCGTATTATGATCAACACCATCAAATGCCTTCGACAGATCGCAAGCAAAAAGTCCGATAGCATCCTGTGTAGCCTGTACAGCCTCCTATGCAGAATCAATATGAGATATATAAAAAGTCGATTTACCCCTAGTAAAACCGTATTGTTTGGCATGAATTTGTTTTGTACGGTTGAAGTGTGAGAGAATTTGATTGAGCATAATCTTTTCAAATATTTTACTTAGTGCTGGAAGAAAATATATCGGTCTAAAATTTGAAAGATCACCCTTTTCTCCCGAGTTGAACATTATACACCTCCGGACACGTTAGTTCTCATGGCGGTCCACGGAATTCTGAGTAGTCTTCTCCAGCACCACATTTCGACGATTTTGCTGCGTTCCCGGCTCTTCAGGCACCAGGTTTCTGTACCGTAACTGAAGATCGAGAATACAAGGGTCCGGACAATTCGAAGCTTCATTATACGGCGAATACTCCTATTCTTCCAGATCTTCTCCAGGTTGGTCATAGCGCTTTTGGCGCTTTAATATAACCAGGCACACAAAAATACTTCTTCAGAAAGCCACCATACTGCCAGCATTGTAAAAAAGCACTTCTTTAGAAGCACTTGGCGTATGCCCGGTGTCAGAAAAACATTTTTAAAACAAGAGTGAAATGAAAAGTTCGGAAACATATATTAATAATAATATATATTTATTGACACACAAAAACTATTTTTCACGTACAAAATATTACTTACATTGCATGGTTTCCTAGTTAGAGTTTGAGATACAATGTTTGACTTATCGAGAACTAAACTAGGCAGAGCCTATAGATCTTAAAATAGCCGTCTTTTGTCTATTGATTACCCACCTGACTTCAAGTGGTTTATGAGTTTCATACAAACTTTAACCACCCCTTTTCCTCCATTTGGGGCTTTTGGGGGCATAATTTTGAAAATAAAACCGGTCAAGAGCGAGTAGGTTGTAGGACCCGCACACGAGTGGTCCATACCATTGTACATATATGGGAAAACGTAAAACGACAGTCTTTTGTGCCTCTATAATTTTTGTAATAAAATATTAAATACTAGGTAGGACTACTTCAAGGCCGTATATCGAAATACGGAAAAAATATTTTTATGTATGTAGTACTCAGGTTACCGAAACTCTTTGCACATTGAAGCCGGAAGTGGATAGAAATTGAGTAACTTATTTACAGAAATAAAATCAAATATGATAAAAAACCTAATATTATTTATTATAATTCGAACGAGCTATTGTAAATGGTATAATGACAAATAACTGAGCACAAAACTCAATACCTGCAATTAAAGATCTTTTCCGATAAGATCGGGAGAGTCCAGTTTTCACCGATAAACAATTATAACAAAATGGCTAAAAAATTAGCATACCAATAATTTATTGTATGGGTACTTCTTTTAATTCTTGAAAACCGGTATGCTTCATTATGTGTTGTTATAGCGGCAATAGAAATAAACCCTATGTAAAAATTTCAGCTCTCTACCTATTTCGGTTGATCCGGTAGAGCCCGGTGACAGACGGCAGACGGACGGGCGGACGGACAACGGAGGCTTAGTAATAAGGTTAGCACCCTTCGGCTATGGAACCCCAAAAACTATTAAGTGACGTTTTGCATCTATAAACTATCTGCCAGCCAAGGGCAGCTTCTTAAGTCAAGCAGTTTTTTTTATTTGCATACAAAGTTCATTTTCCTCATTTTCCCGTTAAGAGGGAGAATTTCTATAAAAACTGTTCTTAACTGACGTTTCAAGCCTACAGAATTTTTGCTTCATCATACAAACTTACTTCCCATTGTCCCCCCTTAGTTGAGGAATTTCACAAAATCCTTTCCTAGGGCTCTCATGCTATAGAAGTGTTTCCCTCACAAAGCTCCGTGATTCTAGATCCACCGTATTTTGTGTTGTGTCTAAATATTACAAATTACTAAAAATAATTTTTAGTAATTTGTTTATCTTGTTAAGTGAGTATTCGTAATGAGGAGTGAAAAATAAAGTTGCTCGGTCAAATTGGTTTCATAGTGAGAGTTGATCAGAACGATGTCCCTAACATCATCCTGAAATAGGACTTAACCTTTCTGTTACACCCATCAGCCTCGCGCCATGAATTCAGAGCGCTATGCGACGTTGGCGGGAATTACTGCGCATATGTACAGGTATTGAAAAGTGACTCCTGCGCATTCAAGGCCACCGCTCATAACTCGTGGCACGACGTATATCCTGCACCCTATGAAACAGGATATTTAAAAGCAAGTTTGGATTTGCCTTAACGTAATCGACGAAAAAATATAGAGAACTTCATGCATAATAACTGTTATGAAGATGTCATCATCATTGAAACCATAGGAAGCGAGATATTTGCGAAAAACCAATTTTGACCTTGAATTACTTAGGACGCGGACACGTGATTTATTATGACTTCCCTTCCTCTGACTCGCGTAAAGACAACTTCCATACAATGAGCTCTAGCTCCCGTGCGGTTTCGGAAAAATCGGCACGTGTAAATCCCAATGTAGTTTTTTCAACTGGCAACACTGCCGGGAATAGCCAATGAAACTAGCTTCCGGTTGATATCTCACACTTGATTGGTCGAGAGAAAAAATTATAAGAAAAGAAATAAAATTGGCGAGTTTTTCGCTGGCCACCATGACAGCTCTACCCAGTATAGTTACATCGTTTAGGCGCTTTAAGGTAAGCGAAAGGGTTAAGGGGTTATGCAAGTTTCACGCTAATTATCTCACATTTCGTTTCTGACCTTCCTGACACTTTATGTTCCTGCATCAATATGGTAGGGTAACTAGTGAGTGAGAGAGAGGAGACAGCTCGAGAGGGAGTGAGAACGGACACCTCTCTCGCTGAAAGCCAATGAAACTTGTATGTAAAATAACATAAAATAGCGTCACGCCTTTTCTCATCTCCTGTGTGAGAATCAAGCTTAAACCCCATTAGACACGGTTTTACCAAAAAATTATTGGCCATGTAAAAACCTCAAGGGTTTAAATTTCAAACTGAAAAAACATTTCGAGATGATTATGTTCCAAACACAATGCCGTTATTCCCATAAAAACATATTACGGGTTACTGAAATATCCGTAGAAAAAATATGTCCTTTATTTGCCCTCAACGGCGTAGTTTGTTCAAATTCCGTTTGCCATTAAGTTGGTTGTCCTAAAAAACAGTCAATCGTTTTCGTGTCAGTCGATAACGCAGATGTCAGTCGGAACGTAAACAACTATTGATATTATAGTTTTTTATTTTTATAATCGGAAACAAACAGCCTCAAGTTTGTTCAACTAATGTTTGTGTATTTGGAAAATTATTGAAAAATAATTAGATTTCCACTACCCGAAAAATTCAAATAAGTTTCTTAAAATCTTACATAACATAGCCTCACGCCTTTTCCGATACGGGGTGGCGGAGGCACAACTGTGCCCATCTATAAAATCTATTCTTATATAAAAATGGATCGCTTTACGAAACTCTTACTAAATCTCTAAAATGGCCCGATCGATTTGTATAATTCCTATTTGGTTTTATTCCTGGTAAAATATAGAGCAAATGCAGTTATGGTAGAGTGGATAGATAATATGTTGAGTAAAAGAGCCATTAAACTCACTTCAACCGATTCCCAACACGCATTGGTAGCGAAAGGATGCCCCCAGGGAGTTGCCCTCTCGCCGCTACTTTGGAACCTGGTGGCGAATGACCTCATCACCAAACTGAACACACAACACTATTATACGGTTGGATATGCCGATGATATAGTGATACTAACAAGTGGAATCGTCACAACTACTGTGTATGTGATGTCTCCCAAGCAGCACTGCGGATCGTGCAACGCTGGTGCACAACAAACGAACTATCAGTCAACCCAAATAAGACGGAAATGATAATTTTCACCAACAGGCGCAATCTGGGCAACTATCGCATACCCAGGTTGTTTGGTACAGAGCTACAATTTGCTGCTGAGGTAAAGTACCTATGTGTACTACTAGATAGCAAGCTGAATTGGAGCAAACATCTGAATAACAAGATTGATAAAGCGACTGTCACATTTTGGCAGTGCCAAAGAATGGTAGGTAAAACCTGGGGCTAATGGGCTGGGGCTTTGGCTATACTCAGCTGTCATCAGACCGATAATAAGCTACGGCGCGATAGTTTGGTGGCCACGAACCAAATTATCCCCTGTCGAAGCTAAACTACAACGACTCCAGAGGCTGGTTTGCATGGCAGCAAAGGGATGCATGAGGACCACACCTACTGCGGCCTTGGAAGTCATACTGGATCTGTTGCCGCTTCACCTCTTCATCCAGCAAGAGGCGGCTGCAACTGCGGTGCGTCTTAAAAAACTCAACCTATGGAGACATGCTAGGGTACCCCACACTGAAATACTCAATTAGTACAAAGGTAAGTAGCCGCTATTAGAAGCGGCGACTGACAGGATACCCAAGCAATATGTCTTCGACAAAAGGTATAATATACAACTGCATGCCTTTGGGAGGGCCTCAATCAAAGAGAACTAAGGATTTTCACAGACGGTTCTAAAACAAACTCAGATACAGGCGCCGGGGCATTCTCGGAAGATCTAAACATGAGAAAATCAACATCATTAGGTGCTCACAACTCCGTCTTCCAAGCCGAGTGCATGGACATCATAATGGCTACTGCAGCTATTGCAGAAAGAGAGGTAAATAATTTCCCTATCCGCATGCTATCCGACAGCAAAGCAGTTCTGCAAGCCCTACAAAGCAACACCATCAGTTCTGGGCTTATATACGAGTGTCATCAAGCCCTTTCAGAGGTGTGTAACCACAGTATTGTTACCCTGCAGTGGATAAAGGGGCACAGTGGCTCGCGCGGCAATGACGCAGCCGACGCGATGGCAAGGTTGGGTTCGGAACAGACGGTGGAGGGACCAGATCCCATGATACCATTGCCATTCAGCTGGTTGAGGAAAACCCTACGACAACACACAAAGGTAACTCACCAACGTTATTGGTCAACCTTGGATACCTGCAAGCTAGCCAAACAGGCCCTCCCGACGATCAGACCTGGATGATCGCGTAAGCTTCTGAAGCTCAAGAGGCCACAGCTTCGCTTGGTAACCGGAGTGGTAACTGGACACGCTTTTGCTAAACAAACAGTTACACACTCTAGGTGTCACGGAAAGCCCCCTGTGCAGAGCCTACATGGAGGAGCCAGCCACCCACGTCCTGTTGGAATGTTCCGACGTGGCCATCTACCGGGCCACACACCATGGGACGCTAAGGTCGCTCCAGGAAGTCGTCGGCAACATTAAGGGTCTGCTAGGCTTCCTACAAGAGCTGTGTTGGCAGGAGTAGTGCCCCCAACCCACGTCACGCAAAATAGGCGCAAATTTAAGACGTCGAGTTGCGAAAAAGTTGCCCGCGATAAACTATAACTATACTATATTTGGTTTAATTCTCCTCAATCTAGAGGAAGTTTAAATAAAAATAAAATTACGAAAAACGCAAAGAAACAGCAAATAAATCAAAAAATATTTTGAACGGGAAGTGGAGAAGTCTCAGCTTCCTATCGGTAGTTGGCTTTGGTAGCCATTGAGCATTCAAACTCATTTGTCATCGATTAATTAGGTAATACATATAACCTCTTTGTGGCAGCGGACTAAAAGCTCCACAGCTGTGCGATGCAAAGTTACTACGCAAAGAATAGATGGCGTTATTAGGGGATCTCTTCACTTACCTACATTAAAGTACGACTTTTATGTAACGATCAATTATGTTATTCATTACAAATCTTCTCGCCAACGCGACACTTTAGGATATTCACCATATTACTTTAACAGTTTAGGTGGTACGTAAGAAGTTCACCGGGCAGCTAGGAACCTTAAAATTCATGAAATAAAATAAAAAGTAGAAAGTATTGTTTTAAAGATGGCCAATTATTATTTTTTTAAACGTAATTAGTCGATTTTCTGGCAGGTACATATTTAAATATGGACGCTACGACCCGAATTTTAATACCGGTAAGGTACAACAATTCTTATTCAAATATACAACCGGCAAAGCTTTTCGGAAAACGGCCGACGGAATTCAGGTATTATTCCAAGTTGTATTCTATGAGTATTATGAGTATTGTCGGTTTATTCTTCAGTCCCTTCCGCTTCCTTCTTATGTGCCACTAAAGGCCACTTTTGCTGTGCTATTCGTGGGTTAATTAAGAATATTAAGCCATTTGAATTAAGAACTGCTATTTTAAGTAAGTATTGGTTTCGATTACTTTTAAATAATAGTAGTTTATGTGACTGCTAAATAATGGAGGGCATTAATACTCGAGAGTGGGTTTATGAAACAAGCCGAAGGCGAGTTTCATAATAATATCACTCGAGAGTTTTAATGCCTAATTATGTAGTTTTATCTACACACATATCATAAGCTCTCTTTGATGTGTTCAGGAACCGCATGTTTGACCGGCATTGTGGCATTGATCATTGCTCTGCAGTTGTTTAGCTTGTTCTGTAGGACCAACTTCACAGACAAACTAGGGGCGGCAGGCAGGCGGTCGTCGGCGTTAAAAATTTGAATGTCATAATTTGACAAATTTTTGTACATTATAATCATAATGTACAAATTTTCAGATATCTCTAATGAGTTTTTACCAAATAGTTTTACAGTATGCTGGTCTTAACGTGCGGTTTTTAGACGCAGTAAAGAGGGTTTATGATACGTGTGTAGATAAATAAATAAATGTGGCCCATTAATGTCCCCACCGAGGGGCACAGGCCTTTACCCGGATACGAGTAAGATCAAGCCATGCTCCACCACTACCACGTAGCGATAGTACCTACAGCTTAATGTGTCATCCGAAACACTGAACTTCCGAAACTTTACAATAGAAATAAATATTTTCTCATTGGTACATGGTCAGGAATCGAAACTGCATCTCCTGTGCGAGAAGCAAGCTTGAAACCCTTGAAGAAGAAATTAGACCACGGAGCATTCTTATTGAGTATTAATTAACTCATTGAATATTCCATCGTTTCTAAGTGCATCCATTCCATCGTTTCAGACCAAAAATATAAATACGAAAGCATTTGGTGTGTAAGTGTACCTATACTTGCAAGTACTCCACAGGTCAAAAAGCAAGGTGTAATTAATCATATAAAACTCAGCTGCTTTTCCAGTCGATTTTTATTATTATTAATAAGTTGGTATTTTTGTCTTAACAAACAACCTGCGATTTCTATATATATATTCTATACTATATTTGGTTTAATTCTCCTCAATCTAGAGGAAGTTTAAATAAAAATAAAATTACAAAAAACGCAAAGAAACAGCAAAGAAATCAAAAAATATTTTGAACGGGAAGTGGAGAAGTCTCAGCTTCCTATCGGTAGTTGGCTTTGGTAGCCATTGAGCATTCAAACTCATTTGTCATCGATTAATTAGGTAATACATATAACCTCTTTGTGGTAGCGGACTATAAGCTCCACAGCTGTGCGATGCAAAGTTACTACGCAAAGAATAGATGGCGTTATTAGGGGAACTCTTTCACTTACCTACATTAAAGTACGACTTTTATGTAACGATCAATTATGTTTGTTATTCATTACAAATTTTCTCGCCAACGCGACACTTTAGGATATTCACAATATTACTTTTTTTACTATAACAGTTTAGGTGGTACGTAAGAAGTTCACCGGGCAGCTAGGAACCTTAAAATTCATGAAATAAAATAAAAAGTAGAAAGTATTGTTTTAAAGATGGCCAATTTTTTTTTTTTTAATGTAATTAGTTGATTTTCTGGCAGGTACATATTTAAATATGGACGCTACGACCCGAATTTAAATACCGGCAAGGTACAACAATTCTTATTCAAATATAAAACCGGCAAAGCTTTTCGGAAAACGGCCGACGGAATTCAGGTATTATTCCAAGTTGTATTCTATGAGTATTATGAGTATTGTCGGTTTATTCTTCAGTCCCTTCCGCTTCCTTCTTATGTGCCACTAAAGGCCACTTTTGCTGTGCTATTCGTGTGTTAATTAAGAATATTAAGCCATTTGAATTAAGAACTGCTATTTTAAGTAAGTATTGGTTTCGATTACTTTTAAATAATAGTAGTTTATGTGACTGCTACATAATGGAGGGCATTAATACTCGAGAGTGGGTTTATGAAACAAGCCGAAGGCGAGTTTCATAATAATAACACTCGAGAGTTTTAATGCCTAATTATGTAGTTTTATCTACACACATATCATAAGCTCTCTTTGATGTGTTCAGGAACCGCATGTTTGACCGGCATTGTGGCATTGATCATTGCTCTGCAGTTGTTTAGCTTGTTCTGTAGCACCAACTTCACAGACAAACTAGGGGCGGCACGCAGGCGGTCGTCGGCGTTCAAAATTTGAATGTCATAATTTAACAGATTTTTGTACATTATGGTCATAATGTACAAATTTTCAGATATCTCTAATGAGTTTTTACCAAATAGTTTTACAGTATGCTGGTCTTAACGTGCGGTTTTTAGACGCAGTAAAGAGGGTTTATGATACGTGTGTAGATAAATAAATAAATGTGGCCCATTAATGTCCCCACCGAGGGGCACAGGCCTTTACCCGGATACGAGTAAGATCAAGCCATGCTCCACCACTACCACGTAGCGATAGTACCTACAGCTTAATGTGTCATCCGAAACACTGAACTTCCGAAACTTTACAATAGAAATAAATATTTTCTCATTGGTACATGGTCAGGAATCGAACCTGCATCTCCTGTGCCAGAAGCAAGCTTGAAACCCTTGAAAAAGAAATTAGACCACGGAGCATTCTTATTGAGTATTAATTAACTCATTGAATATTCCATCGTTTCTAAGTGCATCCATTCCATCGTTTCAGACCAAAAATATAAATACGAAAGCATTTGGTGTGTAAGTGTGCCTATACTTGCAAGTACTCCACAGGTAAAAAAGCAAGGTGTAATTAATAATATAAAACTCAGCTGCTTTTCCAGTCCATTTTTATTATTATTAATTAGTTGGTATTTTTGTCTTAACAAACAACCTGCGATTTCAAAACAATATTGCTGCGTGTTCCCCGAATTCGCCAGAACGCGGGTATGCATTTCCCGCCCACGCGATCCGCCCGCCCACCCAGTCTGCCGCTTTGCTGACTGTGGGATCTTTTTGCACTCTTGTGCTGTGTAATGCAATATTTTATATCATCCAAAATCGTCAATATTTGCTGAGTTATCTTATACCTAGATCCGATAGATCTAGTGAAATTATTACTTAGAACTTTTTACAGGGCCTTTGTCGAGCCACGTACGCACACAAAACGTAGGGAGGATATACGCTTGGCTGAATATCAAAATATCCTAATATTTTTATCCTTGTCGTTATAAATATCATACAGATCTGATTAAGGGAGCAAAACATTTGTTTTTTGTAAATGATCCTTAGAATAATCCACTAATGAGACGAATTCAGAATCGAAATAGGAGCGGACTGTGATAGGGACTTGTATGTCAGTACAAAATAAAATAAAACATGTTACCTTTTTATAATAACGATATGCTAAATTCACGCATAATGCAAATTCCAGGGAATTCCAATACAGGACCTTCTACCTAAAAACTAGTACAACTATAACTAGTAATTAATTAGCTTTGCTTTTTTGGGTTCCGTACCCGAAGGGTGCCAAACGGAACCCTATTACTAAGCCTCCGCTGTCCGTCCGTTTGTCTGTCTTTCCATTTATCCGTCTGTCCGTTAACGGGCTGTATCTCGTGAACCGTAATAAGAGGTAGAGTAGAAAGAGTTGAAATTTCCACAAAATGTATATGTCTGTTGCCGCTACAAAAAAAAAGTGAACTACAGAGATTTATAAATTACAAGGGAAGCGAGACACTCAACATCCCTGCCACTGCGAATTACCTAATCATCTAGATTCAAATATCAACGATATTTTCACAGTGTTGTCATAGTCTTCGGTGGCGCAATTGGGTTGACGTCGGGTCCACAATCTTTAGGGACTGGTAGGGAAATCAAGTTCGGTAATTTTTTGGAATTTTTAAATTATTATTTTAATTTTTCTTGTACGATTGTACGGAAATCAACGTGTACGAGTCCGACCCGCACTTGACCGAGGTTTGAAAGTTGTTCACATGTTCTCGATTTATTTTAGCGAACAATATTTTCTGTCACCTCAATTTAAGTTTGTCACTTATGTGTCTATCAAGGATGTTTATGTCAAAAGTAAACAAAGCATGGTGGTGAAAAAAATGTTGTTTAATTATTCATTTTATTGTTGGTCCAAAGATGTGGTTTTATTATTAATTTTATTGTTGGGTTATTGGCTGGCTTCGAGCCGGATCAATGTTTGGCGCCTGGATCTAACTATAAAATGGACTTTAAGCCTGTTTTATTCGGGTGAAGCTCGGTTTTGTATCTGTAAAAAGACGACAAAAAACAGAATTCACCTCAATCAAATATTAAAACCGATTGTTCTTTGGGTGTTGGTTGGTTTGATACTTGGGTGGGAGTACTTCCTATCAAAAAAGAAGGAAATTCGGTTGTCAGATTAATCACACGGTATACATAAAAACAAGGGGGCTATCTGCGGCCGTTCCTACATAAACTTAAAACTATCGCCTCTTAAAACTAAAGACTTATCTTAACCAACGCCTATCGTACGTTGATGACCGGTTCAACAATTGGATCATCAACGGTGTAATGTTTCAGCTACAGCCGAAAAGGATCACCTGGGTGGTTTATTTTATCAGGCGCTTTTTGAGATGTTTACACCTTCGATTCTCAGGAAGTCCTCGCCTAATACTTCTGGACCTAGCTATGTCCTTCCGGACCTCGTGTCTACGGAGACGTATCCGATCAAATGCACTCTGCCACGTGCAATTCTTGCTATGCCGAGTCGGTGGCAGGGCAGACTTCTCCCCTCACTAGAAAACTCCTCACCGGTACGTTTATTTCATAATTCCTGGCAGTGGCGTAGATAGGCGTGGGCGAAGTGGGCCCTCGCCTATGGCCTCGCATATAAAAGGGGCCTCGCGAGGCCTATTTAAATGCTGTGCCACCAGACTTAAAATCCTCTTTTCAAGCCTAAAAATATTGGCAACACTCGTCACAGGCTGGCAACACTAATAAGCTTTGCAAAACGTTTCTTTACACGCATACCAAAATAAAAATAATATTTTCGAAAGAATGATGACACAACGAGGTCAGAATCAGAAGTCAAGCAGAGTGAATTCAACAAAACTATAAGTGCCATTGAGCTCTTTGTTGGAGTTGGAACTTCCCTGGATCTTGGCGAAGGTACATCTACAGTAAATATTCGGGTGGATAAAGAATAAAAAAATTATAAACTTGAAACAAATGATCGAGGAAAATGGAGCTTTCCGATAAACGATGCCTACCATCATGATTTAGTCCAATGTGGTCCCCAACAAAATTTAGCAATATACATAGTCAGGTCATAAGTTCTGTCACATGTGCAATATGAAATAATTTAGACATGTTTATTATTTATGTAAACATTTATATAGCAAAATGAACTTTATAAAACATAGATTCCTATGGTAATAAAGTTTATTCAAAATGACCCCCGCTATTTTGAATACAGGCCTTTATTCTGCGCGGCCAGTCGTCTATCGCAGCACGAACGAGGTCCATGTCAATATCGGCGGCTGCCTTAATCAAGGATGCCTTGAGTGACTCCAAATCAGGACGAGGCTTTGAGCAGGCCTTTTACTCCAAGTGTTGCCATATCTTGTAATCTAACGGACTCAAATCTGGACTGGAGGAGGGCCAGTCTTCGTCCCGGATGAAGTCGATTTCACGCGCCGCCAGCCAGTCTTGTGTGCTTTTCGCTCTATGAGCTGGCGCAGAATCTTGTTGGAATACCCAGTGCCTGTTATTAAACATGGTATGAGAAACAGGTTCCACAAGGTTCTTGAGGACTGTATTTTGATACACAACTGCATTCGTTTTTACGCCTTTCTCACAAAATGTACCTCAGTTAAGCCCCAATAAGAGACTCACAACCAAACCATGAGCGAGGATGGAAAATGACCTCGTTGGACACGCGGAATACGGTTGCTCGCTTCTTCACTGCTATGTGCGTACACCTTATCATTTTGTTTGTTGTAGCTCTCTTCCACGGTGAAAATTTTTTCATCCGAAAAAAGAATTTCCCGATGCTTTTTTCCCGCGTACCGCTTCAACAAAGCGCGGCATCTCTTCAGTCTCAGGTCCATTAAACGAGCGTCCAAACGATGTCCTGTTTTTCTTCGATATGCCCTAAGCCCTAAGTCTTCATTTAACACCCTTTTCACCGTGGTCCTGCTTAACCCCATCTGAAGGGCCAACAGTTTCTGCTTACGTATGGGATTTCTTTGAATTAGCGCCTTCACAGCTTTTATCACTGCTGGAGTCCTAACAGAGCGAGGGCGACCACTTCTTGATCTGTCATCTACACTAGAGTCTTCATTGTATCGTTTTATGGTACGATAAACGAATCTTTTGGTTATATTCAAATTTTTAGTAGGGCGAAAATCTGAATTGGCGCGTAACCGCAACGATGCAACGCCATAACTGCGACACGGTCTTCTTTAAGTGTCCACTCCATATTTAAAAATGAGGAAAATTCTAATAAGTACACATTTTTATTTTCATGGAAAATTTGAAATTCGTATTCAATAAACTTTTTTGTGGCCAGCGTTCTAAATTCAAAAGTTTTTATTGTGTGACAGAACTTATGACCTGACTGTGTATATTATTCAAAAAATTAAAGACACTTTTCGATTTTTTATTACGACAAAATTAAGAAATCAAAAAGCCGAAGAACATTACTTTTGTAAAAAAATAATCACTCAAATTACAAAATAAAACTTTTTTTCAAATCTATATAGATTATTTTCTTTATTCTCTCACCGCGTATCAATATTTTTTCACTATCATGAGTAGATATGTCGTGTCAAAGCATGTTTGGTAAGATTATTGAGTAGATCTTGGGAATGAAAGAAAAGGGGCTATGCGACTTTGCCCACGTCTATATTAGTCCACGCTACGCCACTGATTTCTGGTATTTGTCTGGGAATCCCCGTCCAACAGTTGAAGAGGCAACCAGTTTTTATAGCTAAAAGCCATAAGGCCACTTTCAACTAACATTCTCCCCCGACTAAACTTGACAATCCATTTTCCCTAAGCCAAAAAAATGTGTGGCATAGGGATTATTATAAAATGCCAAATTATCGAAGTGCAATCGATTGTTACCAAAACCAAAGCATAATAGCACAGTTCCACACTATTAATCAATGCTCCGTGAACATCAAACTAAAGATAATGTTAACATTACAAAATACCAATGCCTACGAGATGGGGGGAAAATATCTACGCTATGGTAACCCTCGCGCATGAGGACGTTTGATTGTCGGACAACTGTCGTTGATGTTAACCGTTGGGCTTTGCGTTGGATAAAATACATCCTCAGGGCGCTCAGACAACTCATAACAATCGTTAGATAATGACCAGCTGCAGGTGGGAAAAAAGGCACATCGTGCATTCAGATTATACTCTAGTCTAGACAATAATGCTTGAATGTACTCACAAAATAACTAAACGAAAACGAACAGCTGCTGAGCATAAGCTGGTTTTATAGAGTCACGAACGAAGAAGAGCTGCGGCGCGCCAAATGCTCCTGAAAACTCGCCTTGCATATAAAAAAGAATAAAACAAGTTACTTGCTTACAAGAACTGACCGACTCCTTCAGGTCATTGTAATGGGCAAGGTAGAGGGGAAAAGACGCTCTGATAGAAGGAGGAAGTCATCAGCGAATGGAAGGGAGTGGCCAGCTAAGAACAGCTCATGGAAAAAACGGAGAGGAGTATTCAGAGTAGACCGTAACGGACTTAATACTAATTTCCCTTCAACGGCGTCTTATATCCGTCTCTGCAGGGCTTGAAGCTTTTCAACAACATTATTAAGGTCGATGCACCAAAAATGTAGGTGCCGGACCGACGCAAAACGGTGTAATAATATGAAACTTTATGGAAGTTATCGCACTGCTGTTGACAGGCGCTTCGCAGCGGTTCCAGCGAAAGTGTTTCACCACACATTATAAGATATCATAAATTTTAAACCCTGTGGTATATGTGTTTTATCAGCTAGATTTACGTAAACATTAAATATGCAAGCTCGAGGCAAAATAACTTCATAATTTGCAATAAGAAATGACAGCAGATCCGTCAAGCATTGGTCTGGTCTGACTAAAAATCATGCCGCTGTCACTCCATATGTGCAAAGGTTGCGTTGCGTTTTGTTTATTACCCTATTATTCCGTCATGGTGTCTACTAAGATACACTTAAGCTTAAACGAAGCGATTAATATTAAGTAACTATCTATTGTGATACACAAGCAAACAAATCCGCACTTGATACACTTTTAAGCCTTATCTCCATGGACTAGTGCATAAAAGTGGTAGAGATCAAGTTAGTCTCGACAGTACACAGCAGGAGCGGCAAAACGTGTCGTCATAGTGAATTAGACGCTGGAGTGGATGGTCGTGGTTAGCTGACGTCGACCCTTTCTGCTTACATGATGTTAATTAGCACTAGCTGCTTATTAGTGGTATAAACACAAAATACTCGAATATATTAGTATGAGTTTTAAGCATACAATTCCGTAATATTAGCATTAGATACCAAATATTGTGTCTAACGTAAATTTTACAGATTTTACCGACGCTTTCATTTCCGAGCGAGTGACTTTTCACCCGACTGCGCTAGAAGGAGGGTTATGTTTTCCGAGTGTATAGATGTATATATGTATATTTATTTGCCACACTCTGTAGCCTAAACGGCTTTAGGTGTCGTTAGATTCAACTCAACTGTGAGTTTTTTGCGACATATTATATGACTTATTTTATTTTTTCATAAAACCAATCGAGTGGGTTATCAAAATAATGGGTTTCATGAATAAAAAAGAAACCGAAAGATTAAAAATGTAGTCGGGTTATTTATTTTTATAATAATTCCATTTGTTATATATACAATTATGAAAATATGGTTTGGGTCTTAGACCAGATGCAGAGCCGACAACACAATGTTTGAGGGACACTTAAAACCAAGCTGTCACTGGTCAATTTCTTGGATGTTTATATGTGTGTGACGTCGCTGTTTCTGGTTTCCACGACACAGGTTACCTTAGTGTGGAGCCAGAAGCAATGTATGTGCCGGTAAGTAAATGATTATGTTTCTGTTCCTCGCTCGTAAATTACAGCGTCATCGGTCGGTATGACACAAGCGGCACTTTAGGTACTATAGAGCAGTTGGCATCGCCCCCGGCCATTTTAATGATAAACATAAACATAAATATATATATATACAGGCACATCACACTAGCATACCCTGTGTCGTGGGAAGTAGAAATAGCGACATCACAGACCTGGTTTTTTTCTATCTTGCGGTAGTTGTGAATCTTTTGATATGTTCGAACTAATGCATTACAGAAGGAAAATATCTTTTGTTAAAGTTGTTAATTATGATGAATAGTATTCCCCAGGTGGCCAGTTCCAAAGCAACCAGGACCAAACAAACTTTATCCCGAATTATTAGGACTATTTCTCAGAAGATTACATGAAGCTACCCAAAATATACACATCTGAAACTAGATATAGTGAAAACACTTTACCGTAGGTCTTTTGACAGGTCTCTGCTAGAGAGGCGACCTTAAAATCATCGATAAAATTGAATGAATTGATACGGACTTCAAACATCCGAGAATCGATTGTGTGTTATTTATTTTTTGTCGTGACGAATCAAACTAAACGTCAAATAACCTATCTAACGTATGAAATGTATGGCGACCTGTCTAAAAACCGTCATATTTCTGTTTTTGTCTAACATAAAAATGAAATATGAGCCCTTACAAGTAAAATGCACTGCTTTATTCATTTGAACTACTGCTGTCGTCGTCATCGCATCGTCGTTGCTGTCCGCACTAAGAGATATTATTATCTTGTTTTGTATATTGTCTACGAGTATATCTCGATCGTAATCTTGTTGTATTACTGACTTTGTTTTCTCCACAACCTTCTTTCAATCATCTACTGTTACTCCTGCACACGCAGCTTCTAGCAATCCTATCATTTTCACCGTACTAAATGGTGGATGCGTATTGTGTCGAGCTGCAAGGCTCTTTATATTAGTCCAAATATGCATTATATTGGCAGTGGTACGGCGGCAATCTTATTACTTCGTGCCCGTACTCCTGGGCTTATTCGTCAATTATATATCAAGGTTTGCATGGTTGCTTTGACTAAACTAAGTAGTTCGGCTGTTAGTAAACCAGTACTGGCACACACACTATTTCTGTTCAGCTAAGAGACAATGTCTGCTTGTACCGAATGGTACGATGCATTATCCATAACTATTATAGACAGATTCTCAAGGCTGGATAGCAGCTTCTCGAACCATTCTTTAAATACATTAAAGCTCATTCCCTCATGGCAATCGCATGTTTTTTTTAAGCAAAGCAGTCAGGAATGAAGCTGAGCCTGCGTGACAAATAATAAGGCGGGCATCTTTCCCTGATGGGACTTTTGATATGTGGCCGCTGAAACATCGGTCCATCTATATGAAACCGTATGGTTTGCATTTAATTATGTTTCATCCCGAAACACGAAATTATCCTACCATTTTCTTTGTTAATTTGCCGTTAGAATGTTAGTCGCTTCAGTTTCACATCCTAGCGCTCCCTTAATATTTTACCTAATCCTGAATGTTGCCTTCAAGACCTTCTTCAGAGATGTATTACATCCAGAAAATAAGCCTACGTTTTTTAACAATTCTTATAGCTATTTAGCAATAGGTCAATATTTTCTAGAGTAGGATTCATAAATATGGTTCCTTATTGTTTTCACATCAAAACTATCAATGCCAACGATTACTTTATGTCTCTTTCTAGAATTTGACTTTTTCAAGGCGTTGTCTTCAAATCCCAATTTCCCTAATTTTTCTGTAACTATTCGGGAAACTGTGAACGCGATCTCTAGGTCTTGTTAACGGAGGCCCGCCATTATCTTTTTCATTGTGAAAATAATGATGAATAAGTTTACTACCTGCTCCCGAGCTTGAGCGTTAAGAAAATTTTGTTTGTTTCGACATCGACATGATAATGTTCAAGAACAATAGAACAATTAGTTAGGCAATCGGAGACCAAAGTTACGGCCAGCCACATCAAAGTAGAAACCTAATATCAATAAGTCCTAATGAGAGAAGCCGGTATCAGAAGATATTATCAGAGATCACAACAAGTTACTTCGCACTACGACAAAAGCAGTGGTGATCAAGATGACACGATGTCATAACAAAATAGAGGCCATGACAATGCTTTAGGGAAAAAGAAGGATAAATGCCATGATATCACTATGATAGGAACATTCCACAAAGTTTAAAGCCTAAAAAGGCATCATCGTTGTTCGTCTTTCGTCCTGACACCCCTTGGCAGGGGTATAGGAGTAGTTGACTCACAGTATAGCTCTCCACTTTGTCCGATCTGCATCCATCTCCAGCTGTTCACAGTCTGAGCTAACCACTGCGGCCTCTTTATTGTACCCTGCAGAGGATAGGTGTAGGCTAATTTATGATGATGAAAATTACTTAATATTACTTATATTGAAATGTTATTATTATTATTGTTTTATTTCAAAGAGATGTGTACAGCATTAATTTAATATCTAATATGGTTAAACATTCCTTCGCAATAGTCATCCAGTCAATTCAACTTATCTTCTTTCGATTTTTTTGGGGAACATAATATTCGTCATTGTTAACTGACGTAGCCTTGTAACGACGAACAATATTTATGATTCTTAGAATTTAATTCGGTAAACTAACAGAGAATTAAAACGGGCCATTACGGATTTAACTATAATTACTGAAGAACTGTATGCTCCTTATTCATCGATTTCTTAGGGTGATTTAGTGATTGTAAATCGTAAAATTGAATTATTTTGTCATCATAATTAAGTATTGAATTTTTGACTGAAAAAGATTAAGCAACCATTCAGTTCTAACATTAGAACGACCGACAAAGTTACGTTGTTGCATTAAGACGATCTGTCAAAAGACCTACGATAAAGTGTTTTCACTATAGCATTAAAGCCGTATGAACTCTCGTTCCAAGATGTGGTGGCAGATGCCTACACAGCCCTCAACATTAAAATGTAATTTAGTCTATGATTAAAACTAAAAAAAGAAGAAATCATATAAACTCAATTGAGGTTTCACTCCCAAAGCAAATAATTATATTTACTCCATCAGAAATATTAAAATGGAACGAAACACAGACATCGGGTAAATACACAGTCGATGCGTCTCGTACGCAAATACTAAAGACTCACTTTATCAAAAGGTGATCTGAAAAAATACAAGTAAATACTTACACTCACACATCGATTTGACTTCAAAGTGCTTTTTCTACAAACTGAGTATAAAATAAATTAACCTATCAGGTTGCCGTTCCGAATGCTTAGCTTTTATTGCTAGGATGGTGACGTCAGTGAGCGGGAACTCGAGTGAGGTTTAAAATGAAAACCGAAAACCACTGTTTTAACTAAGTACCTTTAGTCCCTGATACATACCCTTCTGGGACAATGGTTGTACAGTCAGCTTCAGATTAATATTACAGGTAAGCTACTAATACATCCACACACCCTCAACAACCAGAAACATCTACACAGCGAGTGTCAAAATTAGACTCACATATATCTGATGCTGACAGAACCATTTCCTTACCTAACCACCTTTGTAGAGAAGAGTCATATATAGACTAATGTATAGTAATATGACGACCCGAATAGCCGAGTCGGCAGTGACCCTGCCTACGAAGCCAAGGGTCCCGGGTTCGAGTCCCGGTGGGGGCAAATATTTGTTTCATGACAACGGATGTTTCTACCCTAGTCATGGTTGTTTATCTATCTAAGTATTATATTTATCTTTATAAGTATGTGAATCGTTGTCTAGTACCCAAGATACAGGGAATCCTAGTTTGGGGCTAGATCAATGTGTGTAAATGGTGTCCAAGTTATTATTATTATTATTATTATTATAGAAAGTTAAACCGTGTAGGATGAAAGGTTCGAGTGTACAATACCGTGTCAGTACATGAAGTATTGCCAAGATTTTAGGGGTGCTCGGCTTTTCTTCGTTTTGCTATTCTTGTATCAAACGTGAGCTATTGCCGGCGCGTGAATCTTACGGAGACTGTTACGTTTTATTGGCACCTATGAAACGGCGTGAAACCCAAGAATAGTGTCATAGGAGGAGAGCCAGGAGAGCTTCATGTATGGAGCTGAAACTATCCGTTCCTAAGCACGAGATGTCTCTAACTGCTGTCGTTAGAATGCTCCAACGAGGTTGTCACAAATAAGTGAATATATGAGTAAACTAAGTAGTAACATTACTTGATAATAAAAATCTGTTATTTTTTTTTCACATAAACATTTACAGCAGGCGCTCTTTAATCCGAACTCCGAAAATTTGCCCCCCGTTCGGATTCGTGGAGCGTTCGGATAATAGTACAAAAAATAATAGGGTGTTTTTATGAAATAAAACTATATAATAATAGTATTGTGAAATTGCAAATGTATATTCATCTATAAACTTCTTTTTTTAATAAATGCAATATTTTAGTTTGTCGGGAGGTATTTAATAACAAATAAAAAGCTTTATCGCGAAATTAACGTAAAAGCATTTTTTTAGGCAAACGAATGTCTAAATGTGGGGCGTTCGGATTACAGAGACGTTTGGATTAGAAGGAGTTTGGATTAAAGAGGTCCTGCTCTACATATAGGCACATACTTGTACCCACACTAGGACACCCTGTGTCGTGGGAACCAGAAACAGCGACGTCACATACAAATAAACATCCAAGACCTGTTTTTTATCCGCAGCCGGGGATCGAACGGACCTCTCGCATGGTAAGCAGAGCCACAACCACAGCGCTACAGAAGTCGTCATAAAGTTACTACTTATATCATCGTAAGGTATCATCCCTGAACACGACTCAAAGGGCATTTGACGACCCAAATGGCCGAGTCGGCAGTGACCCTGCCTACGAAGCCAAGGGTACCGGGTTCGAGTCCCGGTGGGGGCAAATATTTGTTTGATGAGAACGGATGTTTGTACCCTAGTCATGGTTGTTTATCTATCTAAGTATAATATTTATCCATATAAGTATGTGTATCGTTGTCTAGTACCCAAGATACAGGGAATCCTAGTTTGGTTCTAGATCAATGTGTGTAAATAGTGTCCAAGGTCCAAGGGATTATCTGCGGCCATCCGACGCAGACCATCACGCACATGACTGGGTGGCCCGTGTGCCCACCAGCCTGCACGAACGTGGTGCTGTACGAGGCTACCCAGCGAGCTGTCGCGGTTGCGGCTATTTAGGCTGCCCTTGTTTAAGACGTTGCTGAGACCATGAAGACCATGGTGAGATGGTCGATTCGAGAAGAAGGAGACTTACATCCTTTTTGAAGGTAATAAATCAACCTCCGATTTTGTCACAGTCTCGCTGTCTACAGTACCTACTCCCTGGCGATGCGTGATCCGCACGGAATATGCTGACGAAATATTTCAAAACCAACCCTCCATAAACATATGAACATGTATGTTATTGTATTTTATACCATGCCCGGATGGGATGATAAAGAAATAATAATCCGTATGTTGGCGAATCGAATTCATTGCAGGGATTGATTTGATTGTTTGTAACGCTTGCTCGGGTTCAAAGAGTGTGGCAAAAAATAAACGATATTTGAAATTCACACATGAGCTGAGAAGGAATTATTAAAAATTTATAATAACGTGCACTTTGTGCCGAATCTTTGAAATTCGTTATGGTCTTAAGGATTTAGGAAACCACCGCAAGCAACTTCTGCGCGACCTCTGGTGGCCTGTTTGCTATAAATCCAATATGGCCACTATCTGTGTCAGTATGTTTAATATATGCGCTTCTCTAAGGCACAAATTCTTTTGCAAAACTTTTTAGAAGTTCTACGATGCTATTTCTATTCTATATTTATATGCTATTCTTTTATAAGTTTAAAAATATTTTTATATTAGCCAAAATTTTCCCACTACTCGACAGATTTTAATTTCTGAAATATCGAAGAACTTCTTCGACATATCTTGGTTTATTATATATGTATATTATATGATATGTCAAAGAATATCTTTATGACACAGATCATCATCTATGATATGTCATTATCTGGCATCTTGGATGGAAGTTGACAAAATCCGGTTCGGTAGGAAGGTAGCTGGCTCTTTTAGCCGGATTCGACCAACTTTCAACCAAGTTACCAGATAAATTTCTTGTTTAATATTTATTAAACAAGAAATTCTATATCATAAAGATCATAAATCATCTATGATATGTCAAAGAATAGCTGTTCTACGTTATTTCAGAAAATAAAATCTGTCAAGTGGTAAGAAAATTTTAGGTGCCACCCAGATGCCAGATAATGATATACCAGACATGACGCTCGGATCATAAAGATCATAAATCAACTACGATATGTCAAAGAATAGCCGTTGTTCTTTATGTCAGCAATTTAATTCTGTCGAGTGGTAAGAAAATTTAAGGTTGCTGGCTTTTGAAGCCGGATTCGACCGACTTCAAACTAAAATGCCAGATAATGACGTATCAGAAATAATGCCCTGCGTCATAGTGATCACCAATCATGTATCAAAGAATAGCCGTTGTTCGCTAAGTTAGAAATTAAAATATATTAAAACAGTTTGGTGAAATAAAAATATTTTGAAACAACAAATTAGACCTTAGAAATTAATTCCTGAAAAGTCTTAATACTGAATATTTTGTGTCTAATACAAGCCCATCTATTAAAAATACCCATACAGATGGGGGCCATATTGGATTTATAGCAAACAGGCCACCGTAGTTGCGTGCGGTGATTTCCTAAATCGTACACCCTGGCACTAACTGAAAATCAGCGCTAAGGGCCTCCACCCCCAGCACAATGCTGAGTTAGTGCCTTTTGCACAGCAAGGACACACCGTGACCCTGGCCAATAATTGTTTACAATTAGTTGTGTTTTTAGATGTTTTGTTTTGTTTATTTTACTTTTTTGTTTTGTCCTACTGTAAGGTGTGTTTTTTGTGTGTAATAAATGTCTTTCTTTCTTTCTTTCTTTAAGACCATACCAAATTTCAAGGACTTGGCAGAAAGTAGTCCACTTTCTTCTTCATAAGAATTCCCTCTCATCTACATGTAAAACAAATAACCCTATGTTGAGTTCCGTTTCCCATTTCCGAATAATACATGCCTAAAAACATAAACACAATAAATTGTACCTTTCTTTATACACTTTAGACGCCTTGTATTTGTCATGTTCTTTTGCCTCCACGTGGATCAGAACAAACAACCCTCGTTGCCAAACAGAACTACTTACTTATGAACAGCATAGCAAAAATGTATTCTGATAAATTCGAATATGATACATGTGCAACATAAAATTCGGACTACCAAACTATGGGTAGTTTGCCAGCAGATAAGCTCTATAAATTAAGGTTGTTTTTTAATCTATAGGTATTCTGGCGGACACTACGAGAATAAATGTCCATTTCCACTTTCATTGTACTTACCTATCTATTAATTTATTTTCACGTAGGGCAGGCATGACATTATGTAATACTTTTAATTAAAACTTGTCTTTTTGCAGTCATTCGCTTTGCGAGTATTAATCGCTACGTATCGAGTATATTCTGCTAGTCATCTGCGTATGACTAGCAGTGATATCTAATCGTATTAACATTAACATAGGATAAAGTGCCGTAGTGATTCTACATTAATTAATGTTCTATACATCAACCAGGATCTCCTACTTGAAGTGTGCTTTGAAACATCAATGTCAGATCCACATATGGCAGTCAAGGCAGTATCGGATTGGCGGTTTTCATGATATTGGTAACCGCGTAATTACAGTAATTAGGTAATACTAAAGACTAGTAGGGCGCGTCTACCGGTATTTATGACCATATATCAGGAGTTTCTGTGTTCGCTTCCATAAACAAAAGGTGAGTAAGTTCTCAGAAAAACGAAACTCGTGAGTAAATTGCAACTTCATATTCCTGCATGACAGTTTAGCCTTCGACTCATAGTTTCGCGCAAACTATTTCGCTTCCGTTTATGGACACTTCTCAAACTGTACTTCTAGTATCCGTACTCCCGGATTGGTCTTGAACCTGTCTAAATTCTCACCTCAGTTCCCGCGTATCGACCGATATTCACTGTCCCCACATTCCCCTGTCAATCAGTTTTATTGCAAACCCCAATTTAGAGACATGTTATTCAGCGCATACTGTTAGTCGTAATTAGAAGAAAGCCCCTTACCAAGGCACCGAACAAGATCGCCATTGTTCACTACAACGACATTCAACATTTAGGTCCACTTTCACGAAATCCCCTAATTGAAAGTTGATTCAGCAACTTTCAAAATGTATGAAATATGTCAAACGTACAGCTAAGAATGCTAAACAGATTTAGCGAATTACGGGCAAGTCCTCGTTTTAAAGGCAAACAATAACTTTTCCCGCAAACGGAAACTGCGTGTGTTTGCTTATAATTTTATAACAGAACAGTCATGTTGTCGTGGACTGTAAGCCATCTAACAAAAGTATCTCAAATATAGATAAGCTACACCACAGCCGTACTACTTTGGTCCCTATGCCACACAAAATTCGGTAACAAGCCCCAAAAGGGGTATCTTACCTGGAAACATTTATTATTCTGTGTTTTCACTCGGAGTTGCAAAGTTTTTCATTTAGTTGCAAAATACGACTCTAACCCAAATGGAAGACTAACTTACCTATGCATTCGGGTTTTTGTATAAAAAGTGTATTTGGGTTATGTTTTGAAGCTTTGGGAATGCAAATCATTCCCGATCCATCCTTTTGTGTTTTGTTTTCTCTACAGAGTGGATACAGCAGTGGTATTTTAAGGCACTCTGGCAGCCGCAGCATTAGGCGTGGTATGCTGAGAAAAAAATGAGGCTTGCCCTTAATACGTTTTGGAGCCAACCCCCATCACGCCACAAGGTTTTCTTTCTATACCTATCCCAATTTAGACGGCTACTGTAACTTAAACGGCACAATTATACTAAAATATTTTCTTTTTATATTTGGCCAAATTATATAAAGGCTTATGTTTAAACGATTACCAAAAACGCACCTATTTTACTACCAATAAATTCGAAATGACTGCCAGAATGGATAAATGTCCACCAAATTGTGTTTGGATAAATGATGTTTGGTCATCATTTTGTTTCTTTTTAATGTTTTGTGTACTTAAGTTTATGTTTTAAGTATTTTTTGTTGTTCTTACATGTTCAACCTAACACGAAGGATAAAGGGGGCTTTGCTTTACTCACCCCCTTTACCCTTCACCTAAGCTACTGCAGTATTTTGCCCTGATATTTTTTGCAACTTTTGGTGTTCATTTATCCATTTTGGGTAGGAAAAAATATTTTGGTTATCATTATATTTGTGCCTTATATTAACAGTCTGAATTGAGTGTTCGATTTTTATTATTCAGCTGAGTTAAAATTGTTTACAACTGCCTAAACCTATACTCCTAACCACAAGTTATCTACGACCACAAGACGAGAAAACCCATAAACGTTTTGAGAAATAATAGCTTTAATAAATTGAATCAATCGAGCTTATAACATCTGATCCACGAAGGCGAAATTGTTGTCATTTAGTGACACTACCAAGTTATTATCTACTGCAAACTAATCATTTCACTACCGATTATCCTTAAGTTCAAGTAATAAGGGTTATTTTTGCAAAATTTCGTTGAAACGTGTTTGCTTACCAGTTTATTGGTTTGTCTAATCCCTCTGCTGCGGTTTCCCTGATTGTTGATTATTGTTTTGTGAACTGCCCCTTACTATTAGATTATATGAAGTGTGTTTGTAAGCGCAATTTGCTGTTGTTCAGCTCATACTTTTAGTGGGAAACCTGTTGCTTTCTGGGTAAGAAATTTGGAAATAATTGAATCTATCGGTCTGTAATTGTTTCATAAAACGTACACAACATCGATTAAACTAATCGTATAACAGCCTGCCTTGCACAAATAGTGAAAATTCACCCTCATGGTACCACCAAATAACGAGTGTAAAAATTAACTAATTTACTTGCAGGAAAAAGTTTCTGTCGAGACCTATTAGGAAAGCGTTCAGGACCAAATGACCGTGTTTTTTCCTTAACAGGTTATTCCCCTCGTTTGACGCTAATACGGAGGTAAAATGACTGATAGAGAGAGCATTTATTTCAGTTCTCTACACCGCTGCTGCGAATTTTGCTCAAATTCGTAGCAGCGGAGTAAAAACTTTATCTAAAGAATATCTCTTGTCCGATAAAGGCAGAATGGTCGTATTCATAGTGTTCCTGAGTTTCAGCTCACAAGATTCAGGCTCTCTGGGGTAATAGTTTTCACGCTGAAGTTAGCAGCTACTTAAAAATGTGCACGATTGTAAATTGTCTACCCACTTCCTTCGCTTTGAACACGTCGGAAAGAATGAGACGATTCAAGTGAGAGCGAACTTACTATTAAAAAACATTTGTATTTTTATTATCAAACGAAAACGTTAAAGAAAAAAGAACCTATTGTACCTAGCTGAACATATTTTTTATTTCGTCGCTTAATTCTCATTAATTAATTAATTAATAATTATGACACCAGGTAGTCCCTTTAGTCTACCAGCACTATTCGCATATTAAAAGTAATTTCATTAATTTTTATAGTAGTTTATGTGACTGCTACATAATGGAGGGCATTAATACTCGAGAGTGGGTTTATGAAACGAGCCGAAGGCGAGTTTCATAATAATATCACTCGAGAGTTTTTACTATACTATAAGTGTACTACTGAACAAGCTAAACAAGTGTTTAGCTTGTTCAGTAGTACCAACTTCACAAACAAAGTAGGGGCGGCACGCAGGCAGGCGTCGGCGTTCGAAATTTGAATGTCATAATATGTAGAAAAATTACATATTATGGTCATAATGTGTAATTTTTCAGATAAGAAATGAGTTTTTACCAAGTAGTTTAACATTATGCTGATGGCAACGTACGGTTTTTGTACACAGTAAAGAGGGTTTATGATACGTGGGTAGATAAAATCAATACAGTACTTTTTTACTTCCGGTTTCACAGTGAGCTGCACAGCGGCACCATCTTCCTACGTCATTGCCGCATTCACAAAAAACATTAAAATAGCCGAAGCGCACCATCACCATAAGCTTCCGAAACTAGAAGAAAGTAATCGTGCACCTAAGAAACGAGCAATATATCCGGATGATGAAAATGATGAAGGTTCTATATTTCTTTATAACCTACCTGACCAATCTTTTGATCACTAACTAGATCGTACATACAAGTAAGTATATTATTGTAATGCACTTACTTGATTATCCCAATGGGGTTTGAATGCGAGTCAAACTCGATAACATGGTTAACTGTGAGTTAACCGTAGTATATAATAATAATAATAATACCTTGGACACTATTGACACACATTGATCTAGCCCCAAACTAGGATTCCCTGTATCTTGGGTACTAGACAACGATACACATACTTATATAGATAAATATTATACTTAGATAGATAAACAACCATGACTAGGGTACAAACATCCGTTCTCATCAAACAAATATTTGCCCGCACCGGGACTCAAACCCGGGACCCTTGGTTTCGTAGGTAGGGTCACTGCCGACTCAGCCATTCGGCCATATGACAGAGTGATTACTAGTTACCCACAAAAACTGTGGTCACCTGCGAGTTTACCATCAATCAACCTTTCCGCAATTGCTGTTTTGTCTGCGAGACAAAGTGCTTTCAACGCAATCTTTTCCCTGTGTACCCGCGTAAATGTGAATATTATTTAACGCATGATAAAACAAGTTTGTACTGTGTTATAGATACCAACGGGAATTATGGATGTCATGCCGGTTCAAGAAACTACGAATGGCCCACTTAATACCTCATGAACACAAACCAGGAAACCATTGTCGCAAATACAGATGAGACCCAGTTGGACTTAGACCCCGAGCTATTGCCAGCATTAGGTGAATCAACATCAGCCTGTCGATTCTATAAAATCCGATCACTTCACTTTACCTTCACTTCGCTTCACCTCATACTTTATCTGCCAAAATTTAGTTCAAGTCGCTGACACGCTCGCCATGGTAGCATTAGTATATATGCGAAGTGAAGTGTAGTGAGGGTGAACTGAACGATTTTATAGAATCGACAGGCTGATTCGCCAAAATTTGGTGCAGGTATACACGAAACCCTTGCCAAGTAATGGCCGCCTCTATTGTGGAAAGGCACAGAAAAGAATACAAAAATCATGCAAGACTACCTGATTCCCGATAATTGCAGACTTCTAAAAGCACCATATCTTAACGCTGAGATCTCCACTGTTGTCTCAAAAATAGTCTGTAACTTTGACAAGAAGCTAGCTCATGTGCAACAACAACTCGGCATAGGTATCACCGCCAATAACAGGGCTATAGACGAGTTACTCAAGGACGCTAACAAAGCAGCCGCTTTAAAGTACCTAAGCGATAGTTGTCGTATTCTGTCTGATCAACACTTCATTCATACTAAAGATAGAATGAAACTCATAGCCCCGAGCTAAGAAAAGACGATGATGACTCTGATCTAGGAAGCTGAGCGAGATGATTTGTTGTTTGGCATCACTCCTGAGGCGAAGGGAAGTCTACCAAAGCTAGTGAGAAACAGGGTCATTCTATAAATAAGGTGACATTAGATCAAGTTCCAAAACCTGCTGCTCCTCAACCTACTGTATTTCGCCCAGCTCCTCAGCGAAACTGGACAAGAACTCCTCGGTACCCGTCGAACAGGGGGGGGAGAGTTCACAGGAAGCCACCGCAGCCGCGTCGGCCGCCAGCCCATCAGACGACACTAGTTAACAAGCCTCGTGCAACCCAGCACTAGCACAGGTTCACGCTTTCACTATTACTTTAATTGTTGGTTAAACATCACTAACAATAAGGTAGTACCGGACAGTGGCTGGGTTAAAGACGGATACCCTATCCCTTTTTCTCATAAAGTACATCAAACAGTAATTCTACATACGAAATTGTCACTCGACGTTGTCGAGAGATGGTGAACAAAAGCGTCAGGCGCTTTGTTCCATATCTTTCGTACATGGACCGCCCGACGCTTTTTTTTTCATAATAATAATAGTATTTTTATTCATTATTGTTTTAAGATTATATTTAAAAAAAAAACTTTTCAGTTCAAAGTGCTTTAAAAGCGTGTTTTTTAGTTTTTTTTAAATATATTTATTTTTCATTTTTTAGTTCGAGTGCGCGAGCCGGAAAGTAAGTGTGTGAGAAATTAATTAATCCTGGCGATCCTAATCAGGATAATGAGATAAACTTATGAAATTATTACATTGTCGCTGATTCTTGATAAGTATACAAAGTTTGAATTGAATCTGTCCGTTTAAAGTGGGTCAAAATCGAGTCCAAAGGAGTCGGTTACATACAAACAAACAAACATACTGGTGAAGCTAATACAAGCGTGATAAAAATGCATAGCATTTGACGTTTGTTTTGAGATTAAGCTATGTGTAACATTTTTATATTTTTAACCTAAAAACCTAAATAAATTCAGTACTGCAACAAAAATAATAACTCAAGACGGTTTTTAGCTACTATCGACTCAGAAAAAAGCGGCCGATTTCATTACATAAATTACACAAAAATTCTTACGATTGCAATTTCAAGCAAAATCTGGTAAAAAGAATACATACTAATTTAATGCCTTGCCTTATGGCTTGTCAGTTGCACTCTAGGTATTCACTAAGGGCCACTAGCTATAAACTATTAATCCCACGATTACTCTTAACTCGAGGAGAAATTCTCCGGATTTCTTCAAATTGTCCAGCACCAACATTATTCCACGATTAAGCACGAAATCCATAGATTAAATCATGGGATACTGCTGTCAAAGAAATTCTGGGGAAAATTTCTACTTAAGTGAGTTATTCGAGGGATTTCCTATAAATGTTACCATTTTACCCAATATAAAACTTGAGGTAAAATGAACAAAATTTTTTATTTTTATTATGAACAGTGGCAGCAACTGATTCATAACATTTGTTGATTTTGAGGTCATTTTATTCTATCTATTGATAATTTAATTAGCTTTAGTCATTGGTGCTTTTTTATATTGTTTTGCGGCTTCTGCTCACATAACTGAAGTATCCAGCACATTCCATTCTCAATGACAAGCAGGCGAATGTTTCCATCTACGTACGATTCTGCAACGAGACCGTATGATATGTAACTTCCTGACAGAACACTTGTATAAACTTACAAAGAAGCTCGTTGTAAGGACATTGGGGTGCCGCTCCGGTACCCTGCGAATACCAGGGTCAGAGAGGGGGCATATAAAAAATTATAGCATGTGTATTGATTGTTTATTTACATAAAATTATTATTATGGTTGATATACATTGTTTCTTATTACATAGATAAAACATGTATTTATAGGCTTATCCATTGCTTCTGGCGCCACACCAGGTCACTTTGTGGGAACTTATTTTTACCACTCAAAACTGATGTCCTCTTCGTCATATTCAACGAACAACAGCGACTTCTGATATCTCCTATTGTGTGCTCTAACGTGGCTGGCGAATCAGAATGTGCTCGTAAATGTCCTGTAGCATTGGACACAGAATAGTTGCCCCGAATCATTGTAGGTGTAAGTATAGGTGCTCTGAGGATGAGATTTCCTTGTCTGATGTTTTGCTTCTACTGCCATTTGTGTTTTCCCAAATTCTTCAATGTGAACATATGATATGATATGATATGATATTTGAGAACATCCTTGTAGCGCAGGTACTATCCGCCTGTGTTCCGTTTCCAGTTGGTCAGTTCTGAATAGGACACGGCTTTTGGCAGTCTACAGTCATCCATATGCTCTAATAGTCCACTCCATCTCAGCTGGCTTTCCATCAGTAGTGCCTCCATACCACTTCTGTTTTGAAAAGATAAAACTCATGTATCTCATGTGGAACGAGTCCAGTTTTCTGATAACTGGTTTTTAGTGGCACCAAGTTTCTGCAGCATATAGAAGTAAAGGCAGAACCAATGTTTTGTATACTGTAAGTTTTGGTCAGAGTGTCGATAAGAGGGCGGAAGTCACGAACCAGCCTCATGCTGGTTGTTTAAGGACTTGGGTCTTGGAGATATAAGTATCTCTATCGCCAAACCTACAACATAGTTATAAGTAACTATGTTGTAGGTTTGGCGAGCGTAAATTCAGGGCCTTTCGATTATCGGCAGGCCACCTGCCCCACGATCCTACGATATCATCACGTTGACAGGACATTGCGGGATGTGGCCGGCACTGGACCGTGATGATTGGCGCTAAAGAGGAGGCCCAGCAATAGGTCGATGTGGGCGCAGTATGATGATGATGAAAGTTTGATTATTTGCGGGATTCTTCCAATATCAAGATGATAATGCTCGTTCGTAAATAAATAAAGCCAACAATAGAGAGACCCCTTTGACATTGGAAACGTCAAATCTGATGATCTTTTATATTTTTTAAGAAAGGGACCACAAGTCATCCTTTATCCTTTGTAAGATTGAGATAGAATAATAATCATTCAAATAATTCGTTCAAATCTCGCTAGTTAAAAACTCAACGCACCTTTTTCGTGGATTAGTTAATTCGAACTGTTTTTTCGTTTGAGCTGGGAGAAATCACCGGGTCGGGGAAAATCATAGGTTATTTTTTTTTCGTAGAATAATTATCCTCCAGATTTATTCCTCGTTTCTAGCTAGTGGCCCTAAGTTGATAAAGGAGGTATTGTCCTATTTACAAAGTCGTGGTAACAAATCTGTGATATATTTTTGACGGCATACTTTGTATAGGGGATAATTATGAAGATTGGTTAAATAATGTAAATGAGACGATTATTGAAATTTGTAGGGTTTGTAATTAACCACGAAAAAAGTTCATTCGAGCCTCAAAAGTCATGGAAAGTTTTAGGCTTTGTTCTGTATGCAAGTTGTCTGTCCAACCTATTGATAAACGTCACAAGATCTCTCAAATGGTAGAAAAGTTATCCTCCCTTTCAAGATGCACGATACGAGATTGCCCAGCTGATCGGTGTTCTTACCGCAGCCTGCCCCGGTGTCAAATATGGCTGGTTATACACCTACGTTTAAGAGCGACAAAAGTACCTTGCACTGAAAAAACATAATAGTAACTATGAAGCAAAAATAAATCTCCCAAACGATATTTTGGAAGACTTGGACTGGTGGAGGTCTAATATTTACCAAACATACAGTCTTTAGATCACAGACTTTAAATTTACTGGAGACACTTCCGCAACAGGCTGGGTTGCAGTATGTGGTGATAAGAAAGTAAATGGCATGTGGAAGACCACTGAGAAAAAACACCACATCAACTATTTGGAACTGCTGGTCGTATACTTGGGCTTAAAGAGTTTTGCAAGTGATAGTCGTATGGTTACGCATCGATAACACAACAGCCTTATGCTAATCAACAGAATGGGTGGCATACTATTTCCCCATTTAAACAATTTGGCTAGATCTATTTGGCAATGATGTGATAAACGTAAAATCTGGTTACATGCATCATAAGTAAAAACGAGGGAGAACTATATTGATGCGGAGTCGAGAAAAATCAATTCCGACACGGAGTGGGACTTGTCAGATCTGGCATTTCCATCAATTACTCGACGATTCGGATTTTCGCTGCACCACTTAGCAATTGCATGGAATTCGATGTTCATTTATGCATTTCAACCGTTCACTTTCATTCCAAAATGCCTACGGAAAATCATTGATGACAAAGCAACAGGAATTTTAGTCTCTCCGAATTGGCTATCTCAACCTTAGTTCCCCCTGATGCAAGCGTTGCTTGTATCACAGATCCTATATTTGCACCCTAATACGCATCTGTTGCAATTCCATTTCAGGGAGCACCACCGCCTCCACGCGAACCTTACCCTGGGTGCCGCGCTGCTTTCCGGGTGGCGGTCATCAGACGTGGCTTCTCTCCAGAGGCGCTGACGTTGCAGCTAGCGTCACTGGCCGAAACCACTATCAAACAATACAATGTCACACTCAAACTTTGGTGGGAGTTTTGTACGACCATTTTCATACTTACCTTTGGTCAACAACAGCGGTATTAATGTTCCTATGATAAATATTTGAAAAGGGATGTTATGGAGGATGTATTGAAAGGGTTCATTAAATAGCCATTGCTCCGCTTTATCGATATTATTAGGAAACGAAAATGGATCAAATGAATGTATCTTACAAACACTGAAAACCTAACAAATCTAAAATTGCTTTACTTGGGACCCACAACAAGTGTTAAACCTTGTATGAAACTGATATCCTAATACTGACATTTTTCACTGGCAGCTGGCGTATCCCACGCCGCCAGTTTGCTTTTTTTTTTTCAGATCTTTTGCGCACAATGAAAGTGGTAAATATGGGTAGAGGATACTTATATAAACATAAAATATCAATTAGTATGGTGTCCTAAAGTTTCACATTTACGAGTTATTTGAAGTTAAAGACCGCCTTTTGAGAACAATGACAATAATTAAAAATAAAGTTATGACGTGTGTACGCATTCCATTGTATTAAAATAACTGTTCTTAGCATGATTAAGATTGAACTATTATTATATAATAGATCAAACCATTTGTTACAAAGCGGTACAACTAGTAGCATAAAATAAGTCACTTTAATTAATTACTATTACTACTACCTATTGATTAATCATTGACTGACGTAAATATTTGTGCACTGTTTAGTATATACTAAATACCTCTTATTTTTTTTTTTTTTTTTTTTTTATGTAGCCTCCACGGTGTCCCACTGCTGGGCAAAGGCCTCACCATTTCGAGTCCACACATCCCTATCAGTAGCTGTACTGACCCACCCTGGCTGAAACTTATCCAGGTCGTCCCTCCATCTCCTTCTGGGCCTTCCCCTACCTCTTATTATCTAATCTTAATACGACAAGACTCGCATGTTAACACAACCTCCGCTAATTACTGCTAATTTAAACTACCAATTTCCTCGATTTCAATAATTGCCATTGTTCTCATATGGCAACCTTTACTTCTAAATATCTCGTAAATTTGACACCTTACGACAACATACTACATGACATTTTATGTTTGTATAAGTATTCTCTACCCATATATACCACTTTTAACGTGCGCAAAGATTTTGAAAAAATTAATGACGAGGGTGGATATGCTCTTTACCATATTTTGTAGAAAAACCGCAATTATATCCTGCTACAGCTCTTAAAGATTATATATTTTTGGCAGTAAATATCAGAGCTGTTAGTTCAGGGACCATTTTATTGATATACAAACGATCACACAATGCAGGTTCGAGTCAAACCATCAGTAGGTGGATTAAACCGGCATCAGCGTAGACGTCATACGAAACACAGCTGGCTGGACCGCCACCTCCAACAGGTTTGCGAGGTTCTATAATAGACCCCTGATTGACCAAAATAATTTCGCTAGTTCCGTTTGCTTATCATCAAATATTTGATTAAGGGTGACAGGCCTTTTTAAAAGCTTTTATTTAACTCGCAATGTATATTGTATGCATGTATATATCACAGGCCAAACCCGATTTCAGGACAAACTAGTCTTGCCTTGGATAAACTAGTTTATGTGTACTTAAGTTTATGTTTTAAGTATTTTTGTTGCTCTTACATGTTGAACCTAACACGAAGGAGACCCTTCTACCCTACACCTAAGCTACCGCAATGTTTTGCCCTAATATAAGCTGTGTAAACTAGTTTATCCAAGGCAAAACTAGTTTGTCCTGAAATCGGGTTTGACCGGTAACATATATATAAAATATGTTCGAATCAAATATTTCGGGTCAAATTTGAAATACTTCACGATTTCCGTCTGAAGTTAGATTTTTCACGCATATGTAAATCGGATTAAGATGGAGCCGCAAGGTGGCTATGAGAACTCTGTAATAAAACGACGCAACCCTATCGACGTTGAGCTTTTATTTTAATGCTCTAAAAAGAAGAAAATAAACTTTCAATTGAATCAAACGCATCAATTCATTACACAATGTATTATGATGAAAAGCTTGCTGCGAGACTTATGCCCGATTTCACCAACAGTTAAGGGACACTTAGCTCTTTTTCTTAGCTGTCTAGCGATTTTTTCCGTAGCCGGACTCTTATATTTAGGGGGTCCCCAAGGAGCCTAGATGACCCTTACACTTAGGGCAAATCAAAACAACCGCTAGATGGTCCCTGAAAGAAATAAAGTTTCCCCTAAAAGATAGGGATTGTTGGTGAAATCGGCCATTACTTTTGTAAAACTTGGGATTTCATTTAAAGAGGCTCTGACTGTAATGTTTGCAAACCACAAAGTCGGTGTTCTGGTTTCCGCCTCTAAATCTAGGAGTCATGAATTACCATGATAAATAATATTTCATCGACTCCCATGCCTATGTATGATGATAATGTGCTAGCGCCTCTGATACCCTGAACGTGCACTATGGAATGTGGTTCCCATGATGACCTTGTTCAGTTTTCCGGTTATGTACAGTATAGTATAACCTCAATTAAGTATACATATGTTCAAATAACTAATAATACTTACACAATATAGTTAGATGTTCTGTCAATTCAATATCACGAGAATCTTCTGACAATTCAATAACATATTTTGTAAAATAGGTAGGTAACCACATCTACTCAAGGAATTCTCACAGCAAGCTTTTATATCATAATAAATTGTGTGTTGTAATTCATTGATGGGTTTGATTCAATTTAAAGTTTATTTTCTACCTTTTTCAGCATTTCAATAAAATCTTTTTTTAAATGTATTTTTACATTTAATTTATTTTTTATTTAGTTATTTGTAATCAACCATACAGCTCATGAAGAGAGTTCTGTTTCTGAAAATGAAGTAGAACGATGACGCCGCAGAGGGCTGTGAAACCGTAAGTATGAAAGTACTTTATTGATTTAAAAATTCAATTTATATTATTCTTTATCTACACACGTTTCATAAACCCTCTTTACTGCGTACAAAAACCGCACGTTACGATCAGCATAAAGTTAAACTACTTGGTAAAAACTCATTTCTTATCTGAAAAATTACACATTATGATCATAATGTGTAATTTTTCTGCATATTATGACATTCAAATTTCGAACGCCGACGCCTGCTGGGGGTGCCGCTCCTAGTTTGTCTGTGAAGTTGGTACTGACATTCAAATTTCGAACGCCGACGCCCGTCTACGTGAAGTTGGTACTACAGAACAAGCTAAACAACTACAGAGCCACAATGCCGTTCAAACATTCGGTTCCTGAACACATCAAAGAGAGCTTATGATATGTCTGTAGATAAACTAGTGTATGTAACTGTACATAATTAGGCATTATGTAGCAGTCACACAAATTACTATAATATGCCTGTAGTTGCTATTATACTAAATAGTTGCTTGGGACTACCTGATGTTATAATTATACTGAGAATTATGCGACTCATATTACACTTATTATAAAGCTATTTATAAAAAAAATACATTACAATCTCTACATCACACGGTGAAAATTTAATTTAATATAAATTAGTCGGCTTTTAAATGTACAAAAGTAAATTCCCGTATTTTCCTGGATGATGCAAGTGTGGAAGTAATCCCAATCTCTTCGTATGAGTGTTACCAGCAAAAAACAAAACGTTTCCCTATTTAAATCAATAACCGTTGGAATTACGTAAAAACGTTGAAGCATTGAATGAAGCTAGGTTTTACATAGATTTTTCCACAGACCATAATATAGAAGTTGACGCCGTAAGCACCCCAATATGTATGTGAACCAACTGTTTCAATTCTTTTATTTAAAAAAATGTGTTAGTTAGAACATAGCAAATACACTCTTATCTATCGACTGAGAGGTGGTGCAATGTATGCCAAGGAGGTACATTTGCGGCGTCAACCCAGAGTAATCCGTGGTCTGTGAATTCTGCACAAAAACAGGTTCATATATACAAGTGGCCCATGTCGAACGGTCAGCAGGGCGAAATCGGAAACTATAAGGGTCTTACCACAAAAAAATAAACTCCCGTTTAACACTTGTTTAAAAACAAAAATGTATGGGAATTGACGTTTGTTTTGAGGTTAAACGGTGTTTAATATTTTGTGTGGTTATATTAAGTGTTGTTGCTATTAGGAACAATGACATCGATTGTGATTTAAAAAACAAAACTGATTATTTATTTTTTATCTTTTTTCCTAGCCAGGAATCGAGCCCGCAGATTTTGTAATAAAAAATCACCTGTATTATTATATGATTCGATAGTGTTGCTAATAATTCGATAGTGTCCCAACATTTCAAGGTTTTGTATAAAATGTACCTACCTATATAATCTTCGCAAGAAACACTTAGGGAATCTTCGATCCTTACTAGTTTCTCCGACTTCTATGATAAAGTCTTCCATCTCATTTTCAATTCATCATTTGATACTGGGTATATTCATATTCTTGTTTCTGAACCTTTTTCCTAAAAAAAATAACCGTTCAATGTCACACTTTTTCCAGTACCTTTTTGGCTGGTTCTCGTGCTTGAGAATGGGTTAACTGGATTTTATACTTTCATATAAACGAAGAGGCGGCCGATGCCATTTTAAATACATAAGTACAAACCAAGCTTAAACTTGCGCAAGATCGAAATCAATAAACAGGGTCGATGCAGACTTGCACAGCACTTGGCAAAGGGATGTGCAGGAGGTGAGCAGAACGTCACCCCTTCGCTCTTTCCTCTTTCCCCTCTGGCCGTCAATCTTGTCATGGACATACACACATATTTGAATGTCGCAGTAAATTGCACATCTAGGTAATTTTCGTAAATCTCATATGTTGGTGCACATAAAGAGTTTCTTCTCGCCCTCTCCCCTTTCGCGACTAATTACACGCATCGCACGCTGGAATCGCGCGCGCTCGCATCCGGTGCAGAAGCGAGGCGAAACAACAACAGCGCGCGATGGTGCGGCGCGTCGTGAAAAGCGATGTGTGATTTGTTTGTTGTTATACGCGGATTACTAGGACGTAATTCTAACAGCGTCCAGTATAAAACCGTTTTGATAAGAACAATTGAGTGAATAATTTGAGCTGGCCCTTCGTATGTATGGAATACACCCAGTATACATAGCCCCTTCTTAGACTACAGTCCTACCACACCGATCTATATACTACATGAATCCACTCAATAAGAAATGGGTGTAGTTATATTAATGTAAACTATATTGACAATAATTCTAACACTACCTCGTACCTTATATGTTTCACAAGCCACATTTAACTGCGAAAGCACCGCAGCATCTCCTGTCGTTGTAAATCTAGAGCGCCAGAGAACGTAGGTAAATAAATTGATGTTTGTTTGTTCTAAGCCAATAGCTAGAGTTAGACCGATGCAGTATCTAACATATCGTGTAAATATAATGTTACCAATCGCCCCCACGCTCTCGTGGGCGTTTTGTCGCGGGCTTTATTTTATTTCAGTTCGAAATTTAACTCAATAGATATGCAACTGATATTGATTTCTATACGGGGCAGCTACGCACAATTATGATTTCAAGTTGAACTTTCTTGCAAAAATTATAACTAACCACGATCTAAGATGAATCCTGAAAAACATTTTTGAGTATTCGCTCTCAGGCAGGCCAGATGGAAAAGTAATGAAGAAATTCCGTTAGACGCAGACAACAGGTTTCAGTAGTTTCACCCGCTTTTGCCGAACAAACATGTGGACAATGCGATTCGTCGGGTATCCCACATATCAGCGTCGGAGAGAGAAATTCATCCGTTCTTTGAAATGTTAGATATTTTTTGTATCTGCTTTTATTTTAAAACTTAAACTTTCAACACACATATTCTTTATTGCACAGAAATCTTTAAAATTTGGTGAATTTTTCCCAAAAAGTGTGAGCTTATTGTGATTGGCGTTATAAATGATTTTGAATGGATTAAATTTCAACAACCAATAATACCTATCAACGTTTGAGAGTTACTTTTTTCGCCAAAACCATCAAGTAGTACCAAATCATTTTCTAATTAAACATAAGCTGCTTTGATGATTTTGAAGAAGAAAAATTAATTACGAATTTCAATATGAGAATGTCTCTCGATGCTCAACATACCACCAACAAACAACAAACCGAATCAAATCGAAAACAACAGTTAACATCGGAATCTCCGTGCAACAAAGATTTAACCCTTCAAGTCCCAGAGGCATTGAGTCACCCAAATTCACCCAATCACCGATCTGCGATCGTTTCTCCAACTCAAACGGCTCCGGGACGTGTTCCGAACGTCAATCAAAGGGTAAGGGCTGGCTGGTCTCATCAAGATAAATATCTATACCAGCGTAACCAGCATACGATTTCTAAGCATCATTGCAAAGTTATAATTACAAAATATATCTCATTGATTTCATAACAGTAACTTATATATTTTTATATTGGTAGATCAATCGTCTGATGCGCGGTGTATTTATCATACGTCGTATCAAATGACATACTTGACAACAAATAATAAATAGCCAAATTTGTGATAGCTCATAAAAATGAAAATAAAGTAGTTCCAAATTTGTAATTAGATGTCGTTCACGAGACATGTTTTTTTTTTCATGCCAAAACGGACCTACAGCGGAAGTGACGTAATTTGCGTTGTCAGTTAGGGACACAGCTAAGCAGCTATCTCATTCTCCTTTTTTTGCATATAAAAGAAAAGGAGGACTGAGGCATAGCTCTGGGGGAGATTGTGTGAATACACAATCTCCCCCTGCCCGGACTGAGGTCAGAGCCCCCTAAATGACCCAAATATAAAGTAGTTTAGGATTAGGATAGGTCTCAAAATTATATATAACCACCTCTTTGTAGCGGGGGCTATCTGGCCCCCTAACATGCCGCTATCATGCCCGTTGACTATGAGCTGATGTCGGTGATGTCGATAAAATCGGGTAAGCAGGCAAACTCCTCCCATATATATGTCCCGGTGGGGGCAAATATTTGTTTGATAACGGATGTTTGTACCCTAGTCCTGGTTGTTTATCTATCTAAGTATAATATTTATCTATATAAGTATGTGTATCGTTGTCTAGTACCCAAGGTACAGGGAATCCTAGTTTGGGGCTAGATCAATGTGTGTAAATGGTGTCCAAGGTATTATTATATCATATACACATATATATCGCCCAAAAGGGCAAATTGCAGGTGGAAAGCCTTCAGCATATACCGAGGCCATGGTTCAAAGTAAAGTCTTAGACAGATAAGTGTAAACACAAAGGGGTTGTTTTTAGTCCGTATAGCACACTAGCTGATGCCCGCTCAATATGTGGGGACTCGGACATAGCAGGGAGGTCTGACTCCTGGGCATGGGTAATTCCATTTTTTTCCCCTCCAACAAAAAAAAAGCATAGCTCTGTCCATTACTGACAACACAGAGTACGTCACCTCCTCTGATGGGTGCTTTCGCGCCAAACTGTCAGTTTGCACCCGCGATTTTTGGCAATAAACCATTGTACTTGATTTGTTTAATAAGCTCGTGATCTATTTATTGGACGGTATGGTTCGCGTATTTCTTTATCAGTATTAAATTCGACCCCTCGTCGTGACAAAATCAATGTGGTTATGGAAATTCATTTAGATATAATATTCAAGTATCGATTTCGTCTCCTCGTTTTGTAAAAATCCATACGGTTATATTGTTTTGTATTATGAAGAACTCCCATAAGTGTATACTCTATGTCTCTCAAGGTGATTAAGTTAGACGCGATGTTCTGCTTACTAGACCAATGATATATAGGGGATATTTTTTAGCAATAGGTTCTAGATCCGGGATTGAGAGAATGTTGCAAAAACGAATCATAAAAGAAGATATGATTTTTATCATTGGTGGCGCTGGCAAATACATTCCAAAAGAATATTATATTAAAAAGACCTGCCTCGTAGCTCCTAAAGTGTTGTTCAGTATGTTTACTGAAATATTGAGTAAGCTCATTATCAGTCATCATAGTTTGAAAGAGATAAATAAAAATGCTACTATGAATTTCATTGCAACAACGTATTTTAGATTGACAAACGCCCATGCTACTTATTTATAATATGGAAGACATTATTTGATTGCGATGGCATAACGTTAATTTTCGTTTAAAAAGGAAAAATAATTTAGACGGGGACAAGATCGATATGTTTAATGACGAGCAAAACTGCACAAGGAATTTGCTCTGTAAGCTTATTGAAATCGTCCCCTCATATTGATTCGTCAACACGAGGAGACGAAATCGATACACTCACGGGGCTTTCATGAATTACCATAACCGTATTGATTTGGTCACGACGAGGGGATGAATTCAATACGGATAAGGAAATACGCTTCTGGTTTACGTTACTTTAAATTTGTATTTTTTGTTGAAAATCAATACGAAATAAAATAAATACTACGTGCAAAGGCCCCTCTGCCTTTTTATGTTTTATGTCTCAAAAAATGTGATTAATATCTTCACTGAAGCTTCTCAATTACGATTTGCCCAGCCTGTATTGTGAATTTTGGTTTTCTAACTAAAATCCCGTCTGAAATATTCGGAAATAATGGGAAAAACGTTTCATCATCCTTGCGTCGTTAAGTTCTATTGAGGAACATCGAAGATTACAATGGATTCAAGCAGTTAAACAAGTAAAGTCTGAATTGAACATATAGGAACGCACACCAGAATATGCTCCAATCGCTTCAAGCCAACCGATTATAATAGAATACCATTATCCTTGTTACTGTTAGGTAAGTATACTTATATTAATGATCTGCATTGACTCTAACCATGACATACCCTCAAGATCTGGGAGCGAGTCCTGAGCGAGCGCTTTGTTGGTCTCACCTCGCTGACCAATAACCATTTCGGCTTAACAACAGGAAAAGGAACCACGGATGCGATCCATGCCATTAGACTCGTAATAAAAAGAGCACGAGAAAATAAGAAAACATATGGGTGGTCATTCTAAACCTGGAAAAAGCCTTTGACCGCTTACCGAGAACGGTGATATGGCAAGCCTTGAGGGCACATGGCGTTCCCGAATGCTATACTCAGGTTTTCATCGACATGTGCAACAATGTTCATACGCGTGTACGGAGCCCAGCCGGAATGTCAAAGAGCTTTGATAGTAAAGTGGGTGTGCATCAGGGTAGTGCGTTAAGCCCCCTTTTATTTAATGTCGTCATGAATTGATTGAATTGAATCACCTTACTGAAACAATACACAAACCAACTCCGTGGAACCTCCTATATGCGGATGACGTAGCCTTGATATCCGAAAACGTAGACGAAATCCAGAAGCACCTTGAACAACGGAGAGAATGTCTTGAGACAAATGATCTGAGCATCAGCAGAACCAAAACTGAATACGTGTTCTGTAACTTCAACCCTGAGGATACTGTGAACACAAACATCAAACTCGGGAATTCCCTACTCTCAGGTCGAAGGCTTTCAAATATCTAGGATCTGTCATATCAGACGATGGATCTATTGAAGCAGATATTACATTGTTGTGTAATATCTGCTTCAATAGATCCATGTTGTTACATCGGAATGGACTAAGTGGCGAAAGCTGACTGGAGTTTCGTGCCATTCAAAAATGCATGTCAGAACTAAAGGCAAGGTTTATAAAACTGCTGTCAGGCCAGCTCTGCTATATGACAGCGAAGTGTGGCCGACCAAAAAGATATACGAACAGAAACTCCACACCACTGAAATACTTATGCTGCAATGGTCGCGAGGAGTTAATAAAGTGCGCAACGAGTATATCAGGGGAAGTTTTAAGGTTGCACCCATAACTGATACGATATCAGAATCCAGGATCAGATGGTAGGGCCATGTAACCAGAATACCAGATAACTTTGTAGTGAAAAAGTGCCTTTCCATGGAAACAAAGAAGAGTTGGAGGAGAAGACCTCAAACCACCTGGTTGACAAAAGTCCAGAGGGGCATGAAACTTTTAGCCTTCAACAAGAAGATGCATTCCAGCGGCATACCTGACGGGGCATGATTAGGAAAGCCGACCGTATAGCGGGAAAAGGCAAGGACGAAGAAGAAGAAGAAACATAGACCTATCCTTTCTTTCGGTATATCATTTTAATTGCCTTCTTATCTAAGATGTCATTAACATTAATTACAACATTACATTAATTAACTAGTTAAAATTAATTAGTTTTTAAGTGTTTTCATGGAAAACAACTCCTCAGCAAAGTCAACGTCTGAATATCAAAACTTGCAATCGTTTAACATGACAAAAGCTGAAAAAACCTATGCACGAAGTAAGTTACCAAATTAAAATTGGAATGCTTAAGGGAATCATTCAATATTCTGTCATGCAGCCCTCATAAACTCATGACGAAATCGAGCTCCAATACACAGCCAGGGGTAAATCGTAATGGCAAGCAAATGTCCAGGATGTATGCGAAGGTCAGTCAATGAAAAGCCACAAAGATCCGAAAGAATAGCCAGGGTCGTCGTAATCAATCACAAAACATAGGAGAGTCGTTCCCGTTACCACAGGAGAAGCGGGATGACGTCGATTACAGATGACATACTTCGATGAAGCCATAGAAATGAAGTGAGAAAGACTTGTTTTTTTACTTTGGCAAGGCATGTCAAATCAGCGTACATACGTAATAAGCGTCCGTGGCCTGGCGGTATTCGCACATCGGAAACGACCATGCGGGTAGCAACATCTGGCTGAGTCGGGTACTGGAAGGGTGTCAGTTTCTATGGGGCATTTCTTTCGAGCGCTTCTGTGTTTCGGATGACACGTAGCTGTAGGTCCCGGCTACTATCTATACTCAGTGGTAGTAGTCGTAAAGCTGTGTCAGGGGCCCAAATAGGGCAGCTTGAAAACATCTGACAGTCGGGTTGGCCACTAGCCCGACACCCCTCCAACGACCCGCACTGAGCTAGCGTGGTGGATTATGACTCAATCTTACTCTTATCCCAGGTAAAGGCCCTTGCCCCTTGGTGGAGACATTTATGGGCTACATACATTATATTATTATCATATTATGTCAAATCAACGCCATCTGTCACAGCTTACAAAACTTTCTCTGAATGAGTGCGCGATGCGTCTCCGTTCAGCTTGGGCAAAAATGCTTTCGTATGTTCGGATTTCCGGCTGGTTTCGACTACAAGTCGTCTCAGGATTCTCGTGAAATCTTGTGACCAAGTTCAAAAATTACATGGGTTTTTTGTCGATTACTTTTTTGGAAAATATTGAAAATTTCAGGTCTTTGGGATTGTAAAGTTATTGGTGCGGCTACATTAACACTCCATGTACGTAACCAGGTGCTTTCATAACTTTGTACGTGGTATTGAATGAAAATGCAGTCGGGTTATTTGTTTTTATAATAATTCCACATATTCTTCCGATAAACTTCAAGGAGTTGGGGTAGAAAATGAAAAAAACCCCAAATTTCCTATGTAGCTCCCGAGGTGTAGACCTTACAGATCCACTAGTTTTAATTATCTGTCAGAAAACTCTTCATTGCAAATAAACTAATGAGAAGTTTTTAGCGACATTTAATCATTCGAAATAGTATCACTGAATTCATTTCCAGCGGTACCTTACCTGGGCAAATACTAAGTTATTGTGCACGGAAAATAGTGCACGGTTCCCTATTTACCTACAGCACTGAGACGGGGTTCAAGTTAATCTATAGTAGAGGACCCATGGCCCACTAAGTAAGCTGCAGGCAAACAATGTCCCAAGTTAGGTTACACGGGGAAGTTGACCGAATACTTTGTAACAAATACAAAAAGCTGTTATGCAGTTTGGTGGGTTAGTTAATGAGGGATATTTATTTTATATACTGTTTTAGCTTAAACACTTCTGACAGACGCTCTCCATCAATTCGCACTGAGCCAGCGTGGTAGCGCATTCTTACTCGTGTCCTTCGTTGGGGACAGTAACATTTATAAACATAACATATAACATAACATAATGTAAATGTAAATGGTCAGGAATCGAACCTGAATCTCTTGTGTGAGAAGCAAGCGTGAAACCCATTTATTTATTTTAATTATCGCTTTTTACATCAGCCAGGATTCTAATCCAGGGATGAGAAACCCTAGCTTAAAAAGTCGGTCATCAAATGAAAATATCAATAAAAGTTAAAAATGACATCCCTCACCACCTCCAATGCTGATACACTTGTAATCTTCAAGTTTGTAAATCTGTCTTTGGTTAACTAACTGCTTGGACACTGTACCCAGAATAGCAAGCAGGCTTTCACGTGAAATTCTAAGTACTCCTAAGGGACTAAACATTGCAGGTATACATCCTTTTAGAGGGAAATTAAGCAAACTTAGTCCATATGACTTAGTTTGTTACGGGAACACATCGATAAAGTGTGCTCCATGACAGATGTTCCTTGATTATCTTCGAGTTGTTAAACTCCTAGCTTTCCACACAATTTGAAAAATGCTCAGTTATTGCTTTAGTAAGGTTAGGATAGCTTAAAAAGCGATCGAATGGATGCAGCTGTGCAGAAGAACTTTACTATCCGTTCGCTTCTATTCATTATGCGCGCTGAACTTTTTCAATTCTATCAACGAGCTAGACTTCGAACTGTCCAAGTTCATGTTGACTGTTTAGTTAGACCAACTTTACTTACAAAGGTCAACAAATAGTCATCTATGAACCTGCGTCTGATTGCGATAAGTGTTTCTTCTAGATAAATATCTAGCAATTAATTGACGTATGCAATTAATACAATTTTGATTATTGCATCCGGTGCTTTCACTGCGATATTTTTGAAACAGCATTATCAACATGAAGCTCCTTAATATAATGGGTTTCAGGCTTGTTTCTCACACAGGAGATGCAGGATCGATTCCTGACCATATAAGTACCAATGAGATAATTAATTATCTTAAGTACATTATCGGATTTCAGTGTTTCGGTTGACACGATAAGCTCTAGATCCCGGTTACTATCGCTACGTGGTAGTGGTCGTTAAACCCCCTCATCAACCCCCACAGAGCCAGCGTGGTGGAGTATGGCTCAATCTCACTCGTTACCGGGTAGAGGCCTGTGCCCCTCGGTGGGGACATTAATGGGGCCACATTTATTTTATTATTTACCCCACTACGACATAGCCAAAAGAGGGTTATGATTTTGACTGGTATGCATGTATGGATGTACATATAAGTATGAATCATTATCAGATGCACAATGTCACAAAATGCATACGTATATGCACAAGTGTAGCCAGGCTTATGGCCACTGCTAAGAGGCTCACAGCAAGCCTCTTACTGGAGAACAGCGTCCGAGGACTTAAGTGGCGGCTTGAATGGCTAACTAACAAACTAGGAAGCTCTGGAAGACAGACAGATTGTGCGCGAAAGCTTCAGACCTAGTCCCAGTAGGACAAATAAACATATTTACCGCCGCAGCTGCTTTTTACTTTACCCCACATCTGGTACAAGATTTATTTTCAAAAATATCGAATAACTTCTATTATTGTGGCAAAAAGGTCTGGACTCGAGCCGCTCTTCTTCGTATAGATTATTGCCTAAAGTAAACCAAGTGTTAGAGCCGCCGCCGATCACATGAGTGATATAAAACAAATCATTACAGTTTTGGTCCAATCCCGGTTTCCCCACAATGTTGCTTGGGAAATGTAACTGTCGGAAACCAAAGACTTTTTTTTTAACTACCTCAAACAATGTCAGCTCATCTGTTCAGCCCCCGGGGACATTGTTAGCTCGGCAGCACCATGTGCTGAGGCAGGACTGAACACTATGCGAACTTTCTGATGTCCGGTCAGTGTCTATTATGAAAATAGTTCGCGAGGACAATATTGAAAATACAATAGGACTTTCTACACTATTTTTATGAACAAATATCTTCTATTTCGCTACAGATTGTAATTGGAAACTTGTTGATGTATTTTAACTGTAAAACCGTATTGATCATAGCATGTTTATTTTTCCGTCGCGCGGTTTAGTATAAAATAATTTAAAAAAGTTGAATAAGTTATGTTTAGTAATTAAGTAAGTAAAATTGATTTGATCAAATCGCTTACATGGTAAAAGTTGTTCATAACAATGCCCTTGATAAATATTAACTACGCTTAAAAGACTGCCCGCTTTTGTTGCAGAACTATAGTAGATACCGAAAGAAAAATCGTTCTACAAGAAAAAAGCATACTGATGCCAAATAAATGATCATGAATAAATCCAAGCGGCTAAATAAAGGTTAGGTACTGGCAATACGAAAGTGAGAAATGTCGGGTTCAAGAAGACGGGACAAATGGTGAGATTAACACCATTCGCCTTCGCCTCCGCCCACGTTAGAGAAGTCACGCGGTCGGCATTCTTAGGGATACAGAGAAACGACTAATGGGGTTTTCGTATACCTTATGGACTTGGTCGTGGTACAGTACGTCTAGAGACATTTTAACCCGGAGTGAATTTTTTTTAATTACAAAAATGCATGGTTCAAGTTCAAGTTCAAAGATTTTCATTCATAATAGCACAAAAATTGAGACTTAATGAACGTCATAACATAATCAAGAAAGCATAATATAACATTAAGTGGGTGCCTAATTATTACATAGAAGATAATATATAGGGTGCAATGAACTGGTTTAATGCCAGATGTCGGTGTCTTGTAAAAAGTCATTAATTTTGTAGTAGGCCTTAGTGCACAAAGTGTGCTTTATACATTTTTTGAATCGAGCTTTAGTCAAGTTTTGTATTTCTTGCGGAATTTTATTGTAGAAGCGTATACAGTGTCCCATAAAAGAACTGCTAAAATGGTAAAAGATGCATCGTACATAGCGGATAGTTTTAGTTTTTTCGTAAACTTAAATGTAATATAATTCGTCTCTCGAAGCCTTTATAAAACTTGTGATCATAGATCTAGTAACACCCAAGAACCTCCTTCGTCTTTTGCTTACATTATCACATTTCTGACACCCAGAGCGGTAGGGTGGAAATAGTAAACCCAATAACATCATGGTTGACAACATTCATTTCGCTTCCAGCTTCAGCTTCCTAACCTAATAAGTCAATGGGTGAATGGGTTAAGGGAGAAATACAGACAGGCTGGATTTAGGCACTCAGATGCAATGAGATTCGGATTCCTAATGAACGCGTGCTAGTAGGGCTAACAATGACTCATTTAGGGTTCAGGGAGCCATGACGGCATATGTAATGATAATAATAAATAATAATACCTTGGACACTATTTACACAAATTTATCTAGCCCCAAACTAGGATTCCCTTTATCTTGGGTACTAGACAACGATACATATATGTACTTATATAGATAAATTTTATACTTAGATAGATAAACAACCATGACTAGGGTACAAACATCCATTGTCATCAAACAAATATTTGCCCCCACTGGGACTCGAACCCGGGACCCTTGGCTTCGTAGGCAGGCTCACTGCCGACTCGGCCATTCGGGTCGGCTGGCTGACCATGTAAGTATGAAGTATTTTTTTTTTAATACTGATCCTTAGGAACCAGAAAAGGCAACGTCAAAAATATATAAACATACTCAAGAGCTGTTGTGAACAAATGTTGTCTTAAATGTTCTGTAAGCCGATATTCGCCCCTATAACTTTACACGAATATGGCCGTGACGTGATGCAAGCAACAACAAAGCGCTCAGCTGCTCGTAGCCAGCTGGTGAACACGCACTCACACACGAAAATTATGATAAGCAATGCATTGTTGCGGGCGCAACCACTGCGCGACTGAGGGAAACCAAACAGTGAGCTGTGTTGTAGGGCCATTGTAAAAGGTCTCATTTGACCACAGACTACTGTCTTAGCTTCACAGTAAGGTGACGAGCTTAAAGAACATTGATTAAATTTAATTAATCGATACGGCCTTCAAACAACTTTGTCATATGGGGTGGCAGAGGTACAATTGTGGCCACTTTTGGACAGTTATTCGATACTTCATTTTGCTTGACAGGGGGCTTGCCCATCGCCGCAGCTATGGAGTAATGAAGGTTGCCTCACGATGTTTTACATCACAAAAAATCCTTTCACAAGTAACGAGCATTCAATTACTTTTGATCGATTGTACGACCCATTTTTTTTGGTAACATAGTTTTTAAAAAGAAAAAGGGTTAACAGACGTCACCTTGTAACAATGTTCAGTTTTTAAGAACAAAAAATGTTTATTGTATTTAGAATAGTAAAATTGCCGTCTTGTGTCATTATTAAAACAAATATGTATATACATATTTTCAACAGAAAAAAGGTGCAATTGTGTAGTTCTATATTTTTTTAAAGTGTGAATTTTTTAAAATTCATTGACCAATGAGTCCTATTACAATGGTCTTAGAACAGTTCCATATTAGGTTGCCCTTTAGTTTACTGTATGAAATGTAAAGTCATTAAATAAACAAAAATTTAAACAAAAAAATGATAAAGTTAGAAAATAGAAACATCTTGCCTTCACTGAGTAAGTCGCCTAATTAGCGTATCAAAAAATTAATCAGCGGATGGACAAAATAAATTAATAAGGCTAGTTAAAATACAATCCTAAAATTAAACATTAAACTAAATTTATCTTAATAACTAGGATTAAGAAAATAATGTTTCTCTAAGATAGCGACGCCTAATTTTCAGGGCCAAAACTATTACTGCCACATAAAGAACCTGAAATCAGCGTGAAATTCACGGTAACGACTCTAAGTGGAAGTGAAGTGGTTTAAACATGACTTAAACATCAGCATCAGCAGCAAATATATTCAAAGCTTTGCCCTTCGTTTGCTTAGGCCTTTTACGTGCGGCGAAGGGAAAAATTTGGAAAGCAAATCGACAGATGAAAGTGACGAGAATAACGCCAAATTCAAGATCGTATTTTATGGCAGAGCAGGGAATGGAAACCGAACGAAACCGATTTTGGTATTACGTATTACGGCATTTGAAAGTGTCTAGAGAACTTGTGAAAGCATTTTTTTAGACAGTGTGCATCCAACATCGCATACGAGTTTCCGAAGTCAGAGTTATGGTTAAAAGGAACTATAGTTTTGGTCAATTCAAGCCAGAATATTTAAATTGAATTGGCTGAGTCGGCAGTAACCCTGCCTACGAAGCCAAGGGTCCCGGGTTCGAGTCCCGGAGGGTCAAATATTTGTTTGATGAGAACGGATGTTTGTACTCTAGTCATGGTTGTTTATCTATCTACGTATAATGTTTATCTATATAAGTATGTGTATCGTTGCCTAGTACCCAAGATACAGGGAAACCTAGTTTGGGGCTATATCGATGTGTGTAAATAGTGTCTAAGGTATTATAAAAAAATAAAAAACAAACATCTGCAGATCTTCAAGGAGACAAAACAAGGATATAAAAAAACTTTAACTCTAACGAGCTAACCCACCACGCCGATAGCACTGCACAATGAAAACTCGTTGACCAGTGTCCGACAATAACATCGATGTAAGTACTGTACGAGTGTACGAGATAAATCTTTTTGTTTCGCCGACATAAATGGGTTGAGAGGCTGAGAGGAAGATCGCGGGCTCGGGACAAGCCTTTAGGATCCGGCCACTGACTAAAGCTGGCGCGGATTGAAGACAACCCCCGCCACCTCTTATGCGGGGTTGCAGAGAAACGCATTATTCCCGTTCTGGAGTTTAGCAGCACCAAAAAATATATTTTGAAACGACTTACATTGCCTCTGGCGTCCCACGTAACAAAACATATACATGCAGGCACATACCATCATCAGCAGTTGTGGAAGACCACTGTAAGAATTCTTTTCCGCAGCAGCCCAACACTAAGTCATAAAACAAATGGGTTTTGAATGATTTTTGAAATTTGACAAAAAGTTAACAAAAGCAAGGGATTACCGCCACATGCTGGCTGCAAGGGAAATAAGTTTTGAAGTGGGTTTCCACTTTTGCTAGTGATATAACATTGCTTTTGGCCCTACATTAGATACCATTTATTGTGTGAACCAGAAACAGCGGCTCCACAAACATGTAATTATTTTTCCCCCCATCCGCAGCCGGGATTCGAACCCAGGACCTCTCGCTTGGGAAACAAAGCTTCGACCGCTACACCACAGAGGTCATCAATGTCGGTCGTGTATTGTAAGAGGTCTGCTTAACTAACATCGGATATCATCGTTACGAGATTGTTTACCTACGCCATAAAACCAGTGAATTTCTTTTCTGTGCAAAGTAACTACACAGAAATCCCATTCACCCTACAAGGGAGAGCAGCATATATAAATACGATATATTTTTTTACAAAAAAGGGCGATCAGGGCGATATATCAATTAGATGCTAGAGAATCATTAAGAGAAAATTAAAAAGAAATTAATATACGGTTTCCTGTCAATATATATACGAGAATGTCATGCATGTAAGAAAAAACATAACTTTATTTAAAACTGCAGGTGATAGCCATACAATTAACACTAGAAATAGAAATAGGTTAGCACTACCATTATTTAGACTAAGTGAAGTAGGCACATCATTCATGGGGCACTGTATTCGCTTCTACAATAAAATACCACAAGAATCATTGATCATTCCTGAAAAGAGGTTCAAAAACTATGTTAAAAATTAGCTGATAAGAAAGTCCTAATTTAGTATACAGGAATACTTAGATGACAAAAGTGCATGGTCCATAGCATCTCAGCGCACAGAAATTCGACGAGGGGCGATGGATCAAGTCTATCACCCGCCGGCGAATTTCCTTAGACCGAAACCAGTAGTACCAGTTGTGAAGTCACTTTTTTAAAAAGAAGTTATGGGGGAGTTTCTTGCCGTTTCTTCTTAACCCCGAGGCCCACATTCCGAAACGGTGTTGTCTCTTTTTTTATACAAAAAATTAACTTGTAGTTATAAGTAAGTATAATTTTGACGTTGAATAAGATAATTTATTTATTTATATTCAATAAAAAAATGAATCTGAATCTGAATCTGAAATCTGCTCTTCAAATTTTTATCCGTACATTATTTCAGTAATATAAGATATCGTATCGTATCGTATATATTTATGGCACATAACAAAACAAAATACAAACAAATACAGAAAAGATAATTACAAAGGCAAGCTTATCTTTAAAAAGCTGGAATCTGGTAACAGGAATGCTATTATCTGGTCTGGTAACATGCTCGCAGCTATCCAGAACACTCGTATTATGTGGCCCCATACTTAGATTGTTGACCACGAGCAGTAGCAAGCAGAGGTTTTATCATTTCCTTGTGTAAAGAACTAAAAATCTAGTGAGTTTTCTAAAAGGACTTCAGAGCTGTAAAATGCTGAAAATTTCGTGTAGGCTAAATTGAGCTAGACCTCGTACTACACGCTTTCGTAACAAATCACTGTCATGCTTTATTCTCGAATATATTCGTTGTACGGAATGAAAATGCTGTAGTATTATGTATTTGGGTATACTCGGAGTATTCTACCTAAGTTATGCTTTAATTTCCTTATATATTTTATTATAGATTAGATACTTTACTGTGCACTGCCTACCCTTCCATGGTAAATTTCCCTGTCATACCTTGGTTTGCTGGAAGAAATCTCTTTTTAGATATAAGCTCGCCTTTGTACAGATGTTTTCCATTAATGTAACTTGTTATATATCTGTGTGCAATAAAGAATTATGAATTATGAATTCCCAACCGTAACGGAGAGACTGATCGTAGTATACAAATCTAATTTATCATATTCGAAACTTAGATTCGAAGCTTTTTTTAATTATATATAGGCTTGTGGAATTAATATTTTATTAGTGCTTTCTTGATTGGAACAAACTCAATTTTCTCTACCAAGGACGCGCCTGTTAAGTGTTATTTGTTACTAGTATACCTAATGAATAAAATTTATTTACAAACTTCAAACTTCAAAATGTTTATTGCAAAATAATTTCTTACGAACACTAATTGAATGTCATTGAATGCAATAAAAACTACTATCGCTTCGGAAAGTGTTATGGCAGCAGAGAAGAAGCGGCTCAAGAAACTCGTACAGTGCAACACGGCCTACTTTTCCTTTTTTTTTCTTTTTTCAAAAATAGGTCTTATGTTACAATCGTGTGTGGTTCTTATGCTGCGCTGGAAAATCAGAGTTCCATACCTCTTTGTCAATAATTAAATCATCTAACCTATCAGATAACCTAACATAATTTTTTAACGATGCCTTTAAATTTCTTCTCTGACAAATTTAACATCTCTTCCGGTATTTTGTTATAGTATTACCCACAAATTAAGTTCTAACCTTAGCTAGTCTATAGCAAGGTTGGTAAATTTTATTTCCACTTCTTACATTATTTCGCTTGTGCCTGTCAACATTTTAGTGAAGCTATTTATTTTCTTCCTACATGATATTTTCATAAATATATTAACACGTTACAGTCATAATGTTAATTTCTTTGAAAAGTTCCCTCAGGGAGTCGCGACTGCAGGGGTTATAAACTTTAATAAATAAATAAACCATTGTTGTAGAAAGTACACATTGAATTTTATTGACAGGTAAATCTCAAAGTGACAAGCATAGAAACTCTTTCACAAAGTAGGTCAGTAACTAACAGACCAATAAGATTGAATATATGCTTCACTTAACATCCCATCTCGTTTTTCTTATTGGTGATGTTGAGTCCAGCTCTTGTGCCAAGCTCTTTAAGTCGTGGCCAGAATAAGGGCTTCGTCAGGAAGTCCGCCACCTGGTCGACCCCTTTCACTTTGAGAGTTGACAAAATTCCTGTCGTGACATATTCTCTCACAAAGAAGTGCCTCAATCTTATATGCTTTGTCCTTTGATGGCATTCTACTGGAGGATCATGTGCAAGTCGAATAGCTGACTCACTGTCTAGGTATAACAGTGTTCTGATATCTATGAGTGGCAACATGAACTGCAGAATTCTTTTTAGCCATATTAATTCTCGGGCTGCTTCGCTAGCGGCCACTATTTCCACTTCGGTAGAGGATATGGCTTCTGAAGTTTGCTTCTTACTCTGCCACGCAATAGCACAAATCATTCCAGAAGTTGAATGTCCACTTGTGTTATCCCCCCCATGATCTGCATCGCTGAAGCCTTTCAGGCATTTCGATTTGTCAGATGAATGGTAGGTAATACCAAAATGTTGTGTGCCTTTAATATAGCGCAGTATTCTTTTGACTTTGGCTATATCTCCTGGCAAAGGGTTATCTAAAGTTCTGGAGACTACGCTCACTGCGAATGTGATATCAGGGCGTGTCCCAACTGCTAGATAAGAGAGTGCGCCAACTGCTTGTCTATATGGAAATGGATCACCTTCCATCTCTTTTTCTGTAGTAACAGAGTCTTTCACAATAGGTGTTACGGCAGCTTTGCAGTCGTGCATGCCGAATCGCTCCAACAGTTTCTTTGCATATCCTTTCTGGTCTATGGTAATCGATCCATCATCGTTTCTGGCAATCTCGATGCCTAAGAAATATGAACCAGGTTTTGTCGTGATCTTGAAGTGCTGACGCAGTTCATCAAGAAAAACTTGCGTTTCAAACTCCGATGCTGACGCCAACAATCCGTCATCAACATATAATGCTAGGATTAACTTTTTGTTACTATCCTTGTTTCTTATAAAGAGACATGGATCACTATGGCTTTGCTTGAATCCGATTTTTAGTATGTACTCAGTTATACAGTAGTTCCAGCATCTTGGTGCTTGCTTTAGACCGTATAAACTCTTTATGAGTTTACATACTTTTCCTGAATCATCACTAAACCCTTCAGGTGGCTTCATATATGTCTCTTCATTTAATGTACCATACAGAAAAGCCGTTGAAACGTCAAATTGGGACAACGTCAGATTTTCTTAAGCAGAAACACTCAGAAGTGCTCTTATAGTGCTGGTCTTTGCTACAGGACTAAATGTTTCATAGTAATCCACTCCTTCTTTCTGCGAGTAACCCTTCACTACGAGTCGAGCCTTATATTTATCAACCGTACCATCAGGATTGGTTTTAACTTTGTAAATCCATTTGCAAGGGATTGCTTTTCTTCCCTTGGGCAAATCTACCATTTCCCACGTATGGTTCTCGTTGAGAGAGTTGATTTCGCTTTCCATAGCTTTTATTAATTTTTCAGATTCAGCACTTTGTATAGCTTGCTTAAATGTAGTCGGTTCTATTAGATCAATAGTAGTCTGGGCATGACAAATATTGCAAACATAGTCCCTGTATCGACTTGGCTGTCTAATGTTCGCACGGCTACGAAGTGTTAGCCCTCTCTCATTTTCTACCTCAATAGCGTTCAGTTGATCAGGTTCAGATTCCATTACATTGTCATCTTCCCTTTCAAGCTCAATGTTCTGTTCCATCTGCTCATCTGTTTGTTCTATACTACTGTCAACTATGTTCTCTCCAACTTCATTATTGTTAGCAACTTCTTCTGATCGCTCATTCTCTGTTTCAGGCTCCTCATCACGTTCAACTGCAGGTGATTCTTCCACACTTGGATCCGATTGGATTTGAGGATTTAACGTAAAACCCCGAAATTTAAGTTCAATCTGGCGATATGGCTCTAACTTCTGACTTGAACTATCTTCCTTAGTTCTGGTCTTGCTTTCAAGCCCTTGATCAGTTCTGGTCAGATTTTTGACATCTTCCAATAAGAGAGTTTCATCAAAAACTACGCCTCGAGACCTTATCAGATTGAAATTTTCGCAGTCCCAAATTCGATATCCCTCTTCAGAATCGTACCCAATGAGAATACCTTTCTGAGCCTTTTTGTCCAATTTATTACGTTTTTCTTTTGGAACGTGCGGGTAACAAATGGTTCCAATAATCCGCATGTGACTAATCCTTGGCTTCTTGCCATGCCATGCTTCATATGGTGTTTTTCCTTCAGGACCTGGGCCTGTCCTGTTAAGAATGTACACGCTCGTCATAATCAGCTCAGCCCACAAGCTATTTGGAATTTTCACATGGGCGTGCATCATGGCTCTCGCCATCTCCACAACAGTTCTATTCTCCCTCTCAGTGGGATTTTGTTGTGGGGTATAAGGCATCGTGAACCTCTGTTTGATACCTTCTTTCGCTAGTGTAGCACGAACCCTTTCATTATCAAACTCGCCAACATTGTCACTTAAAACTTCTTTTATTTTTATACCCGCTGTCTTAGCTTCAGCTATAAAATGTAGTAGTTTTTCGTGGACATCAGATTTTTGACGCATTACGTATACCCAGCGGTACTTCGTGTATAGGTCTTTGAATAAAACAAAGTATTTATTCTTGCCGATCGAGCAGGGGAATGGTCCACACACATCACTGCAAATCAATTCTCCAGGTTGAGTGGCTTTTTCCCTAGTCCCGAACTTCAATCTATGAGATTTCCCATAAACACAGCCTTCACAGAGTTCTGTCTTTGCTTCAGTCTTTATGTTTAAGTCTCTCTCCAATACCTTTTTCACGTGTGTTTTATTTTGATGACCGAACCGCTCATGGTATAATTGTAATAGATTTACTTCAACAGTTTTATCTGGAGTAGCTGGCTTCACGCATTTCAGTTTCAGACGGTAAAGCCCACCCTCTTTCTCTCTGTTGCCAATTAGCTTGGTCTCGCCTTTAATCTTCATTATGCACGTAGTGGGATCCGATTCAAAGATGCTATTATTAGCGATGTCGTGTGCGGCAAGGACAGAAAAAAGGTTCCTGCTAATGCTACTCATTCGGTAAAGTGTCCAATATCTTATAGATCAATATTGCTGCTGGCAACTCATTTGTCTCTTCTAATGCTAAATTGAGTTCGTACCAGTGACTCTTTAACGTTGAAATATGTGTAGCCATGTCATGCTTGGTATCCCTCTTGTATCCGAAGAATGTTTGACACATTTCGTAGGATTTGTCTACGATACAACCTCCGTACAACCGATTTAGTTCATCCCACATATCCTTAGCGTCATCGAAGCGCATCATCTTTGTAACTATGTCGTTTGGCAAATTCGCAGTGATCAAGACAGAAACTATGCTATCTAGTTTAACAAATTCTTGTACTTCCTTTCCATGTTTCGCAATTTGCTCCGATGTTGGCGTACCTTGCAAACTTGCTGGTCTGGATTTTCTACTTTCCAACAAATCTTTAGCACCTGGTACACCTTTCAGCACCATGAAAACTTTGAATTTCCACATCTTGAAGTCATCGGTCCCTGATAAGTTTCCGATTCGAACCTTGGCAGCTTCTACGATAGAATTGTCCATTTTGACGTTTCACTTGTAGACTAAGTTTTACACGAATCTTGTGTCTTGCTGACACAGTCTTGGTTTCTTCACCAAAATAACTTATTGGGATGTCTTTGCGATTGGTTTAAATACTTTTTAAATCTCTGCTACCACTTTAATAAGTAAATAAACCATTGTTGTAGAAAGAACACATTGAATTTTATTGACAGGTAAATCTCAAAGTGACAAGCATAGAAACTCTTTCACAAAGTAGGTCAGTAACTAACAGACCAATAAGATTGAATACATGCTTCACTTAACAATAAATTGCTTTGATAGCCCTTTTTTGTAGAACAAAAATTGAGTCAATATCAGCTGCTCGGCCCCATAGCAAAACTCCATAGGACATGATGCTGTGGAAATAAGCTACATCCGCCAGCTGTCTGATTTGTCTCACATTATATGCAGCTGAACTTAGTCTTCCCGATAAAGATGTAATGTGAGGACTTTTTGTATAATTGTCATTTTGAGTCAAGTGTTATCCCCAGGAAAACTGTACTATCAGTAAACTGTAACTTTTCATTATTTAATATAACATAATTGATTAAGGAATTAACATTAGTCAAAGTTAATTATATACATTTATTTTTTCAACCGATTATGAAGTTTTCCAGGAGCGTTATTTACTTAGTCATAGTTCTGTACAAGATTTGATACTACTTTGATTATAAGAGATGTATCATCAGCAAATAATCTTAGACAAATTCTGAACCATGTAAGGCAAATCATTCAGCAACTCAATCATAATATAGAACAAAAATAAGAAAGCACCTAATATCCGCGCCTACTTAACACACCTAATAAGCGCGAGATCCTAATTATTTAGTTCTGTTAATCTGAACCTTCTGATTTATATTATCCAATTAAGAACTCAAAAGTTCCAGAGCTTTATTTTTAATACCGTAGTGTTCCAGTTCTATCAGTAAAGTTCCATGATCTACACAATCAAATACTTTATAAAGGTCTCAGAAGACGCCAATCTTTTGATTCGTCCCATGCACTAAAATATGTTTTAATAGTTCAATACTAGCATCTGTGGTACAACTTCCTTTTGTAAAGCTGAATTACTGCATATGTAATAGATAATTCCGATGAAAATGGGAAAACATTTGATTGAGCATGATCATTTCAAACACTTTATAAAATACCGGTAAATCAGATACAGGCCTAGTTACTTGGATCCTTTTTGTCACCAGCTTTATACTGAAGAACTACATTGCTATTTTTCAATTAATTGGGAGCGGTACCGTTATCAACACATTCATTAAATATGTAAGCTAAATATGGTGCTCATATATCTGTCGTAGTTGGTTGGTTAATTCAATACCGACGTTTAACCAAGTCACTCTAGCATTTTGATTTAAAAAAAACATCGACGAAAACGTTTAACAATCTGTATTAACGAAAGCCGGCGTGTTGGAAAACAAGATGGCGTCAAGACAACAGCTGATTTGCACAGCTTATATCAGGGCAAAACATTGCGGTATCTTAGGTGAAGGGTAAAGGTGGTGAGCGAAGCGAAGCCTCCTTTATCCTTCGTGTTAGGGTGAACATTTAAGAACAAAACAAAATACTTAAAACATAGACTTCAGTATACCAAAAAAAAAGGTATGTCTTGTTGCCTAGGAACGTTTAGACAACTCGTTAAACGTTTCAAAGTCAAAGTCAAAGTCAAAGTACTTTATTACTGTAGATATTTACATATACTTAGCAAACGTCATTTTTTGCCTCTTCTCTACATTGGACCACTGTGGGAGAAGTAGGGCGTAGAAACTCCCACAGATTCATTTTTAGATCTCTTTTAAAAATAGGTTGTGCTTAACTAATACAAATATGAAAAATTTAATTGTTATGATTAATAAGCAGAAATAAATAATTACAAAATTATTAACAGCAAGGTCTGTGTTGAGCCAGATTAACCCCATACAGTCCTGTCATTTAAGTAATCTTGAACATTGTAATATCCCTTTTTCGACAAAGTCGCATTAACATGCTTTTTAAATTGCTCAAATGGCAATTTCAAAATCTCCAGAGGTATCTTATTGTAGTAGAGAATGCACTGACCCTTGAAAGAATTGCTAACCTTCGCGAGTCTAAATCGGGGCGCACATAGTCTGTGATTATTTCTTAGGTAAACATTACAGCTATCGCTAAGTTTAGAAAATGTTGTAAGGTTCTTGCGTACATACATTATATTTTCGAAAATAAATTGACTAGCTACTGTTAGTATGTCAATTTCTTTAAAAAGCTCTCTTAAGGAGTCTGTTCATTTTAAATTATAAATTGCTCGAATAGCTCTTTTCTGTAAAATAAAAATAGTTTGAATATCCGCTGCTTTCCCACACAACAAGATACAATAGGACATCACACTATGAAAGTAACTAAAATATACTAGCCTAGATGTAGCCACATCCGTGCTTTGTCTGATGTTCCTAACAGTGTAAGCCGCAGAACTTAATTCACCAGCCAATTTATCTATGTGGGGTCCCCACTGCAATTTGCTATCAATGGTTATTCCAAGAAACTTCGTATCATTTACTAATTCTAACGTGCTGTTGTCTAACACTAAACTGGTCTCAACTTGCCTGACATTTGGAAGTGAGAATTTGATACACTTGGTTTTACCAGCGTTTAACAATAAATTATTAACTGTGAACCAATTCAAGGTTAAAGCCAATACACCATTAACATCATCAAAATCTGCTTTTTGTCTTTCAATTTTGAAGACCATTGAAGTATTATCAGCAAACAACACTATGTCAGTTAATTTCTCCACCATGAAAGGCAGTTCATTAATATAAACCAGGAATAAGAAAGGGCCTAATATGGAACCTTGTGGAACGCCAGTTTTAACACCCGATACATCAGATTTTACGCCGTTAACTTCTGCCTTTTGAATTCTATTGCTTAGGTATGATCTTAGTAGATCCAACGCTTTATTTCTAACTCCGTAATTATTTAATTTTATTAATAGCGTATTATGATCAACACAATCAAACGCCTTCGACAGGTCGCAAAAAACTCCGATAGCATCCTGTGCGGCCTCCCATGCAGAATAAATATGAGATATAAGGGTAATCCGTAGTCGATTTACCCCTAGTGAAGCCATATTGTTTAACGTGGAGTTGTTTTGTACGGTTGAAGTGTGAGAGCATTTGATTGAGTATAATCTTTTCAAATATTTTACTTAGTGTTGGAAGAACAGATATTGGTCTGAAATTTGAAGGATCGCTCTTATCTCCCGACTTGAATAGAGGTATCAGTTTACTGTGTTTCATGAGGTCTGGGAAAGCCCCATCGTCAACACATTTATTGAATGTATAAGCTAAGTGTGGGAATGTATAACTATAATTATTGAACCAATGACTTTGACTGATATACCCCACAGGTCTTCCGTATTTTTTGAGTTAAGTAATTTAAACGTTTTGACAATGTCCTGGGGATATACATGATGAAATTTTAAATATACATTACTGACGCTAGTGTTATTTTTTAATAAAGTCTCTGCTTCATATGGAGATGAATTTAGACGGTCTGTTGTGAGTACGGGTACATTGGTGAAGAATGTTTCAAAAACTCGAGCAACATCAGCGCTGGATTTAACAACATCATCACCTATCTTTAGGCAGAAATCATTGTCCCTTGGTATAACTTTGCCAGTTTCTTGGTTTATTATTTGCCAAACTGTTTTCATTCTATTATTTGAATTTTTAATTTTTGTATTAATGTGTAAAGTTTTTGCAGTTCTACAAACCAACTTGAAAGTTTTGGAATATTTTTTAACATAGTCATGAAATTTTCGATCAAAGTTATAGGTTTTTTGATCATAAAGGTCATACAAGATAACTCTACTTTTACGAATTCCAAACGTTGCCCAGTCATTAAATTTCGATTTACCGTTGTAGTCACTGACTTACTTTAATTTAAAAACTTTATTGAATTCTGTCTGAATAATGTTGAAGAAGTCTGAGTAGATTTTGTTTGGGTTCTGTTCATTCAAATCCGGTACTGGCAAATTCATATCTAAGTTTTTCGTATATGTCTCTAGTCTATGGGATGTAATAGGCCTATAAAATGATGGACCAGTCTTATCCTTAATAGTGTAATGGTACACGAGGTTCGGTACATTTGATACTTCATTCTGCGTGGTAGAGAGCTAGCCCAACGCCGCGCTGTTTTGAATACGAGAATCGGTTCAGATAACGTTTGGGGGTTTTGCGTAGCTTACTGGCAAAGTTTGCAAAAAAAAAAGACGCGTGGGTTCATTCGTGGAATTTCAGTTCAGGTCAAGTTTTTTTGTCGCATTCCTGCGAGATGTGTAGAGATCAGAGCCGATTTGGCTGCGCGTTGAATAAAATTATGAATAACTAAATAATGAAAGGTTATTATGGAACGGAGAAAGCTATTATGTTGATTGCAAATACACAATTGCGATTGAGGTATGATATGGAGAGTCTGACACCGCTAGTTTGAATATCATTCTGGTTGGTCTTAGCTTCGCGCCCTAGCGGTCGGGTATGCTTAATTAATCGCAACAAGCTTTTATTGGTCAGCGATCAACAGATTCTGTGTATCGGCAGTACCAAATGATTTGAGTGATCACCTACGGTTGATCATAGTGAATATGCGTACACACAATTTGTAGAACGGCGGATCTGCATGGCATGGTTGAAATTAGACCCTGTGTAGTTAGTGATAAGAAGCTTCGCTTGGGCAGAGCGTATTCGCAAAGGACGTATATAAATACGAGAGTTTGAGAGGGGAGGGCATTCAGTCTCAGCGTCTAGCTACTGTGACAGTCGTCTTTCACGAGTTCCAAACAGTTTTGTCTGCCGTGTTACGCGTCAGAACTATACGAATTTGTGATTGCGGAGTTTCAGTGGGTTTTCGTGAGTGTCTGAAGCGCCGAGATATACCTCGGTTCCTACCTTTATATCAACCTACCCCTAATTCCAAAACTATCCTTGGGTCGTTAGAAAAGAACTTTTAAGTCAATTTATCTGAGTCTGAGTCTGGGCTTGGAGCGACCCTAAATTCCTTTTTCCTTCACCATAGGGTTCCTGGATTGGCTCTTAGGATATTCGCGGGCTAATCCTTTCCTCATTCCTTTCGAGTAGCGAGTTTTGTAATTCCCACACACACAGTCGTTAAACATTCAAGCACATTCAAATCAAACTCAACCATTTTCGAGTGGTGTCGATAATGGACGTGGTATAACACTAGGTTTTAGACTAGGCTAGACAGGAGTTTAGTTGCGGCTAAACCTAGGTTGGCAGGGCATAGGGAGACTGTTTGATCGATGAGGTTCCGCGGATGGAAATAACAAATTCAGAACAAAGTTAAACCGGTGTCAACACAGATAACATATCCTGTTGATATTTTGACATTTGAGTGTTGTCGGGGACGCGCGAAGAGATCAATTTACAGTCTAAAGTTCATTGTTTAGGTCCGGGTAGGTGTTTTGCATTGCCTTGGGTCAGATTGGATTCAGGTTGCATTTTTAAATTAAATGTAAATTTCGCTGGAGTTCTAATGTGTAAGCTGAGTCGGTATATATGATTTGGCTCAGCCCAGGACGTGCTGCGGCTAGTGGAATTCATAGTTCGGTATTTATCGAACTATGCACTTCGCTATGGTGTGGGTTAGAACTCCTAAAACAATAATGCTTACGTTTCGATAACATCCAGCTCAAATTGCGCAGAGTTGAAGGTTTCAAAACGTTACGGACCTTTTGAGGTAACCGCTAGTTCAGAACCCATTTCGGAACTCAAATCGCAATTGTGTAAACCGGTCTTTTCGGATCGTTATTGCCGTGAACCAAATATATAATTGGAACCACCACAAGCCGCTACTAGCGAGCACATGAAATATCATTGAGTACTCACGTCGTAAAACTACGACGAATATCTATACGATATCATAAACAAATATTATAAACTGTGGTCGATCACTAAAACTAAAACAAAAGATGTTCCAATGCGCTCATATATACAAAAACCAGATGGTGCCATCACATAAAATATAACAACGATCGTTCTGGCGCAATACACCGCTGACTGATGTAAATTACCGGCTCGCGGACATATATGCTTTCTCTGTCTAACTTGAAACTGTAACTTCCTGAACCAAACTTCGTTCGACTATTGTACGCCTAACGGATTTCTCGACGAACGAGAAATTCAGACTTATCATTCTAAACTTACAAATCTTACAGCTGAATCGGGTCCTCTCATTTTGGGATAGATAGAATAGACGATCATAGCTACTGATAGCGGCGGCTACGACCTTAGCCTGGTGCCGGTACAGATTTTTGGTGCCGAGACCGAAGGATATCCTAGATAGTCTGATACCTAGATATTCTAAAAGAATCAAGGTCTAACGCGTTACTTTTAAAAATAACACAACGTAGAAACGATTTTAAACAGTTTAGTTTGTAAATAAGAAATAAGCAAAAAAGGGGCATTGTTTTCAGACGAGCTACGGCGGTTTAGTGTTCAGGATGGCCGGCCGGCGTAGAAAAAACGATAGTCGGGTAGCACAAAATTCACTTTCACACACAAGTGAAATGGCGTCAGGGCAGGTGACGCAATTATTATCTGAAATAGTGAATAGATTAGACAGTTTCGAAAGGGGTTCCAGCACGAGCAATGCTAGTAGGACTTCGGACAGACAGACTGACAGACAGGAACTAGAGACGTTTGAACAATCGGTAGAAAAACGTCAATCATGCATTGTGAAAATGACACAGAAGTTGCCGACATTCGATGGGCGGAATTCGGAAAATCCGATGATTTTCTTAAGAGATTTAAAGGCTTATATTAAAGTCTCGGGAGATAGTTCTAGGGCTTTGATATGGGCAACGGATAGTTTGGTAGGAATTGCAAAAGTTCGAATGAGCATATACAGAGACTCATGGCGAACCTATTCGGATTTTGAAAAAGATTTCAGAGAGGTATTCTGGGGTGATAATGAACAGGAATTAATTAAGCAAAGATTCCTAACTGCGAAGTTTGATTCTAAGAAAGGTCAAAGTATGGAATAATTCTTTGCCTCTCAATTGAATAGCATATATGAGCTTACGATACCGTTTACTGATACGGAGAAAATCAACACGATTTTCAGACAGTTGCCGCGTGATATTCAGGTAGCGTTTTTTGCTAGAAAGGAGTCAATGACTATACGTGATGCGGTCGAATTCCTTCGGCATTTAGAACGGAATGTCGATGGAGGATTAAGTGCGATACATGGTTCTGAGACAATGGATACGAATAATGTAAGGCGGAATAGCTACATGCGTGGGCAATATCGAGCTATGCGGGTAAATACGTTACGTTATAACGCGATGAGTCGTAGGAATAATTATAACGCGGTAACGAAGGCGCGAAACGAATTTGGGACGCGTGGTCGCGGTTATTTTCGCGGTAGAGGCAGACAGCCTCAGCCTAGCTTCAAGGCAATAGGGTTCCAGAGGGGCAATGATAGTTCAGGAGATACAGAGGCAGGGCAAAGTTCAAGTGACAGGAATAATGCGATAAGTCAGAATTCAAAAAACTAGTGGACTCGCGCGGGTCGTTCGCGCTCAGATATTTATTACGGTTTGGGTGGACAGCCGATCAAATTGAAAAAAAGCATAGATTGTATGATTTGTGTAATTTGGATTCGAACGTGGGTGTGAATGAATTTATTCAATTATTAGCGCATAAAGCGCACGGATATGCCGTGTGTTTAGAGGAAAAATCTAGATCGAATTGTAGAGGCCGCAATGACAGACGTTTACATACGATATTCAGAGACGACGATTCGACTGAGTGTGGGCGCGAGTTATGTAGTACTTTGACATTACCTGAGATGTGCGTATTGGGAATATTGTTGTAAGGAGTTTGATTGATTCGGGGAGCGAAATCAGTGTAATAAGTCGGAGAGTGTACGAAGAAGTGTGCAGACAATTGGGAAAACCGACGGAAATACCGATTCCAAGTTTGAGAATCACAGGTGCATTTGGAGTCAGTAAGGAAAAGGTTGATAAATTAGTAACGTTACCATTAACAATAGGTGAATGCGTTATCGATACTCCAATGCTAGTATTAACAAGGGTGCCTAAAGATTTAATTTTGGGGTTTGATTTTATACAACAGACGCGAGCCAGTTTAATGTGTGAGGGTAATAAGAGGCTAATTATACGAAGCGCCGGGCGGATGTGTGAAATACCATTAGGTACTGGCCCTAATCAGGATTTTTGCTGTTGTACAATGGAAGTACAGAACCAAGATACCTGTAGAAATATGATAGAGGAATATGTGAATAATTCATCAATACCTGTTGAACACAAAACAAGGTTATTGCCGGTGTTAAATAAACATGCAGAGTTGTTTAGCGATAGGATAGGTCGGACAAATAAATATATACATGAGATAAAAATGAGAGATGAAACGCCTTTCGTAAAACGAAGCTTTCCCATACCGTTCGCATATCGCGATAAAGTAACAAAACGTTTGGAAGAGATGGAATTGATAGGTATTATTAGCAGGCAATCTACGGATTTCAGCAGTCCATTGACTTGTACATTAAAGAAATCAGGAGAGGTCCGTATTCTGCTAGATGCACGACAATTAAACATGGGAATGGTCGGGGAGGTTGAAACCACACCTTTAATGAGTGAGATATTGCAATCCGGGCGCCGGATAAATTACATAGGAGTTATTGATATCAAAGATGCGTATTTTTCTATGCCATTATCAGACGAATCTAAACGATACACGGGTTTTGTATATCAAGGCAGAAGTTATGTTTACAACGTTTTACCTCAGGGGTTGAAAACCAGTGTGGGTTCATTTTCGAGGGCGATGGACTTAATTCTAGGACCAGAGGTTAGGTCATATTGTTTAAATTTTGTTGACGATTTGGCAATTTTAACTGAGGGTGACTTCGAACAGCATTTGTCTCAAGTGGACACGGTTCTGAGTAAATTGAAAGACGCGGGCTTCACATGCAAACTAAAAAAATGCGAGTTCGCACAAAAAAAAGTCAAGTTATTGGGGCATATTTTGTCTACACAAGGTTTGCAGATGGACCCGGACAAAATTGAAACACTTAAATTATATCCGTCACCCAGAACTGTCAGGCAATTGAGGGCGTTTTTGGGGTTCATAAATTACTTTAGGAGGTTTATAAAAAATTTTGGAACGTTGACACAGCCCTTGTACAATTTATTACGGTCTGGAGTCAAGTTCGTCTGGAGTGCGCAGATGCAAAGTGCTTTTGACGAGATAAAAAATCAATTCTTAGAAAGTATAATTTTGAGTCAGCCATTGGCGGGAAAAACATATTATGTTCAATGTGACGCCAGCGCTATAGGAATTGGGGGCTATGTTTATCAATTAGATGATTCGGGCCAGGAACGAATTATAGGGTTCTGTTCGCAGGCATTTAAGGGTGCTCAGACGAGATGGGCTACCAGTGAACAGGAAATGTATGCAGTTATATACACTTTAAAGCGATTTGAGATATATTTGCGGGGAGAAAAAGTTATTATTAGAACTGATCATAAAAGTTTGACGTTCATTAAGTCGTGGACCTTATTAGGGGCACGCGTAACGAGGTGGATTATGTTTTTAGAGCAATGCGATTACGACATAGAATTTGTGCGAGGGACTGATAATCAAATTGCCGACACGCTAAGCAGGCAAATAGCGGGACCTGGAGGTATGATTGACAGTACAAATGTTCAGCCGGGGATATTCTGGTTTCAGGCATCGAATACCGCAAGTGTTATTTCGAGTTTACGGGACATTGCGAGATTACAAAGCGAAGATGAGCGGTTAAATCGAATTAGCGGTTGTATCAGACGTAGGGTGGTAGATACGGAGACGAGAGGGTTTGATAATTACAAGCTAGTAGGTGATACATTATATTTTCACGTGCCGAAGCGGAACGTACAGTTGTTAGTAATTCCGAAATCACTACAGGAGGAACTAATTTTACACATACATGAAGAAATAGGTCACTACGGCAGATATAAAATATTAGCACTGATGAAGGACAGATATTATTTTCTTCATATGAGTAGGGTGATTAGCGCGGTGATAAGAAGTTGTGACATATGTCAAAAGGTCAAGCCAAGTACTAACAATACCGTTGGTCCTTGTACACCGGTGTTGGCGGAAAAGTTGGGTGAGAAAGTTTTCTCGGACCTTTATGGGCCATTGCCCGTAGGTAAATTCGGATATCAATATATATATAATAATAATAATAATAAATCTTTATTTCAGGATGTAAAATCCCATATCGATAGATACCTTAAAACTAGACATGGATATAAAATATAACAATAGTAACTCTAGCCTAGCTAGGGATTTTGGTCTTCGGTCTCGCTTCCCTATAGCGTCGGTATATATGTGATTCAAGACGTGTACAGTAAAGTAATAAAATTATATCCAATGCGAAAAGCGACAGGTAGGAGCGTGCTCGCTTGTACAAAGAGATTTCATAGGGAAATACCTATCGAAACTATAATTACGGACTCAGGACCACAGTTCATATCGAAAGTTTGGGAATTTGGACTCAAACAGCTGGGGATTCGGGTCACTCATACGTCGGTGTATTGTCCAAATTCTAATAGCGTAGAAAGAGTGAATCGCGAGCTAGGTCGACTGATTAGAACTTATTGCAGCGGAAGTAATCGTAGTTGGGTCGACGTGTTACCGGACATTCAGAATTGCTATAATAATATCGAACACACAAGCACAGGCTTTGCGCCTAATGAGTTAGCGTTTGGTAGGCGGGAACCGTTAACTATTGACAAGGAATTAGGCGATGAATGGTTATTAAGCCATAGTGTGCGGGATACGGAACAGGTGCGAAATGTAGCGATAGAAAACTCTAAAAGTTCTAGTGAACGACGTAAGCGACAGGCGGACAAACGGCGTAAGTTAGAAGTCTATCGTATAGGTGATTATGTGAAACTTAAGACTTTTGTGCGTTCAAATAAAGAACATAAAATCATGCGGAAATTTTCGTTGTTGTATAAAGGGCCTTATGTTATTTCGGCAGTGGTATATCCTAACTGTTATACTTTAGTAGATCCGGGTTCAAATGAGATATTGGGTAACTTCAATACTATAAATATAGCCAGGTATTATGTGAGGACGAATAAGGGCGTAGATAAATAAGATAGTGTATAAAAGTTATATAATTAAGCTGTAAGCTGTAAATTTGAGTAACACTTTGTAGATTTAAGGATCTTGCATGGTTTGGAAGCAAAACAAAAAAAAAAAAAAAAAAACAATTTGTATATAGGTATATATAGTAATACGAATTAGGATAAATTGCGGGTAAGCGAGGTTGTATAGTTAGATAGATAAATAAGATAAGACAGGAGAGAACTCAATCGAGTTGTGTAAATATTATATACATAATTGACAGATTCATCGGTCTGTGTACATGATTTGGGATGTCCGTACATATAGAGTAGATATGGACAAAGCATGGGTAGCATAGTGGTAATGAGATCCTTGCGCCATGTTAACTGAGATAAACAGTGTCTCAAGGTCTGGGAGGGGGCTGTAATGGTACACGAGGTTCGGTACATTTGATACTTCATTCTGCGTGGTAGAGAGCTAGCCCAACGCCGCGCTGTTTTGAATACGAGAATCGGTTCAGATAACGTTTGGGGGTTTTGCGTAGCTTACTGGCAAAGTTTGCAAAAAAAAAGACGCGTGGGTTCATTCGTGGAATTTCAGTTCAGGTCAAGTTTTTTGTCGCATTCCTGCGAGATGTGTAGAGATCAGAGCCGATTTGGCTGCGCGTTGAATAAAATTATGAATAACTAAATAATGAAAGGTTATTATGGAACGGAGAAAGCTATTATGTTGATTGCAAATACACAATTGCGATTGAGGTATGATATGGAGAGTCTGACACCGCTAGTTTGAATATCATTCTGGTTGGTCTTAGCTTCGCGCCCTAGCGGTCGGGTATGCTTAATTAATCGCAACAAGCTTTTATTGGTCAGCGATCAACAGATTCTGTGTATCGGCAGTACCAAATGATTTGAGTGATCACCTACGGTTGATCATAGTGAATATGCGTACACACAATTTGTAGAACGGCGGATCTGCATGGCATGGTTGAAATTAGACCCTGTGTAGTTAGTGGTAAGAAGCTTCGCTTGGGCAGAGCGTATTCGCAAAGGACGTATATAAATACGAGAGTTTGAGAGGGGAGGGCATTCAGTCTCAGCGTCTAGCTACTGTGACAGTCGTCTTTCACGAGTTCCAAACAGTTTTGTCTGCCGTGTTACGCGTCAGAACTATACGAATTTGTGATTGCGGAGTTTCAGTGGGTTTTCGTGAGTGTCTGAAGCGCCGAGATATACCTCGGTTCCTACCTTTATATCAACCTACCCCTAATTCCAAAACTATCCTTGGGTCGTTAGAAAAGAACTTTTAAGTCAATTTATCTGAGTCTGAGTCTGGGCTTGGAGCGACCCTAAATTCCTTTTTCCTTCACCATAGGGTTCCTGGATTGGCTCTTAGGATATTCGCGGGCTAATCCTTTCCTCATTCCTTTCGAGTAGCGAGTTTTGTAATTCCCACACACACAGTCGTTAAACATTCAAGCACATTCAAATCAAACTCAACCATTTTCGAGTGGTGTCGATAATGGACGTGGTATAACACTAGGTTTTAGACTAGGCTAGACAGGAGTTTAGTTGCGGCTAAACCTAGGTTGGCAGGGCATAGGGAGACTGTTTGATCGATGAGGTTCCGCGGATGGAAATAACAAATTTAGAACAAAGTTAAACCGGTGTCAACACAGATAACATATCCTGTTGATATTTTGACATTTGAGTGTTGTCGGGGACGCGCGAAGAGATCAATTTACAGTCTAAAGTTCATTGTTTAGGTCCGGGTAGGTGTTTTGCATTGCCTTGGGTCAGATTGGATTCAGGTTGCATTTTTAAATTAAATGTAAATTTCGCTGGAGTTCTAATGTGTAAGCTGAGTCGGTATATATGATTTGGCTCAGCCCAGGACGTGCTGCGGCTAGTGGAATTCATAGTTCGGTATTTATCGAACTATGCACTTCGCTATGGTGTGGGTTAGAACTCCTAAAACAATAATGCTTACGTTTCGATAACATCCAGCTCAAATTGCGCAGAGTTGAAGGTTTCAAAACGTTACGGACCTTTTGAGGTAACCGCTAGTTCAGAACCCATTTCGGAACTCAAATCGCAATTGTGTAAACCGGTCTTTTCGGATCGTTATTGCCGTGAACCAAATATATAATTGGAACCACCACAAGCCGCTACTAGCGAGCACATGAAATATCATTGAGTACTCACGTCGTAAAACTACGACGAATATCTATACGATATCATAAACAAATATTATAAACTGTGGTCGATCACTAAAACTAAAACAAAAGATGTTCCAATGCGCTCATATATACAAAAACCAGATGGTGCCATCACATAAAATATAACAACGATCGTTCTGGCGCAATACACCGCTGACTGATGTGAATTACCGGCTCGCGGACATATATGCTTTCTCTGTCTAACTTGAAACTGTAACTTCCTGAACCAAACTTCGTTCGACTATTGTACGCCTAACGGATTTCTCGACGAACGAGAAATTCAGACTTATCATTCTTAACTTACAAATCTTACAGCTGAATCGGGTCCTCTCATTTTGGGATAGATAGAATAGACGATCATAGCTACTGATAGCGGCGGCTACGACCTTAGCCTGGTGCCGGTACAATAGCAATTGGGAATGAAACTGTTTGACCACTGTGATCGGAAGGTAAGCAGTTAATTACACTTTTACTTGTGAATGCACAGTCACAAAAAACGTTATCTAAGCAAGTTTGGCTGGTAAGTGTTAATCTAGTCGGCTCTAAAAATACATGACATAAATTAAACGATTTGAATAAAGTTATTAATCGTTGTTTCATTGTTGTTCCTACAAGCAAATCTACATTAAGATCGCCACAAATAATTAACTTTTTTCTGTTATTACATAGTTTAGTGAGGGCTTCCTCCATAATTTTCTCAAATATTTCGAAATTGCCATGGCCTTTTTCATCCCTCGGTGGCCTGTAGACACAAACAATAATATGGCTATCTAACTCAACACAGGATACCTCTATTTGTCTTTCAACAGTAAGTGCAAGAATATATTTCCGTTGTTTCACCTTAATATTATTTTTCACTAAGATTATAGATGATTTTCTATATTTATTAGACAGGTACAAAGTATCAGTACAAAGTAAGTCAAATTACAGGCATATGGAAAATTGCATAGTATAAATTTGCATTTCATCCTACTATGTAAGTCTAGAAGTGTTTCAACACTTTTATTCAAATCATTCCGACTAATGTTTGAATGATTTCCTACCATAATTACAATAGTGCTGTACTCATCATAGATACCGCGACTAATTATCTTCACTAGATCTACAAATGAACTATTTGGACAGCAAATGTTCGTTACTTTTTGGTTAAGCCGGTAATGTAATAGAGGCCCAAATCCTGCACCTACTTTGTCGGAGAACAACAGAGTTTTTCTCTGAGCACGTATTTTGGTAGCTGGCGGTACACGAGTGGAGGTGAGTGGCGGGACACATGTGTTGGAGTGCGGTTTGATGCACGTGGCGGCGGTTGGCGAGGCATTCGCGGCAGCGAGCGTTGCAACGTGCGCAACGGCGAACGGCTCGGCCCTCGGGGCAGCTTGCGGCATGACACACGCCTCAGCAGGGAAAGCGAGCGGCGCGGTGCTCGCGCTATTGAGCAGCGAGGTGCCTCCTCGTCGACGACGGCGACGCTGTTTTTTGGTTGGGGCAGCGGTGGACGCTGCAACACTGTCGTTGAGGGGGGTCGAGACCAAAGTTAGTGATGTGGGCTCGTCCTCCTTGGTGGTCTCATTCTCCTCGTTCTCAATTAGAATGCCCACCAATTCCGCGTTCTGGCGTTGTAGCTGAACTAACTCAGACGTCGCGGCTCTGAGTTCTGCTAACTCGCTTTGTTCTTTGGCATAACATTGTAGTGTATTTGCTAGGAGGTCATGTAGATGCTGGATTTCTACTCGGGCATGTTGAAGGTCCGACTGTAATCTTAAATTTTTTCCCCGGAGCTCTTGCATTAAGGAGATTCTTAATATTCTGTTTGATTGCCGATTCAAGGCTAATTTCAGTAGTTTTATATTACCTCTAGTTTTCTTCATGAATTTATTTAATTTAAAATATTTTTTAATTTTTCTGCTGCTTGTCTACATGGCTTGAATAATAGTGCTTAGGTTGGCTACTTCACTCGTTTCGTTCACTCATTTGTCTGACGGTATTCTAGTGACTTTGTTAAACGTCGGTATTTAATTAACGGTTTAGAGAGTTAGTTACGTGTCTGAATTAACCAACTAACTGCGACATATCTACAATTGAACGGCACACTTCGACTGCCTTTACTTGCTTTCAATTAGGCAGAAATATTTTTCTAATTATATATTTTTCTAATTATAATGTAAATTTTCAAAAACTCGAAAGTCCAAGGGGTTAGAATAACATTATAACAACATAACATAGCGTCACGCTTTTTCCCATATGGGATGACAGAGGCACAATTGTGCCCACTTTTAGCCAGTTATTCGATACTCAATTTTGCGTGACAGAGGGCTAGCCCATCGCCGCTCCATTTTGCGTGACAGGGGCTAGCCCATCGCCGCAACTATAGAGTAATGAAGGTCTGATACATTACTTATCTCATTGGGGCATGGTCACCAACCCGTATCCCCTGCGTGGAAGGAAGCGTGTAACCCACTAGACCACGGAGCTCTATCTTAAAACTGCTAAATATTTAGGGCTGCGATGATTATACTTTATGCACGGAAAATAATGAGTAAAAAGACATGAACACTTACGCGCAAAGGAGAGCTTATCTCTAAAAATAAATTTCATGCAGCGAGCTTGCATTCTGAAATATATTTATTGTTTATACTTACTTACCTAGGTAACTAAATAGCAGCCAAATATAGCAATACTCTTTACAAGGAACATGATATTTCTAAACCGGACTCAGCAGATATTTATTTGCGAAAGAAAACTTTCAATGCATGCATCCAATACCGATCTCTACTTAGCATATTCCAATATGCATTCGAATGTGCAATGGAGTATGAATGAAATATGTTCATTCTATTAAACGTAAAAATATGCTATTGTAGTTATAGATAAACAAGTTAGGTAGGTTCGTAAGCAACATTCACAATAGCTTTTAATTTACATATTTTAAACATTATTGTAAGTACACAATGTGCAGCATCTGTAATTGACATTCAGTGATGAGTTTTTGAGAGCGTCACTATTATGAACAAAGTCATTACATTTTATTTTCCATGGCCTAATGTTATGATTTTATCACTAGGATGTCAAGTGTCTCATAATGATTCATGGGTTCGTGATTGTTGGGCTAATCTAATGTTTGTTATCAGGCGAATTCGTAGTATTTATCTCTTATTAGCCTAAATTGACACAAACGCCAACTCACTATTACGAACAGAATTCCATTGCTAAGCTTCTACATGCTTCTCATAAAGATCGTAACATACCACTAACACGTTTCTCTACCGAAACTATTTTCGAGCAAAATTCTCGATTTCAGTGTGCCACTTGCTGCTCTAAAAAGTCTAGGTAATCCAGCGCACGCCTTCTAAATATGGCTTTTAAAGATTCCACTGCATAAGTAAAGCCTATGTCGGAGAAAATGCCGGTCGGTGGAATCAAACGACCTTCACGTGACTCTGTGCCCCACATTATGGGAGGGAGGATAGCATGGAATGTTAACTATGTAACTACCTACCTACACTGAAAAAATTGGTTAGCTCAACAGTTTAGCTACACAACTTTTTGCTAAAGTATAGTTAACTAAACTAAACTTTATCTACGTCAGGGAAATCAATTTAGCTCTGAGGTCTCTTTTTTTTAGTAAAACCTGCTTTTGTTACTAACAGCTAGCATTGGCAAATGTTTTCTAAACTGTTTAGTTTTACTAAATCATTTAGCGTTATTATTATTAGTTTTCAGGGTTCCGTACCCGAAGGGTGCCGAACGGGACCCTATTTCTAAGCCTCCGCTGTCCGTCTATCCGTCCGTCCGTCCGTCTGTCACCAGGCTGTATCTCATGAACCGTGATAGTAAGACAGTTGAAATGTTCACGGGTGATGTCTTTGGAAAAAACAGAACAAAATAAATATTTAAGGGGGCTCCCATACAACAATTCTTTTAATACCACATACAAATTTATGAATGCACCTAGTGAGGTACATGGAGTATGAAAGTAGCAACACCAATAACTTTGTAAATAACACTTTGCTATGTAAAATCCAAACCATTCAATCCACATCATCCCTACTATTACTGTATGTATTGTACGGTGGTACGGAACCCGTCGTGCACGAGTTCTACTCGCACTTGACCGGTTTTTAATTTACCTACAAATAACTAACATAGGTTAGCTGTTTCTTACAGTAATGGTTAAGTATTGTTTTGTTAGACTTAAAAAATGATAATAGTGCAAACTGATTAGCAATAAATAACTAATGTAGGTAGGTCGGTACGATAATTTAGTTATTACTATTTGGATAAAGGTATATAAGGTAATGCTTAGCCATGGAAGTAATAAGCAGCCATATGATGATAGTACCTACATTTTTAAGTGATAGGTATGGTGGGCTGAATGAACAAATGGTGCGAATATTTTTCCTAGAAAAGACGAGCGCCATCTATAGGAATTAGGAAAAAGGCCGGCGAACCGCGTGTCCATTATAGGTAGGGTTTTACTTTTTTGGTAGACTTGGTGGCTTTTCACATTTGCGCATGGTAACACTGCGGCATTCCTCATTTTCTATCCTATTGTGAAAAACCTGTTTAGGACTATGGATGGAACAAAGCTATGGAAACATTACCGGCCGATCCCAATAACCTATCTCTATCCGTGATCTGTAGATTACGCGTAACATTTGATAGTTGCGCTATGGGATTTATGTCAAATTTGACACTAGCAGTCTCAAATCTGCAGATTAAGGTTAGAAGATAGGTTATTGGGATCGGCCGTATGTAGTTACCTATTATGGGTTGTTGCCGCTAGGGGCCAAAGACTATTACCGCTAGGGGCCAAAGCCTTTTTCGACCATTATTATTTAATTTAAAATCAACTCGCACTTGGCCTGAGAGGATTTTAAAAAGTACAGCTAGCCACAGTTTGTTTTGTAATAACGCTCTTGAAACTTCTGTCGACACATTCAAAATAGGTGCCTATTTTACCTGAATTTCAATTTTGTAAGGTACTTATTTCAATAATCTTCAAGAAATAACATCCTGTGAGTCAGCTTATCTAGATTCTACAAATTTCGTATAAACGCTTCAGTTACTTTTCATCCGTTATAAGATTTTAAGATTTTCCCGAGAAGTTTATAGTGCACTCCCTCGGGGCCTGAGATGCGGGATGATCGTCGCCGGTCGTAGGGTTCCTATTTTCTCTAGATTATTGTTGCTGTCTTGCATTTGTAATTTCAAACAATCTTTTTCGTGTGAAAATATATGATCTAAGTGTGAAACAAAGCGATGGCTTCGAGGATGTGTGACGTGAATTACTTCGCCCAATGACTTCATACAATGTGTGAAGTTATTGGGTGAAGTTATAGAGGTAATGCCTAGAGATTAATCTAAGTATTACAGTAACAGAGTAGCAATTAGAGCCAATGATAGCTGTCTATCTGCCAGAGTAGTACAGACCTACTCCTTATAGGGACAGCCTTAAAAATTTAAGAGGATTTTTTAAATCAAGCCAACAGAACAAGCCTATAAATTCAAAATCTTCGATAGTTTGATTTGATTTTTCGAACATTACTATCAGACTTCTACGTTACGTGTTTGGGAAAACCCACAATTAGCAGGCCAATACCAAATTTGGAGCAATCGTGGAATCGGAGAACGAGAGGAGTCATGGTCAGTTCCCAAGAAACTGTTGCGTCAGATCTAACTCATAACTTAAAATTAGATAATTTACGAGCAGGTTTTTTAAAAAATCCAATAGTTTGCGCTGAAGACACCCCTTCAATGTATTTTTCTTTGGCGCTTGATGAATGAGGGAAATATGGGTAGAGCACGGACACCTGAACAAACAAAAAAAATACGGTAATATGGTATTAAAATTGAAATTAAAGATTTAATGTCGCGTTAGATAAGGATATGGGTGATACTTTACGCACTATTTAGTAACTCCACTAGATCTAGGCTTTCCCTATAGAATCGCGCGGTTACGGCAACAAAAAATAAATCTATACTAGTGGGATATACACGAGCGCCCATTTTTTGGATGTTTAATGTACCTATATTTACCACAATCATCATGCGCCAAAGGGAAAAAGAAGGGGGGCGTCTTCAACGCCATCTATTGTATTTTGAAAAAAACTCGCTCAGAAAGTATCGCATTGTTATGGAAAACATTGAAGACTCACCAAGGTGCTGTTGGTGTAGAAGGTGTCGTAGCTCTCGGCCTTGGAGCAGACGTTCCTTAGTTTGTAGGGCTTTTTGAGCGGCGGCGGCGGTTGGCCGTGCCGCAGCGGCGAGGTCTGCGCGCCTGCGCCTGCGCCGGTGCCTACGTTGTTAGCACTCGCCTTGTTCTCCTTCTCTTTCACATGCTTGCTGTTGTGCGAGAGGTTGTTTTTCGTGAAGTTCCCGAGCTGCTCGAACATGCTCGTTAAATGTTGCGACATCATTTTAGATTCTCAGTCTGATTGATTTTGGGTATAACTAGCCAAATTCACACATCCGGTGCTGCATGTTTTACTTTTCAATCGGTAGGCACATCCTCTGTCTGATTAGTAAAGTGTTTAACAAAAATTCATCTCCGGTACAGATAGTTTTGACATTTGCTCCTGGTATTCTATGTCTTTGCATGTCAAGAGAAATTCCGATGCTTTGAATTGTGTCTTTGCGGAGACACCTGTAAACATCGGAACTTGCGACGTGGGGCACAATGTTACGTACGAGCCACACGGCGCGACCGGGTGAACCTGTCACACCAATACGGCACAAGTTGGCCCTGGGCGCCGCCAGAGACCCGTCGAACCTCCGACTTGCGTTCTACTTGGTTATAAGTTATAACTTGACTGCTGTCATGCACCTACTTACTAAAGATAGAGGGGCGCAGTGCAACAGATTAAATATAACTTCAGCACTGCCGCTGCAATTTAAAACTGTAAATCAAAACAAATCAAAATATTCTTTACTCTGTTTCCTTAGAGCACGTCATTCATTTCATACTAGGTGTACGTTCCAAAAGCAGATACTTCTTAGAGAAAAATGCACAAGAAACTCTGAGGTAGCTCTTTTTCAAAGGAATTACTTATAACTTATAATACATTGATTTCACTCATGTTTATTTTTAAGCAAGCCAATAAAAGAATAGGCAGTTTATCCCTAAGGATTAATGTCTTCAAGATAATTTAACACATGGCACATAATGTAAACTATAGTATGCAGATCCCCAGGTCTTGGATGTTTATATGTGTGTAACGTCGCTGTTTCTGGTTCCAACGACACAGGGTATCCTAGTGTTGGGGCAGAAGCAATGTTTGTGCCTGTATATAAATGTTTTGTTTGTTGTTTACCTATCCTTTTATTAAACCACAATTAAATTTAAATTGTACTTAGTTGAACTAAGATACTTACATAAATGTGATAATTTTCGAGACTCTAAAGTTTAAAATCTGTGAAGTAGAACAAGATTTTTTACCAGGGTTTCGTCTAAACAACGCCTCGGGAAATAATGGTCATTCAAGAAAGTTCGACACAGATTGTCACAAACTTGGAGCCTTATCGGCGGAAACTTACTGGAGGGGATACTTATCTATCACTTGGAATCGAATGTTTCGCAACACTCGATAGGGTTTTGTTAGCTAGTTCGATGTGAATCGAAACTTTTTGACAACAGGCGTGGGCCTCTTTGTCCGTGACTACGTTCGCTCGCCCTGTCTTTATTCTCTCTGATTAATTTTTAAATTACTTTCGGGGCGAGAATTTCCGAGTGACCGTTGGCAGCCGAAATAATTTTAAGAGTAAATATGAACATTCATCAACATTTATATACAGGGGCATACCCTGTGGCCTGGTAACCAGAAACAGCAACATCACACACATGTAAACATCGAAGACCTGGGGTATTTTAGTCTTTATCCCCAGTCGGGGATCGAACCTGGGTCTCCCGCATTGTAGGCATGGCCACAATCGCCGGGCCAAAGAGGTCGAGTGTGAAAGGTTTTGTTTATTTAGGACTGTTCCACAAACGGTTACACATACCTAGGTTATTTAATTTAATATTATATCAAGTTCAGCCTTGCCGAAAATTCTGTAACACTCAGTTAAACAAATTTTTATGGCTAGTATTTAATCGCGCATCAAAAATACTGATTGCAAAAAAGGATCAGCAAAAACACTTTTTATGTTTTAAATATTTTATGTGTACTCAAGTTTATGTTTAAAGTATTTTTTGTTGTTCTTACATGTTCAAACTAACACGAAGGATAAAGGAGACTTCGCTTCGACCCCATTTACCCTTAACCTAAGCTACCGCAGCATTTTGCCCTGATATTTGCTGTGCAATTCAGTATTTTTGATGCGCAGTTTAATATTTCCCATGTTTTTATAAAATTATGCTATTTAACTTCAGCTAACAGGTACGAGTACCTATACAATCAGCTAAATATAAGGATATCTGTAATTGGCCTATGCGTACAATTTAAAAGTAAGTTTATTTTCTTAAAAATAAACTTACTTTCAAATTGTACGTGCTCTCGACTTTGTAACAATAAATAAATAAAACCAACATCAAATAGCGTTAAGCCTTTTCCCAGTGGCAGAGGCACAATTATGCCACTTTTTGCGTAACAGGGGGCTTGCCCATTGCCGCAGCTATGGAGTAATGAAGTTTTCCTCACGATGTTTTCCATCACTGTTAGAACGTCCGTATAATATACTTAAGATAAATAACATAGGTACATGATCTCCTGCGTAGAAGCAAGCGTGAGACCATGGAGCTCTTTAATAAATAAATAAAATAATAAAATTAAAATGTGATTTCCTGAATTATTCATTTACCATTTCATTTTGGTGTCGGTCGAGAGCTTTGCAATCACCATCCGGTGGGGGGAAAGCTCGCGGGCCTAAATGCTTTTAACTACGTAACATACACTCCTTTGCGGTGCATTTGCGTTTTAAATTATCTACAAGTCTGCATAATTCTCTAGGACCATTGACGATATTGTGCAATTAAAAAGTAGATTTACTTGAGAAAAATTTGAACTTAGTGTCGAATATTTTCCTGCCCGACATTTGTTGGAGAGCTACGAAGACTGTAAATGTAAAAACCGGTCAAGTGCGAGTCTAAATCGCGCACGAAGGGTTCCGTACCACCGTTCAATGGAAGCGATGGTGTGGAGTGAATAGTTTGGATTTTACACAGCAAAATATTGTTTACAAAATTATTGGTGCGGTTACTTTCACACTCCATGTACGTAACCAGGTGCATCCATAAGTTTGTATGTGGTATTGAAAGAATTGTTGTATGGGAGCCCCCTTAAATATTTCTTTTATCCTGTTTTTTAGTATTTTTTGTTATAGCGGCGACATAAATACATAATCTGTGAAAATTTCAACTCTCTAGCTAGCTAGGTTCTTGAGATACAGCCTGGTGACAGACGGACGGACGGACGGACGGACGGACGGACAGCGGAGTCTTAGTAATAGGGTCCCGTTTGGAACCCTTCGGGTACGGAACCCTAAAAATGTATGAGAAATTAAGGTCACAGGTCTCATTTATAAAAATCTTACCTAAATTATCTATCCAGGATTAATCTACTTCTTTGATCGATACAGGATAATACCCCTTTGGTAGTTCCGGTGATGAAGACGCATAGACATGCAAGGTCAAATAATTTACTTGGAATATTAAGTAATACTTACTACTGAACTTCTACCAACAGAAACAAACATGCCTATAGCATCGCCATGAAAAGACAACGTTCTCTCGATTTCGTTGAACTATTCTAAAGTAATTTAAACCCACAACGTCATAATAGCAAATATACCGCTTACTACTCCGGCTCAAGTAGTCTTAGTGAAGTGGGCACAGTAGCCTGTATTCAAATACTTGGAGAGTTTGCTCGGAAACAGTGCTTGCACACTTGGGGAATAGTTTTAGTAAACTTCTTTTCTCTACTCTTTGCTGCTAAATGTCCCGGAAAACTCGGAATTTGATGAGTAACAAATCTGTTTTTGAAATTATTTGCAGCAAGCAATGAGAACAAACCGTTGAGTTATTTATCAAACAGGTGGGCAGAGATAAATAAACTTACTATGCTTAAAAACGTTTGCCGATATAAATAACTTTCACGCGAAACGCTTTGGTAGGAAATCAATTATCAGAAAAAAAAGTTTAACGAAAGTTATAGGAAAAGGTTTGCTTGGTTTATTTTATACTTAACAGTTACTTACTTACTTAACAAACTTTTTAATTTACCTACCTACTCTTAACCAGAGATGAATTTTCGTCGTTTATCAAAACGTAACTTTTAATAACTTTCCCTGAAGTTGTCTAATTACTTTATTTATTTATTTTTTAATTCACTACGTATTGGGCAAGGGCGAGGGTGCATCCGGGGTGCGTCCGCCTGGCACAGAGGTTACGCGGCGACTGCGGTGCTGCAGACCTCCAGACCTCCTCAGGTGCCTCGCGTCATCAGCCACCAGCAATTCTTCAGCGACCGCAAGGCGCGTGCGCGCGCAAGCCCCGCCTTCACAAACTTTTCTATGAACCTGCCTCCGCAACTTTTAAAACAATCCCCCAAGTACAATGACGATGATTTATCTGGTACTTAGATACATGGTATTTGTGTTAAAATTCGTTTCAAGATTTTCGAGATTAATGCGTCCGAGCTTTGGCTAAGCCTGCCTGTTAACTAAAGTGACTGGACTGTGAACTTAAGTCGAGCAATTTTTACGCGTCAACTGGAAACGTGAGAAATTAGCCAAGGATTTTGTTTCGGGATAATTAAGTGCAATGTTATGTCTTAATTTGATGCAGGCTTCACGTTGCATACTTCGCAAATGTTCATAAAATGTGCATACCAATTCAACTAACCTACAAACCTTTTTACTACGTACACATTACAGCAGTAATTGCCTCACTCGTTCAACTATTACAACATTATCTACTGAACAATAACTCCAAACGATTTCGCCCCTGTATTACTAAAAACAGACATTAACTCAAATTGCAGCTCTTTATTAGGCGGTAAAAAGCGAATATAAACATAAAAACTGCTGCAGTAAAACATTTGGAGATACAATGAACCCCGAACATAATCAAGTTACGGTTGTATCATTTCAAAGAGCCTGTAACACTTTCCAACCTAATAAGGATATATCTTGATTTGGCGGCCAGTAATGAAACTTGGTTCAATCGAAAGAGTAAATTAATAGAAACCAAACTTATAGTTGTGAATTTCGTAAATGTACCTTTGTACTTACCGTGCGAGATTTTTGAGTTTGAAGGTGCATTTATTAAAATATAAGCGGATTTGATTTTTTTTAAAGTGCGCGTTGACTGCTTCGTCCACCCACCGGTAAAAAATGTTGTCTTTTTTAGAACTTTGAACTCAGATTTCTCGCGTAGTTTACTACGCGAGAAATCTGAGTTCAAACGATTATCGTTTACGGAATTAATTACCATTTACTTTTACGGAATTAATTAACACTTACCCATTTTTAATAACTTACTCTATCGATTGACACCGGTTTCATGACTGGCTGCACAAGTCAAGATTTTTCAAAGTAGGTATGCCAGGCTCCATATACATAGAATACAATAGAAGAAGAAGAAAGTAAGAAGTAAGAAAAGGGTGTAATTTATTTTAAAAAGTATATTAAAGTTTCAAGAGTATACTTTCGTTAGTCTGTGGCGTTTAACCTTCTTTGTTGGATAGCGTGGATTCCGCAAAATGTTATAGAGGAAGTTGAGGATGTGACAATGCCGACGAAGACGGCTCGGAAGCCGCTTCAATTCTTTTGCGATGCTGTGGTACATGGACGTATTTGCGCAGCCCGAAGATAAACCGAATCAAGAGATTTTGAAGTCGTTCGAGTATGTTCAGTTCGTTAGCACTAACCCAGCAGACATCAGCATAATCGATGAGGGGTACAAGAAGAGATTGAGCGAGAGTGATTTGGTCTGCCGAGGCAAAAAGTATTGAAATCTCCTGAGAGAGTGAAAAATAGCAAATACTCGTTGACATGAAATGACCAGGACAGCTGGTTGTCGAAGATGAGATCCACGTTTTTTGCTTTATCGCTATATATGATGGTGGTACCATTAAAAGTGACAACTGGAGTAGGCTGTTGATGTAACAGGTTAAGAGAATATCTTGTACCTATAATTATAACTTGGGAATTACTCGGGTTAACCAGGAGTCCGAAGGATGAAGCCCTGCTTTTCACACCCTCAAGATTTGCGTTTTGTGCCTCTACAGTAGAGATTTCATCGTTAGGAGAAAAGTGGCGATAAATCTGGAGATCATGAGCATAAAGATGATATGAGGAAGACAGGACGTCCGAGATTGAGTTAATGAAAATCGAGAATAGGAGTGGAGAAAGTATACCGCCTTGAGGGACACCTTTAAAGAGGTCACACCTTTCAGTAGATGTCTCCCCGACCTGATACGCTGTTGCCAATGCCTAAAATAAGAGTCTAACCAGCTGGCAGAGGAGGAGGAGATGTTCAGGGATCTAAGAAACTCAATGAGAATGTCGAACTCTACGCAGTTGAAGGTACTGCTGAAGTCAAGTAAAGCTAAGACGGAAAGCTGTTTGCAGTCCATGGCTAGCTGGACTAGCATGTCATCTGTGACTTTCACTAAAGCCTTGACAGGGCTATGTCCTGTTCTGAATCCTTATTGGAACGTGTTTAGAAGATTGTTTGAGGAAATATGTTAGGAGAGCTAGTAATGGAGAATGGTCTCAATGACTTTGGGGAGGATGGGCAGGATTGAAATGGGACGATACTGTTTGAAATAGGCGGGACAGGGAGTTTTGGGTAATGAGATGACTAGTGCTCTTTTCCACACTGTGGGGAAGACGCCATTTGATATGGAAAAGTTTATAATTTGTGTAGGCAGGCAATAGTTCGTCTAAGATCATCTAGCATATCATTTTAAGGCAAAATTTGCCATCGCTTAGAGCTTTCGAGTTGACTGCTAATAATGCCTTCTTGTCCGCTTCGATTCCAAAGCGTTATTTAAGCGTTAAGCGTCCAAATTAAGCGTTTCTAGGAATTTTCACACCTGAGCTGGAGTATAATTCTCAATGCATTGGTGTGCCGACGTTTAGTATCGCGACAGAGATGGTTGCAACAATTGCGAAGCCATTTGTAGGAAAGAAAATTGTTTTCTGTCGGATTCTTGCGGTATCTACACTTGGCAGTGTTCCTCTTGGCCATTAGATGCTTGATAGTGTCTGTTAGCCAAGGGGCAGGCAAGTGTTTCACACTCATTATTTTATGGGTACGTGCTTGTCATAAAGACCTAGGACCACAGAATCAAAATTGACGATTTTATTATCAACTATCTTAGTTGATGTGACAGGGGACCAGTCAATCGACATGGCATCCGACATAAGAGAGTGATGGTCAATATTTTTAAAGTTACGGATGTAAAGAAATTTCGCTCTGCTCTTGAGAGACCTAATATTATACAAAAGATAGACGAGGTCATGAAAAGAGAAAGGAGAATTTGGTTGCCCGTGTAGGGCGACCTTGTCCACATAGGGACCTCGGTGTTACGTTCGACCCTAAATTTACATTCCATGAGCACATGAGCACATTGGTCAAGGAATGCTTCAAAAGATTTGGGTTTGTAATACGGAATAGTAAGGGATTCCATAAACTGGGTGTGGTCCAGCTTCTCTACATGGCCCTAGTGAGAACCAAACTTGAATCTAGCTCGGTGGTTTGGAATCCGCACGAAAGCTCCTACATACTTTTGCTCGAGAAGGTACACAAAGCTTTCCTACGATACCTATATAAGAGGAAATTTGAATACTACCCTTAACTTTGTCCATCCGCTTTTATATTGGGTATGCTCGGATACAACTCACTAGAAGTCAGACATAACACCGAGCAGTGAGTGCGCCGTGCTGGTCGGTAAGGTATGCGCGCTATACGTGCCCGACAGATATCTCCGCGCGCGTAGGCACCAGCTGTTAGCGAGCGGCGCTGCTGGTGGCGCGCCAGCAGACTCCACTGGTGAGGGCGCGGGATAGCCTCAATGCTCTGCTGGCTGCAGCACCACTGACTGATCTTTTTGGTGATGCGTGGAGGCATATTGTGCGAGAATGTGGCAGGTTCTGCGACATGAATGAGTGAAAGTGTTGTCTTGGAATTATTATTATTATTATTATTTTTTGCATTGACATTTTATTTCAGTACCTTGACATACCTAATAATGTTTAATACTATTTAAATTTGACCTGAATTTAATGTTTAATGTAATTTAATATGTAGTTTTTTCTACGAATTTGTACCCTTTGTTCCCACCTGTGAAATCGACTTACCTAAATTGATACTGACATTGTATAACTATTTGACTTTGTACAGCACCTGTAATGTTGTATATCGTACTTGTATATAAATGAAAATTGTAAATAATCATAATATCGAGAAGTGAGGGAGAGCAATGTGGTTGTAAATGGGTGGCATCAAGAGGCAGAATATGCAGATTAAAGAAGTCTACTACGGACTTGAGTCTGGTAGAACGTGAATGAGTCGAAATAGTCGATATGAAGAGAGGGACTATACAGAACACCGAGGGGAACCTTGTTATGGTGAAGAGTTATTTCGAGAAATAGATGTTCAGCAGACTCGGAGTACTGGCTAGGGGATGCGCTGATCACCTTGCACGGAATTCCCCCACGCAGATAGATAGCGACGCTCTTATCGGCCTTCCCGATTCTGTCATTCCTATACAGCCTGTATCCTGGAAGAGAATACGAAGAAGATGTCAGTGAAGGCTTTAGGAACGACTCAGAGACAATAATGCCGTCCACGCATTGGTCACAAAAACCCTGGAGAAGTTCCGGATAGCTGGTAAGTATGCTTTGAGCATTGATACGCACGATGTTTAAATTTTCCTCTACACCACCGAAGACAGTCCTAATCTTGACGGATAAGTGTTGCTCCAAAGAGAAAACGCCGCTTTCCGCACTCAAAAAGTCGTCAACATCGTCGTTTGAAGCAAAAGAGAAAAAACTTTTATTATGATTTTCAATTAATAGTCTAGCATGTACTATGTATTTGTATTGTATTCTGTAACGATACATATTTCTTGTTGTTTGACTAAGGTTTGATGGTCATTTAAAAACTTTAACAAAATACCAATCTTTACTACCCAGTCCCTAAGGACTCTGGATGTGGAATTAAATACATCCACGGCGGAAGCTGCTTCCACCCTATTAAATAAGTTGATAAGTGTCATGATAATGATTAAATCATCATTATCATCACACTTATCAGCTTATACTATTCAGACTTATTGATGTAGACACGATTGTTAAGACATTAAAATTGGTTATTATTAAAAACAACGATGATCTTTGGGGAATATCAATAACAAAAAAAATGATTCCATTGCTCCATATATTGTTATTATTTTTAATAAGTGTGTTGATGAAGGAGTTTTTCCTGACATAAAGAAAAATAGTAAACGGATTCTTTATTTATGTACGGCAATAAAAACTATCTGGCTAACTACAGACCAATATCAATACTCCCCGCTCTAAGTAAAATATTTGAGAAAAATATCATAAGCCAGTTGAAAATATTGAGCCATTTTAATATTAGGTCCTTACATATGAAATTGGCGTTTCGCCGTACTGGCCACTTTGATCTCAAATATCTCTATGGTTAGGAACTCCAAATTCAAATTTATACAGCTATTTACTCATGTATTTGTGTTTCTAAAATTATAATTCATTTGTTTTTTCCTCAATTGTTTTTAACTCAGTCACTTACAAAATGGAAAACTTGAAATATCGCGTTATTTACGAGTATAAGTTCTACCGTGGCACCAGTGCTGCAGAAACGGCTCGGAGGATTAATTATGTGTATGGCGACGGTGCCGCAATAGAAAACACAGTGCGTTTTTGGTTCCAACGTTTCCGTTCTGGAAATTTCGACCTGCAGAACAAGCCCCGTGGACGGCCAGAGACCAAAGTTGATAATGAAGAATTGAAGGCTATTGCAGAAGCGAATCCATCGCAAACCACGTCCAAGTTAATAATAATATATAAAACTGTTTTAATCCACTTGAAGCAAATTGGGAAGGTTAAAAATCTTGAAAGGTGGGTACCTCACGAACTGAGTGAAGCAAATCAACAAATGCGCGTTGACTGCTGTGTTTTAAATCGAATAATTAACTGTGATGAAAAGTGGATCCTGTACGATAATCGGAAGCGCTAATCGCAGTGGCTGAACCCTGCCGAACCAGCCAAACCATGCCCCAAGCGAAAATTGACTCCAAAAAAGTTACTTATGAGCGTTTGGTGGACTAGTGCTGGTGTCGTTCACTACAGTTTTCTTAAATCTGGCCAGACGATTACGGCAGATGTCTAGTATAAGCAACTGCAAATCATGATGGAAAAGCTAGCTGCTAAACAACCGAGTCTGGTCAATCGCTCTAGGCCACTGCTGCTTCATGATAACGCTATACCACACACTGCACAACAGACGGCTACCATATTAGTGGAGCTTCAATTGGATGTCTAAGACATCCACCGTAATCTCCGGACCTTGCTCCAACAAATTACCAATTTTTTCGAAATTTGGATAACTTCTTGAAAGGGAAAAAAATCAACTCCGATGGGGCAGTCCAAACCGCCTTCAAAGATTTTATTGATTGCCGTCCGAATGTTTTTTTTAGTAAAGGGATTGAAGAACTTCCTATGAGATGGCAAAAGTGTATAGATAGCAATGGTACATACTTTGATTAAATAAATATATTATATTTAAAAAAAAACGACTTTATGTTCCTCCCATGCAAAACGCCAATTTCATATGTAAGGACCTCATATAAACAAACTGTTCCATAGTGAGCAATATAGTCTGGACATTTACGTGTTATAGACTAAAGCGCATTAATGTAGGTAATAGGTTTTTTTTTTTTTATATTTTTCATCATTTTTAAAAACATCGCCGCCGCTCAGCATTTCACTCACATACAATTCTTTATCACAGGCACTCTATACTTTGTATGTACCTAAAATGATTTTTTTTAAACGCGAAAAACCTAAAATCACAAAAACTTAATTTCTTTTACATTCCTTTTTTCTTTGCCTGGCCCTTTCCCATTTTATTTGGGGCCGGCCCTCCGTATCATGCGTCTCCAGACAGCTCGGTCCTGGGCCGACTCTTTGTTGACTTGGGCTTCTTTGAGGTTCTTTTTTACTACGGACGTGATTCGGAGTCTTCCTCGCCTCGGCGTTTAGTTTCTATATCTAGCAATTTTCTGGTCATGTGGTCGGATGGTCGCCTCATAACGTGTCAGTACCACCGCAGATGGCTCTCCTGTAGTTTATCTGGGATAGGTCTTATTTTGAAGGTGTATTTGTGTGTTTCTGACACGATCCAGCCTAGTTGCACCACCTGCCCATCTGAGCATCTTCATCTCTGAGCAGTGTTGTTGTTTTTCGTGCTGCTTTTTTGAATGGCCAGCATTCGGCTCCGTATTAATATCAACTTTTTTGCATTTACAAGTGATGTAGAGGGGAAAAGGGGGAAACAAAGGTAACAGGGGGATCCCGCCACCCATATTTATGACTATTGCTTCTGCTCCGGCGCAAAGTAGCTCGGCGACTGTCCCCGTGCAGCCGTATGTCATGGCCGGTCGGACGGCTGCTCTGTATACTCGTCCCTTCATGCGCACGGGCATTCGGCTGTCGCATAGCATGCCGGGTAGTTCTTTCCATTTCCATAAAATAAAAATAAATGCACAGTTCAAAATGAGGTAACTGTATCTAAAACTACCACAGGTTTCATTGGTGTCCACAAAAAAACAGGTTTTTGAGTCGGAAATTTCCCAATGTCGTTTGTTTTTTATGACGTTCCATATTTATAGTAGTTTATGTGACTGATACATAATAGAGGGCATAAAAACTCGAGAGTGGGTTTATGAAACGAGCCGAAGGCGAGTTTCATAATAATATCACTCGAGAGTTTTAATGCCTAACTATGTACAGTTACATACACTAGTTTATCTACACACATATCATAAGCTCTCTGTACAGTTTGTACATAATTAATAACGACCTACTTTTAATTTGTTAGCGTTGCACTTAGCATGACGTTAGTACCTATACAAAAACAAGCAGTAGCAATACGATATTGATCGGGTTAACATCTACCAAGAAAGACTTGCCTAATTTATCTGTATTTCGTGTTGTTAAGTGACAATATAGTGCTTTAATGAACTTTGGTGATCTTTCTCTAACTAACTACAACAACTACAAGAACCCATCATAGCTACCAGAGCTTAAACATAACTTCCGATAACATCTTCAAGAGTGCGGCCACTACACCGTACATCTTTATGGTCCTTCGAGCATCGAGAAGCAAGTGCCACAAACTAAGCGATTCTTTGTTCCTTCTATTCCTCACTGATAACGGATCGGTTCTTTCGGCCTCCACCAGCGGAATCACCGAATTGAATTGAGAAGTCGTAAACATCGGTGCATGGACGGAGGGGATTGAGATTCACGGCCGTGATCACTTGCATCCATTATCCAGCGAGCTCTGAACTGAAACTACTTACTTCAATCAACAACAACTTTACCTTTTCGCGTTACTGTGAACTGCAGGACGTGAAAGTGAACAAACGATAACAACATTACCTTTTCGCGTTACTGTGAACTGCAGGACGCGAAAGTGAACAAACAATAACAACTTTACCTTTTCGCGTTACTGTGAACTGCAGGACGGGAAAGGAGGACAACTAAACTTCGCCGAATCCCTGAGCGTTCAAACTTGAGGAACATCATGGAACATCTAACTTTACAACTTGAACTTTTTAACAAATTCAAACAAGGATGCATTAATTATGGGAAGGACGGCTCATCAAGGAAGACTAAGGACTACCTATCGAATACGCTCTCCAAATTCGATGACTACTGGCAGGAGTTTGAAGAAAGGCATGGAACAATTGAGGCCACGGTTCCTGAAAAGAACATCAAGTACTTTACCGATGACGTCTATGCTATGACTAAGAAAATGTATGAAAAAACGAAAGATGACATTTTGAAGAAACTGCAAGTTCTTCAAGGGTTAAAACCAACCCCTACCGACTACAACATCAACTTTGATTTGGCGGGGATCCCAGAGGCTAATGAAAACAACATCAACTTACTTATGTTCAAGCAAGAAATTAACATCAAAGCGCTTGATCGCGCCATGGCGAAAATCGATTTTCAGTCCATCACTGAAAAATGGGAACTGGAAGATTGTTTAGCCATCTTAAAGTCGAAATGGGAACCTGTCGACAAACTGCACTGTGAGATTGAGGCAAGTCTGGCGGGGGTCCAGTGTGAGGCATACAACTGTCTTTTCCTGAAAGGCGAACAGGATTATGAACAATTACGCAAACAACTAAAAAACAAACTACATTCAACAATGCACTATCAGCACTCTGCGCCGCGAGTCGACATACCGGAATTTAAAGGAGACTACAGACAGTGGATTTCCTTTAAAGATCTATTTACGGAAACAATCCACAACAACCCCACTATAAACAAGGCGCAAAAGATGCAGCATCTAAAGACGAAACTTCATGGTGAAGCTGAGAGGATTGTTCAACACCTATCGATCAGCGCGGATAACTACGATTCATGCTGGGCACTTTTAGTGCAAAGATACGACAATCGTCATCTGCAATTTGTGACCTTCATGAACACCATAATGCATTTGCCCAACATACAACAACGCGACGCGTTCAACTTAAAAAAGATGCATGACGTCATAAACGAAGCTGTCAACGGTTTCGTGAATATCGGCTTAGACGTACAAACATGGGACCCCATCATTGTGTATTTGATGTCGCAAAAACTGGACGCAACTTCCTATGAGGACTATGTGAAGACTCGGGTTGATCAACGAGCGATTCCGAAACTTGAAGAATTTTTAAAATATTTGGACGGAGCATTTCTCGCCTTTGAAGCAAAGAAAAGCACAAGAAAAGAAAACTCAACGAAGCCCTTCTCCACTCCGTCGAATAAACAAAATCAAGAAAAAAAACATTTTGACTACAAACCAACATTTAACAAAATCTGTCATACAACTTATGGACAATGTCCTTTATGCAACGAAAATCATGTTTTGATGCAATGTCCGAAGTTCGTCGACATGGATACAGCGAAAAGAAACGGCACAATTGCGAAACTTCGTTTATGCAAAAACTGTCTTTTTAGCCACGGCTCGGACGCTTGCAAATCAGCGAAAACATGCAAAGAGTGCAATTTGAAACATCATACGATGCTTCATTACGCAAAGAAAACAACTGCAAACATAAACATCTCAACTCAGCAATCATCCAATTCGGGTCAAGCAAATACTTCAAATCACGCACCAACTAACGATAAAGAGATTTTATTAACAACAGTTCAATTGAATATTAAATCTATTGACGGAACTTACCAAAATCTTCGCGGACTTCTAGATCAAGGAGCACAAGTAAACCTGATCTCGGAAAGGGCGGTTCATCTTCTAAAACTACCCCGAAAGAAATTTAATGCTAGCGTCAATGGAATTGGATCATCTTCAGGGGAATGCAAAGGAAGGCTTCAAATAAACTGTAAATCAATTAACTCGGATTACACGTTTGAAACTCAAGCGCTGATTATGAAAAAAGTAACTAACAACTTACCGAACGTGTCATTCCCCAAGGCTAACTGGCCTCATTTAAGCAACTTAAAACTCGCCGATCCGGAGTATAACATCTCTCAAAACATAGATTTCTTACTTGGGGCAGGAGTGTACGCTGAAATAATTCTGGACGGCTTACTGAAAGGCAATCAATCAGCCCCTATTGCACAACAAACGCAGTTGGGGTGGATATTATGTGGCAGCATAAATAAATCATACTGCTGTAATGTAACTTTGATTGACCTACAAGAACTAACACGCTTTTGGGAAACCGAAGACATCTCCCATCAGCAACCGGATACGCCAAGGGAAGAGCAATGTGAAGAGTTTTACAAGAAGACTGTTCAGCGTAATTCTCAAGGACAATACATTGTTCAGATGCCCTTATGTTCGGATTTTGAGAGAAAACTTGGCAATTCAAAAAACATAGCCATCTCGCAATTTCTTCAACTTGAAAAGAGACTGGAGAGAAAACAACAACTAGCAACCATGTATCGAGATTTCATGAAAGAATACGAAGATTTAGGTCACATGGCGCCATCACAGACCACAACATCAGCTCTTCAGTGTTTTCTCCCACATCATGGAGTGTTGAGAGAAAGTTCAACTACAACCAAACTTCGAACAGTGTTTAACGCATCTCAGAAGACATCTAGCGGCTACAGCCTCAACAGCCTGCTAGAGAAGGGTCCGAACCTACAAAAAGACATTCAAGCATTGATTTTGAAGTGGAGAACTTACCGCTATGCCTTCACAGCGGACATTGAAAAAATGTACCGTTGCCTCTGGATTCAGGAAGAACAACGAGACCTGACGAAAATCATCTGGAGAGCCTCACCAACAGAAAACATGCAAGAATACAAATTACGAACTTTAACCTACGGTACTAAGTGTGCTCCATGGTTGGCGATGAGAACTTTGAAACAATTAGCTAGTGATGATGGAGACAAGGTACCATATCCAGGTGCAGCAGTGACCTTGACTCAAGAGTTCTACATCGACCTGATCAGCGGTCATTCGTCTCTGGAAGAAGCTAAAAAGCTACAAAAATCACTCATCATGTTGCTACAAAGAGGCGGCATGAACCTAAGAAAGTGGAGCGGAAATCACCCTGCTCTGCTAGAGGAACTAACTGAAGAGCAAATTTCGACAAAAAACAACTTTGAATTTAAATACGAAGAATCACAGAAAACCCTTGGTCTAACCTGGAACCCGGAAGCGGATACATTCAAGTTTAACTGGCCACTCCAACAAACCTCAAAACTAACAAAACGAACACTCCTATCAGAGATTTCCAAACTTTATGACCCGTTGGGCTGGCTATCTCCCGTTACACTAACTGCCAAGCTTATCTTTCAAAAACTATGGATAAGTAACCTGAGATGGGATGAAGAGGTACCAATGGAGGTTAAAACAGAATGGCTTAAACTGAAAGGTGAAATACCAATCATTCCGGAAATGCGAATTCCCAGATGGATTGCCGGATTAAATAACAACATCGAGCTATTGGGATTTAGCGACGCAAGTGAAAAAGCGTACTCCTGCGTTGTCTACAGCCGAGTCCTGAATGAACACGGAGAGTTTGTTTTAACCCTACTGATCGCAAGAACTCGTGTGGCGCCAATATCACAGAAAATAAGCCTACCAAGAATGGAACTATGTGGCGCTCTCCTGTTAACGGAAGTAATGAAAAAAGTTCAAACAGCTCTCGCCGGCTACAACATAATCAAACGAGCGTGGTGCGACTCACAAGTGGTGCTAGCATGGATACAAGGTGAATCATCGCGGTGGGAAACCTACGTAGCAAACAGAGTCAATAAAATAAAACTTATATTGCCAGCTAACACTTGGCAATACGTGAAATCGGAGCTCAACCCAGCTGATTGTGCATCCAGAGGTTTACAACCAAGTAAACTACTCAACTTTAGCCTTTGGTGGCAGGGCCCAGAGTTCCTAAAGGACCCCGAATATACCCTACAAGAAACATCAACATCGTCTCAACAATGCCTCTATACAAACTTAACAGAAAGCAAAGAAAGCGAGAAACATAACAGCAACATAATAACTATCAATAAAAAACCCGAGAATTTTATAGAAACATTACTGGTGAATAACAGTAATTTGACCCGAGTTCGCCGAGTCATTGCCTGGATTTTGCGCTTCGTCACAAAAACGCAATCTACTGCAAGTCAACAAATACCTCACATAACAACAAACGAATTGACCAAAGCGAATGAACTGATAATTAAATACGTGCAGGAAAAGGAATTTGAGGTAGACTACAAGCTACTTCAGAACAATAAACCTTTACCTTCAAAAAGAAACATCAATAAACTTAACCCTTACATGGACGAGAACAACATTATGCGTGTGGGAGGTCGACTGAACAAATCAATATTACCAGGAGGCATGAAAAATCCTGTAATTCTCTCACACAACGGAAGATTTACAAAACTTATGATCGAGCACGCGCATCTTTCGACATTGCATGGCGGAGCGCGGCTCACACTAACATACATACGGCAGCGGTACTGGATAATCGGGGGCAATAGAGCCGTCAAATCCATCTTGCACAACTGTGTTCGCTGTCGTCGCTTCGGTCCTCATAAAAATTATCAACTGATGGGAGACTTACCGAAGCAACGCATCACCCCATCGAAGCCATTTACGCACACCGGCGTGGACTTTACGGGCAGCATTGACATCAAACTAAACAAAGGAAGAGGAGTGAAAACATCCAAGGGCTACATCGCAGTCTTTGTGTGTTTGGCCACGAAGGCTGTACACCTTGAACTTGTATCCGATCTCAGTACGGAAACATTCCTCGCCGCATTCCAGAGAATGTGCACTAGGCACGGGACGCCGAAATGTGTATATTCAGACTGCGGAACCAACTTTATTGGAGCTTCAAGGGTGCTTCGACAAGAGTTCGTCGACTTTAAGAAGATGATGACTGAAAAATTCTTCAACGAAATCAGTAAAATGGAGGTGACTTGGCGGTTTAACGCACCATCATGGCCGACAGCCGGAGGACTATGGGAGGCTGCGGTCAAATACATGAAACACCATCTTCGCCGAGTACTGGGGGAACAGAAATTAACCTATGAAGAGTTCCTAACTTTGCTAACGAAAATCGAAGCATGCCTTAACTCAAGGCCACTGTGCCCCTTAACTGAAGATCCAGAGGAATTTTACAACTGCCTGACACCCGGGCACTTCCTCACCGGTGGCGCAACGTTGACACCACCGTTATCGGATTATACGGACATCAGGAGCATCGACATACGGCGCCGCTGGCAATTAACTGAACATATGGCACAAAAATTTTGGAAAAACTGGTCAAACGATTATCTAAATCAACTTCAAACTAGATGCAAGTGGAACAAGCCTAACAAAAACATCAAGATAGGAGACGTTGTCTTGGTTAAGGAAGACAACCTCCCCCCCGCAAAATGGGCAATGGGACGTGTGATGGAGGTTCACCCCGGCGCTGATGGCTACGTACGCGTAACTACTTTAAAAACTCAATCTGGAACGATCAAAAGACCCGTAACAAAACTATCATTATTGCCTACCGAATCGGAAAAGAATGAAAACAGAACAAAACATGTGGACCCGAACAGCAATAACATAGAATAACATAGAATATAATGGGACATAACTGTATTGGTAAGTCCATGAAACTGCGTGTGAAATATACTGTTAATTGTAGTCTGTCTATTTCTTTACTGAGCAGAGAAACGAGACATCGTAATAAATAACCCATACAAGGGCAGTCAGTACTGAAATAGCGTGATCAGATCGTGGTTCAAGGTAGACTGTTAAAAACCTGTTGGAAAATGTTAACAATACTACAATCGGCTGGCTAAATCACAAGCTCATATATATAAGCAAAGTTATAGATAAATATGACTAATATCTTTTACTCTTTAATAGAAAAGTGTTTTCCATATACTTACTAACGCACCTCTGATTCCATGAAAATAATTCGTTGCAAACTGTAACGTGGATTTTTAATATTTCTTGATAGAGGTTTCATGGGTTTGCCTTTCACCCTTTGAGGTACGGAGCCCAAGACACGACACTTCAACGATTGTCGCATCGTTTTTCGAAGTCGAGAGCTCTCGCCCGCCTAGAAATTTCGATTGAAAATTCCCTCCCACTTTTACTGTCAGGTGTAAGAGAATACCGTGTTTTGTTTCGTACGAGGAATGTATTTTCAACTAACTATTCGTAATCATTGCATGCCAACAAGTTGCACAAAGTGCGAAGGTCTGATGGTTGTTACTGCTAGTTCAGTAAAGGTGATTTTTCTCTGGGATAAACGATTTTTTAAGTTTGTGGGAGATCGTAAAAGGTCAAGTATTCGATTTTCTGATGGCACTTGTGTAATCCCTTCAAACCCGCTGAGTGATCAAAGTGATGAAGGAACAAAGGTAACTTTGGAGCGATTGATATTTATTGTCACATTGTATTAGAATCTGTTAACTGATTAAAGGCTTTTGGTTCGTCTTAGACAATTTCATTATTGATGATTAAAAACAATTTTGTGAATGTTAATTGATTTATATTATAAGAGTTTTGGGGCACCTGACGACAGCCGAGCTTAAGTACAACGCATTGATATTTACAGAAGATGATTTGTACATAAGAAAGGTGGAAAGTGAAGAGAGACAGCAGAAAGATAACTGCTTTTTGCTAAGCAACAAGGGAGACGGAAATCTACGAAAGAACGTCGAACGCCACACTAGCTCCCCACGGAGTGGTTTAAATTATTTGCCAAAGTTAAATAAATACATCAAAAGGTGGTGTTAACATAGAAACTAAAAAAACAAGTATACCTAAAACACATTAGTTCCTGACTGAAAAATCAATAAAATGTACAAAATATTTTTTAAAAACAAAAATAATCTAATTAAAAAAATCAGGTATACCTAGAACGGATCATTCCATGTTGTATGAGACATTCGTACGATGTTTTCAGTGTTTGAAGTACAATACAATGTTTACTCGGGAACGCCTCTGGTTCATACTTAGGTTTCGTAACAACATAGTTTTGTACAATCATGTAATGTATAGTCTAGAAATACTCATTAAATAGTATTTATAGGCTTCGCCTGTTTTGCGGGGCAGTGAAACTAACAAGTCTGCGATTATTCAGCGAATTCGTAACGTCTTATGAAACAATATATTTACCACTAACAGACTAAAGTCGAAGAAGTAAATTGGCTTAAATAAAACACTGATTCTGTCGTTTTTTTTTTAATTCACACTTGTTGTACGGGGCTCGTCGCCTGTTGTGCGGGCAGAGTACAATCCAGTACTCATTTGATAAACACTAACGAATACTAATACTCGTTCTCATTTAATTCTGCATTAAATAGACAGTAATAAGAAATAACGATTATAGTTGAGCACAATGTTTAATATTTTCATGTAAATAATTTTAGTAGTGCATATTTAATTTGAATTATATGTATTATTTATTAAGTTTAAAGTACCATCGTGAGTATCGTATTATTTTTTAAGATGTAAACTTAAAAGGTTCTTCGCCACATGACAGGCGTTACAAGTCATATAAATCGCTGAAAGGCGTATCACCACCATCATCATAATATTCTTGTTCCGCAATTACCCCCCATGCGTTTTTTGTTGACATTTTATCCTTACGCCACGGAAGCGATTCAATTCAAATGTGTGCTTTTAAACATGAAAAATTGTTTTGGAAAATTGTTTTTTTTTATTAATATGTTAAATGTATTAATGAGGTTATGTTAAAAATAAATAAATAAATAAAACATTTTCTCGCATCGAGAATTAATTTATACATTATTAATTTATACAACAATAACACAGCGTGACGATTAACCAACACTTCATTATGTAACAGGGGCCAAGCCCATAGTACATTTTTAACTTAACACTACCTCTATTCCAGATCGTCTTCATCACCATCGCAATGGTGAAGGGACAAAGCCTTCTGGACGTTCCCCTAGCCGTGTTACCAGCAGTCACCACCCTAGCACCGGCCCTGCCAGTAACCGCACCAGCTGTTGTCCAGCAAATAGTAGCAACAGTGCAAGCAGTAGCATCATCATCCATGTCAGAATCTGTTGCGATGCCGCGAGCTGAGCCGTTGGTGTCTGTTCCTCTAACTTTGGGACCTGTGGCTCCGTCCAGTTTGTTACGCCCGTGGTCGTCACCCGGCCAGTCAGATTCTTCATCGAAGCTGGTGGCTTCAACTCCGAAACTGTCTGTCTCATAGTGAAAGACTACCACAATAATAGGAGCAGTTTAGTTTTTTATTGGGTATCTAGACTTCAGGTTTAATAACTATAAAACAAATGAACACGATTTATTTACTTAACCATTGTTCATACCACAAAGCCCAATCCTAATTCGATTTGGATAATTCATATATATTTCTTTGAAACTTTGAAACCATAATCCAATGTAAACCCAGGACTAAGATTTAATCATTAACCTTTAGAGGGCTTGAAGTTATATGAAATGTCTATCTGCCTATTCACTGTCTGTGTCTATTTAGATGAATTATTCTCATAATCTTCTTAACTTGCATAGTTTTTACTTGAACTGGTCAAGTCCCTTTACTCGTACAACGCACATTAATTCCTAACGACATTAATGGTTTATTGTATATATTTTTAGTTAAAAGATGTTAAATAATAGTAGTTTATGTGACTGCTACGTAATTGAGGACATTAATACTCGAGAGTTCATAATAATATCACTCGAGAGTTTTAATGCCTAATTATGTACAGTTACATACACTAGTTTATCTACACACATATCATAAGCTCTCTTTGATGTGTTCAGGAACCGCATGTTTGACTGGCATTGTGGCTCTGCAGTTGTTTAGTCTATAGTACCAACTTCACAGACAAACTAGGGGCGGCACGCAGGCGGGCGTAGGCGTTCGAAAATTGAATGTCATAATATGTAGAAAAATTAACATTATGGTCATAATGTGTAATTTTTCAGATAAGAAATGAGTTTTTACCAAGTTGTTTAACATTATGCTGATCGTAATGTGCGGTTTTTGTACGCAGTAAAGAGGGTTTATGATACGTGTGTAGATAAATTATATTAAAACTAAACGGGAAAAACTCATAAAAAACTATCTACAATAGTGAAAACTAAAATTTATAATCATTATAATGTTAAATGTTACACTATACTTTTGTGAGCTTACTAAAGGCATTTTATTTCTAAAGGTAATGTATTCTATTCCAGGGCCGTCATTCTGCCTGACAAATTCTTATGAGATTTAAGCATTTTCGACGTAATGGATGTAATATACTGAATAGTGTCTTTTTATCGATTTATTATCGTACGGCTTGGCTCCACGGTATGCAGAGTCATTTTCGATTGACTTTGAAACGTCAAATGTTTCGACAAGGAGGAAATACTGTTTTGGCCTTATTCTATAATGGCACTTCATAAAATTAACATCCAAAAGAACGATTTTAATTAACAAAAATAGCAATTTAGCTTTACAAAATTGCTGAATTCCGCGACCAGAAATATAAAAAACCGGTCAAGTGCGAGTCTAAATCGCGAACGAAGGGTTCCGTACCACCGTTCAATGGAAGCGATGGTGTGGAGTGAATAGTTTGGATTTTACACAGCAAAATATTGTTTACAAAGTTATTGGTGCGGTTACTTTCACACTCCATGTACGTAACCAGGTGCATCCATAAGTTTGTATGTGGTATTGAAAGAATTGTTGTATGGGAGCCCCCTTAAATATTTCTTTTATCCTGTTTTTTAGTATTTGTTGTTATAGCGGCAACAGAAATACATAATCTGTGAAAATTTCAACTCTCTAGCTAGCTAGGTTCTTGAGATACAGCCTGGTGACAGACGGACGGACGGACGGACGGACAGCGAAGTCTTAGTAATAGGGTCCCGTTTGGAACCCTTCGGGTACGGAACCCTAAAAACACCGACTTGAAAGCCTTACTTCGAGTAACAAATAAACTTCGAGTAAATACCATGTGATACAAAACGCGTTGTGTTTTGTTGTTCTTAGATGTTCAACCTAACAAACAGGAAGGATAAAGGAGACTTCGCTTCGCTCATCCCCGTTATTTCTCACCTATCCTGAGTCACTGATCCACCTCTTCGCCCGGATTGTCTTTATTCAGCCAAAAAGTATTGGCTAAACCTGTGTTGCTTTCACGCAATTCAATATTTTTCGCTCATTGCAGGAAATTCCACTGTTCTTGGTCATTCGCTCAGTTAGTTTTCCTTTCGCTCGTTTTGTTATTCCCGAGAAGAAAGTAATTCACTAGTAATAAGAATCGATATTTTTATAACTTAACTAGTTATAAAAATATCGATTCTTATTTGCCTTTTATAGCCTTTGAAAAAATAAGTAGAGGTGAATTGAAATCGATTTGGTTTAAAGATGCATAAATTTGCTTGATGACGTCATTACGTCACCAACCCAGCATGGATTTGTATCGTTACGTATTTGAAAATAATGTACTAATTAGAAAAAATTCACACGATTTTATAAATAGGGGCCGAGTTTAGAAAATAGGAGCCCTAATGCCCTTTACCTCTCCGAGGTGCACAGTCAATGTGACCGCGTTTTACTCATAGAATAGCAGTGAATCTTATCGTAGACAGGAAAGGGTAAGTTTTGTTCCGCATTCACCCGGCACCTTTATCGAGAATACAATTTGTGAAGGCGCTGACAAATCGCCTCGCAAGTAGACGTCGAGGATTAGCTGCAGGGCGTGAGCATACTGTGGGACTGGGAGCAACAACGTAAGTTATATTACTTACTTTTTTGATAGCAATAAATAAAAAAATACATAAGAAACTAACAATTTTGAAATGAAATAATTTTGTCTATTTGTATTGATATTATGTTCATTTACATATTAGTAAGTAGTTTATTATTTTAATATTTTAATGTCTGCCTGTCTACCTGTTCTTTCATTTATTCTGTCCATCCTAGGTTTGCTGGAAGAAATCTCTTTTTAGAAATAAGCTCGCCTTCGTACACCTAGTTTCCATTTTGATGTATCTGTATCTTCTGTTTTATGCAATAAAGTATAAAGTAAGTAAGTATGACTTCGGCCATACGAATAAATAAAATAAAAGTGTTGGATACGTAGAGAGCAAGAAAAAAAAAAAGTAAGTAAAATCCATTTGCACTTTGCTATCGACTCATATGGTCTATAATTACGATCTAACGACCACCGAGGAGATGTGCTAAATAGGTGACTAGACATTTTGGTTCCAACAACATTGAAATTATCAGTTTTATTAAATTCTGATTCACTCTCGCCGAAATGTCAGCTATACAAGTATATCCTTTATCAGAATATAAGACCAAATCGCCAAAAACAGATCAGTGTCGATTTCAACACTGACAGATCGGAGCCCCACACATCATCTTCAGGAAATTGTATTCATAAATCTCAAGTTGTCTTCACCTTTTTTAGCATAAATAAGTTAGTTCCGGCCGCTCACTGAGAACAGAGGGCAGTCCCCGAGGCCCCGTGCAATGTGTCACGTCAACTCGCGCCGTAAAAATGCTGGCGACCCTTCCCGCAGTGAGTAACCTCTTCGCGTTACATTTATACACGTACTGCTAACGTCTAGGTTCAAAAGTTTTAAACCGACTTCACAAAAGGAGGATTATTTTTAAGTATGGTCATCGATTTATTCAAGACGGTTGGACCGATTTTTGTATTTTTCGTATAAACTCGTTTATTTACTCTCGGACAGCATCATATTGTGGAGTGGAACTAATGATGAAGATCGCAGATGGCCACTGGAACTGCTCCACACTAGGTATCCTAAAAGTTGCTTTAAGATGACTTTATTAATGTTGGTCAGTGTACGCTCGTCATAACGCATAATGATGAAATGGAAGTGATGGTAACATACGTACCAGGAGGACTTCTCAACAATTTATTCGCGTCACTCAGGATCTGATGATGGAATCATGGAGAAATAAAGGGAACTCTTAAATGAATGTAAAACACGTATGGGTATGTTTGGTAGGGAATAGGGAAATAGGGTTTAATTGAAGTCGATCTTTTATGTACATAGTCGGGCCATGTAAAATATCAATTTTGTTAACTTGTTGTTAGAGAATATCGAGAGTTATATCAGGCGATGACCTAGTAAACTATTGTCACTTATTACTTGACTATCAACGTACTTGCTTCTGGGATCTTTACGTATTCCGACAGCTCTGGGTAGCTAGAGAGCCACCCCTTATGAACACTTTCTTATGTCATGAATGAATTATGTGACCCTGTGGCTTGTGTAAATACATCTTTAACCGGTCAACACCTGGACCTGGTTATGAGGCATCGCCATTTTATAAAATTCAAAACCTATAACTGTAGTTCAACGAATATACAGGATTATTTTTGGACCCCTAGCCAAAAGTAAATATGATGATGATGAAGAAGAAAATATAGTAAAAAAGTAACAACTGATCCTTTTTTAAATCGGAATTCCACGCCACTTGGTCAATCCTAAATTTCACCCTTGCGGTCTACACGTTGCGATCCGCGAGCCCCCGAGAATAATAATAATGTTCGAAACGCGCGGTGAACAAACGAGTAAGTGGGCATATTTTCAATTTGTGTTAAGACAAATTGGCGACAAAATGTAAAAATAAAATAAAAAAGTCATAAATTTATTGTACTCCTGAAATACTATGACGTGAAAAAATTTGGCTAGGGGTCCAAAAACCGTGTATATACGTTTCCAGTTAAGAAAGACAACCAAGTTCATAATTGACGCGTACGCCGACCTAAATGCATTCATTCACATTTCCGAATTGAAAACGGAACGCACATTTCAGGACACAAAGTTCCATCGACCGTATGCAAATAATGCTCCGTATTGCATTTACATACGCCGGGCTATATTGCAACGTAAAGCAATCCGTTCAGTCGGCCGGCTGAAGCGAGCCCGGCATGCCCGCGCGCCTATTCAAACGGATGGATGCCCGGGAAATTAACCCCAGTGTACGCAAAGGCGATGAGCCGGCCATTTTTCACAGTTGACGGCGATACTGGATGGCCAATTTATCCAGCAAAGGCTTAATTAGGCTGAATTTACCTTAAGAGTATATTAATACGATGACGGGCAACCCGCCGAGCGCCGATATTTTAAAAGTTCGTGATAGGACACCACGGCTGCGGCCGTTGAAATTGTAACTGAACAGAACTACCGCCCCGGCTGCAGCCTTTCAATATACGTAGCATATAAAGGAGGAGCATGATGTTGTTTCATATCTCTCAGAACCTGAATATCCCTGCGCTAGCCCTGCAAGTGCATGAGCGACACGAGACGACTCTCTTGGACAGAAAAATCGAAGCTTTTCAGAACCAGACAATCCAATCATCAATTGTAAACTTAGATATCAATCAAAGCATCAACAATTATTACATTAGAAATCCTGCGTCCGAGAATCATATTCAAAGTAGTAGTGGAGATAGTGATCCGAATCATAGGCATGCCAATATATATCATATAATTCTGAGATGGAATGAGAGGACACTAGTGCAAATATTCCTGATTTCAACCTTGATGAAAGTTATTTGGATTTACGTATATGACAATAAGAAGCAAGAGCTACATACTACTGTTTACATTTAATATTAATGTAGCTAAATGTGAAAAAAACTACTGTAACTCCTTAGTTAATCAAAATACGTTACAAATAGTGCTCGATCGCCAAAAAGTATTTCATTTACCGTATAATGGAGTAATGAAAAAGTTTCTTGGCCTTATTTTTCTAAAGGCCAAGAAACTTTTGTTTAACTTTCTTGAGAGACGAAAATTTTTCACTCCCACTAACCACATATATTATTTATCATCCCATTTTTTCTCAAGTATATTAGGTCGGTGATATTAACAACTGTCGATTCTTATCTGCGCAGATGTAAATGCGAAAGGACATGAAAATTTAACTGAAAAAGGCTTCCCAAAATCTTACGGCACTGGTAAAAAGTTCTTGTTGCTTCTTAGGAGGACATTTGATATTCCGCACCTATACGAAAACCAAGAAAATACATATTTCCAGTAAAAGGGCTATTTAGTTTGAAGGTATCTTTTATTCAGCCGTCTGTGGCCTTGAATAATCATGATTAGACTATCTTCATGTGGAAGTCTGCCTCCAGCCGGCCACCCGTAGCCGTGGCATCTATATCGAGTGGTCATAGAAATACGCAATGTAACAGTCCGCCAAAATACGGCTATCTATGGCCGGACCTGACCAAATGTCGTAATATTTAGTTTCAGTTTTAGTTTCAGTTTTAAATCGTTTATTTTCATTGGATTTTACATAGAGAATCTAATATAAACCTCTTAAAAATATTCATTAAAATTAAAAATAGTTACCTGCCTAGGTGCATTCGAAATGTTGTCCTCAATGTGAAGAATGCAAAAGAAACACATTGCATACTCTTTTCAAAATTCAAGTACTATGTCTAATACAATAATTGTTTGGTCAATTTACATGAAAAGAAGCTGTCAAATGGAGCCAATTTACTGCCAGACCAGTTTATCATTTAAATAATCCTCAACTTTATAGTATGCCTTTTTAATTAATACATTCTTAACAGTTTTCTTGAATTGTTTTTCTGATAAATTAATAACATTGGAGGGCAACTTATTGTAACACCTAACAGAAAGACCCTTGAAGCTAGAGGAAACTTTGCTTAAACGAAAATGAGGATAAGATATTTTAATTTGTTTCTAGTATTAACTGAGTGAAGATCACATTTTCTATTAAAGCTACTGATATTTATGCGGACATACATAATAATTTCATAAATATATTGAGAGGGAAGAGTCAAAATATTAATATCCTTAAATTTATCTCTCAAAGATGATCTAGCCTTCAAGTTATAAATGGCCCTAATGGCACGTTTCTGTAAGATAAAAATACGTTCAACATTGGCAGCGCCGCCCCAAAGGAGTACTCCATATGACATTACACTGTGAAAATAGGCATAATATACAAGCTTTGCTGTTTTTTCATCAGCTAGTTGCCGGATTCTTTTAACAGCAAAAGCCGCAGAACTTTATTTAGAGCCCAGTGTTTCAATATGTGGACCCCATTGCAGTTTACTATCTAGTGTTAAGCCAAGAAACACTGCCTTCTCGACAAAGCCCAGTGTCTCCTTGCCCAGGATTAATGGTGCTTCTACTTGCCTTACATTTGGTAGAACAAATTTTATACAATTAGTTTTCTTAGTGTTATGAATGAATGAATGAATGAATGAATGAATGAATGAATGGTGCTTCTCCAGCCAGGGTTCTAAACCTGTTCCGGTCTTTCGGCCGGCATACCAGAGGGCACAAGTTTTGAGGGGGGGCGGAATGACCTGCTCTGTAGGAAGGGAAGGATAGTGAATTCAATCGACCGACTCTTCAGCCTGAAGCCAATATAGGATATGTGGAATGGGGAGGATGTGGGATTTGGAGAGCAGCTGTTGTTTTCTTCAAGTTCTTGTTTTCCTTCTATTTTCAGTTATTGTTAATAGTTGAGTTTCCTGAGTCGTGTTCGTTTGGGTTATCCGGTAAGTTCCCAGTTTCGCTTTTGCTGTCTGTTTCTGGGATACGGTATATTTGCCTCTAGGCCATCCTGACTTCGTCCCTGTTGTGTGATGATTCTGTCCAGTAACTGTGTTCTTCACCGTAGTATTTTATGTCATGCTTAACGAAATCTTTCCAGGTGTATATAAGTCGGCCGACTTTCTTCTTCCTTGCTTCGTATTTGAATGGAGCGTGTAGTAAGTGCTGTTGTGGGCGTCGCAGAATATGTATAGTAACATATCCGGTGGTTTTTGATTCGTTTGGTTATCGTTTTGCCCTGTAGTCAGTCATGAATTTTGTGGTATCTTGGATAGCTTCTGGCGTTCTCAAACATGTCTCTGAGGATCAGGATATACTGACTGTCAACTGTTTGCTTTAGTGAGGGTTGCCGCTTTTTGTCCGAATTTTATAAACAGTGCAATGACCATTTTGTAAATCAGGCGCACTATATTTCAGTCTATGTTGGATTTCTTTATAAAATGCATTAGGGCCTTGGAATTGCATATGGCTTGCCGGCACCTCTTTTTTATTGTGTCCTATGTCCTGCCGTAATATATGTGCTGAGATATTTGATTTCGTTTACGGTTCGTATTGGAACTACGTCCAATTCACTGGTTGTTTATGGGGTCTCTTATAAGAATTTTCGTCTTTCTACTTTTAAGTTTGCCATGAGCAGTTCTCCGATGATATTTAATTATTCACTTTTAGTTACTCCGCGGCATGGCAGCGCTGCGTATAAACGCTCTTTCAGGTTGCGGGCGGTCCGACTCTGGAACGCACCTCTTTGCACTATAAGAGACAGTCCGACTCTTTTTTCTTTTAAGAAACATATCAAAGAGCTCTACATGTCTCTTTCGTAAAAGTTATTGTATTTATTTTATTATATGTAAGGTTTATGTATATATCGGTAATTATTTCGTATTTGCTATCTGTATTTTACAGATATTTTAATTTATTCCTAGGCATTTTAGTTATAGTAATTATTGTGCACTGCCTACCCTTTTATGATAGCAATTCCTGTAATGCCTTGTTTTGCTGAAAGAAATCTCTTTTTAGAGACAAGCTCGCCCTTGTACATGCATTTTCTTTTGATGTAACTTTTAAAATATTTGTATGCAATATTGTGAAGGAGGTTTGTTCCTATAATTCCCTTTTTCCTGTATTTCTTTATATAGCGTCTTGTCCGATGCGAGCATACAGATACCAGAGATAGTGTTTTGACATATGTATCATGTTTGTTTCCTGTATATAGGCTATGTGTATGTTTTTGTTAGTCAATTCCGCGTCAATGTTGAGTCTTTTAGTTATTTCGGCGCATCCTCTAACCTTCCAAGTAGCAATGCGCATACGCTCGCATGTGACTTGTGGTTTAAATATGGGGCTGTTTCGTATCATCGTATATCCGGTGTTGTCTGGGATGTCTTCTGTTGATGTTATGGTTGACCCTGAGGAGGTCATGGGTGTTGCATTAAGTATCGGCGAAAGTATGGTGTTATCAGTTTGGTTATCGGTTGATTGATCCGTGGGTAAATTTGGCGATTCAAGCAAGTAAACGCTGTCGTAGTGGTGTCCTGTGACGTTGAGGTTGATAGATTTCACTGCATCCGCTGGATTCTTGGGCGTGAATGTGAGCGATGGTGTATTTTGCTGGTGGATTGTTGCGTTAAGTAGAAAGTATTCGGCAGCTGGTATTATAATCTCCTCTCCAGCCCAAGTACCGTAAATGCGTAGATTTTCAGTGTTGAGTTGTTAAGGATTTCAGGCTCAGTGGTTGCGAGCTTTGTTCTGTTCATCGCCGTTTTCTTCTACATATTTAACTAGGTCCTTACGAATGTGAGTGTGGTTGCATGTTAATTGACATAGGTGATTAATTTGGTCAGCAATTGCGGTGAATAGGCAGTTACCATCTCAGCGTTGGTAAGGCTTCCATTAGATTATCTTCTTGGGATGTTGTTGAAAGAAAGAACTTAGAGATAGCGTGATTTATTTGAACTACCTTTGTCTACGATTAACAGATCGTACGGGTTGCGATTGTCAAAGTTTGTGCGTATCTTCGTGCGCCCTTATTCTCGGTAGAGAGCCGCTTAGGACAAAAGTCTCCGATTTCATTGTTGTTATTGTTCATCAGTGGAAGTCTTTTGTTAATTGCCTGTTTTCTGGAAGATGGTGAAATGATCCTTTTATGATGTGCAATTGTTGGCTGTTTCTCGCTATTTCTCAGAATATGCAGTTATGTAGTAGACGGGCTTGCATTATTGTTTTATTTTTGTGGGCTTGTCGGACCGGATAAAGTTAGAAATGGTTATGTTTTGTTTTACTGTTATTGGGTAGGTTCCTGCTTAGTTTTGTATTCAGGTATACCTATCTCCTACCTACTAGTACGGCACTGTGCCTGTGGAATAGTTTGGAGTTGGCGTACGTACGTACGTATTACGTAGAACTCCGCGGCTGCTATGATAATTTCTTCACCGCCCCACGTGCCCTGTATGTGGAGATTTTTTATGTACTCAGTGAAAGATTCTGCGTTTGGTGCGTCGATCGCATGTTTGATGCGTGGATAATTGCTGTTAGCTTCCACGTATCTAGCTAAGTCGCTTCTGATGTGGGTATGGTTGAATGTCGCTCCAAACAGATGGTTGATTTGGTCTGCAATTGCATGGAACAGGCAGTTTCCATCTCTGGGCATTGGTAGAGTTTCCATTGTAAGATATTACTACAGGAGAATGAATTGAAAGAGGTTTGTAGGAGTAAATAGATGTTTATTGTACTAAAGTTTGGATGGAAGAGAGTCTAATTATCCGCAGTATAATCTTATATAGTCTTACAAATAAGGAGTCACACACACAGTCATACATGTCTATGTCGCTATGTCCGCACACTTCACCTCCCACGGAAAATTAAAAAAAAAATACATGATTATATTTTTTTTCTAAAACTAACTCTAAATATTTCATAATGCTTGTATGTACGGTTTCGTTCTATTTTTATGAACAATTTCGATTTTCCCATCTTTTACAATTTTTACATTGACATCTAAATCTTCAACAACCAAATATGGGCCTAAATAAATATTCTGTGTCTTATCACCCGAGGGGTTTCTTAACAATAACATACTGTCTTTCTTATAGTATACTGGATATACATTTTTATCATAATTTTCCTTCCTAATTACCTTACTTCTAATTAAGTTTTCCCTAGCATCCTTTTGGGAAACTTGTAACCTATACTTAAACTCTAACGGATAACTGTCATGATTATACAATGGGTCCACTATATTGTTACTTAAATTACTAGGAAGATTACATATTTTGCCAAACACTAATTCATGAGGCGTATATTTCGTTTCAGAATGAACTGTATTGTTATAGGCAAAGCACCAGTATGGCAACCAGTCACTCCACTGATCAGGCTGATTGTTTGACATGATTCTTAAATACGCACCCATAACTTTGTGGCTATTCTCTAATGCACCGATCGTCTCGTGATGATATGCCGTAGACGTCATCTGAGTTATATTCAAGAGCTTACATACCTCCTTCATTGTGCTCGATACAAACTCGGTACCACGATCCGTTGCTATTTCTCTCGGTATTCCGTATTTTAGCATGAATTTTTCCACGAATGCGCGTGCCACACTTACCGTATCCTTTGTTTCAAGAGGAAACGCCTCTACGTACTTTGACAGGTCACATTGCAAAGTCAATATATAAGCAAATTTATTCGCATCTTTGTTTATAGGTCCAACTATATCCAAAAACACCTTATCAAATGCACACTTAGCTGTAGTTGTTACTACCATAGGTTGTTTTGTGTTCACTGAATACTTTTGTTTTTGACATTTACTACATTTGGCTACAAAATCTCTAACATCTTTCTCTATCGTGTTCCAATAATAATATCTTTTGATGTTATTAGCCATTCTCCTAATGCCTGCGTGGCCACTTGTAGGCAATAAGTGAAAGTCATTTATTATGACACGTCTATCGTCGAGATTGTCTATTCTTTGTACTCCCCTTATTATACATACTCTTGGTCCGGACCATTTGGGAATACTTTTGATTTCTTGGGTTAACCCTTCTATAAATCTTTCATTTTCTTTACATTTCACTATGCATATTTCCTTTATATTCAATCTTTCACAAAATGATCCAAATTCTTTCACCATAACGGCTCGCGTTGATAATGATAAAGAAGATGGCTTTGTAAAGATAGTCGACGTGCTTTCTATATAAATAAAATATTTATTCTCTTCTGTCAAAAGTCTCTCTTTCTTCATTTTCTGTATATCTTTCTCTGTTCCTATCCGAAGTTCTGTGTAATTGTTCGGCTTTTTGAGTATATCCACAACTCTCGGATGATCTGTCCTCGAATCAGTGTCTATATCATCCACCGACAAATTATCACGTTCTTTATCCTTTTCTTCTTGCATTCTTCTCTTTTGTCCTCTTGTCATAACATTCATAACTTTTTCATTCATTTCCTTTAACTGTTCTGACGTAACAATCACGCGCGACAATGCATCTGCAGCTACATTGTTGCACCCTTTCACATATTCTACAGTAAAGTTATATTCTTCCAGACATAACCTAAATTTCAATAACCTACTTGATGGATCACGCATGTTGAAAAGATACACTAACGGTTTATGATCAGTCTGTATTTTGAATTTCCTTCCGAAAAGATATGGGCGAAAATACTTTACACTCCACACTATTGCCAAAAGTTCCTTTTCAATAGTGGGGTAATTTTTCTCTGCCTTATTTAAACTACGACTAGCATATGCTATCGGTCTGCCGTCACTATTGCTTAATACAGATCCTACTGCTATGCCGGACGCATCAGTTTGTAAAAGAAACTCATTTTCACTATTAAAATTTGGATATTGTAGAACTGGGTGATTCATCAATGCCTTTTTTAAATCATGGAATGCTTCTTCACATTCACTAGTCCATCTATATTCTGCATCCTTCTTCGACAGTTGATTCAAAGGATATGACACCTGAGCAAAATTTGGAATAAATTTTCTATAATAGTTTGCGAACGCCACAAATCTTTTCACTTCATCACATGTTTGTGGTCGTGGATAATTTTTCATAACCTCTATTTTTCCTGGATCAGGTAGAATACCTCTTTCTGAGACTACATGACCTAAATACAAAATTTCCTTTTTGAGAAATTCGCATTTGGTTGGATTCAATTTTAAATTAATTTTTCGTAGTCTGCTAAAAATATCAAGCAAGTTATGATTGTGCTGATCCAAATTTCTCCCAAATACTACCAAATCGTCAAGATATACCAAACATTTTTCATAATTTAGACCTGACATTGCTACAGTAATCATACGGGAAAAGGCTGATGGACTTGTTTTTAGTCCCATCGGTAGTCTCTTCATTTGGTACTGACTTTTCGAACTTGTGAAGGCTGTACATTTTCTGCTTTGTGGTTCTAATTCAACTTGATAATACCCCTGATAAAGATCTAAATGGCTGAAATACATTGCTCCTGAAAGTGAATCTAAAATATCGGTGATGTTGGGCAATGGGAATTTATCATCTTGAATTTGTTCATTGAGCTTCCTGTAATCTATTACTATACGCCATTTCTTTTCACCATTTGCATCAGACTTTTTCGGCACTAATAATAAAGGACTCGACCATTCACTACGAGTCTCTTCTATAATATCATCATTTAACATTTTCTGTATTTGGTTATCAATTTCAGATTTTTGTGCATGTGGAAGCCTATACTGCTTTGTGTAAACTGGACTACAATTTGATTTTAATTGAATTGTTTGCCGGTATATTCCGGTACAAGTTAATTTGTCTCCTTCTAAATGAAATACGTCCGGGTATTTTGCGCAAATATTTTCTATTGATATTTGTTCCTCTTTATTTAATCCATCAAGTTTCAAACACCTAAATAATGTCTTCACTCTATCAGAATTCATCACTGGTCTTTCGTACGCACACACGTCATATTCATTCAGACTACTCGTATTTATAGTAAAATAACTCAAACTCACACTTGTATCTCTTGTGTTCAAGATTTTTATTGGTAGCCTACCGTCACTTGGCCTTGATACCATACTAGCCAAAAACACACCCTCGCTCAACTCTTGTGCCAACAATACGCAATCATCATTCCTATCCGTTCGCACATAATGTATAGATTCGCTCCTAGGCGGCACTATTAAATAAGTATTCTGATGCCCCACTGTGGGCATATCAAACGTCAAAGTAATTTCTCTATTCGCGTCGCTTCGTAATCGCATTGTATTTATTTCAAAGTCCAAAACGCCATGGTATCGTTTTATAAAATCTGATCCCAGAATGCCGTCGGTTTTACACGGAAGATCCTGAAATACATAAAACTTATGACGAAATATTTCTCCTTTTGAAGTCAAATTTAGATATACATATCCGTCCGACTGTACATTTCCACCTATTCCTCTGACGCATAATTTATCCATATGTAGAGGAATGTTACCATGTTTAACTTTGTCGTACTTGATTGCCGAAAGTGAGGCGCCGGTATCAATTAACCAATCATGTTGATGTTCGCCTACACTAATTCGTACTTTGTTTATGCTATTGCACGAACAAATATAGCTAGGCACGAAAAAAATGATTCATTTCGTCGCTTGTCGAACTATCCCGATTTGTAGCGTCCGTTTCATGTTGCGTGGCGTTGATGCCTCCATTTATGTCCCTGTATGCTGATTGTCCCCTATTATGGTAAGAATTGTACCTGCCTCGATATCCACCGCGGAATGTTTGTCCTCTTTGGCCACCTCGATGATTCTGCCAATGATAATTTTGTCCGAGTTGATTCTGCGTATGCGAATTTTGTCCTCGACTGTACGTGTAGTTACCTCTGTAGGGCCTGTGTGAACCACGGTTTTGTCCTCTTACCTGGCTACCTCCGCTCTGTCCTCGTTGCGCGAAGTAGCTCGAGGCTGACCCTGACGTCGATGGGGGAGAAGCCAACTCTTCGTCCTTCGCCGCCCGAACTGCATCCTTCAGCGAGCTGTAATTACGGGCTGCGATAATGGTGCTAAGCCGGGGGTCGCGCAAACCATCTGCGAATCGTTGAATTGCCATACTCTCATTTAACGGTCTCAAAATATTATACACCTCCGGTTTACCGTCTGACTGGGAAATAGTAAGGTCGACAAACAATTTCTCTATGTTGGTGCCAAACTGGTCAATTGATTTGGAATTTTGTTTCAAATGTTGCAATTGATTTTGGAGTGATGGAGCCGACTTTTTTGTCAATAAATAGCATCTCATGTCCTGTGTAAGAGCTTTTACACTTCCATACTCCTGACTTAGCTTTATTTTGGCACTGTCCGACAAGCGTGACTTCAAAACAAAATTAATCAGAAACTTTTTGTCGTCCTCTTTTAACATCGTCTCATATAATTCAATGTTTGAAATCAAACTTTTGGTAACTTCTTCATCTCCTGTCATGGCTGGCAATAAACTACAAGCGGTCTTTAAATTAAAACCCTCCATGGTTTCTGATTTTTCACTCGTTAAACTACTAAAACTATCGCTATTGCTTGTTTCACTACAATCTTCACTTTCTATTTTCTCCTTAGCTTCTACTGGGCATAAAGACAATATTTCGTTGTATGTTTTTGTCCACTTTTTACATAAACTTTCAAATTTTAGTAGACTTTCTGGGCTTATATGGCCACTTTTTATTAATTCAGAAAAAGTTTCTATTCTACTATTATATTGATCTAATAATTCATTTGTTTCTCTTAACTTTTTCTCTATAAGAACCCCTTTCCTTCTCTTAGGACCTACTTTGACAAGATATTTCCTTATTTTTGATAACTCATCATATAAAATTTTAATTTCACTTGTCATTACAAAAGTAAAATAATTGTCAACAAATTATCTACCTGACTGTACATAGATAATAGTATCACATCACTTACCATATTTGACGGGACAGCAGAATACGGACGAATGCCATATTAAAATTTGTTTACATTACTATTAATAACTCACTTAACGTCCCTATGCACTTTTGATTCTTCGTTGTATTTGAGTACGATTCATGAGTTCGGTTTTAATGAATGTTCACATCACGGTTTTATGCACTTTTTAATTAAACACGCTGATTTTGGAGTACGATTGCTGCCGCATGGCCCTGAACACTTTTCCTGAAGCACTGTGTCACTTTTTTGATGATGAACCACGTCGCGGCTCCAGTGATGAGAATGATGAGGGCCATCAAACTATAACTTATCGACGGGATGTGCATATTGATGGTCTCAGCAATGGTAGCTGAGTTTGAGTAACCAACTTGGGTAATTATTTGTTGCTGGTCACTTGGCCCCTCTTTTGATTGTGGTTTGCCCATGTTGGGGATTATATGGTATACTGCACTGTCATGACCAACACCTCCAACCATGGGCCCAGGCAAAGGTCGCCATGAATTGAAAGAGGTTTGTAGGAGTAAATAGATGTTTATTGTACTAAAGTTTGGATGGAAGAGAGTCTAATTATCCGCAGTATAATCTTATATAGTCTTACAAATAAGGAGTCACACACACAGTCATACATGTCTATGTCGCTATGTCCGCACACTTCAAGAAAGCCTCATGGTATTTTAGCTAATATGAATGTGTGTGTGTGTGGGTTGTTTCTAAGAGGTGTACGGCCGGTATGATGAGAGACGCTGTTTGGCTTTTTACGATCTATTTTTATTCTAATGTTTCCCGGTATTTCCAAGATGGGCTGACACCATAGAATGGGTGCCAGATGTTTGAGGGAACGTTGTGAGCCTTTTGTGCTTTGAAGCTATTTCAATTGTTCCTAAATAGCAGTCAATTATTTTGTCTAGTTTCTGGGAGTTTAGTGAGATGGCCTTTTTATGGCATGCACTTGTTTAGTTTTTGTTTATTGTCGGGTTTAGTATATTTGCAGTTTAGCTACATAAAAATAATTCTAGGATTGTTAAGTTTTGGGTTGGCTTATTCACTGAGTTTCAGGGTTTAGTGGATGGTTATTGTTAATGACTGTTTTGAATGGTCTTTCGAAGATGAGGAGAAAATAAATCTCGAGGAGAATTATCTCGAATTTATTTTCAGGCAAAGCAATATAAGTATATGTAGCTATAATAATGTTTTATTAGTTGATTTTGATATTGAGTAGGTAGGGAATTGTTATATCCTGCCTATGACGCACCTATAAATGTGATTATGCCTTAGTCAATAGGGGCGACCGCGGCCGCGGTAAGTGGTGGTTTATTATTGTCAGGCGGCGAGTGGTGCTGAGAGAAATAAAGTTAGAGATAGGTAATCACTATCAATGATGTCCTAATCGGAATGATCTCACCAGGTTGGTGTGTTTAGCGGCGGTGGTGGTGGAGGCAGTAGCGTTGAGGGTGTGTTGCGTAGGCGTCGCTCGCTGCCGGCCTGTCGCTGCGTGGCTCAGATGTGCACCTGGCCTAGAATAAATTCTAGGCCTTGCACAGATGGGATGCCTAAGAGCATCGCGCAGTTCTCTGGGCATTCATTACACTTGACCGCACTAGTATCATCACAATCACTGAAATGCGTGGTATTGCACAGATGGGGTGCCTAGATGGATCGCGCACATTCCCCAGGTATCCCTTACAGAAACACGCGGTATAAGCCAGCCTATAAGCCAGGCTCGTTTTCGGGCCTCCGGAGGCAGAACAAAAGGCGCGCGCCGGGGATGAAAACTATTGTTTGTTTAAATGCGTTTGGGAGATCTCGGGGGGACACCTCCGTTCGGTCCGGCAACACAAACGCCACTCTATACAATTAGTTTTCTTAGTGTTAAGATTTAAATTATTTTTATTAAACCAATCTAGTAGCACCGATAGAGCAGAGTTCGCCTTGTCAAGAGATGTAGATTGTCTCTGTATTTAGTTTATTTTATTTATTTATTTATTTATTTAGTAGTCTGATGTGACTGTCGGTCTAATCAACCGTGAGTGTTACAATACAGTTTTACAAAAATAGTGACGGTCCGCCTGTAGGCAGTCCGGCCTACGGCGCCGTAACTGTCAAATTACAATACAAACTGACAGTTTGTGACATACCGTCTGCAGCCGTGCCCCTTGAATTTGAGAACATACTAATGAAAGACACACCGCCGTTAGCCGGTGCGATTAAGTGTAAGGGATTCTGATATGTCATATCGCAAAATTTAATGAGTTGTGTCCTTCAACGTGTGCAACCGGAGTATTGAGAAACGCTGTGCCATAAATTCTGTATTTATTTGTCTTCTTGCCTACCTTCCAAATAACGGGGAGCCAAACGACAGCCCTAACTTTTATTTCAGGCGCTACAAACATTCAAAATTTGGCTAGCGGCGAAAACCTATTACGATTAATTACTTCATCGTCGTGCTCCGTCAACTTGGTACTCAATCGAAAATCTATTTTCGTGCTGCCATTAAAATATATTACGAGGTTAACAAAAACACTTAAGAGACCTGTCGAAAGGAATGAGCAATTGATAAAGCAAATATATTCGGTCCATTCTAACCTTTGCTTGTGCCTGTGGTAGCCCCGCCTCGTTCTGATTACAATATTTTCCACTATGAACTAAAAATTTGTGGGGTAGTATTTAAAATTATGAACCTAAATCCTGTTTTTGATTGATAAAAATACTGATTTGATTAATAAAATTACTGATTTGCGCGACTAAACATCTTAAAAACAGCAACGGGCAATTAAATACAAAACAATCGTAGTATTTGGTTATTCTTCTATGTTCAACCTAACGTGAAGGATAAAGGGGGCTTCACCACTTTATTCCTCACCTACCCTGACCCACCACTTCGTCCAGATAGACATTATTAAGCCAATAATATTCAAATATATCATTGAAAAAAAAATCGCGCAATTCAGTAATATTGTGTATTTTTTTCGCTCATTCCAGGTAATTGCGCTACATATTTTTTTTTAAATATATTTTCTACATTTGATATTAAAATATCTACATCTGAATATTTTGATCTAACTTGATCTGATACCCTCTGAAGTAGATGAGCCACACATTTCACTCGTACTATGGCAGGTAAAAATTATTTTAATTTCCTTCCAGCAGACAACATGCACTATCTGTAGATATATTAAAACATTGTATTCCTTCACGTTTGGTTACGGGTTGACCACTAACTTGTTCAAACATTTTGCAAGCAAACGGATTTGTTAGCTGCATTTTCACATCATTGATGAGAGTTCCAATCCAAACCAAATTTATTTAAAACAACATTTTCTGTATATATTTTCTGCGTAAACTCTTCGTATATTTTAAAAGTAATACTGCTATTTGTGGCGGAGACGAATCCAACAAATAAAAGATCATTCAAATCAGTCCAGCCGTTCTATAAGTGTGGTATCTAACCCGACTTTATTTTTTAAATATATTTTAGATGTAGTTGTAATAAAAAGTATAAAAGGCGTCGCGATTTTAAACCTTATGCCATGGTAATAAAATTCAAAACGAGTTTTCATCTGTAGGCTGGACAAACACGCTTGAAGGGTTAAAAGTACTGTGGGAAAACCCCTGACCCCTTGTCTTTGTTGCACTCCTATGATATTCACAACTTCAGAAAGGATAAGACACTGCTGTCAAGATTTCCAGCTGTTCTTTTTCAGTTATGTTTTTCATAATTTGCAAACTACTTAACCGATTTTGATGAAACTTGCATTGTTCACTAGTTTTCTATTATCCTTTCGTTGCCCAGCCTGTATCAATAAGCTAGAATACCATAATTAAACATAATAGATGGACTATTACGTGTAATTATGGTAGGTATTCTTAAAATTACTGAAGGTATTTTATAAAACTAAGTGGGACTAAATGTAAGCCAATAAAAAAGAATGAATACAATCCGGTTCTTAGTTTCGGAGGAATATGTGGACAAACATATATAAACACACCTACAAAAGTAAGTATATGTTTATGTATAAACTTCATGTGAGGCCTCAAAGAATAATAACATGTGTGAATATTTTGCGTTTTTGTTATATAAAATATGTTCACCGAATTACAGATACAATTTCCGAACTATAAGCGTAGTCCATAATTGGGACTTGCGACAAGGATTACCGAGTGACGTAGGTAACCGATAAACGTCACGACTTAGCGACGGGCAATACGTCATAAAAATCCCCATCTTCTGTTGTGTTACGAAACATACAGGACCAATTCAAGCATGCATCCATTGTACATTCTTCGCAAACGTACTTACGGCCGAATGTAGTTCCCATTTATCAAACCAATTTTAGCCAGTTCGTATTTGTAGCATTTTGTAATTGAACACTGTTACTGCCGATATACGATTGCTCCCTATGCAGCTAGGGCAGAAATTACAGGAATCTCGAATTCAACCACACACACACACACACACGTAAATGAACAGCGTGTTCGGCGCATTGTGTAGCCAGTTGGAGGTTTCTAGCTATGTTTAGATTTTATAATTTAACTCGGTTCAGATAAATAGAAATAAGATTTGCTTTGGTACTGTGGCCCAATTCCGGTAGGCAATGACCGCTGAGTGACGCGACTGCGACGGTGAACTTTAGTTATAGGCAAATATGAAACTGCACATCAAAAATACTGATTTGCACAGCAAATATGAGGGCAAAGTTAGTTAGTAGCTTAGGTGAAGCGTAAAGGGGGTGAACGAAACGAAGCCCCTTTTATCCTTCGTGTTTGGTTCAACATGTATGAACAACAAAATATACTGAAAAGATAAACTTAAGTACACATTAAATATTTAAAACATAAAAAGTGTTTTTGTTGATCCTTTTTTGCTGTGCAAATCAGTATTTTTAATGTGCGATTAAATACTAGCCTATTTTACGTAGATGTTTTGTTATCCCCTTTCGCTTTGGTTTATAACTAGTTTATATGATTATCAATATATAACCTAAATATCTACCATTAAATAACTAAAATAGATTCCTAAAACGCCAAATATTGGATACCTAAAGTTGACCGTCGCCTTCGCGTCATAGTGCTAGCAGAATTGGGCCCCTGGGACTTAAAGTAATATACTTCAATATTTCCAAGAATGTATGTCTTTTAAAATTCAGTATTCAGTAGATGAAGGCATTCCATAAGTATCTTCTGTTGTATGAATATGGCAAATAATAACAAAATCCGCACTGCTCTGTTCCAAAAATTCGTCGTAGCTTTGAGTGTTTGTTTATTATTTATGTCGCTTTACGACATTAAAAACAAACACGACACAGAAGGCCTCCGTCTTCTCCTTAAATCTTCGGGTCATAGTTTTATCGCAAAGAAATGATTCAATTTTTCGATCCGCTGTTCTACCCTGCTCATCTTAGCATAGCAAAGAGCTATGGAAATATATCTCTGGAAATAGGATACAAAAATTTAAACAAAATTTTCATACAGGCCTTGATATGACCCGTGGATGATACGTTACATTTTATTTTTCTTTTATAAATTTTGATCGTGCGTGCCCCATCACTTGCCTCTATGTTTGCATTAAACCTCTCATCCTTATCATCCATACATCCAAAAACGTCGACGAAAAGTTTAAAAATAATCTGCCTTCTTCAAAATATAGTTCATAAAGTTAGTTTTTGTAGTGTTTCTCACAAAAAAATATATCAAACGCAAAACAACTTTGCATTGAAACATGTCATAAACAAAAGTCTATACTTATTTTGTAGTATCTCCTCATATTTCAAAAAATATCCTCCGCACTAGGATAAATATTATAATAGTGCATTATGGTTTGCATACAAGACGAGCCGGTACAATCATGCTAGAAAAATTGGTTTCATTTCTCATCTCTTCGTGAGTGGACAAAGGAGCATATTTCACACAGTCGTCGCATATAAAAGTTATGAAGTTACCGCATGATGTATCTAGCGGAAAATTGTCTTCAGCGATGACTCTAACAGATTCTCATGAAATAGAATTATTGCAGCACTTATTCATTCAGCCAAGACTTAAAGTTGCAATAGAAATAAGTACTTTCCGATTGATCAGGCTCATACACATGCCACCTGATATCAAATTCTTATTCTTATTCTTTATAACAAATTCTAATCATACTTAATTTTGAAAACCTTTGAACCTGACATCGATATTAAGTAACAGGTGTGAAATAATTATTAAAAATGTGTACATGGTTGCACTTTCAAGACAATCGTCGGGTTACAAGAGATAAGACCAATAATGGATAACGAGGGGCCATTTGTGGATATTTTCCAATAATTTTATGTCGTTTGTTAACAAGGCTGCCCCATTATCCACTACGTGCCAAATGGTTTAGGGTATACAGGGTATGACAGAATGGTTTTATTTGTATATTACCTGCTTCAAGCACAAACAATCAACTATAGACAGAGTTTTTTTTCATACGAGTTTTCAGGGAATATTCTAGCGTCTAGCTGTTACACGTACTCTACAATTCGCAGGCTGACCTAATCCACTGGTTATCCATCCAAACTCCGATATAGCCAGCAGTTGCGTAACCTGAGTGGTACTTTCCTATGAAAAATGCTTGGACGGCAACATAAATCATTTAACTTTGTAAGAAAGCGGCTTTGGTTACTAACTAACGTTTTCCTTAGCGCCTCTCTGGGCACGTGATACGATTTTTACGCCACAGTTGCCCCTTTTACAGATAATGTTTTACTGTGAACTCGCCGGACAAGACAACAAGCATCTTTTTTCTTCTACGTCAACGATACAACGAGGGTAGCGAATTTTAAAGGTCTTTACGTTTTCTTCCAGTCACCGCCAAGATAAAAGAGACCCTTGTCGAGTCTCGAGAAGTGGGATACAAAGTTATATTTTGTTATTTCTTACCGAAAACAAACAAAGGCTACTATTTCAGAAAGAGTTGTTCATCGCGCCGCAGGAAGTGAACGGGCGTTGAGTGGCAATACTGTTGTAACTGGCAACACCAACAGTCGAAGGTATCATTTGAAAATTCAAATTCGGCAGAAGTGATACATCAGCGAGCGGAGATAAACCTAAGGGTCCCGCCAGGCCAAAGGCTACGAGCCGAGCATTATATTCACTAAAATAAAACAAATCAGGTACATATCTCCTTTTATTATTTTCGAGTTTTCTGATAAAGTTAATTGTGCTGTGGAGACCGACCATTTATTCTTTGAATTTTACGATATTTGGGTAATTATAATTAGGCATTATAATTTATAATTAGGTCAGCCAACATTAAGCGGATTTAGGTCCAACTCCCAGTCAAGTAAGAAAGATCTTGGCTGGATATTTAATGTGTGCAATAATAATGTTCACGGTTCCACCACACACACACATAAACACACAAAGTGACAGCCTGTACGACGCATTGCCAGTGTTGCCAGTTGGAGGTGTCTAGGTATGTATTATAAATAATTTAACTCTGTTCAGATAAATAGAACAAGAAATTAGATTTAGCTTCAGTAAGCAAAGCTAATCTAATGTATTGTTCTGAACTGAACTGGCCCAATTCAGGTAGGCAATAACCGCTCAGTGACGCGACGACGACGGTCAACTTTGGGAATATTTTATCTGACGTTTTTGTTTTCCCGTACTCTTTGGTTTATAACAAATATATATGATTAACAATAACCTCAATTTCTATCATTAATTACCTTAAAACAGATACCTGAAACGCCAAATAATGGATAAAGTTGGCCGTCGCCTTCGCGTCATTGTCACTGAGCGGTCATAGTGCTAGCAGAATTGGGCCCATGGCCGCTTGATACGGACTTAAATAACATACTTCAATATTACCAATGATTTATGTCTTTTAAAATTCAGTATTCAGTGGATGAAGGCTGAAGGATTTAGATCCATCTCCCAGTCATGTAAGAAAGATCTTGGGTGGATGTTCAATGTGTGCAAGAATAATGTTCCTGGTTCCCACAACGACGTAAAGTTTCACAAGTACCCACGTGCCTGTCGGTAAACGGTTGAATATCCAATATTTGTTTCTGCTCTTGCATTGCGTTGCGTTGCACTTCAGACTTCAGTGGTTAGTAATTGCGAAGGTTTCATAAATATGCACTCGGCTTTATTCTTGCCTATTTGCAATTTGACAAACCAGAGCGCCCTAAGGATCCCCAGTAAATCAAACCATCCAAATCACACAGACGATAGTAAAATCAATTAATGATTCCTTTGAATAACAACTTCCTTATCTGCCGTGCTCAATATGGACATAACATTCACGAAGTTAGTGTAATCAATCTGAACTTTATTCGAGTCTGCGGCTATAGTTGTCGATTGTCAGTCAACCCTGTCTGCCAGCCCGCCGCAAGCCCTCGGTTGGAGGAGATCCTCCTTGATTGATGGTGCCATCGCTTCCTCACCACCGTTCGGAGTAACTTTGAAATATACACATTGAAATACAAGTTGACAACTTGTTACGTGTGCTGGGTTGAATTGGGAGAGATTCTCAATCGATATCAGGACTTCTCAATGGTTTCTATAAGCAGTTGTTTCATTGCCTTACTACTAATATTACTGTCCATTAGGGTATAATATTACTTTCAAAACGACAACTTACTATTACTCCACTATTATCTACTAAAAGAGCTTGGGTGTCCTTAGGACATATCAAACTATGGTAGATTGATAACTAAACCTCCAAGAAAATCGTTTAAAAATCGCTAAAAAAGTCGGACAATGCACCTGCCATTTCATTCTGATCCACCTTGATCTCCAGCACAATGTCCTTCCAAATAAGCTTCGAGTCAACAATGTGATCCCATCCATTAAGACAATGGGAATTAAATATTTAAATTCACTACGCAAGTAAACCGTTCAGGGAGGTTCTTTCATTCCACCGTGAGAGTCCTTGAGAACAATGTGTTGAATCCGTCCGGGTGCGGTAGGCATAAATGAAATAGATTTATCTGTTGAAATAGATTTATCTGTATTTCTCTGGTTAGTGGTCGCGCGAAGTGTTTGGTTGGTTATGGTTTGACGTTTGAGATGCATAAATTTCATACAAGCCCCGAATTTAGACCTCACTTCAATTTCGTTGAAATGCAATTTTACTGATTGATTATATCTGTCTACTATGATTGATTTGATTTTGTTTATTTAAGGTCTCACAGCTCGACACTTCACTGAAATTCATTGAAACAATATCTTTATTGAGAGATAGAAAATATTTTTCATAATACGTACTTTCTCTTACATACCTACAAGGTCGCATAGCCAACAGAGAGGTTGGGAACATTGTAACCGAAACAGGTATTTTGCGTAAATCGTGTGTTCAAGGCACCGCATTGTGTTACCTCAGATCCGGGCTTAACACGTTATGAGGGATTCTTCTTTTGTGAAGCGGTCCCTTGAATAGAGAGTAAAGAAATTTGCTTTTCTAGGACACTGAATGATCGAAGATTCAATCCTGGATACCACAACTTTGTGACTACAAAACAGTTCACCTGAGATGTTCAAAACTACACACTTAACAGGCATCGCTATTTTGAACCTAATGCCATTTTAATCAAACTCAAACCCTATAAATAACACCAGGACTTAAGGGAAAGTGCTAACAACGATTAAACGGAAATAAAGAGTTTAGTTGCCTAGTACGCAATTAAAAACAAGCACGCACTCAGACACACATCTCACAAAGGATGCGCCTACTCAAAAGTGGTCCCAAATGTTTTAATACGTAGCAACAAGGATAAATTGCAATTTAAAAGGCTCAGGCGCGAAGCAATGCGAGGAAGCTGCGAATTTTTGAAGCGGTCCCGGTGGTGGCTGCGTCTGCTGTGGATATTTAATGGCAACAAATATAATATTACCAAAATATTTTTTTCTTACCCAAAATGGGTAAATACTACCCACAATGGGTAAATGATCACCAAAAGTTACAGAAAATATCAGGGAAAAACTGCGGTAGCTTAGGTGAAGGGTAAAGGGGGTGACAGAAGCGAACCGAATCGTTCGTGTAGGTTCGAAAATGTAAGAACAACAAAAAATACTTAAAACATAAACTTCAGTACACAAAATATAAAGAAGTTTAGTGATCATTTCATAGTCGTTTACTAATTCTGGCGGTCGTTTCGAATTTATTGGTAGTAAAATAGGTGCGTTTTTGGTGATCGTTTAAACATAAGCCATATTTAATCCTTAAAAGGGAGATCTCCGCTCCAGGTTTCTGCGTCTGGGGATGGGGACCATTGGTCCGACAGGTTATGCTCTGACGTTCAACGAGTTTTCGAGTATATGTATGGTTTATAAATAACCGAAGAAACTTCTCTTACGCGATGCAGGATCGATCGGCAATTGTCCTGCCAACTTCTGCCAAATGCTGGGTTTGTTTGCTTGACATCCATCTTGTTTGTTATGTTTGTGGATCGCCTGATAGGTGATGCCAAAATACGATTTAGGTGACTTTACTATTCTAGGTACAAACTTGATTTATCAGGTGATCGAAAAGACATTTATTACATAATCGATAAAATAATACCCATCTTTAATTAGCTGACCAGGGAGTACTTGTCATTGTGAAAAAAAAAATCCAAAAAACATCAAAATTACAATTTTATAAATTTTTTCGATTTCTCATTTCCTCTTCTTTTCCTTTCTTTTTCTTTTTCTCTTTCTTTTGTACCTATACAGGTACAAAAGAAAGAGAAAGAATTCCGATATTGCGTTATGTTATAAGGTTACATCTTTAAGACTTTGTTTATAGCGTACTACCGTTATTATTTCGTACTTCATAGCACATGAGTAAAGAAACGGAACAGAGACAAAGATTCATACTACAAGCATACGGCGTATGTGTGCGTGTCATCAGCCCCTATATCGCGTACGCGCCGCAACCGGATAAAACCGTACAATGGTTGTTTACTGTTTGTATGAACAATACGAGGAAAAGAAAAGATAATTCATATTTAATTTATCCCAAGGAGTCTACTAGGTACAAACACAAAGTTAGGTACTTAATTGATATTAGTATTTTATTACATAACTAATTGGGTGAATCTTTAAATACTTTGCTGTTTGATTTCCGAATAGTCATTTGCATTCCCATATATTCATGGCTATATTCCCGTAAAGGGGTAGCCAGAGCTGCTGGATCACATAAGCTATCCTACAGCCACGTTCAGAAATTTATTTTATTCTCTTTTGCCATCCCTACTAAAATAGGTAAGAATTTTACACGCTCCTTCAAAGTTTTGTCTCTGTTCCTATTCCCTACACATATGCTTCATAGGGTCTACTATCGTTATGCCACAGAATTAAAGTTTTTTAATAGCCATAAGTCAGTAACGACGTCTTTTTACAAGCTTTTATTTTGCTTGCAAGAGGTGGATGAAACCCTTGTCGCCAAAGCTATATTGTCGATCCAATACAATGCCGAAGGCTCTGTTGAAATTAATATGGACATGATACTGCTAACCTTACCCGTCATTACCAAAATCATAAATAAATCCATCTGTTCTGCCACATTCCCCTCTTCATGGAAAACTTCTCTTTTCCCACCCATACCCGAGATATGTAATCCGAAAGAATTTAAAGATCTATGGCCAATCAACATTGTACCTTACCTCTCCAAAGTGCTAAAAAGAATAGTTTTCTGGCAACTGGCCATAATGTTTAGCAGAATAATATCCTTCCAGTAGCTCAATCTGGATTCCGTAAAGTGAGTACCAGCACTGCCCTACTTGATGTTATTGACAATATCTTGGTCGCACAGGATGCAGGACAAGCCACCCTGCTTACTTTGTTAGATTTTTCTCGAGCATTGGACTCCATCAGCATCCCTTTACTATTAAATAAAATGTCATATTACGGATTCAGCACTCCAACCATTTCTTGGTTTGAGAGTTATTTATCTGATAGATTCCAAGCAGTTCAAATCACCTCAAGCGATGGAAGTGATGGCAGATCTCGTGCCAAACTCGTGAGCTGGGTAGTACCGCAGGGCTCAATTTTAGGCCCACTTCTATTCATTATTTGTACTGCTGATATGATTGACCACATTAAACACTGTAAATATCATAATTATGCAGACGAAGTGCAGATATACATTCCTGTAGATCCAAAAGATGTCTCGACTGCGCTCAATAAAGTAATTGAAGATCTTGATAGAATTTCTCAGTGGTTGACTCGTAATTCGCTACTACTCAATGCAAGCAAATCTTATTTCATGATTCTAGGTTCAAAAAAACAGGTATTTCAGTCTGCTTTAAAAAATCCTAAAGTTTAAATTCTTGGTGGGAATGTGGAGTATGTCACTAAGGCAAGAAATTTGGGCATACTCATGGATAATCAGCCTAGGTTCGAAGACCATGTTCTGAAAAGTTGCATGTTCCGGTTGAAATTACTTTATAAAATTCGCTCTTTCCTAAGCGAAGAACTACGCTTGACACTATGTGAATCGCTTATTTTATCTAAATTAAACTACTGTGATGTTGTTATAGGTCCACGTCAAAACGTGCCTTACAATGAGTGCAGAACGCTTGTATCAGGTTCTTTATAGCAGGTTCCTTGCTATAAAGTTCCACCACGTAGTCATATAATGCCTATGCTAAATAATGAAGGTCTACTTAATATGGAATCTCGTAGAAACCTTCATCTTGCCACCTTAATTTTATCACTGCTTAACAAGAAAAAACCCTCATACTCCATGAAAAATTATCATGGAAACGTATGGTTTTAATTCAAGGAATATTAATAGTTTTATACTCTTAACACCTAATCACTAAACTAGAGCTTTTGAGAGTAGCTTTCGCTATCAGGCAACTAAATGCTGGAACAATCTCCCTCCACCACTTCGTATTCCTTCTATTGACTCTATACTTTTTAAGAAAAAGTACAAAGTCATTTTACTAGATAAGCAAATGTTGCTCTGATAGTGAAGGCTTCCCGCGGTAGTACTTAGGTATATATTATATTATTTATCATTTTATTATTGTACTTTATAATTATGTAGAAATTACATAAAGTATTTTTATTTACATACTAATATACATATTTACTTTATTGGAACGCAATCTATTATGAATATTGTTATTATTTTAAAAATTTATCAAAATCTTCATCTTAATTATTTTTAATGTGTGTGTTAACAAAATTTTTATTTAGTTTAATTTTAAATGGCAATCATGTCTTTGGTGCTTTTTTTGCATTCCAGGGATCTGTCGAGCAATAGGGTGCGACTGAAAATCAGCGTTTTCTTCCTTGGGAGTAAACTTATTGCTGAGTTTTTCAAAGGGTTGTACACAATAAACAATAACTTAGTCTTATTAAATTGCTATCGCTAGCTTAGACGTATACAACAAAATAAGGCCCCCCAAGCGTAGAGCTAAGTTTCTTGAACTTCGTAGTTTCAAGGGTATTGATGTCACTTCCCTTAAATCCGACGCCTCTTCCATAGATTGGTCCCTTGTTCTGGGAAGTGAGTCCGTTGATGATAAGGTCCAGAACTTTAACACGATTGTCCTGAGCTTGTTTGACAAACATGCTCCTGTCAATAAGGTCAAAGTTAAACATCTCCCCGCTCCATGGCTTACTGATACCATTAAGGGTCTGATGGCTAAGAGAAACCGTGCTAAGACTAAATACAAAAAGGATCCGACCGACGAAAATCTCTTAGCATACAAAAGTCTTTGTAATCGCTGCTCTTGTCTGTGTCGAGATGCCAAACGCCGTCATATATTTGAATGTATCGAAAACTACGCCCCTGCACAAGTTTGGAAATTTCTGAAGACCCTTGGTATTGGTAAGTCCCAGGACCTGACGGTTGGTAACATCGACCTTATCGGTCTCAATCATTTTTTTGCTGTCCCCCCCCGTCCAGATGGATCCATCTGTCAAGGATGCCACACTCCGTAACTTGCTTTCTAGGACTGTCTCCTGCCACTCTTCTTTCAATCTGCGTCATATTGGAATCGCTGCAGTCAGGAAAGCAGTACTAGCAATCCCATCAAAAGCCGTCGGCGATGACAAAATCTACTCTCAAATGTTGACAAGTGTTCTTGGAGAATTTCTGCTGGTTATCACTCACATAATTAATGCTTCACTCTTTGACTGTCACTTCCCTAGTCAGTGGAAACGTGTTTTCGTGATCCCTTTGCCTAAAACATCCAACCCAACTTCCTACAAAGAATATCGTCCTATTTCTATCCTGCCCATCCTTTCCAAAGTCCTTGAATCCATTGTACACACTCAACTATCCACCTATCTTTCCTCCATGAATCTCCTTAATTCTTTCCAATCGGGTTTTAGGCCGGGTCACAGCACTACCACCGCTCTACTCAAAGTGACAGATGACATCCAACTTGCGATGGATCAGAAGAGGATGTCTGTGCTGGCACTGCTTGACTTCAGCAGCGCTTTCAACTGCGTGGATTTTGATATCCTGGTTGCGATCCTCCATTCACTTAATGTCTCCTCTCATGCCACCCGCTGGTTTGACTCCTATCTCAGAGATTGACAACAACGCATCAATTCTGAGGAAACATCCACCGATTGGTGCGATCTATTCACTGGGGTTCCTCAGGGTGGCATCCTTTCACCCCTTCTGTTCTCGGTTTTTATCAACTCAATCTCTGATGTACTTACTTCTTCATATCATCTTTACGCAGATGACCTCCAAATATACCGGCATTTCTCTCCGCGTGATGTCACTCCGGCTGTGGAGGCTCTGAATGCTGACCTCGAGAATATCAGGAAGTGGGCCCTCTCATATGGGCTTCTGGTCAACCCGAGAAAGTCGCAGGCCTTGATCTTGGGAACCCGATACTCTCTTAACCTGTTACAACTTCCAATCGCTCCTCTAATATTTGATGGAACCGTAATCAAATACAGCGATAAAGCTAAAAATCTCGGAGTTGTATTCGATAACATGCTGTCTTGGTTGCCCCATGTTTCCGAGGTCAGCAGACGAGTCTTTGCATCGTTTCACTCTCTTCGGAAATTACAATACTTCCTTCCACAGCATACTAAAGTCACTCTAGCCCAGTCCCTTCTACTTCCTTTAATTGATTATGCCGATGCTTGCTGGGTGAGTGGCGAACGAAGAACAACTGAATAAACTCGAACGACTTCAGAACCTCGGGATTCGGTTCGTCTTCGGGCTGCGCAAGTATGAATACGTCTGGCAGTATCGCAAGGAACTGGGTTGGCTCCCGATTCGTCTTCGCCGTGATTTCCACATATTGACTTTACTCTTTAACATCTTGAGAAACCCCAGATGTCCTTCCTACCTTCGTGAACGTTTTGAGTTCCTTTTCTCCAGAGGCGAAGAGCGGAGATCTCACACGGTGTCTCTTCTATGTATGCCGCAGCATAACACCGTCGCCTACGAGCACTCGTTCAGGCTGAGGGCCATTCGGCTGTGGAACGCACTTCCCTGCACTATAAGGGACAGTCCCACTCTTTTCTCTTTTAAGAATCGCTTGAAAGAGCACTTACTTTCTCTTTCATCATAGGTATGGTATATATAAGTATGTAATTGTATTTATCTATTTATTATTATTATTTGTTTATTTTTATTTTATCTACTATTTCTTTGATTATATATATTTTTATAGTAAGTATCCCATTTTAATGGTATTTGGTAAGTATTTAATTGCACTAGACTACCCTTTTCATTTTATATGTATCCTATCCAGATAGGTTTGCTGGAAGAAATCTCTGTTGAGAGATAAGCTCGCCTTTGCCTTTTAATTTCGTGTATAATTGTATTGTTGTAATGTTCTGTGCAATAAAGAATTGTGAATTGTGAAATTGTGAATTGTATACTAGTTATAAAAGTAGTTATAAAACTATAGTTGCTTATAAAGGCAATTGTTAAAATATTAAGGTCTATTTTTCTTACTTTTATTTTCAGTGCAGTTTTTTTTTGTTGTAATGTCATGTTACCATGTATTGTGTACAAAATTTTGAAATAAAGGTTTTTCTCTCTCTCTCCCTCACAGTATGGGCAATTTGACCTGAAAGCGACTGTATGAGTAATGTAATCCATCTGGTTTCCTAGTTAATAAATCTTTCGATCATCGCTAAGCACTTAATCGTAAAATTCGATAATCTACTTTGATTGATTAAAAGAAAATGATCGTCTAAAATTTTCTAAAAATAGCAAATCTTTTGGCTAAGATTTACATAACTTTGTTATAGACAGCGTATAACAGCAATGTTGCGAGTGTGATCATTATTTAACAACTTTCCCCTTTAGGTTTAGGATTTGAAGAGGTTTGTCTCCACGTACCCCGCGGTCAAAGTGATTTGGAAACGGACCCCACCGATTTGCAGCTGAAACCGAGACCCGTTTCCATCGAAAATTTTGAAACAATGTTTTTACCCACTGATCCTGGTATCAGCTACAACAAATTGAATATATTCATTTTGGAATCTGATACCGGTGTACCGAGACAAGAAATAAAGTATAATATTTTTGTTAACTGATTATCACACCGGAAAAAAACTGCTCTCATTGCATATCATGGCTATGTCCAATCTGTCATAAGATATGGTCTTATAATTTGGGGTAACGGAACCGAAATTAAAAGTCTTCATTGCCCAAAAAAAATGTGTGCCTATTTGTGTATGGCCCCGTTTGAGTCTTGTAAACAAATATTAAAAAAAAATAAACATATTAAGTATTAGTACAGATGTAGTGAATAATCCTTTCCTTTCGTATTTTCTGGGAAATGTTCGTTTTTGTCTTACTAAACGTCGTCGTCTTTGTCATTTGACATTGATAAATAAAGTATGCGATTTATTTGATACCTACACGTAATTTAATAATACAGTAATTCATAGACACATCGGCACCATTCGGGTGTTATCGTTGTTCCGAGTTTTGCCGATAGGAAAGGATTATTCACTACATCTGTACCATTCTTTATGTACTTGAGAAGTTTCTGAATTTGTTAAATAGAATCCTGAGCTTTTCATAAAAGCACAAGAATATTTTTTGAGGAACACAAGAAACTTGCCTTCAATCACATACCGAGAACAACACTTTTTCTAAAAATGTGTTCTGCAATGCGTGTATTAGTTTATAACAAATTACGTACGTACGTTCAACTGCTTTAGAAGTAAATTATTCAATTGACTTCTGCAAAACTGTTTTTACTCTGTTGGCGAATTTATTAACCATAAATGTACATAAGATTGATCTTGCCCAATTGCCTTTGGCTTACATTATCAGTATTATTTATCTACATTCAATCAACACGATAAGAACAATTTGTTACTACTACTAATACTGATAATGTACTTAATAATGACGGCAAAAAATGTCAAAAAATTGCATTCTAATACAATTTAATAGCTGAATGCGTTTTTTAATTTTCTTTATGAACTTTATACTCAAGCTGTTCATTGCAATTTTTACTTTATTTCTTATTTCATTTTATCTAATTTCCCAAACGAACAGAAAGCGATCAAGAAGAAGGAATACTGATATGGTTCTTGCATAAAAATTAAAAACGTAGTGTTCGAAATTATAGAAAGGGAAATAATAAAATGACCGAATAAAAAACTAATTGAGCGAAGATTATGAACTGCGGAAAATACGGAATTGCGCTAGTAAATTACTGATTTGCGCGACTAAATTATTGAATGGTTTAACTACCACTTATTGGCAAAGTAAAGCCTGTCTGGGCGAAGTGGTGGATCAGGGTAGGTGAAGGATAAGTATCCTTCGTGTTAGGTGTAAATCCAACGCTCGTTTTGTATTTTATGTAACTCGTGGTTTCAAGTTGCGGTTTTTTGATTTCTAGTCGCGCAATTCAGTAATTTTGTCAGTGTAAGGCGGTATTTCTAGTCGCATTGTCGATATTCTGTAATTCAGTCAGGCAAAACCAGAATTTTTGCCAAGCAATAACTGGATTTACAGTTTAAATAGAGTGATTTTATAATCAGTGGTTTTTATAAATTTATAAAAATCACACAATTTACGCACTGTTCTACCACATCAACTGATGTAACAGCCATGTTATGACTTTATTTTAATACGGTTGTGTCCAAATTTCATCCACCTGATCTAACACCCCTCCATCAACCCGCACTGCTGCATTGACATATCATTTTTAACATTTCCATACAGGCAAATACATTGCTTCTGGCCCCACACTAGGATACCCTGTGTAGTGAGGACCAGAAACAGCGACGTCACACACATATTAACATCCAAGACCTGGTGATATATATTTTTCTTTCGGGACCCCTCGCATGGTAGACAGAGCCACAACCGCTGCACCACAGAGGTCGTCGATGCAATGCATAATGTTTTCATTATAATATGTGTTCGTTTGGGAAATTAGATAAAAAAACATTAAAAACACAAAGCGTCACGCCTTTTTTCATACGGGTTAGCAGAGGCACAATTGTGCCAACTTTCAGACTGTTATTCAATACTCTATTTTTGGGTGACAGGGAGCTAGCCCATCGCCGCATCTATCGAGTGATTAAGGTTTCCTCACGATGATTTCCAAAGAAAATCTGTTTATTTCTTACACTTTATTTCATATAAATATAAATGAATATATTTAATTTGGTGTAGCCACCGATACAGGGATCAGTGGGTAAACCATTTATTTTTATTTTTGATGGAAATGGATCGCGGTATCAGTGACTGTAAATCAGCGGGATCCGTTTCCAAATCAAAATGATCCCGAGATCCGTGGACACAAACCCTTTTAATGGTGGTTTTTTTATATACGTTGGTAAAGAAGTTATTTGAAAATTCTGAAGTTGTTGTTAATTATGTGTGTTATTATTGTAAGGAACGCGACTAATGATAATTATTTGATTAAAGTGACCTTACGTATGACTCGTGATGCAAAGTAGGTAATAAGATAAATATTTACGTAAGTTTTTCAGCATGTACATAGGACAGAGGAATCGAACATCGTAATGCAACCTAGAAATGTTTATTTATACTTATCAATTCTATTTACATCATTTTGTTATTTAATTTTTTATAAAACACTTACAGGGTAACTTAAATCAACATTACTCACACTTACTAATAAGTTAATCAATTCACTTTTGGATATTGCACTTTTCATCATTTGTTTTCAATTTTATAAGTACACATATGCCAATTATTTTGCTATTGTTTTTCATTAATAACAAAAGTATTTACAACTGAATTCCATCAGATCATCGCGTGTTCTCGACTAAGTTCATCCGGTACTTATTCAAAACAGAGAAACTATAAACTAGTTAACTATCGAAATTATCGACAATATCACAAGGTTAGCTGAACGCTCAATCTCTATGTCTATGACAGTCTACAGACAAACAAACTGAGTGCTTAGGAAGTATCACACATATCAGAGGAGTCGACTGGTCTGCAACGCTTATATCACAAGGGCAATCGGTCGGCGTAGGTCGCAAATGATCGACTAGATGCGGCTACATGGCCGTCCACTGATCAGCCCATCCTCATGATTTTGCGGCGACGCAACAGCCGCTCCATTGCGTAGAACACGCGATCTGACCCTCAGTAGGGGCACACCACGCCCCCGGCCCCAGGAAACGCTATGGAGTCGGGATAGTGCGCCCGGCAGATCTCCTTGTAGCTCTTGCCGGAGCGAGGCGAACTCTGCACCTCGCGCTGTCGGTAGCCGTAGTCGCTGTTGCCGTAGCCGTTGTTACCGTAACCACTGTAACCGTACGAGCGTCTGCCGTTGCCGTTGATGGCGTCGTAGATCGCGTCGAAGAACGGCTTGGCTTCGATGCAGCCAGCGAGCAGCGTCACGAGCAACAGGAACTTCATGGTGCCAGACATCGCGGAAGGGCTGGCGTATCAATTGTGGTAATTCAGTTGGCGGTCAATGCGGAATCGGCGCGTCCCGGTCGGAAGTATATGCGCAGACGTCGGCTCGAGAATGATGCCGGCTGCTCCAGCGCCACGCTTATATAGCGGCCTCGTGCACCATCCGACAAATAGCGCGCGACGCGTGCGCCCCGGGTTCACGGCCTGTTCCCGGGAATAACATTGAAATGCTGATTCAATTTCAAAACATTGCAAGGATATTTTGCAATTATAGGCCTAGGCAAAAGCAAACAGGAAGCATTGCGTATAAGGTATCAGTAGACATATTGAGCTGCGCGGGTTGTTGTTGTAAACTGAAAGCAGCCCTAACCAGTTTTTAATAGAATGGTTGCCTAGTTTTTGGTGCAAGAGACCAATGTTTCACAACTTTATGATACAGTTTACCGATAGTCGGTATTATGGTCCCCTGCCCAATGCAGACCGCTTGTACTATACGTAAATTCTCACTCTACAATGTAACTATTGCATTTCACTTCCTTAATGCCTTTACAGATCGTTGATGCAAAGCAGAATCAAGAAAAATAAAAAATAAAATCTTTTAGTTTGAAAATTGATGCCCAAGTAGGCTAAGTAGTTTGTCGAAGTGTTTGCAAATAGAACATACAATACACACATAAATGATAAACAAAAAATAAGCAGATATTTACAATGACTCTCTTAAGCAAACTGAAATAAATCAACTATTTTACTATATCAGAAGGATTTCAGGTTTGCAAACGCAATTTCACCAAGCTAAACTTTCATAAAGCCATAAAACAATCGTATTGTGGTATTTTGGTTCAACGAAGATGGATCATGCAAACTCCTTGTTGCGAATTGTATTCGAAATAATGCCCCTCATGGAAAGCAACGTCCTATTTTGCCCCAATTTGGAGAGCAACTCAAACTCACATATTGTATTGTAAGTAGGCAGAAATAATGCACTTTTACAAGTCAAACACTTATACATGGAGCAAAATAAAAAATAAACCAAATATGATCAACTGATTATGGTTTGAGTTTGATAAATGAAATTTCCCTTTCAAGTAGAGATTCACAGGACAGGAAAAGGGAACTCCATTAACTCTCCCAGTGCTTCGGTTATACGCCCCTCAGGGAAGATAGCACCAAGGAACTCTACGGGGAAATCATTTTTAAAATTTTGGACATTTTTTTTATATGCCACAATGTACAATATAGAAACAATCTAATCTTATAACATCGTATCTATCTGCAGTTTCTTTTCCCTAACGTGACATCACGTTACACAATAGAGCTCATGTAACATTCCACCGGCGGGCAATGTTAAGGTAAAGCCGGCAGGTTCGCGAGCGAGCGTTCAACTCTGACCGTGAATGCATTCCTTGACTTTTCAACGACGGAGGTGAAGTGGCGACTGGAGATGATCCGCTTAGAGTTCGCTCGAAGCACCTTACACAGGTTTTTCGGGCGACCACATTTTCACGAGGGCATGCACAGGTGACTTCTAATAATTTGAACAAAAAGTAAAACTTTAGATTAAATCGACTTCGTCTTACCACAAACACATAAACTACCGTTCAACACTCGTTTAAAGACAAAAATGTATAGGATTTGACTTTTTTAATATTTTTTGTTACTACAAAAATACACGGTTAGCAACCATTTAAGAGTAGAATTGAGTAGTTCCAGTGGCCATCTTTAGTCTTCATCATCACTTCCATTTCACCAGGTTCCAGTGGCCATCTTAAGTTTTAATCATGACTTCCATTTCACCAGGTCAAGCTTCCCGGGAGCTAGAGTTTCCAAATGCACGAGTTACTATACAAAATACCCAAATCGCTATAGGCATGTCATTATTATTTGAAGAGTTCCCTCTAGATCATATGCAATAAGACGAGCCTTCATTATTTAGCAACTGTATACCTCGCGCCACCAATTAAGAGCGCTGGGCGACGTTGGCGGGAATTCCTGCGCATATGTAGAGGTATTGAAAAGTGTCTACTGCACATTCAAGGCCACCGCTCATAACTCGTGGCGCGAGGTATAATAAAGTTATTATATCACAGCCTGTGGGATACCTGGTATTGAGCAGTTCTGGTGGCATCGGTGGTCTTCATCATCAGCTCAGCTTCACAAAATGATGCTTTACTATAAACAATTCAAAAATAGCTTCAAGTCCGCCTACAATATTAGAAGAGTTCCCCCGATTTCTTCAAGATCAGATCCTGGCCTGCTGTTTGTTAATGGGACCAATCGCAAGGTAAACCCTTTCAAACAAAAAAACAATTTTATCAATCGGTCCACCCGTCTTCGAGAAATCGCTGAACATCGATAATTGAAAACCCTCCTACTTTTTCAGCATACACACACGTCACGTCACGCCTTTCCTATAAAAAAGAAAGAGAAATATCCTCCGTACAATGGGGAAGTAAACTGACAAATTATTTCCACAAATTGGGCGCTAAAAGTTTGTAGATAATAAGCACAAAGCAAGTAAGTAAAGTTTCGTTAATCTGAGGTTATTTACAAATGAATCATGGAGCAAAAGTAAGAAAAGCAAATGTAAGAAACGTTCGTTCTTCAGTGGAATTAATGAGGAGTTTTCTGACAGTTAATTTTAAAAAAAACTGGGAGTTGTGACAGATGGCGTTGATTCCACATGGCTTTTATTTAATTGCTCTTTGACTTTGACGGAGAATACTCCGTCGACGTATTTGTGATCTGTGATCGACGTCATTCCGTTTCTCCTGCAGTTACCAGAATATTCTGTTCTTCTGTTCTATTCTGTGTCGTGATTATTACTATGACCCTGGCTGTTCTTTCGGACTTTTGTGGCTTCATGCCTCGATTGAGCTTCGCGTACACCCTGGACATTTGCTTGCCATCACGTTTTTCGACAATGAGAAAAGATTGCGGTTCTTGGTATGTGACAGACAGAAAACCCAATGCGAAACTTTTTGGGAAAAAACTATGGTTATTCAGAGGTATGTCGAGTTTTCTTTTACAACAATAACGCTCTTCGAGTTGTTTACACCGTGACAATAGACTAACGTTGGCCAATTTACAAAAATGGGTATTATTTTAAAAAAATATATCGGTCAAGTATGGATCGGACTCACAAACAAAGGAGTCCGTACCATCGTACAAGATAACGATAAAGAAGAAAAACCGGTCAAGTGCGAGTCTAAATCGCGCACGAAGTGTTCCGTACCACCGTTCAATGGAAGCGATGGTGTGGAGTGAATAGTTTGGATTTTACACAGCAAAATATTGTTTACAAAGTTATTGGTGCGGTTACTTTCACACTCCATGTACGTAACCAGGTGCATCCATAAGTTTGTATGTGGTATTGAAAGAATTGTTGTATGGGAGCCCCCTTAAATATTTCTTTTATCCTGTTTTTTAGTATTTGTTGTTATAGCGGCAACAGAAATACATAATCTGTGAGAATTTCAACTCTCTAGCTAGCTAGGTTCTTGAGATACAGCCTGGTCACAGACGGACGGACAGCGAAGTCTTAGTAATAGGATTCCGTTCTTACCCGTTGGGTACGGAACCCTAATAAAAGAGAGAATAAGATTATGTCCGAAGGTGGATTCGAATCCATAACCCAAAGATTGCGAAACCGATATCAAACAAACTGCGCCACCACAATCATGGGATAAGCCAGGAAATCTACGATCATATTTTAAAACACGTCTCCTGTACAGAGAGCCCTTAATTTATAAAATCTCGTGTAGTTTATTATGTGTTGCTGTAGCGGCAACAGAATACATATTGTGTGAAATAAGAATAATAATAATAATCTTTATTTCAGGTTAACAAAAACCTATATCTATAAATACCTTACAACTAGAGATACATAATTTATTATAAAAACACAAAATATGATATAGCCTAGAAAATTTCAACTCTCTACCTATTACGATCTATGAGATACAAACGACTGAAAGACGAATGGTTGGACAGCGGTGGCTTAGTAATAGGGGCCCGTTTGATACCTTTTGGGTACGAAAGCATAAGGAAACATGTCTCGTTAACGTCATCTAATTACAAATATGGAATTACTTTATTTTATTTTTATGAGCTGTCAGAAAACTGGCGATTGACAATATCCAGATATCCATAAAACCTCATATAAATGACTCTTTTTGTTGCTGTTTACAATGTTTATCAAATTACAAACCTCAGATGAATGAAACCCTTTGTCTTACAAACATACATTGCCCTCTACCGATGTTTTGAGGTGCCAAGCACCTGGTCAACGCTTAATTGTGTCTCTGAAAAAGGAGACTGATTTGCCCGGCAGTTTTATTCCGGTTAAAAGGATCGTGCAAGGATGATGACAATAACATATGGTGGATTCCACCTACTCGTACTGGTGGATTCTACCTACTCATAATGGTGGATGCTACCGGCATGGCTAATGTTGGAAATATTACCATATTTCATAGTTCATTAATTCCAAGAAACAATAGTGACCAACAGACAAAATATCAAGGTATGTCAAGTATCATTTGGGAGCTTGGAGGGTTTAACACTTGTTTAACAACGAAACTCAAACTAACACTTGTAGAGTTAGTTTAATTTTGTACACCTCCTCTCCTCACACCCACACTAACATTATGTACATATGTGTTTCTGCCGCCATATCTGCAAATACTGCTGATAGCCCAATATATAGGGGGTTTCAGCTTACATATTGTCGACCTCTGTGGCGCTGCAGTTGTTGGTCTGCCTTCTATGCGAGAGGTCCAGGGTTCGATCCCCGGCTCGGGATAAAGAAAAGAAACATCCCCAGGTTTAGGATGTTGATATGTGTGTGATGTCGCTGTTTCTGGTTCCCACGACACAGGGTATCCTAGTGTGGTGCGGTCAGAAGCAATGTATGTACCTGTACATAAATGTTTTTTTTTTTATGATATATTTATTAATTTCTACTAAATATTTTCCTTGTGAGACCCAAAATCTTCTAAATTTTCGGACTTTTTCCAGTTTTTCGCTCTTAACTCGGAAACCATTCAGAATAATAATTCAGTGACTTCTATTTTAATTAAGTATGTGCATTGTTGTACAAATTATGTCATATACCACAATGTGTCAAATACAATCAAGAAATATTTTCAAATATTAAACCCTTACCGAAGTGATCCATCCATTGTGTTTACCGCGCCACATTTGCTTATTGACCAGGGCGACGCGATACTACATCCCTATTGCATGTTTCAGAACACCGTCCAGGTCCAAAAGTTTTTTGGACAATCCCCGTACAAGGTTGTAAATACCAAATAATAAATGTCAGCTATATCTAGGTATGGCAAGGCAACTTCTACTTTGTCATCTCGTAGAGTAGTCCCTACTACATATTCTAGATTACCGTCTAGGTCTAAGTTTTTCGGGCGACACCCGTTCAAGGCTTTGAAAACCAACTTCGTTGAGTTGAATGTATGCTTAGGACTACTATTAATCATCTATTGCTAGCCATATCCAGTTCCGGCAAGGCCATTCCTGCTGAGTCTTCTAGTAGAGTAGGCTCTACTGCATGTTTCAGATCGCTTGCGTGGTTGAAGCAATAGACCATTAAAGATTTTGGAAGTGTTTCAGGACGAATCCTTCTTCGTAAATAAAGTTTTTTGGGAGTTTCAGCTTACACCCAAAGCCTCAACCAGGTTTATCGATCTGGAACATGCAGTAGGGACTACTCTACCAGAAAACACAGCAGGAGTGGCCTTGCCAGACCTGGATATAGTACTTAGTAGAAAATCAAGTTGGTATTCAAAGCAATTAACGGGTATTGCCCGAATAGCTTTTAGACCTGGACATTGTTCTGGAATATGCTGTAGGAATGTTGTATCGCGTCGCGCTATTCACTATGCGGATGTGGCGCGGTACACACAGTGGATTGAACACTTACCGATTACTTTACTGACAATCCGTCTTGATGGTGTTTGACCCATTTTACCGTTGATCTTACAGTAAAATCAACAGTAAAATGGGTCAAACACCTTAAGTAAAATACTTTAAGAGAGCACACTCTTAAAGTATTGATGTTACAGTAAAGATGTATAAGACATTATTGGTCCAAAATTGAATATACTTAATTCGTACAGAAGTAACTGTCTTGTTATTTTGATGGTTTTCGAGTTATCAGCCAAAAACTGGGAAAATCCAAACATTTTGAGGTTTATGGGCTACCAAAAGTTATCCCTCCCACTTTCCAGGTTGCAAACCTAGGTTTGGCATATCAACATGATACCAAAAGATCCTAGAAAAAATACTTTTATAAAAATTAAAGTAAGCTGTATCACTTTTGGATTCTCTATATATTTGGGCTATGAGGATAAATCCAATAAAGTCTTACAACTTTTAAGTTATTTAACTAAATATTGAGATATTAAAAACATTCTGCTCATGTTATCGCCATTCAAAACACGAGTTTCACACGTGGCTATCAAAAACTTTTCTAATGTAATTCCCTAAAATAATGTGCTATCCTATCCCATTGCACCGGCACGTGCGCAACCGCACCTCTGATGTACTCGCAGTTTATAGTAGGCAGGTATATTGGATTGGCGTCGTTTCGCTTCGGGACTTTACTCCACTGCGGAGATTGGGCAAAAGTAAGTAAGTAGAGCCAGTTCACACTATCTCGGACCGATTTGCATATTAACATATGTATTTCAATAGTGTTGTTTACATCAGGTGACTTGATTAAACTGTGACACATCTGACACATTTATATGCATCATAAAGCCTTGCCGGATTCAGCAAAACAGTCGGTCCAACACAGTGTGAACTGGCTCTAGGAAGACTCTTAAACTTGTCAGGGGTTCGCAAAAAATCATTCTCTATATTTTACTCATCATGTGACGTTACTTCAGTAAATAACCTATAATAGTATATTTTGCAATTAGTGAATAAAGGACGGATTTAAAGCGGCCATAGATGAATCACGAGCAAGTAAAGGACTCTAACGACTGAATCACAAATTCATGACGATCGAATCGCCCTTTCCTTCATAAACTCAGGTATTAACACATCTTCTTCATCACTTGAATACATTTAGAATCGATTTATTATTAAGTTACACTAAACTTTGTGTTCGTTCAACTTATTAAAAATAGCGCCAATTTACTAATGACAGCAAAGAAAAGAATACAAACAAAACAGTTTTTATTCTAATGCTAAACTTCTTGTCGAAAATGTCGACTAATAAAATCTCGAGGAGTTATTTACACAAGGAGTTTGTATGTCGAGTATTCTTTGCACAAGAAGTTTGTATCAAGTATGTTTTGAGCAAGGAGGTTGTATAAATAGTATTTAGATGGAGGTCGAACATATTGGTGTATTCCAAATTCATTCACCAAAATATTGATTAATAAGCTTTTTAGAGGGGAAATGGTATTACAGATTTATTTCATATTTGGATATACAGTGGTTGAGCAAATAAACGTTCTTGAAAATGAGCCGTGTCACTGTCTGATGAGGACATGAGGACATTATAAACGAACAAGTAGGTAGTTTACAATATTACATATAATTATTCTTTATCTTTATTTCATCATCTAATATTTTTTCTATGAAGTTTTAAGAGATATTATTCTTGTCTTGATATTAAATGGTTTTGAAATTTTAGAAAAGGTACACGACGACGGCGACGGTCAGATATTCATCAAAACCCGCATTGAATCTTTGCAATAAATCCATCCACGTATATAATTGTAGGTCGTTGCTTTAATAAAATAATAAAATCAAAGGAATCTATTTAATAGTCTTATTGCCCGCTATGTTAAAGTTGAATAACATTCAATGTGTCGACGATTATTTACTACTCGTATAGTTGTTGGCAGACACAAAACGTTTGCCTATTCTACGGCGTTAGGATAAACGGATACTTAATTAGAAAGACAAAACTTCCACACTTACCTGCGAGTTTCTCGTAACTAATTCTCGGTGCTAAACCTAAAAGATAAAAGAAAAGATAAAAACCTTAAATAATAACTGTAATTCTTGTTTTATATCAATCGACTCTATAAGCAATTTAATGATTGCGTTTCCGCGTTGGCGCTACCAATACGCTTGATCGACATATTGCAAACTGTGCGACAATTTATCAAACCGAATGCTAACGATCGTGTCACTTGAGCAACCGTTGCAGTACACATAAACATATCAATCAGAACTCAAAATAATTGCTGCTTGCAGCCTAGCGTGCCCAGCCTTCGACGTACCTTGAGCCCATCACCATTAGTGAGAACTGCGGCCTATTGACAACCGCTTATCTACATATGTACTGTTAACAACAACATAACATACCGTCGCGCCATATCCCATACGGGGTGGCAGAGGCACAATTGTGCCCACTTTTAGCCAGTTATTAATTTTTCCATTTTGCGTGACATAGGGTTAGCCCATCACCGCAGCTATGGAGCAATGAAGGTTTCCTCACGATATTTTCTTTAACCGTTAGAACGTATAATGTACTTAATAGTTACTTAGGTATCTCATTGGTCCATGGTCTGGTACTGTTATTGTATTATACTCGTAATATAAATTTATGAATAAGCCGCCATATATGCACAAGAGGATCAAGAGGTATTCTAAGAGGTGTTCAAATCATCATCATCTTTCGCACTGAGCAATTGAGAGCACAGAGCATTGCTGCCTTACAGACAGACCTATTTTCGTTCGAATCATATGTTCGTCAAAATTATTAACAAATATATTGGAAACTCAATCCGCGAGCATCAATTGGCAGAATGCTCTTTCTATTTTAAAAATCTCTCAATTGTTTTTCACAAAAATTCTCACCCTATACATTATCCATCAATTCAATAATTCTTTTACTGAAATAATTGGTTTTGATGTGACTGTAATTCTACATATTTAACTAAAATCTTCGTTGATCCTCACTAGGACAAACCGAATAAAAGTTTAGGAACGGAGGATGTTTTGTTGATAATATTTATTTTTAATATTGCACAAAAATTACACATTTATTTTTAAATTGTGTAGCAAGTTCCAATAAGTTCTAAAATGATACAGTTCCTCTGAGACTTTTGAGTTCTCATTAGAATTCAGAAGGTTCAGATTAACAGAACCAAATCATTAGGTCTCACGTGAAAATTGGCGTGCCCCATGTTCCATTTTAGGTACTTTCTTATTTTTGGTCTATATTAATGATTTGCCTTGCATGATACAGAATTTGTCAAATATTGATTCATCTCTTATATTTAAAGTAGATCGAAATGTACAGAACTATGACGAAGTAATTAACGCTCTTGGACAACTTCATAATTGGTTTACTGTTAACAATCTAGAGAATATTTAAATATATATATATATATATATAAAATTTACTCTGCCTAATGTTAATTCCTTAAAAGAATATGTCATAGGAAATAATGAAAAGTTGGAGTTTACTGGTAGCACAGTTTGTCTGGGGATAACACTTGTCTTGAAACAACAATGTAGCCCTCACATTACATCTTTATCGGGAAAACTAATTTAGCTGCAGATGCTTGCTTGACAAGCATACTTGCTTGTCAAGCAAGCATAGGAGATCAAAAATGTATAATGTCTTGCCCGCATTAAAAGAGTCAAAAAAGTGTAATAATATCCCAATATTAAATAATATTAATTACCATCAAAACATGCAGGCATGGCAAAGAACTTGTATTAGAATTATTCCTTAATCATTCTGACACCGATGTTATTGTGTGAAAATATAATGTATTTTAACATAAATAATTACAAAATTGTCAGTTGTTACAATAGAAAGACTGATGATGTTTCTTTAATCTAATTAAAAAATAATATTAAGGTGAAAAAACAGAAATATATTCTTGCACTAACTGTAGAAAGACAAATAGAGGTATCCTGTGTTGAGTTAGATAGACATAATATATAATAATAATATTACCTTGGACACTATTTACACACATTGATCTAGCCCCAAACTAGAATTCCCTGTATCTTGGGTACTAGACAACGATACACATACTTATATAGATTAATATTATACTTAAATAGGGTTAATTAATATTATATTATACAACCATGACTAGGGTACAAACATCCGTTCTCATCAAACAAATATTGGCCCCCACCAGGACTCGAACCCGGGACCCTTGGCTTCGTAGGCAGGGTCACTGCCGACTCGGCTATTCGGGTTGTCATTATATTATTGTTTGTGCCTACAGACCTCCGAAGGATGAAAAAGGCCATGGAAATTTGAAATATTTTAGAAAATTATGGAGGAAGCCCTCACTATAAACCTATTATATCTTTGATAGAAAATTACATGACTATGTTAAAAATAATACAAAGCTTTAAATTGGGTTTGTATAACTGCAAAATCTTTAGACATTATTAGAAAAATAAAAAATTCTAATAATAGTATGATAACGGTTTGGCAAATAATACCGTGAAACTGGCAAAGTTATACCAAGGGACAATGATTTCTGCAAAAAGATAAGTGATGATTTCTTTAAATCTAACGCTGAGGTAGCTCATTCTTCACCAATGTACCCATGTTACTCACAACAGAGCGTCTAATTTCGTCTTCATATGAAGCAGAGACTTTGTTGAAAAAACAGCACTAGCATCAGTATTGTAGATTTTAAATTTCATCATGTATATCCCCAGGACATTACTATAGACTAGCTAAAGTTAGAACATCATTTGTGGGTGTAAGTTTACAACAATAATAATAATAATAATAATAATAATAATAAAGCCTTTTATTAATGTTTCATATCAAGCAACAATGTTCTAATTAAGTACATTCCAAATTAATTAAAATATATTATACAATTTTTGTACATTAAATATAGATAAATAGCCTATACAAAATATTGTTTGAATTGAAATGTATGTCATGCAAAAATAAAATAAAATAAAACAAGATTCGAATAAAAAATTAAGAAATACCTACACAAAATTACAAACACACGCAAAATTAATGGCACTCACATTTTGCGTGACAGGGGGCTAGCCCATCGCCGCAGCTATGGAGTAATTAAGCTTTCCTCACGATATTTCCATCACCGTCAGAACATAAAACATTTTTATACAGGCACATACATTGCTTCTGACCCCCACTAGGATGCCCTGTGTCGTGGGAACCAGAAACAGCGACGTCACACATAAACATACAAACATCCAAGACCAGGGTTTTTTTTTCTTTTATACCCAGCTGGGATCGAACCCGAGACCTCTCCCACGGTAGGCAGAACCACAACCGCAGTGCCACAGAGAACGTCCATAAAATGGCATTAGGCTAAATTGCTTAACTCATTGGGTCAGCACCGGGATTCGAATCTGCATCTCTTGCGTGAGAAACAATCTTCTCGCAATCACATCACATTTTTATGTTTAGTAGATAGTTTTCCTACACGAGGCGCATTAATTTACAATGTCTGAAAATTTCATATTTTAAAGCAATTCCATTATTTATGTGTAAATGGAATCATGCAGCAACATTGTTGGCATCTTAAGTAAAAACATTACCCGAAATAACAATTAACCTGCAGCTAACTGGGCTAATACTTATGTTAATCTAGCTACTCATGTTAATACCTTATGTTAATTTCATATCAATATCGCGAAATATCACGTTGGGAGGCGCTACCTCGTCCGTGTAAAGGTCCCCGTTACTCCAGGCGAAAAGACCCGTAGTGTGAGAGGGACAGAATCGGAAAAAAAATAAAAAACGTAGCGCTAAACCACAGATAAATTGTTTAAAAATAAACTACGCTATTTTGTTAAAAAGTGTTGTAAGGAGATTTTGTGAATACATGATATCTACATTTTGAACGCAGTTCCACAATGAAATTAGTTAGGATTTCAGAATTACAGGAAAAAATAAAACAATTTAGAGGTGTTTTCGTAATTAAATTCCATCGAGAAAATTTCATCCAATCGCGTTTCCCTTTAGCGAAAATCTTAATCAAATACTCAATAAACGTTAACCCAAAAATCTAATCTGTAGATGACTTCTTGGTGGAGTAAATGGATTCGAAGAAAACCCCTTTTTTTTCGTATCACCAAACAATATTTTTTTATGCTACAATTGCGGACCGGAGGTAATATCTGGCGAGTGGCATTTTATATGCCCTTTGTGCACTTGTAGCATAAAAAGTTATTGTTAAGTTACAGATACCCAATTTCACGAGCGAGCGACGTGAGCGATTATGTAAGTCAACACGAGTCGGAAACCATTTTACGCACGTGTATCAATCATACAATGTGTAACTGTGTACAACACAAGACAAAACAAGAAAATAGTAACTGGCTAGCTTATTTTAAATACATGCGCGCTCAACATTTATTGATCAAGTATTTGAGCCATTACAGCGAATCAAAGCGTCACAGATAATAAGAAAATTATATAGGTATTAGAACAATTCATCATTCAGTTAGAAATATTAGTCCTATTAAATAACAGATATCACATAATATCAAGTTCAATTCACATCAACTCAAATTCAGTTACCTCACCAAATAACATATCTATTGTCCGCGCCACTTCTAATGTTCTGCGACGGAAAGTGGAACTAAATATGTTAATCCCACTGCCCCATGACGACACGGTAGCGCCGCGGCTATCGGAGTTGAGTGGTGGCGGGGACTCTACTACATGCTACTACTGCGCATGTGCAAACAGCTGCCACGTCGTATCGTAAAAAGGCACCAACAAAATAAACGTTCAAAAAAATTAAATTTATTGATCAAAATCTAAATCTAAAGTAATTAATAACGCGTTTAATTAACTATTCGTTTTATTATACCTTTTATATTAATGTCAATCTGCGCTTGACTGGATTAGATAAACTACCATTCTACTAGATAATACTAGGTATAAATTGAAATGTGGGCAACTAATTCATCATTTAGTTGAGATAGTTGAAGCGCTTGATTACTAATATTTATCTGGTGGCCAAAATGATTTTATTTAACTTGAGTATTTTACCTTTGGACCTATTAACGCGGCCAGCGTCAGGGATTATTACATACTCCGTTACAAAGATTACAAAGTTTATGAGATCAAAAGCGGTGAGGCAGATGTGTCGGATCTTGCCAGATATCTGGCGCAGGAAAATGAAGTAAGTCATACTCATTTTGTCCTCATATCAAGATATGGTCACAGCGAGTTTATCTGTCAGTTATTTACACACTGAATTTCATAATAAACTCTACGTCACAATATTCTGTAACAAATAACACAAAAAACATAATACTTCGACACAAAAATAGCGATGTACCTATAATTACTTTGAAGTGTCTTTATTATTCCTTCGTCTGGGTGAATACCGTATTCATTGGATACCATTCTCAACTAAAAATACATTAGATACCATTCTCAGCGAAAAATTATTATGAATGATAGAAATATTCAAGTTCGTTCTTTCTTAGGAATTTAGTCGCGATGAAGAATCGCCCAGTATCGTAGTGGACGCTTCCCGCTCGAAGTTGGATGTCCTCTTATCTCCGAGAGCTCTGGACCTCTTCCAGAAAACGTTGAAGGAGAGGAAGCTGGCTGCCACACTCATTTACAACAATTACTCACAGTATGTAACTACCAAATATCTGTTAGTTTTTCGGTACAATAAAATTATCGGGAATTATTGAAAGAGAAAAATATACTCCCTGAAAACATGTGAATTTTTTGACCGCCAACTACGACGTCAATGATGTAAGTGAAAATCCTAAATGCTTCATTTGAAATTCAAGGGAAAACTTGTCACCGTAACGAACCCTTAACTTCTTGTACTTTAACAGATCTACAATTATCTTCGTAACGTCAGCAAAACCTACCCGGAGTCCTCCGAGATTATCGTGGGCGGGAAAAGTTACGAAGGCCGCGACATTCTTGGACTTCGTATCAACATAGACAAATATAATAAAACCGCCAAACCAGCCATCTTTATTGAATCAGGTAGACGCAGCTAACGCTGCATGCTCGCAAGATGATATTCTCACAGCCACGGTCAGCAAAACACGTGGACTTATAAGCACTATCACTATTCAGTAAAAGTATTAGATGGACCCATGACAGTGAGAACTGTTTTCATGATTCCTTTAGTCACACATATATTAACAACTCATTTAAACAATACTTACAATCAAAATACTATTCACACACCCTTCGTCAAAATATATTTAAATATTATTTAGAAAGTATAAAACGTCACACATACATAGCTAACATAGCTAACATAGCATTATTCTCTCACAAAGGTATCCACGCTCGAGAATGGATCACTACGACAGCGACTACGATATACCTACTTCATCAACCAGCTGTTCACAAGTAATGATGCCAATATAACCGTTTTAAAAGACACCTTTGATTGGCACATCTTTCCAACAATAAACCCAGATGGCTACCATTATAGTTTCACTGTGGTGAGTTTTGAAATTTTGGACGTTTCTAATGAATGACAAGATAACCCAAAACTGTTAACAAGAAGCAGCAGTCTTTTAGTTATTGTTTCTTCTTTATACATTAGGACCGCATGTGGAGGAAAACCAGGTCAAGATCAATGAACGGGTGTTTCGGTGCCGACCCTAACCGCAACTGGGACCATAACTGGAACAGTAAGAAATTGATAAAGTTAAGCACATACCGGTGAAACGGAAGGTGCAATATAACACGCAAAGGAATCTGCCACCTTCATTGCTGCAATGTGTCATGAAAGATATCACTTTGTAACACATTCCCATAGCCCTCATATGATCGTATAACTTTCAGCAGCGACCTCATCCAGCAAACCATGCAGCTACGAGCTCTACGCTGGATCAAAGCCTTTCTCGGAGATTGATACGAGAAGCCTCTCGGAGTACATCTCGAGAATCGATAATCTCCTCGGCTACATCGGCTTCCACTCAGATGCTCAAATGCTGCTGCTGCCATACTCCGACTCTACTGAACATGAAGATAACTTGTCGTGTAACGGTATGAACCTAACCAGAACCTAACAAGAAACAACAACCAGGATAAAATTTAGAAATGACAGTTTATTATGTGTATATACAATGACTATTTAGAAAAATGATAGGAAGATGAGGGTGGATGAAGTGAGACAGGTTTTATAAAAAATACAGGTATCCAGATAAAAAAAAAGGAAGCGGAGGACACGGAGAGTAGGAGGCCGAAGAAGCAGCAGATGTCTGGCGAGCCGGTCAGTGGAGGCACTGGTGGGCGATATAACAGTTGCAGTTGGAGAGCGTGGCCGGCGGCCAATCGGTCATCAGTGTCCTGGAGACACCGACGGGCAGAAGAAGTAGTGGCCCTGGTAGTGAAGCGCCGGCCAAGGTAGAGGTCCGCAAAGTGTCGGCCAGAAGTCACCGACGGGCAGGTGAAGTAGAGACCCACGAAGCGCCGGCCAGGGTAGAGGCCCGCCAAGTGTCGGCCATGAGTCTACGACGGACGACCCAAGTGAGGTGGGACGCACCAGAGGAGCCTCTCCTTCCTGAAGGGATCGAATAGGATGCACAGTAAAAGTCACTTCTTATAGCAGATTCTTCAAGGTTCTTCCCTGGCCTCTTATTATCTCTCTGGTTGGAAAGCTGTAGAAGACAGGAGGCGTAGCAGCAGAGGCTCGCAGGATCCCGGGGCAGTGCGGCCCCAGGATAAGGCCTTTAGGTGATGCTTCTTGATCAAAAGCTGAAGTGAGACTCCCGAATTTCAGAAATGTTTCGCTCTTATACCCTTTTTGGAGAGTTCTAAAAATTATTTAAATTAAAAGCAATTTTTGTGAATGGCCAAGAGGGAAAAAGTATTTTTGTAAAAGTATTGAAGCAAACATATCAGACCGCTAACGAGTTTGAATGGACATTGCCATGACAACCAGATAAACAACAACATAGCAATATGTCAGATTTTGGTTTCAGGCTCGTAATAAAGAAATCAACAAGATCACATAGCCAAAATTACATAACAGCGATAGATAAAAAGGTAGCGCACCAGCGCGCACGAAGCCCGAGATTGCAGAGTTTCGGAGAAAGCCAAATACAAGATCACCAAAGGTAAACCCCTTCGCTATCGATTTAGAAGTGCTGATAGTGTGAAAATACGAAGTGAAAATGATTTGTTATTGTGTTCTTATGTTTTAAAACGTTACAGGGACCCATGAAAATAAAAGTGATACAAAATATCCAGCTGTACAGCTCAGCAAGTATCCAGCTGAACAGACTGGAAAATGGCATGTAAGTAGCATAACACTACATTTTCCCCCCGACCCTGGAAAAATTTTTGACTCAGCAAAAATTTTGATATGTACATTTTTTTAAATAAACCATAAAAACACAGCTTTGCAGAAACAGACATCACCAGGCAAAATCAGATATACCATCTCTTACATTCATCATCTTCATTCAGGTAAGGGTGGAGTTCACATTCAATGACTACCACTCTAAAAGTGTGTTTTCAAAAGGACATTCAGGCTTACTTAAGGAGTTGTCATCCGCTCCTGCGTGGAAAAAAAAATAAGTGGAGGTAAAGAGAAACAAATTAATCCTAAGGCAGCTTTAGTCGCTTCGCCTTAAGAAAAGATTAAGAACGGCCAGAGCGGTAGAGCTCGAAGCCAGAGATCAGCAACATCACCAACGAGATGTGTCTGAAATAAAGATAAAAAAAAATAGGTGAAGACTAACCAACGAAAATTCGTGGTCCTAAAGTAAAATGTGTTGAAGAACACTGGATTAAAGGAAGAAATAAATATAATAAGGTGAAAATGATGATGAAATTTATACATATATACAAATTAACAGTTAATAGAAGTTAAGAAAATTTAAGATTTAATGTCTTTAATGTGCCACTTGCCTCTAACTCCGTTAGGGTCTTCTAGAATGTATACTAATGGTGAAAGTTTGGTTATTATTTTACACTTAATGAATTTAGGGGCCAGTTTAGCATTAAAGTATGCGCCAGCATTGCTTAAAACATGGTTTTTACGCCAAACAGTATCTCCCACATTAAATTCTTTAAAAGACCGGCGAAGATCATAGCGAGCGCTATTTTTAGCGTGAGCTATGTGAAGTTTAGTTTGAACTCTGTGAAAGATAGATGAGAGGAGACCAGCATTAGACGCGTAAATATCACGAGGCATAAATATCAATTCCTCGAGATTCGGAGTTGGAGTATAGAAGGAACCATAAGGTATTGTTTCCCTACCAAAGACTAAAAAGTTTGGAGTAAAGCCAGTAGCAACGTTTGTAGCGCTGTTCATTGCAAACTGAATCTTAGTAAGATGGTTGTCCCAGGATCTATGATCGTCTCCTACTAGAGATGCTAGAGCTGTAATAATCGTACTATTAAATTTCTCTGTAGGATTAACCTGAGGAAAATATAAAGCTGTGTGAAAAATACAAGGAATGTTATAAGAATTTAAGAATGAGTGGAATTCTCGCGACTGAAATTGAACAGCGTTGTCCATTATTATAGTTTGGGGAATGCCATGAACTAGAAACACTGAATTTTCTAAGACATTAATGATATTAGCTGAAGTAGCACGTTTAAGGGGAAAAATCATAGTATATTTAGTAAAATTGCAGTTAATTACCAGAACATACTGATTTCTTCTCCGGGTTATAGGCAATGGACCCATAAGATCTAAGGATATAGTTTGAAAAGGTCTGGAGCAAAGTTTAGGTTTACCCATAAGACCATAGGGAGAATGATTAGGGTGTTTGTAGGTTAAGCAGGTTTCACAAGTCGAGATTAAATTGGCAATGTCCTTAAACATACCAGGCCAATAGTATTTTAAAGATATTTTCTTGAATGTCTTAAAGATACCAAGGTGGAGTTCTGAAGGGGAACCATGACTAACTTCAATAAGTGCATGTCTATCTTGTGGCAGTGGAACTTCTATCCAAATAAAGTCATCGTTTAGACGATCGGGAGAATGGATGCAGCAGTAAAGTTTGTTATCCCTGATAGTGTAGTTGGGCCCCACGTTGGGCGCCAAAATGTCGTGTAACGATATGAACCTAACCAGAACCTAACAAGAAATAACAACCAGGATAAAATTTAGAAATGACAGTTTATTATGTGTATATACAATGACTATTTAGAAAAATGATAGGAAGATGAGGGTGGATGAAGTGAGACAGGTTTTATAAAAAATACAGGTATCCAGATAAAAAAAAAGGAAGCGGAGGACACGGAGAGTAGGAGGCCGATGAAGCAGCAGACGTCTGGCGAGCCGGTCAGTGGAGGCACTAGTGGGCGATGTAACAGTTGCAGTTGGAGAGCGTGGCCGGCGGCCAATCGGTCATCAGTGTCCTGGAGACACCGACGGGCAGAAGAAGTAGTGGCCCTGGTAGTGAAGCGCCGGCCAAGGTAGAGGCCCGCAAAGTGTCGGCCAGAAGTCACCGACGGGCAGGTGAAGTAGAGACCCACGAAGCGCCGGCCAGGGTAGAGGCCCGCCAAGTGCCGGCCAGGAGTCTACGACGGACGACCCAAGTGAGGTGGGACGCACCAGAGGAGCCTCTCCTTCCAGAAGGGATCAAATAGGATGCACAGTAAAAGTCACTTCTTATAGCAGATTCTTCAAGGTTCTTCCCTGGCCTCTTATTATCTCTCTGGTTGGAAAGCTGTAGAAGACTGGAGGCGTAGCAGCAGAGGCTCGCAGGATCCCGGGGCAGTGCGGCCCCGGGATAAGGCCTTTAGGTGATGCTTCTTGATCAAAAGCTGAAGTGAGACTCCCGAATTTCAGAAATGTTCCGCTCTTATACCCTTTTTGGAGAGTTCTAAAAATTATTTAAATTAAAAGCAATTTTTGTGAATGGCCAAGAGGGAAAAAGTATTTTTGTAAAAGTATTGAAGCAAACATATCAGACCGCTAGCGAGTTTGAATGGACATTGCCATGACATCCAGATAAACAACAACATAGCAATATGTCAGATTTTGGTTTCAGGCTCGTAATAAAGAAATCAACAAGATCACATAGCCAAAATTACATAACAGCGATAGATAAAAAGGTAGCGCACCAGCGCGCACGAAGCCCGAGATTGCAGAGTTTCGGAGAAAGCCAAATACAAGGTCACCAAAGGTAAACCCCTTCGCTATCGATTTAGAAGTGCTGATAGTGTGAAAATACGAAGTGAAAATGATTTGTTCTTATGGTTTAAAACGTTACAGGGTTCTATGAAAATAAAGGTGATACAAAATATCCAGCTGTACAGCTCAGCAAGTATCCAGCTGAACAGACTGGAAAATGGCATGTAAGTAGCATAACACTACAAACTATGATGATTCGGTTAGTTACATACTTTTGAAATCATCTTTTATAAAATACAGACAGTAGCAGCTAGTGTATAAGTGTAGCTAATAGAAGTAATTTCAACTGACAACGTCAAAAAGAGGTTCTCTAATCGGTTGTATTATTTATGTTTGTAACCTCAAAATGTTGTTATATTGGACTTGGAATATGCACATTGGTTATAGTCGTCTTAAGATAACTTGAAATCGATGAATTTAAAACTGGAAAAAAGAGAAAATTCCCAATTACGCCAAACCCGGCTGATGAGGAAGAAATAGGGTCTGATATTCGTTTATATTTAAGTTTAAATTTTCGTTAAGTTAAAATTTTCTGTAAAAATAAACACATCTTTAGGTAACGTAACTTTTAGCCTCTTCTCTACATTGGACCACTGTGGAAGGAGCTGGGCCATTAATTACTTTATAACAAAGTTCAAAATAACTAAATTCAAAATACTTTTCACTTTAAACTAAATGTTAATTGTTATTCCTAAATTTTATATTTTATTCCTATAATTGGCGCAACACTTTGTGCTAGAAAGTGGAATATTACTGTAAAACTTGAATGTGTGTGCTGTTGGAGTGTCAATAAAACTGTGTACTATACAATAAAGGGTCGTAAGTCGTAAGGACGTAATAATTCATAAAGCCAAGAATGCCATATAAATAAAATAAAGAAAAAACATCCATACAAGCTGTGAAGAAGAAGAGAGAAGAGACCAGTAGAGGCCTTCCACCCTGAAGAATCCCCAAGAACAAATCAGAGCAAATACAGGAGCTAATAAGCATCCCCAACAAAAAGCAATTTGCTAGATTATTAATTCTTGATTCCATTTAAGTCGACTCTTTCGTCTTGCACAAAAGTGATGCAAGTGTTTCATCATGAGACATTAATAAGTACGGGATGTACACTTTGCATATTGTCATATTTTCAATAGTGCTGTTCACATGAGGTCACCCGATTAAACTGTGTCGGATCCGAAACATTTGTAGGCATCATAAAACCTTGCCGGATCCAGCAAAACTGTCGGTCCCACATAGTGTGAACTGGTTCCAATTCCTTAACGAAGACTCATAAACTTGTCAGGGGTTCCCAAAAATATGTTTGCAGATTTCCTTCATAGGTTTACTGACTCACTCTCTATACTTTACTCATCGTATGACGTTAATTCGGTAAAGAACCTATAAACAGGTTTATATCATAGTTTACAGTGGTTGAGGAAATTAAAGTTCTTGTAAATAAGCCGTGTCACTGTCTGATGAGGTCATTAGATTTGAACTACACTTATTGGAATAGTTATTGGCAGTCTATTCTTCGGCGTCAGGATAAACGGATTTCTTAATTAGATAGACAAAACTTCCACACTTAGCTGCGAGTTTTCGTAACGAATGCTCAGGTAAACCTACGTGTTTTCGGATAAAAACCTAATTCTTGTTTTATACCAATCGACTCTACAAGCAATGAAATGATTGCGTTTCCGCGTTGGCGCTATCAATATGCTTGATCGACATATTGCAAACTGTGCGACAATTTATCAAACCGAATGCTAACGATCGTGTCACTTGAGCAACCGTTGCAGTACACATAAACATATCAATCAGAGCTCAAAATAATTGCTGCTAAGCCTAGCCGGCCCAGCCTTCGACGTACCTTGAGCCCTTCACCATTAGTGAGGACTGAGGAGGCCTATTTACAACAGCTTATCTGAGGTACTGTTAACAACAACAACATAATGATCTCTGTGGCGCTGCGGTTGTGGCTATACCTACCATGCGAGAGGTCCCGGGTTCGATACCCGGCCGGGGATAAAGAAAAAAAACCCCAGCTCTTGGATGTTTATGTGTGTGTGATACCGTTGTTTTTGATACCCACGACACAAGATATCCTAGCATGGGGCCAGATGCAATTTATGTTTTTGTACATAAATGTTTATGTTTATTATATTATTATAAGATAGCGTCACGACTTATCCCATACGGGGTGGCGGAGGCACAATTGTGCGCATTTTTAGCCAGTAATACTCCATTTTACCTGACAGGGGGCTAGCCCATCGCCGCAGCTATGGTGTAATGAAGGTTTCCTCACGATGTTTTCCAACATCATTAGAACGTCCGTATATCACACACCGGCACAATTAGCGGAACAGAAAAAAAGGGATTATATACGCATTTTTGCGTGTTACTGGCCGGCTAAACAAGCTTTTTTTTAATTTGGGTTTTAATTTAAAAATGGAATTAAGCGACTACCATTTTTTTCATTCTTTTGTTTTAATTTTCATTGATTCATTTTTTTCAACCGCTTGTCCGTTTTTAGAAGGTTCGTGCATTCCATTTGAAAAGGTTTGAATTGCAGTTTTTTGAGGCTTTTGAGTTTTTTCGCATATTGATAATTTACGAGCATCTAAGTATGCCTGATTTAACGCCATCAGAAATCATTAGGGCAGATCAAATGAGGAGAAATGGTCAAACCTACAGATCGATTGCCAGAAGCCTTCGTCGATCGTTATCAACGATTCATCGTAGCATCCAACGATACAGATTGACGAATACTCTAGTGAGAAGGAGAGGACAAGGCCGGAAAAGGTGTACTTAAAGGAGGGATGACCGTTTTCTCCAACTTCAAGTCCGACGGAACACGAGACTTCCAGTACATTTCGAGACGGCGGTGCAGGCTCGAAATGTACTGGAAGAGGTACTAGCAGTAAGGATGAGTGAGCGGACAGTTCGTAGAAGATTCGAAGAAGTGGGTATAGGCTCGTATGTGCTCGCCAAAGCCCCAAAACTTGAGAGACATCATCGCACAAACCGTCTACACTTTGGTCGTGAACATCGTGATTGGGACTTCGACGACTGGGGATAGGTTCTTTTTACTGATGAATGCAGAGTTATGTTAAATCAAATTGATGGAAGGCAGCGAGTATAGAGACGCAAAGGAGAACGGTATATCCAGTCTAATTTTGAAAATACAGTGGCATATGGCGGCGGTTCAATTATGGTCTGGGGAGGAATATGTTTAGGAGCTCGTACGGAGTTAGTGGTGGTCGATGGCGGGAATCTGAATGCTGATCGGTATATCAGGGAGAATTTAGAAGAACATGTTGTGCCATTTGCCCCCTTTATTGGTAACAACTTCATTCTAATGCAGGATAATGCTCGGGCTCACAGTGCTCGCACAGTACAGACATACCCAAACCATGTTGGTATAACGGTGATGGAGTGGCCAGCACGGTACCCCGATATGAACCCTATAGAACACGTCTGGGACTTGCTAAAGAGGAGTGTAAAGTCAAGAATGCCACCTCCCAATAATCTCAACGAGTTGCGAAACGCATTGAAGAATGGCAGAGGTTGCCCCAAGAAACCATTGATAACATCATCCGCAGCATGCCCAGACGGATGGAAACCCTAATCAGAGCACGAGGAGGAAACACTCGATATTTAATAGTCATTGAAATTGTTGTTAACCTTTGGAAAATCTTGAATTTTTTGCTGTTTCTCTATAATTAAAAAATCGAAGAAAAATGCATTTTGTTTAATTTTATTTTTATTTTAATTAAACTTTAAGTATGGTGTTACAAATGAATGCCAAAACATGTTAATTTAATTGTTGTTTCATTTTTAATAATATATTGTTTAAAAATTACATTCATTGTTCTAAATTCCCTCTTTTTTCTCCCTTTTTTTTCTGTTCCGCTAATTGTATCGGTGTGTGTATGTCAGTGGATTTTGGTCAGATTATATAACCCCTAGTTTACGCAGCATACCTGTACGACATTAAAGAGTGCTTCAAACACGCCAAATTTCTTGTATATGCTGACGATAAGAAAATTTATATCAACCTCCGTAGAAGAAATGACTCGAATCTTTTACAAAAAGATTTAGATAGACTGACTGCCTTCTATGACAAAAACAGAATTGGCGTCAACATGTAAAAATGCGTGCACGTAGTTTTACAAGAAATGCCAATCCAATTGCTTCTGACAATAGGCTCAACATTACAGCTATAAATAAAAGTGACACTGTAAGAGACCTATCAGAAAGCCTACCAAAACTTAGGATTCACCTTTCGCACCTGCAAGGAATTTACAGGTATTGCCTGTATCAAAACCAACTATTTTGCCTATCTACGAAATGTATAGAATACTGCAGGCCAATTTGGAACCCACGTTATACTACACGCGAAAATGATATTGAAAAAATGCAGGTAAAATTCCTAAAATTCTTGGACCACCGTACTAACAACACTCCAACCTTACCCTAGGTAGCCCCATTATATAGGTTGTAACTGGAATTCGCCCCATGTTAACCCTCCCTTAACGTAAACTGCCCACGTTTCGTTTTTAGTTATTAAGTCCTTTTTAGGGTTCCGTACCCGAAGGGTTCCAAACGGGACCCTATTACTAAGACTTCGCTGTCCGTCCGTCCGTCCGTCCGTCTGTCACCAGGCTGTATCTCAAGAACCTAGCTAGCTAGAGAGTTGAAATTTTCACAGATTATGTATTTCTGTTGCCGCTATAACAACAAATACTAAAAAACAGGATAAAATCAATATTTAAGGGGGCTCCCATACAACAATACCACATACAAACTTATGGATGCACCTGGTTACGTATATGGAGTGTGAAAGTAACCGCACCAATAACTTTGTAAACAATATTTTGCTGTGTAAAATCCAAACTATTCACTCCACACCATCGCTTCCATTGAACGGTGGTACGGAACCCTTCGTGCGTGAGTCCGACTCGCACTTGGCCGGTTTTTTGTCCATTTACTATTTGCCCTCCACAAATGAAACACACATACATACATACATACATACATACACACCAATAAACAAACATAAATTCTCTACCACACCCACACACAATCATTGTTTTTTGATAAATTGTTCTTTTAGTTCAACTAAATGTTTAATTGTCATATAAAGTCTGACCGCTGCGCTGAGGGAATATTGAATATTGCTTATCATGTACGCATTAAATAAATGTCTTAAAAATTTACTTGATAATTACTAATCTCATTGGTCCATGGTATTGTTATTTATTATGCTCGTAATATATGAATTTATGACTAACACAAGAAGATCAAGAAGTGTTCAAATCATCATCATGATCCGCACTGAGCAATTGAGCCCATTGCTGCCTAATAGACCTATTTTCGTTCAAATCATGTGTTCACCAAAACTATTAACAAATATATTGGGAGCTCAAGCCGTGAGTATCAATCGGCAGAACGCTCTTTCTATTCTTAAAACCTCTCAACTGTGGCCCGGCTTAGCTGCACGAATGAACGAAGGAAGATGGACAAAAAAGCCCCATCAGACAAGAGAAGTAGAGGTAGACCAGTGGAGAGATGGCTCGACGAAATATTAAAAACAGCAGAAAATAACTGGACTGTAAAGACAAAAGCGAAGAAAAATGGAGGAGGCCCTTACTCAGTAGTGAGGTCCTTAATATGCTTTCATCAATTTGATAAATCAATAATTAATTTAAAAAACATTATTATTTAACATTAATTAAACATATTTATAATAATAGTAGTTTATGTGACTACTGCATAATGGAGGGCATTAAAACTCGAGAGTGGGTTTATGAAACGAGCCGAAGGCGAGTTTCATAATAATATCACTCGAGAGTTTTAATGCCTAATTATGTACAGTTACATACACTAGTTTATCTACACACATATCATAAGCTCTCTTTGATGTGTTCAGGAACCGCATGTTTGACCGGCATTGTGGTTCTGCAATTGTTTAGCTTGTTCTTTAGCCCAACTTCACGTAGACGGGCGTCGGCGTTCGAAATTTGAATGTCAGTACCAACTTCACAGACAAACTAGGGACGGCAGGCGGGTGGGCGTCGGCGTTCGAAATTTGAATGTCATTATATGTAGAAAAACTACACATAATGACCATAATGTGTAGTTTTCCAGATACGAAAAGAGTTTTTACCAAGTAGTTTAATATAATGCTGATCGTAACGTGCGGTTTTTGAACGCAGTAAAGAGGGTTTATGTTACGTGTGTAGATAAAATACTTTAAAATCAAAAATCGTAATTAAAAATGTATCGTATTTTTTATAAAGGAATAAACAAGGCTTTTTTATTAATATACATTATACATCACCAACCATAAAGCTATCTAACAACAAACACCTTACTGTTATTTTCGTATCAGCCTATAGAACAATTCGTGCGCTTACCCTGCGGCTAGCCTACTACCCAAGTAACATTGTTGCTGCACCCTACATTTAGTGCCAATCTCGGAAGGCTGCGGTTGCAACCTGCGCATTATATGGTATATTAGCTATGTAATGGCGATTGTGGCTGATCTGATCACTTCCTGCTGTGCCTTGTCGGGCAAGTTGTGTGAAACCTTTGGGATATGACAAATCTTAGCGGCACGCCTTTTCGACAAGGCCTTAGTATCAGTCAGTCATGCATTATACCAGATTTGAAACCTAATAATTATAATGCTTCTGATAGCTGGAGGGTTTTCGCCTCACCAAATACAGACAGGGTTTTAAAGTTTGTGTGATATCCTCTTCTCATTTTAAAGGACTTGAACCTTGCACTCAAGTAATGTCGTCTGATAAAGAGTCCAAACTTGCAAACGACTATTGTAATAGACTTGAATTCCAGCTTTCTTCGTAGGAATAACTACGAAAAATTGATATTGTTTACATCTTTGACAGCATTAGTTTTTGACAACTTGCTATTTGATCTACGTTTTTCTACACGCTTAATATAGTCTTATATATAGCTCTCAATGGCCCCTTGGGTGGAATAATGTCAAATTCAAAATCATTGTGCATCCACTGGAAGTGAATAAAAACCGACGCCCGTCGGCGTTCGAAATTTGAATGTCAGTACCAACTTCACAGACAAACTAGGGACGGCAGGCGGGTGGGCGTCGGCGTTCGAAATTTGAATGTCATTATATGTAGAAAAACTACACATAATGACCATAATGTGTAGTTTTCCAGATACGAAAAGAGTTTTTACCAAGTAGTTTAACATAATGCTGATCGTAACGTGCGGTTTTTGAACGCAGTAAAGAGGGTTTATGTTACGTGTGTAGATAAAATACTTTAAAATCAAAAATCGTAATTAAAAATGTATCGTATTTTTTATAAAGGAATAAACAAGGCTTTTTTATTAATATACATTATACATCACCAACCATAAAGCTATCTAACAACAAACACCTTACTGTTATTTTCGTATCAGCCTATAGAACAATTCGTGCGCTTACCCTGCGGCTAGCCTACTACCCAAGTAACATTGTTGCTGCACCCTACATTTAGTGCCAATCTCGGAAGGCTGCGGTTGCAACCTGCGCATTATATGGTATATTAGCTATGTAATGGCGATTGTGGCTGATCTGATCACTTCCTGCTGTGCCTTGTCGGGCAAGTTGTGTGAAACCTTTGGGATATGACAAATCTTAGCGGCACGCCTTTTCGACAAGGCCTTAGTATCAGTCAGTCATGCATTATACCAGATTTGAAACCTAATAATTATAATGCTTCTGATAGCTAGAGGGTTTTCGCCTCACCAAATACAGACAGGGTTTTAAAGTTTGTGTGATATCCTCTTCTCATTTTAAAGGACTTGAACCTTGCACTCAAGTAATGTCGTCTGATAAAGAGTCCAAACTTGCAAACGACTATTGTAATAGACTTGAATTCCAGCTTTCTTCGTAGGAATAACTACGAAAAATTGATATTGTTTACATCTTTGACAGCATTAGTTTTTGACAACTTGCTATTTGATCTACGTTTTTCTACACGCTTAATATAGTCTTATATATAGCTCTCAATGGCCCCTTGGGTGGAATAATGTCAAATTCAAAATCATTTTGCATCCACTGGAAGTGAATAAAAAATGTATTCCAATCAGTGAACTCTTTACGGTGCGTCCTACCCCCTCTGACCACCACACCCAATCAGTGAACTCCTTACGGTGCTCCTACCCCTGACCACTGCACCACCAAATGGCCTGGACATGGATTGCCGCTGCCTGTCACGGTCTCGGGACTCATAGAGCTGCCAACCTGGCCACCTAGAGGACTACCCCAGTCACGCAATGCCCAGCGGTCAGTCTCTAGGTTTCTGTTTATGTATATAACTATATACATAAACAGAATTATATACATACAAAATTAGCCTACCTAACTAACTAGGTAGGTAGGCTAATTTTGTATCTAACAGGAAAACCTGTATATAAATAAAAAAAGAACTTATCTACTCTATTCTGTCTTTAATTTATTTAGTACAGAGTAGGACTCTGAAAATTATCTTCATTAAGCTTCCTTTACGGGGAGTTATTCACCACCAACCACCAACCCTTCGTAACGTGACATAGCACGTATGTCATGCGTCTGAATAATTAATAATTCGGAACTAGTCGGCACCTTCTCATGAGAACAAGTAGAAACTCGTAGTAGCATCTAAATTACAAAGCCTATTTCAATCAATGATGTGACAATCGATAGACGGACGACAATTATGTACAGTACTAATGAAATTAGTTCGGCCAAGTTAGTTGCACACTAAGTTAGGATGTTTGCCGGCCAGCTAATTAGTTTTGTTAGTTACACACACTTCCAAGCAAAACATCAAATCCTTAAACAAACAATAGTCGTAAACGCTCGTAACTGGGGTTAAGTAGTAAAATTGTTCAGTCGGATTCCTAAACAGAATGGAACACGTGTTATACGTCTGAGTACAAATTTACCGTACATAAGTTCCCAATCGTGACCTTAGGGCAGGTTAGTCGCTGGAATACGACGGAGGACGGAATTGTGATCCCAGCTTCTTTTTATACTGATAAATATTGCTTATCGACTCTTACGGTAATGAAGTTATATTTATTTTAAAAAACCGTTCAAGTGCGAGTCAGACTCGAGCATCGAGGATTTTGCACAAATCACATTATTTTTAACACAGTTGTATTAGGTCCACTTGTAACTTAATAACATCGTGTAACAAAACTAAGAATGGACATTTCGCACACTTCTACTTCTTCTATCATTACGAAACTTGGTATGTATATGTACATAGTTCAAATGAAATGCGATAATATGGTTCCATCGAGCTGGTCTGACGATGGAGCTCGAAGGTGGGACAGGGAATCTAGGACGTCATAATTCATAACTCTTTATTGCACACTAATATTTAAGCAGTCACATTAAAAGAAAATGCATATACAAAGGCAAAAAACCTCTCTATCTCTAAAAAGGTTTTTTTTAGCAAACCAAGGCATGATAAGAAAAAGAATCATAAAAGGTTAGGCTGTGCACAATGCTAGTATAAATAAAGCCTAGGAATAATACAAATACCTATAAAATACAGACAGTACATACTAAATAAGTACAGTTATATACTACATACACTTTACAATAACTTTTACGAATGAGAGAGGTAGTACTTTTTAATACGTTTCTTGGAAAAGAAAAGGGTGGGAAGGGTCTTATAGTGCAAGGAAGTGCGTGACAAAGTCGGACCGCCTGGGGGAGTATTGCTACTATTTAGGCTATTTATTTGCTACGAGGAGGCCAAAGATCAGTCGGCAGACCATCCGCCAGATGGCCCGACGATTTGGTGAGGGTGGCAGGAAAGCAATGGACGCGGGTTGGGCTGGACCATACTGAATGGCGTCCTGTTCATATTTCTTAAAGATGTTCTCCTCATCATCACCTTCCTAGTAACCCTATCGAGTTTGGACTCATTTGATTCATCTTAACAAGACCTACTGATTTCAAGGGGGCGTTTTTTAGTTTTTAAACCACTTTTTTCCTTTGACCTGTAAGACCTAGATCAACGGGAAGTGTCGGAAGTACCCTATAGGCTTTGATTCCCTTAGGATTATCAAGACAAAAGGCGGTATCTTTTGATTAAATTTACCTGTAAGTTTTTTTTTTTCTACTTTAAAAGACCACAGACGTGAGTCATCATCATCAGCCTGTCGGGAGACCCACTGCCTCCTCATAAACACGCCATTCAGCACGGTCCTCCCCAACCCGCGTCCATTGCTTTCCTACCACCCTCACCACATCGTCGGGTCATCTGGCGGATAGTCTGCCGACTGATCTTTGGCCTCCTCTTGTCCACCACTCTGTCGCCGATCTGGTCCATCTTCCGTCTTCTCGCCTTGCCAAGTGACTTGAGTGATTGATAACAATTTCAACTTCGTGTTCCTGAGAAAAAGGGTCTTGTCTTGACAGATGGACAGACGGACAACGAAGTCATCCTTTAGGGATTCCTTTTAAGGCACGGAACTCTAAAAATACACATTTGGCATGAAAAGAAACGAAAGCCGTGCTAATTTTGTAAGTAAGCTAATAACGTCCTAGACTTCATCAAAGGTCAACTTGAAATTGTATTATAACTAAGAGAAATCCTGATAAAGATTGACGTAGAACGTATTGCGCACAAGCGAAGATGATAATAAACAAATAAACAAAGCAAACTCTTGGAATCCAGTTCATTCATCCAACTAGGAAATATAAGTCACGTACTGTGCCTCATATAAAAGTAATTCACAATTATGTATATGTATTTACACTGCATTAACAATAGAGTTTAGTTCGGTATTTATAGCAGACTTGATGGAAGCATAAGAATGATCAAGTCTGTAAATCTTTATGCCAAAGACAACACGTCAACAATCATAAAATGATTATGAGGCAATGACGTGAAACTTCCCAATAATCGTAGCCTACTCTATAGACTCGAACTCGACGAGAATGGATGACAATCTTGGGTTTTATACAAATAAATTGTAAGGATTTTAAAGGTACCATTGCTTCCATCAACCTCTATAATGTCAATACATTACCTACATACATTCAGTCAAAAAAGTATCGGGAATGGATAATTTGTCTATGGTTCCAAATTAAAATTTTGTTTTTTTTTTGTTGTTTTTCAATTGGCACACCTGTTTTCCATTTTGGCGCGGATTTTGAGTTGCATGTGTTGTTTATATTTATTATAGTGCTGTTTTTAGTTAGATCATATCTAGTGTGTACTGCGAATTTCACTATGGACAAAAATATCGAACAAAGAGTTTGTCTTAAATTTTGCATCGCCAACGGAATTTCGTGTTTGGATTCACTGAAAATGTTACAGAAGGCTTACGGTGAATCGATTTTTTTAAAAACACGTGGTTATGAGTGGTACAAAACGTTTAAAAGCGGTCGAGATGTGATATAAAATCGGCGAAAAAGGACAGATTTGTGGAAAGAAAATTCTTGGATTTTGCATCACGATAATGCGCCTTCGCACAAGGCCATAATTGTAAACGAATTTTTGACCAAAAACTCGAAAAATACTATCGAGCAACCACCTTATTCACCAGATATGGCTCCAGCCGAATTCTTCCATTTTCCTAAACTCAAATTAAGTACCACTTCGTGGCACACGTTTTCATTCGGTAGAAGACATAAAGGAGAATTCGCGACGAGAACTGAACTCAATTCCGGAAAAAGCGTTTAAAAAAATGTTTTGATGATTGGACTATCCGTTGGCGTGAGTGTATCGTTTCTGAAGGAGCATACTTTGAAGGCGATAAAATAAATTTAGATGAATAACTAACATTTTGTGTATTATTGATCTTTTCCCGGTACTTTCTTGACAGAGTAGTACATACATTACATACCACCCAATGGTGGTAATCATTTGGAGTAGACCTATATTAACAGACTCGGAAAAGTTCAATATAATTTCAAATTCAAATTGAATAGTAGTTTATGTGACTGATACATAATGGAGGGCATTAAGACTCGAGAGTCATCACTCGAGAGTTTCAATGCCTAATTATGTACACTAGTTTATCTACACACATATTATAAGCTCTCTTTGATGTGTTGAGGAATCGCATGTTCGACCGGCATTGTGGCATCGATCATTGCTCTGCACTTGTATAGCTTGTTCAGTAGTACCAACTTCACATACAAACTAGGGGTGGCACGCATGCAGGCGTCGGCGTTCGAAATTTAAATGTCATAATATGTCGAAATATTAATACATTATGGTCATAATATATCAATATTCAGATATGAAATGAGTTTTTACCAAGTATAGTCGTAACTTGCGGTTTTTGGACGAAGTAAAGAGGGTTAATGATACGTGTTTATTAAAATAAACACGTATCATAAGCCCTCTTTACTGCGTTCAAAAACCGCACGTTAGGATCAGCATTATGTTAAACTACTTGGTAAAAACTCGTTTCGTATCTGGAGAACTACACATTATGGTCATTATGTGTAGTTTTTCTACATATAATGACATTCAAATTTCGAACGCCGACGCCCATCCGCGTGCCGTCCCTAGTTTGTTTGTGAAGTTGGTACTGACATTCATATTTCGAACGCCGACGCCCGCCTGCGAGAAGTTGGTACTACAGAACAAGTTAAACAATTGCAGAGCCACAATGCCGGTCAAACATACGGTTCCTGAACACATCAAAGAGAGCTTATGATATGTGTGCAGATAAACTAGTGTATGTAACTGTACATAATTAGGCATTATGCAGCAGTCACATAAACTACTATTAAATTCTATAAATATTATCATGCGTTTATAAAACGTCATTTGTTGCCTCTTCTCTACATTGGACCACTGTAGGAGATGCAGGTCGAAGAAACTCCCACAGACTGAGTTTTGTTTAACTGGGACAAATATTACATGTCATAAATGTCGGAATAAATAATTAAAAAAAATATTAAGCGAGTTCTGTGTTGAGTTAGATTAACAGCATGCACTCTTGCAGTTTATGTAATCTTGGATATTGGTTTATACATGGTTTTTAAATTGCTCATAAGCCCATTTAAAAATTTCCAGAGGGAGGTATCCTGTTGTAGTAGAGAATGCATTCACCCTTGAAAGTATCGCTAACTTTCACGAGTCTAAAACGTGAACCGCAACTAGTCTGTGATTTTTTCTTGATTAACATTACAGCAATCTCTATTTATTTTAAAAGTGCAAAGATTCTTGCGTACATATTTTCAAAAATAAATTGACGTGCTACAGTTAGTACGCCAATTTCTTTGATAAGTTCTTTTGGGGCGTCTGTGCGTTATGAATTGCTCTAAAACCTCTTTTCTGTAACATAAAAATAGTTTGAATATCCGCTGCTTTCCCCCACAACAAGATACCATAGAATATGATACTATGAAAGTAACTAAAAAAGAATAGCCTTCCTGTAGCATAAGCCGCAGAACTTAACCTATCAGCAAACTTATCTATGTAGGGTCCCCACTGCAATTTGCTTTCAATGGTATTCCAAGAAACTTCGTGTCATTAAATAACTCTTAACGTATTGCTGACTAACACTAATGTGGTCTCAACTTGCCTTAAATTTAGAAGTGAGATTTTATAACAGATTCAGATTCAGATTCAGATTCATTTTTTTATTAAATACTTAAATTATCCTACTTAACGTAAAAAATACACTTACTTATAATTACAAGTCAATTTTTTGTATAAAAAAGAGACTACTCCGTTTCGGAAGGTGGACCTCGGGATTAAGAAGAAACGGCAAGAAAATCCCCCATACCTTCTTTTTTAAAAAGTGACTTCACAACAGGATCTACTGGTTTCGGTCTAAGGAAATTCGCCGGCGAGTAACAGACTTGATCCATCGCCCCTCGTCGAATTTCTGTGCGCTGACATGGTATGGACCTTGCAGTTTTGTCATCTAAGAATTCCTTAATACTATAATAGGAATTTCTTATCAGCTCATTTTTAACATAGTTTTTGAACCTCTTTTCAGGAAGGATCAATAATTCTTTTGGTATTTTATTGTAGAAGCGAATACAGTGCCCCATGAATTATGTGCTACTTTGGTTCACTACCTACTACTACACTTGGTATTACCAGCGTTTAACATTACATTATTAACAATGAAGCAATTCAAGGCTAACGAGAATACATTGTTAAGATCATTAAAATCTTCTTTTTGTCTTTCAATCTTGAATACCAGTGAAGTATCATCAGCAACAACACTATGATAGTCAATTTCTCCACCATAAAATACAGATCGTCAATACATACCAGGATTAAGAAAGGGCTCAATAAGGAACCTCCTGGAACGCCGTTTTTTACACCCGATCCATCAGATTTAACGCCGTTGATTTCTGGCCTTTGAATTATAAATACTATGTTAAATGTTTTATTTCTAACTCCGTAATGATTTAATTCGCAAAAAAACGCTAATAGCAACCTTTGCGGCCTCCGATACAGAGAAAATGTGAGATATAAGGGTAACGCCTGCATCCGTAGATTTACCCCTAGAGAAACTATATAAGGGTAACGCCTGCATCCGTAGATTTACCCCTAGAGAAACTATATAAGGGTAACGCCTGCATCCGTAGATTTACCCCTAGAGAAACTATATTGTTTGGCATGGAATTGTTTTGTACGGTTGAAGGAGAGCATTTCATTGAGAATAAAATTTTATTTTGAAGTACTAAAGTGGAAGTCATTTAAGTAGATTAATTGCTTAGAAAAGTCGAGACTGTCCATATCGTAGTGATTACTGTGGCCATTTTTACTTTAGAAAAACGCAGGAATCTAACCACATTGTATTACATTACTAATAATATATTTCTTTGTTCTGAGCTCTTAGGTCACCTCAAATTCTTTGCTCCTCGTCATTCTACAAGAGTTTGTAACCGAAGAACTTTTGACACCAATGGATCCAATACCAGCCTTGGTATATTTTATAACTTCAATAGAATAATGACTTTATATAATGATAATGATATAGCTGCTTGCAGTACTGAAGATTTAGACCTATTTTGTGTTTGTACTAGACTCTACAAAAATGTATCGGTCATTTGGTGTCGGGTCTAACTGAGAGTTGGACTTAAAACTAAATACTCTTATATATTTTATTAAAATATATTTGGAAATAAAATATTGCATTATTTCAAAACAGTAACTTTTGTTAGTTAAGTACTGACCGATCTCAATCTGATCTCAAGGTTTATTGTCTCATAGAATATTATAATAAATATATAACTATATATAGTTGTTCAGGCTTCTCGGCACCCAATGACCTCGCAGGGGCCCATCAGCTACGAGGTAGCGTAGCGATCAGATGCCAAGAAGTGTGAACGTCGGCGATTCACCGAGCTAAAGTAAATGGATTCGATCTAACCTGGTCTGTGCTTCGGTCCCGTCAACCTCCTGTCTCTCTGCAAGGCCCGGGTGCACCCTAGGCTCTTCTTGGTAGACAGGTTCTTCAGCCAACCAGGTATGACTGGCAGGCCAGCTTCGACGAACACAGTGTTCCAACACAGGTTATGTTACGTGGGAAAAACCAATCGGCCACGCAAATGCGAACCCTATCTGGTTCGGGGAACCACAACACACTCAGCTATATAGACAATCCTGAGGGGAACCCGAATACATTCCAGATGGCTTGCGATTTAATTTCAATACCCTAATCAATACGCGTTACATTGCGAGGGCTTTTCGTCTGTCAGTTGTCAAAAACTGCAAGGTTGGCAGCAACGTCAAATTCAAAATGGCCGTTCCGAAAACCATCGATCGAATATCGATTTTGAATCGAACAATCACCCGCCCGGACAGGCACCCACCTGTCCCCTAATCTACGGGCAGCCGAGACAACGTTGCTACCGCTCGTTTTAGAACCGAGCCTCCTACTAGAACCTCCGCAGACCGGGGGGTCCCGTCCTTGCCAGGGAACAAGTTAACAATGCGCCCCCTGCGCCAACGTAGTGGCGGTAGGTTAGCATCCTTAACCAGAACGAGGTCACCAACACTAGGGGGGCTGGTTTTGTCAGTCCACTTAAGGCGCTGTTGTAAGATATGCAGATACTCGAGCGACCAACGCTTCCAGAAATTCTGAGTAAACTGCTGCAACATCTGATACCTTGACAACCGATACAATTTCACTCCCTCGAAGGGGTGCTCGGGCAACGCGTTAAGTGGCTGTCCTATCAAGAAATGGCCTGGGGTCAGAGCCTCCAGGTCATTTGGATCCGAGCTGAGCGGACACAACGGTCGCGAATTGAGAACGGCCTCGATCTTACAAAACAATGTCGCGAGCTCCTCAAAAGTCAGCGCGGTCTGACCTACTATACGCCCCAAGTGCGTCTTAGCTGACTTAACTACGGCCTCAAAAATCCCACCCCAGTGGGGGCAACTCGGTGGGCTGAAGGTCCACTGTATACCCCGACGGGAGAGGGCCGTTCCAATATCCACTTTATTTACATTCAAAAAGTTGACTATCTCTCGTAAGTATCGTTCCGCACCGACGTAGTTAGTGCCGTTATCAGAGCGGATCAAAGTTGGAAGTCCCCTTCGAGAAACAAACCTATCCAAACAAGCAATGAAAGCCTCTGTCGAGAGATCAGCAACGAGCTCGAGATGTACCGCCTTGGTGGATAAACAAACAAACACACATGAGCTATACCGGTCCAGCAGAAACCCGGCGTCAGGGTCCTCAGCCTTCTGGGTAACATGCACGGCCGCTCTGGGGCCATGATCCGAAGATACTACTACATGGCTGTGGGGCCAGTTCGATTCTCTCCTGGCAAGCCAGGGTGGTCCCCACCACAAATGGTGTCTAACGAGTTCAGGAGCCCGACATCCCCTGGATGCACAATCAGACGGGTTCAATTCTCCTGGTACATGTCTCCAGGTCAGTGGGACCTCAGACGACACAATCTGGGAGACACGGTTCGCAACAAAAACCTCTAAGTTATGGACCGAAGCCTTCAGCCAGCACAAAACAATCTGGCTGTCCGTCCACGCGTACACCGTATCCTCCAAAACCACTGACCCAAGCAACACTGTTAGAGTGTGATTCAAAAGTTTGGTCAAAAGAGCAGCCCCGGACAGTTCCAGTTTTGGAATCGTCATCCTTGTCCGAATAGGCGCTACCTTGCTTTTTGCCAAAACCAAACGCACGTCAACCTCCCCGGTGGAGGTGACGGTTCGCAAATAAACCGCTGCCGCAAACCCTCGTTCAGAGGCATCACAAAACCCGTGAAGGGTTGCCCTGTAATCCCCAGCAGGGACCAATTTCCTCGGCAGCGATACATTATTTATATTGAGGCCCAACCATTTCGCTAAATCGTTCGATACAATGCAGCCCTGAGCTCCAGAATCTAATAGGGCGCGAACGTATGTTGGGTTGCCCGCCAAATCCCAAACAAGCACAGAGGCGATCGGTAACACCACCGTCTCCGGTTGGGGGGCAACAAATTGTTGGGCCGTAAATTCCTAGCGAGGGCCCCCGGGGCCCCACTGTGCCTGTAACCGATCAGGTAGGCAGCTATACGCCAGAGGGTCCCATTGTACAAATGGCCCACGCGCCTGTTCCATTGCCACCCTACGACGCCCCCCGAAGGGGGGTGGGCGTGAATTCAACCGTGGCCGCTCCATGAGCGGGGGGGACATCACATGCGACCGACGAGGACGAGGCGACGAGCGGGGCGACAACTGAGGCGGCGTCCGAACCGCATCCGCATAGCTCGAAGGTGTCCCATGCCACCCGCCCGTTACGGCCTGCTCAACATACCCAATGTCCCGCTGAGTCGGATGCTGAGTCGCAACCGAAAACTCAGGGCCCCCCATGTGATGACCCTGAGTGCGGCCCTGCACCCCTGGGTGGCTGCGTGCTTGTGGCCCCATTGCCCGCTGAGTCGGATGCTGAGTCGCAACCGAAAACTCAGGGCCCCCCATGTGATGACCCTGAGTGCGGCCCTGCACCCTAGTACCGCCCTGTGCACGTGGGGACATTGGCCCCTGAGTTGCGCTACGAGTCGCAAACGAATTCTCAGGGCCCCATGCCGTGTCACCCTGGATACGGCCCTGTGGTGGCTGTTGGCCGTACCGGTTCATGCACAACAGATTGTTGTGGGCCCCACCACAATATCCGCACATTTTTGTGCGCGTGCAGTACCTAGCCATGTGTGGCCCGAGGCACAGGAAACACCAGCTCCGCTGCTTGGCCATCCGGCGCCGTCCCTGAACCCTAAGTTCCCCGAACTTATTGCAATTGGCCACAGCATGGCCAATCTGCCTACAACATGGGCAGGTCTCACTATGTGGGGTCAATGCACTCACAGTCCCATATGACTGCCGGTTGGTGCGGTCCTTCCTCGTCGGAGGGCCCCTACTCACAGCGCTCCCGGCAGCTCTCTGTGGCTCCGAAGGATGGGTGACCGTCAACCCCAAATTCTCTGCCCGTCGAGCCTCCTCTTCCAAGAATCCGACCAAGTCGGAGAAGGCGGGCAGGTCCTCGGCCGACCTCCCGTGAGACTGTTCGAAACGAGTCTGCACGTCAGTGGGTAGGCGGGAAAGTACAATGTACAACAATAGGTACGACCATTCACCAACCGGAAGTCCAAGATTCTCTAGAGCCTTGGTGACGGACAACAACGGGTTCAAAACCTCCGTCTGTATGGCCCCGACCTTGTTCACAACCGGGATACTAAACAAACGGTTCAGTTGGGCATCGGCCAACCTCCGTTTGTTATGGTAACGTCTGACCAACAATTGTCTGGCCGTTTCATAGTTACCCTCCGTAACTGTCAAATGAGCGACCAGCTCCCTAGGCTCACCCCTCAATGCTGCCACCAGCTGAGCCATCTTGACAGACTTGGTAATGTCCGATCGCATGTGCACCAAACTGTCGAACAGATTGATGAAGCTCATCCATTCACCGGATACTCCGTCAAAAGTAGGCATAGTTATGGCAGGTAACCTGGACCCCGAACCCTGAAGCGGCAGAGGTGCTTCAATGTCACCACCATGGCTGGACTCGCGCTGTCTACGTATGTCCGCAGCCTTCTGCGTGATAGCAGCTGCCATCTCCATACATTGGTCGACATCCCCTAGCAACCGTGACAGCCTGTCAGGTGCGCAACCATCAACTGATTCCGCCTGCGCGGACAATTCGAGCACCCTATTGTAACGTTCCTTAACGTCCATAGACCGCTCCATACCACTAAATACCACATCATGCCTATCTAAACGGTCTATCAGACCGTGTGCGGAGGAAAACCATCTGAGTTCCTTAGAAACACCCTTCTGGATTTCAGATAACGACATGATCGGAACGATACTTACTCACAATTTGCAGTAACTCAATTTTATTGGACCCTCCAGTCTATAACCCAAACGAGGGAACCCTAAACCACAACTTAAACAATGCTGTTTTCCTTAAACAATAGGAACCGAGTTTTATATCTATATAAATTCTGTAAATACAATTTAGTTTCCCTTTATCATTATAACACACACAGATAGTCAATATTAGTTCAAGTTATAAATTGCTATAAACTGAAAACAATGTAATAGCCTGCTATCAATAGATGTAACTACCTATGTTAACCAAACATTCATTAGCATTACTAGACCACTAATAGATTGACTAACTGGTACTTCAATGCAAATTTCAATTCACCTACAATGTACCTAAGTTGAGTACCTACTATTCTGAGTCACATCTCAGTACAACTGGTCATTTAGGGAAAACTGTAATATCTGTCTGTCTACTACCAGCAATAGACTTATAGCTTACAATACTACCAATCTATGTGGATACAGGAACAACACCAAGTTAGCTAATAACCGCCTATACCTACAGATTGATAGTCCCAAATCGTGGGTTCCTGGAGCCCTTGACGGCTGCAAATCTCAGGAAACCACGCTCTTGCTACCAAAATGTTCAGGCTTCTCGGCACCCAATGACCTCGCAGGGGCCCATCAGCTACGAGGTAGCGTAGCGATCAGATGCCAAGAAGTGTGAACGTCGGCGATTCACCGAGCTAAAGTAAATGGATTCGATCTAACCTGGTCTGTGCTTCGGTCCCGTCAACCTCCTGTCTCTCTGCAAGGCCCGGGTGCACCCTAGGCTCTTCTTGGTAGACAGGTTCTTCAGCCAACCAGGTATGACTGGCAGGCCAGCTTCGACGAACACAGTGTTCCAACACAGGTTATGTTACGTGGGAAAAACCAATCGGCCACGCAAATGCGAACCCTATCTGGTTCGGGGAACCACAACACACTCAGCTATATAGACAATCCTGAGGGGAACCCGAATACATTCCAGATGGCTTGCGATTTAATTTCAATACCCTAATCAATACGCGTTACATTGCGAGGGCTTTTCGTCTGTCAGTTGTCAAAAACTGCAAGGTTGGCAGCAACGTCAAATTCAAAATGGCCGTTCCGAAAACCATCGATCGAATATCGATTTTGAATCGAACAATAGTTATGACAACAACATAAGTACTTAATGTAATTAAGGTTAATTACTATGTAACCAAGTTCAAAATAACTTTAAACTTAATGCTAAATTGTTATACCTAAATTTTAAGTTTATTTCAATTTTCTTTATTTCACACTTCAAGGTCCATAATAACAGTATATAGGTGCATTAAAATATCAATTCACAAGTAAAATATATCAACAAATTATATATCCATTATAACAATGTCAAAAAAATGAAAAACTGTTAAACTTATGTTAAGATATTTTACGTGCATTCCTGTAATTGGCGCAACATGTTTCAACATGCGACATTTAATAGATACGGGATCTACACTTACTACGAATATTACTACAAATAATAGACGGTTGGCTGCTTCACGTTCACAAACACAAGTCTTTATTTACTTACAGCAGATCCCAGCAGCTTGTTTGTCCAGGGCATGGGTTCCCAGTACCCAGCTTTAAGGTAATATGCTCGCGATTGGGAAAGTTTCATTCACACGATCAGGGTTTTCAATAAAGTTTTGTTATTCTTAATTATTTAATCAATGATATGATTTGTCTAGGAGATAAAGATAACACGTGAAACTTAACATGAAAAAGCCAGCGTTTATCTCCTTCTATCTTGACTATACATCGTGCTTATTTCGTGCGTCATGCAACTAAGATCTTAATTCCATTGAGACATTGTATATATCAACCGTTGTATATATTCATACTTGCTACTATTTTACTGCGAAAAGAAAATTCTAGTTAAGGCTGGGCACCACCCCAGCGGCACTTCTTATTTCCCCTTCAGCTTACATTTAGGGAAATAGGAATTCAAATGTTAACAAGTGGAATTGTTATAAAAACAAATAAACCGACTGCATTTTTAATCTTTCAGTTTTTTTTTGTAAAAAAAACTGGCCAGTTTTTTTATACCCAGTGTCATTTTCACTGTTGAGACAAATCTAACGATACCTCTCAAGCTAAAATCCATCAAGCCGTTTAGGCTGCAGAGCGTGCCAAAGAAATATAAATACATACATACAATACACTCGGAAAAAATAACCTTCCTTCTGGCGCAGTCAGGTAAAAAGCTCTTCAACGATCAGTAGACGAGTAACAGAGTAACATAACTTAATTACATTACATTACATAGTGTCACGCCTTTTCTCATACGGGGCGGCAAAGGCAGGATTGTCCCCACTTTGAGCCAGATATTCAACACCCCATTTTGCGGGACAGGGGCTGGCCCATCGCCGCAGCTATGAAGTAATGAAGGTTTCGTCACGATGTTTCCATCACCGTTAGAACGTCCGTATAATGTACTTAAGATAAATTAATTTTCTCATTGGTACATGGACAGGAATAGAACCTGCATCTCCTGTGTGAGAAGCAAGCGTGAAACCCATTAGACCACGGAGCTCCATAACATAACTGAATATTTTTCATAACGACTAAATAAATGACAAGTACATAAATTCTGATCCTGTGCGAAATTGTATGAAAAAATATTGTGAAAAACTGATTTTATGATCACTTCGGGAGACTTTTCTAGCGAGCAAAAATAATCATCACGAATCCCTGATCAACAGTCATGAATCATGAGTCATGATCAACAAGCCAGAGTAAAGGAACAACTGATTCTATACTCCTATTTTGTATAACTTGAGATTTACAAAAGGTTGTTGGTTGGCCTACTGCGGCGTCTCTAGATCCAGGATGGCAGAGGCAACATTGAACCAGTTATTCAGTACCCCATAAACCATTAAACTATACTCCCTAGTAGTCACTAGTTAAATTAAAATCTACCTAAATAAATGAAGTCGTGCTAACAACAAATGTCGTAGATATGCCATATCCCCAACAGCCGTGAAGCCAGCTCGACACGTCGCTTCGGAGTTACGTGAAAGGACTCTTTATGTCCGTTGTTCGGAAAACAACACCGAAGGGAACCAACCGGTCATTATATTTGTACAGGACCACATCTTCACGTGCCAAGTACTAATGTGCAGGCTCCCTTCGGAGGATTTGCCGAGACAGAAGTTTGCTTTTTAACAGACGATTTCTTATCGATTTTTCTTTGATAAATAAGTACACAATTTGCTCGTTGATTTTTGTGTTCTCTTGTTTGTTACATTCTCCTGAATTTATCACAAAGGATGTAACAAGTTTTTGTTGTTTCTGGATTCAGTGATACCGTAGACGATTTTTTATGTTTTTTTTTATCCCTTTTACTTTTCCTGCTGACTTTATCGCCATTGTCCTAGTTTGAGTCTTAGGCAGAGCAATACGTGACAGCATTTCAGGCAATGTACTGTCCATGTCAAGATTAATGGCCTTATTTTAGTGGGTATTTTTAGTAGTCGATGGGCAACAAATATAATGATCACCAAAATATTCTTTTCCTACCCAAAATGGATAAATGATCACCAAAAGTTGCAAAAAATATCAGGGCAAAATACTGCGGTAGCTTAGGTGAAGGGTAAAGAGGGTGAGCGAAGCGAAGCCCCCTTTATCCTTCGTGTTAGGTTGAACATGTAAGAACAACAAAAAATACTTAAAACATTAACTTAAGTACACAAAACAAAAAAAGAAGTTTGGTGATCATTTATTCAAACACAATTTGGTGGACATTTATCCATTCTGGCAGTCATTTCGAATTTATTGGTAGTAAAATAGGTGCGTTTTTGGTAATTGTTTAAACACAAGCCTAGTCGTTGTCGATAATTACTAAATAGGTACTCGATAAAATGAAGGTTGAATAATATCACCATTTTATTAAAACGATTACTTTATTTCTCACAAAAAAAAATGTGCCTATACAATCATCGCAAGAATTCTAGACCTCCGGCTGATAAAATCTTCAATTTCTAGTTCTATTCCTATATCATTTGACACTGGGTATTCGTTTTCTAGATTCTGAACTTTTTTTAAACATTCTATCCTATGGCACAATTTTTCAGTACTATTCTAGCTCAAGAGCTCCGTTGTCTAATGGGTTCCACGCTTGCTTCTTACACAGGAGATGCAGGTTCGAAACCTGATCATGTACCAATGAGATAATTCATTTATCTTAAAAACATTATCGGACGTTCAGTGTTTCGGGTGAAACGTTAAGCTGTATGTCCCGGCGGCGTTTTCTGAAAAGCCCGTGGGGTACAACGCTGGGTCGCTTTGTTCCCCACGGGCTTTTCAGAATTTCGAACCGCGCGCTCGAAAAGCCAGAGCGCTACAGCGCGACAACGACGCTGCGCTGTACCACACGGGGTTTTTCAGTGCTCACATTACAATTCATCGTCTGAACAGCCCGTGGGTTACAACGCGTGTGACCCATGCGCTAGCCGTGAAAGAAAAAGCGGATTAGTGCACCAAGCACGTGCGGTGCGATGCGTGCGATGCACGCTAGACGTGAAAGAGGGCTTTGAGTACCTTATTAATGAGTGAAACAAAGAATCCAATAATAGTAGGCAGTTTTGGGAAACGCGTACGTTTCAAGGTCACAACTTCTTACAATTAAAAGACTGTTATTATTCTCGGATGAGGATTTTGAGTTGATTAGATTTGACAATAACAACAGTGGAGAACCAAAATTCTACAAAAAAAAGATTGTCTGAGGATTGTTAAATCGGCCGGTAACATGAACAAACTTGATCTATAAGAAGTATAAAATTTGAATTACTAAAATTAGAAAACACATAGGCGCGTTGTAGCGTAGTAGCTTGTAGCGCTCTGGATTTTAACTAGGAGCTAATTCACGAAAAGCCAGAGAGACACAACGCCGCAGGCGCTATACCAGACGGGCTATTCAGACGCTGAATTGACTGCAATACAACGAAGCGTCGCGCAGTAGCGCTCTGGCTTTTCTGGAAATTCTGAAAAGCCCGTGAGGCACAACGCGGTCCCACGGGCTTTTCAGAAGACGCGTCCCGGCTACTATCGCTCCGTGGTAGTGGTCTTAAAAACCCCTCCATCAACCCGCACTGAGCCAGCGTGGTGGAGTATGGCTTAATCTTACTCGTATCCGGGTGTGCCCCTCGGCGGGGACATTAGTGGGCTACATTTATTTATTGTATCCTAGCTAGCTCTCGAGATTGAGAATGGATTATTGGATTTTATCTTTTAGATGAAGATAGCGACTGAATGGGTGTCTACAGGCGGACACCGGCGCAGAGCAAGACCTAGAAGGAGATGGCGGGACGACCTGGACAAGTTCTAGAGTGGGTAAATCTAGCTTTGTCTAGAGACGGGAGGCCTTGGCCCAGCAGTGGGACACCGTATAGGCTATGTAAAAAAATGGACAAAGGGTGAGCCCGATGCCTTCTAAATACACAAAAACAAGCTACAACATCGACGTCGACTATTGTAATCGATAAACAGGGTCACTATGACAGGGCCTATGCGGGTGTGCGGGCGGTGTGCGGGACATCACCCCCTCCGCGGTTTTCTCTTTCCCTTCTGGTTATCAATCCTGACATGTTCTACAAAATGTTACAAACAGATGGTGTCTTTTAAACAGTTCGTTTTGTCACGTACACCAAACATATCATACGTAAAGCTTCTTGTATTTCCAACTAAACGAAACTAGAAATATCGGTAGGCAGTAGATAGCTCGAATGAGTTTATTGCCACTAGCAGGCACAAAAAAACAGAAACTGGCTGGTAATAAAAAGTTATATACTGCCGCTATATTCTCTAAGAACAAAGATTCTTTGTCCCTCAAGATGATAACTAAGTACAATACCTACCTTTGAATGCAAAACACGCAAACATTTGCATTTATTTAATAGTGTTCATAAAACAAGTGCGTGAATTCATTTGGATGAATCAGTAACTCGCTTTTCTGGTTACATTTTTAATAGCACGTTCTGCACATAATACGTACTCGTACTTACATACTTTACTATTATAGAGTAGATAGAGCTCACAGCTCAGAGCCTGAAAATTCTAGAAAGAAAAGGTACCTCTTTACGCTACCTTAGCCAGTTAATAAATCAATGGCTTCCTCCCTTCGCATCTTCTACGCCGACAGATGGGCAGTAAACAAACAGATGAGAGCCGTGCATTAGCACCGCACATAAAATGTGTAGGTATTCTAATAGTACGGAAGTAGCTAGGGTACTTAGGCAATATAATAATCATAGCTTTATCGATAGCTTGCGTGATAGAATTTGTGTAGGTTTTGTATGAATGTAAAGTTAGTCAATATTTCTTTATTACGGTAGATATTTACATATATTTAGTAAGCGTCATTTTTTGCCTCTTCTCTATATTGGCTACTGTGTGAGAAGCAGAGCGAAGTAAGTCCCACAGATTGATTTCTAGATTTCTTTTAAAAAAATGTTGTGTTTAACCACTCACCTGGTTAACCACTCACCTGGTTAACCACTCACCTACCGCGCCTGTGCGCGCCGCATCGCGATTTTGAACCTTATGCCACGGTAATAAAATTCAAAACCTATAACGGAAACAGTATTTCTAGACATACCGTTGGAGGTGAGTGGTATTTCTAGAACTAACACAAATATAACAATATTACTTATTATAAATAATATACAGGAATGAAAAACTACAAAATTATTAACATCGAGGTCTGTGTTGAGTAAGATTAACCCCATGCAGTCTTGTCATTTATGTAATCCTGAATATTGTGACATCCCTTGGTTTTACCAGCGTTTAACAATAAATCATTACTGTGATCCAATTCAAGGCAATCCATTGTTAAGATCATCAAAATATTTTTGTCTTTTTATCTTGAAGACTAGTGAAGTATCATCAGCAATCAACACTATGTCAGTCAATTTCTGCACCATAAAAGGCAGATCGTTAATATATGGAAAGGAATATTAAGGAACCGATTTTTACACCCGATCGATCAGATTTAACGCCGTAGATTTCTGCCCTTTGAATTATTGCTTAAGTTGGCTTAGTAGATCCAACGCTTTATTTCTAACTCCGTAATAATTTAATATTATTAGTAACGAATCATGCATTCACACAATCAAATGTAATCGACAGATCGCAAAAAACGCCGATGGCAACCTGGGCGGCCTCCCGTGCAGAGAAAATATGAGATAAAAGGGTAATGCCTACATCCGTAGTCGACTTACCCCCAGTGAAACAGTATTGTTTGACGAGGAGTTGTTTTGTGTGGAGGAGGATATACCTTGAAAACTGGCCTCTTACCAGAGGCCAGTTTTCAAAGTTTACTAACTAGGTATTCTTTGGCAGGAATTGCTGGAAAATAAGTGACGGTAACATTTTCAGAATACTGAGTGTTTTTAGATGAAATACTTTAGTTGTTTAACAGTATTATGCTAATTATGTCACTTATCTTGCCAACGTTTATTTTCCAGCATTTCCTGCCAAGTTAAATCAGAGAAGGATCACGGTAGGTGCCGATTTTTATTATACGGGGTTTTATGACAGCTAGTTAAAAATAAAATGTTCTGAAAGCTGTGACAGAGAGCGTTGATTCGCCATGGCATTCATTTATATGTCTGTGATACATTAATAACCAAGGAGTGTAGACCCATACTTACTTGCTTTAGTCAATTCAGGATTTACTAGGACAACTACTTGAACCCATAGTAATCTTCGAAGTTCCTCGCTAGGGAAAACGTGTCACTTTTTACAGAATTTAACGACGGAGGGTGATATATTTTTTCATGATATCCGTTGATTTCCTTTTAAAAACTAGTGTCAGTCGAGGAAAGAACTCACGAAGGTTCGAAAGAATAGCCAGGGTCGTCGTGCTAAAACAACAAAATTGTGTTTTGTTTGTTGTTGACAAGTGAAAGTTCTTGTTCTTTGGTTTCTTTGTACACAGACCAGCTTTGCCTAACTCAATCACCATCAAAATTGCATTTCCTGCCAAGGTCTGCATATCTTTTGAACTGGCAACTGGCATGGAAAAAATAAAAACCATAACCCGTCAACGTCAGAAAATTGGCCGTTATTAACTACCCATGCTGTGTAATGTTCGAGTTTTTTTTCCCATCGTGGGAAGCGCCCTGTCGGCTTGTCATTGGTCCCCTAGGAGAGGGGGCATTCACTTTTATGGGACGCGACTTGTATCTTCACTTTCACATCACATGTGGTTTCGACGGCAGCTACTGCTAGGCCGCAGCCGAAACTGCCGCAAGACGAGACGACCGTAGTATGGGGACACAGGGGGACCTTTTCGTGAAGGAGTTAGGGCGCCGTCTCAGAGCGCGGGGTTATGAACACACCTCCGGGGCTTTCCTCATGCAGAAGGCTTCATTGGCTGTGCAGCGGGGTAACGCTGCCAGTGTCCTATGAACCTTCGGCAGAGAGATGTCTTGGGGTGATTTGTTTGTTTGGTTAAGTTGTTTTGAGTTTCATTAAGCGAATATTACGATTATGTTACTAATTGCATATACTTAATATATGTTAAGACTCGTCGTTAAACATATGACTTAACTTATACATTGGTATAATTTGACAAAAAAGTCTTTAAACATTTTAGTGGTAAGCCAATTTCGCATTTCCGTCATTTTAACAACAGTAATCTTTGTGTGCTGCGGTTTAGTACCTAACTACCTATCCAGTTAGTAGACTGCAGATCAGTAAACTACTCAGAGCATACCCCTCTTCCTTGTTGGTGAGCACTGTGCAGTATTATGATGTGGTGTAATGGACGATTGGCTAACCGGTTATACCATTAGGATATGGGTATAGGTAGGTATACTCAAATTATTTGCAATTGCAACTATTCTTGGTAGAAGTACTTTTTCAAACTATGTAGTCATTTTCAAATATCCTGTTTGTTGATTAACAAAACATAAAATGATTCAGACAGTTTTTTCTTCACAGACACAAACCATTAGGTAGATACAAAACAAGCGTTTATAATCATATAGCGATTTACAGCAATTATATTCAAATCAGTCTAAAAAGTTGACGGTCTCATTTGGAGCCATATGGCGGAGACAAAAACCCTTTTCAGCCATAGACACCGAAACATGTCTACTAAGGCATCACTGTAGATCTATTGTAACAGGACTATTATAGTATCCATAGACATTCGACCCCCTATGTGTTCTGGGATAACTTCTTCCATTGACGTTTGAGTGGGTAATTTTATTAAAGTATCCATAACTACATATTTTTTGTTTCAGCCTGTTTAATCATCATCATATCAGTCCATTACTGGGTAAGAAATACGTATGCCTCTTCCAAAGTACGCCGTCAACTATACATCTTATACAGCACATTCTTAAATCCCACTCCATTGCATATACTAATTAATTTAATAGTAATAGCTTGAACCAATAAGCTGTTTCCTTTCCAAGCCCAAAAGCTCCAAGTTTATAAAAGCTGCACAACTTAAATTTGTATGTTTGCCTTTGACGTGAGAAACTTAAACAATAAAGATCATTTCATTCGAAAAAGACTAGAGCACTGCTCTATTAATATGCCGTATTTTTTTCAAACTTATCAAACATCCCATATTTTTCCGGGAAAACACCAGGTAAATAATGCTTCCTAGAGCTCTAAAAACTCTACATAGTACTTACTCTTCGCGTATATTAGTGGTAGTTAGATGGGTAGAGTTGGCGCCCAGCTTTTGCACGCACCCCACCTTACCCTAAGCGAGAAAGGGAGGTCACATCACAGCTCGCTCTCAGCCAAATAAATTTGGCGCGGCCTTTACTGGTAGAATCTACGGATACCTATTTCGGGATATACGGTTCAGTAGATCCCATCCCAATTTATTTATATTCGCGCGGATCGTGGCCTCAAACCTATCCTGTGCCGAAATCATTTGCAATCTGCTGACCTTTGTAGAGTTTCGAGACACATATTATTATCTTATTAGTTGTTATTGCACCTCAATGTCGGTCAGTGGGAGTCGGTTTGGTGAATCATTAGCTGTCTCCGGCCTGTACCTTCCGGGTGGATGTGAGCGACTGCAAGGTTTTACTAGAACGTATTTTGCATCGTCTGACTATGAAATTACCATGTTTGTAACTAGCACTAATTAGTGTTTGTCAGTCAGGGCATGAGGCTAGTCCACACAAAGTATTAGCTTGCACCTAGTCTTCGCCTACATTTTATCCGTGTACCCTGTAACTTACAATGCATAGCTACTTGCATTTTCACGACGCTAATTGTGCCTTGCGTACGCCCCAATCTGCCGATCCAATTATCGCCAGGAGCATTCAGGCTTCGGACTAAACAGTAGCCTCAGTATTTTAATTACATGCCCATTGCTACTGGAACCTTAGGGATGAAGAGAAACAAAGCCACTCCGATTTCCGTCAGCCAAATCAATATATTTCAATAGTTACGAGAATGTGCAAACATCTGAGAAAATCCACTACTTTTTACCCGCATTTCATTTCGACCATTTCCCGGTAGGCGCTGCGAGAGGTGCGTCGCACACTCGCTCACGGCCAGCGAGTCGGTGCATTGGCAATGAACTTGTGCGAGGTCAGTGCGGCTGCGCGCGCTCGCCTATATGCGGACAGGCTCGCGCATGCGCGGTTCATGAGAGTGCATGCTCAACGCTCGTAAAGTAGTACATACAATTTGTGGCGTGGAAATCTTGGTAGCTTGGAAGCTTACGGTCTAACGTCACGGTCAGTTTGAGTTACCCCAATGCACGATAACGGGACGGACCGGGAAGGTACAAAATCCAGAAAGGATCTTGACAAGATCGGGACTGTGCTGTGTACGTTTATGGTATTTGGGTACTGTGTACATTTCTATATCTTGTCCAGTGTTTTCCAGGGTTGACAAGGACATTATTCTTAACAAATTTTACTATGGAACTGATTTGGACTTTGGATCATATATACTTCCTCTTGTACCTTCGGCCAAGCTGATTTGTATAGAATACAGAGAAGAAAAAATACTCTAAAAAAATTCTAGACCTTTTTACACGCTATACTAATGTATATCTAACGACGACCTCTGTGGCGCAGCGGTTGTAGCTCTGCCTACCATGCGAGAGGTTCCGGGTTCGATCCCCAGGTAAAGTTAAAGAAAATTAAACCCCAGGTCTTGGATTGGTTGCCACGACACAGGGTATCCTAGTGTGGGGCCAGAAGCAATGTATGTGCCTGTATGTAAATGTTTAATGTCGATCTTTTGCAACGTTGTCATTCTTTGTCACAGTTATCTACAGGTTATCACGATGACTTAAGGAGATTGATTGCTTATGAGATAGAAGGGACCAATACTGATTTAAGTGCGACCTTCCTACACAGGCCAGAAGGTAAGTTTATTATGAGCAAATCATAATACATCCTGAGATGACAATCCTTCCACTTCAACTTTACAGATCATTTGCTTCACGCTATGCGGTACTTTTTTTAAAAGCACTGTAAGGAGTGTAAAAATGCTTTTAGCATGTGTATTATTATGTGACTTTGTTGCACATACTGATACAAGTCAATTCAATATTATAATTATATTATAAACGATAGATGACAGTCAATATGTAAAGTTGAAAAGGTTTTAGGTGTGTTTTTGAGCATACGATATGATCAATATGTATGAGCGAACATATTATTCGTTAAGGAAAACAGTCTCAATCCTAACACGCACTTCTCGCATTGGTATTCCATAACGCCAGTAATATTATACAAGCAGACAACGTATTCATTGCGTAATAATGCTAAAACAAATCTAATACATATGTACGATAAGATATGTCGTGGTAGATTATAGATTTGGGCGTACATTGAAATAGACATGGTGAAAACTGTGTATGAATACGACCGACGGTGTGTGTTGTGATAGTTTTAAACGAATCGGAATGTAAAACTAGGATGAAATTATTTTCATATTCATATTCACATTCTTTATTGCACATTTCTCCTCAGATTATTGAACTAGGTGAGTTAAATCTACTGAAAATGACATCTTAATATGCCAGTCAGTTTTTTTTTTTCATTTCGCTAAATATTCCTTTATCCAAGCCGAAGATGACATTTACGTAACGTGGGAAGCCGCTTCGTGCAACTTTGTAACCTTATCACCGCATAATAGAGACCTAAAGTGTTAAAGACCCAGTTTTCGTCGACTGTACGTCCTTCTTCATGTTTAGGGTTAGATTACAATGTATGGGCAACGTGTACGGCCGTTACAATCGAATTTACGTCCCGAACCGACCCACGGCATGGTCGGCCGGCTATTCCGGACACGTACACAAAGTGGACATCGGACAGTACACAGTGATCCTTCGAGCCGGCGGATTTGGGAATCCCCTTCTAGGGCTGCATTAATGAATTATATTAAATTAAAACGGTGTTGTTGGTTGTATTTGATGTAGGGGTTTTTGTGTGTTCTTATTATTATCTAGATGTATTTTTTACGTAAAGAATAAAGAGTTTCACGTCCCGAATGCCAAGCCTAAATAAGTATGAATATGAACTTGGAGCATTATACATAGTGAGTATAACGTGGTATTGCATAAAAGGCTGAGTTACTTCGAAGTGATTTAATGGTCATTTAACTAGGGTACTTCTTTACAACATTTAATACCTACAGAATTAATTTACAAGCCGTAGGACATGAAAACTAACTACAACAACGAAAGTTATAGCGATACTATAGGCATCTAGGTAGAGACTATCAAACCACGTTATGTTCTTCGAAGGTAAAGAGGGCGGCGCGGTGCGGTGTCGAGCTACGTACTCTGTCCAATAGATGGCGCTGTCCATCACAGTCATCGGTCGGTCGTTGAAGAGAGCTGCAACTTCTTTGGCTCTTTTTCTAGTGCTGAAAATACAGTTTCTAGATAATACGCAAAATCATCACAAGCCATTGCTACTTACATAGATCGATATCTCCGCTTTCCTAAGTAATATTCGTGAACATCATTTACTTACGACTCATTTGTGACCTCTTGCAGAGCAGCAACAAGACTATCTGCAGTAAGGGGCTCCAGGAACAAGGTAGTAGCCACGCCCTTCGCCTTCAGGGCGGCGGCATTGCCGAACTGGTCTCCGAAGAACGGCACCGCGACCATGGGAACCGCGCAGCTAACCGCCTCAGAGGTTCCTAGCATTCCGCCGTGGGTGACGAAGGCCACCACGTTGGGATGACCTGTAATGAGAATGAGATTTGTGTACCTGTGACCTATACATTGGCAAGAAATGATAGAAAATAATAAGTGATAGCAACATGTGCAGACTACCGCGTGCTTTTTTTAATGAAATATTTATTTTGTCTATTTGGGTCGTGACGGTTTACTCGGGGGTCGCGGGCAAAAGAAAAAAAGCAAGTGTTTTTTAGTCCTAGAGAATGAACACTAAAAAAATACTGTGAGAAGAATTGGCTTGTTTTAAAAAATATATGTAAAAATATAAAGTCGGTGGTTCAATTTGAGATGTAAAATAATGAAATAACTTTCTATTCGTCTATTTCTTTTTAGGGTCTCGTTCCCAAGGAGGTTCCATCCTTTTATATGTCTGCCGATGAGCTATCTCATTCATCAACCCCCCTTCATAACATTTATTTTTGGTTGCATGTAACATACTGTGGTAGCCATGTATAATTTACTGGGCGGCCTGTGCCTCTCGTAAGTGCCTCTTTACTCGACATGCTATCCGTGTGAATTTTTCGGCGCGCGGTGCAAAAAAAAAACATAGGCTATTTTCAACCGACTTTAAAAGAAGGAGGTTCTCAATTCGACTGTTTTTTTTTTAATGTTTGTTACGCGGTTATTTCGTCAATTATGAATAATTTTGATGATTCTTGTTTTGATTGATTGGTCACACTTCTGAGGCGGTCACATATTAATTTTATTAAAAATCAAGCTCTTTTTTAAAAAATCAACAAAAACAAAGAAATACACACAGATGACGTTTTGGTGTGTGGTTCCGTGTAGCAAAAGTTGTGATGAGGACTTTTCATGTATGTAGACTTTAATCATATCATAGTCATATAACATGCTCAGAGTACAATATAACAACTCCTTCCGTATACTGCTGCAACTGCCACGTCACTGCAGTGCATCGGGCATGTTCGCCGGCGCCAGGGTCCCTGACTACTTCGCTGTCATCAGGTCACGGATAGCCTCGTTCTGGGAAAGAGTGAGAACTGCCAGTAACGAGCTCATTAATGTTCTTAACGAAAACCCATACGAGAGTGGGATCATTAAACACTGGCTCCGCGTTCAAGTCCCTTATTTTAAGTCTTACTTACTTTTACTACTATTGTATTTTTATGGGTTTTTTATTGCCTGAAATAAACAAATTATTATTATTATTATTATTATTATTATTATTATTATTATTTATTCGCTTCCCGACCGGAGGAAGAAATAGGGCTTGAACTTGAAGTCGGTTTCTTATGTTCTTATTATTTATATTATTTATTCTGTGGAGCACGTCATTTATTTAATACTAGTGTACATTCCAAAAGCTGATATTTCTCACGAGAAGAACGCCCAAGAAACTCTGAGGTAGCTCTTTTTCAGAGGTAATACTTATAACTAATAATATCTACATTGATTTTACTTAAGTTAATTTTTAAGATAGCCAATGGAAGATCAAGCAGTTTATTCCCCAAGGATTTATGTCTTCTACATAATTTGACACAGAGAATTATCCATTAATTCATAATTTAAATTTAATAAACGTTTTGAATTCATGTCTTGATCTAAGCTTTGAATAGTATCGGGGACCTTATTGTAAAGGCAATTGTATACATTGGCCGATGAAGAAATTGGAAGTTTTGTGGAGTCTACTACAGTAACTAGACAGTTTATTCTTATTTCTAGAATCAAAATTATGGCTATCGCATTTTTTTTAAACATCATGTTATTTTTCTTGACATACAATATATTCACGAGAGTGTACTGAGAAGGCAGAGGCAGAATGTTAATTTCCTTAAACTTGTCTCTTGTCTCTTGACCGAGTTCGTAAACGGCACGTAAAGCCCGTTTCCTCAGAAAAAAATGCGCTTTATGTTCGAGGCATTACACAGCGGTATGTCATAAAAGATCAAGCTATGGAAGTAGCAGAAGTGAACTGATCTCGCGGTGTCTACATCCGAAATCCGTCAGATTCTTTTTATGGCGTCTGCTGCAGGACTCAGTCTACCAGCTAGTGCATCCATATGAGATCCCCATTGAAGCTTTGAATCGAAGGTGGTACCAATAAACACAGTTTTATCCACAAGGATCAGTTTTTAGTTTTTTATGATCATATAGTATGTATCTGTTTTACATTGGGTAGAGAAAACTTTACACATTTGGTTTTCTTTTCAGTAGAAGATTGTTTGCTGTAAACCAATCAACTACTTTGGAGATAGCATTGTTCACATCGTCATAAAATTGTTGTTGTCTTTTAACTATAAATAGCAAGGAAGTATCATCCGCGAACAATACTATTACATGCTTAGTATTACATTTAATCGGGCAGGTCGCAGGCTGGGATTTATCGTGAAAGGTGAGGAGGACAGAGCTTAATATAGCGCATATCTCTGTCCCTCTCCCGCGTCAACACCCTCGCGAGGTCGGCATGCAACGGGTGCTGGTAGTCCGCTAATAAACACTTACGTTGCCGTCATTCATACACCATATGCTTCACAATTAAATAATGCAAGAATCCATTTAATGATCGCAAAAGTGATCCCATACCCTCGATCGACAAAGTAGGCAATGAATTAAAACATGATTTTTATGTGGAATATTAAGCAATGACTCACACAAAACGTCATGCTGCGGAAACCAGCTCCTTGTGAGCAAGTACTCGCTGTCATGAAGACTGCCATTTTCCCACTTGAGGAGAACCTTCATCGGACGTATCATTCGAAAGGCTTCTAAGAAATGCTGCATCTTTTCTCGGGACATGGAACCGGCTCTCAGATTGGAACCGAAGCTTATGTACACTGCTCCATCTTTCGCTTCATTCAGGTATTTTGCGAGATCCTGAAAATAGTGTAAAAACAACACAATAATAATACGAACGATAATGATGGTGAGACATCAAAAATCTGTACCAAGCTTATCGTGTCAAAAGCGTAAAAGGGACGATTAGAAGATAATGTACCTAATGGTTACTGAACGTAAAGCTTAAATAAAATCGTATACTACCTCAGGCAAAGACTGAGCTTTATTGAAGTGCAGGCCACCGATCTCAAGTAACTGTGGCGCCAACACTCGAGCTCCAGTCATCGAAAAATGCTGGTAGGAGAAAAGCATCTTCATCCTCTCCATAGCAAGCCCTTCCAGATCCAACTGATACCCAGGAAGGTGGTGCTTGACCGATTCATAAATGTTACTCTGGACAAACCATCTGCCTATTGAGTTGAAAAACTTGTTCAGCAGCCCTGACTCTATTGCCTGAATCAGAGAAGGGTTGGGACCAGAGTTGGAGAAATAGAAGGCGTCTGAAGTCACGTCGAACGGCAGCCCTAGCCTCGGGTACATCCAAGGCAGCATCACATGTGAGGCTATACCGATTATAGGCGCATCATACAACGCCCCTGCAAAAGCTAGGCCGCAATCACTCATAAACTGCTCCACAAATATCACGTCATATTTAAGTCCTTTATTAGTATGCTGCTTTACTTCATCGCTCTCAAAAAGAATCTCACAGTCCATTTTCACTAGATCAGGGGTGACCCAAATGTGCCTGTAGTAATTATAGATATGTAAATATCTCGATTCGAAGTCTTCATAGAAAGTAAGGGGAGGCATATCTTGGACTTGAGGTATTTTTGATTTTAGATTGATGAACTGTAGGTTTTCTGTGCGGGTTTGGTCCGGGAAGTTATTGATGACGGTGACCGTGTGACCTCGCGCGGCCAATTCGCGGAACAGCGGCTGGAACGCCATGTTGTGACTTTTTAATGGCAATGAGACTATGGCGAGGATGTTATAGGAACACACATGATGAGAAAACGTAAAGAGGAGCGCGAGGCACAGTATTTTAGACATTGCGAGGCGAGGTGATCGATTCGTCTGCTCGACAGCGCAACGGGCGGGCGGGGACTACTGTTAGAGGCGGGGTGAACGTACGCGGCGAAACTTGATCTCAATCACTTCATAGTAAACGCACTGACTATCGGTAGTTCGGGACAGCCACTCATCACGGTATCGAGTACGTTACTTGCTACTGTTACTCTTAAAGTAGATGCTTCTAGTGCTATATTCTTGTAAAATCATGCCATCGACTTTGAGTAGATTACATTTGATAGATTACAGAATCTGTGCTTTGAGCCTCCTCGATATCGGGCATTACCGCGTAAATTGCCTAACTACTATAGATAAGAATAAAGTAAACTTGTTTATGATGTGTAGGGAAGTAACTACCGATTATTCTCGTTCGTCCACACAAACAAAGGAGGGACAGACAAAACAGAGGAGGGAGTTCGAGGGGCGAGTGCTAGTTTATATAAAACAAATTTGAAATAAAAAATCGGATTGATCGATATATTGGTATTTGTTAGTATGATAGCAGTAATAATAAACATTATCACGAATTTTTAAGGTCATAAGGTCGATAAGAAGTTAAAAAGTTCTTCAGTAAAAAAAATGTAAAAAACTGACTGGTGGAACTGGTGGCATCTCATTCGTTGGTTTTCCGTTATTTTTAACCAAAAAATACTGTATTTAATCTTATTTTATACATATACTTACTTATATTTTATACATATACTTTTCAACAAACCTGCTCCTGAACTGGTTCTTTGTAGCAAGGCACACATGGCCACAATAGCGCATATTACACCCTCATGCTTTTTACTTTGTATTTTCGATCTCAGGTGCGAGATTTTATGCCTACAAACAATGCATATTTTGTGAATATTTTAGCATTAAGTATAATATTATGATGAAACAATCATCTTTATAACATTTTTTCATCAAATTATATTTTGCATATTCTAAGCCTTATTTTTATAGGCTGTTTAGCGGTGTTGCCTGTGCCGTCACCAACAACTGCGCGCGCTAGCGCGTGAAAAAAGAAAAAAGCGCGCCAATTTTCACAAATCTTTGGTAGCGTTTTTGTTGATTGTAGTAATGTTGTATTGTCAAAAATGTCAACAACGACAAGTAGTGAAGAAGAGCAAATAGCTTTAACCCCGTCAGAAATACTCAGCTAATCACGAAAAGCGACTGATAGATAGCCTGTTACCACCAAAATCCAGGCAAAGATACCTAGCGGCATACGAAACTTTCCTACAGTAGAAAAACAGCAAACGTGCCCAGTCATTTTCGGAGAACGTATTCCTGGCTTACTTCAATGAACTGGCAAATAAATATAAGCCCAGCACGCTTTGTTCTATCTATTACATGTTAAAAAGCACTGTCAAGATCGATAATGATATTGACATCAAAACCTACTGCAAACTTACGACATACACTAAAGCGACGCTCGGACAGATATTATGGTCGGGTATCTAAAGTATTGTCACCAAACGACGTTGAAAAGTTTCTAAAAGAAGCTCCGGACAGTCAATACCTGGCAACAAAGGTCACTTGAACTTTATAAATCGAATGTATCATCTCTATAATTAAGATATGTTATTGTAGGTAGCTTAAGTTCTTAACCTACCCTAACTATTTGATCTATTTGCAGGTTGCGTTAATATTCGGTGTTACTGGTGCATGTAGACGTCAACAGCTTAATAATATTACAACAAATGATGTAGAAGCCCACGGAGAAATGCTTCTCGTAAAAATACCCAATACTTAAACAAAATTCCTCGATCCTTTGTAATCGATGGTCCGTTTTATGAAATAGTAAAAAAAATTAAGCTCTACGTTCAACAAAAGCAAAAAGTGACCGCTTTTTTCATAACTTTCAAAAAGGTATGATATTATTATCTGATAACTTTAAGCTTTAATTCATTTATTCAAAAATTTATAATTTTAGAATAACATTATTCAAATCCGCACAAAACTGCGTCAAAGCATAGTAAATTAAACAAAATTAAACAAAATATACAAACAAACCGCCCCATGAATCGAATGTAAATTTGTGAATAAATTTGATGTTTTCTTTCACAAATATTTTTTCAGGTAAATTGTACAGCTCACACCATCGGTGTCAACAAATTTGGAGCAATGCCAAAGGAAATTGCAAAGTATTTAGATTTGCCTGAGGCTGATTCTTACACTGGCCACAGTGACATGTGCCAAGCTAAATGACACCATGCGCTGTATCTCCGGTACCGTCAAATCGACTCCTACTCATTGGCTGCCCGTCCTGAGTCACATCGCCCCTCCACACCTCCGTAGAAGACAGGCACTGAACAGAGAAACTGATAAGATACGAGCCCAGCCCAGTCTGCCTGCACACGACTACTTCTGCAGACCACCCCCGCACCGGCTCAAGTCTCGAAACCCACCTTACGCTTCAGCAAAAAACTCACCCCAGTACGACCTCTCCGCGTGCTGGAAGTCAGAGTGGAGCCAAGCTACTGTTGGAACGACCGTGGACGACCTGGACCCTACGTCCAAGTTACCGGGTTTCGGCTTACCACGCAACCAATGGTGCCGCCTGAACAGACTCCGGACTGGGCACGGTCGGTGCAACTACTTCCGACACAAGTGGGGTTGGAGATATAGTGCCATGTGTGAGTGCGGGGTAGAAATACAAACCATGGAGCACATCGTTCAGCGCTGCCCTTTGACAGCTTACAATGGACCCCCCCGAGATCTTAAATGACAGGACTGTATGGGGTTAATCTGGCTCAACACAGACCTTGCTGTTAATAGTTTTGTAATTATTTATTCCTGCTTATTAATCATAACAATTAAATTTTTCATATTTGTATTAGTTAAGCACAACCTTTTTTTAAAAGAGATCTAATAATCAATCTGTGGCAGTTTCTACGCCCTTCTTCTCCCACAGTGGTCCAATGTAGAGAAGAGGCAAAAATGACGTTTGCTAAGTATATGTAAATATCTACAGTAATAAAGTACTTTGACTATTGACTATTGACTATCTGTTTGACCTTCCTCCTGACGCGGCCAACTGGCTTAGCACATTGAATATTCCCCTGTAGCCTATTCATTCATTCAAGCCATACGATTAAATAACTGGCCACAGTTTTAAAAGAACTTCGGCTACACTGCTGGCTGATTCGGGAGCTGATATATTAACATTGAAGCGTTATGGCGGATGGCGATCTGATGCAGTCGCTGAATCTTATAGGGAAGATTCTATAAATAACAAGACACTAATTAGCGCTAAAATAACAGGCGCAATTAGTTTGGAGGAGCTACAAACGAAGAAGTCGTGCCCTGAGCCGCGACCATCTACTAGTTTAGTGCCTTCTGCTTCCACTAATGATCCCGTAGATATACATTATTCATTCAACTCATATGAAAATAATATACACTCGCCGACCTTTACACAAGAAAATGTAGAAATTAGGTATACTTTGTTAATTGTAATTTCACCAATTGTAATTTTTTAAAACAAGACCGAATTAGGCAGTCAATTAGAAAATACAATGATGATATATGGGCCAAAAACTGTCCAGAGTTGACGACTTGGAGAGTGGTTAAATCCCTAAGTTATAAACCCGTGTCTGTGCCACCGTTAGCTTAACAAGATGGTTCAGTGACCATAGGTTTTCAGGAGCTAGCAAAAGCCTTTTTTTAAACATGCCACTGATGCTTGATTGGCATATAAAAGACCGTACAGTGAATGAAGTTTGTAAGAACTATCAAACATCGGTACTTTAGTTTCCTTCACGACCAAAGAAGTATGAAAAAAACATATGTCTACTTAAGTGTCGTAAATCACCGGGTATAGATAATATTCATAACATTATATTTAAAAAAACATCCCCAGAAATGCGTTATCCTCCTTACCAGGATATTTAATGGTTGTACGAAGTTAGGCTATTTCCCAGATGGCTGGAAGATTGCTAAGGTTATAGCGCTTAGAAAGCCGGGTAAGGATAATACCATTCAAAATCAAAATCAAAATCAAAAATCATTTATTTCCATAGGATGTTGTTACATCACTTAGATCCGTCATTACATTTTTTTGGGTGAGTTCACTAACCCAATGGCGGAATCTGTGGAGAAGAGCTCACCGAAGAAACTCCACAGTCGTCGCATCTTTTGCGTTTCCTTTTTTAAATTCCTTTCAACTACCGGCCAATCAATCTTATACCAACCCTATGCAAGTCACTAGAGCGTATCATACGGGATCTTATTAATAAATGTATTGACCACAAATTAAATGTGGTCAATGCATTGACCACACTATTCAACAACTAGCACGCGTGAGTGAGCATGTCTCTCACAACATCAGCCTCAACATCTCTACAGGAAAGTTCCTTTTAGATATTGAGAAGGCTTTTGACACCTTCTGCATAATTTTCTTACTATCGGCATTAGCCTGGATCTCGTAAAAATGGTTCAGTCTTACTGAAGCAATCGTCAATTTAGGGTTCTCATTAACGACGACACGTCTGATTTGTATCCCGTACCAGCAGGGGTTTTTCAGGGATCGATACTGGGATCAACGTTGTTTTTAATTTACATTAATGACATTCCTGCAACTATCTATCGAGCTACTAACTGAACTATTTCATACATGGAAACTAAACTCGCGCCCCGCCGGCTGTGTGCCCAGTCCTTAAATAGAACGCGACTAAAACAGAGGCGATATTATTTACACGACAGCGGACGATGCCCACCCATCAACTTAAATTTGACCAACACAGTATACCCTGACAGAAATCGGTCAAATACCTTGGCGTCCTCCTAGACCAGGGGTGGGCAAACGGTCGATCGCGATCTACCGGTCGATCGCAAGGGAATCTATGGTCGATCGCACGCATTCCTAAAAATGTACTGACGTGTTGGGCTAATTCCAATAACAGTGGTCTTTTCACCAGTCAAAATACCAGTATTTAAAGTGCGTTCATAAAAAACATTTTATTTTACACGCGCGTAGCTTTAAGAAAATACTTGTCAACAAACAACCTTTCACTGCGAAAATGTCGATATGAAATAAGAAGGCACCAGATTTATTTGCGGCTGTACTGTGCACGTGTGCCGGTGTCGGCTCGTTGAACGGCGCGGCGGCGTCCTTTGACCTGTGCGGGCGGCGAATTAGTTCATGTGATTGGCTTCATACTTATTTTTAGTAGTTATTAGTTATTAACTTGTATAATAAGAAACTGTACTTCTTTAATTGTAAATAAAAGTATATTTAAATGGTAATATGTGCGCAATACCTACAATAAACGATTTAACATAAAAAATATTGTCTTATTGCAAGTCGATCGCTTGTCGTCTCAATTTATTGATATAGATCGCCATTAGTGAAAGTCTGCCCACCCCTGTCCTAGACCATAAGATGAATTGGACCGAGCACATAAATAAACTACACCTATAACTTGAACATTAAAAAACCCCCGCATAAAACCAGTCTTCCAATTTCATCACCAGGTTTCATCATCAAGTCAAATTAAAAGGTCTCATCACAACGAGTCTAATGAGCCCTAACTCGAAGTGTTATCTAATAAGCATCCCAGGGTTCCAGCTCCCATCTTCGAGTTTCGCTCTCCATCATCAGATCAGCTCGATAATACCATATTTTTAAAGGTTTTGTTACAACAAACATAATGAGCCAAACTTGATGGGTTTACTGGTAAGGATCTTAGGGTTTTAGCTCCCACCTTCGAACTCCATCATCAGACCAGCTCAATGGTACCATAAGAACCAGCTCCAAGAAATCTACTTTAGAATAAAAACTAATCAAATCAAATCGGTTCACCCGTTTACGCTCCACGTGCGGAGAGACAGACACACAGAATGATTCAGACGTTAAACTTATAACACCCATTTTTCCTTCGTCGGGCGGGGGTTAAAAATGACCTAAAGCCCTCGGTCCTGTGCTAAATAGAAAAAATAACTTGAGCCTAGCCACTAAAATGCGAATATATTGCACTTTGATTAGACCGTGCATTACATACGCCACACCTGTGTGGGGTAGCACTTGCTTATCAAATCATACAAAACTTCAAACAATTCAGAATAAAGCATTGAAACAGCATACAATACCGCCTTTTATACAAAGGAGATCATTCACGCCCCATACATTTTTGGGCCAAAAGTGAGTGCCGGCCAGAAAAAAAAAGTGATATTCGGATAGAACACACAATCCCCATATTTTTTTACTATCACACCAAACCTCTGCGGTCCATGGCCACATTTTTACAGGCTATTGAAATTTAATAAAAAATAATATTAGGATAGTTTTGTTTACACCATTTGATCGTGTCTATTGAATTATTTTTTATTATAATATAACGCTGGCACTTATTTAACCGACAGCCAAGTGAAAAAGGAGGAATATTTGTTTTGTATGTATGGTTTTTCCTATGTTACTTCATATCTACCTAACGGCTCAACCGATTTTGATAAATAATACGTCATTAGATTTGTCTTATTCGCGCGAGTGATACTGGGTACATAAAATCTGTTTTATTAGAGATGCAAAGAATAGTGATTTGGCCGAATACCGAATACCGAATATTCGGTGGGAGATCCAGTGCATGTCACGCGTACAGGAGCGTAATTCTCACAAATTTAAATGCTTCGTCCTTTAATAGGCGAAGTTCCTTCGCGATTGGTCCTTGGCCGAAGCTCCGCCCCTTTGTAGAATACGCATTCAAAGTGCATACGCATTCGAATGTGGGAGAATTGCCCTCCAGGTTACGATATCACTCGCTGTGGTCCATGCGGGGGTGACGGACAGGGATTATTTGGCTCACCAGCCGGCAAGTCGTCATAAAACTTGCTGTGTTTTGTGTTATCGGGAGTAGAAAAGGTACGATTGCAAATGAGATACCAAGAGAGTTATATTTGAAGAGTGCTTGTCTCAACCGTACGGAAGATCGTTATATTATAACGATGGTTAACCAAATCAAAACAGTACCCTTTTTCAGTTTTGTTAAAAATAACTTTCATGACCTTGTGTAGTGTGTATTAAAGTAAAACTTTGTAAACCTGTGGAGTGCAATAAATGATGGAGTATTGAGATATTATTCTTAGTAGCAGGCAGGTATTGTGAACGAAAAAAAGCGCAATCGGCTGTTATTTTTTTTTATTTTTAACTTCCTTTGATTAATTTTAAATCTTTAAAAAAAACTACCATCCTCAATATAAAGGCTAATAAATGATTATTCGGTAAAAATATTTTTTTTATTGCCCTTTTTAGAGTTTTTGTCACAGATCAATTTAAACAAATGAATTACAAATAAAATTAATATTAACGATGTAATACTAATAATACACAAATAGCTTTATTTGCGTTTTTATTTTATTTCTATTGGTATTCGGTATTCGGCCGAATAGTAGATAGTATTCGGCCGAATACCGAATACTGAAAAAAGTGGCCGAATAGGTCGAATACAGAATAGTTGCCGAATATCGATTAATAGCCGAATATTCGTTGCATCTCTAGTTTTTATCACAATAAGTACGCAGTTTGCATGGTGTGCTGTGCCTTTGTAAATGTGTAGGGCATACACTCGATGCGAAATTGACATTAAGGCCCCCTTGCGCATCATCATCTTCATCATCGTCACAGTTCATCATCATCATACTCATCATCTTCATATTCATCATCATCATCATCATCATCATCATCATCATCATCATCATCGTCAGTCATCATCATCATCAAACATCATCATCGTCGTCAGTCATCATCATCATCATGATTGTTGTCTTATTCATCATCATCATCATCATTGTCAGTCATCATCATCATCATCTGGATATTCATCATCATCATTGTCAGTCATCATCATCATCATCTGGATATTCATAGACATCATGATATTCATCATCATCATTTTCCGTCATCATCATCATGATCATCTATCCCTCATAGAATAGATAATACCTAGTCGATATTAAAACATGACCCTCATTTAAACCATTTGTAGGCGTGCCTTAAAAGATCGGATGCTTTAATAGGCTGAAGGATTGAATTCTGTGCCTAAAAAGTTGGCAATTATATTTTTCTTTTTTGTTTGAAAGTGATCTGATCGCTGTAAAAAGAGCGCGAAGATTGAAAATTGTTTCGTAAATTGTTTCTATGTTTTTTGTGAATAACTTGAAAATTAACAGTTAGTACTTACCCAAAAAAAGGTTTATTATATCGAAGTTAAATACAATATTTGTTACTGTATTCACTGAAGTTATGAACGAACAATTATGCATTTCATGCCGTACGCCTATTGGCGATCGCCGAAGTTATACTTGAACTTCCCGAGAATCACAGCATATCAATACAGCACAGTTCGTAATTGCAGATCTACTAGATCGACAGGTATGGATTATTTCATTCAATTTGTTCTATAAGTCATAAGTAAGTCTATATACCTACATAAATAAATATTATTACTTATCTCTTGGTTACTTTTGGACCCCTAGCCAAAAGTTACTATTAAATGGACATCATTCTGAGCAACTTTCCCTAAGAAACCGATTTGATCAGAGTAACTTAATTTTTAACTTCTCCATACAAATCAGCTGACCCATTCAGGCCAAAATGTACTGGGAAGTGAAAAATAAAGTTGCTCTGATCAAATCGGTTTCTTAGTGAAAGTTGCTCAGAATGACGTCCGTAAAATAATAGTAACTTTTGGCCAGGGTCCAAAAATAACCCTGTATACCTATACATATGTATGTGTTAACAGGAACAACCTACAGAGGTTATTTGTCGACCCTGTTGGCAGCAAGTTGAGCGTCGGTACTGTAGCGCTCTTGGTGCTAATATCCGTACTCTTGAGCACTATCTGTTTAGCACTATCTATTTGCTAGCCCTGTGTGGGATATACAGGGTGTCTCATTTAAATCGGTCAGTATGGGAAAGTTTGAAACTATAAGACATACGCAGATCTGTTCTTAGGAACCATGTCATCGATTTTAATAAGAAGAAAAACTGCATTCATACCGTTGAAAAAAAACCTGTACTAGGCTCGGGAATCGAACCCGGTGGTTTTGAAAAAAAAAAATAGACTATTTCTGTTTAAATATCGATTGTGTAGGTCTTAAGCAGTAAATGGCTCTATGAAACATGATGTCTAAAATGAATAAAATGCATTGTTTTCACATACTTTAATTTATTTTAGTAGGTGTGATTTACGCCTCTTGACTATTTCTTGTGGGGTTACGTTGAGGATGAAGTGTAAGCTATGACACGGTTAAAGACCTAAAAGCAGCCATAGAGACCTTCACCAAATTCACCACATGAAAATACAAAATGTACTAGTAAACGATACACAATCTAATGACTTACTAAATGTCATGTTGGAATATAATTTTGCTCAACATGTTAGAAAACTAACACGTTTAACAAAATGTATAGATTTAATATTTACAAATTGTAAGATCGTTACCTAAACGTGTTGAATATTTTATTGAAAAAAAAAGGTGGACACTTCGAACACCTGCTAAAATAAATTAAAGTATGTGAAAACAATGCATTTTATTAATTTTTGACTTCATGTTTCATAGAGCCATTTACTGCTTAAGACCTACACAATCGATAGAAATAGTCTAACTTTTTTTTTAAAACCACCGGGTGCGATTCCTGAGCCGAGTACAGGTTTTTTTCTAATGTATGAATGCAGTTTTTCTTCTTATTAAAATCGATGACATGGTTCCTAAGAACAGATCTTCGTATGTCTTATAGTTTCAGACTTTCCCATACTGACCGATTTAAATGAGACACCCTGTATATTAAAGACTTGGGTTATAACTGATTGGTTTTTATTTGTTTTAGTTTACACACTTTTTATAAAAGGGATCCACAACTGGCTCGATAGCCATTAATCTAATCCTCACTATAATTTAGCTCAGTCACTGGCCGAAGCCTACGGTGAAGTGTGTCACATTGACTTCTCACATCCAATCCTCTTTCTTTTTTAAAATTACAAACAAGTAACGGTGCCAAAGTGACACCCACTCTAAAGAGGCCCGTATACAATATACAACCTACCTTACAATCATTCCCCCCTCGCAACCCTAACGCAAAGTCTAAAATCTAAAATGACAACCCTATCTCAAAGTCTAAAATCTAAAAAACATTAAATGTTAACTTTAAGTTAGTTTGCTATGCATGAAATCTAAAAGACAGTAAATATGCCGCAAGCATAAATTTAAATAACATCAAGTACCCTAATCCTTATCTGTCCAACCATCCTAATTAACCTACTCAATTAAACATTAAATAACAACACCAAACTACACTTAAGGCTATGCACCTTAAAAAACTTAAATTATAACACCCTATGATCCCATCATACAATTATTCGCGGCTTAACACTAACCTACCTAAAGCTAGAAAACTCTCAATTACAATACGAAGGCAAACAGCTGAATCTAGCTAAGATTTAGCTTCTCGAATAGTTATCATTCGACAAACTTTCTGACAACAAAAACTAGCGAAAAACTTATCAGACAACCATAATACCTCCGTTCATAAAATTAATATAGATCTTTGCATATAACAATTGTGAACACATTGTAAACTCTTTCCACCGAACGAAAATATTTCAAAAATTAACGCAGGCAAAGATCAAAGAAAACAAATTATTATTTTCAAATATAGGAAACGTCAACCATATTAACAGGATTAATCTATAGAACCGTATTACTAAGCCACAGCCTAAGAATGAGTTCATTAAAATTCGTTCCAATAATACGATGAAATCAACTAGCTTTAAAACCGATACTACTACGTACATAAACCTCAACTAATCCATTGGAATTCAGTAAACTATATTTTACTATTAACAGTTTAAGATAATCGCCGTGAGTTGCAACCAATTACCCAAGTAAAGACACTACAAAGAATCTCGAATGTGTATCGAATACCCGAGTTATCCCACATCAGAAATTACTTTCATTGAGAAACCTTCGTTATACAACCCATAGTCTCCCCTTACCAAATCATCCCAACTCTATACTTTAAGAACGCGGGAACCAAAACAGAACCCTATGACGAATAGCTATTGCCTTGTCATACTGCTCTCAAAGATAAAACCAGGCGATCGGTTCAAACAATTATTCGAACTGTCGTTTATAAAAGTTTCTCATATAAAGGTAATCTACCACGGAAATCTAGTATGTTACAGATATTTCTTGGGTATTTGGTGTACGGTCCTCATCAGACATCATAGCTCAGCAACAACATGAAAAGAAACACCGGTTAATAAACAATTCATAACAACACCGTATACACAAACCACAAACCATCAACCGGGATAAAATTGTATTATATTCCTAATGTATAATTATTTAATATCCTAATGTTCCTATCCTAATCCTATAATTATTTAATGTCCTAATGTATAATTATTTAATATCAGACGAACCCCTCAATGCAGCACAAAGCGTTTTAAACTATTTGTGTTAACAATAACGCCCCGTGACCGTGAGTTCAGACGACGAATCAGCACATTAGACCTCCCAACGATCTCCATGACCTTGTATGGTCCCTGATACAGACGTGCCAACTTCATACATCTTCCCGTTATCCGCCTTGGTACGTATAACAAAACGCGCTCGAGTAACTCGCAAAATAGCCGAGTGGCCTCCCAGACTATTGAAAAAAATTATTTCATCCGCAGGTCCGTCTTACAATTTTAAAAATATTACCTACCTAACTTCCTTTCTTGACACGGCACGCACGAAGCTATATAACGCTCTATCTCCTTACCGGCTTTCGGCATGAAATATTTCGACCGAAACCTCTTCAACGTCTTTGCGAGACCCAAATGACCTCCTGTCCACGCCTCATCATGTAATTCGTTCATTACATTTTGAAACAAAGACCTAGGCAATACTAATACCTCCCTAATTTCTCCATCTCTACGTACGCTTTTATATAAGAAATTATTTCTCAAACAAAAACCGCTACGCCACGCTTCCGGACGTTCGCTCAACCGCGTTAACCATCTACTACAAAATGAATCGTTCTCTTGATCCGCCTGTAACGACTCTACATTAATACTAAAAACTTCCAAACCATCATCATCAGGTTCAGAACGAGAAGAAGACTCCTTTCTTTCTGTTTCCCGTTTCCCTTCTTCCAGTAGCGGATTCCTATCAAAAAATCTATCAAAAAAGCTAACGCCCATCGCTCTAACCTACCAGTCATATTTTTTTTCGACTGTAACCAACATAACGCGCTATGGTCTGTAACAACCTGAAAATACGATCCCCAAAGATATTGCCTATAGTGCCTTAACGCCCATACTAACCCCAGACACTCTTTCTCCGTCGTACTATATTTTTCTCCGCATCCGTTAACTTCCTAGACGCGTAGGCAACCGGACTCAATTTTTCAACGCCCTGCATCAATACTGCACCTAACGCCTCGTTAGACGCATCCACATAAACCCTCGTAGTAACCGACTTATCCCCCGAATAATAGGAAGGTATTGGCGCACTACACATAACCTTCTTAATATACTCGAACGAATTCTGCAATTCTTCATTCCATTGAAACTTTACCTTCTTTTTCAATAATTTAGTGAGAGGCAACGATATTCTCGCAAAATTCGATACAAATTTTCTATAATAAGAAAATAAACCTAATAATTGTTTCACATCCTTTGTAGATGTGGGAGTTGGAACCTGTTGCATAGCCTTCAGCTTTTTCTCACTAGGTTTTACTCCTTCATTCGAGATTCGATAACCCAGCATCTCAATCTCGCAAAAACCGAATTTACATTTAGATGGCTTGAAGGTCAAGTTCGCTTCTCTAAACCGCCCAAAAACTTTCTGCAACGTATCGGTAAACTCCTCGAACGTTCTACCATACACAATTACATTGTCCACGTAAACCATAACCCCTTTAAATCTTAAATCCGCTAAAACTTTATCCATCATCCGTTGGAAAACCGCTTGACACGTTGCCAAACCGAACGGAACAACATTAAATTCATAAAGACCCGTGGTCGTGACGAAAGCCGTTTTATGCCTACCTTCCGTAATAACCGTCTGCCAATAACCTGAATTGAGATCTAACTCCGCAAAATACTTGGCCCCGGCCAAACTATCGACAATGTCTTCTATCCGCGGAATAGGATAATTATCCCTACAAATTTTCTTGTTTAATTTCCGATAATCTATACAAAACCTCCATGAATCATCGGGCTTTTTAATTAACACTACGGGCGCAGCATAAGAACTAGTGGATTCCCTAATAACACCTAGTTTCAACATCTCCGCGACCTGCTCCTCAATAATTTCCCGTTGCACCGGCGAAACGCGATACGGGTGACAATGAACCGGCTCTTCATCATAAGTCTTAATATCGACCGACACTATCTCCGACCTACCTAACTGGTCAGTTGCAAACGCAAATCTATCCGCATTCCTATCCAACAACGCCAATAATACCCGCTTATCATTCTCACATAAACCCTCATTTACGATAAACCGTTTATCTTCTACCCCAAACGCAAATTCGCACGAATCCGATAACCCCGAGAAATAAACGTAATCGCCCTTTCTTAGCTCCTGAAAGTCGATAGAATTTATCACGTCACGATCCTCGATAACCGTGGTTTCCCCGAAGTTCACTAGTTTCCATCTAGAACCGTCTAGAAAGTCCGACCCTATCTTTTGTTTTGAAAGAATCCCTACGCACATGACATTTCGTTTTACCGGCGTCGTGTTTTGTTTCTTATGGAAATTATTGAAAAACGGTATTTTCACTGGAAAAAACACATACACGAATGAACAAAATCAATATTCATACCGTTCTTTATTAAAAAATCCACCCCTAAAATAATGCTACAATTCAAATCAGTTACTACTAAAAATTCCTGTGAAAAGCTAAAATTGTCCAAACTAAAATCTATAACACATTTCCCTACAATTTGCAGCAAACTTCCATTTACCGCCTTAACCCGTCTCTTCTCTTCTTGCATATATCTCGCACCCACTTGACCTGCAACGGCTGGGCTGATGCATGAAGCTGTAGCGCCTGTATCTAAAAGAGCTACCACCTTTACCCCATAAGAATTGAATAAAACTAATGGTCTGACCTGCTGATTCGCCTCGACTGCGACGATCTTCCCCATTGTTCGTTCCGCTTCTGTGCTACGCTGCTGAGCTCGTCTGAGGCCCTCATTCCACAGGTCAGCCTGGTCACCGCTATCGGGCTCTAGCGACGACGTGTTGCAAAATCCGCTTGCCTAGGACGCAAATTATAATTATTAGTACTAGAAACATTCGGCCTGTCCCCCCCCCCCTATTGCTATGGGCCAAATTCGGTCCAAAAGTTGCCGGGTTCCTAAACACATTCACATTATCGTCACTTCCCGGACTTAACTTCTCCATCTGTACTAGCACTGCCCTTAGCGCCTTCTTATCTACAAAATGGCTCAACATTAATTTATTTCTAAGATGGTTTTGCAATTCTCTTAAAAATTGCGTTATAAAAATGTCATCTTTAGTAACTCTAGCCTTCCTCGCCAGGTCCCCTAAATAATGGAAGTAGTCCAACAAACTTCTTTTCTCTTGCTTGGCATTGTAGAACTTATCTGCAAAGTCTGTGCCTCCAAACTCCTCATCAAACTTATTCACCACCTCGTCAAATGTCTGTGCACTGCCCCTAATTTCCCTAAAAAAATATAAGGCTCCACCTTTCAAATACGAAGGAAATAATGATTTCAATTCCTCCGACGATATAAATTTCTGCCTCGATGCAGCATCTCTGAAGTCTTCTAAAAAATCTTCAAAGGACTCCTGAGGACTCCCCGAAAAACAAGTTGACAACTCCTCCATCATGAAATAATTTCATAAAATTTTTCCAAATGTGTGCGCCGCTATAAAACAATCTTCCCACAACATTTTTCTATTTGATTCTTCACTCGCTTGGCAGGTCGAGGTAATTCCTAAATAAAAAACTTGAGTACAGAAAAATACTTCCCAATGCACATTCGATCGTTCCTCGATTCAGCAAGGTCTGGATCGACGATCTCCTCTCCTCTTCAATTACGTCACTTCTTATGACGTCACCTTCCATCTGAAGCAATCTTCTTACTTCTCCGGCTCGTTCGGCGCCTCCACCAATGTAGCGCTCTTGGTGCTAATATCGTACTCTTGAGCACTATCTGTTTAGCACTATCTATTTGCTAACCCTGTGTGGGATATATATTAAATACTTGGGTTATAACTGATTAGTTTTTATTTGTTTTAGTTTACACACTTTTTATAAAAGGGATCCACAACTGGCTCGATAGCCATTAATCTAATCCTCACTATAATTTAGCTCAGTCACTGGCCAAAGCCTACGGTGAAGTGTGTCACATTGACTTCTCACATCCAATCCTCTTTCTTTTTTAAAATTACAAACAAGTAACGGTGCCAAAGTGACACCCACTCTAAAGAAGCCCGTAGACAATATACAACCTACCTTACAGTACCTACGCAACCAACGTGAACCTGGCGTTGCAGACGAAGAACTTCAAGAAGTCAACGCTCATGCCCCGCTAACTACTTTGTCCGGGTTCAGCCGTACCGGTAATTCGACAAATACTTGTGTGTTTCAACACTGTGGAAATGCCACGAGACACAGAATACCCGAAAATATAATACTACGAATGCTTTGCCGCTACAGTGTGTTCATAACTGAAAATAGTCGTGTATGCAATGAACACTTTGAACAAGCTGAATGGCATTTAATTGCTATGCAAGACAATTTAATAGAACAATCCAGCTCAAATCGTTAGTGCTATGAGATTATTAGTAAGCCACGTCAGCACAGAAGCATTAGATTTTGAACATTATGATGAAATAAATCAGAAGGAATTTCACGACTGGACTGGCTTGACTATCGAACAGTTTACTGATTTATTAGCCAACACTCCTAGCCTAAATCTAAGAAGAAACAAAAAAACTATTCTAGCAGCTTTGTTAGCCAAACTCCGAACCGGCGACTTAAATGCACGGCTAGCTTCGATTTTCCAAACCAGTGAAGCCACTTACTCGAGAATGCTCCGCACTGGTCGAGAATCACTGATGCAGGACTTTGTTCCTATTCACTTAGGCTTTGACCACATGACCCGGGAAGATGTAGCACGGAGGAATATTATGATTCCCGAAAGAATTTTTGTAAACCCTGACAGTCCTCTTGATGAAAGAAAAGCCATAACAATTATAGATTACTTACATATATATTCGAAAGTGTTCTAACTCCTTTTTTCAAAGGAAATCCTACAGCAGCCATAAGTTTCGAAACTTGTATAAACCGTTTCTGTTTGTTTGTTGTGACGGGCACATCATAGAAGTTTCTGGCCCACACGCTGCTACTTCTTCCGATGCGCAAATAATGCGGAGTATTGTAGAAAACGAAAATTATAACGGTGACGGATTATTTCAATGGTTTTACCGCAATGGGGACGTATTTATATTAGACCGTGGGTTCAGAGATGCAATTTCCAAAGATGCCGGAGACAAAACTTCCTAGGGAAACGCAACTCACAACGGAGCAAGCTAATAAGTCGCGACTGGTCACTATTTGAAGATGGGTCGTGGAAGTCATAAACGGCCGGTTCAAGAGAGATTTCCGCCTGCTGAGACACGTCAATGTCAATATAACACTGCAATATACAACGGAGTATTTTAGAATTGCTGCCGCGTTAATAAATGCCTATCATGTCTTGATAGTGGATAACGTTCATGCAACTGATTTCTTTCAAATAATAGGTGAAAGAATAAACATGCCTAATACACTGGGTAATCTAGTAGCCAGACACAATTTAAACAGAAGACGTGCAAAATTCCAAGTTATGACTGCAGATATGGCTGATTTTATTGATTTCCCAACGCTGAGTGAAGAAGAATTAATACTGTTTAGCCTTGGTATATAACAGCTTAAACAAGCAAAAGCTATTATGGAGAGCACCTTCAATCCAATGAAGCTTTTATTATTGAGCTGGGTGGTGGGGTTCCCCAAGAAATTGTCAGGTAACTTGAAGGGGAAAACTTGTGGATCATAAGAGGATGAATTCAATCCCGGCAAATCCAGGCAAAAAATACTACGTGTATATTGGATTAAATCGGGCAGCAAGTGGACGTCGAGCAATAGCTTATTATTACTGTTCGGTAACATCTGTAAGAGGACCATAGGATGCTGCTCCCATACAATGGCAATAGTCTGGTATATGGGTTATGGTAGACATGAACCTTACCTCACCCCATCCACAATACGATTAGATGAAGTGTTCGTGAGATTAGGAGAGGATTAATAACATGCCTAAGTCAAAACTCTATGTTTTCTGCTTTAAAACAAAAAAAAAATAAGATTTTTTTGTTTTTGAAGCAGAAACTATGAGTTATTTAATTATACCTCTGTGTGTGCATCAGTCAGCTACTGCATGTGCAATAATGTGCATGTGTGTATGTGTGATGAATGTAGGTGACTTGTGTAATAGAAAAGACGAGTATAGTGTAATGTTTATATGTTTGAGTGTAGTGAATAGGGACTGGATGTGTATATAATTTATTTATACGTATTACATGATATTAGTTATTATAGGGTTTAAAGATTTAACTTATTTATTTATTTTATGACATATTTTTTTTTAATATACAATTGAATGTTGTTTCATTTCACTTTTCTTTATCTATGTCTGCTATTTTTTAATAATTATAGTTGTTTAATTTCCACGCCTACCGAACGGCGTGGAATCTTGAGGGGCTGGGTTTTTGCCAGCACGGGAGAGAAAATCTTGATTGTTACTGACCTTTGTCGCCGTAGACAGGAAATCGAAAGCTCGATTCGGGGCAGGAATACGGGATAAGGGCATAAGTTTGGGTAGGATCAGGGATGAATCTCACTGTCGCTGCCCGACGCTGTTGCCGGCGTGCTGCCTGCCGACACGTGGAGTCGCCGTCCGATACGACGATGTCCAATCAACACGGATCACTTAACCGCTGACGCGAATCTACTTATTTCCCGACGATGTGGTAGATTTACACTCCGACCAGGCTCGACACATGTATTAAACGATTGTTACACCGAATTACAATCAATGGCCCGATGCCTGAGCAGACATGTTTTTTCTCCCGACGAGAAAAAAACCTCCAATTACTCCTCTCGTTTCGATACGAGTGACAGCTGCGGTTCTGTTTCCGTTCCGAGTCGCGCAACAAGAGGAGGTGCGTTCCGAAGCATAAATATTAAACAGTCACCCGCCCGGACAGGCCCGAACCCGTCCCTAATCAATAGGAAGGCGAGAAAGTGTTGCGACCGCTCTCTTGAGGACCGAGTCCCCCACCTTGACTTCTGCTGATCGAGGCGTGCCATTCCGACCCGTGTACAAATTGACGATCCGTCCTCGTCTCCATCTCAATGATGGCAGGTTCGCATCCTTAATCAGCACCAAATCACCGACTTGAGGGGGGCTCGTCCGGTCAGTCCACTTAAGGCGCTGCTGCAAGATGTGCAAGTACTCAAGGGACCACCGTTTCCAAAAATCTTGAGCCATCTGCTGCAACATCTGCCACCTAGTTAACCAACTTAACTTAACATCACCGAATGGGTATTCTGGCAGGGCGTTAAGGGGCTGACCTATCAGGAAGTGACCCGGCGTCAACGCTTCCAAGTCATTTGGATCCGAACTGAGCGGGCACAACGGACGCGAGTTCAGTGTCATTTCAATTTTACAGAACAGCGTCGCAAGCTCTTCAAAGCGTAGAGAGGTCTCACCGATGATCCTCGTCAGGTGCGACTTAGCCGATTTAACCGCAGCCTCAAAAATTCCTCCCCAATGAGGACATCCCGGCGGACTGAAAACCCATTCAATCCCACGTCGGGAGCAAGCCGTACCGATGGCGTCCTGGTTACCGTTCAGGAATTAAGTGACCTCCTGCAGATATCGCCTGGCTCCGACAAAATTTGTGCCGTTGTCCGAACGGATTAATGACGGGAGGCCCCTTCGTGAGACGAACCGATCCAGACATGCGATAAATGCCTCCGTAGTGAGGTCACTGACCACCTCCAAGTGGACTGCCTTCGTGGCCAAGCACACGAAGACGCACAGGTATGCCTTCACTAATCTGGCGTTCCGTAGCTGTGAAGACTTGACCATGAATGGTCCCGCGAAATCCGTTCCGACACCCGCAAAGGGCCGGATTTCGTTAACCCTATCCGAGGGCAAATCGCCCATCTGGGGCTGCATCGTAGCCGCCTTGGCCCGATAACAAGGCAGGCACCGAAATACGACGCTACGCACTAAGCGTCTTCCCGATAGAATCCAGAACTCGCGCTGGAGAAACGCCATCAAGGCGTGGCATCCGACATGCCCGTTCCGAATGTGTCGATCCTGTATCAACAGTTCGACCAACTTCCCTTTCCTAGGGAGTAACAACGGGTGGCGAGCCGCATAAGGCAGGTTGGCATTCCGCAGCCGACCTCCTACCCTCAGCAATCCTTGAGGGTCAATAAACGGGTTGAGCCGAGCCACAGCTCCCTTCAGTTGGACGCGTCCGCGTCTCAGAATGTCCAATTCGGACTTAAAGTGCACCGTCTGCACGTTCCGTACCAATGCGAACAACGCATGGTTCCGTTCCCGTGGTGTCAGGACCTGTGTCCGCACTCGTTGCGCCTCAGAATTCCGACAATTCCGCGCAAATCGGCAGATCCAGGCGGTCACATTGACCAGCTTGTCGAGCGAGCTGTACCGTTCCAGCAGGCTGATCTCCTCTTCCGGCTCTGGTTGCGTCGTACAGACACCGACTGTCAAGGCGCCGTTCGCCGTGGTAACGCGTGGACTCATTGGCCAATCCGATTCGGCTTGAGTCAACCATTTTGGACCCCACCACAAGGGATGTCCAACCAACTCCGGAGCGTGACACCCACGAGACGCACAGTCTGCTGGGTTCATTTCCCCTGGAACATGTCTCAGATTAAGGGAACCTCCGAATTCAAAATCTGCGAAACCCGATTCGCCACAAAAATCTCCAGCATGTGAACTGAAGCCTTCAGCCAGCATAACACGATCTGGCTGTCCGTCCAAGCGTAGACGCTTCTAACGCTAACGCTATTGACCCACGAAGAACCGTCATCGTGTGGTTGAGCAGACGAGTCAGGAGAGCCGCTCCCGAAAGCTCTAACTTGGGAATGGTCAGGCGAGTGCGCAACGGCGCAACCTTGCTCTTGGCCATGACCAACCGCACATCAACCTCCCCCGAGGAGTCGACCGTACGCAGATACACCGCAGCTCCGTAGCCCTTCTCCGAGGCATCGCAAAACCCATGCAGGGTGGCGGTGTATCGTTTGGTGGGGACCAACTTCCGTGGCAGTGAAATCCGATTGATGCCAAGGAGGGTCGAAAAGAACGAGTCCCACTCTGAGCTCAATGACCCGCCGATCGGGTCGTCCCATTTCAGCTCAGCAGACCACAATTGCTGCATAAAACACTTGAGCTGAAATGTTACCGGGGTGATCCACCCGTTTGGATCAAATGTCCTAGCCACCGTTGAGAGGACGTTCCGTTTCGTCCAGACCTTCGGGGAGTCCAACTCGACCCGATACGAGAACATGTCTGACACCGGCTGGTACTGGACGCCTAATACCGACAACATATTTGGGTTTTCCAAATTTTCGAAAATGTGGGGATCCTGCTGGTAGTCATCCGGAAGACCAGTCAGTAACTCTGGAGAGTTCGACATCCATTTCCGGAGCTCGTAACCTCCACCCCGTAAGAGCTCAACTAGCTCGTCCCGTCGAGCGAGCGCCTCCTCTACGGAATCTGCACCGGTACAGATATCGTCCACGTAGAGATCCTGCTCCAGGATCGCTGCTCCTCTAGGGAAGTTTAACCGTTCTCGATCCGCTAACTCCCGCAGAGTGCGAATCGCCAAATAAGGACTAGACCGTAGCCCGTACGTGTTGGTGTTCAGCTCGTACACCCTAATGGGCTGATCTGGGCTCTCTCGCCACAGTATCAGCTGATACCGTCTATCGTCAGGGTGAATGACCGTCTGTCTAAACATCATCCGGATGTCAGCTACAAACACAACATTGTGTCGACGGAACCGTGTGATAACATCCGCGATGTCATGGTTCAACTTCGGCCCTGAATGCAAACACTGGTTCAGGTTCATGCCGTTAGATGTTGATGCCGATCCATCGAACACTACCCGTATTTTGCCCTCCGGGGTCCTCAAGACCGCGTGATGGGGCAGGAAGCAGTGGTCTTCACGCTTCCAGTCGATACCCGAAACCGACATGTGGCCGAGCGACTCGTATTCCCGCATGAAGTCGACGTACTTCTGCCGGAAAATCCCGTCACGCTTCATGCGTCGTTCCATCGACAGAAGCCGCGTCTCGGCTGCATGGTGTGAACTGCCCAGCGGCGGGCGATCACTCCGAAATGGAAGACGTGTAAGAAATTGACCTGACCGAAGGCGACCAGTATTGTTCCGCTAAAACTGTTCACACTCTTCTTCAACCGGGTCCAACCGGCGGACCGTAGGTGGTTCCTCCACCTCCCAAAACTTCTGTATCACCTCCGAGAGTACAGAACCGAATAAGGGACTACGAGTCGCTAGGCGTGGGGCAGCCGGCATGACCGGACCCATCACTGCATGGCCCAGTCTGGTGTTGACCGAAACCAGACCAGTCGCCTGCAACACGTGGACACCTGGCACTAACAGGTATCCCAAGGCATCGACACCCAATAAAATGTCTACTGGGCCCGGAATATCGAACTCCGGGTCAGCCAGTGACAACCCAGCTACCAACTGTCGCACCGAGGGCGACAACCGTACGTGAGGGTGTGAGCCCATCACATTAGGCATGACTAATGCCGTGACCGTCAGATTCACCGATGAATCCACCCGTGACGAGAGAGTAATCCGACATACTCCCTTAACGGAACCGACTTCCGTGTTCCCAATTCCCCGAATGGAATGTGGATACTCCCTTACCGAAATGCCCAACCGTCTTACAAGGTTGCACGAGACTAAGCACCCCTGGGCCCCCGAGTCCAATAGTGCTCGTGCCACACAAGATTCGCCGTCCGAACTCCACGCTATCACCGAGGCGGTGGGGAGCTTGACCGTCTGTGGAGTGGCGGCACCCTGTAAGTGGGCGGCGTGTACCTAGCGGGAACCTCCGCGGGATCCGAACCCGCTGGGACCCCCGTCGGCCTGGTAACTCGGCTGCTTATATGCCATCGGTGGCATATCAGACCGTATGTACGTCAGGGGGTTCCAACCCGCATAATAGGCCCCTCGCTGTCCCGGTACCCGACCATACCGGACTGTGAACGGTGTGCCCGGTGGCCACCGTGGATGGAGGGGGGAGAGCGGATCCAACCTGGGGCGCTCTAGGAATGGGGGCGACATCCGACTGTTCGCCTCCCTGTTCGCCTCCCAGAGCGACGGGCAGGGTGGCGCAGAAGGTGGTGGGCTCCCAGCCTTCGCGCCACTCATAGGTGCCATCTGACACCCGCCCGTAACACGCGGTGAGCCAGCGGCCCGAAGTCCTCGCTGACCCTGGACAGCGGCGACCGAACCCCGGCTATCCCGCCTGTTACCCCCCGCGCTGCCCCCTTCCCCTCGGGGGGGGTCCCGTCCGCGGGTATCCCAGTCACCCCATTGGTGACTCCCGTTGCCCGGAGGGGGACTGGGTCCGGCCCTGGTTGGGCCCTGTGGCCGAGCAACCTGAGTCCGGCCCTGGTGACCGTCCGAAGGGCCTGACCGGTTCAGGCACAACACGATGTGGTGCTTGCCACCGCAGCACTCACAGGGGGACGCGCGTGAGCACTCGCTCAGCGGGTGCGGCCCCAAACAACCGAAACACAATCGGTGGCGGAAGACCACCTTCCTGCGGGCAGCCACACCGAGCGCCTTAAAGTTGGCGCAACTGGTCACTTCATGACCGGCACTGTCGCAGTGCACACAGCCGTCACCCGACGGCGCGGCACTCAAAACGCCAAACTGTTTTGACCGCCCACCCCCCCGTGGGGGTGGGGGGCGCGGCCCTTCCCGCATCCGCGCGGGTTGGCGCTGCACACTGGCCTCCGTATCCAATGTGTCGCATCGCCTGCATTCACCCTCCAAAAAATCCGTTAATTGGACGAGTGTGGGCAGTTCCGAGCTACTGCCCCCATGCAGCTGTTCAAACCGACTTTGAACAGCTGCAGGCAACCGTGACAAAACCATATACAACACGATATATGACCATTGGTCTACCGGCAGACCAAGGTTCTGAAGGGCCTTAGTGGCCACCAGCACAGGGTTGAGCACCTGTACCCGGATGTCAACATCCCGGGTTACTCTTGGGATGCTAAACAGCTTCCCCAGCTGCGCATCAACCAACCGCCGTTTGTGCTGGTAGCGGTCAAACAATATGGACCGGGCTATCTCGTAATTGCCTGCCGTGACCGTTAGGTGACCGACCAACTCCTTCGGTTCACTCCGCAGTGCCATCAATATTTGGGCCAACTTGTAGGCGTTGTCCAGGTCGTCCCGACCGTGGACCAGACTATCGAATAAATTGATGAATGCCGGCCACTCATCAATTGCCCCACCGAAGGCCGGAATCTCCAGGTGTGGCAGCCGTCCAACAACACCCTTAGGGGGCGGGTCTCCGCTACCCTCCCCGCGGTCATCCCGACGCGACCGCTTAATTTTTTTGGCGCGACGCTCGATGTCGCCCAAGCACTCCATCGCTTGGTCAGAATCCGCGCAGAGCTGCTTTACTGCAGTCACCGAGGCCTCATCCGTAAGCCCGAGGGCTTCAGCCTCCGCAGCCAGCCGACACACCTTCCCGACGCGTGTCATTGCGTCCTCCACACGCTTGAGCAGGACATCGTCCATGTCAGGTCGCTCCACATACTTGTGAGTATGGGCGAGCCATCTCATCTCCTCACGGACACCATACCGCAGTACCGTCAAGGGCGAAGATGCCATGGTTACCGATTCAATTGTTTCTGGTCCTATGCTTCACTACCGAACTAAGCACAGCCAGAGACCAGCACTTGCCCGTCAGCGCTGGGCACAGAAATTAAAACTTAGTTGTAAAAACCAAGGCAACCACTAAAACAATTAAATCCTAAACAATATTTAATATGGTCGCCCTGTGGACACACACCTTATAAATATACACTCTAAATCAATTAGAGAATGCCACCATAAAACACAATACAAAAATAACCCACAAAAAGGTATTATAAAAAAAACATATTTTTCTAGAAGTGGCCCCTCCGATATGACCCACACTTCTTTTGAGGTCAGCAAAATCAGCTTAATACCCCTTAAATAGCCTGACCCTGCTCTGTAAACCGAAATAACACTGTAGTACTATAGAACCCGACGTTCTACCGCAAGTAATACAATCTAGTTACTTCGCAGAATGACTGTTCAATCTTTTATGCGCACAAACAGTAGTTTCCGACTACAAATTTATAATAATTGTTAACTAAATTGACACTTATACTTTCACTAACCGAAAATGAACTTTAATTGTGGTGTACCGACCACAGACTCACTCACAAACAGATTGCCGGCCAATCTGAGATATTCTTTTCTCCCAACTACAATGTGGCAAAAAAAACAACCCTACAACCGTGAATCGATGATTTCCCACTAGGAAACCGCGCCTGCTACCAAAATGTTTAATTTCCACGCCTACCGAACGGCGTGGAATCTTGAGGGGCTGGGTTTTTGCCAGCACGGGAGAGAAAATCTTGATTGTTACTGACCTTTGTCGCCGAAGACAGGAAATCGAAAGCTCAATTCGGGGCAGGAATACGGGATAAGGGCACAAGTTTGGGTAGGATCAGGGATGAATCTCACTGTCGCTGCCCGACGCTGTCGCCAGCGTGCTGCCTGCCGACACGTGGAGTCGCCGTCCGATACGACGATGTCCAATCAACACGGATCACTTAACCGCTGACGCGAATCTACTTATTTCCCGACGATGTGGTAGATTTACACTCCGACCAGGCTCGACACCTGTATTAGACGATTGTTACACCGAATTACAATCAATGGCCCGATGCCTGAGCAGACATGTTTTTTCTCCCGACGAGAAAAAAAAACCTCCAATTACTCCTCTCGTTTCGATACGACTGACAGCTGCGGTTCTGTTTCCGTTCCGAGTCGCGCAACAAGAGGAGGTGCGTTCCGAAGCATAAATATTAAACAATAGTAATAATATAGCTAACTAAGAGCGAGCTTTCTTTCATTTTTGTTCTAGATCCTCGAGTAACGTAACAATTACCCAACTCGAGGATCTTGAACAAAAAAGGTTTTATATCTGCCAGTTTTGATAAATAATACGTTTTTGACAATCGCGCGATTGTCAATTTGTCTTAAGACAAATCTAATGACGTGTTATTTAACAAAATCGGTTGAGCCGTTACGTAGATATGAAGTAACATAGGAACAGACATATATACATACATAAACAAATAATCCTCCTTTTTCACTTGGCTATCGGTTAAACAAGCGCCAGCGTTATATTATACTACAAAATAATTCAATAGACATGACCTAAACAAATGCTCTAAACAAAACTATCCTAATAAATTTTTATTGAATTTCAATATCCTGTAAAAACGTGGCCATTGACAGCACAGGTTTAGTGTAGTAGTAAAAAATTATGGGGATTGTGTGTTCTATCCGAATATAATATTTTCTTTTTCTGCCCGGCACTTTCACTTCTGGCCCAAAATGAATGATCTCCTTTAAGATAGTTACGTTAACGCATAAACCTTCCAAATCTTAAGTTCATTATAAAGCAAAATAAGCGTTTTTGTCGTGAGAAAATCTCATAATCTTAAGCAGTACATTATAAAGCAAAATAAGCGTTTTTGTCTTAAGAAAAACTCAAGACACTCAAATGTATTAATATCTGCGATAGGACCATCGCGCCTAGGCGATCTAAAATATATCGACACGTACCGGAGGTATCGTATCGTTACCCCATCACTAAGTGTTAAGAAGCCGGCGAACAATGAATTTTCCATAGAAACTTAATACCATAATGATTTTCGATTCGAGAATATTTCAACGTATATATGCTGTTATTCGTATTAATACAGTATTTTTCATAGGTTCCTGTTCCAACATTGTTCTAAAAATATTTATCTACTTAAAAATATATGCGATTTAATTTCATACATTTTTAGGACTTAAACGACTATTCCTCCTGTTTGTGTGGTATTAAAAACGAAACCATTCATGATGTAATTATAAGAGAAACACAGCTTATATTGTCAAACTGCATAATATCACAAATAAAATTAGAATAGAATCAAGTTTCAGTCATAATTTTTGGTATCCACGGTACACAAGCGAATTTATATGTTATTTTGAACAGCTATATCGCTCTCTCTACTCGCAAGGGGGGGACGGCGGCGGCAGCGGGGCGTGGGAGCGGGCGGGGAGACTACCCGCTCGTCAAATAGGTTAGGTTCTACCAGTTCTACCTTCAGATTGCATGATAAGGATACAGTTGAAATCAGCTTCTTCAAACAAAACATTAGTGGGTTGTCTTGTGTTCGGTGTACCTTCCTTTTTCATCATACTGCTTATCTACCAACGAAACTCTTTCTTACTTACTCTGTTGGCTCTACAGTATGAAAAAGATGACAAGGTGCTGGACGGGCGTCAGTCTTATCCTGTTAGTGAGGGTGAGCTTAAAAACCTCGATTAATCAAATGAATCGATGCACTCTTCGAACATTTGTGAATTGGATCCCGCAAATTTGAATAGATTTCGAAATTCTTTTTTCAATTTCGATTATTTCAGATTGTTTTGGTAACATACCTAGTGTTTGAAAAGTGGATTTTATGAAGTTTTAGGTTATTTAGTGCGACTATATACATTGCTTCTGGCCCCACACTAGGACAGCGTGTGTCGTCGTGGGAACCAGAAACAGCAACGTCACACATATAGAAACATCCAAGACCTGGAGATGTTTTTTGTTCCTCCCCAGCTGGGGTTCGAACCCGGAAGCTGTCGCTAAGGAGGCAAAGACTCAAACCGCAACGTCACGTATTATCAAATTTAGTAATCTGTCACAAGACTTTTAGCAAATTTTATTATTAAGACTTACCCACTCCTCTTATCGCACTCGTCCTCCTCATTCACATCATAATAGCAAAAATCACAGGTGCTGCACCAGTTGTTATTGTACACCAGCTGATTGTCATTAAAATCTAATATAAGATGAGGCACTTTATTATTAGATATATCACTATCACAGTCGCAAATTGTTTTTAAAACTAAATGTGTGCTATGCCATGGCCAAACAACCTCTATTAGCCAGAAAATATAATTCTCCTCAAACTAACTCGTCACAGACATCGTAAAAGACCACCATTTTTCAATATTGACAAAACGCAACTGAACCATGCATGGTTGAAGCAAACTGAATATCGAAAATCTTAGACTATCCATCCAAACGATTCCATTTTTTGCTTTACACTTGAGCATCATTGATCAAAAATATTTTTTTTGCAAAAGCTATATTTTATTTCAATTTAACACACACCAAAAAAAAACTAACAGGTATTTACAGAATGAACATTATTTAATCTTTAATGACAATATTTAGGTCGTATAGCTATCATAATATATTTGTTAATTAGGTAATTATTAGTATTTAATTTTTAAATTCTACTTGTACTAATTCTAATTCTTTAAGTACTACAAATATTAAAATAAATTGTTTCAGACAGAGAAACTCGAACAGAACGGCTCGTCTAAAGCTATCATAATATCAAAGTTAATTAGGAAATTATTAGTTGTATTAAATGTGCCAGAATTTAACGAACCGGACCTTTTTCTTCTTTCAAGGGTCAGTGCATTCTCTACTATAGTAAGAGACCTCTGGAGATTTTGAAATTGCCATTTGAGCAATTTAAAAAGCATGTTAAAGCGACTTTGTCGAAAAAGGGATATTACAATGTTCAAGATTACATAACAGGACTGTAGGGGGTTAATCTGGCTCAACACAGACCTTGCTGTTAATAATTTTGTAATTATTTATTCCTGCTTATTAATCTTTAGCTTATTAATTTTTCATATTTGTATTAGTTAAGCACAACCTATTTTTAAAAGAGATCTAAAAATCATGTGGGAGTTTCTACGCCCTTCTTCTCCCACAGTAGTCCTGTAATGGTACACGAGATACAGTACATTTGATACTTCATTTTGCGTGACAGAGGGCTAGCCCATCGCCGCGCTGTTTTGAATACGAGAATCGGTTCATATAACGTTTGGGGTTTTGCGTAGCTCCGGGTAATTTAGCAAAAAAAACAGAGCCGACGCGTGGGATGGTTCGAGGAAGGATACAGGTCAGGTTTTTTTTGTCGCATTCCTGCGAGATGTGTAGGGATCAGAGCCGAGTTGGCTGCGCGTTGAATAAATTATGAATAACTAAAATGGAAGGTTATTATGGAACGATTCGGAGAGAGCTATTATGTTGATTGCAAATATACAATTGCGATTGAGGTATGAGATGGCGAGTTTGACACGACTAGTATGAATAGCATTCTATTGGTCTTTGTTTCGCGCGCTAGCGGTCGGGAAGGCTTAATTAATCGCAACAAGCTTTATGGTCAGCGATCAACAGATTCTGTGTATCGGCCATACCGAATGACTTGAGTGATAACCTACGGTTGATCATAGTGAATATGCGTACACACAATTTGTAGAACGGCGGATCTGCATGGCATGGTTGAAATTAGACCCTGTGTAGTTAGTGATAAGAAGCTTCGCTTGGGCAGAGCGTGTTCGCAAAGGACGCTATTTTTTTTCAGACATGTGGGGACTATAAATACGATTGCGGGGGAAGGGAGAGCATTCAGTCTCAGCGTCTAGCTACTGTGACAGTGGTATTTCACGAGTTCTAAACAGTTTTGGTCTGCCGTGTTACGCGTCAGAACTGAACGAATTGTGATTGCGTGTTTCAGTGGTTTTTCGTGAGTGTCTGAAGCGCCGAGATATACCTCGGTTCCTATCCTTTATATCAACCTACCCCAAATTCCAAAACTATACTTGGGTCGTTAGATAAGAACTTTTAGGTAACTGATCTGAGTCTGAGTCTGGGCTTGGAGCGACCCTAAATTCCTTTTTCCTTCACCATAGGGTTCCTGGATTGGCTCTTAGGATATTCGCGGGCTAATCCTCTCCTCATTCCTTTCGAGTAGCGAGTTTTGAAATTCCCACACACACAGTCATTAAACATACAAGCACATTCAAATCAAACTCAACCATTTTCGAGTGGTGTCGATAATGGACGTGGTATAACACTAGGTTTTTAGACTAGGCTAGACAGGAGTTTAGTTGCGGCTAAACCTAGGTTGGCAGGGCATAGGGAGACTGTTTGATCGATGAGGTTCCGCGGATGGAAATAACAAATTCAGAACAAAGTTAAACCGGTGTCAACACAGATAACCTATCCTGTTGATATTTTGACATTTGAGTGTTGTCGGGGACGTGCGAAGAGATCAAATTACAGTCTAAAGTTCATTGTTTAGGACCGGGTAGGTTGTTTTGCTTTGCCTTGGGTCAGGTTGGATTCAAGTTGCATCTTTAAATTAAATGTAAATTTCGCTGGAGGTCTAATGTGTAGGCTGAGTCAAATATATATGATTAGGCTCAGTCGAGGACGTGCTGCGGCTAGTGGAATTCATAGTTCGGTATTTATCGAACTATGCACTTCGCTATGGTGTGGATTAGATCTCCTAAAGCGCTAATGACTACGTTTCGATAACATCCAGCTCAAATTGCGCAGAGTTGAAGGTTTCAAAACGTTACGGACCTTTTGAGGTAACCGCTAGTTCAAACCCATTTCGGAAAATCAAATCGCAATTGTGTAAACCGGTCTTTTCGGATCGTTATTGCCGTGAACCAAATATATAATTGGAACCACCACAAGCCGCTACTAGCGAGCACATGAAATATCATTGAGTACTCACGTCGTAAAACTACGACGGATATCTATACGATATTCCAAACAAATATTACAAATCGTGGTCGACCACTAAAAGAAGTTCCAAGCGCCCATATATACAAAAAAAAAATGGTACCATCACACAAAAAAAACAACAAAGATCGATCTGGCGCAATACACCGCTGACTGATGCGAATTGCCGGCTTGCGGACATATATGCTTTCTCTGTCTTAACTTGAAACTCTAAATTCCTGAACCAATCTTCCGCTCGACTATTGTACGCCTAACGAACTTCTCAACGAACGAGAAATTCAGACTTATCATTCTTAACTTACAAAATTTTACAGCTGAATAGGGACATCTCTTTTGTGGTAGGTAGAATAGACGATCATAGCTACTGATAGCGGTGGCTCGACCTTAGCCGTTATGCCGTTACAGTCCAATGTAAAGAAGAGGCAAAAAATTAAGTTTGCTAAGTATATGTAAATATCTACTCTAATAAAGTACTTTGACTTTGACTTTTACCAATTTGTAGGCATAAAATGTTCCATTTCCTTGACTCAAATAAACAGTACTTGTAAGAAAATACGTACAATAAAGAAGACGTTGACTAATTGCAGAAACATCTATTTATTTTGTCTATTTTAAAACTGATTTAGTTGCTACAAGCTAACTTAACATATTTTAAATACTAATGGGTGAGGACAATGACATGTTTTCCTTTGAGTAGTCGTCCGTCTCATGATCACCCTTCGTCCATTCCGAGTGGAGATGCGAGTCTGACATCGTTGGGGCGAGGGAAGTAATGTAGGTAGTAGAATATTAGACATATCAAAGCGTTTAAAGAGACTTGTATGAAACTACTAAAAAAATTGAGACGTGGTAAATGTGTTTTACTAAATCAAAGGACTTTTGTAGTTTTGCTTTGTGGAGCTAAAATAACTGAACTATTTGAGGAGCTAACTCTGAAACAAGCAACATAACGCTGGCCATGTGAAAAACAATACTCTGTTAAATCGATACCCACCATTTTAAGTGACTGTCCTTGAGACTTAATAATAGTCATCGCAAAACAGGCTTTGATGGGAAATTTAAGTCTCTTACCGTGTTACTACAAAAAAATACACGTCATAGATTAACCTCAAAACAAACGTCAAATCCTATACATTTTTGTCTTTAAACAAGTGTTTAACAGAAGTTTATTTCCTTGTGGTAAGACCTTTAAAGTCGAATGGACAATATGCTGGGATAAGCGGTATTTTAGGTATGAACACTGATTCCCCTTTTGTACAACCTGTCAGGACTGTTGCCTCTATTATATTTGTATACTTACAATGCTTGGATGCGTAACCGTGTGCCAATGCATAACTTGGGTGGATGCAAGTTACGCAAGAGCATCACGGGTGCACCCATCCACTTTGAGCAACAGTTTAAGTTCCGGGAGTCCCGGAGGATTAAGCGTGTTAAGAAACTCTATAGGACAATTAACTGCGTCATCGCCCTCTATAACACTATCGATCGACCGATACTCTTTATGGTCACCCTCAAAGGAATTCAAGAGAATGGTTTTTATTTCGGGAGCTCTAATGAGCTCTATATATGTATATTATCTTATGTTATCTCTATCTCTATATATAAAATATTAATTTTTGGGGGTTAGAATCGCACCTTCGCACAACCACTCCATAGGTTTTTCTTTTAACAGATGAATTTCTGGACATATAATGGATCTAAGTTCAAATATATTAGACACTAGGTACAGTACCCAAATATGGAGGTAAAATAATTTGCCCTCAAATGTGAGAAATTCTCCGTCACCGATCCCGAGAAGCGTGCGAGAAAATTTGAATGCATCCACCGACCTGTCGCCATTTATGTGTAATCTCATGTTCTTTGTGAGTTTTAATTTTAATTCAATTCCTCTTTTGTGGGCCATAGTGCTCTCATCCCACAAAATGAGTTGTGAGGCAAAAAGATGTTTCCCAAGTCCAAATCACCCGCGTCATGCGCGGTGCATACTGCTGGACGGATCATCGGCTTGTAGTCGTGAAACTGCGTCTCCGCCTCCCTCGTCTTTTTAGATCCGTCAGAACTAAGCCACCAAGTCTAAACATGGACGGGCTAAAGCATTTCGGGACGAAGGAGAAGTGTGCCGAAGCATTGGCTACCACGCTGCCGCACACCGACACGGAGGTCGGTTGACAAGTTGATACTGACTGGGGGACTCTATCTACTCATATTTTAGACATCGCCACAATTACTTTGGGTCTAAAAGTCCGTAAGAACGAGGATTGGTTTGATATGAATGATAGAGCTCTCAAGGAGGCAATCGACAAACACCGGCGTCTCCTCAGGCAGCACAGGACAAACCAACGTGGTGTTGCGGAGATCAGACAGAGTGACCTGGGGCTGCGCAGGCTTACTCGGGAAACCAAGAATAAATGGTGGCAGGACAAAGGTTGCTAAATGCAATGGCTCGCGGACAATAACCAGCTAGGGGGATTCTACGGTGAGGTTCGAAAACTGATAGGTACGTCTTCTCTTGCAAAAGTGCCACTTGAGCCTGCAAATGGCGAAGGCCTTCTTAAAAGCAAGAAAGAAGTACTCAACCGATGGGCAGAACACTTCAACACTCGCTGAATGTGGACCGGTCTGCTGACCTGGAAGACATCAACTCGATCCCTCATGAGCCGTTCTTACGAGGCGAGGTTGTTTTTTTCAATAAAGAAACAACATAACAAATGTAAGAAAAACTGTAAACTGACAGCAGAGAGCAGGTCCGTCCCACGTACCTCTGTTTTATTGACATTGAGAAGGCTTTTGTCAGCGTCCCACGAGAAGCCCTCTGGACGGTGCTCGGAAAGATAGGGTGCACAGAGAGATTTGTGAAACGTATTATACTCCTCCACGACGACATGCAATGCTGCGTTTCTATCAACGATGAATTTCAGAGTTTCTCCCCGTTACCTATGGGGTCAAAGGCTGCGTTCTCGCGCCTACGTACATTCTTCGCGTTGTACTTTGCGGTCGTAATCCGGGAGGTTATACAAGCCTCTCCTGAAGGTGTCCGCATCCGTTTCCGCACCGATGGCAGTCTTTTTAACCTGGCGATACTAAAACCCCGCACAAAAGTCTCACACGCCGTGGTCACTGAAATCATCAGCGCGGATGGCCTATGCTTTGTGACAGAATCCAAAGAAAGCCTGCAACAGCTCATGTCCGATCTCGACCGACAAGTCCTGCCGTAAATTCGGCCTGAAGATCAGTGTCAAAAAGACGGAGGTGATGTCTCTAGACATCAACGGTCATGAGCCGCTGAACATCAAACTTGGCGAGGAGGAGCTGAAGCAGGTTGATAAGTTCCGCTACCTGGGGAGTACTTTAACATCTATAGCTTGTCAAATTATTTTTTTCGCATTCGCATCTTTTGTCCCCGTCGCCCGCAGACCATGGGAGTGATACCTACGAATTTGACAAGCTATAAGTGCGACCTTGATGCAGAGACCAACAGCAGGATCGGAGCTGCAGCTGCAGCATTCGGCAAGCTGGATACCAAGGTTTCTGTTCACATGACATAAAGATAGGTACGAAGATCTCAGTGTACATGGCGATCGTTCTGCCTAATCTCCTGTATGCTGCGGAAACTTGGACCGTGTACCGCCGTCATACCCTCATGCTAGACCGTTTCCACCTCAGATGTCTACGTAAGATCATGAATATCAGATATTCTGATCGCGTGCGGAACACTGAAGTGGCACGTCGCAGTGCCAATATGGGTGGCATTGAGGCCTACCTCATGCGGCGACAGCTTTGGCGGTGCGGATACGAGTCAATGATGGCAGAGCTGAGGGTCGCGAAGCACGTCTTCTACTCAGAACTTGAGGAGGGCAAGTTCAATAATGGCGGACAACTCCTCAGCTCCAAAGATGTCCAGAAGCGGCACATGAAGAGGTGCGGCATAGAGTATTCCCAGCAGGAGAAGCAAGCTGCCCTCAGACCCGAGTGGAGAGCTATGGTTAAAACCAATGTCCGTGATTTTGAAATCCACCGGCGCGCTGAGCTCGACGCCAAGCGATGATTTAAAACACCAACCACCTGCGCTAACTAGTATAACTATATTAATGGTGTGACCACATGCCCGCAACGCGCGAGGATCTTCACAAGGAAGATTGGCTACACAAGCCACATGTGAGGACACGAGCGAGTTCAAAGCTCATGATTCATGAAGCGGTCGCCGTGACCGAAATCGGTCGGACCTCTTATTTATTTATATTACATTTAATAACTACGTACATAAGTTATTAAGATACCTAGGTTGGGGCCTGGACTCCCGATTTTACTGGCGATTATATATTTATTTATTTAATATACAAGTACGATATACAACATTACAGGTATACACCCAATGCGCTGTACAAAGTCAAATAGTTATACAATGTCAGTATCAATTTAGGTATGTCGATTTCACAGGTAGGGAACAAAGGGTACAAATTCGTAGAAAATACTACATAACAAATCACATTAAACATTAAATTTAGGTCAAATTCAAATAGTATTAAACATTAGGTATGTCAAGGGTACTGAAATAAAATGTCAATGCAAAAAATAATAATAATATTTCTAAGACAACACTTTCACTCTTTCATCTCGCAGAACCTGCCACATTCTCGCACAATATGCCTCCACTCATCACCAAACAGATCAGTTAGTGGTGCTGCATCCAGCAGAGCATTGAGGCTATCCCGTGCCCTCACCAGTGGAGACTGCTGGCGCGCCACCGTGCGGTACGTGCCGCCCGCTAACAGCTGGTGCCTACGCGCGCGGAGATATCTGTCGGGCACGTATAGCGCGCATACCGTACCGACAAGCGCGACACAGTCACTGTCGCCTCGCATCAATCGACACACAGTCAGAAGCTGCTCGGTGTTACGTCTGACCTCTAGTGAGTTGTATCCAAGCATACCCAATATAAAAGCGGATGGATAAAGATAAGGGTAGTATCCAAATTTCCGCTTATATAGGTATCGTAGGAAAGCTTTGTGTACCTTCTCGAGCAAAAGTATGTAGGAGCTTTCGTGCGGATTCCAAACCACCGAGCTAGATTCAAATTTGGTTCTCACTAGGGCCATGTAGAGAAGCTGGACCACACCCAGGTTATGGAATCCCTTACTATTCCGTATTACAAACCCCAATCTTTTGAAGCATTCCTTGGCCAATGTGCTCATGTGCTCATGGAATGTAATTTTAGGGTCGAACGTAACACCGAGGTCCCTAATCGAATACACTCGAGTCAAAGACTCCGTACCGAGTGTATATATCGCGCTTATAGGATGAGAGGAGCGCGTAAAGGACATTACATAGCATTTGGCAGTATTGAAGAGGAGTTTATTGTTCACACGCGGTTCATAGGTGGAACCTATGAACCGCGTCTAGATCTTCCTGCAGCAAACTACAATCATCCTCTGAACTCACGGGAAGTATCAGTTTCAGATCGTCCGCATACAGAAGGCAATTGGCGTGTTTAAGCTCTAATTCCAGGTCATTTATCATAATGATAAATAACAACGGACCGAGAATAGACCCTTGGCTAACGCCCGACCGTGTATGGTACGGCTGGGACTCAAAAAAGCCGTGTCGCACATATTGCTGGCGGTTCTTGAGGTAGTCAGCGAAGAAAACCAACAGCCGTAGGGCAAATCCAATGGCACATAACTTCTTCATTAGGACGTCATTATCGACTCTGTCGAACGCCTTGCGAAAGTCCATATAGGCGACGACCACTTGACATCCCTTGTCCATGCACTTCGACACAATCTCGACTAAAGTCAGCAAGTTGGTGTTAACTGAGCAGCGACTCCTGAATCCGTGTTGCGACTCGCTCAGATAAGGCGCAATCTGCGAACCGATTTTGTCTTTTATGATCGACTCGAACAGTTTTGCCAATGAACTCAGGATCGCAATAGGTCGATATTGATCAACGGAGGCAGTGTCACTTGTCTTGGGGAAAGGACTGACTCGAGAAAGCTTCCAGCTGGTGGGGTACTTACCTTGTTCAAGAACAAGATTGAATATCCGACCCAAAGGTAAAACCAGCTGATCGCTGTAGGCCTTCAAAAAGTAGGGAGGGACGTTGTCCGGTCCAATTGCGCTCCTTGGCCTTAGCTGCTTCAGCCCTTCCTTTATGTCCCTACTGGAAATATGTGAAACTTGTATGTGATTAGCAGTGCACGAGTCATCAGAAATGTTTACCAGATCTGGATCGAGCGCTGGCTCATCAGGGAGGAAAACGTCTGAGAAGTAGTTTGCAAATGCGGCTGCTGCTTCCTCACCAACGTGTTCCCGGCCCCGATGCGTGACCCGAGGTTCGAAACCACCCTTCGATCGTAGGCCACTTACATTTTTCCAAAATGCGCGCGGGTTATGTCTAATATTGCTTTCTATACTACTCATGTGGTTGGCGTAGGCTGTATCTACGCGACACTTGAGGTTGGCTCTTAGCTCACTGAATGAGACGTAGTCAGCCGGCCTCCTCCCCGTTTTCCATTTACGGTGGAGTATGGCCTTCGTGGCCAAGTCCCTTATTATATCACCAGTGAACCACACCGGGTATCTCCTTGTAGGCTGGGTTGGTCTGGTCTTCTTCGGGATACAGCTGTTGAAGACTCCGTAAATGGAATCGTAGAAGCGACCGACTGCCGTCTCTACATCAGTAGCTTCGAGAACACTGTCGGTCGCAAGATATGCTACACATGAGTTCGTACAGGACTGCGTGATTGCCCTTGGCAAAGTTCTAGTCATTGCGACCTCCAATGTTGCTGGGATCCAAGCGGCCAGATCGCTGGCCAGCTCTCTGCGCATACAACACGGGCACAATGACGTCGAGAGGCGGGTGGTAGGCGTCAGTGCGTGGCACCAGGCTTCCTGACACGGAAGCGCGTATATAAATACAACGGATTAGTTAATGATTTATATTACACAAATTTCAGGAGGCCCACACAGGGACGCAAGCCAGACTGGCTTACAGGTTGCGATTCTAATCTAGGAGCTGAGCCCGTGGAACGCATAAGACCCAGCTGTCGTCTGACGTTCTAGCACTTTACGTACCCGCGAACGGTTTGTAATCAGACGCGAGGCAGCGGGGCCCGGAGGGGAGTTCTACGGACTAGTCGGTAAGACTCGGACTAGTCGGTAAGACTCGGACTCGTTGGGTTCCTGCCAGCGAGCTGGACTTTAATCCTGGACGTGCCTACCACACCCTGGTGATCCCCTGGGCGCGGGATGCCTATCGGTCAGCCTATACTATATTCCATTTAGTTAACAACAAAGATTTGTTTAACAACGGGTTCTTACAAACCTTTTTTCCTAGATAGTTCTTTGGGGTGTCAAATGACGAGTATTTTGAATCAGACCATCAGCTCCAGCGACGGCACTTCGTTTTTATTGTATTGTACCTTTTATATGATTGATAATCTGTACTTGACTAATTTGTAAAACTTTACTAAAATAATTAAAACTCGCTTTGTCCCGGGCTGATGTCGGAGTTAAAAATTAAAAAAAAAACAGATAGCACCAGAGCAAAAAAGTAGCACTTCCGCGAGATTAGGCTGAAGTCCTCAAGCTTGGAAAACGCTCTTTTCGAGCACATGCATTGCAAATATTAAAAGATATAAATAAAATATTTCAACGAATTTTTGTAATTTCATATATTTTAACATTAAATTGCAATGTGTAAATTTGATATTCTGTGTTCTTAAACAGTTGTTAAATTATAATACATTAGTATATAAATTATTGAATCGTACAAAATTAAAATATAGGTCTTCCATTGTATTTAAAACATTCTTTTCTGAACAATGTATAGGCAGACTGCCAAGAAGAATAAAAATGCGAATAGCATAATCACTTTATCGGTGAATTCTCTTCTACCATATTTTTTCAATAGTTTGCTAGATTGTGAAATAGTACCAGCAGTGTTTTCCAGCTCTGATTGTGTACCCTAAAACAAAAGCCTAAATTATTTTCTAGGTAGGTACTTATTTCTTCTAAACAAATTCATTTTCACTCCACCTGCTCGACAATGCCACATTATACATATGTATATGTCACCGTAAGATAGTCAAAAACGTTAGTTGATAAACTAACGCGTTAGTTGATCAACTATTGATAGATAGTAAACCAGACCGACAGGGTTTAGAATTTACGTTTCTTTTGTTCTTACGTGTTAACCTAACACAATGATTATTCGGGGGCTTCGCTGCGATCGCCCCCTCTAGTCTTCACCTGAGCTACCCCGGTGTTTGCCCTGGTATTTCGTTTGTAATTCAAGTTTAAACCAGTTTACTATTTAACGGTTTTAACCGTTAGTTTATCAACTAATGCGTCATATAGTAAGCAGCACGCTACAGTTTACAGACTCGGTCTTAATTCCCGAGGCCTTTGTTACGTTCAGGATGCAATATCGCGCCGGTGACATAAAACTGAGCTTTATCCCCTTACGGCCTTACTAATAAAAGAAGTTATTCACGGTTTAACTTATATAGTGTTTTTTTCTTGCTTTGACATTTGACATTTACTCGACGTATGAAAAGGACAAAACACTGTATAATTTAAACCGAGCATAACTTTTTTATTAGTAAGGCCGTTAGTGTATAATCTACTATTACTATTGAGTGCGATTCCCAAGCCAACAACTTAGTTTTAGTTTAAAAATAAATAAGTTTGAAATAGAATTGCTAAGCCTACAAAAACGTCTTCACAAAACAAAAGGCCCGGTGACAGCGTCCGTCACTGCCGTAATAAGGTTGAATTCAGTTTAGGCCTCCGGGCCTTTTATTTTGTGAAGACTTTAACTATGTTAATTATATTTTATTTGCTATTTGCTAGTTTATACTCCTCGTGAATCACAGTTTATGTGTCTTACTGCCATACTCAACCCAGGTATCAGAGTAATTTAATGTCCATTAAGGACGACCTTCTAACAATTTATTATGGAATTCTTCATTTAATTCATCCTTACTGAACCATTAACGCCCGTTTTCTTGGGCGCTGGTTAAGTCAACAAATTGGTTAAACTGATTTCAGCCAATCAAGTGCCGCTATTTTGAACATCAGCGGCATGTGGTGGGCTCTAATCAGTTAAACCAATTTGTCAACCTCATCAGCGCCCAGGAAACCGGGCGTAATTGACTGAGTATGGCAGTCAAAGTGGAGCCATTCTTAGAAGTAGCATTGTGCATCGGTCAACAGTACGGACAGCGCTATGCATCTGTCTGTCTTCCTTTTCTAAGCAAAACAAGGAGAAGAAGACTGCTGCAAAGCTCTATCCCTACCATTGATAGATGTCAAATGCGACTTATAACAATGGTTCCACTGTAGTCTAACTTATATTAGCAAATTTTAATATACTGATGGTGCTTACATGTACTTGAGAGCTAGATGACACTAACGTATCTAGTGTGTCCTGACTTCTCTGTGCTGTGTCTGCTAGCTGTCTGCTTATTGACAAAAGCTGGTCCGTAACACCTTGAAACAAATACATATATTTTTATTATAGGCCGGATTTTGCTATGTGCTGGGTGCACAGTATTGTTAACATAGAGATAACATAACATTACATGTGATGATGATGATGAGTGATGATGTTGTTAAATCCAACGCCGAGGTTGCTCGAGCTTTCGAAACATTCTTCGACAATGTTCCCTTACTCACAACAGATCGTCTAAATTCATCTCCATATGAAGCAGGGTCTTTATTAAAAAACAACACTACCATCAGTAATGTATATTTAATATTTCTTCATGTATATCCCCAGGACATTGTCAAAACGTTAAGATTACTTAACTTAAAAAATACTGAAGACCTGTGGGGTATAACAGGCAAAGGCATTGGTACAGTAATTCTAACACTTAGCTTATATATTCAATAAATGTATTGACGATGGAGCTTTCCCAGACCTCATGAAACACAGTAAACTAATACCCCTATTCAAGTCGGGAGACAAGGGTGATCCTTCAAATTTCAGACCAATGTCTGTTCTTCCAGCACTAAGTAAAATATTTGAAAACATTATACTCAATCAAATGTTTTCACACTTGAACCGTACAAAACAACTCCACGCCAAACAATACGGTTTCACTACGGTTTTCTCATATTTATTCTGCATGGGAAGCCGCACAGAATGCTATCAGAGTTTTTTCAGTCGGAAGGCATTTGATTGAGTTGACCATAATACACTATTAATGAAATTAAATCATTACGAAGTAAGAAATAAAGCGTTGTATCTACTAAGATCATACTTAAGCAATATAATTCAAAAGGCAGAAGTCAACGGCGTTAAATCTGATGGATCGAGTGTAAAAATTGGCGTTCCACTAGGTTCCATATTAGGCCCTTTCTTATTCCTGGTATATATTAACGATCTGCCTTTCATGGTGGAGAAATTGACTGAGATACCTTGTGTTGTTTGCTGATGATACTTCAATGTTCTTCAAAATTTAAAGACAAAAAGAAGATTTAGACGATGTTTCGTCTTTAACCTTGAATTGGTTCACAGTTTTTTTTTTGTGATGTATTTGGCCAACTTGCACTCTGTTTTGCAACCATGAGCAATTTTTATGAAGGTTTATAGCGCTTTGGGCATTCCATTCCATTCCAGCCCTTCTTGTTACTTTTTGGGTTATCTATATATTGTCACAAACATGCTTTCTTTTGAATCTCCTTTGGTAGGGAATGTCACTGAGTGTTGAAGTCAGCTGGTTTTGATGATGGTTGACCCTATCTCTGTAGGTTCTGGTCATTCTTGTCACCTCCTCCTTAAGAATAGGCATTTGTAAATAGTCATGAACTTCATAATTTCTTGTGAACCAATGTGTATTAACTATTGACTTCAGGGCTGAATTTTGGAAGCGTTGTAAGATTTCAATGTTAGAGTTACTCGCAGTACTCCATAACTGTATTCCGTATGTCCATATCGGTTTTAGCACAGTCTTATAGACGAGCACCTTATTGTTGACTGATAGGTTTAGCTCATCACGCTTTTTCCTTGTGTGGTCACGCCATGTATGCTTCCGGTCCAGATGGAATCCAAGGTACTTGACTACAGTATTGTTTGGTAACGTGTCCTCACCAAGTTTCACCGGAGGGCAGTCCTGACGTCTCAGAGTGAAGGAGATGTTTGGATTTAGCTGCACTGGCTTTGATGCGCCACCTTTTCGTCCACGCGTGCACTTCATTGAGATGTGTTTGCAGCTCATTAGAGGAAGTTTCTGGGTCTTTATGAGACGTCAGTACAACTGTATCGTCCGCGAAGGTAGCGGTCATCACGTTGTTGGCATCTGGAACATCTGCTGTGTACATTAAGTATAACCTTGGTCCTAGTACAGAGCCCTGCGGCACTCCTGCTTTTATTACAAGCTTTTATTTTTTTGTAGAAGTTTGATGATGAGTCGTTGATTCTGACGAAGAATATGCGGTCCTCCAGGTATCACTTCAACAGAAGTAATAGGTTGTGCGGTAAACTTTTCTTCATTTTATACAGTAATCCATCATGGCAAACTTTTTCAAAGTCTTGCTGTACATCCAACAAGACACCAGAGCAATATTCCTTATTCGTAGAACGTTCCTTATCTTGTTGCAAACTCTGTGTACCTGTTCTATAGTGGAGTGTCTCATTCTAAACCCAAATTGGTGTTCAGGTATGTTTTTTTTCATTGGACAGAGTTTCGTTAAGGCGTGAGGAGATTATCTTTTCAAACATCTTTGATAGGGCTGGCAAGGCTTATTGGCCTTTATGACGAAGTTAGGCGTTGTGGTTACCCAGGCTTAGGTACCATGGTGATCTGTGAAACTTTCCATATTCTTGGATATTATGCTGATCTTAGAACGGCGTTAACCTCTAGACTCGAGTAAACCCTAAAACGGAACTTTTATGACAGACGTCACGTACTTTAGATTCTATTGTGGGTATTTATAGGCAAAAAGCATAAAATTTGCCTTTATTGTTGTGTTTTCATTATTTTTTCTTTTCCGGTCAGCAGACAAGCGAAAGGGTTAAACTGCATTGTCAGAAATAATATGGCTTTCTTAGGAAGCTGTCTTAATATTTCTGCTGTATTCAGGTCGAAGCCGAGGGCTTTTTTAAGTTCTAATTCCAAGATTGTTCTTCTTATTTATGTAGGAGAGCAGCTTTGCAGTGATAGACTTAGTTGCAGATCGCTTTTCAGAAAAGTTTGTATTTCTTCATCTAGTTCTTTGTCTCCCATGATTTCATTTGGTGTAAACAAATCACTCAGATATTCCCCGAACGCTTCAGCTCTTTCTGCGTCTGTTATAGCCCACTTTCCGTTCAGTAATTTAAGAGGGCACTGGATATATTGAGGCTTTTGTGATGATTTCACGGTTTTCCACAGCGAATATTCATTAGTTTTAGATGGAGTCAGTAATTCTAGGTGTTGCTGGATTGTGTCATTTTATATTTTATGCAGGAATTACTTAAGTTCCAAAGCTGCCTTGTTGATTACTGCTTTGTCTAAGGGATGACGACTGTTATGCCATATTCTTCTTAACCGACGCTTCTCTAAGATTTTATTAAGAACTTCAAGGGGAAAATTCTGTTTTTTTTTGTTTGTGGTTATCCAGAGTAGGTGTATTTCTGGAGTGGTTGATGTTTGATTTTTTTGTTATGATAACAGCTGATCCAGCGTGGGAAGTGTTGTCAGGATGATTCGTTGCATAGACACAATGGTCCTTAATGCGAAAGTAATATTACCACTCAAGTGAGATCCGCTTATTAGTAATACATCTAGATGGTGTAGTTTAATCAGTGTCTCAACTTCTTGCTTATTACTTAGTAGACCATGCAGCAATCCTCAGAGCCGCTATTTATGGAATAAGTTTAGAGGCAAGTGTGGTCAAGAGTCACATCAGAGAGTCCATTTGTTCTTCATAGAACAAATGGAGAAATTCCTTGGTATTTCTTATCACCAGTAAAAATTTTCACTGAGGATATCGAATCTGATGGCGTGGTTGGCGAAGCGACAGCTGTTAAGTTAGTTTTGTTGTCAATGAGGTGCAGATTTCGGCAGTCGACAACGATCTCATAGTGTGATAAGAAGTCAACTCCTATTATAGCTTTTATCACATCAGCTACTCTAAATTGCCAGGAAAATTCTCTAGGTAGTCCCAGGTCAAGTCGCCATATGTGTCTATTGTGAACCCATTAGCTGCTGATAGTTGGTATTTGGTTTTGGGTCGACGTTCCTTCAGAGCAGAGCGTGGGAAGACCAAGAGGTCGCTGCCAGTATCAACAAGAAACTGGGTCTTCGACCTGCGGTCTGTAATGATCAGGCGACCGGGAGATGAGAGACAGTCGTTGGTCGCCATTATCGACTGCCTTGACAGTTTTCCGTTTCGTAGTCGCATGGCTTGAGGCATTTAAGTGCCCTGGCTCCGAATTTGGCGTGGTACCACCAAGTTGGAAACTTCTTGTAGCTGGACTGCGATCTGCTTCTGGAGTCTCCTCGGCGATGACGGGAATGATTTGGTCGAGATGTTGCCCTTGACTCTCTTACTTGGGTTGAAAGTGCGCTTACTTGTTTTGTTATTTCTGCGATTTGCTTTGCCATAGCATCCAGCATGCTGCTCTGTGGTGTTTGTGAGGTCGATGCCACCTGGTAATTAGCGACGCTATTCTGCGATCTGGCCCTTTCAACAACGCGGTTGTATGTTGGTCCATAAATGACGTGTCATGCACTCTGTCTACGAGCTCCGCTATGACGTCCAGTGCCGTTTATGGTGGAGCTGTGATTTTTTCTTGCATACTACTGGGCAGGCGGCTGGACCATATTGTTTTGATGAAATCGTCAGGGACTCCAGGTCCTGCTAGTGTTGCAGATGACGTAGAAAATGTGATGGCTTTCTGTGATCCAGCTCTTCATGTGTTTATAGTTGTAACACCTTCTTCTCCTTGGATTTCGTGAGACGCTTTATGAGTTCGTTTTTCAACTTTTCGTACATGTTCGTTTCAGGAGGATTTTCTATAATATCGTCGACATAGTCCACATATGGTGAATGTAACTGAGAGCTTGCGTAGTAGAATTTGGTTTCATCGGTCTTGATCTCGGCCAATTTGAACTGACCCTCCAGTTGTTTGAACCAAACTGCAGGTTTTTCGGCATAGAATGGCGGAACCGCCACATCAACGCGATAAATTTCGCTTCCGGCGCGAGTGCGTACTGGAGGTTCTTGAAGGTTGGCATCATCGTCCTTGTCATCTGTCATCTTCTTAAATGTGCTCAAGCGGGTCACCAGTGTAGTAGTTTGGCCCAGTGGTTCTCGTCTTGGTTGGTAGGCGGAAATTATAGTCCAGGAAAAGGACGGAATGAATTTATCACGGCAACAAATATAATTACCACCAAAATATTTTTTTCCTACCCAAAATGGCTAAATGACCACCAAAAGTTGCAGAAAACATCAGGGCGAAATACTGCGGTAGCTTAGGTGAAGGGTAAAGGGGGTGAGCGAAGCGAAGCCCCCCTTATCCTTCGTGTTAGGTTGAACTTGTAAGAACAACAAAAAATACTTAAAACATAAACTTAAGTACACAAAACATAAAAAGAATTTGGTGATCATTTATCCAAACACAATTTGGTGAACATCCATCCATTTTGGCAGCCATTTCGATTTTATTGGTAGTAAATTTTCGAATTTTTTGGTAATTGTTTAAACACAAGCCATTTATTACAGGGCTGTGATGTTTACAATGAATAAGAAGGGGAGTAACTCCAAAAAAGAACTAAAACAATAAAATCGGAATTCGTATAATTTTAGTTGTCATGAGAGTGAGGAAAATCAATAGTCAACAAAACAGTGCTTGAGACAGGCTACACTTTTCTTGACGGCTGTAATGCTATCCGCTTGGTTCGTAGTGAACCTCCTCAGTTACCACAAGCTATTCAAGCAATTTATAATTAAAAACAAACAGACTCCTTAAGAGAGCTTTTTAAAGAAATTGCCTTACTAACTGTAGCTAGTCACGACACACACACAGAACACACACAGAGTACACAAGAACCTTACAACATTTTCGAAACTTAGCGATAGCTGTAATGTTTACCTAAGAAATAATCACAGACTACTTGCGCCCCGGTTTAGACTCGCGAAAGTCAGCAATTCATTCAAGGGTCAGTGCATTCTCTACTACAATAAGATACCTCTGGAAATTTTGAAATTGCTATTTGAGCAATTTAAAAAGCAAGTTAAAGCGACTTTATTGAAAAAGGGACATTACAATGTTCAAGATTCCTTAAATGACAGGACTGTATAGGGTTAATCTGGCTCAACACAGACCTTGCTGTTAATAATTTTGTAATTATTCACTCCCGCTTATTAATCATAACAATTAATATTGTAATATTTGTATTAGGCACAACCAATTTTTAAGAGATCTAAAAATTATCTGTAGGAGTTTCTACGCCCTTCTCTCCCACAGTGGTCCAATGTAGAGAAGAGGCAAAAAATGATGTTTGCTAAGTATATATAAATATCTAATAAAGAACTGTGACTTTTGACTTTACATAACATTTACATACAGGCACATACATTACTTCTGGCCCACACTTGGATACCCTGTGTCATGGAAATCACAAACAGCGATGGCACAAACATGTAAACATCCAAAACCTGGGTATTTTTTCTTTACTTCCCCAACCCGGGGTCAATCCCAAGTCCTCTCGCTTGGGACACTCAGCTTCAACCGCAACACCACAGAAGTTGTCAAGAGAGTTAAACAAGACATCAATAAGTATACCAACCTGAAGACATTTTTAGTAAACCATCTCTGTCAACTTTTTTTCGATTTCTGAGATCAAACGAGTCTCCTTCAGATGTTGACTGTAGCAACTCTTCTCGTTGCGCTTTTTCAATGGCAAATAAGCTTATAATGTTGGCCTCCTTGAATTCTTTTAAAACGCTGAAAATATAATGTAAATACTTAATTCCAGAGGTCACCTTGTTGCTAATTTTTGAGTTTCATTTTGAAGTGACTCATTAACCATCCTATGAATTATTTCAGATGATTGAATCTAATAATCTGTGGCAAAAATATAATGAACACCTAAATATTTTTTTCCTACCCAAAATGGATAAATGAACACCAAAAGTTGCAAAAAATATCAGGGCAAAATAATACCTTAATACCTTGGACACCATTTACACACATTGATCTAGCCCCAAACTAGGATTCCCTGTATCTTGGGTACTAGACAACGATACACATACTTATATAGATAAATATTAAAACTTAGATAAACAACCATGACTAGGGTACAAACATCCGTTCTCATTAAACAAATATTTGCCCCCACCGGGACTCGAACCCGGGACCCTTGGTTTCGTAGGCAGCGTCACTGCCGACTCGGCCATTCGGGTCGTCAAAATACTGCAACAGCTTAGGTGAAGGGTAAAAGGGGTGAGCGAAGCAAAGCCCCCTTTATCCTTTGTGTTAGGTTGAACATGTAAGAACAGCAAAAAATACTTAAAACATAAACTTAAGTACATAAAACATAAAAAGAAGTTTGGAGATCATTTATCCAAACACAATTTGGTAGACATTTATCCATTCTGGCAGTCATTTCAAATTTATTGGTAGTAAAATAGATGCGTTTTTGGTAATTGTTTAAACATAAGCCATAATCTTTTGTTTCTTCAATAATTTCATACCTAGAAAGTTGAAACCTCTGTGTTTCCACTTCCATCAAGTACTTTTCATCTCCTGACTCCCTTGCACTCATCTCTAAGGCCTCAATCTCATCTCTATATTGTGATATCTTTGCTTGTCCCTTCTCATTCAGTCCTTTTAATGTTTCCATAGAATCTCTGCATGCTAGAATATCCTGAAATAGTGAATACTGATTAAAACTGATCAACCAAGTTCAATAAATACAAAAGGCTCTTCTAAGTGAATGATAACTTTTTCGAACACTCAAGAATCAAGGTTATAATCATTCCGTTACCTGGATAATGGCTTTTACATGAAAATGGGCCTTGGCCAATCTCTTCAAGTTCTGATAACTAACGTCACCATCACTCCGCATTGGTTCCCCGAGGAATTTCTCTATAGCGTCTCGGCTGAGTTCGTCCGCTTTGGAGAACGTGTGTATCATATTGAAAAAGAAAATTACAAAAAACCAGAATTTTCCTTCCAACTTCCAACACACCCAACGACAACACGAAGTCACGAAAGAGTTTTCAATTTTATTGACAGACAGACAACAATATGGTATCTATATTCAACGGGCCTTAATGATGTAAACTTTTCCTCAGGGTAATGATATTACTACTTATATTGCTCTGTGGGGTAATGAGAGATTTTCTGACAGCTAAAAAAAGTAAAAAAATAGTTCTGAGGCCTACTATAACCTGTTAAATCTATTCAGTTTAAGGCCTTAAACTGAACTGCATTGCTAATTCGAACCATGACCTCTAAAAAGCAAGGCAGTATAAGCCCTTATTACGTCCAGCGTTTTCATGCAGTTCACCTTTTTTTTCCTTACAAAATCGTACCATGACGTCCCACTTGACAAGCGCTCGGCGATTAATGAATTGCTTAACTGTCAAATTTTGCAATTTTTAAAAAGTTGCTCTGAGATTAACTTTTAATGGATTGTTGATAGTTTAGTGGGTTTCGAGTTATATTATGAACAAGGGCATCTTGACATTTTTGAGAGGTACGTAGACAGTGCTGCTGTCGGCGGACAGAGATAGTACTAAAAATAAGCGCGGGAACTGGGAAACTTTGAATGATTTTTTGGCTTAGTAGACGCTTTGCTGTTCAAGAGTTTTTGAGTTACTTTCTATAAAAATAATGGCAAGTGAACAGGAAATGTTTGAATTCTTTGAAATGGACAATAATTTTAATGACAACTTAAAAAGAAAACGCCGCCGCCTTACAAGGGAAATCAATGATCCGTTTAGTTTACTGACGACGAGTTCGTAAAACAATATCGGCTTACTCCCGACTTGGCTCAAACTTTGTGTGAGGAACTGGCGACTTATTTGCCACAGCCAAGTAAATCGTCGGATCTTACCATAGAAACAAAAGTAAGAGTTTATGGATATACATTCGAGTTTTATTGACAGAGACCTAGGTAATTTCCAGTCAGAGGATACAGTGTACAGCTAGGTATATCTACACTTTTTCTGTTGCAGGTTCTAACAGCTTTATCATTTTATGGCCACGGATCATACCAAAGACCAACAGGTGAGATCCGTGGCTTATCTGTTGCGCAGCAAACCGTGTCAGCAGTACTGGCACAGGTCACTGCAGCAATGAACACATTAGAAATGAGAAATAAATATATCAAATTCCCACAAACTGTGGAAGAACGTAGTATGAATAGAATAAGGTGAATTTTTAATTTATACCACAGCTTTGGTGATGTCGCTAACATGAAAAGGTTGAATATGAACACCTTATTCATTTCAGGTTCTATGAAAAATTTGGTGTGCCCGTTGTTATTGGCTGCATTGATGGGACACATGTCGCTATTGTGCGCCCAAAAGAACACGAGGAGAGGTATATCTGTCGGAAAGGCTATCATTCTCTAAATGTTCAGTTGGTAAGATTAATGGATAATAATTAATACTACCTCTGTGGCGCTGCGGTTGTGGTTCTGCCCACCATGCAAGAGGTGCCGGGTTCGATCCCCGGCGGGGGCTAAATAAACACATCCCCAGGTCTTGGATGTTTAGAAGCAATATATGTGCCTATATATGTATAAATAGTTCTGTTTATTTAATTGCATGATTAGCCTCTTTGTTGTAATGTTGATAGATAAAAATTATATATCAGTAAAAAAATATATACCTATTTCAGATATGCAATGCAGATATGCAAATCACAAGTGTAGATGCCAGTTATGGTGGATCCACACATGACTCATTTATATGGTCAGTGCATCCACTTCAAGACCATTTAAAAGGCCTCAGTAATAATGAAAGTCTGTGGCTTTTAGGTAAGCTGTTCTAAATGTATTTCAAAGAACAGATTAATTTGTTGAGGCACCTTCCTACAGTACCCTATTATCAAAATTAAACTAGAAGCCATTTTTATCTCAATTATTTTATTTCGAATAAAGTCATAAAATTTACTAATAAGCATGTACCTACTTAATTCTAATTAAGTTTATAAAGTAAAGAAATGACATTGATGAGCGCCAACGAAGAGCAACTGAACAGACTCGAGCGACTTCAAAATCTCGGGATTCGGTTTATCTTCGGACTGCGCAAGTTCGACCACGTCTCGCAGTATCACAAGGAGTTAAAATGGCTGCCGATCCGTCTTCGTCGGGACACACACATCCTCACTCTTCTATTCAACATCTTAACCAACCCTCGATACCCTAGCTTTCTCCGTGAGCTTTTTCAATTTCTCCCTTCGGCTCGTCCACGTAGAACTCACACGGCTTCCCTGCTCTCTATACCTCATCACAACACCGTCGCATACAAGCACTGTTTTCGATTGCGGGCGATCACTCTCTGGAACTCGCTTCCCTGCACTATCAGAGATAGTCCATCTCTGCCCGTCTTTAAGAATCGTTTGAAGGAGCATTATCTTTCTCTATCCTAGATTTGAGCTTTGTATATATTAGTTTATTTAGGTGTATTTATATTTTTATATATATTTGTGTATGTAGTGTATCTAGCAGTTATTTCAATAGTTCCGTAATATATGTATGTATCTTATCAGAGCACATAGGTCTATCCTGTATATTAAATTATTCTTATCAACCTTGGGTTTGCTGGAAGAGATCTCTATTTAGAGATAAGCATGCCTTTGTAGATGTCCTTTCTGTTTATTATATCTTATGTTGTTTTATGTGCAATAAATATATACAATAAATATATACGACATTTCTTACAATCACACAAACACCTAGCATAGCACCTTACTGTATAATGTAATAAAGTAAATTTTAAAGAGGAGGGCTGTGACCAGCTAGCAGTGAGCTATTATAGGCTGCGATGATGATTAAAAGAGTAAAATAATTTTAATTACAATAATAAAAGGTATCTAATATTACATTTTACTTGCAGGTGACTCTGGTTATCCTTTGAGGAAAACCATGATGACTCCTATATTGGATGCAACAGAAGGCTCACCTGAAGCCCACTATACTAATTGTCACGTAAAAACGAGAAATATTATTGAAAGAACCATAGGGGTTTTAAAAGCCCGATTTCGATGCCTGCTTGTACACAGAACGATGCATTATGAGCCACATGTAGCTGGCTACATTACAAATGCATGCACAATGCTGCATAATATTTGTAATGAAGCCAATTTACCATTCGAAGAATTAACTGCAGACGAAGTGCAGCGTGAAGCTGAAATGCAGCCCTCAAGTATTGTTGATGCCGATACTAGTAGTGTGCCTAACAGGGACTTGCAAGAAGGAGTCATTACGCGTCGGGATATAGTTGAGCGTTTGTGGGAGCTGCGTCCGCGCGGAGGTTATCCAAACTGAAATAAAATGTTTCTTTTTTTACATTCACATGTTTGTTTTAATTGATAGTACCTAGTAAGAACATAAATTATTTCAAGTTCAACTTGGAATTAAAATAAAAAAAGTAGCTTTGTTCAGATTAATTAAAACAATATATATATATATTGTTTTAATTACTAAGTTTGTGCACATTATAATATAAGAGCTTTATAAGTATTTTATAGAAGCCCAAGACTAGTAGGTACCTAACCATAGATCTCAACCACACAGTTTAAAAAGATTAAAAGATTAAAAGATTTATTGCAAGTTACGGTTCACACTTACAGTCTTACGACCAAAACATGTGAGCGTTAACACTAAATTACTGTCTAAAAAATGTACAATTAATGAAATTGAAAATACAGACAAACACAATACATAATAAATTACAATATGACTTACACACGACTGTTTAAAAACAAATACACAATTTTAAAAAATATCCAGAGCGGCATATTAAATATATCTAATTCTGGGTGCTGAGCAACACAGGCATTGAGTAGAGTCAGTGCCTGAAAAGTGGGCGCGTGACGAGCGTGCTGTGTACGAGCAACACCCGTAGCGAAGAGCGGCCGCGATCGTAACATCGCGTACCGAGCCGGCGCGTTAAGGACAACACTTTGTAGTGCGACCGGGTTGTCTACCTTGTTATGGAGGAGCAGATAGAAGTGGACCAACAGAGACAACTTCCGCCTCAGCTCTAGGGTGTCTACCCCCACCATCCCCGCCACAAATAGAGACGGGAATAAGTAGGGATAATACCCATATTTAAACTTGTATAGAAGTCTAGCAAATTTCCTTTGGACTTTTTCCAGCATGAGTGTGTATTTGGCTTCATGTGGGTCCCAGATGATTGCGTTGTACTCTAACTTACTCCGAACAAATGCATTGTACAAAGAGGTTAACGTAGAAATGTTCCTAAACCGAATTGTCTGTCGCATTACGAATCCAAGAGATCTGAAGGCTCTCCTAGAAGTCTCCCGGATGTGGTCATTAAATGTAAGCTCAGCGTCAAGTAATAGTCCTAAGTCGCGTATTTGGGTAACCCTCACAAACCTAGCCCCAGCGATAGTGTAGTCATGATGGAGCGGTGACCGAGATCGAGTAAAAGTCATGGTTTTACACTTAGCGCTATTAAACGCCAAGTGGTTGCATTCACTCCACTCCACCACTCTATCAACATCTCTCTGCAGGCGCCCAATATCGTCCTCACTGCTTATGCGCAAGAATATCTTCAAGTCATCCGCGAACATCAGACACTCAGCCGTCTCAACGACATTGGGAAGGTCATTAATCATAATCAGAAACTGAGTGGGGCCCAGAGTGCTACCCTGACTGACACCCGAGCAGGTTTCATAGGGCTCGGAACTCTTACCGTTAACCCTCACATACTGAACTCTATTGGAGAAGTAGTTCGCAAATAACCGTATTAAGTTCGGTGTGAATCCTATGGATGCAAACTTCTCCAATAGGACGTCATTGTCAACTCTATCGAATGCTTTCTTAAAGTCGAAAAACGTCACATCAACCTGTGTGGACTTATCCAGAGCTAACGTCACGTAGTTTACAAAGTTGATGTGGTTTGTTAGTGTTGAGCGACTAGGGCGGAAACCATGTTGGCAGTCGGATAATAGCCCGCGTATTTGTTCAGTTATGTGATGGTTGATGATTGATTCAAACACCTTCCCAAATACCGAGAGGACGGCTATAGGTCTGTAATTTTCTACTTCTGACCCGGAGCCGCCCCTGAGCACAGGCGTGACTCGCGACGTTTTCCAGCGCCTTGGGTAGATTGCAGATTTTAGGGCTAAATTGTAAAGGTACCCAAGTGGTAGTTCCAGTACAGATAGACAGTCCTTGATTAGGAAAGGCGGAATACCGTCGGGCCCTGTAGAGGAGCGAGGTTTAAGTCGTCGCCCTGCACGTCGTATGTCAGTCACAGTAATGCAGTCAATCGCTACACGCGACGAGCTATTGCCCGGTCCAGCTCTCCGCTCGGCAGCGTCAGCGTCAAGTGTCGGTCTGTCTGGCAAGAACACTGACAGTTATTTCAAGCATCAAACAATGTTTGTGTGTTATAAAGATTTAATGTAATAAGATAAATGTGTATGTATGTGAATATTTATATTATAATGTAGCACTGATTTTTTTGTCAGTTTTGAAAGACATCAGACATCTAATTTTGAATAAAAAATCTAACTGAATTAACTATTGTTATATTTTTGTATGTAGGTATTTTTATGTTACCTTGTTTTTATCTGCCGCATGGTTTCATGCATTCCTTCTACTATGTTAACTAATCGCATCAATAAAGAACTGTTTGTCCTCTCTATTTCGGCTCTCTGTTCTGAGCTGTCGATTAATATTTGGCGTGCTGCTTCCGCAGTCAAAACACGACGACGTCGACGTCTATGAACTGGCAATCTGCCTGTGGCAGATTGCATGACTGACTCCACTGCAGAAGCCATAACCCTGCTTTCTGCCAAAGACTCACCACCAATAGCCTCCACTACAGAACCACCAGCCCTGCCCTGCACCATATACCCACCAGTCACACCATCCCTGGCCTCAACTGCAGAATCAGAAACCCTGTTTTCTTCTGCAAAACCCCTAACCCTGCCCTCCACTACACTAGAGCCACCGTCACCAGCATCCTCTTCACCGACACCTCTACCTGTCACAAGCTCAATATCTTGAGGATGCAAAATGCTGACACTGTCCAGGCTTTGCAGTAACCGATCTTCATCAGCTCCCACCACAAGTAGAAGAGGGGAATCTAAGGATGAGCCTGTGTTTATTGTTGATTGCTGTAAAATAAAATATAAAAGAAACTCATTGTAAATTCTGTTTGATTTTGTTGTTACATAATCAACACTACTAATAACTTCCCTTTGTAATACTAACTTACCTCTAATTGATTTTGGCTTAAGACCACTGAACCTGTACTCTCTCGTTCTGTTACCTAGAGGAAAAAGTTAATTTTTTCATAGACTATGCTTTTATACAATTTTAAATTATTGATTCTTAAACATAGGTAGATATTTAACTAACAAAATACATTACATTTTCAAATGGATCCACTCGTACACCAGGCAGACCATTACCGAAGTCTTCTCCCAATATACCTAGAAATCTAATTTCGATATCATTGAGAGGAGCCACAGACGATAATCCACCTCCAGTTTGCCTCCTAGCATTGTTGATAGTGGCTATTTTTTTCTTTATTTTACACTTGTAGTCCACCCAGTACTGCAAACAGTAAATCAAGTCCAAAAAAGTTCATTAATATGTTGGTAATGATATTATTCTACCAGTGTACCATATTCAATTTGAACCCGTTAGGTAGTTGGCCGAAAGAGTAACAAACATCCTTCCTCACACTCACAAACATTTGAGTTAATGGTTGGGATGTAGACAGGGGGGCGCCAAGGGAAAAAAGACTAACAAGGGGCTTGTTCCGCCCCCTTATCGACACTCTGACTGAGTTTAGAATATAAGTTAGATTATTAACCGATGACCATCCCTTCCAATCTTTGATTGCGCCTTCACCCATCGAGTTAAGTTGCTGGGCTACTCTCTGCCACATCCTCCGGGAATAGTCTCGTGCCTGGGCGGACTTATTGTAGCCCAAAGCTACGTCTCTACGTGAATTTAAAAATTCATACAGAGCTTCTAATTGGCCGTATGAAACACGACGGGGCCGACTTCGTGAAGGCAAATCATCTAAATTACTGCAAACAAATATAAATTTAATATACCTATGTTATGTATGAAAAGCTTATTCAAATATAAATGTATAATTATTTAAGGATATATGGGTGTTGTTTTGTAAAGTTACGTGCGGCTCAGGAATGATACGTATTGCTTGGAACTAAAAAATGTTTTATTTTTCCCTCGCATAATTTTGATTCACAAATTGCCGTGTTCTTTTTAAAAATGATTATCAATAATTATATGTTATGATGAAAGTAAGTCACACTTACGACATATTTTAAAATTTCACGTAGTTAATTTTATCTCTTTAGTAACTAATAATCAAACAAATACACAAAAGTAACTAAAGAAGCCTGAAATCTTTTAAACTTTCCAAAACTTTGAGTTAAACCATTTGACATGACAGTTTTTATGAGTTGCGTTCAAAATGCTCATATATTTGAAACGATCAATAATAAACTAAGTATAAGTTATGAAGTTTTAATCGATAATTACAAATTGAATAAAACAGTATTTTGCATGTATTATGCTTAAAAGTAGGCTTTCTTTTTTAACAAGTACTCTTATGAATAATGAGAGATATCCTTATAATAAAAAAACCGGTAAGTACCGTAAAAACAATCAACGATGTTTTTGAACGGTCCTCCAGACGATGCGATGAGTAGTTCTTTCTTATGGAATCGTGTATATTCCCTTCTCTTTCTTACATGGATGTAAGTTAACTAGCCAGAGACAATAAACTATTCACCTTATCAAATAAGCAGCTCAGAACTCGTTCACCTTTTAAGAGGTCATGGTACGAAATTAAGTCGTTCAGTTTAACAACTTTAACTGAACTGCCTGGATTAAGAGCAGTTTCTTATAAGGTCATGGTAGGCCTCAAAGCTACGACGGCGTTTGATTCGACGTGGCTTTCAAAAATGGATCTGTGATCGGTGACTTCATTCAATAATTTGTGTTCTGTGGCTGGTCATGTTGTCTAAATTCAAGCCGTTTCTCCTGTGGTTACGCGATGTTTTGTTTTCCTGTTCTCCTCTGTTTTGTGACTATTACGACGACCCTGGCTATTCTTTCGGACTCTTGTAGCTCCTTCCCTCGACTGACCTCCGCGTGCACCCTGGACATTTGCTTGCCATTACGATTGACCCCTGCCTGTGTATTGGACTTCGATTTTGTCATCATGAGTTTTCCAGCACTGGGAAAGGATTACGGTTCTTGGTCTCTGACAGACCTGAAAAACGAGCTTCGAAAACGAAATGCGAAACTTTCTGGGAAAAATGCAACGCTCATTCAGAGGTATGTAGAGTTTGTATCTACAACAATAAATACTCTTCGTGTTATGTCCACCGAGCGAGACACCAGTTTAACGTTGGCCAAGGTTGGGCATTAGGTGTATGTAGCACAGCCACACCATATTGGCCTGGTCACTTTACAACTTTGGTCGACCGGTGTCTGGCGAGTTGTGGCCTAACCTATAATGGCAATCTTGTTGTCTTACATGTGAACCTAACATCTATGTCGCACCTATTTTTTGGCTTTAGTGAATTTCCATACTACACTTGGCGCCCCCTTATCTACAGTCCATATACATATATATATGTTACATAACTATACTATTCATTATTGCAGACTCGAAGATTACGACAAACTCTTTGGACCTCTTGTATCTGATCCCGAATTAGTTTACAAAATCACTGTACCAGCACATCAACATTTCCGAGACGTCACCAGTAACTCTGCAATGCCGGCACTGAGTTCAGAGGACCTAAAAATCTTTTGCCAGGTCACAGAAAGAGACGATAACAGAAAGAGTAACATCGCACAACATGTACCAAGAATACTTTCTAATGTCGTGCCGTATAGCTATAGTGGATAATGATTATTATTTCACTGAAATGGTTGCTTCAGAGATGAGGAAAAACATTACCTATAATGTCACAACCAAAGTGAAAAAGTGAAAAAGTGAAATAGAGGCACAGTGTGAATGTGCTGCTGGAATGGGACCATATTCCCAGTGTAAGCATGTTTTATATATGATATGAGTGAAAATAAAACAATCAAAACTAAATCAAGCGTTACTACCAATATTCAAACATTTCATCGGCCAAGTAAAATACATTCCGGAGATCCTTTCAAGACTGAAGATATCACACTCAAATTCAGAGACGAAAAATATAAGAAAATGGCAGTGTTTGATCCAAGACCAATAGCGGAATCTGCAGAAAGTTATATAAGTAATTTTAAAAAGAAAATTGCAAACTTTTGTGGCCAGTCCAACAACACATCTACAGTGACTATGCCAATGGCTCAAATAATAAAACCTGCAGACAAACCCAGCATTTTCGGGGATCATGATTACCTAGAAAAAACTACTGAAGAGGCATTCCTAGAAAACATGATCCTCACAGAAGAAGGAATCCAGCAAGTGGAAGAAAAGACAAGACGAAATAAAAACGAAAGGAAAAGAGAACGACTCACTAGGATTCATAGTTTTATTTATGGCAAGATAATCAAAACCTGCAACAGCAGTATGAAAAACCTGGCTAAAACTTTAGTAAAAAATGTGGATGTGGCAACTGCAGCAATCAAACATGGTCTGAGATAAGAAGCTGAAGCTGTGCACCAGTTTGAGGTAAAAACAAATCTGGTTGCAAGGAAATGTGGCATTATAATTCATAAAGAAAAACAGTTTCTAGCTTCCACACCAGACGGATTAGTGGGCGCAAGTAGTGTACTGGAAGTTAAGTGCCCATACACAGCACGCAATCAAAAGATTTCTCCAGAAAATGTACCCTACTTATACCTGTGTGAAAAGACAGGATTATTAAGATTAAATGAAAGTCATAATTATTACTACCAAGTACAGTGGCAAATGATGTGCAGTGGAAGAGAAAATGCATACTTTTGTGTTTATACAATAAGTGATTTTAAAGTAATGATGATCCAAAGGAACAATTGTTTTATAGAAAGCATGTTAGAAAAATTAGAGAAGTTTTATAATGACTACTTTAACCTTACAATCCCCCAAGCCTCATATGACGCTCGCCTCGAATACCGTCCGTCCCCCAAGCGTTATATGACGCTCTCGCTCCCGCGCTTTTTTAAACCGGTATATTTTGGCCAATTTTTGTCATGTTGGTACTGTTAAAGATTTTCCAGACGCTCAATAAGACAAAGTCTATAATCCGATACAATTGTCTATGGTCATTCATAGAAAAAAATATTCCAAACGTGCCTCAAAAAAAACAGTTTTTCGATTTCCGTATTTTTGGAAAATTTCAAACGCTGAAATATTGAACAGTTTATATAAGAACACACTAATGTTTTTATTGTTTTGAAAGGGTAATGTTATTTAGATTACGTAGGTATCAAATAACATGTATATGTTGTTGATGTTTTTCTCATGTCTGCTAGATTTGTGTCGAGAAGGACCATTTTCATAGATGTCTGTGATTCTCATGTCGGAACAATAATAAAGGAAGGTCACTGTGACATTAGTTTTGCATTGACTAAGAGAGGGTTTCATTAGCTACTCATATTTAGCACTCTCATAGTTCTAAGAGTTACCATTTCAACATAATCTCTTGATACGTCAGTCAAGTGTCGCGCGCTGCGCGGGCTTAAGTGTGCCTGGGGGACGAGCTGTGTCGGCGCCAAGTGGCTGGGGGTGCGAGGGGTTAAGGAAGCCCTTATTAATAAATTTCTGTATAATAAAAAATAATGACCCTAGTATTATTACCTCTTTTTTTGTATTACCCCTTTTCATAGGACAAAGCATAACAGCAATGCAGAGAAGAGGGTGATTTGTATCTTAATCCCTAGTGCCTAAACAAAACGTAAAAGCTAAGTACAAATAAGTGTAAAGGAGCCCTTCGACACATCATTGATGTTGCTTAATAAAACTTCATTTTACCTATTCATTTAAGCATCTTTATTTATTATGCTAGACCTAAAATTAACCAACATTGCGCATATAAACACAATGTCGCTCGACAACACAATTTCTGTTTGATTCAAAGGTTGAGTCAAAATCTTATATGTCTTTAGCAAGCCAATAACCCTTTCTACATGAACCCTTTTGCTTGCCACTTTTCTAGAGGAGCTAAGTGTCTGAGGTAGAATTTGATTGCCTTTTTTGAAGAAAGATGGCATGTTCACTTTGACACCATAGGGAACAAAAATGTCTTGGACATTTAAGCCTTTATCCACCATTATTTCATCATTGTAGTCAAATCTACTAAGTATTGTATTGCGTTCTATAACTTGCCTATCAGTAGCAGAGCCGCCATAGCATGGAGACACATAACTAATGAAGCCACTAGGGTTAATTCCAATAAGGATCTTTAAGGTGTTCCTGTTTTTATAGGAAGAGAATGTGACTTGCTGCGCAAAAGGTAGTTTAGGTTTTATAATAGGGATTTCTGTCACATCAAGTATAACCCATGTTGATGGATACTTATCATGAATATCTAAAGGCATGTATGCTCTTACGCTATCTCTGTCTAACCACAAGTCCAAATTTTTCCATTGCAGCGAAATGAACCTGACCCAAGTGATAAATATATTATAGATTTGTTTGGTTGTTACTTGATACATCATAGCAATTTCTTCGAAAGGTTTATGTCTCCGTACTATCATTAAGGTAATGAAAAATTGTTCGAATACATTGAGGTTCTTTGGTGGATGTCCATAAAAATAGGTAAGATTATGAGCACATTGCCCTAAAGTGTCAAACACAAGCATCACTTTTTCAAAATTCTCTAGGCCAGTGTAGAAGTGTACAACTTTATCATTATTTTTGTACAAGTGTATGGTTACTGTAATGGTAAGCAAATGTCCAGGGTGCACGCGGAGGTCAGTCGAGGGAAGGAGCTACAAGAGTCCGAAAGAATAGCCAGGGTCGTCGTAATAGTCACAAAACAGAGGAGAACAGGAAAACAAAACATCGCGTAACCACAGGAGAAACGGTTTGACACATCACAGACCAGCCACCATCAGCCACAGAACACAAATTTTTGATCTGGCAACTGGCTGTGAAAGCCACGACTTTTCAACGACATCTATTGACAAATTTGGAACTTCTGAAGTTTTTTTTTTTAAAAAATCCCTCTCTGTTGTTGTTGCCCAACCGTAGTTAGGGATACGCAAAAAGTATCGATACCTGAGTAGTATCGATACATTGACTTCGATGCCTAGTACTTTTTGTACTCGATACTTTTTCACCTACTCGATACTTTTATCTCTCACTAGTGTCATTTGACGCAAAGTAGCCTCTTTTCAGGAAAAAAATAATATTTTGATCCACCGTCTTGGATCCCCGATTTAAAAACATACATTTCACCGATGCAAATAATAATAATAATAATACCTTGGATACTATTTACACACATTGATCTAGTCCCAAACTGTCATTTTGACACTTACGTTCTGTTCCATAGACAAGGCAAGTATTTATACTTACAATGTAATAACCACTTTCCAGCGTAGATTGAAACGGAGCAACTAATGCTTATACATATTTTCCTCATTTATTAGGGTTCCGTACCCGAAGGGTGCCAAATGGGACCCTATTACTATATCTCCGCTGTCCGTCCGCCTGTTTGGCTGTCTGTGCTTCAGCGGGCTATTCTCATGAACCGTATAATACACTGACGAGCAATGAAAAAGTTCCACCCACAAAATGGCGACAAACACCCATCCAATTTTTTAAAACATTTAATTTAAAATTTGAACACAATATTGACGTTTTTACTTGGTATTATTCTGATGCGCTGTTAAATGTACTTCAATATTGCAGACGGCGTCATTAAGCTAACATTTCCCGTTTAGAAGTAATTTGGTGCTATCTCACTGGAACTTTTTCATTGCTCGTCAGTGTAGTAATAAATAGGAAGAAGTCCCCACCCACCTAAAGGAGCTGAGTGATCTTTTGGATAGCAAATTAAAAATAGCACAACATCAAATAATAACAGAAATATCATCCAGATTAGAAGTTAAGATAACAATTGCCATGCAAGAATTGAAACAAGAATTATTTAAAGATGTAAAAAACTTAAAGTTAGAACAAGCAAAAATGTCTAATCATCTAACAAAGATAGATAATGATATTAAAAAGTTAGAAGAAGATAAGTTAAACTTAGAAAAACAGATAGAAAAGTTATCGTCCAAGATCTCCCAAAACCAAGCCCCCTATACAAACTCTCCAACAAACGATTACAGTGACAATTCTAGAAAGGTGGTATTATACGGACTTGATGAAATCTATGGCGAGAATGAATACAGCCTGAACAATACAATTATTGAAATATTTGCAGAACTGTACAATGTGGATCTTGGCGGATATATTGATCAGATATTTCGTCTTGGAAGAAAAGGATACCGTCGGCCTATTGTAATTGAAGTAACTAGCAAGATCATGTGTAAATACATAACACAAAATTCTACGTTTCTCAAAAACACCGGACTCTACATATCTGAATATTATGATGAAGAAAAACGAAAAGAACGGATCAAAATGCAAGAATTAATGAATTCCGCAAGAAGAGAAGGGAAACACGCAATTATAAGAAATAACAGATTGATTATAGATGGAAAAGAACATTATACAGGAAGCAAGACCGTGAAATATAATAATGAAAACAATTACCAGCAATGAATCAAAGTAAAACCGAAAATCATACATTTCGCAAATAAACAACAAGACCAGTTCTTTAAAATCCTATTTCAGAATATGCAAAGTCTATACAACAAACAAGATATATTAGAAACTTTCGTCGATCAGAATCCATTCCATGCTATATGTATATCTGAATCGTGGTTGTCCCCAGCAAAATTGGATTTAATTAGTATTACAGGCTATAAGATTGCATCTTCATATTGTAGAGTTAACTACGCCGGAGGAAGTGTGTGTATACTATTACCTGAAAATACAGAGTTTATAGAGAGAAAAGACTTTGAAAAGTTTTCTGTTGAAGATGTTATAGAATTATGTGCTGTTGAATTATATAATGAAAATATTTTATTAATATCCGTATACTGGAACGGCAGAGAGAAGGAAATATTTAATAGGCAACTCAAACTCTTATTAACTCATATCAATAATAACTATCGTCACTGTAACGTAGTACTAGGTGGCGACTTTAATATAAATGTACTAGTAAACCATACACAATCTAATGACTTACTAAATGTCATGTTGGAATATAATTTTGCTCAATATGTAAGAAAACCAACACGTTTAACAAAATGTATAGATTTAATATTTACAAATTTCCAAAATAGTATTAGCCACACTGATGTTATGGATTTTGGTTTTAGTGATCACAAAGGAGCTATTATAAATTTAAAAATTTCTAATGTAAAACATGTAACACAATGGTTTACCGAAAAACGCCTTATGAACGCCGAAAATGTCACTAAATTTAAAAAACAGTTAAAAGAAATAAATTGGATAGAATGCATAAAACCTAACAACAATATTCAACAAAATTATAAGAACTTCATAGAAAAGGTGACGATAATCTTAAATCGATGTATACCAAAAAATAGAGTTAAACTAAGAACTAAGTTCAAAAAACACTGGTTAACGGTTGGTATTAGGGCGTCATGTAAACATAAACGTTTGCTAAAAATACTAATTAATAAATCTAATAACACATTGCTTAATAACCATTATAAAGCGTATGAAAAATTATTAAAACCATAACATCAAAAAAACTAAATTATGTAAGAAAGCTAAACATGTCAGAAAATAAAGTAAAAACAATGTGGAGTATCATTAATGAACGTACTAATAAAAAACCAAAAAAAGATAAAGAGAACATTAAGCTACAAATTGATAATAATCTAGTCACTGAGCCGAAGGAAATTGTAAATTCATTTAATAACCATTTTGCATCTATAGGTGAAGAAAAAATTCGACTCGCGAATGGTAAACTGCCTGAAGGCCGCCCTTGCCTAATTCCTACAGAAAATTCTTTTTACCTAAGTCCAGTAACTTATAAAGAAATACACAAAATTATAAAAAATATGAAAAATAAACGTTCATTCGGAATAGACGAATTACTACCAACACTTATTACAGAATGTGCTGACGAACTTATCTTACCAATAACTACACTAATAAATCAAACATTTGAAGAAGGTGACTTTCCAGACTTGCTAAAAATTTCAATATTAAAACCCGTACATAAAAAAGACGAAAAAATGGATCCTAATAACTATCGACCAATAGCTTTACTACCTGCAATTTCAAAAATATTTGAAAAATGTATGTGTGATCGTGTTTATTCATTCTGCGAAAAATTTAATCTGTTTGATGAGTGCCAAAATGGTTTTAGGAAAAATCGTTCAACTACTTTAGCAGTACAAAAATATATACAGGAAATTATTAATACATTAGATAACAAAAAATATGCTGTTGGAATATTGCTGGATATGACGAAAGCCTATGATACAGTCCAATACAATATATTACTAAATAAACTATATGGAATAGGTATACGTGGAAAAGCACATGAATGGTTTCAAGCATACTTGAAAAACAGGCAACAATATGTAGAAATCGAACATTATAATGAAGAAACTAAATTTATAGAATCTATCCGATCAAACAAAAAAGCTATAAACTTTTCAATTCCACAGGGTAGCGTTATTGGATGCCTTTTATTTCTCATTTATATAAATGACCTGCCAAAAGTTATAAACCAGAATTGTGTATTATTTGCAGACGATATCTCTCTACTTACCACATGCGATAGTGATTTTAACCTAACTGCGAAACTCACCTCCATCTTAAATATAGTAACTGACTGGATGCTAGATCACAACCTTCAAATCAATTACTCAAAAACTAAAATAATGGCCTTTTACCCCCACCAAAAGAAACCTCTTGCCATAAACCTTACTTACAATAATATGTCAATACAAACCGTAAATGAATTTAATCTATTAGGCATAGATATAGATACCCATGTTAACTGGAAAAATCATATTCAAAAAATTCAAATGAAATTATCACGCTTCTGTTACGCTCTAAGAGAAATAAAAGAATCCACTGACTTTTCCTCTGCTCTAGCCATGTATCACGCTTATGCGTATGCATGGCTAAGTTATGGTGTTACACTATGGGGAAACAGCGTCGATGCACCTCGACTATTTACAATGCAAAAAAAGCTAATCCGAATCATATTTAACTTAAAGCAAACAGATAGTTGTCGACCCTTTTTTCAAAAACATAAACTCCTTACCCTCCCTTCAGTTTATATTTTGGAACTATGTAAATTCGTCCGGAAATACAATCATTTTTTCAATCGCCGTGAGCAAATGAATCAAAAAAATTTGAGACATAAGAACAGACTTCATTTACCATATTCAAGGTTAAAACTACACTCTTCCAGTCCATATATTATGGCAATAAAAGTTTATAATAAACTACCGAAATCATTGACAAATGAACCAAAAGATAGCATTTTCTTTAAAAAACTAAAACTAATGTTAATAAATAAAAGCTACTATACGTTATTAGATTATTTAAGTGATAGCCTACAAAAATAAATTAGCTGCCTTCTCCCTCCCTGTGTTGCTGTGCCCGTAAGGGTCCATAATGTGAGACAATTTATTATAATTATTAAGACCAAATGTACCATTATGGAATGCAAATAAACTATTGAGTATTGAGCTTTGCGTGCTCTCTCCATCCTCACCGCCCGCCGAGAAATACGGAAGGACGTCTCCCCGCGTTGCTTCGCTGTCTACCTCGTTTTGAAATATTTTTACTTTTCCGTATTCTTCCCCACGCAGACAATAAAACGTGCACCGCCGATTTACACATACAGAATGTGTATTCCTGTCGCCGCTACTGCAGCAAATAATTTTTCCGACTTCCGAGCTAAAAGTAGCACCTTCGCCGCTTGATTTTAGGTTCTCAGGCGGAAAAAATCTATTCCTAACTCGTTCAAAAATGCTTTTTACGAACCGCGCCTTCGGCTCGCTTCTCGGTTCGTAAATATAAGCCTTTGCGAACTCGTGGTAAATGTACTATTTCCGACTTCTGAGCTAAAAATAGCACCTTTGCCGCTTGATTTTGGGTTCTCAGGCTGAAGATTGTATTCCTAACTCGATCAAAAAGGCTTTTTACGAACCTCACCTTCGAATCCCTTCTCGGTTCGTAGCCTTTGCGAACTCGTGGGAAATGTACTATTTCGTAATGTATTTGATTTTGCGTCTGCATATTGTAGATTTCTTAAATGTTTTAACTTAACTATTAGGGATATAGGAGTCAAAAATCATTCAAAACATGTATTAGGCACAAGCCTTCTCAAGAAATAAACGTAGCTATTATTTAGACAACTAAATAATAGCTACGTTTATTTTTTAATTTCATATAATTTTGTAGTGATTTCTACCCTCAGCTTGGCTTTTTCAGCCGCCTACGCCGTCTGCCTGCCTCGTAATATCTATCCAGCTTGCTGTGTTCTGGAGCACCCCACACTGCCCGCGTAGTCTGTCATTCGATACTATGGTGCTTTTGATGGAATTCTGTTTCTGTCCGTAGAACACATGTTTCTGGGATTGTTTTTGCATTCTAAGCTTTGCAAGCAAATCTGACCGTTGTCTGTTGTAGTAAAGCTTAAATTTGTATGCTTGCAGTGATTGGAAATTTGGCAACGTCGCATAAAAATGTGGACGTTACATAGTCGTTAATATAAACAGTATTTTAAAATATGTATACAACGGATGTCCCATCGATATAAGTATGGAAGGGAGTTTAGACCGGTTGCATAGTGATTGGCAATATACGTATATTTGTATATTAACATTTTAGGGTATATGAAAAAAAAATGATGGTTACTGTCGTCAGATAGGTACAATGTGTCAGTATACATTTAAACATTTTCGCTAAGTTAACGTCATCTGGTGGACGCCACAATAATGCAAAGTGAAAGGACGCCAAATAGGTTGCGGGATTTATATATATATATATATATATATATATATATATATATATAAATATATCATATTTTTAGGGTTCCGTACCTTAAAAAGGAAAAACGAAGCCATTATAGGATCACTCGTGTGTCTGTCCTAGTGTGTGTTAAATTAATATGAAACGACCGAATTCTGGAACGATTAGGTTAAAATTTGGCACACTTATGTATTTTTGTAACCCATAGGGTGCTATATACACATGCATTTTACGTCAGCAAACAAATTTTTAATCTGAAGGGCACTTTTGGGGGCCTAGTTAGATAATAAAATTATTATTATTAGCCTCCTATGTCCCACTGCTGGGCAAAGGTCTCTCTCCCCCTCTTCCACTCTATCCGATCCTGAGCGGTCTCCCTCCAGTCCTTATCCCATTAACCCAACTCATCACTCCGTGTCTTCCTGGGTCGGCCACGCTTTCTCTTTGCATTTTCTGGAAGCCAGTCTGTGGCTCTCTCGGCCCAACGATTCGGCAGCATTCGAGCAGCGCTAATTTTGAATCGATTTGGCGGGGCGCGCCCTTGACTCGGTTTCACGGTTAACATGTCAACCCATCACTAAAAGGCGCTCGTGACGTCACAGTAGGTAGTGAAAAAGTTACACGGTTACGGCCTACTAATAAAAGAAGTTAATCACGGTTTAACTTATACAGTGTTTTGTCTTGATTTGACATTTGACATTTACTCGACGTATGAAAAGGACAAAACACTGTATAAGTTAAACCGTGAATAACTTCTTTTATTAAAGGCCGTTAAAGTCTATCCTTAGTAAGAAGCAACATGACAGCTAAATTAAAACTTCATAAAATCCACTTTTTAAACACTAGGGTTGTTACCAAATCGGAAAGAATCGAAATTGTTTATTCAGTTGAACTAACAGAAGAGTTGTATTGTCATCACTATATCACTATCCGCACTTAGGGATATAATTAATTATTTTTTTAACTATATTGTCTATTCTAATGTCTCTTTGCAAATCTTGTAAAAAAATCCTTTGTTTTACGTACAACTTTTCCCGTCTTCTTTAGAGGACAGACGATCCGCGGCACGCGCCGTCTTCGTTGTCGCGTAGCCCAATGTGCGGATGGCCTAACGCTTAGGCCGGTTTTAGAGCGACGCGGTTAGCAAGATGTATCAGTTGCACAGTAACTTAGCGTTTTATTGCCATGCGGACGGTCGGTCCGAGTGGCAATAAAACGCTACTATCAAAACAGCGATATTGTCCTGTAGCGGACGCCGCGCCGCCCCGCCCCGTCATGTCATATTCTAACAACCTATCTATCACAGGATAATTGTGTCTGTTTGTTATGTCTATCTATATAATCGAGAAACTCAGTGATCTCTAAGCTATAAAGGGTAGAGGAATGAATAATAAAGAACAGTGTCACGTCTTCTGAAAAGATATTGTTAAAGTAATGTCGTGTGATTTATTTAAATGTCAAGGGTCCACATATATTCAACCTGATAACATTACATTACAGCTGCAACATGATATATTATTTTTAAAGTGATTAGCGATGCAAGAGATATCAAAGTTTACAGTGTATGATAAACTAGATGATTTATTAATGGTATTAAGTAGGTGTCCGCGGCGGGCGATGGGCTAGCCTCCCTACAACTGAAAGAAGTTTGAATTGTTGAATCGCTGGGTAAACGTAGGTGAAAATGTGTGATTCTGCAACTTGTGGTCTGCAACTCCATATGAGGAAGGCGTGAAGTAGTGTAGATATTACGGTAAAATAATTCACATCATATCGTAAAGCATCGCAAAGATGGAATATCCATTGTAAATTATCTGTAAAAGTAAAATGTATTATCATTATTTTTACGAAATAAATTTATTTGTATTGTAAAAAATATTTTGACGACGGTGTAGATGAAAATCAACGTGAGGACCTTCATATCTCCACCAAAGCTACGGCGATGGGCTAATCCCTTGTCACCTGTGAACTTGATCACGACTAAGCTTTCGCCCCATATGGGAAAAGGTATGCGGCCTTTATACCGGACTCACTCTTCAAGGAGCTTCAAGGTCTTTCTTTCTTCATTTGTTTGGATATAATATCCATTCAGGCTACATTACAACTATAATATACACAAATACTTACCTGACAATAAGTCTGCAATGACACCAAGGACAATCCCCCTGCGCTGAGTCTTAGAGGTCTCTGTGCCACCGTGATTATGCTCAAAAGGTCCTTCTGCATGTTTATAGGCCACGAGGTCCATGGAGCTTCGTAGGCTGCACGAGATATACCTTCGCTCTGTATAGAGTACATTTATTTTAAAACGACGACCTCTGTGGCACTGCGGTTGTGGCCCTGCCTACCATGCAAGAGGTCCCGGGTTCGAACCCCGGCTTGGGATGAAGAAGAAAAAATGTGTTTATATAACGTATGTGTATGACGTCGCTGTTTCTGGTTCCCACGACACAGGGTTTCCTAGTGTGGGGCTAGAAGCACTGTATGTGCCTGTATGAAAATGTTTATGTCTCGGTGGCTACATGTGGGGGTGGGATGGGGGTCCATGTTATGGTAGTTTATCTCAATAGCTAAAAGCATACCTACCTGTACACCATCAATCGTAAGCAAACCAAAATCCATAAAATTAAAATAAAACAAGCTAAAGTCCTATAACTTTCCTATCGACCAAGAGAAGAATCGAGCCACACCCCAGCGCACTGGCTCAAAGATGAAGAGGGATAAGATAGAACTAGTGGTTGTTACGGTAGCTATGGTATGTTCTATGTATCGTGCAGGCGGTGATTTACAAAAATTGTAAAGGTCTTGAAATGTTTAAGGGGTTTTATTAAATACTCTCAAACACATCATACCTCAAGAATCATCTCATTTCCAAGATAGCAAAAAATGTAAGTGTTGAACATGGCAAGGCCCAAAAACGCTAGAAAGTTTACGAGCAACTTGAATTGTTGCGTCCCAACCTGAAATATTACTGCCATCAAGTTAATAGTTCTCACAGAAATAGCAAGACCTATATTAAAATACTCATTAAATAATACTCACCATAGAAACCATCAAAGCATTCAGACACATTTCGACAGTCATAGCCAAATTGTGAACCAAGAAGAACTGCTTGAAAGACCCTTCCAACACCTTAGAATAGCTAAATAACAAATTACAATAACATTTGTCAAAATATAACTATACGAACGAAAGGAGACTATTTTTATATATTGACAGACATACCCAATCAAACGAACATGCTTCTGGACAATGTCTGTAAACTCCTTCCTTACCGCAGCATCGTCATCCAAATTATACTCCAACGTACGAAGTCTCCTTTGCACCTCCTTCATTTGTTCGCAAAAGTACATGATAATGCTGCAGATAATCCCCTGTATGGCAATCCCCCGGAGAGCACAAGGTACTACAAATAGCACTGCAATGATCTGGGCTGCTAGAATAAGGTTCATCTTACTCTTAAGAGGGTCAAATGGCATCCAAGCCTCGACAGTCATCTCCCCGTCATATAGAGCTGACATCGAAAAAGCGCTGACAATGCCAATAACAAAACATGTAATAAAAATCATGAGTCTCGGCATACGCTTGTTGCATTTCTCAGAAATCCTGTCTCCAGACTGCATGATATCATTGACTAAGATCTGTACGTTTTTACGGGATACTTCGTAGCAGATTATTTTAAAGACGAAGCTGTAGCCGATAATGGTTTTGTCCAAATTGGCCATGAGAATACCCATGTCATCCTTGATGTTGTAAGTACCAATGCTGGTGATCATGAGATAGATGGCGGAAAATAAGTGCACGTTCGTTACGTACACCTTATAGATTTCTGGTTTATTGAAGCACCAGGCGTTGTTGGGCCAAAGACCGACAGCAAAGAGGTACTTGAGATTAAAATCAAAATATTTATTTCCCGGCGACACAAAAGTTTCGGAGAATGCCATATTTGCAATGAGGCGCCTTGTTCAATCATGGTCAAAGGAAAGTTGTATATTCAAGAAATTGATGTGAAGTTAGTACTAATAAGGGCAAATTACAGATTTGCTGACATTGAAAACCTTAATCGTTGAAGTTTTGTAAGAAAAATGCAAGTTCAGCTTGGACTAGTCATTTAATTCGATTAATACTGTCATGGATAATGATATCACGAAAATCCTTCATGCACGAAGGTAAATTTTGTACTAGTGGTTTGTGAGATGTATTTGGTTTTCTTTCGTAACGATTTCACTAGTTTTTTTGGCCCACAGCAGTAGATATTCAAATGATCCCTGGAAAAAAGATTGATTTAAATCCATCAACAATCGGAAAACTAATTATGTTATAATAGCGTTGTTACCTACTTCGGATACAAATGAGCCCAATAAGCAAACAGGCGATCCCAACTAGGGCGTCCTCTTCTTACTCTACATCCCAATAACGGATATTTTTCAACTACATTAAATCGATCCTTATAATCAATTATATCACTATTAATACTTGTGTCTTTAGCTTTGGCATTTGCATATCGCTTATTCATAGGTGTGAGTAGTGCAATTTTCTCATCTTCATCTATTTCTTTTCCACTACTTGTTATAATATTGTGAGTCAGGCATCCGTTTTCATTGACGGCTACTATATGGCTTACAATTTCATGTAAAACTCCACTATTTACTTTGTAGCTCTTCTTGGAATTGGTTACATAAAGTTCTAATTGTAGTCTGTCAGGTCTGTTAGAATTTCTAAGTACGTGCATGGTATCGTTGGCTAAAGCTGCCAGCCAGCTTAGTTCACACTCGTGGCGAACTATCCATATCAGATGGATTCTTCCAGGAAATGTACTGCGTGGATTACTGTGAATTAAAATTGTATAAAAACGTTAACATTTTCGGTATCTTAACGTTTCAGGATTTGACAATAGATTTTTTAGGCATCACTACAGTAATTTTAATGACTTTTAGACAGTGAACTTCCAATAAACACGATTATTAACGGAGGTATAAAATGTAAGCACTGAATCCCTTCTCCCACATCCAGCCCATAGAAAACCGACAAAGTATTGTATAAACTTACTGCAACATATAGCGCAGCAGAGTGACGAAGGGTGTCAGCCCAACGCCCGCTGCGACACAGATCGCGACGTCACTCCGACTTGCACCTTCCATGGCGCTAGAGAACGGACCATCTACGAGAATGCTGAAAGTGAGTGAGGATATGTTAGATTATGTATACTTAATAGGATATATTTAAAAAAAACCTACGGAATCGAAAATTTTAATTCCATGGTTTTCATAAAGCTCATTGCAACGCATTCTTACGTTAGTGTTTTTGGTCCTCTTTCCAGAAGAAGTTTCTCCAAAGCTTTAGTCCAATCTCCCGTAATTCTTATCCAAACTATGAAATATCTATCACTAGGTGAAGGTAGCTGAAACAAAGTGAAACGATACTTCAGGTCTGACGTTTGCAGAAGGGATGTCATGACAACACATAGAAAAAAATCAAGGCAGCTGAAGAAAATTTACGAACAAGACCAAGATGAAGAATATAATGAGAATGAGAAGAACATGTTATAGAAGTACATTATGACCAAGCTCTTTCACATTAAACATTTTCGCTAATAACCTGAACCACAGTGAAGGGGTGCCACTCGATGAGCGATATCTCTAAGCACTGCAGCAGCAGGTACTGCCCCATTCGACAGTCGAAGTGTTTGCTGGGACAGCTCAGACTGAGGCTGATCGTCCTACCAGGCATGTGGGACACCTGGAATGCAGAGACGCAATTCATTTAGAAATCATTTTCTTCGCTTATTGATATTGGCTTATAGGTACAACACAACATTTTGCTAAACTAAGTATTCCTAAAAATAAATACCAAAAATGCGACCCAAAGCAAAAATATTTTTAATTATTCGTTAAGAACTCAATCAACTAGCATTATTGATGTTTCATCGAGATTGGTGCCATGTCATAACAATGTGTAGGTACTCTTATACTAACCTAACAGCTGTTCACTCTTTGTAGAGTTTATATCGACCCTATTACTATCGACTCGGCCGCACCCGAGGCAACACGTTAAAAACAGCTGTGCTGTATTTTAAAAACCCAACTAGGAACATAAAAAATCTGGTCTAAGGGCGATAAATAACTTTATAAATAGTAATACTAAGTATAGTATACCCAAGCAAATTGGCCGCTTCGCTAATTGCCGAACTTATTTTAAAAATTTAAAAAAACTTATTAGAAGTTACATTTTGAATATAACTATAAATTAACAATCATAGAGAGCTTGTAATATGTAGAGATAAAGCAGTGTATGTTACTGTAGATAATTAGGCATTAAAATACTCCTGTGTTGTTATTATGAAACACAAGTACTTTAAAGCCTCTCATTATGGAAGTAACATTAACTACTATTATTTTTTATTGTTATGATATAATCTTCCACTAAAGTAAGTACCATAGATAGAGATGGTTCTTTAATCTTAGCCAAAATAATATTAAGGTGAAACAACGGAAAGATATTCTTGCACTTACTGTTGAAAAAAAATAGGGGTATCCTGTGTTGAGTTAGATAGTCATATTATTGTATGTGTCTACAGAAAAAACCGTGGCAATTTCAAAATATTTGAGAAAGTTATGGCCCTCACAAAACTATGTAATAACAGAAAAAAGTTAATTATTTGTGGCGATCTTAATGTAGTAGATTTGCTTGTAGGAACAATTATGAAATAACGATTAAAAAAAATATTCAGATAATTTAATTTATGTCTTGTATTTTTAGAGCCGACTAGAATTACACTTACCAGCCAAACCTGCTTAGATAACGTTTTTTGTGGCTATGCATTCACAAGTAAAAATGTAATTAACTGCTTACCGTCCGATGAAACTGTTTCATTCCCCATTGCTAGTAAGGATAAGACTGATCCATAATTTTATAGGCCTAGTACCCCATAGACTACAGACGTATACGAAAAACTTAAACAGAACCCAAACAAAATCTACTCAGACTTCTTCAACATTATTTAAACAGAATTCAATAAAGTTTTTAAATTAAATAAAGTCAGTGACTACAACGGTAAATCTAAAAATGACTGGGCAACATTTGGAATTCGTAAAAGTAGAGTTATCTTGTATGACCTTTAGGAACAAAAAACCTAAACCTTTCATCGATCATGACTATGTTAAAAAATATTCCAAAACTTTCAAGTTGGTTTGTGAATATAATGTACAAAAATTTGTCAAATTATGACAAATTATTCAAATTTCGAACGCCGACGCCCGCCTGTGTGCCGACCCTAGTTTGTCTGTGAAGTTGGTACTACTGAACAAGCTAAACAAGTGCAGAGCGATTATCAATGCCACCATGCTGGTCGAACGAACATGCGGTTCCTGAACACACCAAAGAGAGCTTATTATATGTGTATAGATAAACTAGTGTATGTAACTGTACATAATTAAGCATTAAAATTCTCGAGTAATATTATTATGAAACTCGCCTTCGACTCGTTTCATTAATCCACTCTCGAGTATTAATGCCCTCCATTATGTAGCAGTCACATAAACTACTAGTATGTAACTGTACATTATTAGGTATTATATATCAGTCACATAAACTACTATTATTTTTACTGCTTAAGTTCTCTTGTACGACAGTACGGAATCTTTCGTGAGCGAGTCCGAGCCGCACTTGACCGATGTTTAAATGTCAAAAATTCTCAGTAGGGCATGATGCGGCGAAAACCAATATTTAGGCAAGTTTTTGACGGCACTCCCCTAGGTTTCCACCACGAGAGGTAAGGAAACGTATTTGCTTGTGTTTAAAATAAGTAAATTATACTGTAAAGTCGTGAGGCGAAAGTGTTCTTCCTCCCGCTTATTTAATTAATTCACAACCGGACTCAATGCAAGAGGATTATGTAAAACCCGGTCGGTCATTGGACAGCACGGAATTCATTTGCGTGCTTAATCCGGACACACACAGTTTGACTCATGTCCTTTCAGATGCATATCCGCAGTAATGTGTATACCAAATGTATGTTTCGATTCGTATATGTGATGGGATGATATGATACAATAGCTTGCAACAGGAAATAAAGTGCGTCATTCATCACTTTATTCGTCTTTTCAACATGAAGTACATAAGTATTTATCTCTATGTCGCCACCGTCAAGTACCCATAACACAAGCCTTGTTGAGCTTACTACTTATGGGCCTAGTTCGATTTGTGTAAGATTGTCCTCTAATATTTATTTATTATTTATTTAAGTCTGGTGTACAGGTGTACAGTCAGGAAAAAAAAACGGAAACATAAAACCAAATAAGTAACCCGGCCGCATTTTCTTTCAATAGCACATGCAAACTTAAGAATGCACCTGGTTACGTACATGGGGTATGAAAGTGCTTTTTAATAGTAGTTTATGTGACTGCTGCATAATGGAGGGCATTAAAAATAATAATATCACTCGAGAGTTTTAATGCCTAATTATGTACAGTTACATACACTAGTTTATCTACACACATATCATAAGCTCTCTTTGATGTGTTCAGGAACCGCATGTTTGACCGGCATTGTGGTTCTGCAATTGTTTAGCTTGTTCTTTAGTACCAACTTCACGCAGGCGGGCGTCGGCGTTCGAAATTTGAATGTCAGTACCAACTTCACAGACAAACTAGGGACGGTACGCGGGTGGGCGTCGGCGTTCGAAATTTGAATGTCATTATATGTAGAAAAACTACACATAATGACCATTATGTGTAGTTTTCCAGATATGAAACGAGTTTTTACCAAGTAGTTTAACATAATGCTGATCGTATCGTGCGGTTTTTGAACGCAGTAAAGAGGGTTTATGATACGTGTGTAGAAAAACTACATTTTGCGATCTTGCGACTAATTATATAATATAATAATAATAATAATAATACCTTGGACATCATTTTACACACATTGATCTAGCCCCAAACTAGGATTCCCTGTATCTTGGGTACTAGACAACGATACACATACTTATATAGATAAATGTTATACTTAGATAGATAAACAACCATGACTAGGGTACAAACATTCGTTCTCATCAAACAAACATTTGCCCCCACCGGGACTCGAACCCGGGACCCCTGGTTTCGTAGGCAGCGTCACTGCCGACTCGGCCATTCGGGTCGTCAATTTTTGGTTTTCTGCAATTATATATTGCAGAAAATAGTAGTATGCGTAGTTGCGACATACTACTATTTTCTGCAATATAAAATTAGTTTAAATATCCGTTTCTTTCCCCAACAAGATACCATAGGACATGACACTATGACATGACACTATGAAAGGAACTAAAACAGACTAGCCTAGATGTAGCCACATCCGTGTTTTGTCTGAACAAAACGTAAATACTCCTTGTGTAGTAGTAGGGTAAAAAGTAAAACTTCAGAAAAAATCGACTTCAATTAAAGCCTATTTGTTACAAATCGTGCCCATACGTATTTCTATTAATTTAAGAATTCCCTTTAATTCTCCATGATCCCATCATCAGCTCCTGAGTGCCGTTGATACATTGTTGAGAAGCCTTCTGGTACCTACATCACCATCACCATCACTTCCGTTTCACCATTATGAATTATGACGGACAATCTTTTAAAGTTGTCACATCGCAATATTCGCAATCAGTAGGATACCTAGCATGGGGCAGTCCTGGTGACCATATATGTGGTCTTCATCATCAGTTCCACTTCACAAAATGATGCATGCCAAGTAAATGCACGAGGTTTTTTTTAATTTTGAGTTACTATGAAAATTAAAAAAAACGCTTAAGCTCTACCTATGATATTTGAAGAGTTCCCTCGATTTTTCTAGTATCCCCTTATCAGATCCTGACCAATTGGAAGGTAAACCCTTTCAAACAAAAAAAAACAATTTTCCAAATCGGTCCATCCGTCTAGGAGAAATCATGGAACATACTTACATAAAAAAAACATAGATCCCGATTAATTGTAAGCCCCCTCCTTTGTGAAGTCGATTAAAAATAGCAACTAAAGATGGACGTTAAGCGAGAGAGGTTGCGTTACCTTCAAAATGTCGACTCTGGCACGATTTCTTGAGAGCAATCGCCATATGAGATCAGTAAAGAAACAACTTAGAGGAAACGCCATCCAAAGCCAAGTCTGAAACGTGCAAATAAAAATAAGTTTAATTCAAAAACCTGGCGGACACATAGAATGCCGCTCAAAAACCTGGCGGACACATAGAATGCCGCTCAAAAACCTGGCGGACACATAGAATGCCGCTCAAAAACCTGGCGGACACATAGAATGCCGCTCAAAAACCTAGCGGACACATAGAATGCCGCTCAAAAACCTGGCGGACACATAGAATGCCGCTCAAAAACCTGGCGGACACATAGAATGCCGCTCAAAAACCTGGCGGACACATAGAATGCCGCTCAAAAACCTGGCGGACACATAGAATGCCGCTCAACAAGTTAGCAAGCTGCCTTTTAGGGCTCTTACACAGTTTTACGACAAGTGGCAATAGTAGCCGCGACGCGTTTTCTGAAAAGCCCGTGGGGCACAACGCTGGGCCGCGTCGTGCCCCACGGGCTTTTCAGAATTTCGAACCACTTGAAAAGCCAGAGCGCTACAGCACAACGACGACCTGCGTTGTACCACACGCGGTTTTTCAGCGATCACATTTATAGGTGACTCGTTATATTTTAACCTTATATGTAGTTATTATTATATTATATTATATTATAGCATCGAGGCTGCTCCTAGTGACGTCAACGACGAACAATAGGACCAGCTATACAAATGATCGCGCGCGGGTTCGCTTGTTAATTAAATAATATTTGTGAAAGTACAAAAGAGTGGTGTATGAGATGAATGAATGTATTAGTGTGAGTTAATAGAATACGTAAATAAGTAAGAAATGAATTATAATAAATGTTATGTACAGTATAAATAAATTATTACGATAAACTACATATAAGGTTAAAATTATAACGAGTCACCTACAACATTGACAATTTATCGTCTGAATAGCCCGGCGGACAAGTAAAGTAGGACAATAATTTGTCCTACTTTTGGGGCAAAGTTTGAATGTATTAAAATAAATCTCGTAGTGTGCTAAGATATTTTTTGAGAGAATATGTAATAAATTTACAGTAACATAATAAAATTATATTTCGGTTTCGGAGTCCACGTGTATGTATTTTTTTCTGTTTGTGTCACGTTTCTTGCTATAATTAAGCCAAAAAAGTAATTTCCATTATTATCAATATTGAGAGAAAAAATACGAAATATAATTTTATTATTTTACTATAAATTTATTACATATTCTCTCAAAAAATATCTTAGCACGCTACGAGATTTATTTTAATATATTCAAACTTTGCCACAAAACTAGGACAAATTATTGTCCCAAAAAATAAAAGCTCTAACGACGACTCCACATTTCGCTTCTGTTCCTCGAAGTTTAGGTTAATAAGCCCTACCTATTCCTATCACTCATAACATAAACATTTATATACAGACACATCCATTGTAAGAACAACACAATCACGCTCGTTTCGTATTTTATGTTATTCAAAATAAGGATTTCAAGTTGTTGTTTTTAGATATCTAGCTGCGTAATTCAGTAACTTTGTCAGACCAAGCCAGTATTTCTAGTCACGCTATTTTTTTTGTCGCTATTCAGTAATTCAGTCAGGCAAATCAATTATTTTTACCAAGCAAAACCTGGATTCACAGCCATACGTTTAGATAATAGGCCCTCCTAAATAGGATTTAATTGATTCAATCAGATACCAAAAGAATTGTTCATTCATTGCAAGGCCCTATTGTAAAATCACCATTAAATGTAAAGTCAAGGCACAAAAGGAGTCTAATAGTAGAAGAGTGACGAAGCTCGAACTATAATAGCCGTAATTAAATATTTTATTACTGTTAGTTCCACGATCTTTATTAGTACAACAGTTGGCTTCTGTCGAGTGACTGAAAGCTTCCACGCATTCTGGCAATAGAGTTAGAAGGACCGAATCATATTGTTAACGGTTACAGATAATTACGAATGCAGATACTGTGGGGTTTTTTACTCCATGAGGGCGTCCATTACTTACGTGAATAATGAATAAACAATGGAGGAGCCGAAACTCACCAAATCTCACGGGGAACTCGGCAAATATCATGTATTTTATCCCCTCAAAAAGCAGTGTAAAATTGCGAAAAAAATTGCGTAAATAAAGGGTTCTTGAATATTGAATCTAAAGTAGTAGTATATATTCATATTTATGTATTTTATTGTTATATTTAGTACTGTGATTATAGACTACGGTGCCAATCTTAAATACTCTTTAGTCTTCAACAAACTGAACAAATATGTATACGCTCTACACAGGCTACAAAGAACCTCTGACGTGCATTCAGCCTTGATGGCATACCACGGTTATGTGGCCTCTGTATTTAGATACGGCCTAATTCTATGGGGTAACGCAAGAGAGTTTAAAAAAGTTTTTATTTTACAAAAAAGATGCATTAGAGCAATCTGCCATGCACATCCCTTAGAGTCATGTAAGCCTCTATTCATTAAACTTAAAATCTTGTCGTTGCCAAGTCTCTACATATTTGAAATGGCATGTTTTGCTCACAGTCACCCAAATATTTTCAAAAAAACAAGGATGCATACACATTTAACACAAGATATCCAGATAAAATTGTAACCCCACTATGCAGGACCGAATTTTGCAATAGAAGTTGTTACAAAATGTTAATAAAAATATACAATAAGGCCCCATAGTCAATTAAAACGTTGCCATTGACACTATTTAAGTCCACACTACAAAGATGGCTCTTGAAGGAATCTTTCTATAATGTAGATCAGTGTTTTTCAACCTGTGGGTCGCGACCCCCTGGGGGGTATTTTTTTCATTTGGATGTTTTGTGTTAAGGTGGCGTGTTAATTTCGACGGCTTCATGCTTTCTCTTGATAAAGTTTCAAAGCAAATAACGCACTGTGGTTTATTGTCAATCACAGTAAACCCGAATTTCAAATAATTGTCGTCATAAAGACGTTTTTTCTTTGTTTTACTTCCACTACTTTCACCAGAAGTTGACGGTTCTGTTGATCTTTTCAGGAATTTATCCATGTTAAATTATTACAAATCACTACAAATTCGTAATTCTTACAAATAAAAGTAAAAACAATGTCTAACGGTCAAACAATCGTCGACGTGAATTGAGTGAGTATCGCGTCGTCCCGCGACCCCTCCCCCGCAACGCTCGTTGTGTCCCGCTCGTTCGTTCACTCTCAACAACTCGCCAGCTAGCCACCCACCACACATGCCGGGCGGTCGGCATCGGCCTTGGTCGTATGTGCGTAAATTGCTGCGACGTATTCGATGTATATAGATTTAAAATAATGTGTTTTAAGTACATACTATATTATGTATTATATCCGAATCCTAATTATGGAGACGCATAAGAATACGTCGTATGGAACGAATATTTGTAACGCTGTAACATACACGTACATATATGATAAAAAAGCGAAGGGTCGGGGGGTCGCGAAATGTTTTTTTATACCAAGGGGGTCGCATCATGAAAAAGGTTGAAAAACACTGATGTAGATGAATACCTTAATCTTAAAATTATTGATATCTAAGGAATGACATATTAATATAATGTAAATAGACTTCAAATGACATATTTTAGATTTAGGTAAAAAAAATGCATACCAGGACAGGTGAAATGTGCTGAGCATTTTTAATTTTTTACATTTACCACCATATATTGTACCACATTTCAAGCAAATAAACATCATTTCATTTAGGTAAAAATAACGAAGCAACTTGAGTTTTATTTACAGATTACAACTTTTGAAAAATCTAATGTGAGATAAGGGGCTGTTTTGTTATATGACGAAAACGTCGTCAAACAAAAACACGAATATAATTAAAGTACCTAGTCGATTTACATACCTTAGATTTAATGGCAACAAATTGCGCCCGGTCCGCTATGAAAATGTCATTAATACTTTGACTAGAATTTCGACTTACATCTTCGGGATACATCACTTGTTCCTTCAATACACCGCTGAAACATAACAAATTGTCATGAAGCAGTGAAGTAAAAGTTCAATATCTTCAGTACCTATACTAAACATACATTGGTGCATGTTTCCCATCATGGCCCAGAGACATATAGGTACATGTTTACCTTCTTATGAAATCGGTGACCCCGTGACTGGTGGTGACTCACTGCATGACTCTCTTAACATATGGAAAACTCATTTAAATCCTCTAACACGTGTTACGAAATATTTATTGAATGAATGAACAACTTCAAAAGTAATGAAGTTAATACATACAGAATATAACATAAAAGTCATATTTCAGCAGTTTCAGATAGATATTTTAAAATATTTTACCTAAGAACATTAACTGTTGTGTAAGCCCTCCTGTTGCAATTTACCTACCTGCTACGATATTGTTTTTTGAATTAAGAATTGACTAATAAAATGGGTATTTTAACAAATATTTATAAAAATCATGTCAAACGTTGAAGCCATAAACAAAAGGCCTCGGCGATATCAGAATTGTCAAGTACCCAAACGTATTGTGATAATGATTCCCCATAGTAGAACCTTATATGATTCTACTACGGGGAATGGTATAGCAGGTATAGCCACAGAACTTTAATATTTAATGTTCTGTGGGCATAGCCAAGAAACTCATGTGTGTATGTGATTTACTTCAGTTGAGTAAGGTGAGGCCCCTTTACAATGTCCCATCAAAATGGATTCACAAGAGTCAACATACCTTAATGGATGCACCACCAGCAGAATCATAAACGGCAGGTACAAATGGTGGGTGTACCAGAATGCGTTATAACACCGCCTTCTTATGACCCTCAGTGACGTCATACCCATCAGTGTGGTGATCAGGAGCATGGAAACTCCGGTCAGGCCTGGCAGTGTTAGTAGTAGGGATACTGGATTCTAAAAGGATACAGTAGAAGTAAGTATGAAGGCCAGATGCTCTGATGACCTTTCTAATAAAGGTACCAGGCCAGTGGAATAGACAGACAGTCGATCTGTGAGGCCTAGATCTAGCAGTGGACTTCGATATGCTGAAATGGTCATCTATATCTATATATTATATTAAATATAAAATAAAACTTGACTGTCTTGCTTCCTTGTTTATGCTGATAACCGAACCACTGAACCGATTTTAATAAAACTTGGCTAAGAACCATCACAGGGAAGTCTACTACCATTTGCAAAACCACACTAAAATCCGTACACCCGTTTGTTGGCTAGGGTGCGACTAGTTCCGCCTGTTAATATTAAAAGCTACCAAATTTTACTAAATTAGAGTATCAGTCATTAAAGTTGCTTACAAGGACAGCTATTGATCGCTCACCTCATTCTTGTAACTTGCTAAGTTGATATCTCTTAGCTCCTCGTCGAAATGTCTCGAGAAGTTCCATAGATTCGCAAAATGAGAAATAGAGTGTATCACTGAAACATTACAATGTCATCAACATCCAAACACCATCGGATTTTATTTTGAAACACAAAAACGAGTCTGTTCGCGCCTTCATTCATTTCAATGCGTTGGTGGAACCTATATACGTGAATCCGTTAGTTAGGTACTGATGCCATATCATTAGCCGTCTCAAGAACTTAATGGAACATGAAGAACCCTTCGTGCTCCCAGCCTTTGAGTCAAACCTTCCTATGAGTAATTGCTAGCTCAAAAGGCGTTGCTATACAGATGACTTCAGAGGGGTTAAGTGATTCTCAGACATTCTCAATCGACTTAAATATATCAAATAAGTGTTCGCTGTTGATTGCTTAATATATAAACTAGCTAAGATTTATTGCTTAGGCCACTTATGCCAGTCAAGTACCTAGGACTCATGTAAGTAGTTTGGCATATCTGATCGTAAATATCGTGATCAATGATTGAAGGGTCATATAAATTCGTCTATAGTTATCTTTCAGATAGCATTATGAACACATAACTAAAAGGTCCCGTCAACTTTTTGGTTTCATAATAAGAAACACGAAGGACTTCTAAAAACCCGGTAGTGTCATTATCTATTTCAGGCTCTTGTGAGAAGTATTCTGGAATACGGCTGCCAAGTTTGGTCTCCCTTCTACGAAGTTCATATTAATAATATTGACAGTGTGCAAAACAAAATGCTTAAGATTTTATCATACCGCTTTAATAAGAGTAACTCTCTTCTAAATTATGAACAAAGATTGAACTATTTTAAACTCACCTCCCTCGAAAACCGGAGAAAGATACTTGATCTTAAGCTTCTTCACAAAACCTTACACTCTAAAATCGATTCCCCTTTTTTGCTTAAGGCGATACCTCGTCCGTGCAAAGGTCCACGTTACTCCAGGCGGAAAGACCCGCAGTGTGAGAGGGACGGAATCGGAAAAAAATGAAAAACCGTAGCGCTAAACAACAGAATAATTGTTTAAAAATAAACTACTCTATTTTGTTAAAAAGCTTTTTCAGGAGATTTTGCGAATACATAATATCTACATTTTGAACGCAGTTCCACAATGAAATTAGTTAGGATTTCAGAATTACAGGAAAAAATAATATAATTTAGAGGTGTTTTCGTAATTAAATTCTATCGAGAAAATTTCATCCAATCGTGTTTTTGTTTTGGTGAAAATCTTAATCAAATACTCAATAAACGTTTACCCAAAAATCAAATCTGTAGATGACTTCATGGTGGAGTAAATGGATTCGAAAAAAACCCCATTTTATTTTCGTAGCACCTTAACAAACTTAATCTCAACTGCTTTACCCGTACTCGTTATTACAGACCGTTTCACCTTCACAATTACCGGAACAATATTTGCTACTATAACCCCATCTCAAGAATGTGCCGTTTGTACAACGAACTCTCCAGTGAATACCCAGAACTTGATATTTGTGAACCTAGACCTTATGAATCTATTAAATTAATTAACTCTGCTCTGTCCCAACCATCTTCAAACAATTAGAATTAGATTTCTATTCTTTTTTAAATGTTTGATCAATAAATCATGTAATGGAATCATAAACACATTAAACTTAAGTTTTACTATGTACACATAGTTTGGGCTACAGTCCATCACAAAGACCTGTAATGATGTATTATTGTCTCAAATGGCTGTATTCTGTTTTGTGTACTTATCAAATAAATAAAGAAACTGCTTAAAAAAAAGCTGTTAACAACTATCTGAATGTGTTTATGAAGTAGTCTATGTAATTTACGTAACACAACGATTTATTGCAGCGATGATGTCGTGCCGCCCCGCTCGCCTACCTACTGGCTGGCACAGGACCTAAAAGGTACTTTTGCTTTTCATAGGATGTGAACTCTAATAAAATGGTATAAAATTCAAAATCACGATGCATTAAAAATAATGGCAGCGAATGTGATAAACTGACTTGAATAGTCTCAAGCTCCCAGCCTGAGCAAATTTCGTAACCATATCGTAGAATTGACTAATCTAAGCGCATAATTGCGAACCATGGTTGAATTAGAACTTTCATTCGACGAAGAAATATTTTAGGGTAAAACACTGCGGTAGCTTAGGTGAAGAATAAAGTGGGCGAGCGCAGCGAAGCCTCCGAATAGTCTTTGTGTTAGTTCGACATCTTAACACAAAAAACACCAATAGTACCGAATACAAAAGCATTTAAAAAAAATTTTTTTTCATAAAATTCAAACCATTCTCACCATTTCATGAAACGCTCGGCTATTTCATGAAATTATCAATCCGTGGTTGGCCATTTCGTGAAATGATCAAATTCTACGATATGGCTACGACATCTCTATTGTTCTGTGGGTCTAAGTGAGAAGCTATCATACCAACGCGATGTAGACGTTAACGCACTATATTTACAGCATCGCTGCAAAAAGTCATCGTATGCACCCTAACCAGAAAAAAACACCAATGTAGCCGCAGCAGTCATATGACAGCTCTTCGCCTTCTCCAACCAGAAGAAGAACAATCCTGGGCAGCTTCTCGACAGCATCCGGTAGAGTATTTTATTCAGCTTCTTGCACAGCGGCAGCAGGACAAGAGCGCTGCTCATGTTGAGCACAGATGCTGTGCCCCGGGAGATGTATAGACCCGACTGTAACATTAAAACTAACTTATAATCCTCGTTACGCACAGTACATGGAGTTAGGTCTTTTGGGCTAAATAAAATAACCTCCATACTTAGAGCGGAATCAAAACAACTACTTAAATAAGATGCCTGCTGAGAACTTTTGTTCCGATTTTTTCGCCGATCACAAATGAAATTATTAAATACACTTACAGTAGTTCTAATCTAGGCATGAATGCAGAAGAACTTGTGTATAGGTAAGTACATGCTCTTACTTCTTAACTTACCCCTAAAAGATTTCTCAGATGATGAAATTGAGGAGCTTCCTTGTAATAAACAATATTGTCGTAAAATATATAAAGGACAATCGAAATCCATAATATCTGAAACAAAAGAAAAAGCTGTTAGGTAATTTATCATGGTCTTCTCGTCATTTTTGGAACAAGAAATGGGACTAACTTAATTTCATCAAATCGCGTAGGTAGTGAAGAGACGATGACGAAGGAATCTTACTTACCTATCTACCACCGTCCAAAAATAAATACGTAGATATGATAAAAACTTGTGTTACTCAAAATTTCATCTCCCATTCTTCAATCTGCTATTTATATATTAATTTCAATCGCTTTACAGGAATCTATAGCTAATCATACATATATTGATGTTAACCTAAGAAATAATCACAGACTATATAGTTGCACCCCGGTTTAGACTCACGGTCAGCAATTATTTCAAGGGTCAGTGCAGTCTCTACTTCATCAGTATATCTGGAGATTTTGCAAGTGCCATATGAGCAATGTAAAAACCACCAATGACAAGTCATTTAAAATCTTGAATATTGTAATATCCCTTTTTAGATAAAGTGGTGTGCATTGTCTTAATCTAACTAAATGAACGCAGGACTCGCTTAATAATTTTGAAATTATTTAATCCTGCATGTTTTTTGTAATATGTAATATGTGTATAGTTAAGCAAAACCTAAATTTAAAAGGTATCTAAAAATCAATCTGTTGGAGTTTATTCGCCCTGCTTCTCCCACATGTAAGAAGAGGCAAAAGATTACGTTTTCTAAACATATGTCAATATTTACAGAAAATAAAGAATTTTGAATTTTAATTTGAGGCGTTTTATATGAATCTAGTAGGTACAAACAATGAGCGAGCGATATATTCGCCTGGGGCATTAAGTTCACAGGCAAACCGTTATATTCCGTTCTAGAATAGTTTTAAGATTAATGGATCATAATGCCGCAATATAACTTATGGTTCGATATCAAAACTCATAGCTTCTGATTCATTCTGCTAGATAGAGCATGCTCCACTTTATCCAGAACAAGTATGTTCCAGTTCATGTTCAAGTTCATAGCTAAAAACTAATTTGTTAAGTCTGCGCCTCTTTCTATACATTAGTCAGTAGTCAGTCACGTCACTACACTACCACAGTACCATTATATTATATATAATACACTGCGTTACACACTATAGCCAAAATATTGCATCACTACGATGCTTCTGATGCGTTTAGGGAAAAGGCCATGTTTCTACATTGTATGCAAGCGTTTCGCAATAATATTGTATACGATATGAATGAAGTAGCCACTTAGATAAAGGACTGTCGTCAGGCCTACATACTATCGCCAAAATATTGCATCACCGTACGATGCTTCTGATGCGTTTAGGGAAAAGGACACGCTTGTACAATGTATGCAAGCGTTTCGCAGATTACGATTTGCCCAGTATTTCCTGAAAAACACATGAAAACAGCACCCCATATTTATTTAATCAGCGTCTTAACCTAAATTATACAGTATGAAGCGTCCGTGGCCTAGAGGTATTCGCAAGTCCGAAACGATCGTACGGGAAGCAACATCTGGCCGAGACGGGCACTGGATGGGTGTCCGTTCTATGTGGCATTTGTTTCGAACGCTTCCGTGTTTCGGATGACACGTTAAGCTCTAGGTCCCGGCTACTATCGCTACTCGGTGGTAGTAGTCGGAGGCCCTAATAGGCAGCTTTATAACTTTTGACAGTCGGACTGGCCACAATCCCGACACCCCTCCGTTAACCAGCACTGAGCCAGCGTGGTGGAGTATGGCTCAATCTTATGCGTATCCGGGTAAAGGCACGTGACCCTCGGTGGGGACATCAATGGGCTACATTTATTATATACCGTATCTACCTAAAGACCTATATTAATGGGTGAGTCCAGTTTTGTAATAATCGCGGAGTGCGGATTATCGCGACAAATATTCAGGATAATAGTAGTTTATATGACTGCTACATAATGGAGGGCATTAATACTCGAGAGTGGGTTTATGAAACGAGCCGAAGGCGAGTTTCATAATAATATCACTCGAGAGTTTTAATGTCTAATTATGTACAGTTACATACACTAGTTTATCTACACATATATCATAAGCTCTCTTTGATGTGTTCGGAAACGCATGTTTGACCGGCATTGTGGCATTGATCATTGCTCTGCAGTTGTTTAGCTTGTTCTGTAGTACCAACTTCACAGACAAACTAGGGGCGGCATGCAGGCGGGCGTCGGCGTTCGAAATTTGAATGTCATAATTTGACAAATTTTCAGATAAGAAATGAGTTTTTACCAAATAGTTTTACATCATGCTGGTCTTAACGTGCGGTTTTCAGACGCAGTAAAGAGGGTTTTTGATATGTGTGTAGATAAAAGAATTTATTACTACTCCATCCATCAGTTCGCCGCTCCTTCCATAGCTCTATGAGGGAAGCTGTCGGATGTATGCCTCTAATCAGCAGCTCCTAATTGTGTTACACAATTCCACGTAAAATCATTGAAAGCGTCATATTGATGTTTAGTGTATGGGAAACTGTCACATTTCTATTTACTGTTCCTAGAAAGAGCTCCGTGGTCTAATGGGTTTCACGCTTGCTTCTCACACAGTAGATGCAGGTTTGATTCCTGGCCATGTACCAATGAGATAATTATTAATTACTTTATCTTAAGTACATTATACGGACGTTCTAACGGTGATGGAAAAACATCGTGAGGAAACCTTTATTTCTCCTTAGCTGCGGCGATGGGCTAGCCCCTGTCACGCAAAATGGAGTGTTGAATAACTGGCTTAAAGTGGGCACAATTGTGCCTCTGCCACTCCATATGGGAAAATGTGTGACGCTATATCATGTTAAAAAGTGTTGCTAAAATTAATATAAAACGGCCAAGTGCGAGTCGGACTCGCTCCCCAAGTGTTATTTTGTGAAGGAACTTCAAGACTGTTTTCGGATTCGTGCCTTTACTTGTGTTTTATAAGACATTGCTTCGTGCCCAATTTCATGATTGACCTATGTCAACGGGAAAAACAATAAAGGTTTTGATTCCCTTAATTCAGGCAAAAACGTTCGTATCTTTTGATTTCATTGACCCTAGGTCAAAGTTTGTTTTTTACACAGCTCCAAGGGCAGACATGAATAAATGATTTAATTCAAACTTTATTGCGGCCTCCACGCGTACCTGAGAAAAAGTATCTTGACAGACGGACGGACTCGTAGGGTACGGCCAGACAGACAGACGGACAGCGACCTGATCATACAAGGGTTCGTTTTATCCTTTTAAGGTACGGAACCTGAAAGACAGCAAACATCAAAGCTGAGGTTTTCTCTCTCATTATACAGTTGCGACTATATGTATATATCTGTATCTATCACTCACACATTGACTTAACACATACATACAAACACACTCCTAAACACATTCCCTTCCCATTCCTATTGGACTGTACCCGGTACTTCTAAATTGTTTTATAAATTGTTAAAGTTTACTGCCATTTTATGTTCGGCCTAAAAAATGAAAGCCTTTAATTGGCCTATGACTAGTTTAAGTTCTTTGTTTATATTATTTTTGAATCTGTGCTGTAGGCTTAGTTAAATAAATAAATAAATAAATAAACCTTAAAAATTATGCAAAGGAAACTTTTCGCTATAACCCACTCACTCTACTTCGCACAAAACTACCACCTATTTGCGTTTTTCTGCTTGAATGTCCACTAAATGAATTTGATGTATCGGCTTAGAGGACTATTGGCTTAAACAGATATTATCTACTAGCCATTCTGGCAGCACAATGGCTCATAAATCAAGGTAGGTGGATATCCGGATTAGCGTGCTTGTAATTATATAGTACCTAGAATTATGTTCCTATAGGAACTTTGGAGACTATCGATTTGACGCAAATGTGTTGTTCCATTGTGTTTATTTAGAGTAGGACTTATTCGATTGATACATTTTGTATGTATTATTTTTTTCTCCAACAGTAAGGGCTGTATGGACTTCCGCCTTGTAATGATCGTAATGATCCATATCCATAACCCATTCTGCTTTATCGGCAAAATTAAGTTTAATTCGAGCATTACTTTTATATTCTTTAATAGATTAAGGGAAATATTAAACTGCATCAAAAATATTGATTTGCGCAGTAAATATCCAGGGCAAAATGCTGCCGTAGCTTAGGTGAAGGGTAAAGCGGGTGAGCGAAGCGAAGCCCCCTTTATCCTTCGTGTTAGGTTGAACATGTAAGAACTACAAAAAATACTTAAAACATAAACGTAAGTACACATAAAATATTTAAAACATAAAAAGTGTTTTTGTTGATCCCTTTTTGCTGCGACAATCAGGATTTTTGATGTGCGATTAAATACTAGCCATAGATTAATAGTATCCCTACATAATCCAAGATAGTAAACGAATCATCTTCAATCTTCAATCTGCACTCAAACTTAGTTTGGATCGTTTGGATGGATTAATTATATTGTTGGTGTTTTACTTGTACACCATCGTTCATGAGTTTCCATAAAACATGATTGATAGAGGCCAAACGTGTCACGCACGTCACAAGCTCACAAGCTCACAAGCTCACAAGCAAGCAACATGATGCTGCGGGTGTTCGTCATAAATGTAGTCGGTCACATTGTTTTTATAGCATGTGTTAGTGTATAGCATACTTTCGTATAACAACCGAACGTTGAAGCCACCGTTCATTCCTAGAAATCGGTAATAGGTAGTCTAGATACCTTGGTACCTACTTAAGGGGATAACTCGTCCGTAAAAAGGTCTCCGCTGCTCCAGGTGGAAAAACCCGCAGTGTGAGAGGGACGGAATCGGGGAAAAATGACAATAAGTCGGTTTTAAATTAGTACAATAGTATTAATAATAACTGTAGCCCATTAAAGTCCCCACCGAGGGGCACAGACCTTTACCCGGATACGAGAAAGATTAAGCCATACTCCGAAATTAATACAATATAATCTAAAATAGCTATGAAAATTTCAGGTAATATAGGTAATGTCAAAACCACAGGTCAAAACCCATCTAAATAATTATTTTTGAAGTCTGTGTTATTCTAACTTAAATAAAAATAAATGTAAATTACCTCATGTCAACAATTATTTCTATCGAGCGAAATTCCTCCAATCGCGTTTCTAATGGCACAAAATCTACAAAAAGGTCCCAAATTGTTATAGTAATTTATTTAACTTGGAACTTTTTCTAAACAGCAGAGAAATAACTTCAAAAAGTGTCGATTTGGCCGATATATCACCGTAAATTAGGTTTAATTACTTGTGTAGGACAACCGGGTGGGAGCGAAAGAATAGTAAGTTAGTCGGTCAAGAGTGTCGATAAGGGGGCGGAAGCCAGTTAGTCAGAGTGAACATTTTCATAAAATACTAATTGAACTTACCTGAAAACCCCGTTCTTTTATTAAATAGCGCAGATTGAAGAATACTGACGACATTATTTTAATTCTCTAATTAGCTCATTCAATAACTTTCATCACATCTTCACTAATTTTATAAAGCTTTATTGTTTTCAGATACACGCCATCACTCGTATTTAAATTTAGAATGGTCGTGTGTAAAGTCACGTGAAGCAAACGCACGACTACTGCTCCGACTGGCTATAAGCGATACCAAAGGGGCAGTAGAGAAGACTGACTCACTCACTCGACTCGCGTGAAATACATGCTGCTGAGTGAGAATGCTCCACAGGCTGGTATACACGAAGTCAGTAGCTGGAATCCAGCTATATGTATAGTGCCGTGATTACATTGACACATTTATATCCCCACTCAGCGCTGGATCTCAAACCTAATAACAAAATCTCGCGACTGGATTCCAAAACAACTGGGATCAATATAAATCTTACATGCACTTTATTCAGCAAGCATGCCCTCCCTCCCACCTCCGACCACGGATGGAGTCCGACCGTTGTTCCCGCAAAACAGTTTGGTCCTCTTTTTTAGTACTAAAACTGGTTTCTCGTGCTCACATTGAACATCAATGTGGAGTAATTCTGGCCAAGTTACGGATATCTTTTCTGGACCTGCCTAAACAAAATATAAAATAAAAAAGCGATGAACTATAAAGTTAAATAAAAGAAGTTGATATAAGTAGTTTTAAATGATTTTTAATTCCATTTTTATAATGAGCTTTTATTCCATGTACACTTTTTGGGTTAAAACTTCGCGCGTAACGAATTACCGCTTTTTTCTACAGTTGGCATCACTGTGAACAGCTGCATCATCTCGTAGACGTTCGGAACATTAAATTTTAGTCACTGTGAATCCTGTTTTGGCCTGAGATTTATTCACATCACAATTAACACCGCTATCAAAATATAATCATGTGAGTGAATAATGCACTTTACTATTCAGGCGAACAATAAAACGAACAAAAAGTCGAATGATCAGACATTGCATCACACACATTTGTTATTTTGACAGTTGACGGAACGATTTAGGAACATATTGTGTGTGCTGTGCATTGTTTGTTTGTACTTTGTTGACAACAAAAGCACACATTTCATTAATTTCTGGCTCAAGTTTTTCGATTCGGTCTTATTCCCAAAGAAATCAGTGCTTTTAGTTATAGAAGTTACTGGTTTGAGGCCGATACAAATAGATCTATTTATTTCAATTCATGGAGCCTAATTCACCGTGGAAACGACCCGAAGAAGTCATGCAGTTGCACCGACTAAAAAAACGAAAGAAAGCATTACAGGTACACACATGCTCGTATTGATGGTATTAGTATTTAAAAATAAACTTCTATTTATTAAAATAACACCAAAACTGTTTCTCTTGGTCATCAGGAACGCATGAGACTGCCATCGGGAAGTAGTACCGAAGAAGCGCAAAGTTTGCAGAAACCGGTAGACATAGACTTCTCAAGAATATTAGATGGAGATAAGAGGAAGAATCCCTTTTCTAAGTTAGTCCAGTTGTGTAATTACCTCAGTAAATAATGGTTCAGTTCAGGTTACCTAACCTCAAATGAGGTCATTGATACTATAGAACGGTTTGAATTGAAGTTCTGAACTATAGTAGGTATCTAGACTGCATGGTATTCAATATAACTGTCATAATATCTTAATCATGCTGTAGGTGCTGCCTGCCCCCCTTTTGGGAAAAAGGCTTGAGTAAATGTCTTGCAAATACAAATACAAAAAATTATTATTTGTTCATCATCATTTGTAACTAGGTTTTATATTATTTACAGTGTTTCAAATGATGGTACCCAGTAGTACTGGGTGTACAAATATTAACCTCATTAAACATATTTAGAGTAGTGGATATATTTACAACTTAAATCAGTATCAGTATAAGTATTTCTAGTGACTAGTATGACTCTAGGTTTATTCATATTGCGATGTTACACTGCTTAAAAAAATGTAGGCTAAGAGGAGAAAGAAACGGCAAGAAAACTCAATCCAATCCATTTACTTCAACGCGGATTTGTTGAGTAGTTCTTTGTCATTAAATTATTCATTGATATCATAGTACATTTTATATTTTAAGATTTTAGTAACCATGTTTTAAAAAAAATGTATATCCAATGTTTATAGCATTTGGTAAATATTTTTATGGAGACATAAAACAAGCTATGTCTATATAGCACGCATTTAGGAGAAGGAAGTACTATATGGTTTTTATTACGTACATTTCTTGTGTGATTTGTGTTTCATTCTATAAAATGTGTATGATAGTTTTTCTTAACGAACATTAAGCACTCTAGGATAAATATTGAATGAAAAGTTAGAATATCCAATTTTTTGAAGTAGGGTTTGCAGCTTTCTGTCTTTTTTATGCCAGCGATGGACCTAATACATTTTTTCTGATTCCTAAATATTTTGTCCCTATCAGTAGAATTTATGAATAACATGATCCCGTTTCTTAGGATAGAATGCACATATCCCAAAAATGCTGTAACAGCTGCCTCTGTGGCCGCAACCTGTGTTAATCTCCTTACAGGGTAAACAAAGCTGTTCATCTTACAGCATAGTTTTTCTATGTACAGTTTCCATCCGCAGTGTTGGTCTAGGTGCAGTCGGAGGAATTTTATTGTTTGTACTATTTCTATGTTATTGTTATCATAGTTTATGTTTAGTTTCCATGAGTTCTTGTTTGAGGTTTGTGCTCAAATGTCAGCCATTATCAAAAGCAAGGATAAATATTAGTGAGGTCAATGAACAGTACCTAATCAATAAAAAAAACACTGCTTGCCAGTACCACATATTCTTTCATTCACATAAATATTGAATCCTTACTCCGAGAGAAGCAATTAATTCAATCTTTCATCATTAAATATTTCCAGGAACACAGTGCAACAAATCAAAAGAACCAAACTCAGCAGGAGTATATCTCTAGAGGAGTCAAGTGACAAGACTCTCTTCACCCTTCTCAACCTCCCAAACAAGCTTCCAGAGAAACCATCCAAGCAGCTAGACACAGACAAGTTGTCCACATTTTCTAACTTGCTGCAGAAATATACAGCGGAACACTCTGTCGAAACTGTAAGTACCTAGATATTTAACTTTATATAATCAACATGTGATCAATTAATGCTAAAACAACTCCTCAGATATTTTGAATTATTCCAGATAATGAGATCCCCTGCTGGTTATTATTATTTTTTACTTCTGTCTGATCCACCGTAAACTTTGTCATTCAGGTCCGTTCTCCTTACTATTTTTGACAGGGAAGTATAGTCAAGAGAGTCCTTCCGAATTTACCCTACTCTACTAAAAATATAACTACCAAATTATATATGAGTACTTGCTTTTGCTTTTCACAAACAAAAATTAAATATGTATCTATAAATACCTACTTTTTCGGAAGAACACTTTTACTTGACTTGTACAGCGCACAATTAAGAGAATTACACTGTTACATTAATAGTAAGTTACTTGAAGACATCAAGATTCAAATGTGATTTGGCCGAGAAGAAAACATTGATTCAGTGCTCCTTAATACTAACATACATGTTACCATTACAAATGATATAAGGGGGATCCGAAGGATCTAACCGGAATAACTTGATATTTCAACATCTAGATTCAATGTATACCCTATATTGCCTATTTTCATTCCTCTAAAGCCGGCACACAGGAAAGGTAGACATTTATAATGTTAAATACTTTTACAGCACACCACAGAAGCCAAGTACAAGCACCTTCCTATTGACTGGGCCATCAAAACCAAACTACGGCTGATGTCACCCAAACCCTTTGCTTGGAGCCAGCAGCTGAAAGCTAGCGAAGAAGCCTCTGGAATTACTGGGTATGTTTACACACTATAAAGCATCCAAATCTTCATCTATAGATTGGTGGGTAGTGAATATTATGGAATATGATGAACAGTTTTCTGACCGCGAACTATGAAATTACCAAAATCGCGTTGCGAAGCCACGGCCAACTAGTAACGGCCGTCAGTATTTTATTACTTGTGTATTGTGAGATTAGTGAGAAAATCTAAAACTGACTACGGACTAACTAGATCAGTTCGTTCACTATTCAGAAAAAGCGCATGGTTCACTAAGATGGTATTTACTTCAAAAAACTTAACCTTACCCACATGATCGTCCACCAGTTTCGTCCGCTGCGTGGACCCCGCCTCCCCCCCGCTGGACACGTCCCCCCGCGGGCTGTTCCACCAGGCCTCGCTGTACTGGCAGCACCCGCACCTGCCGTGGCTGTCGCTGCACCCGCGCGGCCGCGGCCGGGTGGCGGCGGCGGCGGCGGGGCCGCTAGCGAGCAGCGACGAGGTCAAGCAGGCGCTGCTCACAGAGTGGGGCGACAGCTTTAGATCGCTGTTTCAGGTGAGAGCTCCTTCTCTTTCTCTTCCAGGGGGTCAAAGTGCTTGCACCTGGCCCACTTGAACGGGGCGTTCGTGCACGTCCGCCACTCTAATAATTCAGCCATCCTAATTCCTGCACCAGCTGGAGTAGGAGGCCTGGATGTTCGTGGAGGTCTGCGGTCGACGATGTTTCTCCCAGTATTACCATCCTGGTTTCTATGATGGATGGGCACGCGAGTAGCATGTGTTCCACGGTCTCATCCACTTCCATGCACCCCCTGCATAGGGTACTACCTAAAACCTTTAATTAAGCTAATCTAGCACCTTAAATTTTCAAATGTTTGTAGTGGCCTGTTATTAAATTAAATTCAAATGTCTTTATTTTAGATATATACACATTACAATAATGACATCCATATTGCTTAGGTACTAAACACATAAGAAACAGAAATAAAGCGTGGCATATACATGCAATACAACATACATGTATTTGGATATTGTGAGAAGAAATACTGATATAACGCTATATTACCTCCGACAATATCCATTTTGGCGGGAGTACCCGCCCAGAATTTCAATATTGCGCTTAGACGTGTGCGCCGCGCTCCGGCCCATCGCCGCCGCCGCCGCCGCCGATCTAGGTATCGCATAAAATCGCCGCGCGCCATTTTATTAACCCCTGCTGGTGGTTTTACGTTATAGATGTTTTTTTAAGTCGGCCGGGACGCTCTCGTCAATGGACGAAAATTGCGATAAGGTTGATGTAAACAAAATTAAAACCGGCCATGTGCGAGCCGGACTCGCGCACGAAGGGTTCCGTACCATTATCTATAAAAACGGCAAAAAAAATCGTGTCTGTTGTACAGGAGCCCCCTTTAAATATTTGTTTTATTTTAATTTAGTTATTTATTTTGTAAGTGAATATATAACTAGATATTCTGTGAATATTTCAAGCGTCTACCTGTTGCCGTTATCACTATCGAGCAAAAAAATCACGTTGGTTTGCACCTTGTCATAAAACCAAAAAACCGCGAGATTTTCGCTTCAAAATTCAGTTTTAATTCAATTTGGCAATTTTAAGACTAAAGAACCAGTTTACGACATAACAGTGTAGTAATAAAATAAACAAGAGGAAATATTATATAATTTGTTATCTCAACACAATTTCTGTTAAATCAATAGTTAAGCGTACGAGCGCCGTAAAGTTCACTTCAACAGGCGTTTTGATCAAATACACATTTCCACGCCACCACGCGGTAGAAGTATGTGGATATTATCTAGAATACATTTTGATTCCCTTAAGTCTATTCTACTATAGTCTTGTACGCAGTATTGACATCGGATTTCTCTTTTTGTTTGGACTAACTAGTAGGAGACAAACATAGACATACTTACTAAAAGTTTCATTATACCTACAAAGAGTTTCATTATTTTATATCTGGCTGGATATTGTATATTGTTTAGTAAGAGCAACATTTAAGTATAACCTGCAGAAAGAGACATCGAATATGGTTTGTGATGGATACGTGGTAGTTAAACGCCAGCTAATTGACTCTAGTCTTTATTGGCATCGTGGAGTGGGGAAACAGTACCCACACAATACATAACAACCCCTTCACCAATAATTCTGAAGTAATCATAACCTAACTTAATGTATGTTTAAACAATACCTATGTAGTGCAGTAAGTAGTCTATGGCCACGAGAACAATGAACTTTGAACGACTTCTAACGTTAAAAAACGGCAAATTTGTCGTTTCCCCACCCAAATATTCCCACAACCCCGCGGTCTCGAATGCTTGAAATAGCGATATTTAAAAAAAATAACTAGAAAACTAATTATTTCCGACGGTTCGTGTATTTTGGAAACATCTATAAATCCATTAATAAAGCATATAAAAAATCAGCAAAAGCATCTGAAACGTTCGGCTTTGTAAAAGCTGGCCTTAAAACTGGAAATGCATATTACATTATAAAAAACACAAAGTAATAAATTTAAGCCTGACTTTATTGAACGAAATGAAATTATTTATGACACAGATAAATAACTTACACACGTTCTACTTAAAAAACTACTGTCTCTTTAGTTTTTTAGGAGCAAATCTGTAAACGTAGAATATTATGGATTAGTGACAATGACAACTGAACTAATGTAAAACAGGACTCAATATTTATCGCTCTATGCACTTCATCTGTCCATAGTTGCTGCGTGCGCGCCACTGCGCATACTTCTACGTGTGCGCGAACACGTTCACGTGCCTGTTCCGCGCGGCCGGACTGAGTGCGCTTAGCGAGCCTAGCGCGCTCATAGCGCCCACCACGCGGGGCTTCCGACACACGCTGCGGCAGGAGGGTGAGTCACTAGCGCCACGCACTTAACACTGAACTAGATGTGTAACATGTTCACGTGTCTGTTCCGCGCGGCCGGGCTGAGTGCGCTCAGCGAACCTAGCGCGCTCATAGCGCCCACCACGCGGGGCTTCCGACACACGCTGCGGCAGGAGGGTGAGTCACTAGCGCTACGCACTAAACACTGAACTAGATGTGTAACATGTTCACGTGACTGTTCCGCGTAGCCGGGCTGAGTGCGCTCAGCGAACCTAGCGCGCTCATAGCGCCCACCACGCTGCGGCAGGGTGAGTCACTAGCGCCACACTTAACCCCGAGCTAAATGTGTAACATGTTCACGTGACTGTACCGCGCGGCCGGCTGAGTGCGCTCAGCGAACCTAGCGCGCTCATAGCGCCCACCACGCGGGGCTTCCGACACACGCTGCGGCAGGAGGGTGAGTCACTAGCGCTACGCACTAAACACTGAACTAGATGTGTAACATGTTCACGTGACTGTTCCGCGCAGCCGGGCTGAGTGCGCTCAGCGAACCTAGCGCGCTCATAGCGCCCACCACGCTGCGGCAGGGTCAGTCACTAGCGCCACACTTAACCCCGAGCTAAATGTGTAACATGTTCACGTGACTGTTCCGCGCAGCCGGGCTGAGTGCGCTCAGCGAACCTAGCGCGCTCATAGCGCCCACCTCGCTGCGGCAGGGTGAGTCACTAGCGCCACACTTAACCCTGAGCTAAATGTGTAACATGTTCACGTGTCTGTTCCGCGCAGCCGGGCTGAGTGCGCTCAGCGAACCTAGCGCGCTCATAGCGCCCACCTCGCTGCGGCAGGGTGAGTCACTAGCGCCACACTTAACCCTGAGCTAAATGTGTAACATGTTCACGTGACTGTTCCGCGCAGCCGGGCTGAGTGCGCTCAGCGAGCCTAGCGCGCTCATAGCGCCCACCACGCTACGGCAGGGTGAGTCACTAGCACCACGCACTTAACACTGAGCTAAATGTGTAACATGTTCACGTGACTGTTCCGCGCAGCCGGGCTGAGTGCGCTCAGCGAACCTAGCGCGCTCATAGCGCCCACCACGCTGCGGCAGGGTGAGTCACTAGCGCCACACTTAATCCGGAGCTAAATGTATAACACGTTCACGTGCCCGTTCCACTTTTTTTTGCCTATTTATCAAAATCAAAATCAAAAATCAAAAATCATTTATTTCCATAGGATGTTGTTACATCACATAGATCCGTCATTACATTTTTTTGGGTGAGTTCACTAACCCAATGGCGGAATCTGTGGAGAAGAGCTCACCGAAGAAACTCCACAGTCGTCGCATCTTTTGCGTTTCCTTTAGGGTTCCGTACCCGAAGGGTGCCAAACGTGACCCTATTACTAAGCCTCCGCTGTCCGTCCGTCCGTCCGTCTGACACCAGGCTGTATCTCATGAACCGTGATAGTTAGACAGGTGAAATTTTCACAGATGATGTATTTCTGTTGTATAAGAAATATTTAACCATACAACAATTCTTTGAATACCACATACAAACTTATGAATGTACCTGGTAACGTGCACGGAATGTGAAAGTAGCCGCACCAATAACTTTTTAAACAACATTTTGCTATGTAAAATCCAAACTATTCACTCTACACCATTCCTACCATTATACGGTGGTAGGGAACCCTTCGTGCGCGAGTTGGACTCGCACTTGACCGGTTTTATGTTCTTAAATAACTTTTAGCTAAGCATTTCAGATTTATGAGAAAAAAAAGAGATCCTCGCAATAAGCCCTTTGTCACACGATTCAGGTAGGAAAACTTTTTAAAATTTCTGATTTGCAATTGTGCCCCCTCTGTGCAAACCATATATTTTATTATATTTCCTGTAATATTTAAGTGAAGTCCTATATTACGATTTCATTTTAATGAAGAATAATTTGTTTCGGAGATTTTTTTATATTTTTTTATCTTAGTATTTCAAAGTTGTGAAAAAAATATTAATCCTTGCTAATATTTCATTTGACATGATAGTTTAAAAAAATATAAAATTGCCCCCCAAAATTGCTTCCAAATTCAAAATGTGCTTACGTAACACGTTCGTGTTTGGGTTAAATAAGTATTGGTATCAAATTTGTACGTAAGTGTACCAAATGTCAACTTAATCGGTTCGGAATTCGGTCTTTTCGGAAAAGGAATCTTTTAACACACCTAGGTCAGACACGAGTGATCTGTACGGAACCCTAAAAATCATACGATTCCAATGATGTTAATTAAACACATTAATCAGATAAAAATACTGCAGGACTGACGACTGCCAGGCGTAAGAAAATGACCACAATTTAATGTAAACATTCTTCTTCCAGACGTAGAATTCACAATGCCACTGCGGCCAGACTACAAAAAGAAACTCAATACTTCAGACAAAGATGACGACCGACCTAAGAACTCCTCTTTCGATAGTTGCTACGACACCATGGACGAGGCCAAGTCTCCTCAGTCACAAGCCGTGACGCAGGACTGTTCGGGTGACGAAGATGATTTGGACTCAGATAAATTCCTGTCACAATTGGGGCTAGAGACTGATGTTATTAAGAAGATTAATAATACCCAAGTAAGTTATAATAATAATACCTTGCACACTATTTGCAAGCATTGATCGAGACCCAATCTAGGATTCCCTTTATCTTGGGTACTAGATAACGATACACATACTTATATAGATAAATATTATACTTACATAGATAAACAACCATAACTAGACTACAGATAACCGTGCTCATCAAACAAATATTTGCCCCCACCGGGACTCGAACCCGGGGCCCTTGGCTTCGTAGGCAGGGTCACTGCCGACTCGACTATTCGTGTCGTCAATACAAGTTCTTTCGCGTTAAGAATGCAGCGACCTGATTGGTTACGTACAACGCGTGGCCAGACCGGGGCGGACAACGATGATTCACTGCATTACCGCAGACGAACTATATTTACTTTTACCTTCTACCGTCCTCTACGATACATGTATTATAGTTTAGCTAACTCCTGTGTGTCGGTGGAGAACTATTCGTTATTCTGTAACTAAACAAAATCCGTCGACGTAGCTATAGTTATTAACAGGGTATAATTATTGCAACATCGACTTGTTTATTTGATGTTGTCAAGTCAATTGCAGTGAAGCCAAACTTAGAGGTAGCATTTGAAATATGTCATCAGTAGGGACAGAGATAATATGTGTCGGTCTCCTCCTTCTTTCGCATAGAAAACGAAGGGACTCTGACGCAAAGCACTGTGCCTACTGTTGTCAACATGTCAAATGCTACCTCTAATATTGGCTCCACTGTAGAAGTTAGTTCCTATTGACAATCCAGCGCAATCTCAAAACATGTGTCCACATTCGTGACTGCTTTATCCTAGCACAATAATCTTCCAGGCTAGAATACAGAACCACGCAGAGAGTAGTGTCGACAGCGCAGCCGAGTCACTCGTGTTCGTGCGGGGAGCGGACGCGCAGGCGCTGTTCAACTTCCTACTGAACTGCAAGTCGATTGTGAGTCCTACGGGACCCTACGCTGGAGTCCCGCCCACGTTGCTGGCCCCTACTGCCTTCCATGGTGGAACGCTGCAGTCTTTGAAGGTACTGCGACAGGAAGAAAGACACGTGTCTAAAGGGGCAGCTATTATAGACAAGTTGCATGGCCTGACTTATCACTCGACTCTACTCTTCAGTTTTTTTTGCGATTAGATATTTATCGATATTATATTTTTGTCAGATCCTTGTACTCGCTTGACTTTCACTTACGGGACAACCTGTATATAATAATAGGTATACCTGTTGTTTAATTAAATCTAGTCCTTCCTAGGTTTGCAGGGAGAAATCTGTTGTTTGAAGCTCGCCTTTGTACATGCATTTTCAATTTCAATTTGTATTTTATTGTTTTGTGCAATAGAGTAACAAGCGAACTTGCTTACAGTTCCCGTCACGTAAAAAGAACGCTGGTATTCAAACAAAATGTATTGAAGCCAACGTTCTTTTTACGTGATTTAAACCTAACTGCCATTCAACTACCTTAATGAATTACTGATCTAATCTTCGTCTGCGTCTTCTCACACACCCCTTCTGGGGAGTCGGGGTCAGGTCAATGGACCTCTTCCCGAAGCATCGCCTCTATCGACTCCTGTGGACACAGGTCATCGTGTGGCCCTTACGGGCGGTGGTCGTCGTGTGGCGCTGGTGTGCAGTGGGTGATCTCCGGCGAGGCAACCAGGTCACGTGGCAGGCGGCGGCGGTCGGGCGGGCGCGCGTGGTGCGGCGCCAGTTCGCGGATGTGCGGGTGGTGTGACGCATCCGCACGCGCTAACATGGCCTTGGCCGGACTCTGGACAAACTGGTCCACTGGTTCCCATCTTAGCTCCCTCTGGATCGTCGCGTTCCTCACCTACTGAGGGGCGCCGACGATGAACTGCCGACTGAACTAGTACTCATCTTTCACTCTAATAAGACTCATACTGCTCCGTTTCAGGTCCGAGAAAGCACGATACTCTCAGACAACAATAAATACTTCTCGATTGAACTCCGCGGCCCAATTCTTCCCACCGCCGTGCACACATTGTTCCAGGTAAGATCACAACAAGAAATATAATATAATTAGGTACAACGACTTTCACTGATTTAAAGATCTTGACATTTCCGACGGCGTTGAAATAAGGTTGTGGCTGGTACGGAACCTCAACCACTAAATAAAGTGCGTAGACCCAAAACTACATCAATGCCAAAAATCTAGATGCGCTCCATGATAAAATTGCTGAGGGCTTTCTTACATTTGTCTTGCAGGTGCTAAAGAGCAGTTCTTCCGCGACGTTCAGTGCCACATTCGCCCACCACCAGCCCACACGCGCCTTCACAGCCGCCGCCAAGCTCAGCGCTGAAGGTGACTAACTGTTCTCGCCACAATCTAATATGGGTCAGCTTTGTAGCTAACTTATGCCTATAATAGAACATTGTTGTAAGGGACCGGTTTTCTCCGCGGAAGATGTTCCCTCTAGATAACTATTTATTTTATTTTATCATCAAGTTAGGTTTTCTGGGTGGAACAAACTGAAAGTGATCATTAGATTGACGAGTGAGTTTGGGGGCCGAGCCATAGCGCTCTGTAAGAGACGAGTCCATATATTGCACTTTTTACCGAAACATTACAGTGTTATTCACGACTTCTGCGAGGAAATAAAAATCAATTCCAATAATTAATAAAAAATTGCGCATCGAAAATTCCACACAACAAAATTTTCACACTCCCGCCTATTTTTACTTTTTAAAATTATTTTTGGGGTTCGGAACGGGGAGCCCGATTCGAGTGATCTGATTGGACGAAACAGAGGGCCGATATGATTTGTGGACTTGCTCTTTTAACAAGCCAACATGTGTTTTCTGGCATGTTCAAACATGGCCTCAAAGCCACAAAAAACACTCGCCTTAAAAGTAGTTCTTTACTCCCTTGGTAAACAATCTACTACTGTTATCCTGGATTGTGGAACAGCCACTCTTTTTTGTTTTCTAACAATCTTTGTAGAGGTAAGTTTTCAAACTCAACTCGATTTTATTAGCTTATTCCTCGATAGCATAAAGCACTTAGGTACTTACTACATTTTAGGGTAAAATTCACCAATACGGTATTTGACGGTTAGTCAAAATAGATAATTTTTAGTAGGGATGTAACAATTCCGATTCTGAACCCGATAAATCGGCCGATATAATCGGCAGGCCAATAGATCGGCATCGCCGATTATAAAACTACCGATATCAAATTGAATAAACTTTGCTTTCTTAATAAAATCAACCTAAAGTGAACTTTAATTGCAGACTATGTATTGTTCTTACATTTTGTGCACGACAGAACCTGAAATGACTACTTTGTACATAGTTTTTATCTTATTTTGTTTTTTATACGTTTTAGGATAAGCTAGATTAAGTTTTGGTCACGAAATAAAGTTATATTTTCTCATTAGGATTAGGGCCTAGGATGTAAGATTGTAAATAGTTTAGAATAGGATTGTATTTTATTATGTATGTGTTTTTGCTAGCGATTCCATCCCCGGTTAGGTAGGTACACAATTTCCAATAGGAAATAGCACATAGTTTCAGTAGATTTGCAAGTAAATAATCAAATTAGAGCACATAATTCCAATTAGAATTCACACTAATTACACTCACTATCTCATAAGAAGGGGAGGAAACCTAACAAAAACAAGCGAGAGAAAGAGACAGTGCTACTGTCCCTGTCGGCGCATACAGGCGAGCGAGGGGGGCCCCGACTCCCGCAACCTGCGGCATGGGGAAGCGGGGGACGGGGTCATATAAATATTGAAATCTGTCGCACGCGCTCCTCACTCGGTGGCCATGGCTCACAGTTAATTCTTATTAAGACAACTGTTAAAAACAAAGGGGTTGTTTTTAGTCCGTATACCACACGAGCTGATGCCCGCTCAATATGTGGGGACCCGGACATAGCAGTAATTCCATTTTTTTCCCCTCCAACAAAAAAAAAAAAAAACGCGCTCCTCACTCTGTTTTGCGCCGGCGGACAATGCAAATTGTATGTTTAGGTCTAGAAAATAAGTAAGTAAACGAATGTATACTGTTTTGTACATGTAAAGTGTAAGTTTGACATGAAAATAAAGAGATTTGAGTCCAGGGGAAGAGTGCGGGGTGAGGGGGGGTGGTCGCTCGAGAAATCGTATATAAGAGACGCCGATTCGGCCCGGAATCATGCCGGATCCAGCACTCAAGAGGAAAAGTCATCAAGAGAAAGAAGACTCTCTGCGACCACCAGCCCTCTCTACCCCACCCTCCAGCCTGGCTCAACAGTGAAGAATTATCGGCATCTTTTATTTGAGAAGAGAAAAACCCTACTACAGTCCACGCTCCACATTTTGGTCCTTCAGGAGCCGAATAAAGAAGAATCAGCGTGAAATTTGAAGAGCTCCTGTTTTGAAGAATCTAAATCGAAGATGCCGATTACTACACGTAGCCAGTCTGGTAGAGAGGGCGACGGGTCGCAGACCACGTCCAAGAACACGAGCGCCGAGACAAGCGCCACCGGGTCCGGAACCACAACGACGGCAACAAATACGACGTCGTCGGGAACCGCCGTCACGTCACAAGAGACAACGAAGCCGCCGTCAAGAGCACCGTCGAGAGCGCCGTCACGTCGCTCTAACGCCTCCCGCAAGAGGCTCCTCGCGGAGCTGGAGGCTAAAGAGCGCGTGGCGGCTCTAGAGCAAGAGCAACTACGCGTTGCTACAGAAATTGCGAGACTTCGTCTGGCGAAGCTCCGCGCCGAAGCAGAGTCGTCAGACGAAGAAGAGGAAGAAGAGAACCGAGAAAAAGAAGAATCCTCTGTTCGAGTTGAAGAATGGTTGAAGAAACGAGATGAAGAGAGAAGAGCGACGTCACCCCCGCCCCGCGTGCTGCGGGAAGCGCCAGGGAAGGATGGACGAGGACAGGGCGATCACCGCGGTGATCATCAGGGCAAGGAAGAGCCCCGGCCTGCGCGTCAAGACATCTCTGAACTGGCGGCGGCCATCACCCAGGCCATGAGATCCGTCACGAGGGAGGCGCCGAAGTTCATTCAAGAACTACCCATCTTCAACGGACAATCGAACGCGTGGCTGCCATTCAAGGCAGCGTATGAAGACGCGTCAAGAGGATTCTCCGACACCGAAAACATAGCAAGATTAAGAAGAAGTCTCCGAGGTATCGCGCTAGAAGCAGTCCAGAGCCTGCTCCTATCCAACCCGGAACCAGGCGTCATCATCGCCACGCTCGAGAGAAGATTCGGTCGCCCTGAAGCTATCGTCATGGGCGAAATGGAGAAGATAAGAACACTGCAGAAGATAGGAGACAACCCACGTGATCTCCTCGTGTTCGCTAACAAGATAGCGAACATCGTCGCTACCGTAGAAGCACTGAAGAAAATCCAGTACCTGTACAATCCCGAAATGGCGCGAAACGTAATTGAAAAATTGTCTCCGATAATCAGAAGCAAATGGTTCGATTTCGCCGCCCGAAACAAAGAAGACGTTCCTGAGCTGAAGCGACTGGCCACCTTCCTGAACGAAGAAGCAGACAAATGCGGCGCCTACGCTTCACTCGAGAACGTCACAGAAGAAAAGCCGAAGAAAAGGCAAGAAAGAACATTCAAAATGAACACGCTACGCTGTCCAGCCTGCGACGGACCACACAACCTACCCGACTGCAAGAGATTCGTAGCTGCCAGCACGGACGAGCGGTGGGAGATAGTGAAGAGAAGTCGAGTTTGTTTCCGATGTCTGCGAAACAATCACCGCCACGCCGACTGCAGAGCCAAGGTTTGTGGTCATCAGGGCTGCACCATATCGCATCACAAGCTTCTTCATCAGTCAAGACCGAAGACCGAAGAACCACCGCGTAGCGAAGAACCACCTCGTCGCGCACAAGAGCCGCACGCAAGAACTCGACGTCGACGGGCCTACAGATCCAATGCGCGTCCGTGATGTGAGCGGGACAGAGCTACAGTTCCAGAAAAGCAAACGCATCGACTTGAAGATCCGCGGCAAATACGCAGACGACACATGCGATCTACGCGGGGCGCGCACCGTAAGAGGGCTCGACTTCGCTACTCAGAGGGTCGCTAGAGGAGACGTTGAAGATTGCCCGCACTTGAATGAAATTCAAACCGAGCTCGTATACGAAGAGGCGCATCCGAAGCTACTCATCGGTCAAGACAACTGGGATTTAATTATCTCAGGCGCGGTGCGAGCGGGACGGAAAGATAAACCCGTCGCATCGTACACAAAGCTGGGATGGGTTCTTCACGGCTGCCGGTCATCTATGGCGTATCCAGTCACCTTCTGCGGTCACATCAGCCTCGAAGAAGACAGCGAAGTCAGCATGGAGAAGATGATGAAGAATTATTTCGAGTTAGAATCCATCGGAATAGAAAAACGAATACAGAAGAGCGATCCAGAGCAGCGCGCATTGAAAATATTGGACGATACAAGTCGCCGCCTGCCCGACGGACGCTTCGAAACAAGAATTAATAATACTAATAATATTAATAATAAAAAAAAAAAAAAAAAAAAATTCTCTCTATTTCGAACAAATACATTCATTTCCACACACACACACACACACCTCCCCCCTCCCTCCCTTCTCCTCAAGCTTGTATTTTATTTTTTATTTTATTAATATTACTTGTGTTTGATTTTATTTCATTTAAAACTTACAAACAAACTGTATTTACATTGTTAAAGAAGTATAACAAGGGCTCTTAATTGGCCTAAGTCTAAGCTAGTTTTTGTATCTATGTTTATCATTTTGTGCTGTGGGCCCAGTTTCCAAATAAACAAATAAACAAATAAACAAATAAACAAGACTTCTATGGAAAGAAGACGACGTGAAGATTCCAAATAACTACGAAAACTCACTCAAACGGCTGCACAACCTAGAGAAGAAACTAGACCGAGATGAAGACCTGAAAATGAAATATGAAGAAAGAATGCAGAACCTCTTCACTTCGGGCTACGCCGAGGAAGCTACCTCACCACCGGTACCAAACAAGACATGGTACCTACCACACTTCGCGGTCATCAACCCCGCGAAGCCGAAGATAAGGGTCGTGCAAGACGCCGCTGCAAAGACCGCCGGACGCAGTCTGAACGACTTGCTGCTCTCCGGGCCAGACCTGCTGCAATCGCTGCCGGGAGTCGTGATGCGTTTTCGTCAACATCAACACGCCGTGTCAGCTGATATAAAGGAAATGTTTATGCAAATAAGGATCCGTGACGAAGACAGAGACGCGCTGCGATTCCTGTGGCGAGGCGACGAGAGAGGCAACGGACGACCGCGAGAGTACCGCATGACGTCGGTGATCTTCGGAGCGACGTCATCACCATGCACAGCGCTGTATGTGAAGAACAGAAATGCTTCAGACTTCAAGGAGAAGTACCCTGCGGCCGCGCGAGCCATCGAGAAGAACCACTACATCTCATGTTTTGTACAAAACGTTCGTAGCGCACCGCCTGGCCGAGATAGAAGATCTCACGAAGAAAAACGAGTGGAGATGGCTGCCTACGGCTGACAACGTAGCCGACGACGCTACGCGCGCGACGCCGGCCGGTTTCAACGCTACGCACCGATGGTACAACGGGCCGAGCTTCCTGCGCAAACCCGAACAAGAATGGCCACAAGAAACGAAGACAGAAACACCGAAGACAGGAGAAGAGAGGGAGACATGTCACGTCACCCACCAGCGACCTGACCACGGTCACCTCCCTCGAGTCGAGCGCTTCTCGTCGTTCACACGCTTGCTACGAGCTACGGCGCGCGTGCTACAGTTCGTAGACCTATGTAGAAGAAAAAAAAATGAAACAGTATTGGCTACAAAGCGAAAACGAACGCGAGAAAACAAGAAAAACGACTCTGATTGGAAGACTGATAAGAAGATTGATAAGAAAGCACGCAAGAACGAGACGTCGAACGCGAAGAAAAGAGATAGCAATATCGTCGGAATCGAGGCGCACTATCTCATTCGCGCCGAAAAACTGGTGGAAAGCTGTCCAGGAAGATTGCTTCTCAGAAGATCTACGTCGAGTGAGGAGTGGCTCGGCGCCTCAGCCTGGAGACAGGCTATCGGCGCTATCAGTAGTGGTCGGCGAAGATGGAGTTCTGCGACTCAAGCGAAGAATCCACGCTTAGCCCAAAATCGACGAGGAGACAGCGAGCCCGACCGTACTCGACGGGAAACATCTGTTTACGCGACTGTACATACAGCACCCGTGTGGTCTGCGGAGTGTGTTCTCGCGCGGAGCGCGAGGACCACTACGGTTGCGGGGTCGAGGACTTATGGTTGCCTCATGCCCGCGGCGTCAAATCGGGGGGTAACGTCCCCCCCGGTCTTGGCTGGCCCCTACTTGTCAGGGGCCTCGCGTGGTCTTCGTTGTGATGTGCTTTCGCCGTCTATTGGCATACACTGGCGACAACGGTGCGGGAGCTTCTTCTTCTTCACTGTGCCGTGCTTTCGCCCTCTTCTGCGGGCTTACACTGGCGACAGTGGGATGAGCAGCAACTCTCTTGGGAGTGGTCTGCCTTCAGGCGGACGTGCGTGATGCGGAGCAATGTCGTGGAGATGTGCGTGGCGGCTGTTGTCGGCGCAGTCGTACATGCGCCGTGCCAGCCGCGCGACGAATTTCTCCACGGTGGGCATCCGGGTATCCCTCATGATGGTGGTGTTGCGCACGTACCGCCCGGCTCCTGTGATCACCCGCAGGGAGATGTTCTGGAACCGCTGCAGCCGTGCCTTCTGGGTCTTCGACAGCAGGGCGTACCATGCTGGAGCCGCGTAGGTGAGCCGCGAGCGCACATAGGCCTTGTACACCCGCAGCTTGGCTCTCAGAGGCAGGCTGGACGACAGGACAGGCCGGAGCATTGCCCGCGCGGCTTTGGCCCGGTTGATGCAGTGTTGCACCATCGGGACCATGCGCAGCGAGCAGTCGATGTTGCAACCGAGGTATTTCACCGTCGATTGCCACTCGATGTCCCGGCCCCTCAGCTGTAGCGGGGTCGGACGGCGGGAGCGGGTGGTCAACAGGGCTGTTGTCTTCCCGACGTTCACCGCGGTCCGCCACTTGTCCAGCCAGGGCGGCAGCAGGTCCAGGAGTCGCTGCATCTTCCTGCAGGCGAGCTCGATTTTGCGCGACGACGCGAAGTAGGCGCTGTCGTCCGCGTAGAGGGCGAGCACAACGTCTTCCACCCCCTCCTCGAGATGGCCCTCGAGTGTGGGGATGTCGTTGGTGTAGAGCGCGTAGAGCACCGGCGAAAGGCAGCTGCCTTGCGGGACTCCTGCGCTGATGGCCTTCGTCTGGGAGTGTGCATTCTCGACCGAGACGAAGAACCGCCGGTCTTCCAGGAAGGAGGACGATCTGCCCGATCATTGGGGGCACACCTGCGTCCAGGAGCTTGAAGAGGAGCCCCTCGTGCCACACTCGGTCAAAGGCCTTCTCGATGTCAAGAAAGACCCCGACGGTGTATCGGCCCCTGTTCAGCTCCGACGCCAGGTAGTGCAGGACTCTCGCCAGCTGGAGCGTCGTGCTGTGGCTGTCACGGAAGCCATGTTGCTCTGCCCTCAGCTGGATGTGGGGCAGGATTCTCCGTAACAGCAGGCGCTCAAACAGCTTGGCGATATGAGGCAGCAGGGTGATCGGGCGGTAGCCTCCCGGGTGTCTTCTGTCCTTCCCCGGCTTGGGGATGACGATCACCTTGCCCTCCTTCCAGAGGGCGGGGAAGTGACCGGTGCGCAGGATGCCGTTGAACAGCCGCGTCAGCGAGACGACGGCTCTCCTTGGCAGCTGTACTAGGGCCCCCGCGACGACTCCGTCCGGGCCCGGGGCCTTCCGCTGGTTCAGCTTCAGGGCCACCTTCCGGACTTCGCGGGGCGACATGAAGTAGTCGCCGGCGAGGGGAGGCGCGGGGGCCGCCAGGAAGCGCTCTACGCGCTCCACAATAGCGGCGTTGTGCTCGTAGTCGGCGATGGGGTTGGGCTGGAACTGCCCGGCGAAGTGGTCCGCCAGGATGGCGGCTCGATCTCGTGCGGCGTAGCGGCGCCTGCCCGTGTGATCAAACATGGGGCAGACCGGCTCGGGAGTTGATGTCAGGCTGCGGTTCAGGCGGTGAAGGGCGGTGTCATCTTGGGAGGCCTGGTCGATAGTGCGCTCCCAGGACTGTCCCCTCAGCTCGATGATGCCCGCGCGCAGTTCTTCTCCGAGCCGGTTGATCTCCGCCCTGATCACAGGGCAGCGCGTGTGGTGCCAGGTTCGACGAAGACGGCGCTTGAGGTCCAGCTTCTTGCGGAGGTGTGGAGGGAGCCTCTCCTTCCGCAAAACCGGCGGTGGCTTGGTGGTGGTGGCTGCGGCTTGAGCGGTGGTGATGGCTGCGGTGATGGCCACTGCCGCGGCTTCTACCTCTTCCTTGGTAGAGACACCGCCGGGGAGCTGCGTTGTGTTCAACTCCAGCTGGTATTTGTGCCAGTCCGTCTTCGTTCTTGGACGCGGTGCCGACGTGAGATCGGCCTCCACCCCGAGGACCAGCAAGATAGGCAGGTGGGGGGTGTCGATGTCGTACAGCTCCCCGATGGCGATGGGGAACTGTACGTTCTTGACCAGGGCGACGTCTAGTACATCCGGGCGATGCATGGGGTTCGTCGGGTAGTGTGTCGGGGCCCCCGGGCTGAGAACTTCGTAGTTGGAGTTCTCAGCATCTTCCTGTAGGGCCCTTCCGGCGGAGTTGATGCTGCGGGACCCCCACTGGTGGTGCTTGGCGTTGAGATCGCCTGCGACCAGTGTGGGGGTTGCTCCTTCCATCATCGCTCGGATGTCTTCCGGGTAGAAATGGTGGACGTCGCCGGGAGGCTTGTAGGCTGCGAAGACTTTTAGCTCCGTGTCGGCCGTCTTCAGACGGACGCCTATGGACCGCGTCGTCTTGAAGGCGGGCAGCTCCAACTCTTCGTGGACGAGGTCCCGTCTCACGAGAACCGCCGTGCCTCTGTACGGCACGTCCCTCGGAGATAACTCGTCGCGGCGGTACACGAAGAAGTTGGGCAGTCGGAGCTCTCGGCTGGGGTGCAGCTTCGTCTCGCACAGAAGCACGACATGCATATCATGCTCCTGCACGAGTAGCCTCAGGTCTTGTATCTTGTTGGTGATCCCGTCCGGGTTCCAGTACACAAGCCTTAGGTCTTTAGGCATTGTGTCCGGACGAGATTGTGGCCTTCAGTGTGGATAACCCCCGCAGCAGGGGCAGCAACGGATCGCGTCTATCCACGATCGCCTGTATGGCCGCGCTGATAAGGTCGATGGCGTCGAGCAGCGCGGCCATGAGTGGAGCCTCCTGGCGCTCCGTGGATAGGGCTGCGGGTGCTGCCGGCTCCCGTGGGCGGGGGCGGGCTGGCAGTGGGGGGCGGCTCGCAGGTTGGGCGGGCTCAAGTGGCGGCTCGGCGGCGGGCTCTTCAGACGCCTTCTTCTTGTTCCGGCGCTTCTTGCCCCGCTTCCTTCGGGGTTTCGCCTCTTCGCCTCGGGTGGTGGGCGGGTTGGCCGGCGTTCTGATGGTGGCGCCCTTGGTCTCGCCCGGCTGGGCAAGGCGGGGGCGCTTTATCGGCGGCGATGTTGGTGACCCCAGCGGCTCCACATCTGGGTGTGTGGAGGGGCCGGGGCGGGCCTCGTGTTGAGTGGTGGCATGGGTCGCAGGTTGAGGGGCCGTGCGGGCCGCGGGTTGGGCAGCCGTGCGGGCCGTGGGTTGGGCAGCCGGGCGGGCCGCGGGTTGGGCAGCCGGGCGGGCCGTTGGGCGCGCGGTCTTCTTGGGGCGCTGTTGTTGGGGCGGCAGTGGCGGCGCGATAGTGATGCCGCGCTTGCGCGCCTCCTCCTTCAGCGCCTTGCATCGGCGGCTGTTGGCCGGGTGGCCTTGGCCGCAGTTTGCGCAGGTGGCGGCCTCTGACTTTTGCCGCTGGCAGTCAGTAGCTGCGTGCCCTTCTCCACATCGCACGCAGCGTACAGGGCGGCGACAGTTGGTCGATGAGTGGCCGAATGACTGGCACCGATGGCACTGCGAGGGCCCCTTTGGGCCGCGCCATCCCTCGATGGTGATGCCCGGCATGCAGAGCAGCTCCTTCACCCTGTAGAGCCTCTCGATGCTGCCGGGGGTCTGCTTCTCCGCCAGCAGGGCGAAGAACAGGCAGCCGGCGCGGCCCATCCGGCCGGGAATCTGTCGGACATGCTGCGTCGGGAAGCCTACGCTGGCCAGCGCTGCGGCGACCTCTTCGGGCAGGGTGGTTGCCGGGAGCCCTCGGATAGCAATCTTGAAGGGGCGGTCCGCGTCCAGAGAGTAACAAAACCATGAGATGGTCTTGTCGGCGCGGGCCGCCTCGTCCAGATACCGGACGATTTGTCGGTATTCTTCCGGGCTCTGCGGCGTAAAGCGGACCCCCTTTCCAAAGGGTCGCGCGTTGGGGGCATGGCCTAGGGCTTCTAGGAGGAGACAGCGAGCCCGACCGTACTCGACGGGAAACATCTGTTTACGCGACTGTACATACAGCACGTACACGAGCGATTACACCATGGCGGCATCGAAACCGTAGTGAACGAACTACGGCAGAGACTGTGGGTACTGAAAATACGGCCTACGGTGCGTGACGTCATCAAGCACTGTCAGCGCTGTAAATTGAGAAGAGCGAAGCCTACGTCCCCGGCGACCGGAGACCTGCCCCCGGCGCGTGTGACTCACCATGCGCGGGCCTTCAGTTTCACCGGCCTGGATTATTTCGGGCCCGTGGAAGTCACCGTCGGACGGCACCATGAAAAGAGATGGGTCGCGCTCTTCACCTGCATGACGTCACGAGCCGTACATCTGGAAGTCGCCGCCGCGCTGAGCGCCGACTCAGCGATTTGTGCCCTGCGGAGGTTCGTGGCACGGAGAGGAGTACCTAAGGAGCTATGGAGTGACAACGCGACGTGCTTCAAAGCGGCAGAGAAGGAGCTCGCTGAGGCTGCGCTGGCGGTGGTCAGCAAGGAGGCGACGGCGCGGCGCATCACCTGGCGCTACGTCCCCCCGGCCTCCCCTTTCATGGCCGGCGCATGGGAGCGCATGGTGCGCACCGTGAAGGAGGCACTGCGCGTCACACTCCACGAGCAGTACCCTAGCGACGAGACACTGCTCACCCTGCTCGCCGAGGCAGAGAACACCGTGAACTCCCGCCCACTCACACATGTGGCGGTGACTCCAGACGAACCGGAGGCGCTCACACCCAACCACATCTTGTTGGGACCCAACTCTCACGTCCCACCACCTGGCGAGTTCAACGCAGACGACCTCACCGCGCGCAAGCACTGGCGGCGCGCTCAACGCCTGGCGGACGTCTTCTGGAGCCGCTGGGTCAAGGAGTACCAGCCGCTACTCCAACACCGGCGGGAGCCTCGCACGACCGGCGCGCCACCCGCTGTCGGCGACCTGGTTCTCATCTGCGACCCCAACCTGCCGCGCAACACATGGCCGAGAGGACGCATCGTCGCAGTCTACCCAGGGCGAGACGGCGAGGTGAGGATCGTGGACGTCGAGACCAGCAACGGGCACGTCCTCCGGAGACCGACCAAGAGAATCGTCGTGCTACCTGTTGGATCGCAGAGCTGCGACGGCGGGAGAAATGTGCACGACAGAACCTGAAATGACTACTTTGTACATAGTTTTTATCTTATTTTGTTTTTTATACGTTTTAGGATAAGCTAGATTAAGTTTTGGTCACGAAATAAAGTTATATTTTCTCATTAGGATTAGGCCCTAGGATGTAAGATTGTAAATAGTTTAGAATAGGATTGTATTTTATTATGTATGTGTTTTTGCTAGCGATTCCATCCCCGGTTAGGTAGGTACACAATTTCCAATAGGAAATAGCACATAGTTTCAGTAGATTTGCAAGTAAATAATCAAATTAGAGCACATAATTCCAATTAGAATTCACACTAATTACACTCACTATCTCATAAGAAGGGGAGGAAACCTAGCAAAAACAAGCGAGAGAAAGAGACAGTGCAACTGTCCCTGTCGGCGCATACAGGCGAGCGAGGGGGGCCCCGACTCCCGCAACCTGCGGCATGGGGAAGCGGGGGACGGGGTCATATAAATATTGAAATCTGTCGCATGCGCTCAAGTAATAAGGATAGTTTCGACCGTCGCGCACACGGATCTCCACTTCGCCGTCCCGCTGCAGTTCACCCGCCGCTTCGTGCGAAGCGAACGTGTGCAACACGCGCCCGTGCGCGCCGCGATCGCGATACCCGCGCCGCGAGTGTTCACGGAGGGGATTACCACATCGGGACGGACGCCGGCTCTGCCTAAGGTCGTGCCTGGTGTGTAACCCTTTCTGTGACGCCAGCTCGTCCATAGCCCGCCGCTATGGACGAGCCCAAAAGCCCTTCTAAGGGCTACAGTGCCAGTGACATTGTGAGTGTGTGTGCTAGTGACAGTGACGATGCCGTGATAGCGAACAGCCCGCCGCTGGGTGAAACCCCGCGCCGGCGCCGCGCGCAGCGATCGGCATCACTAGAAGGCCTGCTCCCTATCTCCACGTCGACGGAGTACGGGTCGCCCGTGGTGCGGCGTCCTGTGTCCCCGAGGGCAGAGCTTGAGCTGGACGAATTATATTTAATTCGGGCCGCTCAAGCCAACCTGTTTTCGGCGGGCCTACTTCGTGCCATGGAGGCATACGTCGCCGCAAGCCGCGCTGCCCTGTCGGGCAAGCCCACGGCTTGTATCGACGCCGAGCTCCTCGACGCGCAATTAGTGGAGCAGGCAAAAACGCGGCCTTTGGTGCTGCCACCAACCCGCGGGACGAGGCGCCCGCGTAGCGAAAGCCCGAGCGACGAGCTGCGTCTCCGAGGAGATGGAAAGCGAGTCCAGCTTGCGGACTCGCCGACCCCGCCACCGACGAACCAGCCGCCGCCGAGGAAGACGGGCCTCGACATGCCGTCGCTGTCGCCCTGGACGGGCGCGCTTCAGGCGGCCGCCCCCGCCCCTGGACTGTCCGCCGCCGCGAGTGACTATGAGAGTGCTTCAAAACAAACAGGTACGAGTGTTTTACCTAATAAGTGCTCTCCTACAGTGTCGTTTGCCGCGGCGGCCGCGACCGCATCCACCGTGTCTGGGGCACCGCGCCCCAGCACCGCGTCCCCCCCCCCGTTCAGTGAGGCACCCGGTGCCGCCAACCGCGCGTCCGCCCGCCCCGTCGGCGACCACGTCGCGAGTGCCCGCCCGCCCCACGCGCTCCGCCGCAGCGCCCGCGATAGTGCCCGCCCGCCCTACGCGCCCCGCCGCCGCGCCCGCGAACCCGCCCACCGCCGCGACTGTGCCCGCCCGCCCTACGCGCTCCGCCGCTGCGCCTGCGAACCCGCACGCCACCGCACCCGCGATAGGGCCCGCCCGCCCAATGCCACCCGCCCGCCCAACGCCGCCTGCCATTGCCGCCGCCCAAACCGCAGCCGCGATTGCCACCGCCACCGCCGCCCCGTCGGGAGGCGCTGCGCCACAGCAGCCCCGCCAGCCGCGCTATCCGCCCCTTATTGTGGAGGTCCTACCCAACTGGGCCGACCACTTCAGGGCGATAGCCAGCGAGCTCGGCCGGGCTCCCAGCGCGGGCGCCTACCAAAAGGGTGTGCGCTTTACCCCAACGGCCGAAGACGAGTACCGGCTTGTGCAACGTTACCTGTGCAGGCTGGAGAAGGACCACGGCGTGAGGTGGTTCTCATTCTCGTTGCCGGCCGACAAGACCCAGAAGGTGGCGATCCGCGGGCTGCCTTCTAACACCGCGCCGGAGGAGATAGTCGCGGCGCTTGCAGAACTCGGTGTGGAGGCCGAGTACTGTAAGCAGATCCGGGCGCGCAAAGGAAGACCCGGCTGCATCTTCTTCGCCAGCCTGAAGAAGAATCCAGACCGTGCCCCCGGCGCTGTGTACGAGATCACGGAGCTCTTGTACATGCCGGGGGTGAAGATCGAGGCCTGGCGCTCGAAGCAGGGCCCGGCCCAGTGCCACAGGTGCCAGCAATTCCGGCACTCGTCGCATATGTGCCACCGCCCCCTAGCGTGCGTACGTTGCGGCGGTCCCCACTCGGCGCGGGAATGCCCCCGCCCGAAAGACCAGCCGCCGACGTGCGCCAACTGCGGTGGCCCGCACACGGCAAATAATGCGACGTGCCCCGTGTTCCGCCAGGAGGCGCGGAACAAGAAGGCCGGCACTGTGGCGCTCACCAACGCGCCCGGGCCCAAGAAGGTGCAGCCTCCCCCTCTGCCTCGTCCCGATCTGCAGGAACCAACGGCGCCCGCCTCGCTCATGGCGCAGGCGAACGACGGAGCCCCCAGGCAGAAGACGAAGCGGGGGGGGAAGAAGAAGAAGAAGGCGACGGCTCCACCTGCCGCCGGCGCCGCGGCGGCTACTCTCGCCGCCAGCGAGACTGCGGCCGCCGCTGGCGCCGCCACTCCGGCTGCGGCGATAGGGCAGCAGGACTTGGGGCACCTCACAGCCCTGCTCGCCCTCCTCAGCGACCCCACTGCCCTGGGCAGACTCACCGCTCTGCTCCGCAATGCATGAGCCGCTCAGGGTCGTCCACTGGAACGCGCAGTCGCTGACAGGGAAGAAGCGGCTGCTCCACGTGTTCCTGAGGGACTACCGCGTCGACGTGATGCTCATCAGCGAGACACACCTAGCCGGTAACGACAAGCTGTCGCCGCCCGGCTACTTCGTCTACCGCAAGGACGAGAAGACCTCCAGCGGCCGGACCTTTCGAGGCTTGGCAGTCATCGTCGGCAGGAAGATCGTCCACCAGCTCGTCGACGCCCAGGAGTATTCATCCCTGTATGCTTTGGGCGTCGACCTCCAGGTCGCCGGCGAGGTGCTGCGACTCTACGCCGCCTACAAGCCCCCCAGTACACCAATCCGCACCGCCGAGCTACGGGGGCTGCTACAGTCGCCGCACCCGACACTTGTCGCCGGCGACCTCAACGCCAAGCACACCGCCTGGAACTCCACCAGGGTGTGCCCAGCTGGACGCGCCATCCATGCCGACTCCGTGAGCCACAACTACGACGTCATCGGTCCCGACGAGCCCACCCACTTCGACACGCGGGCCGGATGGGACATCATCGACGTCGTGGTCGTCAGAGGTCTCCGGACACCGCCGAGCCAGGAGGTTCTCCCTGACCTCCCTTCGGACCACAGGCCTGTTCTTCTCGTCCTGGCGGATCTGCCCACCCGGGTATCTCCGCCAGCATCACGTCGCCGCTACCAGTGGGGCGCCTTCACCGCCGCCTTAAACCAACCCTCCACCAGTTGCCCCGTCAACCAGCCGGAAGACGTTGACCGCCTGGCATCGCTGCTAACTACCCAGATCCGAGACGCGCTCGACCTATCATCGCACACCGTAGCTCGCGGGGGGAAGCCCAATCCTCTTCCTGCTGAGCTACGCGCACTCATCTGCAATAAGCGCGCTCTCCGGAAGCAGTGGCAGCAGACCCGCTGCCCCACGATGAAGACCAGGCTCAACGCCATGACGGCAGAGCTGAAGCGCCAACTTGATCTCCACGCTGAAGAATCTTGGGAACGCCACGTCGAGTCCATGGGCGACCACGTCCCCTCCGTGCATCGCCTATGCCGGGCTTTGTCGACCACTCCTGCTCCTGTTCGACCAATCCTGGGCAGCGACGGCCTACCAAGATTCCGAGCCCAAGACCGCGCGGAGATCTTCGCCGAATGCCTCGAGAAGCAATTCAAGCCGAACCCAACGGATGATGTGGAGCACGTCGCAACAGTCGAGAGACACCTGCGAGAGTACTTCGCCACGCCGATAGCTCCCGAAGAGGACCCCATCGTCGTCACGCCCGGCCAGATTGTGCGTGCATTCCGACGTACCAAGCCCAGAAAAGCCCCGGGCGCAGACCGAATACCCAACACGGCGCTGTTACATTTGCCGCCACGCACTGTGGCGGCCGTTACGCGCCTGTTTAACGGTATCTTGCGCACGGGTCACTTTACAACCCAATGGAAGGAGGGCTTGGTTATCATGTTGCCCAAGCCGGGCAAGGACACCAAGCTGCCTGAGAGCTATCGGCCGATCACCCTACTGAGCACCATCTCAAAGGTGTTTGAGAAGCTCCTGTTAGCGAAGTTACTGCCCCACATCCAGCCGCGCCCGGAACAGTTCGGCTTCAGGCCCGAGCATTCTACGACGCTTCAGCTCACCAGAGTACTGAATGACATGACGGTCTGTTTGAACAAAAAAGAATACACTGTCGCAGTACTCCTGGATATGGAGAAGGCGTTCGACAGAGTATGGCACGAGGGGTTGCTGTACAAGCTGTCGACGTCCCCTGCCCCAAGAAGAACGGTCAAGACAATCGCCTCTTTCCTGAAGAATCGCCGCTTCCGAGTGATGGTGGAAGACGCCGTCTCCGAGGAACATCCCGTCGCAGCCGGCGTCCCCCAGGGCTCCTGCCTGTCTCCCGCCTGCTACGCCCGATACACGGACGACATCCCCGTCGGGCCGGGTGCCCAGCTGGCACTCTTTGCAGACGACGCAGCCTACTATGCGTCGTCGTTCCAGGCTCCGCACGCTGCCATCAAACTGCAGCGCACCCTGGACATCTTGCCCGACTGGCTCGCCAAGTGGCGACTGTCCGTCAATGTTGGGAAAACGCAGGCGCTCATCACAGGCCAGAGTCTCCTTCCGCCATCGCTCCAGCTCCAGGGACAGCACATCGAGTGGTCTTCGCAGGTGAAGTACCTGGGAGTGACCATTGATCGCCGGCTCACCATGAAGCAACACGTCGACAACGTCGTCAGCCAGGTCAAGGTGGCACGCGCCAAGCTGCGTCCACTTTTCGACTCCAGCCTCCCTCTGAGGGCGAAGCTTGGGATCTACAAGACCTACGTGAGATCCCGCCTCACCTACGCGGCTCCGGCATGGTACGCCCTGTGCTCGGAGACGAACAAACGGAGACTCCGAGCCCAAGAGAACCTCTCTCTGCGTACCATCGTCGGCGCCCCCCGCTACGTGAGGAACGCGACAATCCAGAGGGACCTAAGATGGGAAACCGTGGACCAGTTTGTCCAGAGGCTGGCGAAGGGCATGTTCGCGCGTGCGGATGCATCACACCTTCCGCACATCGCCGAACTGGCGCCGCACCACGCGCGCCCGCCCGACCGCCGCCGCCTGCCACGCGACCTGGTTGCCTAGCCGGCGATCACCCACTGCACACCAGCGCCACAAGAAGACCACCGCCCGCAGGGGCCATCCGATGACCTGTCCACAGGAGTGGACAGAGGCGATTCTTCGGGAAGAGGTCCGTCGACCTGACCCCGACTCCCCACGCCCCAGAAGGGGTGCGTGAGATGACTATGAAGAGAGCATGCGCTCCTCACTCTGTTTTGCGCCGGCGGACAATGCAAATTGTATGTTTAGGTCTAGAAAATAAGTAAGTAAACGAATGTATACTGTTTTGTACATGTATAGTGTAAGTTTGACATGAAAATAAAGAGATTTGAGTCCAGGGGAAGAGTGCGGGGTGAGGGGGGGTGGTCGCTCGAGAAATCGTATATAAGAGACGCCGATTCGGCCCGGAATCATGCCGGATCCAGCACTCAAGAGGAAAAGTCATCAAGAGAAAGAAGACTCTCTGCGACCACCAGCCCTCTCTACCCCACCCTCCAGCCTGGCTCAACAGTGAAGAATTATCGGCATCTTTTATTTGAGAAGAGAAAAACCCTACTACAGTCCACGCTCCACACATTGTGTAATGATATTTACTTTCTTGATTGTCACTGATTGCTTGATAATATTACATATACCTGATTAAATGTTTTTTTTAATGTTGTTTTGGCATTTTATTCATTTATATATTTTATTTTTCAAAAGTCAAGTCTGTGTAAAATTTAGGTAACTTTTATGCATAATAAGCACATAATTCATTGTTAATTTCATCTATCGAAAATATAATGTATGTACGCAAGAACCTTACAACATTTTCCAAACTTAGCGACAGCTGTAATGTTAACCTAAGAAATAATCACAGACTATGTGCGCCCCGTTTTAGACTCGCGAAGGTTAGCAATTCTTTCAAGGGTCAGTGCATTCTCTACTACAATAGGATACCTCTGGAGATTTTGAAATTGCCATTTGAGCAATTTAAAAAGCATGTTAAAGCGACTTTGTCGAAAAAGGGATATTACAATGTTCAAGATTACTTAAATGACAGGACTGTATGGGGTTAATCTGGCTCAACACAGACCTTGCTGTTAATAATTTTGTAATTATTTATTCCTGCTTATTAATCATAACAATTAAATTTTTCATATTTGTATTAGTTAAGCACAACCTATTTTTAAAAGAGATCTAAAAATAAATCTGTGGGAGTTTCTACGCCCTTCTTCTCCCACAGTGGTCCAATGTAGAGAAGAGGCAAAAAATGACGTTTGCTAAGTATATGTAAATATCTACAGTAATAAAGTACTTTGACTATTGACTATTGACTACTATCATCTACTAAGCTATCAATATCGGTATACCCGATTATTTACTACAAATAAATATAGTTTAGAAAAACTAAAAAACACGCTTTTAAAGCACTTCGAACTAAAAAGTTAAAAATAATTTTTAATATAACCTTAAAACAATAATGAATAAAAAATACTATTATTATTGTGAAAAAAAAAAGCGTCGGGCGCTTTGTTCCATATCTTTCGTACATCGAGCGCCCGACGCTTTATGTTTCAAATTTACAATTTATGGTTACCGTCAGAATGGCCGGTCACTAGTCGTATTTAGCGGTGAAATTGTGAACATAGTTGCTGCCCGGCCCGGTTGCTTTCTAAAGGGAAATAATAAAACGACGGAATGTAAAACTAATTGAGCGAATTACCATGAAAGCGGAATTTCTTGAAATGAGCGAAAAATACTGAATTGTGAATTACTAATTTACCACGCCGAGCCTCAGGCGGCGGTAAATATCCTGACCCTCCCCGAGAGGAAGCGGCCTCCAGCGACCGTGAGGACTAAATACCCTCTAAAAGAACTGACTCACCAACCCGCCTTGCTAGCGTGGTGAGCTTAAAGCAAAAGTTCCCCCATGGAAAGTCCCAATAAGCCCCGGCCCCTAGTCCCCAGCGGCTCCACTATTCCTGGCTACGACAGCGGTCACGGTAACGGTGGAGCAAGGGGTGCTAAGAATCCCTGGAAGAGATCCGGCTGTCACACCAACCTACTACTGGCTACATATAATACACGGACACTGAGATTACAAGCGAAGCTGGAGGAATTTGAAAGGGAAATAACCAACATAAAGTGGGATATCATTGGTCTATGCGAAGTCAGGAGACGCGGAGAAGACACCATAAAACTGAACTCAGGTAACATGTTGTTTTACCGAGGGGAAGAAAATAAGTCGACAGGTGGTGTGGGCTTCTTAATTAATAAGAAACTAACAAATAATATAATCACAGTCAGCAGTATTTCTACTCGGGTAGCCTATGTCATTATAAGATTAAGCAAGCGATACACCCTAAGAATCATCCAAGGGTACGCACCTACAACAGACTACAATGACGAAGAAGTGGAGGCTTTCTATGATGACATCACAAAGGCTCTAAACACTGGAAAGAAAACACAGTTCAATATCATAATGGGTGACTTCAACGCCAAGATAGGCATGAATACGGATGAAGAAGCATGTGTCGGAAAACACGGGTACGGAACAAGAAACGACCGCGGCCAGACTCTGGTTAACTACCTGGAGACCAATAAGTTCTTCGCCATGAACACTTTCTTCAAGAAGAAACCACAAAGAAAGTGGACATGGTAATCTATGGACTAATGTCCAGACGGCAAAACTAAGAACGAAATTGACTTCATCTGTGCTGACAAGAAACAAATAATCACAGATGTTACAGTCCTTAACACCTTAAAAGGAAGTGACCACAGAATGGTACGCGCCAACTTCAGGATTAATACCAGATTTGAGAGAACTAAGCTTCTGAAGAAACCGTTAGCCCAACTCGAGTTTCCCAACGACATCCATGAAGAATTCACAAGAGTGCTACTGACAACGCTTAGAAGAACCGATGCCGAATACTTCGAACAAGACATAGACGCTAAATACAGCCAATTCGTCGACACTATCACCAAAACGGCGAAAGATACATTTGGAAGAAAGGCCCAATCAAAGAACGTATTGTCTCCAGGGACGGAACTAATGCTAGAAGAACGCCGCAACTTACCAGCTGACCAGTTCAACTCACAAGGAAATCGCGAGCTAAACAGGAAGATATCCAAAGCGATACGCCGCGACATCCGAAAGAGGAACACTGAGAAAATCGAGCGTCTTATAGAGAAGCGAGGTCCTAAGATTTTCAGCAGAGTCACAACTAATGGCACCAGCCAACTGACAAAACTGGAAAACGAAAATGGAGAGACAACCACTGAGACATCCGAGGTCCTCGACATCATTTCCAAATTCTACGAGAAGATATACACATCGAACATGCTTCAACCAACATCTGTGGATACGAAAGACAAACGCGCACCGTTCAGAAGGCACTATACTGAAGACTTGCCCGAAATCAGCTCATATGAGATTAAGATGGCATTGAAAAAGCTTAAGAAGTATAAAGCCCCAGGAGACGACGGGATAACCACGGAGCTACTAAAGGCAGGAGGACGCGCAGTGCTAAAAGAGCTACGATGGCTTTTCAACGAAGCTCTCTTCACGGGAGAAGTACCAACCAAGTGGCGCAACACTATTGTCGTTCTCTTCCACAAAAAAGGTTCAAAAACCAACCTGAAAAACTACCGCCCAATATCACTGCTCAGTCAGGTGTATAAAGTGTTCTCTCGTGTCATAACGACAAGAATCACTTCTCGACTTGACGAGTACCAACCAAGGGAGCAAGCGGGGTTCAGGGGAGGTTTTGGTACCATTGACCACATATTCACGATAAGGCAAGTGATACAGAAGACGCAAGAATACAACAAACCACTTTACCTTGCCTTTATCGACTATGAGAAAGCGTTCGACTCCGTGGAACACTGGGCTGTTGTGCAGTCTCTGCAGCGATGTCAGATCGACCAGCGATACATCCAGCTTCTGACGAGCCTCTACAATTCTGCTACGATGACAGTGCAAATACAAGGCTCCACAACGACTGTTCCAGTCAAAAGAGGCGTACGCCAAGGAGATGTCATATCTCCGAAGCTCTTCACTAACGCACTAGAAGATATCTTCAAAACCCTTGACTGGGACGGACTGGGTATAAATGTGGATGGAGAGCACCTGAATCACCTCTGATTTGCAGACGACATCGTCATACTGGCTGAAACCCCCACAGAACGGGGAAAGATGTTCAACGATCTGTGCCACGCATCTATCCGGGTAGGTCTTAAAATTAATTCGGACAAGACTAAGGTTATGGGCACGACCGATATGTCCCAAGATCCGATCACAGTAGACGGCCGAGTGATAGAGCAAGTGGAGGAGTATAACTACCTAGGGCAGATCATCAGACTGGGACGGGACTCGCTGGATCGCGAGATTGACCGAAGAATCCAGCTTTCTTGGGGAGCATTCGGAAAGCTCAAGGACGTCTTCCACTCCATGATCCAAGATCCCTCAATCGCTGAAGACTAGAGTCTATAACCAGTGTGTTCTCCCGGTGATGACTTACGCTTGCGAGACATGGACGCTTACTGCCGGGATGATGAACAAACTTAGAGTCACACAAAGAGCGATGGAAAGGTCGATGCTCGGAGTGTCCCGCCGCGACATGATAAGAAAGGAGCTCATCCGCCAACGCACTAAAGTTACCGATATAGGAAAACGAGTCGCGCGACTTAAATGGCAATGGGCTGGACACATCTGTCGCAGAAATGACGGAAGATGGAGCTCTAAAGTTTTGTTCTGGAGACCCCGCACAGGAAAAAGAAGCGTTGGAAGACCTGCGACACGGTGGTCCGACGACATAAAGATCACGGCCGGCCTATCCTGGACGAGAATGGCCGCGGACCGCACAAGATGGAGGACAACTGGGGAGGCATATGTCCAACGGTGGACGGTGAAATGCTGAAGAAGAAGAAGAAGAAGATTACTAATTTGCGCGAATAAATCACTGAATGGTTTAGCCATCGCTTAATCGAAAAATAAAGACTGTCTGGGCGAAGTGGTGAGCCAGGGTAGGTGAAGGACAAAGCGGGTGAGCGAAGCCAAGCCTCCTTTGTCCTTTGTGTTAGGTTGAACATGTAAGAACTACAAAATCCAACACTCGTTTTGTATTTATGTTACTCGAATTTTCAAGTTGCTGTTTTTCCAGATTTCTAGTCGCGCAATTCAGTCATTTTGTCAGACAAAGCTAGTATTTCTAGTCGCGCTAATTATTTGTCGCTAATCAGTAATTCAGTCAGCCAAAACCAGACATGCCAAGCAAAACCTGGATTTACAGTCATACGTTTAAATACTCCCCCTAAACGTTTAACTACTATAAGATTCCTACGTATTTTAGAATAAATAAAACTAACCGTTCTTACATCAGAACCGGTCATCTAGCTGTAGAGCCTATGTTGAGTGGTATCACTAAATATTTTATCGGCCAACTGTTGCTTCCCAACTTACACCCGTAGCTCTCACGGAAATAAAGATATTGATCAAGTTTAAATTCAGCCTCCAGTGCCTCACCGAATGAAAAGAGCAAAACGCATAAAAACATATTGCTTTTGTTTGAAGAAAATAAGTTGTTTGTATGGAACACACAATAAGTTTAGAAACGGTGACCTAAGGTTTTGTTTCTTCTAAAAGACGATGAAAGTAACAGCCTACTTATATGAAGCAACCGGGCAGTAACTACCTGATCACAATTTCACCGTTTAATGCGACTTAAAACCGGCCATTCTGATGGTAACCAAATTATGTTGTCATACTCATGTAACATTCAAGCTTTAAACGACTGATAATAACATCGACTGTTCTGTCTGTACAAAGTGTATTTGTTATTTTCCCCCAGACGAATCAACCAAAGAGAACGAGGCTAACATCGCGAAGGCGTTCCACAAGGAGAACCTGTCCGACTGCGGCATCAGCCAGGAGATGCTGCAGCAGCTCTGCTCCTCCGACCCGCGCCGAGTCAGGGTGCTGGACAGCGTCACCTACCACCCTGAAGACGACACCTACACGTGGTGACCCCTTCACCATCCTAAATAAGATTTGGGATCATACCGACACAAGTTAAATAACAAGACCGTCTTGAAAGTCTCAGTGCGAATATCTCGGTTTTCCTGCCAGTGAAATAAAGTGTAAATAATTCGTGGTTGATATTAACTTTATGGGGAAACTTACCATGCAATTTTCCATAAAATTGTCATTAACAGTTTTGGTAATATTCTGTCTGTGGCGGGCTGGACAATAAATACCGCTTACCGCTAAACCTCTCCCCTTCAGAGGATGTCTTTCAATTAATTGTTTATTTACCAATTGTAAATTATTGATTCTTTAGAACGTTTGTTGTTCCTGAATATAGTATTTAATGTAATGAATCATCCTATATTTAGATACAACTATTGTGTGCCAAAGAAATGAAAGTAATTCGTTTTTACATAATTGTATGGTTTTATTCGATTCATTTCATTTTTGGTAAATTAAAAATAAAGATTTTACAGAACAAATACGTCCACAATCACTTACACGTAATAAAACAAGTTATCGACATCGTATTGAACAAGATGAAATAAATAATATGAGAGTCCACTGTTATCTTGCGTAACTTTACTACTATGTCACCTAACATATGTTGCACTAATCACTATAAATTATCACTTCAATCAAACCCAGGTGGAGCAGGAATCTTGCAAAGCTTACATCTAGAATACTCTTCTAGGAGACCGTCAATCGCTCGTTCCACGCTGAAACAAACAAATAGTATAAAGCGTCATTTCGCTGAACTCAAAAGCTACTCAGATAATTACTACACAAATAATTACCTGATGTTCCTGTTTTACTATAGCTCTAAAGAAATAACACGATGCGGCGATTACGATTTCTGTAACAAAGAAAAATAGAAGCTCATTGTTAGTTTTCAATACAGTAACAAGATATAATAATAGAGTATCCGTGGGATCACAGTTATTGCATGATGGTTTCTTCGACGTATATTACTTCGGTGCCGCAACGGGCTAGGCCTCTGACATGCACAATGGGTGCTAAATAACTGACAAACACTTGAGCGTAAGGGCCGGGCAATAGGTGAGGAGGGGTGGGGTACGCCCATACAATTAGCTCCGCATCATGTGGCCCGGCCCAGACTGTGTTCCCGTACGGGAAAAGGCGTGACGGTGTGCTGTTGAGTATTACTGGTAGATTTTATAGGAATCCACGGCTTTGGAACCAGGTATATATCGACAGACGTGTGCGTGTGTACTCACATTAGAGTTGGAGCTGGCCGGCTGTCCCGGCACGGAGTACTGCGGGCGGAAGTTGCTGAAGTTGGCCGCCTGCGCCGCCGCCGCGCCGAAGCCGGGCAGAGAGCCCCCGGGCTGGAACCCGCTCGGGAACACCGGCATTTGAGCTGCGAACAGTAAACAACATGTTACATTTCACCTCAGCAGCTCGAACAAGAGACTTTTGCTGCGAGTAAACAGTGTGCAAAAAGTTGCATTTTGATCACTGAGAGAGACAGAGAAGCTTTTTAATTTTGAATGCCGCGGACATAGGCGAAATCGAATACAGCTGACATTGAGTTATAATTCAATGTTCTTTGGCTTTTTGCGATTTCGCCAGTCACAGATACTGCTATCGATTTTTAACTCGATTGCAGTATCTGTGCCATTAAATTTCAAATAATCGAGCTTATTTTATTCTATCTCCTAGCCTTTCTAATTGATAAATAAGCAATCAGATAATTATTCCAAAACTATATTAAATTTTGTGACTCAAACATGCACTCGCAGCAAAAATCAACTTTGCTCTCTTGTTGCGCTAAGCGGCGAGGGCTATATTTAGCTCAGCTTCATTTTGGGTTCTCAGGCGGAAAAATTATATTCCTATAACGTTCGAAAAGGCTTTTTACGAACCTCGCCTTTGGCTCGTGCCGTAAACTTCTCGGTTCGTAAATATAAACGTTTGCGAACTCGTGTGAAATGTACCATTTCCATCCATTCCCTAGATCTGCTAAAAATGTCAAGTCTCTTTCGGAAAATGTGTTTTCCTCACTGTCGCAATGAAAAATACAGTTTAACTCGGGTGAAAGTGAGCCATTCCATCCTCGAACTATTAGAAATAGGTCACTTTCCACCCATGGTTAACAATCTACTGTTGTTATACTTGCACACTAGTTACTTTCCGCCGAGTTAACTAGGCGCCCCCCTACTTTCCTTCGCTCTCGCCCCCGAAGCGTTTTCGGTAGGTCAATGACCGGACGCAATGACGTCGTCAGAGCGAGGAGCCTATAGTTAACTGTGGCGTGTGTCACGCTCATCCCGGGTCAACTTTGTCGTTTAATACATATTTTCTTGGAATTTCAAAGTTATCCCGAGAGTAGGGCTAACTCGCCTTTGTTATTTCAAATTGAAGATGGTGTCACGTGTTACCTATCACGCACTTTGTTCCCATTCATTCGTTACTCTTTGTAAATGCAGGCCGGTGACACTCCGCAATTTACCTGCAAAGCTACAAGTACATCCGCGTCCGCGTTTGTGCGGCCAGATAGATAAGATACACCCGACCGCCGAGCGCCCCCCACCCGGATAGCACGTCACGTACGGCCGGCCGCCCCGCGCCGCTCTCGCTCGCCCCGCCTCGCGGTTCTCCTAGTTACCTACTTTAAAATGAAGCCGAAGAGATATTGCGTCGCATTTGGCTGCCTTAATAATAACAGGCATACTACCCTTACGTTTTTCACACTTCTAAGGACATCGAAGGTAAAGAAAGGTACATCTACCGATAATTACTGATATTTAATTTCTATCCAGTTTCGTACACAGAACTGGATTAATAGTGTAAGCCTATCTACTTACTTTAGTTCACTATACCTGATTCAGTCATTGTAAAATAGTTTTGTGACCACTTAGTAAGTATGTAATATTATAAATGGAGAATAATAGTAATTAGTTCGTAGCTGGTAAGTAAATATTCAGATGAATTATTCGTCACAAGGCGATAACGCTTACGTTACACAAGACGCGCCAGAAAAGATAAGTTACGCGATAGAAAAAGAGAAAACTTGTAGGTGAATATCCGATGTTCAAGCGCCACACTGTGCAGGATAAATTGCACTTTATTGCGTTGTAGCTAGTCGCTATTTAGTTGACTGTTTTTTCGGAGAGTCCAATCTGTGCCTAACTCTTTATTAATCTGAGGTTAATGTAAGAGTTCATCTATTTGTTGGTGAACCGGTACACTTATTGGTATCTCATTTCCCACAGTGATCCTATTTAGAGAAGAGGCAAAAAATTACGTTTTCTAAACTTATGTTATTAATATTTAGAGAAAATAAAATTAATAAAATAAAATTTAATTTGGATTTATTTCTGAAAACAATCGCTATAATTTTCAAATTACCAATCGATCAATCAGAACACGGTTACCTATTCTACTCAAGGTTCGATGTGATTGTTCGATTAGCAACCGTGTCCCGCTCGCGCTCGCGCTCGGGCAGCTCACCTGGCGGGGGCGGGTGGGCGGCGGTGGCGGCGAGCCGGCTCAGGATGGAGCGCTCGGACATCTGCAGTCGCTGAGCCACGGGCGGGATGCGCGCCAGCGTCGCCGGCAGCCGCGACACGTCCGACTTCATGTCCGACAGCAGCTCCTCCAGCTGGTTCAGCACCTGGGGGCGACGCGGAGCATTACTGGCCGGCTACCTAGCATCTCGTCGTTTATGTGCTCTTTGTTATATCTGTTATCTATATATTTATATATACTGGAGTCATTTGAGGTGTCTGAAAGGGTGAGTCAGTATTCCGGGAGACTAGAACCAATACAGTATTCCAATATAGAGAAATGGTAAAAAATTACGATTGCTATGTATATGTAAATATCTACAGTAATAAAGACATTCGGAACTTGGAATTATTTTGGGGGATAAGTAAACAATAGTGGGCTGATGATGATGATGACCATGTAAAAATAGGGCCACGAATACGAGGTTACCGGCTTCAGGGGTAAAAAACGTCCGAACTTAAGCCTAAACTCCTTCTGAAAGGCAATCCTGAACCAATAGTATTGCCTTAAGTGATTACTAGGTTAGGTAGAGCTTAGTTGTCGCTGATCACACGTCACGGTGAGCTCACCTTGTGCAGCACGGCATTGGCGGGCTTGTTCCCCGCCAGCGACTCCTTGCTGAGGTGCTGGTGACTCTCGGCGAGGCACTCCACCTCGGCGAAGCGCGCATTCAGCGACATGGCGGCGTGGCTCGGGTCCTGCGTCAGGTTGAGGTAGGCCGCGCGGCGCAGCTGCTCCTCGATCACGAGCGCTTGTTCTAGGAGCTGGAAGGGAGACGGGAGGTCAGTTGATTAATAGCGAAGATACGAGGGGTTTTCAGGGTATTATCGGTAAAGGTATGAAAAAAGGCAGAAATATCTGAAATACTTCTATTTTTCTAGAGCGTGAAATTATGTTTTCCGGCATCTGACCGGAATGGGTGCGCTATTTTATTTTTATTTCTAGTATTTATATCATGCATATAAAAATTCATAGGAAATAGCGTTTTGTTCTTCCGGACATACAAGATGTTTTCAAATATGTACTGTGAGGATACCGTGAGGATATCAATTTCTTTAAAACAATTATCTAAGGGAATCGCGATCACGCAATTTATTTATGGAAGAAGAAGAAGAGGGTGATATGCACCCTCTTCTGAAACATAAAGATGCTATTTATGTTAGCAGGTTGATCCCACAATAAAAATCCATAGGACATAATGCTATGAAAATAACTAAAATATACCAGTCTGGCAGTAGCAACGTCAGTCAGTTGACGAATCTTTCTGACTGCCTATGCCGCCGAGCTGAGCCTGGCGCATAAGGCGGATAAGAATTACGCGGCTCTGTAGTTTTTAAGTGTTGTAAGTTGTAGTGGAATGTTTGTGAAAAATCTTTCAAATTCTTGAGCAATATCTTCATCTGCAGTAATGATACCACTAACTGTATTTAATGAATGTCTGTTGTCGTATAGTTTAGTTTTTCCCGTTTCGCAGTTTATTACCTTCCACGCCGTCTTTACAACATTATCAGCCGAAACTATTGTTTTTAAAATAGTTGGCCTTTGCTATTGCACCAACCGTTTTAAGTTCGTGAAAAGGTTCTAACATATTCAATAAAGGTTTCACTATGGTTATTCGCCTTTTCAGGATATAATTCAAATAACCTATCTCTACTAATGCGAATGCCCGTAGTAGCCCAGTCACTAAATATGAGTCTAGGGTTAATGTTAATTTTCTTAACTTTAAATATATTTCAGGATACACAATGTAATAAAGAAAATAACTCTTTATAAAAACTATTTGGATCATTCAAATCATAATTTGGAAGAGGCAATTTATCGCATAATGCTTTATTGTATTTATCAATTTTACTCATATATACAGAACTTTTCTTTATTGAAATACTCTCTTTTTTTGGACTAAATGGAAAAGTCACGGCTTGTCCATTATGATCTGATTGAAGAGAGTTTATTTGATTGCTGGAATAGTTACAATCACAGTAAAAAATATCGAGGCAAGTAGCCGAGGTCGGTGTGATTCTTGCTGGCTCCAGGAAAATGTTTACCAAATTAACTGATTTAAATAAACCAAGAAGCCTGCTCATATAGGTTGAATTTACTAACAATTACATTTAAATTAAATTTTTAAAATTAAAATTAAATTACATTTAAAAAAACATTTAAATCTCCACAGACTATGTGAGATATATTATCAGACTTTACTATTCATTTTAATACATCTTCCATAATTAACTCAACATTTTGAAAGTTATTGTCTTAAGGGGGTCTGTAAACGCAAACTATAATATGTTTTTCCAACTCAACAGAGGACAGTTCAATACAACCTGCCTTCGAAAGTCCAACAATATCTGTGTGTTCTTTATATTTTATGGTTTTCCGTAAAAATTTAAATTAGCCTCCACCGTCCGAACTTCGATTGAAGGTATAATTATAATTATAATAATCATTTGATAGTCTTTCAGCCAGTGCTCTATTAAACATAAAACGTCAGTTTTCCTTGTTTCTAGGAACAACTCAATCTCAAATTCTTTGCTTGAAAAGCTTTGAATATTTATTTATCTTTATTTAGAAACAAACAGTCTCTTATATAATACAATGTTACATTATAGGGTAATAAGAATTATAGACCTACAGTTTCCTTAAATAGGGTATGAAAACCATACTACAACTCAATAGCATCCTGATTCTAAACTATATAACTAATATAGGTACTAAAACTAAACTGGAAATAGAAATTCTAATATGTAAAATCGATGCTATAAAAATACCTTTACATTCTGACAAAAATAAAACATTTTTTTTATATGAACAGACAAAAAAAAATGCAATAAAAGTCAACTATCTCATTAAAAACTATTAATACACTTCAAGGTTTGTTGTTTGAAGCTACTAAACTTTATACTGAAAATATCCAAATTTTGAAATTTATCATCATACATCCTACATGCTCTTTTAATGAAACCGTTTCTTGCGTATGAAGTTCGACTACGTGGAATATAAAAGAGGTCCTTTTTTCTACATACTCGCTCACAACGACGGGGTACTCTAAAGGAAAGAGACTTTAATAACTCAGGGGCATCGATAATATTGTTAATGACTTTATAAAGAATAATAACATCAGTGCGTTCGCGACGCAGGCTCAAGGGTGAAATATTGTGTCTTTTCATAGCGGTAGTATAATCTATGTATTTATTTCCTGTGCGATAATCAATTGCCTTTACAATTTTTTTTTGCACTTTCTCTATTCTATCGCTATGAGTTACATGTAACGGGTTCCACACTGCGCTAGCAAATTCTAATCGACTACGGACATAACTATTAAATAATATCTTAAATGTCGAAGATCTTCTGAAATCTTTACTAACGCGCAAAATGAATCCCAACTGCTTGAAAGATTTATTTAAGATATTGTCAATGTGGGGCACAAAGGTAAGCTTTGAGTCCATGATTACGCCGAGGTCACGGATCTGGTTCACACGGGTTAACTCTTTATCGCAAAGATCATACTTGGAGTAAATAGTTGTCCTTTTTCTACTGAAGCTAATAACAAAACATTTTTCTGGGTTTAAGAAAAGATTATTTGCGTTACAAAAGGTTTGGAAATTATTTAAATCGTTTTGCAGTAAAATACAATCGTCAGGATTTCGTATGACTCTAAAAATTTTCGTGTCGTCGGCGTATAAAAGCATGTTTGAATTATTGATACATTCAGTGATATCATTTAGATACAGAACAAATAATAAGGGCCCTAAATGGGAACCCTGCGGTACACCAGAACTGATAGACCTGTAATGAGAAATATGCCCTCTCACAGCTACGGCCTGCGAACGATTTTCTACATAAGATTTAACCCAACGGTAAAGATCCCCGTGTTTACCAAAGTGCCACAGCTTCAGAAGTAAGCGCTCATGACTGATTTTGTCAAAAGCCTTGGCGAAGTCGGTATACACAGCATCCACTTGACAGTTGTTATCTAATGCAGTTAAAATAGCTTCAGTATATGATAGAAGATTCGATTCGACACTACGACCTCTAGGGAACCATGTTGGTTAGAAATTATATAAGGCCATAGCAGTAGATAGCTGATCACTAACAATCTTCTCTAAAATTTTGCCAAACTGACACAATTTCGATATAGGGCGATATTTCTCTATATCCGTGCTAACTTCACCTTTTGGTACTGGTGTAACTAATGCTTGTTTCCATAACGATGGTACAGACCCCTCAGGTATGCCGTCAGGACCAGCACCCTTATAAATGTTTATACGTTTAAGATATTTGTTAACAAGATCTTTAGATATGAAAATAGTGTCCATGTCAAACACTGTATCATTTACAGGTGGAAGATTATTCAGGTCAACAGAGCTAACAGAAGGTTTTTCGAAAACTGAGTGAAAATGTTGGTTGAAGAAATCACAAATTTCTGTACCACTTGAGGCCGTCATACCCTTATAGTGCATAAGCTGTGGGAGACCTTTCTTAACAAAAACTGACTTTATATACGTCCAAAAGAATTTAGGATGAGTACTAATTTTGGCTTCAGTATTATTGATATAGTTTCTGTAACATATAGGCTCCAATTTTGAAATTCTTTTTCTAAGAGTTTTAAATGTGTCGAAATCCAAGGGATTACCGAAAGTCTTCCACAACCTATGATATTTCTTTTTCTCATTCAGAAGTCTTCTAAGAGATCTAGAATACCAAGGAGGCCTAGAACACGAAGTACGTTGCAGTACCTTTGGAACATATCTGTCAATCAATTTATTTAATATATCATAAAAGAGTATTACACAGTCCTCCAGTGCGCGGCCTTGAAAATATTCAACCCAGTTAATTTCTGACAATTCAATATTTATTTGATAAAAATTCGCCTTATAGAAGCGATATATGTAAATGGGAGCTGGCTTCAGGGGTGGCGCGTAATCTACATTAAGTACAATATGAAGTGCCTTGTGATGAAAATCCTCAGGTGTTAAAATATCATCACTTGCTGTTACCATGCAATTTTTATTGCAAAAAATAAGATCAAGCACACGTTGATTAATATTAAAACAACCATTATATTGTTCAACACCTGTAAATGATAAAAATTCACAAACCAATTGTAGAGGATAACTGTTGCTGCTAGCTAAGGTCATTTTGTAACAATCATTTCTAGTCCAAAGTCCGTCAGAAATATTAAAATCACCTGTTATAAGAAAAATATCATTTGGATTGTCTGTTATTAATTGACTACAGATTTCAAAGAAATTTTCCAACGTATCCCTATACTGCGGCCCGTGTGGAATATAAACGCAACAAATATTTAAGAATGTTTGTCCTTGAGCGTCGGTTTGCGATATGGGTAATGATAACCATATGCATTCAGAGGATGCAGGAGAGGGGCAGGGCCAGTCTCGCGGAGTCGGCAGAAACTCACGGCGCACAGCGACCGCCACCCCCCCACCCCGCTCCGCCCCACTCGAGCCAGCCGATCTATCGCAACGATAAACAATATACCTACTATCAAAGATTTCTCTGTCAAAAAAGTGTGCATTTAACCAACTCTCGGTAATACATATAAAGTCATAATTGAACAGTGCGACCTGCGAATAAAAACTGTGTGTTTTGGTACGCAGTCCCCTTACGTTCTGATAATAACCTGTTAAGTTAACAGTTAGGCCGGCGATTAGTTTATGAATACTTGAATTAGTATTAGAGCCAGAGTGAACCATGTACTCTCTGAGTACCAGAGTATATTAAAGATAAAAGGTTGAGGTTGTTGTAGCGAGTAAAACCATGAATTTGTATTAACTTTTATATGGCTAGATAATATTCTGATGAATAATCTCAAATTGCTTATCCTTTGTCTGTGAAACTTGTTTAAATTTTGAGATTTACTGTTCCTAGATACATAAATACTGCTGTATCTATAATCATTTGTTATACATTGTCCCCTCGAGCACACTTGGGTACTGTAGTACCCAAAAACCCGTTATAGTTTTTAAATTGTATTACCATGGCATAAACTTCAAAATCGCGACCCCTCAAAAAAAAAAGCGAGGGGTTAACAGTTTCAAAAATATTTTTATCTACACACGTATCATAAACCCTCTTTACTGCGTTCAAAAACCGCACGTTACGATCAGCATTATGTTAAACTACTTGGTAAAAACTCGTTTCGTATCTGGAAAACTTCACATAATGGTCATTATGTGTAGTTTTTCTACATATAATGACATTCAAATTTCGAACGCCGACGCCCACCCGCGTGCCGTCCCTAGTTTTTGTCTGTGAAGTTGGTTCTGACATTCAAATTTCGAACGCCGACGCCCGCCTGCGTGAAGTTGGTACTAAAGAACAAGCTAAACAATTGCAGAACCACAATGCCGGTCAAACAAGCGGTTCCTGAACACATCAAAGAGAGCTTATGATATGTGTGTAGATAAACTAGTGTATGTAACTGTACATAATTAGGCATTAAAACTCTCGAGTGATATTATTATGAAACTCGCCTTCGGCTCGTTTCATAAACCCACTCTCGAGTTTTAATGCCCTCCATTATGCAGCAGTCACATAAACTACTATTAGCTAACACATTAGCTAATTGTTTTCTATAAAAATGAGTTAGATACAATGTATCCTTTGTCAAGCAAAAATAATTAAATAAATATGTTAATATCAAAAATAAAAAGTTTGTCACTATGAAAAGTCATATTGCATAAATATTTGTTAAAATTAAATTTACTATTGTTATACTTTTCCTGCGACTTTATGTATGGCAAAGTGCCTATTATACATGTTTGGACCTGAAAACTAATTATCTACCCTGAAATTAAATGTCTACAATCGTCGTTCGTCAGTCATACAGAGAGGTCGAGTACTCAAATCGCGCGAATTACTTACAACTACCCTCAATGGCACCATCGAAGCTACCAAAGTGTGATGTTTGCAAAAAGTCTATCACCAAAAGGTTACCAGGACTGGAGTGTAGTAAGTGTGGCTTATATGTGCACGCTAGGAACGAATGTTCTGGTCTAACCACCAAGCAAATCGCAGCCCTCCGCGCCGTGGACACTTTCGAGTGGTCGTGTGACGAGTGCTACCGCAATACGCCGCACAGGAAGTCATTCATCGTGCCTGACGATGACCAGGAGGAGGACGCTGTGGAAGAAAACCTGATGGATAACAGTCACATCAGACCAGCAGTTTCCGTCGACATCAAGAAGATGCTCCAAGATATTTCCAAAGAGATTGAAAAAACAATTAAGAAGGAACTAGGAGACCTTCAGCGGGCCGTGGAATTCTGCAGCGGTAAAGTGGACGAATTTGACGAGGACATGGAACAAATGAAAAATAAGGTGAAGATGCTCGAAAAGAAAAATGAAAACCTTACGAACACAAACAAACACCTAGAAACCAAAATCTACGGTCTGGAACAAAAATTCAACGAACAGGAACAAAAGAAAATCGAAAATTATATAGAGATAGCTGGAGTTCCTTACCAAGAAAATGAAAATACATTGGAGATTCCACGCAAGATTGCGGCAAAGATTAATGTTGAAGCCAGTGATATTCTATCCGCGAGAAGACTGAAGGGCAAGGGTGAAAATGCCGAGGGTATGCTGCAAGTCGAGCTGAAGAGGAGTTGCGAGACCAGCACCTGGGTGAAGGCCGGCCGTAACGCCGAGCTGGTCGTCTCCGACGTCATGCCGGACTCCAACTTCAGCAGCGATGTATCTGCCGGCAGGGTCTACATTCGTCACGCTCTCACACCGTGGAATAAAAAACTAATTTATGAAGCCAGGAACTCGCTTAAAGCTCATTTTAAGTTCGTGTGGTGCAGCAATGAAGGCAAAATTATGGTGCGTAAAAACGACAAATCCAAAATCCACGTAATCAGGTTTCAAGAAGATATTACCAAACTTCTGCCGTAATTAATTATGCATGTATGTATGTACGAACTCCTTACTATAATTAAAACTAAAATATTAGTTACTCAAATAAGATGGCTAATTTAACAGAATTATTCAACTGTACTAACCTAAACACTTTTTACTCACTTACACCTAAAACAACAAACAAATTCACGTTCATCCACATAAACATAAGATCAATGATTAAGAACTTTCCAAAACTCTTACAATGCATAAACAATACCAGTAATATACCCGACTTTATAATAGTTACAGAAGCTAATTTATCTGATAACCTATGCCAGCTATTTCACATTGACAATTACACAATGCACTCAAAATTGCGTAATAGGCGTAAAGGGGGTGGTATCATTGTTTATGTCCACAAAACACACAACTTCGAATATCTTTCATCTACCACAATTAACTGCGAAAGTCTCATAGGCAAAATCACGTTACATAATAAATACGAAGCAATACTATGTTCACTGTACAGGCCACCAGACAAAAACAAGCATAAGTTTATAGACGAACTATCACATACTTTATCCAAATACGATAAATATCCAAACTTCATTCTTATTGGGGATATAAATATAGACCTGAAATTACAAAACATAATTACAGAGCGTTATCTAAACACACTGGCGGAAAATGGTCTTGTCTGCGGTATTTCTGACTACACGCGAATAGAGGAAAAAGACGGTAAAGTATCTAAAACTTGTATAGACCACATATTCGTAAGAAATAACACAGAGGACCTTTATTCCGCGGCTCTCGGGACTGTATTGGCGGACCATCGCATGGTAGTGCTCGCAACAATCGGTGTCTCATCAACACAGGCCATTCCCAAAACACAAACAAAACTCAACTCTAAAATGTTAAATTCAGAAATCAACAAAATTAATTGGGACCAAATATATAAGCGCGAATGTCCGAATGATATTTACAACAAAATTAAGTTAGGATATACTCGTGCATATGACAAAGCAAAATATACTCAAACAATCATAACAAATAAACAAAATAACTACCCATGGCTTACTAAAAGAATAACTTCACAATGTACCTTAAGAGACAAACTTTTCATAAATTTTAAGAAAGACCCTAACAACAAGTTGCTGAATTTAGAATATAATACACAACGTAATAAGACAAATAAACTCATAGAAAAATCTAGAAACAACTACTACAAAACACAGATCAACAAAAATAAGTCAGACCCAAGAAAACTCTGGCAAATACTAAATAACATAACAGGGCGGATGGCAAGGTCAGTTGACGAAGTAATTATCAAAGCCTTTCGTGTCAGCAACATTGATGACCATGCCATATCAAATAACTTCGCCACTGAATTTGTAAAAAATGTAACGGATATAGTGCCGAACTGTAACAAACTGCTGCTAGAGAAATCAGTATACGAAAGCAAAACTGACAAGTCAATATACTACAAAAAGGCTACAAACAATAAAATTAAAAAAATATTAAACAACATTAACATACATAAATCACCAGGACACGACCGGATTCGACCTCTTGATATAAAAAACGCCGGAGACAACATGGTATTAGCAATAACTAAATTAATCAACACTAGTGTTATCACAGGTCGATATCCGAACGACTTAAAGCAAGGATTGTCAGGCCAATCTACAAGAAGGGTAAGGAGAATGATTACGCAAATTACAGACCAATAACAATTTTGCCCATCCTAGATAAAATATTCGAAAAGTATATAGCCAGTATGTTACACTGCTACTACGAGTCTAATCAAATCTTAACTGAAACCCAGTACGGATTTAGGAAACAGAAGAGCACGACGCAACTTCTCTCTAAATTCACTAATGAGATCAACTCTTACTTAGACAAGAAACAACACGTCCTACTAGTCTTTATTGACTACAGCAAGGCGTTTGACACTCTCCGACATGAACAACTCATAGAAAAACTGGACAATACTGGCATTCGTGGCCCATTACTAAACTGGTGTAGAGACTACCTACAAAATCGTGGCTACAGGGTCAGAGTAGGTAACTCACACAGCGATGAGGTTGACGTCACGATAGGAACGGCGCAGGGATCAGTGCTGGGCCCGTTACATTACCTAATATACGTCAACGATGTCATCAACGTGGTCCAGCACTGCTCCCTGTACCAATTCGCAGACGACACCTGTCTTATTTCTACAGACACCAATGTGAAGAGGGCAGCACAAAGGCTCCAAACCGACTTTACGTCCTTATGTAAATGGTCACATGACGCAGGATTAGTACTCAATGCGCAGAAAACACAAATGATGCACATAAGGTCCAGCCACAATCCCAGTGACGTGAATGCCAAGCTGATAGCTCACTGCCATAACTGTCTACACATAGGGAATAGCAACTGTAGTAAATGCATAGCGATCGATCAGGTCAGCCAGGCCACGTACCTAGGGATCACCATCGACGATAGATTCAACTGGGGCCCTCATGTAGATAAAGTATGCAACAAACTCCGTGCCCTTCTCGCCAAATTTAATATTATCAAAAATAGAATACCTTACAATGTATTAATGGATATCTATACAGCACTTGCGGAGTCAGTTATATACTACGGCATAACAAGCTATGGTCGAACCTATAAAACTAACCTTAATAAAATATTTACACTTCAACAAAGAATATTAAAAACAATTGTGCACAAAAATATCAAATCAAACTGCAAGGGCAACTACGAAATATTGTTCAAACACTGCCAAGTGTTACCAATACACAACATGGTAAAATTTGCTCTTATCGTGGAGCAATACCATCGAAAAGACCTCCCGAAACCCGTTCAACATAAAACTTGCACCAGAAAAGTTGTTAACAAAGAACTGGAAACCACCAGATTCAATAACACATATGGACAAAGAACAGATAAAGTAATCTTACCGCGGATTATAAACGAACTACCCCCCTTTTTCAGGCTTCTCGGCACCTAATGACCTCGCAGGGGCCCATCAGCTACGAGGTAGCGTAGCGATCAGATGCCAAGAAGTGTGAACGTCGGCGATTCACCGAGCTATTAATTATCGATCTAACCTGGTCTGTGCTTTGGTCCCGTCAACTTCCTGTCTCTCTGCAAGGCCCGGGTGCACCCTAGGCTCTTCTTGGTAGACAGGTTCTTCAGCCAACCAGGTATGACTGGCAGGCCAGCTTCGACGAGCACAGTGTTCCAACACAGGTTATGTTACGTGGGAAAAACCAATCGGCCACGTAAATGCGAACTTTATCTGGTTCGGGGAACCACAACACACTCAGCTATATAGACAATCCTGAGGGGAACCCGAATACATTCCAGATGGCTTGCGATTTAAATTCAATACCCTAATCAATACGCGTTACATTGCGAGGGCTTTTCGTCTGTCAGTTGTCAAAAAACTGCAAGGTTGGCAGCAACGTCAAATTCAAAAATCACCCGCCCGGACAGGCACCCACCTGTCCCTTAATCTACGGGCAGCCGAGACAACGTTGCTACCGCTCGTTTTAGAACCGAGCCTCCTACTAGAACCTCCGCAGACCGGGGGGTCCCGTCCTTGCCAGGGAACAAGTTAACAATGCGCCCCCTGCGCCAACGTAGTGGCGGTAGGTTAGCATCCTTAACCAGAACGAGGTCACCAACACTAGGGGGGCTGGTTTTGTCAGTCCACTTAAGGCGCTGTTGTAAGATATGCAGATACTCGAGCGACCAACGCTTCCAGAAATTCTGAGTAAACTGCTGCAACATCTGATACCTTGACAACCGATACAATTTCACTCCCTCGAAGGGGTGCTCGGGCAACGCGTTAAGTGGCTGTCCTATCAAGAAATGGCCTGGGGTCAGAGCCTCCAGGTCATTTGGATCCGAGCTGAGCGGACACAACGGTCGCGAATTGAGAACGGCCTCGATCTTACAAAACAATGTCGCGAGCTCCTCAAAAGTCAGCGCGGTCTGACCTACTATACGCCCCAAGTGCGTCTTAGCTGACTTAACTACGGCCTCAAAAATCCCACCCCAGTGGGGGCAAATCGGTGGGCTGAAGGTCCACTGTATACCCCGACGGGAGAGGGCCGTTCCAATATCCACTTTATTTACATTCAAAAAGTTGACTATCTCTCGTAAGTATCGTTCCGCACCGACGTAGTTAGTGCCGTTATCAGAGCGGATCAAAGTTGGAAGTCCCTTTCGAGAAACAAACCTATGCAAACAAGCAATGAAAGCCTCTGTCGAGAGATCAGCAACGAGCTCGAGATGTACCGCCTTGGTGGAGCTGTGGGGCCAGTCCGATTCTCTCTTGGCAAGCCAGGGTGGTCCCCACCACAAATGGTGTCTAACGAGTTCAGGAGCCCGACATCCCCTGGATGCACAATCAGACGGGTTCAATTCTCCTGGTACACGTCTCCAGGTCAGTGGGACCTCAGACGACACAATCTGGGAGACACGGTTCGCAACAAAAACCTCTAAGTTATGGACCGAAGCCTTCAGCCAGCACAAAACAATCTGGCTGTCCGTCCACGCGTACACCGTAGCCTCCAAAACCACTGACCCACGCAACACTGTTAGAGTGTGATTCAAAAGTTTGGTCAAAAGAGCAGCCCCGGACAGTTCCAGTTTTGGAATCGTCATCCTTGTCCGAATAGGCGCTACCTTGCTTTTTGCCAAAACCAAACGCACGTCGACCTCCCCGGTGGAGGTGACGGTTCGCAAATAAACCGCTGCCGCAAACCCTCGTTCAGAGGCATCACAAAACCCGTGAAGGGTTGCCCTGTAATCCCCAGCAGGGACCAATTTCCTCGGCAGCGATACATTATTTATATTGAGGCCCAACCATTTTGCTAAATCATTCGATACAATGCAGCCCTGAGCTCCAGAATCTAATAGGGCGCGAACGTATGTTGGGTTGCCCGCCAAATCCCAAACAAGCACAGAGGCGATCGGTAACACCACCGTCTCCGGTTGGGGGGCAACAAATTGTTGGGCCGCAAATTCCTAGCGAGGGCCCCCGGGGCCCCACTGTGCCTGTAACCGATCAGGTAGGCAGCTATACGCCAGAGGGTCCCATTGTACAAATGGCCCACGCGCCGGTTCCATTGCCACCCTACGACGCCCCCCGAAGGGGGGTGGGCGTGAATTCAACCGTGGCCGCTCCATGAGCGGGGGGGACATCACATGCGACCGACGAGGACGAGGCGACGAGCGGGGCGACAACTGAGGCGGCGTCCGAACCGCACCCGCATAGCTCGAAGGTGTCCCATGCCACCCGCCCGTTACGGCCTGCTCAACATACCCAATGTCCCGCTGAGTCGGATGCTGAGTCGCAACCGAAAACTCAGGGCCCCCCATGTGATGACCCTGAGTGCGGCCCTGCACCCCTGGGTGGCTGCGTGCTTGTGGCCCCATTGCCCGCTGAGTCGGATGCTGAGTCGCAACCGAAAACTCAGGGCCCCCCATGTGATGACCCTGAGTGCGGCCCTGCACCCTAGTACCGCCCTGTGGACGTGGGGACGTTGGCCCCTGAGTTGCGCTCCGAGTCGCAAACGAATTCTCAGGGCCCCATGCCGTGTCACCCTGGATACGGCCCTGTGGAGGCTGTTGGCCGGACCGGTTCATGCACAACAGATTGTTGTGGGCCCCACCACAATATCCGCACATTTTTGTGCGCGTGCAGTCCCTAGCCATGTGTGGCCCGAGGCACAGGAAACACCAGCTCCGCTGCTTGGCCATCCGGCGCCGTCCCTCAACCCTAAGTTCCCCGAACTTATTGCAATTGGCCACAGCATGGCCAATCTGCCTACAACATGGGCAGGTCTCACTATGTGGGGTCAATGCACTCACAGTCCCATACGACTGCCGGTTGGTGCGGTCCTTCCTCGTCGGAGGGCCCCTACTCACAGCGCTCCCGGCAGCTCTCTGTGGCTCCGAAGGATGGGTGACCGTCAACCCCAAATTCTCTGCCCGTCGAGCCTCCTCTTCCAAGAATCCGACCAAGTCGGAAAAGGCGGGCAGGTCCTCGGCCGACCTCCCGTGAGACTGTTCGAAACGAGTCTGCACGTCAGCGGGTAGGCGGGAAAGTACAATGTACAGCAGTAGGTACGACCATTCACCAACCGGAAGTCCAAGATTCTCTAGAGCCTTGGTGACGGACAACAACGGGTTCAAAACCTCCGTCTGTATGGCCCCGACCTTGTTCACAACCGGGATACTAAACAAACGGTTCAGTTGGGCATCGGCCAACCTCCGTTTGTTATGGTAACGTCTGACCAACAATTGTCTGGCCGTTTCATAGTTACCCTCCGTAACTGTCAAATGAGCGACCAGCTCCCTAGGCTCACCCCTCAATGCTGCCACCAGCTGAGCCATCTTGACAGACTTGGTAATGTCCGATCGCATGTGCACCAAACTGTCGAACAGATTGATGAAGCTCATCCATTCACCGGACACTCCGTCAAAAGTAGGCATGGTTATGGCAGGTAACCTGGACCCCGAACCCTGAAGCGGCAGAGGTGCTTCAATGTCACCACCATGGCTGGACTCGCGCTGTCTACGTATGTCCGCAGCCTTCTGCGTGATAGCAGCTGCCATCTCCATACATTGGTCGACTTCCCCTAGCAACCGTGACAGCCTGTCAGGTGCGCAACCATCAACTGATTCCGCCTGCGCGGACAATTCGAGCACCCTGTTGTAACGTTCCTTAACGTCCATAGACCGCTCCAATACCACATCATGCCTATCTAAACGGTCTATCAAACCGTGTGCGGAGGAAAACCATCTGAGTTCCTTAGAACCACCCTTCTGGATTTCAGATAACGACATGATCGGAACGATACTTACTCACAATTTGCAGTAACTCAATTTTATTGGACCCTCCAGTCTATAACCCAAACGAGGGAACCCTAAACCACAACTTAAACAATGCTGTTTTCCTTAAACAATAGGAACCGAGTTTTATATCTATATAAATTCTGTAAGTACAATTTAGTTTCCCTTTATCATTATAACACACACAGATAGTCAATATTAGTTCAAGTTATAAATTGCTATAAACTGAAAACAATGTAATAGCCTGCTATCAATAGATGTAACTACCTATGTTAACCAAACATTCATTAGCATTACTAGACCACTAATAGATTGACTAACTGGTACTTCAATGCAAATTTCAATTCACCTACAATGTACCTAAGTTGAGTACCTACTATTCTGAGTCACATCTCAGTACAACTGGTCATTTAGGGAAAACTGTAATATCTGTCTGTCTACTACCAGCAATAGACTTATAGCTTACAATACTACCAATCTATAATAATAATAATAAAAATATTTATTCATCAAAAAACTTGTACAGTAAAAAGTTACAATTAAAGGTACTTAGCTAAATAGATTGATACAAAGATAATGTGAACATCTGAGCCTGAGCTAGGTCTAAACCTGTATTTCAGGCTACAGCGCTCTTCCCTTAAAATATGTAAAGCTAGTTTATGGTACACAGAAAGAAACCAACAACAAAAATAGTAACATTTAAAATTAAAAACATGTTGTACCTAAATTAGTAGTTATACTTATACAATTAACATGAAAAAATAATAATAATATGTGGATACAGGAACAACACCAAGTTAGCTAATAACCGCCTATACCTCTGTAGGTACTATCAATTTGGGATTTGGGACTATCAATCTGTATTGATAGTCCCAAATCGTGGGTTCCTGGAGCCCTTGACGGCTGCAAATCTCAGGAAACCACGCTCTTGCTACCAAAATTGTTCAGGCTTCTCGGCACCTAATGACCTCGCAGGGGCCCATCAGCTACGAGGTAGCGTAGCGATCAGATGCCAAGAAGTATGAACGTCGGCGATTCACCGAGCTATTAATTATCGATCTAACCTGGTCTGTGCTTCGGTCCCGTCAACTTCCTGTCTCTCTGCAAGGCCCGGGTGCACCCTAGGCTCTTCTTGGTAGACAGGTTCTTCAGCCAACCAGGTATGACTGGCAGGCCAGCTTCGACGAGCACAGTGTTCCAACACAGGTTATGTTACGTGGGAAAAACCAATCGGCCACGTAAATGCGAACTTTATCTGGTTCGGGGAACCACAACACACTCAGCTATATAGACAATCCTGAGGGGAACCCGAATACATTCCAGATGGCTTGCGATTTAAATTCAATACCCTAATCAATACGCGTTACATTGCGAGGGCTTTTCGTCTGTCAGTTGTCAAAAAACTGCAAGGTTGGCAGCAACGTCAAATTCAAAATGGCCGTTCCGAAACCATCGATCGAATATCGATTTGGAATCGAACACCCCTGCTTAAAAGAAAAGATAACAGTCACAAACCTCAAACATAAAATCAAAAACCACTATCTACAACAAAACTAACCACACACACATAGTCAAAATAAATAAATGAACCCAATTTTTTACACGTTTCAAACATCAGCAGCATCACATAATCACATTGGAAGGACCCACATAACAAGTTGCTAGTAGGCCGAGGTGGGAGCGAGACGACTGCAGCCTTCAAGCCAGCCAGCCACCGTATATTGCGCGAGACACAAATTCTATTACTTTCCCGTACTTACGTACATGCTCACTCGCGGCCTTACCCGCATGAAGAAGTGGCCAGAGATGCTATACAATGCGAAATACTTACCACCTGCTACCTGATTGTGCATTATGTTGCTGCACCTGCGCTTCACTTATAATGAGCATTTATTAGTTGAGCCCAAATCAAATAAAGCGAACGTCTACCTACCTAGAATAATAAATTTGCAGTGTTAGGTTAGTTATGTGTAGTAGTAGTGTAATTTATCTATGTAAACTGACAACTACGAATGTTCTGTGCTCAGACAAACCTCAGTGGTTTATGAGTACTATTTAAGATATCATATATGTTACTTAAGATACAAAGAATAAAAAAAAAAAAAAAAAACTTACTTGGCAATGTGTAGTTTAATGTATGTATAAATATCCCACAATTATTATACATTGCATTAAATAATGCAAAAAGACAAAATAAAAAATCCGCATGCTAAACATTATTTTTTGTCTAGGGCTTAGTAAAAAGTCACCATTTCTAGCGACAAGTCACTAAATTGGCAACACGATAAGTTAGCCGCGACGCCCCGCGAGTGTAAACCCCTTTCCCCGTAGGCACATATGCTGGCTCGTGACGTGGGTGGGAATCCATTGTAATTGCGTAGTAGGGCCCGTTTGGAAACACGCACAAGGTACACATAACAGGACACTGCGGTTGTGGCTCTGCCTACCATGCGAGAGGTCCCGGGTTCGATCCCCGGCTGGGGATAAAGAAGAAAAAACCCCGAGTCTAGGATGATATTGTGTGTGATGTCGTTGTTTCTGGTTCCCTAGACACAGGGTATCCTATTGTGAGGTCAGAGGCAATGTATGTGCCTGTAAACAAATATATATATCGGAAAATGGAGTGAAAACGGAGTATTGAAAAAATGGCTTTAAGTAAGCACATTCGTGCCTCTGCCACCCTGTATAGAAAAAGTGTGATTGACGCTATTTTATGTTGTTGTTAGTATTGACGATTGCGTCTAGTTTCCTTGGTATTGCAGTTTTTTTTTCAACCCCGCAAACCGGATCCCGTATAAAGAGGTGCGGATCCCGCATTTGCGGGAACCCGCGTTTGCGGGATTGGATTTCCTACTTCCAACATCCCCGCGGTCCCGAATGCTTGAAATGATGATATTTATAAAAACATTCATACAACTTCGCATGCAACACAAACTCACCTTGAACCGCCTCGCCAGAAACTTGTTCTTGATCTCCAGAAAGTTGCCCTTGCCCACGTCCATCTTGAAGGGCTCGTTGATGATCGCGAACCGCAGATCGTTCTGGATGTCTTGCCAGCGGCCGTAGCCGTGCGTCACGATGCCGGCCAGCAGCCAGTAGTCGTGCCGCCGGTGCCAGATCTCGTACTCGCGGCCCGGCGCAGCGGCGCGCTCCTCGTTCAGCCAGAGCGTGTGCAGCTCGGTGAAGCCACCGTCCGCGATGTTGAACATGAACTTGCGGCGTTCCACCTGTAAGTGGAGCGTCGGTAATTGTCATCGAAAATCGTGAGGAATTCACCTTTTTCTAAGGTTTACTGTCCACGCCGGCGTAGCTTCATAGATGTGTATTCGTCATTATACGCGTACACCTCGCTCGCAGCTTACATACAAAACTGAGACATACATGACACTCAGCGGACGCACGTGTTTATTATACGCGTGGAACGCACCGCACTTGGCTGCACAAGCTGCAAGGCGTATTTTGAAGCTACGCCGCTGTGGACAGTAGGCCTAAGTTAAATATAAATATATGTGACGCTGCCCCTTTTCCTATTAGAGTACCAACATCATCATCAAATAAGTCGTATTATAAGAATATATTTGAAGCTGCTGCCTTTCTAAGAGCCACATTTATAACGGTGTTAGACTGATGTTCATTTTCATTTCACCAGTAATTGCATAACCGTTGCCAAGCAAAAACATCAAATCTATTATACTATATATAAATTTACATTACCTTGAGATCTTCCTCCTCCTTAACGAGCACCACGTCGTCGTCGTCTTCGTCCTTCTTGACGGCTTCCTTCTTGTTCGCGCCGTCCGACTCCGGCTTTTCCGACTTGTCCGCCGCCTCCGGCTTGTCGGGGTCCTCCTTGACTTCGGCGTCGACTTTGACCTCCTCCGGTTTCTTCGGTTCGTCGGGTTCCTCGGTCTTGTCCTTCGGGTCCTTATCTGTAGGCGGCTCCTCGTCCACGGACATGCGTCGCTCGGGCTCGTCCTCCTTCGTGGGCTCCTCTTTGACCTTCATCTTATCGTCGGCGGGCTCGTCCTCGTCCTTCTCCTTTTCCATGTCGGCGTCGGCGCTCTTCTCGGACTCCTTCTCGTCCTTGGCGTCGGATACGTCCATCGGCTCGTCCTTCTTGTCTTCCTCCTTGATGTCCTTGTCGACCTCCTTGGTCTCCTCCTTGGTGTCGTCGCTCGCGGCGGCGGGCGCGGCAGGCGTGGCGGCCGGTGTGACGGCAGGCGTGGCGGAGGACACGGGAGGGGCAGGCGAGGCGGCAGCCGAGGTGACCGGCGTGGCGGTGGAGGGCGCGGGGCTGGCTGCGGCGCTGTCCCCGGCGGAGCCGGAGGCGGCAGCGGCGGCGGCAGAGTTGGCAGCGGCGTTCTTGGCCGGCTCGACGGGCTTGCGGATGAGCTCGGGCATGCTGTAGTAGCCGTTGATGTGCTCGAACTCCTGCACCTTCTTGCGGATGAGGCTCATGACGCCGATACGCGTGAGCACGTGCTGGCGGGACAGCCCCTCGCGCGGCACGCCGTCGGCGAAGGTCTCGGCGTTGTCTGCGCCGGGCTCGCACAGGTGGCGCATGAACAGAGACACGTACGCCTTAAAGTTGCGCTCGGACTTGCCGCGCAAGTCGCGAACGAGCCACTGAGAGTTGAAGGCGTCCTGCGGCGGCATGCCGTAGCGCATGATCGCGTTGAGGAAGGACTTGCGCTGGCGAGCGTTGAAGCCCAGCACCTCCATGTTTCCGCCGACGCGCGCCAGTAGCGGTGGCAGCGGCCGGTCGCGCTCCTCGCGCCGCTCGAGCCTGCGCTTGCTGCGGCGGCTGAGCAGGTCGCCATTGTCGTTCTTCTCATCGAAGTCGTCGTCCTCCTTGTCGTCCTCGCTGGCCTGCGAGAAGTCGGTGTTATAGTCGGAGCCGTTCTCCTGCCACGTGGTGTCCTCGCGCGTGGAGTCCGTCTGCGCGACGCTGCCATCGTTATAGTTGACCTGCTTGCGCACGCGCTTGCCCTTGCCGAGCGTGCGCGACTGGTCCTCCTGGTGCTGCTCGTAGTGGTGGCGCAGCAGCTTGATCCAGTAGGCGGGGTCAGTGTTCTCCGCCTCCTGCTTGATGATCTCCGTGTCCACCTCCTCCTCGCCATCTCCCTCCTTGGTCGCGTAGCTGGCGACCTTGAAAGAGCTCAGGTACTCGTTGGCCCAGGACTCCTTGGACTCGATGCCCTCCTTGGAGCGGTCGAGCAGATCGAACACGGCCTTGTCGTCGTAGTGGATGGCCTCCTCCTTGCCGTCGTCCTCCTTGAAGAGCTCCTCGGTGCCGAATCGCAGGATGTCGTCGAGCTCCTGCTTGGTGAAGTTGGCGCCCTTGCCGCCCATGCCGGGCCGCACCACCAGATGCGTGAGCATCATCTTGCGCTTGGCCACCTGCGTGACGCGCTCCTCGACGCTGTTACGCGTCACGAAGCGGTAGATCATGACCTTGTTGGCCTGGCCGATGCGGTGCGCGCGCGAGAAGGCCTGGATGTCGTTGTGCGGATTCCAGTCAGAGTCGTAGATGATGACGGTGTCGGCAGTGGCGAGGTTGATACCGAGCCCGCCGGCGCGCGTGGACAGCAGGAACACGAACTGCTGCGCGCCGGGTGCGTTGAAGCGGTCGATGGCCTCCTGCCGCGTGGTACCGGTGATGCCGCCGTCGATGCGCTCGTACTTGTAGCCCTCTCCCTCGAGGTAGTCCTCGAGGATGTCCAGCATCTTCGTCATCTGCGAGAAAATGAGCACGCGGTGGCCCTGCTCCTTCAGCAGCTTGAGCATCTTGGAGAGCAGCACCAGCTTGCCGGAGGCGCGGATGAGGCCCTGCGTGTCGTAGTTTCCATGCGGGCCGAGCGGCGCCTCCTCGGCCGCCACCGGGAACAGGTAGGGGTGGTTGCAGCACTTCTTCAGGTCCATCATCACGTTGAGCAGCGAGACGGTCTGGCCGCCGCTGCGCGGGTTCAGTGCTTCGAAGTTGCGCGTGAGGATGTACTTGTAGTACTTCTTCTGTATGGGCGAGAGCTCGACGCGCACGATGAACTCTGACTTAGTGGGCATGTTCTTGAGCACGTCGGCCTTGAGGCGGCGCAGCATGTGCGGCCCGAGCATCTCGTGCAGCCGCTTCACCTGCTCCTCCTTGCTGACGTCGGCGAACTCGTTCTGGAAGCTGGACAGGTCGTTGAACTTGTCCTTGTTGAGGAAGTTGAGCAGGTGAAACAGCTCCTCGAGGTTGTTCTGCAGCGGCGTGCCGGTGAGCAGCAGCTTGTACCTGATAGTGTAACTCGCGAGCAGCCGGAAGAACTTGGACTGGTTGCTCTTGAGGCGATGCGCCTCGTCGACCACGAGGCACGCCCACTCGATGGAGCCGAGGCAGGCCGCGTCGATGGACACCAGCTCGTACGAGGTCAGCAGCACGTTGAACTTGATCTGCGCCTTGATCTTGGAGGGCCGGCCGCCGCGCGTGGCACCGCCGCCGCCGTCGTCGCACGTCAGCTCGTGCTCCCGGATGACGGCGCGCGAGTCCTTGTCGCCCACGTACGTGATGCAGTACAGGTCGGGTGCCCATAGCTCGAACTCGCGCTCCCAGTTGATGATGGTGGACAGCGGCACGGACACGAGGAAAGGTCCCTTGCAGTGGCCCTCCTTGAAGAGCGAGTTGAGGAACGTGACCGTCTGGATGGTCTTCCCAAGCCCCATCTCGTCGGCCAGTATGGTGTCGATGCCGTTCCCCCAGGAGTAGCGCAGCCAGTTGAGTCCCTCGAGCTGGTAGGGGTGCAGCTGCATGCCCGTCTCGTAGATGTAGGGCGGCTGGTCCTCGTACTTCTTGTTGAGGTTGGTGAGCGGCCGGTCAGGCGGCGGCACATACTTGCGCGCGCGGTTCAGCCCGCTGCTGTCTTCGTCCTCGGTGGTGTCTCGGTGCTTGCTCTTGCGGCCCGCCTTCTTGCCCTTGCTGCCCTTACTCGACTTGCCCTCCGACACGTAGGCGCGCAGGTCCTGCGAGAGTGCAACCATACAGCTTTACTGCCAATAACAAACAACATACTTTGAGTTATCTGAATATTTTGTGGTAATATCATTTTGCTAAACATCCGCCAATATACCTGGTAGTACTCTACGGCGGGCTTCATGCCGAGTATGTCGTCGTTCTCGGACTCCCAGGTGGCCTGGTCGTAGGAGAGCTCGCGCCACTTCACCAGGTAGTAAGTGGTCCCGTCGCGCGACGTGCGGTGGTTGATGACGCGGTGCACGATCAGCCACTCCGGCTTCACGCCGTATCTGCAGAGGTCGGCGCAAATTGTTTCGTGAAAACAACTCATTACTGATAGATGGCAACACTGCTTGCCAACTTTGGATATGCGCCTTTACTCATTACGACTCATTAGCACAAGGACGATGCGCTTTTTTTTGACGTATCGTTTTTTTCACGATATATGTGTTCTTTTTTGTCTGTTTATCACGAAACGACTATTCGGATATTTTGATGAATCGTGAGAAAACAGATCCCGGATGCAATGTGAACGTCCATCCGTCATGACGTATCGTCTTCTTTGACGAATCGTCAGAGTCGTGTGTGAATGAGCTCTTATTTTACATATCAAAACATCAACAACACTTCCGGTCCTTCGAGCCGGAGATGCACTTTGCACAGGTTGACTGGACACGATAGAGCGTCGCGCTGCAGACACGGACAGGTAGTGAACTACATATAGTATGCGCCACCGACCTGTAGAACTGCTCCTCGAGTTTCTTCTCCAGGTTGTCGTGCTCGGCGGTCTGCTTGTCCTTGAGCCGCTTGTACCGGCCGTCGCGCTCGTCCAGCGCCTCCTCCAGCTTGGGCGGCTCCTCGCTGTCGTACTTGCGCATGTAGTAGCGGTACATGAGCGGGTGGAACACGTCCAGCTGTGGATTCATTCACACGAGGATAAGTGAGGTGATTGTGAGGTTTGTTGACTGCTCAAAGCTACTATAAGGCTAATTTATACTCTGATTAGAGTGTGCTTTACCATTTTAGCAATTTAAAGACCATCTAAAATCAACTTAGTCTAAAAAGGGACATTACAATGTCCAAGATTACATTTATGTCATTTATGACAAGACTGTATGGGGTTAATCTAAGACAACACAGAACTCGCTTAATAATGTTGTAATTATTTATTCCTGCATATTATTTTTTATATTTATACTAGTTAAAAACCATATTTAATAGAGATTTAAAAATCAAATTGTGGGTGTTTTTTTCACCCTGCTTCTCACACAATGGTCAAATATAGAGAAGAGGCAAAAATTAGGTTTCCTAAGTAGGTATATGTAAATTTTCACAGTAATAAAGAATTTTTGACTTTTCACTTTATGATTAGGACAAAATACGTGTAGACCGCAATTGAAAATTGCGAGTGATTAGTAGTCAGCCTAGTAAAGTGAATAGAAGCGTGTTCTTTTTGTGAGCAGCCACTTCTCGCGCACCTTCCCTTCCATTTCACTCGCAGCGTGTCTGTTACTACACACGCTTGGACATTCTTGTTTAGTTTAGTTAGTTTAGCAGCTAAACAGCATCGGACTACTTGCACTAGATATTTGTACGAACGAAATCACGAAATGAGGTATTAACGAACTTTTACTTCTGACGGTACAGTTTTGGAAACGCCGCGTATAGGGCGTTTATTTTGTTTGGGCAGAAAAACTGACATGGACAAATTCATAAATGTACTTTTTTTCAAAACAGACTCTCACTTTGTCCGTGAAGTGACGTGATCCTGTGATTTGTCCAAATGAGCAGGCCGAGCCTAAAAAACACGACAATCCTTTGGGAATAGGCAAGGAGGCTAAGTGAAGTTACCTGCAGCTCTGAGATCCAGCAGCAGTGCCAGTAGGAGCGCTCGTGCCACTTGATGAAGAACTCCCGGCTGCGCGGCGCCTTCGACTTGGGGGGCGCCTCCTTCCACCGCCACGTCAGAATCTTGTGCACCTTGCCATCCAGTGGCGGACACTGAGGGGGAAACAAAGGTCAACACTAACACAGATGTCGGAAACTACTTGCCTATGCTAAGTCCATGATAGTGCTGACGTGAAACAACAGATATTTTAGTATAATGACCAAAAACAGTGCAACTTTTTCCAAAACAGATGACAGGTGAGGAGGCATCCTATAAATCTGCGCGTTTGATATGGCGCTCACTGATTGATACCATCGATATTTATGTTTGGTACGGCTATATTCATCATCATCCGCTCGTACTGTTGTTACTCCATTCAGCAGGGGTATAGGGCTTTCACTAGGTACATATTTTCATTTGTTCCCATCTTGATCCATCTGCTCTATATAGCTCCACCTAATCTGAGCACTCAATGGCAGCCTCTTTCTCCATTGAACGGCTACATTACCTACTCATATTATATTTCTTCGAAAAGAACACCTGTTGACATACTTATAATTCTAAGTAAAGATCATCCTGTCCGCGTGGAGTTCCTTAGAAAGTCCTGGATGCCCCACGCCCCAGAAAAGGATTTGCGAGATCCGGAGGCGTTTTCTTTGACAGAGCAACATGTATCATATGAACATATCGTAATGAACTCACACTGCATCGCGGGCACCTCCAGTCCCCGTCCGGCACTTCCTCGAGCGGCGGGTTCAGGCAGAAGCGATGGTAGGCGGAGGGGCATTGGTCACAGCAGAGTAACTCGCCGCCGTCCTTGCACACCCTGTGATAATACACGGTGTTAAGTTAGCACGAGTAAGCTGATTATTTCGTTCTGAAACATTTAAACTCGGAAAGATATCCTGGTTCAAGAATGGAGGAGATTTCAGACGAGATTTAACACGTTGAAATACGTCTACGAAAGTGGTAAAAATGAGCCAGCGGGGAGGAGTATGGCTTAACTACTCAAAAACCGAGGCTAGTTGGGACGGATCGCGATTTTGAACCCTATGTCCTGGTAATAAAATTTAAAACCTATAACGGAAAAGTCGCGTTAGCTAACGCCGGTGGTAACTGAGGGGTTAACCTTACTCGTATTTGGGTGATGGCCCGTGCCCTTTGGTGGGGACATAACTTATGTCCCCACCGAAGGGCACGGGCCTTATGAATAAATAAATATAGCCCACTTATGCCATAAGTGGGCTATATTTATTTATTCATTTAGTACCGAATAAAAATAACTCAGTGGCAACAATTAGAATGACATTTACCGCACCCATTTTCCGACCATTACCATCTCCCTTCTACAGTTTCCCTGCCATGCTGCTACACTGACTGACCTGCAGAATTCCTGGTGCTCGTCGTCTTCGTCCTGTTCCTGGTTGCCCTCGGCCTCACAGTGCGGACAGGACCAGCGGCCCTCGGGTGTCTCCTCGAGTTCGGGCTCCAGGCACACAAGGTGGTAGGCGCGCGGGCACGTGTCGCACAGGATGATCTCGCCGCCTTGTTGGCACACCTATCGAATAGTAGGCCCAGTCCAATAATGTGATATATATTTCTAAGACCGTGTTGGTGTCCTACGGACAGTGAGTGCTTTAGCTATAGCTCGCTGAACTTGGCACACCTGAGGGGAGTAGCACAGTCGAAGGTTAAAGCCAGAACGTACCATCCACAATCTGCACATTTTCTAGCTGAATCCGCGAACTTTGTACCGCCTAACAGTGATGAGTGTTAGACGGTACGAAGTTCGCGGGTTTAGGGTTGTCTCCCTTTGACAAACAAATAGACTGATTTACTTACCAACTACGAACATCTATAATATTCCTACCTACCTACTCACATTATGGGCAAAATTTTTTTTTACCTATTTAACAATGTCTCATTTAAAACTTAAGGTTTTTGTTCTTATTTAGGCATCCAAATGCAGATTTAGATGCCTAAATAAGAACGTTGTTAAATAATATGTTGTGCTTGTGAAATCAGTCTGTAGTTTACATCTCCTTCTGATCTCCCTAAGATTCCTGCGCATCACAGGGCGCATAGTTTTCTAGACTTCTTGTAGAAAATGAACACAAAGCAACAAGCAAGTACCAAAAGTGTCCATATCTATGTCTCTCACTCACCTCACAATAGTCCTGGTGTTCCTGCTCGCCGTCAGCGCCGTCCGGGAACTTGCTAGTTGTCTTCAACTTCTTCTTTTTTTTCGTCTTATTGCCGATCTTAGTCTTGGCTTTCTTCTTCGGCTGGTGGGAATGTCAATGCAGAGATGTCAGTGGTTTGTGGACGGGAATCCAGGGACTTGAAGGTATTTTTTACAAGGTAAAAGGCTTTATATTATGACTTGATTCAGAGATTAAATTGATCCTTCTTCAAAAGACCTAAGGTATTCTTAACACCAAAATAATCTAATCAGCGGCTCAGTCGGTTTCGTCGTTAGCCCGACCCCTCCATCATGCCGCATGCCGCCTTGAATTGCTGAATCTTATTCGATCGTAATGATGTATTGTCAGGAGCGTATTTCTCGCGATGCTGCCGCTATCGGGCGCTGCTGTATGCCTCATGATGTTTGTTGCTGATGTGTCACCTGATCTGCGTCGGCCTCCTTGGCAGGCGCGTCATCGTCGGCGGCAGTGGCGGCGGCAGCGGCGGCGGGCTTGGGCTCCTCGGCCTCGGCCAGCATCTGCTCGAACTCGGCGTCCGAGTCGGAGTTCGCGCCCGCGCTGCCCTCTTGCTCCTCTTCCTGGACACATTCAACTCACAAGTTAAAAGCATCAAAACAAAAATGACCTCGATATAGTAATGAAATATTCACTTGTTGAATCAAATCAAGTCAAAAAAACTACATCGAAAATGACTAAATAGTTTATGTGAAGCCCTCAAGCGAGAACCATCCTGGCTGCTACGACGCCCTCTGGTGGTCTACAACCGCAAAACCTATGTAACAACCTAATCTGCAAAAAACCGCATCAAAATCAGTACAGCACTTTCCAGCACCCATGATAACGGGGACACACACAACCACTTCTAACCCCAAACGCATCGCCTGAGTACCGGTCCGTCTGTCGTGGATAAAAAGGTATAGAGAAGGGATGTAATGTGGTAAGAGGACATAAGGTATGATAATAGAGTGTATTCAAGGGTCACGTGAATAAATAACGAAACCATCACACGTCCGATTGTCACGATCTCCTGCGTCCTTATTATTTATAATTATATATGAAGACGACCTCAACTTGCCTTATACAGATACTCCTGAATTGCTTCTTTACCAGAACGGAATTAAGTTTTGAAAAATTGGGGTCATAAAATCATAAACTGGTTTTACTGGTAGACATACTGGGCCTTACCACAAAAAAATAAACTACTGTTCAACACTTGTTTAAAAACAGAAATGTTTAGGATTTGACGTTTGTTTTGAGGTTAAACTCTGTTCAATATTTTTTGTGGTAACACGGACTAACTCTTATATTTGTAGAGATAAACTTCGATATCATGGCACGCCCCTCCACATGTCGCCGCTGGCGAGACAGCGAACGTACCTACGACGCGAGTGAGCGTGAAAGCGTACTTATGGGGCGTGCCATGTTATCGTAGTTCACTCTAACAAAATTAATATGTCGCAGCCGTTTCGTTTAATCAGACTTTCAATCAACAGCCCTGGCCGTTCATTAAGAGGCAATTTTTAATCATCAAAATAAATCATCATTTGATTTGATTTGATGGCGCCACAACTGAGTGGTTAGCAGAATTACGAATTTAGTGCGAAGTTATAATAGTAACTACACTTAGGTTAGGCTTGACCTTTGTTCCCATAGTTAACGGCCCAGGCTGTTGATCGAGTGCCTAATTTATCCAAATGGCGGCGACAAATATACCTCCACCATAAACCAATATCCCATAATACAGTCGATCTCAACAAGACCTAGCCGACAACTTACAGTGACACTTACGCTACTCGTGCGCTTGCGTTTGGCGAACTTGATCTTGAGCGTGGGCACCTTGGGCTTGCGGCCGGGCTTGCCGCGCGCAGCGGCAGCGGCGTGCCGCGCCTTGCGTCCTCGCTTCCGTGGCGCCGGCGCGCCCGGGTCGCTCGCCTCCTCCTCCTCCTCTTCCGCGTCGTCGTCGGGGACTTCCTCCACTTGCTGCTGGAAGGTGTAAGAGGCCTAATGGTGATAGTGGTGCGATGGACGACAATTACGCTCACATTTCACCATTTTAGGCAACAATGCAGTAAAGAGATTTGTTGTAGTAGTGAACCGTGTACTTACTGTTTATAAAACATAACAAATTCGAAGGTGAAATTAATATTATCAGAATTAGAAATTATAGTTATTGAAAATATCTCATGGCATATTTTGACATTCACACTGAATTTATAAACAAATCTATAAAGAAATACCAATGGCAGTGTCCCCAGTACCTTACGGCGGGCGGCCAGGCCTATCATCTCAGGTTCAGTTTTGCTCTGAACGAGCTGTGGCCTCCCTTTCTCGCATAAGGTAATATCGGTTGAGAGAGAGAGAGAGGAGACTGCTCGCTCTTCCAAATGAAACTTAACGCTTACCAATGTTGATTTGAGTTAGCCAATAAGGGGGCTGGGATCAAACGTACATTCACCTGCTACATATACTAACTAAACTAATAACATTCCAACTCCAACGGGATATTACTCCGACAAGACACTAATTCGCCATTAAACATTCTTTCTTTTTGTAATGAAACATGTCAACATAACACCAGTGCCAGATCACAATTTAACAGTTTGACATGGATAGATTGTCGGAGTAGCCAAGTAATGTGTTGTTGGAGTAGTGTTGTTACACCAAAATCGGGGCTGTTATATCTCCCATAGTGTTTGTTGTACCTTGGCCTCTTTGGGCGGGCGGCCGGGCCTGCCCCGCGACGTGTACTCGGAGGCCGTAGAAGTGTTGGTGTTCTCCTCAGAGCCGGGCTGCTGGGAACCGCCGAGATGCGGGTTAGTCTCGCAGAACAGCCGCCACTTGGCTGCCACCAGCATCATGAGCTTCGAGACTGGCAACTGGGGTGTGGAATGGTGTTAGTTACGCTGCCATTTGGATAGATTCGGCACTATCAAAAACCCAACCCGATAACTAAGAGGCGGCGTCGTCGCCATCTTGCAAAAACTATTTGGGCCGGTTCTCCTTTTCTCTAAACCAAAAGGCTGACTTTTAGTAAGGCTGGTTGTTAAATGTTTTCGACGATGATTTATTTTAATCAAAAGACTAGCCATTTGCCTAAATGTCGGGCCTTAATGAACGGCCTGTGCTATTAATTAAGTGCCGCAGATTTTGGCCCATTAGTGTTAACTCAATTCCAACTTGAAAGCAAGGGCCTAATCCTGAACAAAACATTTCCAGAAACACTCTGAAAAGTTTCGTTCATCTAAAAACAAGAGTCTCGTCTCACCTTAGGGTTCTCCTTCACCAGCAGTGGTCGGACATGCTGCTGGAATAACTTGTAAGACGTAAGGTTCTCCAGGTCAGCGTCAGTATACTCGATGTCAACATCGCTGAGGCTGAATGAGGAGCAGACCTCTTCAACAGTTGGCATGCCGGCTGTGGAGGAAAGTAAGTGAATATTAAGACACACTAGTTAGTTTAATAAAACCACCCAAGTTCGACAGGGTTTCTTCCGCACATATCCCTTTTTTAATGATGGAAGTGAAACAATCGGTTTTAGTTTTTTTTCTTTACTTATGCTTACCTTACTACCTGCCAAATTTTATAATTTTAGGACAATGGGAAGTACTCTATAGGTTTGGATTCCCTTGCGAATATCAAGCAAATTCATCAAAATTGTGACGTAAAAACGGTAACAATTGGTTGACCTATGTGTTTGACTTTTTTACAACTTCAAGGGACCTGAGACAGTAGAAATTGATACTAATTTCGACTTGATACCATTCACGCATTGCTGAGAAAAAGGGCCATGTATGAAAATGGCGAGGATGTAGCATAGAGCGCCGTTGAGGAGTCTACAGTCTAGGCTATGCTTCTAGCAAGGATAACTGCACTTTACTTTACTGTAATTCATACAATATATTAATATAAGAACACACCGTTTCTTTTGCTCGTAAGCCTAAATGCGCGACCCTTCGCCTACTAGGTCACCCTATGTTCATTAAGTTTGCCAGCATCTAAATCCTCGTTAGAATGGATCTGTTGCTGGCACACCAATCTCACCAGAGCCGGAATCCGAGGGTGTGGCAGTGGGCGTGCCATGCTTGCTGCCGCGCGCCTTGCGCGACTTCTTGCCCGACGACATCGCGCTCAGCGCGTAGTCACTGTCGCCCTCTGCGCCCTCCTCCGTGGCGGCGGGGAACTCCTCCTCCTGGAGTGATGAGTAAAACGGTGATAAGTAAAACACTGGAAGACATCAGAGGGTTCGAAATTATCAAGATAATTTTAGTACAATTATTTTAACTTTACTGCTCAACACTTTATCAGCTCTTTTTTTTTAAATCATAAATCAATTAACTGTTTTCAGATTTTTTCCCTTAATATGCTCTTCATGATACACCTCTATGCCAAATTTCAATTTCAGTGACCAAAACCGATAGTTGTCGAGCGGTAGAGTTAAAGTAATCACTGTACAATTATCATAATGTTATCACCAGCATTGCTTGGGTATGGGTTGTAGACCAGTATTTATTAAGGTTGACAGTCGACACTTCTTGCATTGCAGTGCAGAAATGTATGTTTGGATTGAGTTCACATTTTTTTTGTTATTATCGATTGATAATTATCAAAATGTTATTAATAATAATTATCATTATAATTATCACATGACAATTAACTTTTTGAACCCTGCAACAAATGCTACAAATCGGAAACAAGTGGTGGCCAAGAGGGAGCCTAAGATCAGTCATCAGACCACCTGCCAAATGGTATGGCGACACAGCAATTTTGGCAGGAAAATAATGGATATGGGTTGCATACAACCAGTTAAATGCCGTGTATCTGAGGAGGCCTATACCACAGATATTATAATCAACAATGGATTCCTTGTCGGGCTGATGATGAAAAAACCAGGAGATATGGTTACGAATCCCAGTGTTGACCAACAATATAAGTAATATATCTATCATATGTACATTAAACAGACAGAAAATATCATGAAGAGACATATATCATGTTTCTGTTGCAAGAGGTTCGGCGATAGGCTAGCCCCATAAATGTGCTTAGAATTGAAATTGATAAATCTCAAGTTATCATGAAAAAATATCTATACTTTACTTACACCTATGCTGGTCAGTCTTATGATTTCTGTCTATCTTATGATTTCTGTCAGTTAAAACATTAGCATATAAATAAATAAATGATCATTGCTTGTACTTTAAGGCAGGATATTGATGGTGATTGACCAATATGGACCAAAAATTCTGCCCAGACTAGAAAGAATTCCCATCTTTTATTTTTTTACTTACATGAAGAGATATTGAAAATAAAATTTAAAAAAATAAACATCCACGGTGTTTTATATTACTTTTCTGAAGCGCCTTGTGTTACAGATTAGTATTAGCCTAAGGAACATTATGCACTATGATTCAATGTTGGGCAGCACTTGGTCCAACGTCCATACAAAAATGGTCAATCTCCTACATTTATGGTAATTACAAGTTGGCCATGCAGCTGATATCAGATTGGATCTCATAAATATCAGTAGTATGAAACATTAAAAATTAAGTTAAATACCTATCACACATATAACACTTACCTCTTCACTGTCATTCTTGCGTTTCTTCTTTTTCTTTCTGCCTTTCTTCTCCTCTCCTCTGGCTTTTCTCTTTTTGCCCTTTTTTTTCTTTCTACCATCTTCTGGAGAGTAGTCATCATCCTCCTGTGGATATTATTTTACCATGTATTGATTACAAATGACCTATTTGAGAGGTCATTGACATTTTACAAGCCTTGAAGTCTACCTTCAATATTTATCATTCTACCTTCACTTAGTATGATGAAACTGATGAGCTGTACTACAGACTGAGAATTGGGATGTTTCCGAATAAAATCAAAAAGATAGTCTTTGACACTCCAAAACCTTAGATGAAATTCAGTATAAGTGGCAATGTTAGTCATGGTTGTACATACCTTTGGAGGCTGTTCATCACTTTCACCAGAATTCTCGTTCTGACCCTCGCCTTCCTCAACGTCCTCGTCCCCTGCAAGTAGGAAGGGAACTGGTCAAACGAGATCTGCCATAGCGTACACCTGCCCATGCTCTAGCCAGACCTACAGGCACCCAACACCCGACTACAACCCTCCCAGGCCACCCGGCACCGGCTAAGGTCACTAATCCCTTTGTTTGACGGCGTCCATTTTGTTAAGTACCTAATGAGGATCTGCATGTTCTTTTCTGTCACTAACCGCCACTTACAAATATTTACAACCAAACAACAACAGGGTCATGGTGGAAACGCACCCCAAACGTTTTAAATGATTACGTATTTAGGAATTTCCACCAAAACACCAGGCCGCGCTCCGAAGAAAACCCAAATTCACTAATTTTTAATTGCATAGACCGCAAGTAAACACATGATACCGCTATTCGGCTTACTATGACAAGCTAGTAATAAACTGGTCATTTACCTGCGAAGGAACCGTCTACCTCGTCGTCGGATGCCATTTGGTGCACACTTTAACACAATTCAGGATAAGATGAAGATTTTTGTCTAGGAAAGATAAAGGACGCGCAGTTTCGCGACAAATGGTATGTAATTAATTCTGAAATTGATGCTGCCGCCGCCGTCTGAGAACCTAGCACTGTTTTGTTGTCTCGCTCCCACGTAGCACATTTCTCGGACATTTGCGAAAAAGAAAATTAAAAATTTTAGGGATTCCTTCAATAATAAATTATTCTACTATTTTTTATTTTATTCTTGCCACGCTACTGTAGTTACCGTAGTGTACAAAAATAACAGCGGCACTGTCAACGACGGCGACGACGCCGTATATTTTTTTTCACACAGGATGGCAGAAGCGCAGTTGTGCCCGAGTCTTTGTTTGTACTACATTAATAGCAGTAATTCCCATTTCCAGCTACTATTCCCATTTCCTCGTAAAAGAGTGATCATCGTGAAAGACTATTTTAGATCTGATCTGATAGGCAGACATTGTACAAAGGTATAGTGCATTAAATAAAAACCCTATGGTTTTAATTTAATGCAGTGATTTGTAAATAATCATTTTACAAAAATCCAAAATTGAGTACATCAGTTGTTTTTGTATGATGTTGTTTTTTTTTAGTGCACAGCTTATTCCCATTGCGTAATTACGTAATTTGCGTGGCGCGCGTTCGCATGCCTACTTGTATGTATTCCCATTTCCTCATTAAAGAGCGGTCGTGCGTGAAAGACTATTTTAGATCTGATCTGATCGGTAGAAATTGTACAAAGGTAAAAATAAAACCCTATGTTTTTAAGTTAATGCAGTGATTTGTAAATAAACATTTTTCAAAAATCCAAAATCGAGGACATCAGTTCTATTATGACAAAAGTGACTTTGACAAAAAAGCGATTTGTTACTATTGTAATAAATCCACATCGCATATATATATTAAAAAAAAACACTTCACCTTTGACTGGTGACATGGTTTTTGTGTAACGTAACTGGTGACGAGGGGACTGAGAGGCCCACTGCGGTATCTAGTATAAATCATAGAAATTAAGTGTGGTAGCTAGCCAGAGTATGTAAAAACTGTGTTATCATATATAAATGGATAAAATAAAACAAATAACTATACTCTGAATATATTGTTTTGTTACGATCTTGCAATTTTAATGTATGTCGTCTTAACAATCAAAAAACTAGAGATAAGATCACAAATTACATAAGCAAAAAATTAATCAACATATTGTTACGCCGGTAGGTTAGGTCAAAAACTTTGAACGTCAATTTCAGTGCTTTAGAGGCGTTTTCAGCAGGCTGAAAAGTCATTTCAGGCCGTTTCAGAAGTTACTCTATCACATATCTAAAGATCGAAATTTCACCCAAGTTGCCGTCGTTTTCAGGCGCCTGAAACATGTTTTCAGTCCGTTTCAGGGCACCCTCTATCAGATGACGCCATAACCTGAAAACCCGTTTTCAGGCGTTTTCAGGACCCCTTATGGGCCTCTGAAGCACAAATCGTTATATGGCGAAATATCCGGTAGGAGTGACAGAGATAGCACTACTAGAAAGAGATAGCTATACTGGGAACATTCGAGAAGTGTGTGACAGAGATAGCACTACTAGAAAGAGATAGCTATACTCGGAACATTCGAGAAGGGAGTGACAGAGAGAGTGCACCATTAGAGAGAGACATATATGGTCTCGAATGTTCTCGGCCCGCACGCTGGTCCTTACTAGAATATTCGCGATATGTGTGGACAATGTGTCCAGAGCGGCTCCGCGGGATATAAAAGGCGCCGACGTCCGGCGCGAGTTAGTTACATTTTAACTGCGATCGAGTGCTAGTACAAGGATAATCGGAGAGAACGACTCTTCGTGTGAATAGTGAGTGCATAATTAGTGAAATAGTGTGTGTGTGATTTAGTGGATTTTATGTACAGTTCGTGTGAATTGTAAGTGCCTAATTTGGGTAATAAAGTGAGTGTTTTATTTAGTGGATTAATTTGTGCTTTTCTATCAAATACGAACCCCACGCTCGTAACATTTGGTGTCAGAAGTGGGATAGAAAATACCGTTAATGCCACGAGAAACCGAGCCAAAAGGAGTGACGACGCGAAGCCAAACGTCTGGGTCTGGAGACTCGACGCCTGGTACGTCGGAATCACCTGCTCCAGCTGCACAAGGAGTAGACCTCAACGTTATCTTCGTCCTCCTAAAGGAACAAGCGAGAGAGCTAAAGGAACAGTCGCGAAAACAGGAGGAACGGGCCAGGAAACAGGAGGAACAGGCCAGGAAACAGGAAGAACAGACACTAATCCTCCAGAATGAGCTTAGGGAACAAAAGGATCACCAGGAGGTACAGGCACGAATGCTTCGTGAGGTACATGAGTCCACGACCGAATGGAAGAGAGAGTTGTTCGAGGTCCAGGAAAAACTGGCCGATATGGATGAAAAACTGGAGAGTCGAGTCCATGATGTCGATAAAAAAATTGAGACCTGTGAGAGCCGTCTCCAAAAACTTGAGATCAAAGTGGCTAATGGTCCAAGTACCTATGTACCCGACGCATCGGTGTCCGGAGGCGGCAGGTTCAAAGTGCCCCCCTTTGACGGTAGCTCATCGTGGACTGCATATAAGCTGCAGTTCGAGTCTGTTTCCCAGGCTAATGGTTGGAGTAAGGAGCAAGCCAGGACAGCACTGACGTTGGCGCTGCGCGACGAGGCTCTTACCATACTAGAGGCTCTGGGAAACGACCGGACGTACGACCGCCTTCTGGAAGCCTTGGAGGCACGATACGGTGACAGTCACCTGGAGCACGTGTTCCGAGCTCAGTTAAAGGACAGGACACAAGGACGTAACGAGTCCTTACAACAGTGGGCCCTGGAAATCGAGAAGTTGGTTAGGAAGGCCTATCAACGTACGTCAGCATCCTTTGTGGACAGTATGCTGGTGCAGGCCTTCATCGATGGGATCCGGGATCTGGAAGTGAGGGCAGCCGTGCGATTGGGACATCATGGCAGCCTAAAGGATGCAGTAGCCCACGCTCTCGAGGTGGAAGCTGTACGACAGGATTCATCCAGGCCTTTCAGGGTGCGAGAAGTGTCGACTACGAAGCCAGTAGATTCCCGCCGCGAATTTGGGCCACGTTGCTACCATTGTGGAGAACGTGGTCACCTGCAGTCAGGCTGTCCAAAAAGGACTAGGAGGGACAGAGACCCCGCTCCAATGGCGAGGAAAATAGGCTCTGTGGAGTCAGAGCCCCAACAGGGAAACGAATAAAAGCCAGGACTATGGGACGAGTGCTGGCTGGCGGTCGAAATGTCCCAATTATGATATCACAGGCAAACGACGGGAATAGTCTGGTTGTCAATGGAGAAATCTGTGGAATACCATGTCTCCTTACCATAGACACTGGAGCTTCTCGGACTGTGATTAGCTCTCGGCTACTGAGACACCTGACCAGAGATCATCTAGTCCGACCTAGGCATCTCCAGCTGCAAACTGCTACCGGCCAGTACATTTCCGTCCAAGGAGAACGAGAGTTAGCTGTGAAAATAGGTGAAAAAGAATACTGGCATAAAGTGATCGTTGCTAACATCGTCGACGACTGCATTATTGGATTGGATTTTATGAGGAGACATGACTGTAAAATCGACTTGAAGGTTGGAGTTCTAAAGTTTGGAGTTGATGAGATTCCTATACAAGGTGGAGTAAATGGAAATGTTTACTGTACCAGGAGAACCATTCTTCAACCAAGGTCACAGGTTTTAGTTCCAGTGAAATTGCCGAGCTCCACAAGGCCGCAATCTCACCGCTGTGTGGTGGTAGAGAGGTTGGATGCTGATAAACCGTGGATAACAGCCCGTACATTGGTAACCACGGCATTTACAGCATTTGTAAGGATCCTTAACCCAAGCGACACGGAATGCGTTCTCAATAAAGGAACGCTGGTCGGATCATGCCAAGAAATTTCTTGGATAAGAGGCTGCCGAGAATCTGAGGTAAACGTGAAACCTGGTCATGTTAAGCCTTCAATGGATGTTGAAAAATTACTAAATGACTCCAGGGAGCACCTTACCGAGGAGGAATTCCTTAAGGCGCGTAGCTTACTGCTACGATATCGCAACGTCTTTTCTTCGCATGATGATGACATTGGAAGAACTGGAGTGGTTCAGCATGAGATCGACACTGGGGAAACTATGCCTATCCGACAGCGCCCTCGGAGAGTTCCAGTAGCTCGGGAGAAGGAGGTTGAGGGCATGATCGAGGAAATGCAAAGAAGCGGCGTTATTGAACCTTCAACAAGCCCGTGGTGTTCTCCCGTAGTTTTGGTTAAGAAGAAGGACGGCACCATGAGATTCTGTATTGACTACCGTCGCCTTAATGATGTAACCAAGAAGGACAGTTATCCACTTCAACGAATCGACGACACTTTAGACACATTGAACGGAATGAAATGGTTTTCAACGTTGGATCTGAAAAGTGGCTATTGGCAAGTCGAAATCAAGGACAAGGATAAGGAGAAAACGGCCTTCTCTACTGGCAAGGGACTCTGGCAGTTCAATGTTATGCCATTTGGACTGTGTAATGCACCAGCCACATTTGAGAGATTAATGGAACAAATATTAGCTGGACTTCTAGGAGAAACTTGCTTGGTCTATTTGGATGACATCATTATCGTTGGTAGAGACTTCAACGACCACTTGAATAAATTGGAGCAGGTGCTAGGCAAACTACGAGGGGCAAATCTGAAACTCAGTCCGAAGAAATGCTCGTTTTTCAAACGTAAAGTGAATTACTTGGGACACGTGATTTCGAAAGACGGCATCCAGACAGATCCTGAGAAGATTAGCGCTGTGAAGGATTGGCCGACACCAAAAGACAAGACTGCAGTACGTGCCTTTTTGGGGCTTTGTTCATACTACAGACGTTTTGTGAAGAACTTCTCGGATATAGCAAAGCCTTTGCATCAACTAACGGAAGAAAAGCGATCATTTGACTGGAACGAACAATGTGAGTCAAGTTTCAACGAGCTTAAAGGAAGACTTTGTGAAACGCCAATATTGGGGTATCCAGACCCGGATGCGGATTTCATTGTGGATACAGATGCTAGTAATACTGGAATTGGAGGTGTCTTGTCGCAAAAGAAAGGAGATAACGAAGTTGTGATTGCATATTTCAGTAAGTCATTGTCAAAACCAGAGAGAAATTACTGTGTAACTCGGAGGGAATTGCTAGCAGTTGTCAAGACTTTACAACATTTCAGCAAATACCTGCTGGGAAGAAAGTTTCGTATCAGAACTGACCATGCTGCCTTAAAGTGGTTGCTAGAATTTAAAAACCCCGAGGGACAAGTGGCGAGATGGATTGAACAACTGCAGGAGTATGATTTCATCATCGAACACCGTAGTGGGAAATCACATGGAAATGCTGACGCCCTATCACGTAGACCTTGTGCGGACAACTGTAAACATTGCTCAAGACAAGAAGGCAAGGAATGTGTTCGAATGATAAGAACTGATACGGTTAGCGACGAGTGGAGTGATGAAATCATGCAGCAAGCGCAACAAGAGGACCCTGACGTGAGACCCATTTTTGATTGGATTAATGCTGGCGCACCTAAACCAAGATGGTGTGATGTAGCTCCTATGAGTGCGGTAACAAAAAACTACTGGGCACAATGGGATAGCTTGGTTATGCATAATGGCGTTCTATGTAGAAAATGGGAATCAACAAATGGGAAGGATGCTCATCTGCAAGTCGTTGTCCCAAAGAAAAGGGTGAAAGATGTTTTGAGAATATTTCACGATGGAACATCCGGTGGACACCTTGGAGTAAAAAGGACCCTAATGAAAATTCGGCAACGCTTTTATTGGATTCACTGCCGAGAAGATGTTGAAAATTGGTGTAAACGATGCACTAACTGTGCATCAGTCAAGGGACCGCATACCCGTAGCCGAGGAACACTCAAATTGTACAACGTGGGAGCCCCTTGGGAAAGGGTTGCATTAGATGTCACAGGACCATTCCCAGCATCGGACTCCGGAAACAAGTACATTCTTGTCGTGATGGATTACTTCACGAAGTGGCCTGAAGTATTTGCCATTCCTAATCAAGAAGCGGTAACCATAGCTGAAAAGTTAGTGAACGAAGTATTCTGCCGGTTTGGGGTACCACTCGAAATCCACAGTGATCAAGGAAGAAACTTCGAATCTGCGGTCTTTCAGGAGACTTGTCGCATAATGGGAATTCATAAGACGAGGACTACGGCGTATCATCCACAGTCAGATGGAATGGTTGAGAGATTTAACCTGACACTGGAGAGACATCTAGCCAAGGTCGTTGAGAGCCATCAAAAAGATTGGGATCGGCATATCCCCCTCTTCCTGGTGGTCTTATAGGTCGGCAACTCATGAAAGTACGGCGGTTACTCCATCGTATGCGAATTTTGGAAGAGAACTCCGTCTGCCTGCAGATCTCCTGACTGGACGTCCGCCCGATACACCAAGGACCATCACGGAATATGCAAGTGATTTGCGGGATCGGATTGATGATGTTCACAGCCTGGTACGTGAACACGGGCTCCACGCTAGCATAAAGATGAAAACCCGATATGACCGGAAGTCTTATCAAGTGGGATTTGAGGAAGGTTCGTTGGTGTGGCTACATAACCCTATGCGACGAGTAGGAAAGTCCCCGAAACTATCTCCGAATTGGGAAGGGCCTTACAAGGTAGTCACCAAAATAAACGACGTCACGTATCGAATCCAGCGGAATCCTCGTAGTCCGAGCAAGATTGTTCATGTTGACCGGCTGGCCAGATACCACGGAAATAATGATGCTCGGGACGAGCATGTCTTAGGAGGGGGTAGTGTTACGCCGGTAGGTTAGGTCAAAAACTTTGAACGTCAATTTCAGTGCTTTAGAGGCGTTTTCAGCAGGCTGAAAAGTCATTTCAGGCCGTTTCAGAAGTTACTCTATCACATATCTAAAGATCGAAATTTCACCCAAGTTGCCGTCGTTTTCAGGCGCCTGAAACATGTTTTCAGTCCGTTTCAGGGCACCCTCTATCAGATGACGCCATAACCTGAAAACCCGTTTTCAGGCGTTTTCAGGACCACAAGCACAAATCGTTATATGGCGAAATATCCGGTAGGAGTGACAGAGATAGCACTACTAGAAAGAGATAGCTATACTGGGAACATTCGAGAAGTGTGTGACAGAGATAGCACTACTAGAAAGAGATAGCTATACTCGGAACATTCGAGAAGGGAGTGACAGAGAGAGTGCACCATTAGAGAGAGACATATATGGTCTCGAATGTTCTCGGCCCGCACGCTGGTCCTTACTAGAATATTCGCGATATGTGTGGACAATGTGTCCAGAGCGGCTCCGCGGGATATAAAAGGCGCCGACGTCCGGCGCGAGTTAGTTACATTTTAACTGCGATCGAGTGCTAGTACAAGGATAATCGGAGAGAACGACTCTTCGTGTGAATAGTGAGTGCATAATTAGTGAAATAGTGTGTGTGTGATTTAGTGGATTTTATGTACAGTTCGTGTGAATTGTAAGTGCCTAATTTGGGTAATAAAGTGAGTGTTTTATTTAGTGGATTAATTTGTGCTTTTCTATCAAATACGAACCCCACGCTCGTAACAATATTTTGACAAAAAAACACTTTTTTCTATAATATTGAAGTAATAATGAATTAAGAAAAAAAAACAACTAAAATCAAAAGTGTATTTTCACGAAATTGACAATGGTCGAACTTTGCCAATTTTTATATGCAGTCTGGGCATAATTTTTTTGCACACTGCAAGCACACACGTTTCGGACACGATTCAAACTGGTAATTTGATTGGCGCTTTTATTGAGGAAGACAACTGGCTGCTGCTTTCCTGGAGTTTTGATTGTTCTCGGTTAAAAATGTGAAAAAACAATACAACAAAATTACGTAAAAAATTACGTAAGTGGTGACATGGGGTCTGAGAGACCCCTGCCGAACTTTACGCCAATGTAACTTACCGATTTGAGCCTGTCCGACACAGTTATCCCCTTCTACGGCATGGACGCAAGTAAACTCGAAACTACTCAGGTGATGAGCCCAAGGAAACCCGGAGAAGGTGCCAAAATGTTGTTTTACTGACGCTGCTGGGCCTGTAAGACCCCTTGTCACCAGTTAAAGGTTAAGTAAAAAACGGAAGTTTATCTGATCGTTATAATGTTACTAATAACAACACCCAACAGCAACACACTTTAAAAACTACAACGTGTGAATGTAATTTCATTACCAATAAAGTATACTCAAAAAGCCGTTTTCAATAACAGTCCTTATAAAATAACATATTTATACAAATTGCATTTTTTTAAAGGGCCGTTATTCCCACCTCTTGACATTTATTCGCTGTTCATACAATTTGTTTTATTTATAATTGATTTTTTAGTTTGCTTATTGTTATTTATTTATTGTAAAACATAACACACGCGGTTTTAAATCAAATAAATTGAAATAATATTATTATACAATTACTATCAAACATAAAAATTTATTTTTATCATCGTAGAAGTTGCACTAAAATACTTCATCTAGTTTTCCGAAGGAGCCCACCCTAATCCGATGCGTGGAAACTACACACGAACTTAAAATACTATGTCAAACCCTCGTGATAGGGTTTGCCATTTTTTTTTGTGGATTTAAACAATACGATGTCCCACTGATTGGCAAAGGCCTCTCCGTTTTCATCCACACTTCCCTGGTCGTGCCACCTTCGGCCACCCCGGTTGAAACTTGTCAAGGTCGTCCCGCCATCTCCACTTGCACCTGCCCATACGCCATGGTATACGGTTCCACTATAGCTTGGCGGTCTGTGTACCTACATCAGCATCAGCAAAGCAGGTTATGGAGCGCAGTGTGGTGTTGATTATGTGGTCCGTCAGGCGAAGGTTGCTTCACTCCATAACTCGCTGGCAAACCTGGAATTTGGACTTCTGAAGTTCGGTGAAAGACCATCAAGTCGGCTACCCACTGTGGGGCGTTGCCACTACGAACTATATATTTTGAAACAGTTCAGCTGTGATCGACATCATGGAGATGCGTCGGCGGAGAGGCGCGGTATGAGGAGAGAGGTTAAATATACACCTTCAAATATCAATAACTTTTTTAATGATGTTTATTTTTAATTTATCTCAATTCGCTTTTAAAAATCTTATTACTAAAACATTAAGGGCCTTACCACATAAAATAAACGAGTGTTCAACACTTGTCTAAAAACGAAAACGTATGGGATTTGACGGTAAACGCTATTTAATATTTTTTGTGGTAACACGGTAATGAGCCAATAATGTAATAAATAGTAATAGATAAAAGCTCAATCCCAATCCTAATAATTGCATGTTTTATGTTGTGTTCTCAAGTTTTATATTGTAAATTTAATGCGAACCTGTAATTAGAACCTATTCATAATTAATTTTATTTGATAACTCTGTCATAACTGTGTATTCGGTTGGTTCGCTTACAAAATAATAAATATCGCCTGAATAATATTTATATTTTGTGATATAATACACAACAGAGCAAAGTTTGAACGGGCTCATAAATAAAGTAAGGCGAGCGATGAAATTTTACATATAATTAATATCCCTTTGTGGGTAGCCGGCTTTAAAAGGATATTTTTCATATTCATAATTCTTTATTGCACACACACATATTAAATTTAAAAGGTTACATTAGGAGAAATCATATGTACAAAGGCGAGCTTATCTCTAAAAAGAGATTTCTTCCAGCAAACCAAGGCATGAAAGGGAAATGTATCATGAAAGGGTAGGCAGTGTACAATATCTAATATCTAATCTATACTAAAATACATATATAATATAAAATATGGAATATAAAATACTTACATACCAGACTACTAAATACAATACATACATATACCTGCAAATATAGTTTATATGTTATAATGATATACATACTATATATAACTCTCACGAAACAGAAAGGAAGTGCTCTTTTGCCCGGTTTTTGAAAGAGACAAGAGAGGGACAGTCTCTTATAGTGCTAGGTAGTGCGTTCCACAGTCGAACCGCCTGCAGCCTGAATGAATGCTCATATGCCGAGGTGCTATGCCTTGGAGTGGCTAAGAGTGAGACCGTGTGGGTTCTCCGGTGCCGATCTCCTGAAAAGAGATACTCAAAGCGGTCTCGAAAGTAGCTGGGATAGCGCGGATTTTTCAATATATTGAAAAGATAAGAGAGATTATGAGTGTCTCGGCGACGACGAATTGGAAGCCAACCCAACTCTTTGCGATATTGAGAAACATGGTCGAATTTGCGCAACCCGAAGTTAAACCGAATCCCAAGATTCTGAAGTCGTTCGAGTTTGTTCAGTAAATCTTCGTTCGCGTTCGCCCAACAGACATCGGCGTAGTCGATTAGTGGCAGGAGAAGGGACTGAGCAAGGGTGATTTTGGTCTGCCGTGGCAAGAAGTACTGCAAACGCCTGAGGGAGTGAAAAGACGCAAAGACCCGTCTGCTGACCTCGCTGACATGTGGAGACCAAGACAGCAGGTTGTCAAAAGTAACCCCAAGGTTTTTTCGCCTGATCTGTGTACTCTATTGTGATGCCATTGTATGACACGGGAACAATAAGTTTTTGTATTAAGGAAAGCGTGTGCCTGGTTCCTAAAAGCATGGCTTGTGATTTGGTCGGGTTTACCAACAGCCCGTATGATAAGGCCCAGTCTTTCACATTCTCGAGGTCAGCATTCAGTGCCTCCACGGTTGAAGCTACATCGCAGAGGCAAAAGTGGCGATAAATTTGGAGATCATCTGCGTAAAGATGATACGAAGAAGAGATGACGTCGGAGATAGAGTTGATGAAGGCTGAAAATAGAAGAGGAGAGAGAATACCACCTTGAGGCACTCCTGAGGAAAGATCACACCATTGAGTTTCGGTCTCTTCAGATTTAATACGTTGCTGACGACCTCTCAGGTATGAGTGGAACCAGTTAGCAGCATGGACGGAGACATTCAGAGAGCTCAATATAGCGACCAGAATGTCAAAATTGACACAGTTAAAGGCATTGCTGAAGTCAAGCAGGGCTAGGACCGTGACCAACTTCTGATCCATGGCTAGCTGTATGTCATCACTGACTTTTAAGAGTGCTGTGGTAGTACTATGGCCTGGTCTGAACCCAGATTGGAAAGGATTGAGAAGTTTGTTTGATGAAAGGTAGGAGGAGAGTTGGGAGTGGACTATGGATTCAAGGACTTTGGAGAGAATGGGTAGGATAGATATGGGCCTATAATCTATGGAGGAGGAGGGATTGGATTTTTTTGGCAGTGGGATAACGAGTGCTTTCTTCCACAGACTAGGAAAGGAGCTCACCGATAGAGAGAAGTTGATGATGTGGGTAATTGGAGGAAGCAACTCCTCAAGGACGCTGTGGATCATCAGATGGCTGACGTTGTCGCCACCAGCAGCTTTCGATGTGATAGCTGCTCCCAATCCCTCCGAAAGCTGACGCATGATGGTAACAGTCATCGAGAAAGGATCAGGATCGACGGATCCTAATCCGATGGCATGAGAGAGAAAGCTTATTAGAAGTGTCTGAAGTAAGAGGGAGACCCTGAGAGAGAGTGAGATAGCTTATCCGAGGTAGGAGGGACACCAAATTCACACCTGCCGCACCGGCCACCGCGGCTGTGGCAATAAGAGTAGAACCTCTATAGAATTGGATGGCGGTCAATAAACCGTAGTAAACGTTCTGAAGTAGAATAGATTAATTTATTATTCTTATTCCAATAAATGGGTAACTTTCTTTAGGCTGCAAATCTACTCGTAAGGTAGCTTTGTAAACAGAGCGGCAACATTTTTATACAGTATTGACAACCTCAAGAAACTCCATAGTGGACCGCACATTATCAAAATTTCTATTGTTGATATAATCGAGTGTAATGTTTTTTTTTTTTGAGTAGATGTTTTTTCAGTGTGAGAAGCCGTTTTAGCAATAGTTAGGTCCCTGTTGCACTTGAAGTTATTTTAAAATGCTGTCTCCGTATTTCATACAAGCATGTAACATTCTGTCATTCGTTAAATCAATATTTCGTTCATTAAAAAAAAAAAAAACAACAAAATTTTGATTGGAAGGAAGGGAAGAAGGAAATTAATTAAAGTGTTTGGAATTGGAGTGGATTGTGATTCTTAAATTCATTATTTAATTGATAAATCATATGAAATTCAAATCTGTGGATTGGAAACATAAATAAGTTTCGACTATGAATGCTCTTGTAGACTACGGGACATCATCTTCATCGTCTTCTACCGATAGCGAAGACGAGCCGATGTCGAAAGAAAAGTAATCCAAAATCCTAACTTCATATAAAAATGCTCTATTACCACTATTGTCTGAAGCTTTATTTTATTTTTCTAGACCTACTGAAGAAGCGTCAGAGAAGCCGCTGGCAAAATTACCTAAGCCCGCACTTGGTTCTACGGCGCTCCAAACTTCGGTGTTTTCTAACCCTTTTGTGCAAGCAGAACTGGCCAAAGCGGCTATTCTGGAGAAACACGTGAAAATGGTATATGTTGACTTTCTATTTGTCTTACTTGTTATAAGAATCAAGACCCCCTCAAAATGTTTAATTTGAAAATAGCACTAGTACACGTTCTAACAGGAAGCACTTCCCCGTAAATTTCAGTATTTCTTTATTAAAAAACTGCATATGTATATGTCACGGTAAGATAGTCAAATCCGTTAGTTGATCAACTATCGAAAGATAGTAAACCAGACCAACAGGGTTTAGAATTTGCGTTTCTTTTGTTCTTACATGTCAAGTAATGTCAACCTAACACAAAGACTATTCAGGGGCTTTGCAGTGCTTGGCCCCTCTAGTCTTCACCTAAGCTACCGCATGTTTGCAATTCAAGTTTAAACCATTAGTTTATCAACATAAGAAAATAAACATTAGTTTATCAACTATTGGTTTTTACAATCTTATGGTGACATGACAATCTTTGAAAGTATCCACTGTCTTAGCCTGAAGGTTTTTCTAGAAAATTAGCTCTCAGTTACATTAATCTCTTACCCTATATTTTTCAGTACTCTCCTCAATTGCTCCCACTCACACAATAACAGAAGCTAGATTGCTAAGACATCTCCAAAACTTAACACTTAAAATGTCCCCATATGCTGATTTCTAATGACCTGTCATTACAGTTTTTCTTCTTGAAAAACCTATTCTTATCCAATTGAGCATACAATCGTCAAGTACATAGGCGATGACTGTGTAGGTTCCAGGTAAAGAAGATACGCAGATGATCAATGGCAAGAAGATCTGCTGGAGCCACAGGAAGGGCCGCTGCAGATTTGGTCACAACTGCAAGTTTGCACACGACACCGACATTCAGAAGACTAAAGAGGAATTGGATGCTGAAAAACAGGTTTGTAGCATAATTTATTCTATCAAACCTTCATTATCGAGGAATATGGCTGTTCAATCAAATAAATTAATAAACATGCCAATAGTAAAAGCCAGTAGCGTCAGATCTGCAGAATACTTACCAGTTTATTATTACCATTATGCAATCATGTACCTTAAAATCGCCTTTGGTATTGATTTTCTGTACTAATTGTTAATTTTAATCGATGGCATAAACCAAAGCAACTACAGCATGGGTCATAAAAGCTGTCTTTTCATAGTGACCTACTTGTGATGTTATTCTGGGTCCACTCTTAATAAACTCATATAATCCATAATCAAAGAAATTATGAAGTTTACAAGATTATTCCCTCACCAACTATAAACTTAAAAAGATTGTCTATTATGACAAAACGGAGGACCTACTGATCATAACTACCTAGCTACCTTCATAAAGGTGCACAAGGCAGTTCATCAATTCATTTGTTAAAAAAAAAATAACGCATATTTTATATTAATCTGACTTGTACACCATATTGACATAGTAACGTTGTTTTATTATTATTTTTATTACCTCACACACACTCACTCATACTCATACTACACATAGAGAGGCTCACCCACTCACCCACACACCCATTTTTTTCATATTTTTATAACTTTGTCTTTAGTCAGTAATTTTGTATAAAAAAGTGTCCGTGTAACTTAAATTAGCTTTATATATATTTTATAGGAAGAGCACTGTAGTCTGAAATACAGGTTTACACCTAGCTCAGGCTCAGATGACTCAATTATCATGTGTCAGATTTTAGCTAAGGGCCTTGAAAATGGGTGCCCCAAATAATAGGTGTTTAGTTTTATCTGAAGATATTTAATTCGGTTTGTACAAGGTATTCGCAGCTCGGGCTCTAATGCGAGAATGGTGGTTAAATCGAGTTGAACGGAATTTATAAGATATGGTTAATTAGCGCCATCTAGCCTTTATTAGTCGAACCACCTCTAAAGGTATTGATTTAGGGTATAGTTGTGGGTGAGGTGGTTCGTACTATGGAAGACTAGATGGCGCTGTACATTGATGCTATGATGTCATTTTGACAGGCCTCAAATATTGTAAACGTTTTCTGTTTCTATTCTTTGAATAAATAAATATAAAAATATATAAATAAATATTCCATTGTGTGCAATATACAAAAAAAAATAGACTTATTTTGTTCCCAGAAATTAAACACAGTGGTATGTGAAGGCTCAGGCACAATGACCTCAGCACCACCACCGTCTTTCCCAGCGGAGAATGTATCTTCAACAGATGATGCTGTATGGGAGGGTAGCACAGACAAGAGAAAACTGAAGCGACCAGGCCTCAGCCAAGGCTTAGTACCTGGAAAGAAAGTCATGAAAATGTACAATGATCAGAAGAAGAAAGGCAATAAGTAAATATTCTAAACTCTGTTTATTTTTTTATTTGGGTTATGTAGGTGTTATGGAATATGTGCGCAAGTGCCAGCAAAATGAAATAGGTATTAGCATAGATCCCGGTGTCCGTGCCTCTAGAAAGCCCAAAGAACGGAGGAGCAAGGCACATATAACAGGTTTTCTTGGAAAGTGGTCTTGGGAGATCCAGCTTGGGGTTGCTGGCGGGATTTTCCCCAGCAAGCCCGCGGTTTTTAGCTTGTAGCGCAGTTTCTATTGAGGCTCTAATTCAAGCACTTGGCATTCAGAGCTCCGTCTGTGCTTTAAAACCTGGTGTATGTGCCAAGCTCCTCCGTTATTTGGGCTTGCTGGAGGCACGGACACTAGATCGTGTCGGCGATTAGTTCCTAATTCTTAATTTTGTATGTATTTCTGCGGATTATCATCGGAACGAATTCTTCTTTTTGAAAATTCTTAATTTTCCGAATGCCTTATTTATCCAACCTACATATTGCGAATTCGGATTTTTCACAAAAGAAAATACATAATTTATGTAGTGCTAACCCATTATAGATACTTCAACTCAGTTGTGCGCGCGGCGCTATTGAAATTGAATTTGAAACAACGGCGTTATTGAAATTGAAATCAATAACTCATGTTACTGTTGACTTCCTGCAGTGACTGCCACTGCCACACAAATGAAACCTGTATATTTACAAGCGCACGCACACATAGCGCCGCGCGCACAACTGAGTTGAAGTATCTATATTCACCTCATAGTATTTTCTCCGAGTATTCTGGCCTATTTACTAAGAACCTCATTGCTACAATCTTAATAATTCAAGTGTCAAGTACAAATATCAATGTCACTTATCAACTATAAACATTGTTGTTTGCTGTGGTCAGTGATTTATTTTCTCGGTAGCTGTGGTTGTTTGTTTACTGTCCTATAAATTAATGGAATTCAGACCTTACCAAAAACGACCCCTAGATATTATAAACTATAAATTTAACGGAACTGTAATAGAAAATGTAGAGACTTCTTGTCTCCTAGGTATCAATTTAGATAATAATTTAAATTGGAAAAGCCACATTCTAAAGATAACTGGTAAGCTCTCAAGCTTTATATATGCCCTATCAGAGCTGAAAAAAACTACAGACCTCAGGACGGCAACATGCGCTTATCATGCGTATGCACAAGCCTGGCTTAGGTACGGTATAATTCTTTGGGGCAATAGCACAGACGCAAAAAACGTCTTTATATTACAAAAAAAATGTATTAGAATTCTGGCTAATATAGACGCGAGGACGAGCTGTAGAAGATATTTTGTGGAATATAATATTTTAACTATGACAGCGCTCTATATTTTAGAAATCAGCGTCTTTGTCAGGAATAATATGCCTCTTTTTCCACAACATACTCGCCCTGAGGGCCTTAGATCACAACAACGCCTAGCCACCAAGATTGCTAAACTAGAAATCATAAACTCTGGTCCCCACTCAATGGCAGCAAAAGTTTTCAATGCTCTACCATATCACATACAAAATATAAAAGACAATACTTTATTCAAAATAACCCTCAATAAGTACTTGATCCAGAAATGTTAATTCTCTTCAAGAATTTTTCAGTGATAATTAATGTTAAAGTACACAATAGAAAAGAAAATATGTATAATTAAATAATACTAGAAATAGACAATTATAAGCTAGCAATTAAGGAATTAGTTTAATCATATTGTAGTGCCCTTACAGGGTGTCATGTACCTCTTGAATTACATATAAGAACTGTAATGACACATGATTATTGCAATAAAGAAATCTGAAATCTGAAATCTATAAACACGAAAACTATGGCGTCTTCAAGTGTAGGGCTGGATTTAAACTTCGTTAGCGTGGGACAAAAAGGCAAGAAGAAATTAGTTCGTGGTCTTTCATGCATGAAGTTAACAAGTATAACCGATTTGTATTTAGCCGATGGTACATTTCGAAGCGTACCAAAACCGTTTGAACAGCTTTTTACGATCCATGTAGACATCGGTAGTACAAGAGAAACTACTTCAATCATTCCAATATTCTTTTGCTTATTGCCCAACAAAAAATAATCGACGTACCCAGAAGTGTTACGTGTTTTAAAAGAGAAATTAAATGTGACGATATCCTTCTTCAAAGCGACTGGGAAACGGCAATAATGAATGCAGTACAAACTGTATATCCCGACGTAAGAATAAAAGGTTGCTTCTACAACATCTCAATGCGAAGAAAATAGGAATGTTAAATGTTACTGGTAGCACAAAAGTATAGTAAGACTGGCTTCAAATTTGGCTTTGCTGCCTACTCTTTATATCTCAGAAGCTTGGTTGCACATTTTGAACGAAGCACCGAACGATACCGTAACAGATAAATGTGTGTCTCAATTCCAAAAACAGTGGATCGTAAAATTAGGGTACAATAAGTGGAATTGTTCTCATGGACTTCACAGGACAAACGCTCTCGAAGGTTGGCACTTCTGTTTAAATAAAAAGATTGGGAAGACAAATCTTTTTGCATATATGAACTTTTTAAAAAGGGAGCAATATATTTAGAAAAACTTAAGTTAGAAAAATAAGGCATTCCGAAAATTAAGAATTGGTAAAATTAAGAATTTTCAAAACGAAGAATTCGTCCCGATGATAATAAATACATACATGCAAAATTAAGAATTAGGTACTAATCGCCGACACGCACTAGATCCCGGCAGCCTTATTGAATATCAGCCTTGACTGCGCAAGAGAGATAAAGGAGTCTCTTTGGTGGTGAGTGAGACAGCGAGTTCCCCCACGGTGTCAAATCATGCTCAAGAATTTTGCCGGGACTGAAACTGTTCTAGTCGAGCTCCACTACAGTGGCCAGGTGTGGGGTGCAGTGCAGATCAGGTGATTTCCTGGACTTCCCCATGGTGTGAAGGACTGACTGACCTTTCTTTTGACTAATTGCAATTGGTGGCCTGTTTTATTATTGTAGTAAGGGTGCAATGAATAGTCTAAAAATTCTTAAATGATTGTGGAATGATACAAATAAATTAGACACATCTTTCTTTATTACGCGAATGCCGAACAGACTTGCAATTCGAATATTTTATGTCTATAAGCCAAACAAGATCGTAATAGATAGTTGCATACTTGCCAATCTAAGCTTTGGCGATATATTAGTCTCTGTTACAAATATAACAGCACAGCCATATCAACTGCGGATGATGGACTCATGCCAATCATTCATGTTGTCACATAACAATGAGTGCGAGAACACCTTGTCACTATAATAAATCACCTCAATTAAACTAAAAGTGTGGCTTAAATACTTTTGTAAATTTACATTCAAAGCCTCGTAAGTACTCCTAAAAGAAAATTAGTTCAATATTTCGACTTGACAACATCACATTCTACACATCAACAAGATATAATAATGGTTGTTTGTATTATTAATAATATTTCTTAAGTATTTCTTCTAAAACAACGGAGAAAGGCCACTAGAGCGATAATGGGGGCCTCTAGAAATTGATTTTAAAGTACACAATCTTATCTCTACATAAAATATTTGCAACACAACTTGGTTATGTTATTATTATGTAGGATTTATTCTATTTTCATATTGGCCCCTAAAGAAAGATCAAATCTATCGATAGCTGTAAGCTAATAAGACAACATCTAGATGTTACAATATTTTGCTCAAAATACACAAAATTATGAATGTTTATATAAACCTCTACATAATGTTAATCATTCAGGTTGTGTGTCACGAGGTGATTGTATATTTTACAATATAGTTGATTTTCCTTTGTTCAATAATAAATATTAACACCTAAACTTGAATCAATGAAATATATATGCTATGTTAAAACAAAGAAAGAAAGTGTTTTCGCAGCGCAGGCGCATACATACAACAAATTCAAACCGCATACCAAAACCGTTATCGCGATTCGCCTCAGTAGCTGCAAAATGGCAGCTGACTCAGCGCAATGCTAAGGTGAAAAACACCTTAGCGCCAGTCAGTGCCAGCGCTGACCCACAAGCGTCGCCTAGGGTGTTATCATGGTGTGTTACATTAATAAATAATCATATGATATAATAATAAAAAAGCGCTGCTAGACATTCCCAATTATGTTACTCATCGGCAGTAAAGACTGCTTAGCGCACTGATCTGCGATTTTTTTTACACCGTCACATACCAACAAGGCGTTAGAGAAGTAGGCAATATAGTTTGTTTTGCCGTAAGTCTTATGCATAGAGGCAATCGTATCCCGTCTCGCGGCATATCTGGACAGCGTCTAGCTAAGTGCAATAGTTTTAAAACTTTCAAATAGCAAAGTACCTAACCACTGCACACAATGTTATATGTAATTAATACTTCATTGTTATACCATATTAAGTACCCAGATAATGACATACAAACTATACTCGAACCTAATATACATAATAATATTTTGTCATTTAATTAAGGCACGCAAACAAATTGTTTAATTCTGAATCTGAAAATTCATTTGTACGTCAGTGCATATCATTGATTGCTCATTTTCGTAATATTCAAAATTGATTTGATAGTAGACAATTAATCCTATAAAAATAGATTCCATTTTGGTATAATAAATGCCGCAAGTATGTATTTACAAACTAATCACAAAAAGAATGTGACCCGGTAAATTGATTATCAATACATATTTTATACAGAAATTACTTATAAAATCTGCTGGCATTCCCTAGCTCAATATAAAACGGTCAAGTACGGCCACAATATTTTTCTGATAGTATATCACTACAGTATGGATATGGTAGTGTAATAGTAGCTTTATTTTAACTATTGTAAACATTAACTTCCATCACATAGACAATTTGGTGTATCGTTAAATTTTACAAAGTGGAATATTATAAAATTTTAAACTATTATTAAAGGGCGAGTGTATTCTATATCTTAAGAGCAACCTTCTTGTGAATCTTTGGTGATCCGAGATCCATTTTGTGGCCATTTTGCTTGCAGCGGTCCATTTCTGAGTCATGGCTTACGCAATTTGTTATCGCTGCGCCATTATTTTTGTTTTCAAGACCATTCGCTTTGCCACCATGCCCGTTCACTGTGCCCGCGACGTGACCATCCCTTTTCTCGTCGGAATGGCCGTTACTACTTTCGTGTGTATGGTCATTCCTGTCTCCAGTTCCATTAACTTTATCATCGTGACCATTAACTTTGTCACTAAGACCGTTCAAGCACCATTTGGCTTTCCCTGATGAACGAAATAAAACAAACATATAACACACCACTCTTGAAAACAAAAACAGAAACACTGGCGTAATTGTGTGTTAGTCACGTACTCTATCTTTCTTGCATGGCAACGTCAGTACGACAAGGTGTCGGAATCGTCTGACCTAGTTGAAAACAAATCGGAGCTCCTAAGACGCAAAAGATCGGCAACCGAATCTGAAAATGACGCTTGTTTTAGAATCACTAGAATCTCTAAACAATACAAACATCGAATGCCACTACGATACGATGAAAAAAGTTACTTAATGGAAGATTCAGAACTATGAACAAACAATAATCTATCTGAACTAGCTTTGCCTAAAGGAAGTCTATTTATTCTACACTAGACAAACACACAATTACGCCAATGTAAATACTAAATGTACATAAATATTGCCACATGCGAAGGAAGAAAAGCCTTTCGAATCGCGGTGTTTCACTCTGTGGCTTCAAACATTGACGTCGAGCCAATATTGCAGCGGTGAAACAGTTAAGACGAAAAGCCTTCATTTCTAAACACAGTAGGGCGAAATTAAATTCAAACGACATGGAAAGGGTGTGACTTCCAGAACATACCGTTGTTGTCACAGCCGGCGTAATACTTCTTCGAGTTCTTCCAGTCTTCTTTCAGAGAGAGGTTGTACATTGAGTAGGCCGGGTCGCCTGTTACCTCCTTTTCAATGGTCAAGAACTTAGGCAAGGATTCTAGCAAAATGTTCTGGTCATACGCAGCGCTGTACGTCTCGAGAAGGGCCAGTCCTTTGCACCTGCAACGTTACGATACACTTGAGTAATACATAGAAGTGATTGGCATATCGAATTAGTTGATTCGAATTAGTTGTCATGCTCATGCATGCATTACCTTTCACGATACGCCCTATCAAATAAGTATTCAAAACAATATAATATTCTCTAGCTTCCAGTAAACGAGACTAGATGAAGTGGAAGTTAAGGTACCTGGGATGCGTGGGCTGCCTGTATATATCCAACTGGTAGTACTGGTTGTTGTAGATGAAGCAGCGGCGCTTCTTGAAGATGGTGAAGTGCGCGTCGTCCCGCTGCGGCAGAAGGTTTAGGTAGTCGCGATGGTTGAGCTGGGTCCGCACCTCCACCGACTGTTTGTTCGTCGGGTGGAATCGTCGGACGGTGTGGATGTACGACCAGTGGCCTTTCTGGCCCCGCTTACGAAGCCGGACTTGCGCTTTCCGCACGTCGGACTGTAGATAGTTGTGGACGACGTCGAAGTCTTGGAAGGCGGGGAACTCTCCGTCTGCGGGCAGGGGGGTGGTGACAAGGAACTTGCGCTTCTTAGAGTTGACGTTGAGGCGGTCGCCGGTGTCCAGGCCGATCTTCTGGCAGACACATGCGATAAGTCGGTTCATCTTCTTGTCGAAGTCGGTACGGTTGTCGATCACGTCGAAGTAGGGGTGTCCGATCCAGGCCGCGGCTGCGTTGTAGTCCAGTTCGCGGGCTAGCTCCACGCCTTCGGAGCGGCATGCGTGCTCCTGTAATATATATAATGCACACCTTGAGTTTAAAAATGATCTTGCGATCAAACTACAAGAGGGCTATTGTTGGGGCATGTCATTGTTTCCGCAGTCAGTCGTTATTTTATCTACATGAGTGAGCCGGGCCATAAGTTTTGTCACATACTATAAATTACATAAATGACCCAAAATCTCTGTAATACAAATATTTATATATCAAAGGAAAGGTTAAAAAATACAGATTTAATTTAATACAGAAAAATACTTAGTAGAGTAGTCTAGACAAGATGTTTCCGTGAAATAAAATTATGCTCAGCGCAATGCAAAAAATCAAAACAAAATAAATGTACTTCCGTTGCAAGATTTAAGAAGTTCTGCAGTATAGCAGCAATAATAGGAAAGTTACTAATGTATCTGTCGTAGCTATTATAGTAGAATTCAATTATTTCATGAAATGATCCGAAAGGGTTGAATTTCAATGTTTTTTTTAAAGCATTTGTATTCAGTACTACGTGGAATTTTTACCTTACTTATCATCTCTGTCTTCTATCCAACATGGGTTGCTGGAAGAAATCTCTTTTTAGAGATAAGCTCGCCTTTGTACATGTTTTTTCTATCATAAGTTATCTGTATGTCTGTTTTGTTTAGTACAAAGAAATTACGAATTTTTGTGTTATACTTGTCGACCTAACACGAAGTCTATTCGCTTCGCTGCGCTCGCCCCCATTAGTCTTCACCTAAGCCACCAGTCATCAAAAGCATTTTAACTAAAACTAACTTATAATCAATTAAATCGGAACACATAACATTAACAAACGATAACATGCAACGATCTTGACTTGACTTTCCTTCAATGTCAACAGTATTTCGAACTTTTATGGGTCGTATTTTGCCATAGCGCCCCATAAAAAGTACAACACTGTGTGGGAAATATCTCGTATGCACTAGCGGACCGGACACACAGGGTGAGCAATTAGATAGTACAATTAAAGGTGAAAGAAACGAAGGTACTAGTGACCTTGTACAGCCTTTATGTAAGTGACTACTCGTACACGTGACAACATGTGAGTTGATCGCATGAAATCCTCTACAATTGGCTTGTAGGTACAAGTACTTAGATAATTTATGCATGCTTTTAGCGAAGTGAAACGCTATCACGTTTTGTAAACGTGTAAGCGGCAACAGGAGAATATGATTTTTCGTCTATATGAAAAGGTAAAATCCAATAATCCATTCTCAACTAGTCTCTAGTACTCTCATGACAGTGACCGTCAACAACTCAAAAGTCACAGGAAGACAAAAATGCGCAATTTTGAATACGTGTACGATATTATTATTGTTACTGTTATCAAATAGACGAAGATTTTTTCATATCGGTACATAAATCATATCAGTTTTGAGGTAACATAACATTTTTTTAAACATTTTTTTTGTCGGTTAACAATGAAAAATTACAACCATTAGAACTAATATGAAGAGATTCTAAAATAATTCAAATTTATAACAACAGTCGCCATCTTTAACAAAATAACTGAAAAAACTTAAGGCAAAAAAATAGGGACAAATCCCCAGATTTATTCGACTTTTAAATTAAGCCACCGACGAGGCGGCGGCGGCGGCGGCGGCGGCTAGGATCTCAAACATAAATAAGAGAAGTTGCCAGTCTGTATAATGATAATGAATGACTTGAATAAAAGCCCTCTTGAATATTTTACAAAGCATTAGATTATTCAATGGATTCAGTCCATCGAGTTGTGCAAAGTTTTATGATGGTAATTTCCATTTGAACCGCTGACGTTTATAAAGCTACTTCATTCTTGTTCTGAAATATTTTTTTACCCCCCGACGACCAAAAGAGGGGTGACATAAGTTTAAGTTTAATAAGAGGCGTCAGTCGGTCGGTGTCTGTCCGTGGTACCCTAGCCATCCTAGCGGTCAAACGGGTGGACGGATTCTAATGCGGTTTTCTGTAAATGGTAGTAGACTTTCCTGCGATAGTTCTTAGAAATGTTTTATAAAAATCTGTTACGCAGTTCGTAAGTTATCAGCTTTACAAGTAATTGCGGTCAAACGTGTGGAAGGATTTTAATGCGGTTTTTGCAGTTTGTAATAGACTTTCATTGCGATGGTTCTTTGATATATCTTATTGAAATCGGTTAAGCGCTTCACATGTTATCACTTATCAGCCTTAATAGGAAATAAGGCTCGCCGTAAGGTTTCAATGTTAAAATGTTTAATTTATAGTCATCTTAGTTTATGTTTACCTTCAGTCGCAAACTTTTAGGTTAGTTTGCATTTCGGAGCAAATTTGTTTATAATTCGCGTTATCATTATCAACATACTTATACATATATATAGACGCAGACAGGTCTCTTGATAAGAATATCTCCATAATCTGTGAATCCGTATCTTAATGCCACCTAATGAAGTGTTTATCTTTGATACCGTACGAGATATCAAAACATGCAAAATAACAACACGTGGTGTTAAAGTACGCCCAGACGACATAAAGATCGATACAATAATTCACAAACAGACAGATCATTACAATGACCTTGTTGCAATTATTTATTTACAAGATAGTTTTCCAACTCGCATGTTTACCTACGACATATACTACATAATTCAATTATTTAGAATAGAAAGGGCCATACTTTCTCTGAAGGATCTTTAGAGGATAAAATTGGTGTTATGATGAACGTGAAAAATCTTCAACAGACTTAAAAAATTAGGAGGTTTTCAATTCGTCTCTCCGTCAATTATGAACCAATTTTGATGATTTTTATTTTGAAAAAATCCACAAATACTAAAAATATATACATAGATTTGTGGTTCCGTGCAGAAAAAGTTATGATGAGGACATTTCATGTGCATAGGACTTCATTCGCATCCCGACCGGGGCGGATGAGACAGGGCTTGAACTTGAAGTCGTTTATTTATATTTTTAACTCGGTAAATGACCTATTGTGTAGCACTTCTCTAACAAGGTATATTATGTTTGTTATGCTTTATTCATACAGGCAGGTGAGGTTATTCATAAAAATCTTAGACTGTCGTCAGCTTAACAAGATTGGGGGCCTTTTGCTCAATTCCTTACTGGAATTCTGGAGCGTACCTGAAATTATCATCATCTGTAATAATGATTGCAAAATGTTTTAACTTACATACCTCAGTGGAGTAGAAATCCTCGGCTCCGTTGGCAGCTGATACCATGTGGACGATGTGGTTGTATCGGTTGTCTCTCAGCTCGACACTATTCCAGTTGTTTGTGGACAACATGGCTTCCCACTTCTCCTTCGATATAACTGGAAAAGTCAAGGTGGTTATGGTCAGTTGGACATCTTGACAGGTTTAATAATTGACCTTGACGGCTTACTATGTTTTAGACAAAAGTTTTGTATGCTCCGTGCCCACTTTGACATATGAAAGTTCTAAGTCTTGGAGTGCACTTTGTTTCTTATTATGGTAGCTAAGTTCAAATTCAGCGTGAACTTGGTGTTTTGGTACGTTAAAAACAACATTAATATTAAAACGTACCAAACCACCATTTAAGCAGTAGCTTTGGATTTAGCTGCCATAATATGACACGAAATTCACTCCAAGAGCTTTCATATGTCATGAGTTTCATTACCGTTGGAAAAGTGGGGCCCAAACTGACGCATGATCCTTTACAGAAACAAGTATACTTCGAGCATACAAAGGCTGACAATAGGAAAAATTATTAGATAAGAAAATTAATCTTATCTTTCAATTGCTTGTTACAGTTTATTACGCAAATAATTTATCAACAGATTGGCGAGATGTTTACACATTAGTAAAAAGTGTCGGAATTTGCCGCTCGTGAGCAAGCCAAGAACGAAATGCACGAAGATTTATGGACTGACGTAGAGCACACGCCATAGATCAAGTGGTTAGGTATCAAAGTAGATTTCAGGAAGCTAAACATTGTGCATCAGCCGAAGTGAAATAATTTGAAGACTGATCTTTGATACCAGTTGGTTTATCTACGCCCACAATAATTTGCGGATTTGTGTTAGTCAATACTAAGATTTAAGATCATTGCTCAGTCTGTGGCAATGTTTATAAAAAAACGCACTGAAGATAAATTAAATATCGAAACTTCAAACATTCACGTATTTAGTAAATGTTTGAAGTTTCGATATGGGCCAGGAAGACCTTTAAATCCTATCACATTCACTTCAAAAAAGTCAAGAAGGGAATGATGAAGAAGTTATCCAGAATATACTGACATGCACTGGCGTCCATCGCGCCGCGGTCGCAGATGATGAGACAGTTCCTCTGGCATGTGCGGCCGAGCTCGAAGAATGTGTTCTCAATCTGGACCATGGTTTTCAGCAAATTCTCTTGGAATTTTATCGCTGTAATAAGGAGATAAAATATTAAGTAAGTGTATTTAGCGCCTGTAAAATGTCTGGTGCAAGTCGGTATAATTGTATCGTTTTGAGAGGGCTTATATGAATTTCGGGATCTCGGTGGATGCGGTTCGCACAGAACTTTGAGGATTGGCAATACCTCTATATCTGTTCTAAGACGCCAATACCTAGCAGTGGGTCGATGTGGGTTGAATTTGATCACGATGACGACATATCGTCATTTTAGATGAATATGTACTTATGAAAAGTATAGTGTACAAAAGTGACAGAGTAGTCTGTCCCATACTTCGAACGTAAACGCATTTTGTTATAAATTGTGTAGTATTCACTGATTTGAGTTAAGACGATGGAGTAAAATACAACACAATAGTACGGGTTAGCATTGCGATAGCGGTCATTGACCCGACTACTACTGCCAACAGAATCATACATGGTGACGGTCGGTAACCATGATAACAATCGGCGACAGCTACCATGATAAGCTGAACGACAGTAATTTCGAACGTAGCACGTAATAAGTAAGTATCGCTAACCCAATCACTAGCATAGAGTGGTAGACAGGAGTCAATGCCTGCTATTGCCATGCTAACTAGAAAAGACTATAGAGTGGAGCACCAAGGAGGAGAAAGAAACAGGGCATTAATACTGTTACTGATAAAGGTAATTATTGTAGTTAATTTACCACGGGTATCGATCGAACCGATTTATCGATTGGACTGGACAATGTCCACCTTGTTGTTACGTTGGTTCTAATCAGTCAGGTCAATTTGTCAATTAGTCAGATTTATGTCTCTTTTACATGCGTTATATACTCAATATAAGTTTGAGAGAGCGGACAACCAGACTAATTGAAAAATTTTTTTCGTTTATCTGAGCAATTTATAGGTACCATATGTAATGGAATGGCAAATCGGTTGGTAGTGTAGTTTATCTATAAAATGTAAATACAGTTGTCAAGGGAAAAACTGCAATCACGCTGGTGCATAGACCATTTTCAACAGGATCAATACGATTATTTGGTTTGTTGACAATTATTCGTTTGTTTAACACGTTAATAACGCACATGTACTGCATTAATTACCTATTCAAGTACAAGTTATTATGCATTTAATTATTCGAGACGATCGATATCGATTCTAGCAGACAAAGTGACTCTACCAAAGAATTAGGTTCTATAACATTATAAATTAAATACATTTATTGCAACCTGGGACCTGGTCATTGGCTGTAGCATTATCGTCTTTGACCGATGTTGTGTGACTTAAGCTGAAGCAATGGTCACGGATAAACCCGAGGTTTGGAACAACAATAATCTACCATTTGCTATAAAACTGTTTGAATGGAAGCCAAACGACCGCGTGATTCCATTCGCCGACAACTGCCACTATTACAACGAGAATAGTAAGAAAACCTTTGCCAAATCCTCACACAAGTGAGTATGAATGTAATATCTCTGAACATTGTGGTCAATTAGGTGTTGGCAAAACCTAGCAATGTTGCTGAAATATAATTTGATGATTCCATTACTAGCGTGCAATCTCCTGGAGATAGTAAGAACACATTGTCTTTCTTGGACTTTTATGTCATGAATTTGACTATCTTACATTGTGTTTACAACAGCGGGGGTCAGCCACGCACGCGTCTCATATCAGTGTTAAAAGTTGACACTTTTAACATTGTCACTGCCGGGAAAAAATGATAATTTCCTACTGTAACGACGCATTCCGAGATGGAAGTACATTGAGAGTACATTTAAACGATATAGCTTTTTAATGAATTACGTCCGACAGTGTTCAGCTGAGTCACGTTTCAGATTGCAGTAGGAAAAGAACTCTACTGTAATCTCGTTAAAAATGTGGTTAGTTAAGCGTGGCTTGAAAACACGACGAACCTCATCAAATTACCAGTTATCGTATTTTTACGTTGGTATAATGCAGACGTCATGCATGCTAAATCCAATTCATGTAAGCCGGTTTTCGGTTGTTTTTAGTGTTCCGTATTTTGGTAAAACGGACTGTTAATGGAACCTCTTAGACGACACTTTGGAAGTAAACATCAGCTACTATAAACATTGTATCCTTTACATACTCTCATTTTTTGACATAAGTAAGAAATGACATTTTCACGAATACGAAATTAACAACCCATTCAAAGGTAGGTACAAAATTATTATTTTTTGAGGAAGGTGCCAACGTATTGTTGCTAAATGACAACTACAAACATTTTCTCAAGGCCTGGCACCAAACTTAAAAATAATAATGTTTTGTACCTACGTTTGAATTGGTTTGGGTGGTTAATTTCGTGTTTGTGTAAACTATTCTTATATTCATATTCTTCAATGCAATTAAAATATAAAGAGACGGAAAGATACAAGAAATGATATAGCAAAGCCGAGCTTATATCTAAATAGAGATTTATTCCAGCAAAAATGTTATTTCTTACTCTTAGCTTAATTCGAAGTTGACCTATTTTTTTAAATAATATTTTTTACGTTTTCTGCTTACATCTCGAAAACGATACGTCATAGGAAATTTTGTAGTACAACATAATTTAAAAAAATATATGTAAAACTTTGATTCTATACACTGTTTGCCTATTCCCAATCGTTGTCTAGGATTGTGAGCTTCGAACTTTTTCAACGGTAGATTACGAATTAAGTAGATTATACGTATATCAGACTAATCCAAGTTGGATTATCCAACTAACATTATAAATATGAAAGTAGCGATGTTTACATTTTTGGATGTTTGGATGTTACTGTGTTTGTGCCTCAATCAGGGCTGAACGGATTTGAATTAAATTTAGCACAGAGATAGTTCATGAGCTACATTAACATATAGGAAACTTTTTATCCGACTGCACCAGAAGGAGGGTAACGTTATCTCGGTAAATGATAATGCCTACGAACACGCAGATGAAGTTGCGGGCATCAGCTAGTAGATATATATTTTCAATTTAATTCTATAGCTTTCTTTGGAGCACTTTTCCCTCACAAGAACTTTAGTTAAAAAGCAATGTATGACAAATAAACGGTCAAGTGCGAGTCGGACTCGCGCATGAAGGGTTCCGTACCACCGCACAATGCTATTCAAGTGTTTTTATGGGGATTAGGTATCTTTGAATTTCCTGTGTGTTAAGATAGCAAAACGTTTGTTTACAAAGTTATTGGTGCGACTACTTTTAACCCCCTATTTAAACTATTCAAAACATACATTTTTCATTATTTTTCCTGTAATATGTTAAGTAAAAACCTGTATTAAAGTTTTGCTTAAATATTTTTGTAACTAAATATTTCAAAGTTATAAAAAATTGTAAACCTCGCAACAAGCCCTTTCATTTGCTTTGTCACACGACATAATTTTTATTTTATTTTTGATTAACCCCCAAAGTTGATCCCCCAAATTCAGAATGTATTTACTTACGTAACACGTTCGTGTTTGGGCCACATAAATACACATGTGTACTAAATTTCAACTTTGCGGTTGAGAATTCGGTATTTTAATACAACTTTTACACACCTAGGACAGACACATCACGAGTGATTCTATAATAGTTTCGTATTTCCTTTTTAACCCTTTCACTTCTCTGCTAGCCGGAAAAGGAAAGAAACTGACATAACAATTAAGGCAAATTGTATGTTGTTGCCCCACAAATGCCCACAATAGAATCTTCTGTACTATAGGTGGCGTCTGTTAAAAAAGTTCCTTGATAAATGCTGTGCGTCTCGAGATTAAGGTACGAAACCCAAAAAAAGGTGAGGTAAAACTTATTTTTCGGAGCTTATATACTAGACAACGATTGGGAAGCGGTAATAAGTGATAAATTACGTAACTTTAAGTATGTCATACAACAAAGTTTCCTAGCACGTGTCGTTTGCGAGATTAAATAATAAATATTAGAGGACAATCTTACACAAATCCAAGTAGCCTTAAGTAAGCTCAATAAGGCTTGTGTTATGGGTACTAGACGACGATATATTTTATAAAGATAAATACTTATGTAAATACATAGAAAACATCCAAGACTAAGAAACAAATAGTCAGGCTCATCACTCAAATATTTGCCCTTACTGGGAATCGAACCCAGGACCGTCAGCTTCGTAGGCAGGGTCACTACCCGCTAGGCTAAACCGGTAGTCGTTTTTGTAAACAAAAGAACAAAAAACGGACCTTCTTTGTGCCCCAACCTAGGGTTCACCTCAGACGGTTCAGGACTTATAGTATGTTTGTCTTCTAACTAGTCCAAACAAAGTTTGCTTTCGACTGCACCTAGAATCTTTTGTTGACTAGTCTACGTGCGATTATTCGTTTTTGTGTGACAAAGACGTCATCCGGTAATCACGTGCTCAGCGGCCTGTTAGCTTTCTTATACGATTTGAACTAAAGATAATGTTCACAGATGTATAATAATGAATCACAAAGCTGTCTTGCAAGTTCAAATAGTAACTCTAGGAGTCAATGTACCTCTGAGGACTAAATTAGGGTACGATGATGTTCAAACTTAATCGTAAAGATCGGTTGACGTCGTACTAAAAGTTAACGACACAATAAATGTTTGGTTACGTCATCAAATCAGAACGACAATCGATATCGATCATTTTCATATCAACTTCTTCTGGCTGCATGAAAGATTCTGCTCATAATAAATTCAGAACTTTTCCGATCTACCTTAGCGTGTTACGGCTAGTCCAGGTTTGGATTTGTATCGGTTTACCATTAGAGAGTCGACTAACATGGACACGATTCTGTAAACTGTTGTCAAGCGAACTAGACACAACTCACCTACCGGCACGTGTATCATTATCATTATAATCGTTGCAGTATTCATTATTATCTGTGGGAGGTCCATCTGCTTGCAACCCGATAGCATATACATAGATCAGATCATATTCAACGTTCTACCGAGACGTACAGGACAAGATGATATTGAAACGTCGTCGGGTAAAGTGCATTGTTTACCAGTGTAGACCTTGCAATTAGCTAGTAGCAATCATCTAGACACCAGACACTGCAAAAATCCTGTTCCGAGCCATCCTTGTCCGGTTTTCATTGGAAACAGTTGACACTCATTCATATTCTTTATTGCACAGAAATCATAATGATCAGAAATCAGAATACATTAAATGAGCAAAGGCGAGCTTATCAAAGATACATTTCCACCATTTCTACACTTCAATGGTAAATTAATGTGAAGGTATAACGAATCAGTTGAGATTGGCGTATTACATTACTTAATGAATATGTTCAATCGCAAGACATAATGACAGTAAAGACGATAGCGTCAGCGGCCTTTACAGTGTCTATTTTCAGAGTCTTGCTGATTTCAGGGCGGCCAAAACTAGACATTAGTCGAGTAGAAGTAGAAGTAGAACTTCAAGCAAGAATGTCTGACATGAAAGTAACTATACGTGCGATGCGTTAACATTTGGAGTGCAATAATGTCGCAACCCGCAAGCTACAACGCAAAAATCTGTTAAAATTAGGTTTTCTTGAAAAAAAGACATCGACCGTGAACCTGGCCATGCGCTACGCATGACAAATCACTACAAACTTATTCTTTTCCAAGATACCTCAGAGTACACTCTGAGGATATTGTGTGATTTAAGGTGACTATGTGCAAAAATATATATTTTTGCTATAAGGAAGACCTTTTTCTCGTTTCCGAGACTAAACGGGGCTTTGGAAATGGAGCTAACAAAAAAATAGCCTGCAAAGCCACAATTGTACGTAATTCCTCATTCTTTCTTACTATTTACAACAGTCTTTACAGAGTGGTAGTGGCTATTTCATTAGTTATTATTTATATTATTATTTAGTAGTGGCTATTTCATTAGTTATTTAATGGCACATCAAAAATACTGATTTGCACAGCAAAAAAGAATCAGCAAAAACACTTTTTGTGTTTTCAATATTTTATGTGTACTACTAAGTTTATGTTTTAAGTATTTTTTGTTGTTCTTGCATGTTCAAGCTGACACGAAGGATAAAGGGGGCTTCCCTTCGCTCCCTTTACCCTTCACCTAAGCTACCACAGCATTTTGCCCTGATATTTGCTATAATATAAATAAAATATAATATTTCCCTTTCATTAGGTCCTTCCTTAGTGGAAATCAAAGGTCAAAGAAAAGTCCTTTGACAAGCACAGGCCAGTCACAGCGGGCTCACCATTATTCATCGTTGGAGCCTTATCGAAATAATCCAGATTATTTAAATTTAAGCCAGCCAGCCAGCCAGTAATAACCAGTTATTACTGGCTGAATGTTCAAATAAGCTTCGTAGGGGTCAATCGTTTATCTATTTACAAACATAGGAGATGTCTGTTTGCCGAGTCAATCACCTTTTCAGAAGCAAATGATTTTGCTGCGAGTCTAGGCAAAATAATAAAATATTTAAACAAGGCGAACGAATCGCAATAAACCGTTTTTATTGGCAGAGCCGATGAAATTGTTATCATGTCAATTCAATCATACAAATGAAACATGAAAGGGCTTCACTGGATCTAATTAAATGCTTCCAACATCACGAACCCCTAACAAATAATTGGTTTCGCTGCAAAAACCAATGGGACAAATCAGATTTTTGCGTGTGGCAGAATAATTTACAAGAATAGGTTTTGCCAAGGGCAAATCGATCGTGCAATCGCATTTTCCAATATTCACTATACGATATAAAATAAATGACTACTTTAATAATATCCATGACAGTGATAAATTTGATATCGGAAAATATGAATTGAACTCTTTCTTTCTTTCAAGACCATTGCATGTTTCGTTTACAAAATTTACATTGAGATATGTAGTCTGGCGAGCCTTGGTCCGGCGGACTCCGGCGTCAATAGCTAGCTACACACCCCCGTGTTTCCCTCTCAAAATTGGCATCGTTACATGTGGACATTGACCAGCCTCCCATGACGTCAATGCCAACGTTTCATTGACTTATTTAGTAGTATATAAGGCTCTGTTCCCAGTTGTGTCTTTGTTCATGGTTCCGTCCAAGACATGAGGGTAACTTCCTAGAAGGTCGATCGGACAAAAACTGGCGTCGGATAAGTGTTAATTTAAAGAAGCAACACCATACATACAACGCACTGATGCTAGAGAATCCGAATTACTCGAAAGGATCCTATTGTTTCAAGGCATACAATACGGAGAATACACAAACACTACTACGTGATGTCATGTGTTCTGGTGTCTGGCTGAAAGGACCGTCTCGAATGAATTGTTATGGCTATGGATATGGCTACAGTATGAAATATGTCAATGTTGAAAACAGTAGCGATGAATTTACTTATCGGACCACAAAAGTCTTTGTCTTGATCCGATAAACAATAAAGACAACAAAGGAATCAGGCGAACATACACCTAATGATGATGCGCTCGGTAATATGAAACGACCAAGTCAGACAGAACTAATACAAATATGAATTCGATTCTTCCATATGCAACGCTAATCAGAAGCTACCTTTAGTACTGTAGCTTCAAGTTCGGGAAAATATGTAGTTCATAACGTTCTGGCGAGGTGTTACTAACTCACCATTCACACCATGCGCAAGGGCCACGGCAGCGGTGGTGCAAAGTTTACAACGAACATGACCACCACTCTCTGTTCTCGCATGGAACGGCAAGTCTGTCACACATAGCATCACATTTTCATAACAAAAACTTATCAGAAAACCGAAATCAAAATACTGATCTACATTAATGGGGACAAGGAAAAATCAATTAATTATGAAGAAACTGTCTAAAGGGGAAAGCGTTTGATCTAATAATTGTGTAATTAGATGTTGTGAAAATCCAACGTCTCGGTTCGATTATAATAAAACAGGTGCGAGGTCGAACAGTGAAATGAAATTAGATTTTTGTAATCTAAGTACAATAGCAGCTGTGTCAGATGACAGTAAAGCGATAACTATAGTTGATTTGGAAATAAAGTTCCGAAAATACTATGGGCAAATATCGAGAATGGGGCATGTTTTTCTTGAACTACAATGAAAGGGAAGCCAGACATACACATTTCCACAAAGTTTAAAATACAGGATTGACGTCAAAGCGACCACACACGTGACTTGACTAAATGCAATAGTTCATGCGGGATCACATTAGAGTTATTTTTGAACAGATCACAATATAACATTAGATTCTGAGGAGTAAATTAAAAGGGAAGTTATTGCCACAACAGCTGGAAACATACGAATTTTGAAAGATTGTGTGGTAGCTGAATTGACACTACGAATAGTTCGTCTGGTTCAGATGATATCATCAGATGAAAACTTTTACGATCATAATGTTTCAATCGACCAGCCGGTTTGCATGTTAAAGAGTTACCCCTTTGACATGCAACTTTAGTCTTTACTATACAAGGCTGAGCGACATTTTCTAATAAAAGAGTGAACTAGCTCCGTGATTAATTGGCGTAAATGCGAAACCGACAAAGTGTTATGGCGTAGCAAACCCCGCCAGGCATGTGACAGCTAACGAGATTATCTTCAGATAATACGCACGGAATCGCTGCGATCGTAATAGTTTTTTCAACACACTTGCTCGAAAAGTGACCCTTTTGACGTCGGTTTTAGAATCATATTGCTGGCGTTTATACACGCGTGCGGTAATAAACATTACCGTACAAGTGTGGTAATGGATATAGTTTTGAATTTATCAACTAAGGACAAGTAATGACAACAAACCGTCTTATTTATAAACATAGACTAGCACAGTAGTAACTTTACTCCAAGAATTAGGCTAGCATTAAGGAAATTCATTATTAATAAACATGGTGTAAGGATTGAGTAGCACTAATCCGACTCTACTCTCGGACCGACAGTTAAACCTCGTCGTTACCTAGTTTGGCGATGGAGTAAGGACAGACTAGTGTGATCTATGGCGTAATTTGACATTTGTAACTTTCTTTTCAAACGGCCATTTGGAATGTTTCTATTATTGTTGTTTTGTTCTCTGGTTTTGCTTCGGAGTTTCATACATTGTTTGTGTAATTTTGGTTTAGAAAAGGTTTTGGTTGTACTAATTAATCTAATTCTTAGTGTTTTGTAAATGATAATTCAAGATCGTACCGGGTTTCATAGTTTGTGGTGACTGGTGATAATTGATAAAGACTATTACTTGGATGATTTGAGGTTACTGCAAGAATTTGAAAACAACACTTCCCTAGGAAGGAGAGTAAAATTTTGCGAAACCCGTTACAATCCATTAGAAGAATTCGAAGAAGCGGAATTTAAGTACAATTACAGACGCTAGAGGTGGTCGCATCCCTCCCCACATTTAAGTTTTGAGTGCAATAAGAATATGGGCTCGCGGAGAGGTAGGTCATAGAATGCTTATCGTAGTACATATTCATAGTTAATTGCGAATTTTAATGTGATTGGGTTTATACCTAGTTATATGTTTAATTCTAAATTGTAATTTCAACAGATTCAGGACGGTGCAGGTGATATAAGCCTGAGTGAGAATGAGTCAGCCTTCAATGTCGCTCATATGCAAGCAAGTTGCTTTAGCAATGGTACCACATATTGCTCAATGGATTAATATGCCACAAACTATGTCCAGCAGACAGAACAGTGTGATTGCTGGTTTTTAAGTTAATATATAATGTACATTTAACTTTGTGTTTTTAGCAATAAATTAAAAATAAAATATTTTTTAGCAATAATAAACTCGATTTTAAACTAGATCAATTTCATTTATCATGTATTATTTAATTAGTACCTTCTGTCCTAATTTAGTGACGACCCCAATGGCCGAGTCGGCAGTGACCCTGCCTACGAAGCAAAGGGTCCCGGGTTCGAGTCCCGGTGGGGGCAAATATTCATTTGATGAGAACGGATGTTTGTACCCTAGTCATGGTTGTTTATCTATCTAAGTATAATATTTATCTGTATAAATATGAGTACTGTTGTCTAGCATACGAGATACAGGGCATCCTAGTTTGGGGCTATATCAATGTGTGTAAATAGTGTCCAAGGTATTATATTATTATTATTACTATCTAAAAAACGGATGTCAATTTGTTTTTTTTTTTTTTTGGGTCTTACGGCACTGGAATTAGTCCTTTTAGACCATTTTTTACTTTTAAATAATTGGGGTTGCCATAGATCACCCGCTAATCCAAGCGTAAGGAAGGAATGCTTTGTTATTCCAAGTTACTCAATGTTTATTAATAACAATTTTACACCAGACTTACTCCGAGTTTAACCTGAGAGTAACTAGTCTGAGAGTAAGGAAGGATTAACAACAGAATAGTGTTTTTATTAATAAGACGATCAACGAATCAACCATGGAAAAGTGATGACAGCAAAGAGTTTTTATTCTGGAAAAATATTACTTTAATTGACTTTAATTATTAATTAATACATGTTATTATCAAAATAAGATGATTAAACATTTATTTTCATCAAATTAGAAGCAAACTAAGAAAAATATATGTATTTCGCTTACTACGATACAATTTAATTTGGCTGTTTGTTTGGCTTTTATATAGCCTCTGGCAGTAGGAGTCAACGAGCGAAGAAAAAAAAAAGTTTTCAACAAATAAAACGTTTAATTAATTGTTTTTATTGTAAAAATGTCGAGTACCGATGAAAATATAGATTTTATTTTACACCGCAAGATATAATAAGTGAGGCGCAAAATGCCAATGAAAGTTTGATACCAGAGAAATGTAAGGCAAAATATATTGCAGCCTATGAACATTTCGTGAAATGGAACAACAGCAAGAATGCGAAGTCATACTTCAATAAATAAGCCAAAGAGTACTAGCCAAGTTCACTGTGGTGTATATGTATATTCCATGTTAAAAACTTTGAGCACAAAAAAGTACATATTGACTTAAAATCGTATTTCAGCCTAACTGCATTCTAAAGAGACGTTCAGATGCCTATACTTGTCAAAAATCCAGTCTTATCAGCAAATGACATTGAAACGTTTCTAAAAGACGCTCCGGATAGTCAATATCTGGCAAAAATGTTAGTTTTACCTGCTTGTTTCATTTGCCGTTATTGTTGTTATATTGTTTATCTGCATTTTTTATTGTTACCATTATCTTTTCAGGTGGCGTTAATATTTGACACAAATTGTGCGTGTAGAAGTCAAGAACTGAAGAACGTCAATAAAGAAGATCACGGGAAAATGTTTCTAGTCAAAATACCAACACTATGTAAGAATAAGAATGCTAGATCATTACAATTGACGGCCCATTTTACGAAATGGTGAAGGAATATGAAGCTTTGCTTTCAAAAAAAGCAACACGTGACTGCTTCTTTCAAAATTTCCAAAGAGGAAAGTGAACAGCGCAATCTGTTAGTGTCAATAACTTTGGGACTATGCCGAAGGAAATCGCTCTTTATTTTGGGTTACCTGATGCGGATACTTACACACTGAAAAAAAGGATTAACCGAACTATTTTAGTTAGGTTAGACTTTCGTTGTTAGTAAACAAAAATTAAATTAATTTAAGGATGTGTTTTAGTAACGAATCCAAAACTTGTTTTGTAAATTTTTGTTTGGTGTGCATTAACAGAAGTGTTTGTTACTGATAACATAATTGACGTAGAATAACTTGTTGCAGCAACAAATCGCTGTGCCCGTTATTTGTGGGCAATACTCTAAGCTTACTAATAACCAACGTGTAAAGTTGTTTTAACCAATTAGTTAATTTGATATCTATCAATCTCTACACGTATCAACCATCTACAAAACTTTTGGTTACCGATTAGAATTAAGTTTTGTTTTTCGTCATTCTTATATTTCAATTAAACTGGATATGCTTACAAGTATACCAACAGTTTCTCAAATTCAACGGAAGTTTTTTTACACTTAACCCAACTCAGTTCTTTACTGCTCTCGCCTGCGCTGCGGTCTGCGGCTCGAGCTGGTAAACGAACCTCGTATGACCAATTTTGCTCCCTTGCTTCATAATGTACTATTGAGCTTTATTGAAAACGGTCGAATGCCGATGTAAAAACTGAGCAAATGATGAATTAACCATCAATCAGATGAGATATAATAATCCTATGTCCCGCATTTGACCCAAGTGATAGGTAATGAATGAGTAAAAATTTTTACTTTTTGTGCCGGTCTTCACCTCGAAATCTACAAAAAAATGAGATTTACATTTCAATATTTTAATGAATTGCTAGTTGTTCTGATAGAAACATTATTTGGTAAATACTCAATAGTTTATTGCATTTCACATAGTCATGGTGCAGTCATAGTCCGGACTTCTTTTATTTCGCAATCCTTTAATTTTCTGTGCATATAGCAAAACAATGATGATTATTTCCTATTTAACCTAGATTAAGACGATGCCAAAAACGGCTTTTTCCGAATCCTTTACTCCATTATAAAGACATCTACGGATTTAATTTTTTGCATAAATGTTTATTGAGTATTTGATTAAAATTAACGAATACACCTCTTAATTCTTTATTTTTTTCCTGTAATTCTGAAATTATAAGTAATTTATTATTCGTAGTAAGTTATTATGTATTCGTAAAACCTCTTTGAAAATATTTTTGGCGTAATAGCGTTTTTTTTTAAATGTGGTTTGAGCCGAGCGGATTGTTTGCGCTCTCTTTTTTTTATGTGGCAGTAATAAGTAACGCTGATACTTTCTTTTAGAATCGTATTCCCGCTTTTACATATCACCATAACCAACGAAAACCTAACACGGCTACGCTAGCAATCGAGTCTATATTATTACACTGCATCAGTGATTTAGTCGGTAGGAATTACCCAACATTCGTAATTTTTACCCAAAATTCATATCTCGTTGATTTGATAAGAGCTTTAAATTTTGCTAGTGAATTTAAACCAGACGACGACAGTATTATTGGGCTAGATGTACGATAACATAATTAATTCATGGAGTGTGTACGTACGGTTACAATTTACGAGTTACTAAAATACTGCTAATATGTATATCAATTTGTCGTGTTCTATTCATTTCCGAGAATTTGCACGATATTAGCCGATGGTCGATCATGCATGGTAGCTACGGTTTCATGACCAAATACGCTCAAAGGGCTGTGGTGCTTGTCGTTGTACCAAGGTCGCCCCGTGTCATAAAACATGATCATTTCATTATCATCTGATGCGTCATCCATTATATACTTGCTACCTTCCGTACATGTCCAATCCTAGGACTGACCTATACTGGGTTGTATTCTCACCCAACCCCATCCAACTATACTGTAACTGGTACTTATTTATAAGATTATACGGACGGAACATGTAATATTCATAGACGTCGTTCGGTTCGAAGGACGTCCTTGCCCGTCGTAATGGATTAAACAGATTGCGAGGATTGTAAAACGGCACGCTTTTAAGAGCTCTAAGAGATTACTGGAGTATATTGCAGATTGACAGGCCGTAAATTTAAGGCGCATGTATTGGTAAAATTAGCAACTCGATTGGTTGTAGTAGTCTCGTGGTAGTTGAAATTTTGGAAAAAATCATATTAAATCAAAGTTCATAACAGCTCACACTGCAACATGGCTGTTAAGCCAGTTGTTGCGGCAGAACAGTGCAGGCTTTAGCGATGACAAAAAGTTGGGACTGAATTTCATTACGTCACAATCTAGATCACTCCAGGGAATAAAACATTTTCACTCTCTTGTTGTTCTTAATGCTATGGCCTTAAAATCCAATTTTGTGAAATATGCACGGCGCTCACAGCCCCGCTCCCCAGGGGCGGAGGCGGCGGCGGTGCAAGGCGGCAGAGCGCGGCGCGGCTCAAACTTATTCGAAAATAGTACGCATTGCCATAACATAAATCAAAAGACGTTGCATCAATGAATCAAACATACATTTTCACATTAAATAACTTTAACAAAATGCTGTTTTTATCAGCCTTGCTTTTAAAATTTTCTCGCAGGGGCTGCGAAAAGTAGAGTATACTTCTCGGCGATAAAGATCTTTTGTTTTGGGAACGCTTGAATTCCTCACTGCACTCAGGACTCAGTCTTAATTCCCTCGCTGCGCTTGGGAGTCAAATCTGGAGTCGTTCGTTACGTTCAGGTTTTAATATCGCGCCCGTGACATAAAACAGTGTTGTATCCCGTTGGTGCATAATCTACAATTAAACTCCTCTTTTTAAACGCAAGAACGCAGTATTCTTTTTATGAAAATCATCTATTTAGTTTTTTTTTCATGTAGTTTCCATTGAAATAATGACTATTTCAAACACTATGATTGAAGTAAGGACATATATTTTACCGTTATTTTTTTCTGGATTACGAGACAACGCTTCAAACATGGTCATTTGAAAATACCCAGCGAATTAACTACACCCATAAAAGGGAACGTCGAAGGACAATTTCCGATCTGTGGGAAGGGATTTCAAGTGTTTTAGACGCTTTTGCTAGCGGCTCTTTAATTTTAAAAGTAATTAAATCACACCCGAGATTTGTTTAGATGGAAGCGTCATCTTCAACTAGAACAATGACGAAAATAAACTCAGCGCTTGAGCGGTCTGTTTACTGGTGATATAAATTAAGTCCAGCCTCTGAATATTTAGGATGTGCTGATGTTCAGAATAGCCATGGAGACGTGGAAGTTTTTATAGACACGTACTTTGGCCTCCAACTTGGCAATGGCTGTAACATTGAGTCCGGAATGACAGGCGCGAAGATAATAAAATGTAGTGTAATGATACCGAAACTTTCGTAATAGAAATGTCACATGTCGGAAAAAGAAAAATATATATCACGAACAACAATCTTTAATATAATGTTATTAAAAGCGATAACGCAATGAAGATAAAATCTGCATTCTACAGTCTTTACAAAATAGAAGGTAAAATTTATTGACAATGAAATAATGGCGTACATCTTGTAATTGACGTCAGCTACACGTACATAACTAATAATCAGAAACTCCACGCTGAAGTCGCGAAATCATATGAACCAATCCCCGCGAATAAATTATGTTTTGTTTGTCCAAATGTTGTTTTGTCTAGGTCTGCCGTTTTTGTGATAGAACTGCGGTCGATGTTTAGATTATGTCCGGTTAGTATTATCGGGGTAATGATTACATACAGAAAGAGGTTATCGATCAACAATGTTATTCCTATTTCGGGAACACTAATAGAGCACGTGGATAATAGCATTGAGCAGTATGATGAACTTGATATCGCAATGCCGATACAATTACTAATTTGGCAGTCCACATGTTACGTGAGTGTTCGTCATCGATTCACACTATAAACTATTTAATTACTACATAATTATTAAGTATGTATTGTATGTGTCAGTTTAATGTACAAAAGGTATATGTTTCACCATGATTTCCCAAAATTACAGATAAACAACAACTCATCCAAGCTCTGAATCAGAAATAATTGACAAGGTCGGCGGGAGATCACAGTCCCGAATGTATCGAGCGAAACAAAACTCATAAAAATAAACAAACAATATCTGAGGAAATCACGGGTTTTTCGTCTTTTGGCACAATTCTATTGTGTAAACAGGCGTGACAATGATTCGCTTTCGCACAAAGTCGGACTTGGGACAATCCTGGCTCTACGTTATTTAATACTTGTAACGTACATAATTTGAATATTTATGCTTTGGTATGAATCATCAAAATTAGAGAGTAAAACTGATATCAGGCCGGAAATGTAATTATTATACTCTCTACTACTATCTCTTGCTAGAGATAAGCTCGCCTTTGTACACTATTTTAATGTATATCTTATTGTTTTAATTATTTGGGTGCAATAAAGAAATAATGAAATTATGTACAAAACAATAAACAACCCTTTATAGCAGGGGTAACCAAATTGGAGACACAAGATCGACTTTTTACTGGTGAAACCCTGCGCATTCCACGAATTGACTTTTCTTTTATTTTATGAAATTTTTACCTATTTTAAGAAACTTTTTTGAATATAGAGTGCAAAACCTTTTTAAATAATGTTATAAATAACACCCCTCGTGACGTCGATTGATCAACATTTTTGAAAGGTTACAGGCGGTTGGTTGTTTCTGAACGAACTCACATCAACTCGCAAATCATTCACATATAACTATTGAACATTCATGATAATTACAAAAAAAAACATTTCAGAACATTGAACAATTGACAGTCTCAAAAATAACTCTTCATTGTTTTACAGCTTTTACGTATAGCTCAGGTCCCAAATAATATAAATTGTAAAACTATAGAAAACTCACGATGAATGCCGCCGCAGTGTTAAGAGCATTTTAACAGAGGCGGCGCAAGCCGCCCCTGGATTTTTACGCAACTAATATTTTTAGAGATAATTAACTAAGACGACAAAGGTCGCGGTGACAGGTTGGGCATGCCTGCTTGATAGTCTTATTCATAGTTCATAGTTCATTTATTTCGAAAACAACATACATTGTGTGCGATTCTTAAAAGCTATCTTAAAACTAATTAAAAACTAATACCTATATTGCATGCCAGTGCCTTATAAAAGTTGATAAAATTACATATTCAATTATTCTCAAATCAATAGTTATGTCAATTTTTTACATTTGCGCAATAAATTGTATACCAGTATCATCATCATAATTATGTTACTTGATACAGATATTTACAAATATTTAGATGCAAATCAATACATTGGTAAATTAGTGACCCAAAAATTCTTCAATTGAATAAAAACATTCTTCTAATAAATACTGCTTCAAATTACATTTAAACAAGTCACTTGAGTCAATAATTTTAAGATTTTGTGGTAGACTATTATATAGTTTTACTGATTGGTATCGCGCAGTGTGCTGGGCTACATTCAATGTTGGTTGTACATGACCAATGCGAACATCTCTACGTCTAGTTAGTAGGCGTTTCTGCTTGTCTTCCTGTGTTTCCAGTCTTGACAATTTTTTTGCAAGATCAGACAACAATACTAATATATACAAGCAAGGTAGTGGTAAAATACCTAATGTCTTAAAATGCTCTTTACATGATTGCCATGGGGGTATTCTCATTATAGTCCGTATGGCTCTTTTTTGGCACACAAAAGCCTTATTAATATTGTACTTATAACTATTGCCCCACAACTTAATACTATAGCGTAGCCTGGATTCTATCAAGGCGTAATAAACCGATAGAAGGTGCTTTTTTGATACCTCATCTCTGAGACTGCGCAGCGCATAGCAAGCGGAGCTTATCGAATTTTCGATTGCTGTTAGTTCAGCTTTCCAGTTGAGACTAGAGTCTAAATGTATGCCTAAAAATTTTACTTGATCTACTGATTCGATAATTGCACCATTAAGTGATATAAGTATATAATTTTAATTTTATTAGGTATGTCGAAATGTTTAATGTACTTATAGCCGTATCTACATATGTCCTAGCCCAGGGGATAAACACTAACTGCTACTGCTAACAAAAATGCCTGTCTCTGACGGTATAGGTTATATTCATTTGTGCCTATCTACAAAATCAATGGCAGATTTCGTATAACGACATTGTATTCGATCGTTTACTACTTAGCTTAAAACGTATTGTCATTTGTTTTTGTACTCGGATGTAAATTGCGATATGGCGGGTCTCGACGGAAAATGCAAATATTGGTTTTCAGATTATTTAGAATTTACGAACCTAGTATATCATATACGTAGGTATCAATATACTTTATTGCACGGTAAATATAGGTAAAAATACATGAACATTTATGAGCAAAGGCTAGCTTGTCACTAAAAAGAGATTTCTTCCAGCAAAATCAGGTAGGAAAAAACAGTTTAGGTTTCTAAACTGAATCGACAGAAGTAGTAACCCCCCTGATCCTCAGTACATTGACCCGATCAGCTGATTACTGCTATGGAAGACCCAAATTTATTTTTCGTTTGCGATGATGGGTTTCTAGGGAAAGTTGGTCATAATAATGGGTACTATCATTCCCCAAACTAATACACAAATTAAACTTAATACGGAAGAGAAAGGAGATGCTCTTTCAATAATTTCTTGAAAGTGAAAATGGATGGACTATCCCTAATAATAGCGCAGGGAAGTGTGTGTATCATGGGTACAAGTAAAGTTTCGGAGATTGGCGTGTACTGATGAGAAACGTGAATTAAGAATCGGGTCAGTGTATTGTAGATGCAATATTTAGTTTGGTACTTTAGGACCAAAGTTAGTGATATTATTGAGAAATGGAACATGAACATTGGATGGAGAAGTGATAGTGGAGTTAGAATTGGATAGAAGTGGCAGGAATGATTACGCGTCGAAAAAGTATGCGAATCGAACTGTCAGCGTCTCTTGTAAACAATGACATAAGGTTCATTTTATGTGAACTTTTTCACTGTGGTAATTATTCGTGCTTGAGCCATACGGAATTCGGCAGTGGAACGGATTTAGAATATGCGGATGTAGGTTGTTTTTGTAACATATAATTATTTTCCTTATGGCAATCGATAGGCCTAAATAAGGCGATCATAAGTTCTTAGAGCACTCTTCTTGTGAATGTTAACATTTACGAGAATCTTGTGATCAATGTTTAAAAAAAAAGTAACGATATCTAATACTACCTACGTATACAGTATAAGTACACTTGACTCCCAATTTTGTTGGCGCCTGAATGCCGCCTAGAGGGGATAACGGCACATGGGCACAAGGCACAAGAGAGATGCATACCTGGGCGAGAGGAGAGGTTACCCTCGCTTACACGCCAAGAAACCATGCGATAGTTCTACCAAGTCTTAGCAGATCACATGTTGTTTTTGTGGCCTTGATTCACTGGTGTTTGTGTATACCACGCCACCGCATATATATCTTGGAGCCGGCCTTCCCCGGTCTCCGGAAAAATGAAGCTGACTTTGGGTACTTTTGGCACTACAACCCACTACATTATCAGAGTTCAATTTACGTTATATAATTAATAAATGGCGTCAACGCATTATTACTACATACATTACAATTGTATGATTATTATTATCAAACTCGTGCCGAATGAGCCAATAGATTTAAACAAAGTATGTAGTAGGATAATGCTTTATCTAGATGTACGTGTACTATTCTCCTCAATCTATCTCAGAGCACGGCAAATTCTGTCCGTACATTTCTAGAAGAGATTAGACACTACTATTGTCTGACTTAATAATCATATGTCTTCAGTCTGATTTTAGACAGATAGTAAGTAACTTGCAAGCCTACAACATATTTCGTGGAGTTTACCTTAAAATTGTTGATTTTGTTAAGTACATTGTTGAATTAAGTTTAAGCCTTACAGGACCCAGTTATAGCATTTATGAATAATATCAAGTATATACCCATGCATTAAGAGACTTATATATACTGAGGAAGCGAGAGATGTATGCCCGGAGTCTTTAGTCTCTGCCTACCCCTCTTCCGGGAAATAGGCGTGAGCATATGTATGTATGTATTTACATAATTGAATAATTCCAAGTATATACACTTGAAATTATTTATAAATGCCATAACTGGGTCCTTCTGCGCTTAAAATTTTAATTCAATTATGAACATAACAAGATCAACTATTTAAGGTAAATACCATAAAATATATTGTAGGTTGGTTACGATATACTGCCCACTTCTTCTGTCTTGTCTTGCTTCTTTCGGCACGTCTTTCTGGTTTACCAGGGGCTTGGCGGCCTTTGCAAACTGCAGTGATCTAGAGGGACCCATCCCCCATGGGACCAGGCGCGTTCGCGGGTCGCGGATAGCGTAATGGCCTCCTTCAAATGGAAGGAGGTTAACTGTGAATTAAAGCACTACTTTAAGTAATGCTATAAGAATAAGAAGTCGCGGACGAGGGGCGGCCCATCTGACCACCTAAAGATACGACGATCGGCGAGGTGTTTTTCGACGCGGAAACTTAAAAACACGCGTAAGTCAGCCCATCTGACCTCCTCAGGGGTACGATGATTGGCGAGGAAAGTAAGGTGAATGGGAACGTGGACATTCCAAAAATAATCACGCCCTGTGGGGTGGTACGTGCGCAGTGCCTATAGTACCGGACCGGCAGCGGCAGCGGCAGCGGGAGGAAACGACAATACGTTTCCTTCTTTTGCCGGTTCGGAAGCGTCTAGGTGGTCTAGGCGTTGGCAATGTCCTACAACATTGTCGACGGCTGTTGGTTCCACAGATATCGAGAGATAGGCCCTTGGCGCTAAGCTTGTATCGGAACCAGTGTCGCCGAAAACTAAGAACACGCATACATTTACACCACTCGTACATCAATCCCTCCGCTTTTATTAGTCAGTGCAATGTCATGCACCTATCGTCCGAACACACCCACACTACCGCAGGTATACTAGCTAGTCGAGCTAGTGTTGGGACAATGCAAGGACAGCGTGTATCATCGATCGATTATAATTAATAGACACTGGTATAGACAGTCGTATACAATGCTGGGTTCTATAAATAAAATAGTAAATTATTTTTAATACGACATATTTATACGACATACGACATACGAGAGTCAATAGTCAATAGTCAATAGTCAAAGTACTTTATTACTGTAGATATTTACATATACTTAGCAAACGTCATTTTTTGCCTCTTCTCTACATTGGACCACTGTGGGAGAAGAAGGGCGTAGAAACTCCCACAGATTTATTTTTAGATCTCTTTTAAAAATAGGTTGTGCTTAACTAATACAAATATGAAAAAAATAATTGTTATGATTAATAAGCAGGAATAAATAATTACAAAATTATTAACAGCAAGGTCTGTGTTGAGCCAGATTAACCCCATACAGTCCTGTCATTTAAGTAATCTTGAACATTGTAATATCCCTTTTTCGACAAAGTCGCTTTAACATGCTTTTTAAATTGCTCAAATGGCAATTTGAAAATCTCCAGAGGTATCTTATTGTAGTAGAGAATGCACTGACCCTTGAAAGAATTGCTAACCTTCGCGAGTCTAAAACGGGGCGCACATAGTCTGTGATTATTTCTTAGGTTAACATTACAGCTGTCGCTAAGTTTGGAAAATGTTTTAAGGTTCTTGCGTACATACATTATATTTTCAAAAATAAATTGACTAGCTACTGTTAGTATGTCAATTTCTTTAAAAAGCTCTCTTAAGGAGTCTGTTCGTTTTAAATTATAAATTGCTCGAATAGCTCTTTTCTGTAAAATAAAAATAGTTTGAATATCCGCTGCTTTCCCCCACAACAAGATACCATAGGACATCACACTATGAAAGTAACTAAAATATACTAGCCTAGATGTAGCCACATCCGTGCTTTGTCTGAGACCCCTTTGCCTCTCTTCTTTTTTGCAACAGAAGCCTTACAGCTAGAAAGAGAGGCAAAGAGGTTTCTGAAGGTAGAATAACTGTGTGAACTCTTGGGACCTGACTGAAAGCATCGGAATTTCCGATCAATACTTATAACACCCCATTATCCTTTGTCGGAAGAGGTTTTAAACAAACTTAAAACCTAAACTGCCTGTTTGGCAATCATTGGAATAACTAACAATAAACTTACGTATTATGAGCAATAAAATAACTATATTATTACATTAACTATATTAGTAATTGCGGAATGATAAAATCTATCGATTCAAAAACATAATTCTCCTATCACTATCCCCATCACTATATGTCGTCTCTGAGTGCGTGTAACAGTTCGCCTCCGTATCACGATGCATCTTTGCTTTCCTACTTAGATAAGTGTGAAATATTCATTGCGTGTTAGCTTGGCAATAAGTTGTGAAATTAAGATACAAAACAAGCAATGTATAGTAAACTTAATGAGAACAACATGACATTGTCACTTTAATGTCAATTCGTGACGAATTTTCCGCGAATGATTTATTTTCGTAATAATGTTTATTTCTTGTGTTTTAAGAAGAAATAATAGTTGGAAAGAGACTTACAAGTGATATGTGACACCGGCGTTCTTGGAGTTCACAATCTCGCTTCTATTTTTGCAAGTGAGTATTGCACAGGTCGGCATTTTCGAAAAACAACAGAAATGAATTCGTCACTGCGGTCGCCGGTGACTACCGAGAATTTTTAATATCTAACCTGTCGGAGCTACATTTGTTCGCACGTGCCACGCCCCTCAACCTATCTCTCGATATCTGTGGTTGGTTCCATTGAATGACCTATAAACTATCATTCTTAGGAGACAACGATCTTATTGATCTGTCTCCTCAAGAAATTTTATAGGGATCTTTCGATCCAAGAGGAAATCATATTAAGTCTCCCAAACCAGCGATAAAATTGACAGAGACTGCGGCGATTGAGAGGTCTTTATTTCAGTACGGAAGTAGAGCAGAGAAAACCGGGAGTAGTTGAAACGGCGCAAACTGGCACGTCAAGAAAAATCGCAGAAGGTGGTGGAGGTTCAGTCCACATCGGCAACTTCTGCCAGATGACAGGTCAGCGTCCATCTAAGCGCCAGAATTCGTGTGCTAGCGGTTGCTTTTGCCGTAAGGATGGCCTGACAATGGATGAAGCTCTGTCGACTGACGGTTAGTAAAATGCTGCAAAATATGGTCGAGGACGCAATGGAAGAAGGACTACTTGCTGGAACCAGATACTCAATTGGAGCAAATGAAGGAAAGGTGGATGCTTATCACTACTGATGTCGTAGATATATATAATCAGATGCTGAGGCTATTGTTAAAAGCGGAAGTCCTAGATACGATAATATCTATAATGAAGAACGCAATAGGAAAGGTCATACGGTGTCGAGACAAGAGAAAGACCTTGATCTAAACTCAAAGAAAACAAAGCTAGTACTCTTCACGAACAAAAGGAAACATATTGAATTGCTTCCCATTACGTTGGTGCGTACAAGACTAGATAAAAACACCGAGGAGTTGAGAATGACTTCGACTGGAGAAGTGAAGAAAGAAATGAAGTTTGACACCCATGTCCAAGCTACAGTGCACAAAGGCCACAAGAGTTTTATTTCAAGGAATGAAGTCAAGAGTATTGGATCTACACGGCAAAAAGTGAAAAAGAACCGAACTAGCAATGACGAGAAGGAACTCGGCAAGGTTCAAATATTGGCATGTCTTACGATCACAGTCATGAAGTCTATACCAACGGCATCTTTAGTAACAATACTCCACCTAAACCTATTGCAGGTAGAAGTTATGGTAGTTTAAAAACTAAAAACACTTTTTTGAAATCGATAGCTCTTATTCAGACGAATCAAATAAGCCTCGATACGTTAACACAAGTACCCGTCTTCCGTCTAGCACCTTCCAGCTCCATCATCACGGGATAATGATGAGACCATCGCCAGGAAATATGAATTGAACTTTTCACTATGAATGTAATGAGCCCAAACTCGATGGGTTTACAAGTAAACATCCTAGGGTTTCCTCACCAACCTGCGAGCTCCATCCCCAGACCAGCTCGATGGTACCATATTATTGTATTGTCATATGGTCTACTTACATATATCAAGTTTCGTAATTATAGAAAAATAAGAAGTGGACGAAATTTGCATTACTTGATTCGTTGCACGATATTATTTTGTTACAAGTGGACCTAATATTAGGGTGTTAAAAAGACAGCAACTGAACAATGGTACAGAATCAAAATGAAAAAGCATAGACAACATGCTTGTGGCGAAATTGGCAATGCTATTGACAAACAACGACCTAATAAAGAATGAAATAAGAAATACTGAATCCACATAGGGACAAGAGAAAACTGTGAAATAGATAAGACCAACCTGCGATAACTTGCTTCGCGGATGGCTCAAGAAGAGAAAGTACAAAACTAGCAGGAGCTGGTTTTTGCATTATGAACAGCAGCGAACAAGACAAGCCTTGGGGCTATACGCCAGCGTGCTCCAAGCGGAAATTTTCTCCATAACGGAATGTGCTAAAATACTAATGGAAACACTAAAAATAAAAAATAAGACTAGTAATTTATTCTGACAGTCAAGCTTTAAAGGCGCTAAGGCAACCGATGAATAAATCAGCAATAATTAAAGAATGTAAAATAATGCAAAGAATCAATTTGAGTAATAAATTGCGATCAGCGCTTTGCAAAACTTTTCCTTTTCGATTCATAGTGGAACGTGACTTGCATAAGAAACCCCGCGAATGGTAATGCGATTATATCAATTTGAGTAATAAATTGCGATCAGCGCTATGCAAAACTTTTCCTTTTTTATTCATAGTGGAACGTGACTTGCATAAGCCCCGCAGAATGGTTATGCGCTTACATCAATTTGAGTAATAAATTGCGATCAGCGCTATGCAAAACTTTTCCTTTTTTATTCATAGTGGAACGAGACTTGCATAAGACCCGCAGAATGGTTATGTGCTTACATCAATTTGAGTAATAAATTGCGATCAGGGTTATGCAAAACATTTCCTTTTTTATTCATAGTGGAACGTGACTCAGAATGGTTATGCGCTTACATCAATTTGAGTAATAAATTGCGATCAGGGCTATGCAAAACTTTTCCTTTTTTATTCATAGTGGAACGTGACTTGCATAAGCCCCGCAGAATGGTTATGCGCTTACATCAATTTGAGTAATAAATTGCGATTAGCGCTATTCAAAACTTTCCTTTTTATTCATAGTGGAACGTGACTTACATAAGCCCCGCAAAATGGTAATGCGATTACATCAATTTGAGTAATAAATTGCGATCAGCGCTATGCAAAACTTTTCCTTTTTTATTCATAGTAGAACGTGACTTGCATAAGCCACGCAGAATGAATGGTAATGCGATTACATCAATTTGAGTAATAAATTTCGATTAGCGCTATGCAAAACTTTTCCTTTGTTATTCATAGTGGAACGTGACTTGCATAAGCCGCGCAGAATGGTAATGCGCGTAACGTCAAGGCGTGTGTCATCATAGTGACGTCAGTTCCTGTGACTGTACCAGACAAATACAAAGTATCTCCAAGCAGGACCAATTCTCTCTCTTTCACAAACATGTCTTTTTAACAATGTTTTTGTGACATACATGTCGAACTAACACGAAGACTATTCGGGGGCTCCACTCGGCCTCTTTAGTCTTCACCTAAGGTACCGCAGTGTTTTGCCCTAAAATATTCCATAGTTCAATAAAAGTTCTAATTCAAACATGGTTGGCCATTTCATGAATTACAATTACCGGTCGCCGCCTCCATCGTGAAAATCAACAACAAATGTGGTTAATGTGATTATTTCACGATATAATGACGTTTAACCACATCATGAAATAGTCATGCATTTTGCTGTTGATATCATCAAACGCTGAACATTCATTGATCTGGTCTGGCCATTTCATGATATGATCAGTTGGAGGTGGCTATATCATGAAATTTACGTATTTAATAAAATTGACAATCACATCATGACATGGTCAATTCTACGTTATGGTTACGACATTAACATAACTATTACAATAATCACGAGCGACACGGGACTAGAGATGTGGTCGGTATTAAACCAGCCGGCTAAATACCAATTGTGCATTTTTCAACCGCACAGATTTATTTTATTTAACTATTAAAAAAATGTAGCCCATTCATGTGCCCACCGAGGGGCACAGGCCTTTACCCGGAAACGAGTAAGATTAAGCCATACTCCACCATGCTGGCTCAGTGCGGGTTGGTGGAGTCAGTATAATATCAATTCAACTTTAGTAGTAATTGTTACTATTTGAGTTAAATTGATATTTGCATTGTGAGTTCCTCGTGGGTTGATAATGAGTTCTATAAACGGATTTCCTGTGATAGGGTCTATGGAAATGGAAAAAATATCGATTTAAATCATCATCAAGGTTCTGTAACCTATATCGGTTTGGAAATAATTAACAAATATGCTATTGTGATGCGTGCAAACTCACAGCGGGAATGGTGTAGCCAGAACTGGTTTTGTGTTTTGAGTCCTGCACCCCGCGCCACCTTCCCTTCCCCGTCATCCCTGCGATGCGCGCGTAAACAAGTAGTGCCACAACATACAAGTGATTTTATATAAATAATTCATGCTTCTTGTTACTTTCTTTATAAGCAATGGAGTCAATTAGCTTAAGATAAACATCATTATAATATTTTATAAAATATTTATTATTATGTATGTATTTTAAATAACATATAAAACGCCTTTTCTTACATGCGCCATTGGTTTTGAAAATGACATCACGTTTTTTTTTCTATCTGGAGTAGTTTCGGCATGAAATACATATATAAACGAGTACACGGGACTCTTACGTACCTAGGTAGCGAGCAGCGTTGCCAATTTGGCATATATTATGCTAAATCTGGCATTTATTCTTTCTGTTTAGCATAAATGTTTGGCTGGTAGCATATATCATAAATGCTCAGCATATTATTTTTTTGTCTTACAAAAATAAAGTAAGTTAAAACATCTTTCTAAATACAACTCAAGGGCCTCATCACTAATATTTTAAACAGGCAACACTTGGAAATCGATTGGCGTTGAAGTCGCTCAATGCGATAATGTACGTGAGATTTAGTCTAAAGAGAGCAGGAAACTATGAAGTATGGGTACCAAAGATAATTACTTTGGTTCTCAACCTCCAACACCAGCTGCGCCTGTTGACGTTGCTGAAGATGACGAAGACATTAAAACTTTATTTGATTGACGGAGACATTAATATTTTATTTTATTATATCATTTTTAACTATTCGATTAGTTTAGAGTATAGAAATAGTAATACAATGTTAATAAAAATTTGTCATTTATTTAGCATTTCTAATAGAACGTTGGCATATTTTTGTATTTTTTTTTTACCCCACTCTAGCATATTTTGTAGTTACTGAGTTGGCAACACTGGTAGCGAGCGATGCTTGTAGGTACTAAAGCAAAGCAGTGCGGTGCGAGGGAGAGGGAAGGGGTAATTTGAATGCTATCGGTTGAAGCAATGTTGTGCGGTGCGGGGGAGAGGGAAGGGCTTCCGCGTCCTTATCGACACTCTGACCGGGAAAATTTTAATTTTGTAACGGGCAGCCACGGCAAACTTCAAATGAACGGGTAGTATACAATACAACACGTGACTCAGATACCTCATACCTTAAAGGCATAGACAATCAGACCCGCCAAAATTCAGACTATGTCACAGTCCAGGGCCCCGATGCTACCAACCATAAGCCTCGCACAAGCCTATCGCAGGCTCGGAAGTCACGTTTCATCGAGTCGGGAGAGAGAGAGATAGCGCGAGCCCGCGATAGGCTTGTGTGATGCTTGTGCTTAGTAGCATAGAGGGCCAGTTGTCACCCACAATGATGGATAATTTGTGTGATGAATGTTCGTTAACGATGGACTGAGATGTGGTTACTTTGTGATCAATGTTCCTTAACGATGGACTGAGATATGGTTACTTCGTGGTGAAGATGAAACTAACAGTTTCACATACTTATATTTTATCCAGCTTGTGCCTAATAGATAAAAAACTACAACTTCGATTTGTATTTTTATACCGGAATTTTTCAATAAAGAGGCACAGGTTATATTTCCTCACAATACTGCTGACATAGTATGTCTTCATCAAACCTGTTTCATTACCAGTACAGTCAGAAAAACTACCGTATTGGTCTAGTTAAACTGTGCCATTTATAGGAAAATATCGCCACAACAATACAAATCGACATTAAATTGTTCTCTAATTAATTAATATGACATAATTGTTTGCTTTTGTTGTTTAATTATTATTATGATAAGTTAAATGACAACAAAAATAAACTATGACCCTATGTAGCCTGAATTTTAACAGGATGGCTGGCGGTTAAGGGTGACTTAGTGCCACTAAGGACTTTGGGGAGGGACATCTGTTGATCCAACAGTAACCTGTGCCCAAACACTGGGAATTGGGTGAAATAGTCATGATAGAGGACCGATCACCCGCCTGTGGTTCAGCGGGCGTTCCACCTCATCATCATCATCATAGTGCCACTATCTAGAAAGCAGAATAAGACTTGTGTAAACTTTGACAACTCAATATAAATTTGTATGGTCTTATTCCACCTTTTAGCTCGTCACTCGTCGTGAGTGTCATAAAATTAATTTTGCTGTGGACTATTTGTTTCACAAAATTTTTGTTAGAGATTGTAATAAATAAATGGAGTCTAATCTAAATAAATAGATGAGTAAAATAATATAAAAAAGCTTACCTTCATCTGGGGTTAGGTCTGCAAACTTGATCCCTCCACTGAAAATAAACAAAAACAGTAAAAATGAAATCTTTTACAATAAGAAATATTTCTTGTAGGTAACTTCGAACCTAACATATGTTATTGGTATAAATGTAATCTTTTAGCAACATTAAAATTATCAATCAATCTTCAATCTATCATTCAAGTAAGTATCCAATATATTTTCAAATTACTTAAAATCAATACAATAGGATCAGCTGAAAATCAATCATGTGAAGCTGAACAGTTTAAACAACTTGAGACTTTATTCTGACCCCAATTAATATCTTAGCTTTTTAATAAGAAACAAATTGTAAATTGGATCTAATGACCAATAATGTTACATAATTGAAAATCCCCAAAAGATTCCCAAAAATCATGCACCTCAACATCCTGCAAAAACATTTGCATCGTACCTGAGCAGGACGGTAGCCGTTTCCGGCACCCGGAACACCTGTAAATAAACACAATGTGGAACGACATCTTATCGGGTCTCCAAATGGAGAAGCCACAACCAAATGCCTAACTATTGCAGTATGAGTCTAATAATAATGTGTAGGACAACAATTTGATGAATATATTGTAATTTTTTTAAGTCCACAGCAAATCAGGGATTTATTTTAAGTATTTTTATTATGAATATGAATATAATTGAAAATAATTAGAAGTGACTTTATAAATATTGATTCTTATTTGTATAGCTGCTGTGGATGGATTATAGCGAATCTGCAATACCGAAAATTTAAAGGCTCTAAAGAATAATACGAATACTGGTAAATGCAGGATACATACGGGCTCCTGCTGAGAAAATAGATAAAAATGTGCTTACCTTCCATCCCAAATTCTCGAAAAAGGTGCAAAGACGAGATTGTCCCGTAGTCTTTCCACCGCAGGGCCCTGAGCGAGTCAAATTCACAAAATAGTATCAATGAAAAATTAGGTCCTGAGAAAAGACATGAATGTAGCAAGGTGGCGGGCACGAATTTCAGGGTTCAATTCTACCATGTGTTGCCTCCACAAATCATAATTAAGACAAACACAACATGGACAATTGGTCATGAACCAATAATGAATAAATAAACCAACACACTAGATTTAGCTAAGAAATAACCAAAAAATAATATTATCACATCTTACCTCCAGTCAGAACCAATTTGTAAACCATTTTCTGTGATTGATTCGCCATTTTGTGTAAACGCAGTAAATAAATAAATAAAACTAAACTATTGAGATACGAAATAGGCACATAAATATCATAAAAAGGTTAAATTTTCAAAAGTAATAAAAGCCATCACAATACAACAAGCACCGCCTCATGGCGTGCATTCAAATGAAAGAATGAACGGATGGAGACATTGAAGATGAACAATAATTGATTGAATTTTGAGTGAACGTAAGTAAAACGGGAAGAAAGAGGTGGGGTGTACCATAAACAAACAACACAATTGTTGCACGTATACCAATATTCGAACAAAATAAAGGCGGCAGATTTGAAATATAAGTTAAACTTTAACAAAGAAACGACTTCAAATCAAACTCTATTTGATATATAGCGTTGCTTTTTTCCAAATCAGTCCACGTCTTCGAGAAATCGCTGAACGAAAATAGTAGTTTATGTGACTGCTGCATAATGGAGGGCATTAAAACTCGAGAGTGGGTTTATGACACGAGCCGAAGGCGAGTTTCATAATAATATCACTCGAGAGTTTTAATGCCTAATTATGTACAGTTACATACACTAGTTTATCTACACACATATCATAAGCTCTCTTTGATGTGTTCAGGGGGGCGATCGCGGTAAAAAATATCAACCGAACCATAGCTGAACCATAACCGAAACACGACTTTAAGGACTATTCGTATCGCGCTAATGTTTTGACAGATGTTTGAAACGAAGTTCGATTGGAATTGGACCATAACTGCTGTCAAACGAACGGTTTTGTTAAAGTTATTATGGAGCTACTTTTTCACGACCGTTGTAGAATTGTTGAGATGAAAAGTGGGTGAAAATCGTGAAATTGATGTATGTGGACTTTGGAAACGGCCTACGAGTGTGATGTAGCTATAGCGCGAGCCTAATCTAAAACAGGGAATCGGAGTTTATCAAGCGAAATTGTCTGTCGAAGGAGTTAGCTTGTGGTCACATTAATTACCTACTCAGTTGACCCTTAATTTGCCACCAACCAGTGCTTTGGATGTGGACACGAAGGTTAGTAACACTATACAAAGTACTAGAATGTATCACATTTACTTTTGTTTGGACATGAACAATTTTTATTCCGTTTCCCAAAAACAGAACTAAGTGAGCTTAGTAACAGTGCTTACATTTTGTTTCAGGTACTGGTTGTTTAGCATTTTGCCACAGGCTCCTACCAGACGATTGGATGAGAAAGCAGGAAACATTGTGTTTACCATTCAAGTGTCTCCACAATTGTAAAACAAGTCACCTTAGCATTCAACAAGCCAGAAATATTAATTTCCCTTTCAACTTCGTGATAGGGAGCAAATTAAAAGGAAGTAAGTAACTATATGTTAACATCATTCCATTCAATTCAAATCAGATTACATTTACCTACGGCTGCATATACGCCTCCTCTTTACCACACTATCTACTCTGGTCCTGAGCCTCCCGCAGCCACTGCTTGCCAGCCAGCGTCTCAGCGTCCATCTATCCGGTGGTCTGTGTTTCTGCCTCATACATCATACAATTCCTATTTATTAGTTTGCCTATCACAATTTATTTTAGATTATTACTTTTGGTTTGGTAATGAACAAAAAAAAGCATACCAAGATTGTGTGGCTTATAAGTTTTAATATATACTTTACTGCACAAAACAGAAAATCCAAAAAATATATAAAGGTAAAAACATGTACAAAGGCGAGCTTATCTCTAACAGGAAATGTCTCCCAGCAAACCTTGATTGGAGGGGTAAAAAAGAAACTACAGGTAGAGCTACATATGTGCACAACATTAAATACTTACCAATATCTACATAATACTAAAATATATATCATATACTAATATATCAAATATATACTAATACATGCTTATACTTAGATATATTGATGAGAAAGATATATACAAACAAATAATTTTAAAAAATGTAAGTTGACGGACTGTCTCTGATTTGATTTGAAGTTGTACTAATTATAATATAGGTATAGGACAACTGTGGTGCTGCTACCATGTATGGTCGTTGCCCTGCCTACCATGAGAGAGGTCCTGGGTTCAATCCCCGGCTGGGGATAAAGAAAAGAAAACCCAGTCTTGTCATCATTGTTTCTGGTTCCCACAACCCAGGGTACGCTAGTGTGGGGCCAGGAGCACTGTATGTGCCTGTATGTAAATGTTTATGTATAAATGTTTATTATTTTCAGATTTTTCAAAAAGTACAGATTGCCAGGGTTTCTGGCTTGTCGAGATGGTACTCATATGTTTATAGTTACCCCTAATGAACATGAGGAGAGATACTATAACAAAAAAAGGTGACATTCTATGAATGATGTGATGGTAAGTCTATTGCGGGGAGCGCAATTGTTGATAGATTAAGGACTAAAATAAATGATATTTAACTAGGTAAATTTGTTTTATTCATGTCTTGGTACCTAAGTTATCTCACTTTAATTATTCTCACATTAGAGACCTTTGCCCAGCAATGGGATATTATATGTTAGTAATAATAATTAAATATTTTTCACACATCTTCTCTTTGTTGGGTACAAAACTGAAAAAAGAAATAATGTACAAGTTAGTAGAAATATTTTACATAAAACTATATTAGTATACTATACTTACATGATTGCATGAATTAATAAATTATAGCTAATATTTTCTAAAGCATATTTACAGGAAAAGTAAACATGGTTTAGAAAACTAGTGGGGAAAATGTCATTAAAATTATACTAAGGGCACTTTTAAAATAAAAATTTATATTAAGTAACAATTCAGGGCATATTTCCTACATAACAATATCCTACCCAAACTGATAGTAAAGTATAGAATTACCTGCTTCGTCAATCTATTATTTCACAAATTCATTTGAAGGACTGCTATAGTATTAATACTATAGGGGTCTGAGCATTCTGCAGAGCAGCCTGGGAAGTCTGTGCAGCCTTTGCCCTAAGATGTTCAACTTTCAATCCCATCAGCCTTGATACGTCCAACATGCTTATGCTGGCAGGAATATTAATAAAACAATTTGCTGTACATTTTCCTTTAGAATATGAAAACAATTAACATTGTTATTCTTATTTATCTAAACTTCGTACACCTTACAAAAGCATTATATTCTGATAGGGAACAAGTTTAAGATAAAGAAAACTACATACCTTGGTTCATTCCTTTGCAGTCCTAACTGCTCTAAAGGGGTTGAGGATGTCTGCGCACTCCCCCCACGGGTCAAGTCAACGAACCTCTTCCCGAAGAATCGCTTCTGTCCACACCAACGTAGAGTAGTTAACAACAAAAAGGCGAAATCGACGGTCGATTATACACAATCGATGCTACATCTCTAATGTTTTGATTACGACAATGGTTCGGATAAGGTTCAGCTTCGGTCTCCACAAAAACTTTAGCGCGATACCGAATTTCATTGAACCGAACCAAAGTTGAATTACAACTGGAACTGAACCAGAACCATACCTTTGACGTTCGTTGACTATACAAAATAGCGCGATCGGCCCCCTGTAGTACCAACTTCTCGCAGGCGGGCGTCGGCGTTCGAAATTTGAATGTCAGTTCAACTTCACAAACAAACTAAGGACGGCACGCGGGTGGGCGTCGGCGTTCGAAATTTGAATGCATTATATGTAGAAAAACTACACATAATGACCATAATGTGTAGTTTTCCAGATACGAAACTAGTTTTTACCAAGTAGTTTAACATAATGCTGATCCTAACGTGCGGTTTTTGAACGCAGTAAAGAGGGTTTATGATACGTAAATTAAAATATGAGTACTATTCCAACAAATCACAAACAGCAAAGGAACCGTATAAAAGTTATAGTAGAATATTGATAAAATGCATTAGACTATTGCAAAAAACATCTACGGAGAAATATATTCAAAGCTCAAAAAACAAGTGTAGAGCAACATGGAATATAATAAATAGTAAGTTGGGCAAACATAAAACAAATAATGAAATACATGCCATTCAAGAAAACGATACTATTCTTAAAGATGGTAGAGAAATAGCGAATTCATTTAATAATTATTTTATAGATATTGTAGCTCAAGACCCTTTAAATAATATCAATACTAACAAAAGTAAAAAACAACATAGTCATATTTTAAGTAAAAGTATATTTTTGGAACCAATATGTCCTGAAGAAATATATAAAATAATTATGTCACTACGAAATACAAACGCAGCAGGATTTGACAAAATTAATACTAAAATCTTGAAAGCGATTGCTGTCTCTATTTCAAAACCGTTATCATTTATAATAAACCTCTCAATAGTGCAAGGTGTTTTCCCAGAAAGCGTCAAATTCTCCATTGTGGTCCCCTTATTAAAGAAAGGCAACAACTGACAGAGGAAACTATAGGCCAGTTACACTTATACCAGTACTATCTAAAATTATAGAAAAAGTTATCTACAAAAGACTCATTAATTTTTTAAATAAAAACAACATTCTCGCGCCCCAACAAAATGGTTTCAGGAAAAACAAATACACAACGCTTGCAAGTTTTAAATTAATGTCAAAAATAATAAATAATTTAAATGAAAAAAAACGCGTTGTAGCTTTGTTCCTCGATCTTAGCAAAGCTTTTGATTTTGTTAATCATGATATTTTACTTTCTAAATTAGATAAATATGGCATTCGTGGCATGGCAAATCAATGGTTTAAAAGCTACCTAGAACATAGGAAACAAATAACAAGAATCTCCAAAGTCAGTCATCTCACAAATGCAGTAGAGTTTTATGACTCAAATATAAAGTATAATAATCATGGTGTACCACAGGGTAGTATATTAGGACCACTTCTATTCCTGCTCTATATCAATGACCAACCGCAAGCTGTCACACATGAGTGCGTCCTTTATGCAGACGATACAACCATAATAATTGAATGTAAAGATATGACTACATTTAAACAGGACATTAACATGACGCTGAATTAAATTGTTGAATGGCTTACAATTAATAAATTAAAAATAAATACATCTAAGACTAAATTAATGCAATTTTCAACTAAGTTAGGTAACAAAATCGATTTGGACATAAAACATAACAGTAACAAAATAGAGCAAGTCAGTCAGACCAATTTTCTTGGAATTACAGTGGATGAGCACTGTGACTGGGAAGCTCAGGTTGACATAACTTGTCAAAAAATCAACAGGTTTGTGTATGCCTTAAAACAATTGAGACTTGTTACAAATGTGGATACTGCTGTTATGGTATACCATAGTCATGTTTGCTCAATCCTGAGATATTGCGTAACATTGTGGGGAACTTCTGTGACCATAAACAAGGCTTATATAGCACAAAAAAAATGTATTAGAGCCATATGGGGCTTGGGTTGGAGAGAGTCTTGCAAACCACTTTTCAAAGAAAATAAGATACTCACACTTCCCTGTCTATACATATTTGAAACATGCAAGTTTGTCAGGAAACATTTAGAACTATTTAAGCAACGGGACAACACTAATAGACGAACAGCGACACAAAGACCACTTGAAGTGCCTAGACCACGCCTAGAACTATTTAGGAGAAATAGTGTTTATATGGCAGCACAGATATAAGTACAATAGTGTTCCCAAAAGTATTCAGGCTCTACCAACAAAATCTTTCTCCACAAATTTATATACCTGGCTCGCTACTGAAGCATTTTACTCCGTAAATGAATATTTTATGAAATGCAAATAATATTAAACTTAATAAATTATAAATGACATTTTGCAATACAATTTTTCTTAGGTTTTAATTGACATTTAATGTTTTATTGGTTAATTGATTTATATGATTAGTTTTAAGGTTATGAATTTAATTATTTTATTGTAAATATTTGTGTACCTATGTTTTGCATGCCAATATCTGGCTAAATGTGCTGTACTTGTTAATTATACCAGCTGATGTAACCACATTTACGCAAATAAATGAAATCTGAATCTGATACGTGTGTAGATAAACATAATTATCGTATGAAATATCCCAACAAATGGGAAACTCCTATTTTAAAGCCAAATGATGCATTTGTTTTGTTGTTGAAGACGTGGACAGCCAAAAAAAAGTCAAATTAAATATTCACCCACCTAAGGTGTGTAAATCATGTGGATGCACAGATCACGAAAGAAGATCATCATCCAAGTGTCTAAAACACTTGCCACCCATACGAAAGCGAAAGTTTCAAGAAGCGGCGGAGGAAGGAGCCACCGCTCTAGAAATTTACACAATCAAACGAGGCTTGAATTCCCTCCTCTGCCCACTGCTGAGCGGCGACGAGCGACTGAAGCTGTTGTCCGAAATACGTCGAGATGTACGCGATTTGTCTAGAATTTTTATAGAACTGGGCATCTTTCTGAATTACTCCATGAAGACGTCGTCGTCGCCGCCGCCGAGCGTCATATCCCCGAAACCAGACATTTTAAATTACCTCTACGCCATGAAGGGCAAGGGTCCGAACGCGTCTAAATATTTAGAAATGTGCGGCGGCGGTCGACGCTGCTACGATGGAAAACTTCGCAATTATATTATTCAAGAACTGGCCAAAACATACCCCTTTCGCACCTGAATGAAACGATCGTGAGTTTCTTCTTTGAAAAATTATAAGTTCGCGCCAAATCCGTTTCTCCGCGTTAAACCGACATCGCGTGATCGTGCGCTCATCAATCTATCCAATAGGGAACAGTTTAAGAGGCTAGTACGATCAGTAGCAGCGAGCGCACCGGCAAGATGGCTGCGTTTCTTGACCCCGTCATTGGACGCCGTAAGTTATATTAGTTTTTTTACAAATTTCGTAAGAATTCATTGATATTTTGATTGTATTACATCATTAAGTGTATGATACATCTGAATGACTATAACTTTCGTCTATATTTTTAGTAATTACCGACTGAATTTGCGACAAAATTGTCAGCTCACTGTCGTGATATCTGGGTTGCAATTGTACCAACGCATGATCGTGAGTTTATTCATTTTTAAGTTATGTTTCAATTTATTTCATTATCTACAGGCATGGAATTGACCGGCGACCTCGTCATGGGCATCCTCAATGATGGTAACTGTTCCGAGTTGGACTTAGACGACATCGACGAAGAGTTTATTCCTCTGCAGCTGGAAAATGACGAAGAAGGTGAAGTTGAGCTATCCTCTCCGCCTCGCCCATCTGTGGCAGCTGAGAAATCGAAAAATAACAAAGGTAAAGCATCTAAAAGGAAGTCTACGTCTGATGACATGAATGATAGTGAAGCAGGCCCATCTTGTTCTCAAAAGTCAAAGCAGACACCTTGTTCAAAAGTAACAAAAAAATCAAAGTCTGTTAAAGTGAAATTGCCTGCTCGTAAAAGGTTATGGAAGAAAACTGATTACGTTGATAAATCACATAACTTCTCAGGTCATCCACAACCAAATGAAATAAGATCGCCAGTGGAATATTATAATGATTATTATGACGATATTTTTTACGAGCGCATGGCACTGTGTAAAAACTTGTACTATTTAAGAAAAACTGGGCGAGTTTTAAATACCACCAAACAGGAAATAAAAAAACTGATTGGTATCCATCTACTGATGGGTATACTTTCATATCCCAGGATCGCAATGTACTGGCGAAGAAATATTAAAGTTGAGATGATTGTTTCTACAATGACAAGAGATAGACTGACAACTTTAAGAAACAGTTTGCACGTCGTGGATTCCGACTCTCCACCCGTCTCGGAAGCAATAAATCCTCTCTGGAAAGTTCAGCCAATGATCGACATTGTGAGAGAAGGCTGCAACAAAATTCTAAGGGCACCGGGCAGGTATTCGATTGATGAACAAATGATACCTTTCACTGGCAAGTGTCATCTTCGCCAGCTAGTAAAGAACAAGCCTCGCCCAGTGGGTCTGAAGAATTTCGTGGTTACTACCAGTGAAGGGCTAATGGTGGATTTTGAAATTTATTACGGCAACAATCCCGCCCTTTCCCATACTTTGGGACTTGGACCGGCTGTAGTTCTTCGCTTGAGTCAAAGTGTTCCACGCGGGAGCTGCATGTTTTTTGACCGATATTTCACAACGATTCCCTTGTTGGAAGAATTGACGAAAATGGATCATCATGGCACAGGGACAATTATGCTTAACCGGGTACCAGATCGACAGCAGCTTAAGTTCAAAGATGACAAAAAAATGACACGAGGAGAAATTGAACAAAGAGTGTCAAACGACGTAGTTTTGGTCAAATGGAAGGACAGCAAGGCGGTATTGATAACATCAAATTGTACTGGGGGCACGGCAATTGACATAGTAAAGCGGTACAATAAAACAGAAAAATGCTACGTTGATGTTGATGCTCCAAAAATTGTAACATCCTACAACTCTTTCATGGGCGGGGTGGATGTTCTAGACCAATCTATGGAATATTACAGGACATTCATGAAGACCCGAAAATGGACTCTCAAGGTCATATTACACTTTATAGACCTAGCAATGGTAAATTCGTGGCGTCTCTGCAGATCTGACTCATTGGCTAAAGGCATTCCTAAAAATCGAATTCAAGATCTCCTTTCATTCAGATTTGAAGTAGCTGAGACTCTCATCTGCACTCCTGACAGAGATCGTCGCGATTCATCCCCATTACTTGAAACGCAGGCACAAACTTCGGGCAGATACAAACCCGCTAATCATCCGTCTGTGGGAAAGAGGTTTGATGGATATGGACATTTGCCTATATTTGACAAATTGAAGGATCCTCGCAAATGCCGCTCAGAGATTTGTTCATCTCGCTCTAAAATTAGGTGCCGTAAATGTGATGTTTACTTATGCTTGAGTCGTGATAAAGATTGCTTTTTTTTGTATCACCAAAGAAACTAGTCTTATTAACGTTTCCTATGATAATACTGTGATTTAGAAAGATATTTCAAAAGATTATCTAAGTTAAGTTTTATGTTATTCTTGTACAGCCAGAAAGGCTTTTGAGTTGATTTCTATGTTTTTGTGTTAAGTTTTTTTTCCTAAGAAGCATGAGCTTATCTCATTGTTTATTTCGTAAAAATATTTTTGTTTCTTTTCTTTTAATTTCTAAGTTGTCTGCTGAAAGAGCATTTGTATTACAATGAAAACAAGACTGAAATTTTGTACCTAAACTATAATGTTGGAAATAATTAAATAAGTCTTTTCTAATAGCCAGATGCGTTTTATTTCATTATAAATAGTTTTTCAGGTAAGCTGACACCGTCATTGCATTAAAATCTCATCAAAACTTATAAACGCACGATCGTCAGTTGGAAGAAGTCAGCCCTAGAGCTCACTATCGTGCTATCGACTTTCCAGAGTCCTGGTATACGCTGGATTTTTTTTACTATTTTTTACATGAATATTACCACTTCTTTGCCAAAATATTATAGTTTTCATTTCAAATCAAAGGAACGAAAATCTCAGGTGCGAAAGGGATACGAGACCGTCCTCCGCACGAACATCGAGACTCACGCCTACTCCCGGCTGTGTCGCTACTTTGACGTGAAGCGGAACGATCCTCGCATTTTTGAGGCGTTCTTTCATAAACGATTCATTGAAAATGATGAAATTTCTACGGCTTGTAAAACATTAAACGTGGACAGCTTGAAACATAATTGGTGGGCAACCATCCCCCTATTAATGGCGATTCAGCAAGAATTGTACGACAGGGAAAAGACAAAATCTTTTCAGCTGTTTCCGCAACCGAAACACGGACTCGTACACGTCACCTACACTTCCAGGGGCTGGCATGAACTGTTGAGGCGCGTGGCGCCACACAAAACGGTCAGCGAGTGGGTAAAGATTGAGCGCCACGAAAAGTATCTCTGGCGCCCGTGGCTGTCGTCGCAGTCGCTTCCGAAGAAACGGTTCGGGTGCTGCATTCATACGGACGGCGTGAGCGCCAGCGTTTCGATGAATAGATCTAATAATATCAACAAGAAACACAAGAAGCCGGCGACGGCGGCGGCGGTCGATAAGGGGTCAGAGTCACACCCGCGCCCGGCTGCAGGTAGAAAGCCTTCAGCATATACCGAGGCCATGGCTCACAGTTAATTCTTACTAAGACAACTGTTAAAAACAAAGGGGTTGTTTTTAGTCCGTATACCACAGGAGCTGATGCCCGCTCAATATGTGGGGACCCGGACATAGCAGGGAAGTCTGACTCCTGGGCATGGGTAATTCCATTTTTTTCCCCTCCAACAAAAACAAAAAAAAAAAAAAGCGCCCGGCTGCTGCTGCTGCTAGTAGAGAGGAGAAGGAGTATACAAAAACTATAGCCGTAGACCCGGGCTCGCGGGTCCCGCTGGCCATGTGTTGCGACGACGATACGTTCAGCGTCGGACGAGTGACCAAAAAATATATAAAATCACACACACTCGAGTGGAAACGGGACAGGGTGCGGGCGAAGGTGTTGAACGCTTCCATGCGGGCGGAGGCCAAGGATCGAGAGGCTACAGAAAAGGAGCTGAATATAGTTTTGAGCGCAAAATCTACAGCGCACGTCATACCGTACACGCTCTTCCGGTTGAAGTGGTTCGACGCGAGGCAAGAGCCGTACGAGCTACACTCTAAACTCACTAGGCTGAAACTCGACAAGTATATCAGAGCGGCCAAAACCGAAGAAAAAATAATTCGAGACTATTTCGACGGCGCGGGGCGCACATACAAGTTTTGTACGGCCGAGGGTCCAATTTCATGAATGTCGCCAATTTTTCCGGAAGAAAATTCAAACACGACTCTCTGCTGAAGCGCCTTCGCGGCAAGGGGGCCCGCGTCGAGATGGTGGACGAAGCCTACACCTCGCAAGCGTGCTCGAGCTGCAACCGAAAGAGCGGAGAATTCCACAAAATCGCCATGGATCATCGTTTACGCCGGGGAGTTTGTCCAAACTGCTCCGGCCAATTCGACAGAGACTACAACGCGGCGAAAAACATTCTCATAAACTTCATCGGGTCGACCGTCTGTCGGCCGGGATATCTTCTGCTCGAAACGAGCGGGGCGTCGTAGCTTCCTATAGAAATGAAAAAAATTAACTTAAACACAATAAGGTTGAAATTCCAATTTTAATCTATTGTGGTCTGGGTTTTAGGAGGTTAAAGCCAAATGTAAAATTAGTGCATGGCAGGGTGGACGTGGCAGTATGGTCGCAGACATATTTAAATGTTGCCTTCGTATTCATAAATTGATATCGGAGTAACTACCTAAACTAAAATTACAAGATTTTTTATCAACATTATTCACTGTTAATTCACAGATTGAATGACATCTTGTAAATCCTGATTTTATAACACTTATACAAAATCTGTAAGAGGAATCATTTTCTGAGTAGTATTTGTTTTCAGTTAGTAGAACTAGAGCTGGTATGTGTTGCCAATAGCGTCCTAAGCAGCGGTGTCGCTTTTCTACCTTTAGATTATCTCTTTTGGTTGTGATTCCACTGCTGTTGTCTGTAACAAAAATAATATAAATAAAAAATTGTGACTTGCGACATTTGTTGGAATAATTCATTAGTTTAGTTATGTATTATACCTTCCACATCAGCAATGTCCTGGTCCATCCATCTTGTCTGTATATTGATGCAAAGTATACTAATTTCCAGTTGCCTACTTAGGTACTGGCAGTGATTCACAAAAACATTCAGTAGGGACAATCCTAAAATTAGATAATAAAATGAATATCTAGTCTACATATGCTATTGTATTATTTTGAGTGTACATGGTACGTTTCTTACCAATCTTACTACAATCACCCAAGAATTGGAACATTAAAGTAGGTAGTGAGTCTATTATTATAAGACTTAGCTTATCTACATTTAAATTTCCAATCTTCAGTTGAGCTAATATTTCAACAAGCTCATCCATAGTCCAAGCGTGAATAATTTTTATTCTCAACATAATTTCTGCCATGTTCTGAAAAGTGCAAAAGTATTATATTTATTTTTATTCCTTATTTTTGAAATTATTATTGACATTTCTATCAGTGTTGAATAGAAAGACAAAAACATAACTAATAATACAAAACATACTAACTTTATGACTAAAACCCCGAGCTTGTAACACCTTTTGTACTCTCACAGCAGAGAGGTCTCTTTTAGTATCTATGTATAAAACTGCATAGTCATTGTTTGTCACAGAATTTATAGCTAATTCAAGGCACACTTGAGTTTTACCAGTGCCTGGTAAACCACAGAGTTCACTTATGTGTCCAATTGGTAGTCCTCCTCCAGTTATAAAATCCAGTCTGAAATTGATAAATTATAAACAAGAAACTTATAAAATACGTATGTACAGGACGTAAATATGTATGAATGCGGTCAGAGTCTACACTCCAACCATGAATGCTGTTGGATATTGTTTTTTGCACTGCACTTTTAATGGAACCTATCAAAAATTTAAAATTATCAGTTATTTGTTTACCTTTCATTACCCGTGCTGAGAAGCTTTCTATTAGATAGTCTTGTAGCCAACGATGTCCCACTTACAATAGAACCTGAAAACCTTTTAAAATACTCTTGTCGAATGTCTATAACTTGTGGAAAAGAAAGTTTTGTCAGAGTAACTAACTTTTCGATATCTTCTTGGAGAAAATCTAAAATGGTTATGATTCTGTTTTGGCTGAGCAATTTCATAACATTTTCTGTCATCCAGCAATGGTCTTCTCCTCGTAATCTCTGCATTTCGCTAATTAATAATTATATAATAACACACGCCTAAAAGAACAAAATTATGAACAAACGAAAAAAAACAAAACTTCCGTGTAATTTTTGGTAACTTTATTCGTTGGTTGATGGTTGGTAATGGTGTGGCGCTGGTGATTGATATTTGTTGACATTTCTTTTTTTCCGCTCTTTGAACGAACGGTTGATCCATTGGCAGGCCCGGAAGGAAATTGCACATGAGCAGTGTTTTTCTCGGTTTTGTTTTATGATCACAACAATCGTTTTGAAACACAGCGCCAGATATGTTTTTTGTGTCTGTGACCGCGCGCGCGACGCCTGTAGCCCGCGCCATATTCCATCATTTCTGTTTGCTGTCAAAAAAACGCAAATGTCGTGAGTTCGGGAGAGCACTTTTCTCTTCTAGCGTCGTAATTATTTTGATTGTTTTAAACATCTTCAGGATGTCTAATGTAAGTCTAGATAAGGAAACGTTCTTTCGACGGATAAAGAAACTCTACGCAGCATGGAAGGTTAGTTTTGGTTTCTTCGATTTTTGTTGTCAGTTTATGCCGATTTTGTTGCATTTCCACGCGTACTTCGTTATTTTCAGGCCGGCGGTTCAGAATCCAAGACTGACGATGCTTTCTCAAAGATCGATTGCATGGTATCTTGCGTAGGAGTGGACGAAGACACCTTATACAGCAAGTCCACATCTCTACAGGTTTGTACGATGTACAGGCTTTTTTTTTTTGGAGGGTAGCCTAGCAAGCAACATCTTAAAAATTAACTCCCGATTTTAAATTCATTTTAATATTAGTTTAACAATAATTTAATGTCAATTATTATAAAATAAAACTAGGCCTGAACCCCCAACAACACTGAGTTTATTATAAACAATCTAATAAACATACCTGGATTCTAAATTCATTTCACAATGGACCTCTACACAAAGTTGAACAATAACATGGAGAAGATTGCCACCACTTTCAACACAAGGATGTCTCAATATGAGAAGGAGCTTCGGGAGGCTGCCACCATGTCCTCGTCCAGCAGCCAACTTGATATCAACACCATCGCCAGTGAATTTGTTGAGTTCAAGGCATTCACCTGGAACTGCCTTGACTTGCTGCGCTCTCAGATGGAGTTGCTGCTTGCTGGCCAGGACCGTCTTGAGATGGCATCCAGGCGTAAGGTGCTCCTTCTTCATGGACTCCCCGAAGAAGTGAAGGAGCAGGCCATTGACATTGTGCGTGTAGTACTTTCCGACAAAATGAAGTTGTCCCCCGAGTGCGTATCCAACATACATGTAGTGCACAGACTGGGATCTACCAAGAAGCCTTCTAATCCCCGTCCTTTACTGGTGAGGTTCTCAAACATCAGTGCTCGATCAGAGGCCTGGAAAGCCAAGACAGCTTTGAAGGGAACTGGATTCACAATGTCAGAGTTCCTTACAAAATCCAGGCACGAGGTGTTTGTGGCTGCGCGAAAACATTTTGGTATGCTGAATTGCTGGAAAACTGAGGGCAGGATCATATTGCTGCTTCCTGACAAGTCCAGACAGAAGGTGGAGAGTATGTCGGAGCTCCAGGTTATAACTGCCAAGTTCCCTCCTTCTGCTCTGCCTGTGCCCAAACCAGCCAACATCCCTGCCCCGAAACCGGCTGCGGTTGCTGCAGGGGCTGTAGCGGCTTCTTCGGTGCCTGCCCCTGGCAAGCGTCTACCCAGCTCCAGGCGCGCTGGTCCAACGGGAGTCAAGAAGTAGAAATCTCGTACTCAAGATATTCTCTATTTTTCCGTGTTCTCGCAAGTTGAACGGGTAATACATCTCATTTTCACTTTCACTCGGTAGGTAGGTAGTCTAAAATATTCCATAGCCTTCTTTTCTTAGCATGTTTTGGTTTTGTTTTGCAATCAAATCTACTAAAAATTTTGTACAAATATATGCTTGTCCTGTCAATCAAGCAAGCTAGTTCCCAAGCCCAACATTGTTCCATCGTTTGTCCAACGTTGCGCTGCCACGGTTACATTTAGCCATAGTAGCGAAGGTGTATTACTGGAATGCTGGGTGTGTTCATGTAAATTATGTTTTGTGTTTTATACCTACTGTGTTTCGTCTATTTTACTTTTTATTTGTAAGTCCGTTATGTTTTTCATTTCAATGTTTGTAAGTTTGTATTAGTGTGTCAAATTTCTTTCCCAGCAAGCTCAGTGTTCAACTGGGTTCAGGCAAATTTATTTCTTTTGTTTTAAATAAGTATTGTGTTTACTTATTTTATTTTATTTATTTCCATATTTGTATTTATTATATTATATCTAGTTTATGGATACCTACAACTTTGGTGACAGCTTCTTCTCTTGTTCTAATAGTGATGTTTCCGTTAGTGCGGGAAGTGAAGGGTCATCAGCGGATGACTCACTGCCTTTTAACTTAAAGCGGGTGTTTTCTAATCTTGATACAAACTTCAACGTTGTCCATATTAATGCACAAAGCATTCACACCAGCTATGCTGACCTCCTTGTAACTTTTAGTGATCAGAACATACATGGTATTCTTGTTTCGGAATCTTTTCTTAAACCTTCACTTCCTTCTGCCATGTATGCTCTGCCAGGGTTCAGTCTCTATCGGAACGATAGGACGGGCAAGGCTGATGGCGGTGTAGCCATATACCTACGTGCCGACATTCCATGCAGTCATCAGCCAGTCGCCAAGCCTGTACTCTGGTACCGCTGAACACCTGTTCTTGGAGAGTTGCTTGCGTCACAACAAAGTCCTCCTGGGTGTCTATTATAGCCCCTCTCTTCGCATTGACTATTTTAGCTCATTTGAAACCCTCCTCAATGATCTGACTCCTCTTTATAGCGACACCCTAATTCTCGGAGACTTTAACACTTGCCTTCTCAAAAATAATGGTCGCTCAGCAAAGCTGAAATCTCTTGTTAGTTCTTTAAACTTACACATCCTTCCCCTGGGTGCCACCCACTTTCAACCACACTGCACCCCTTCTCTTCTTGATCTGATGATTACTTCTAACATATCCAAGCTTGCTGTGCATGGCCAACTTAATGCCCCCTTCTCCTATCATGATTTGATTTACCTTTCATTCAAGTTAAGGCCTCCCAAGCGCGCAGCTAAATTCCTTGACATACGTAGCTTCAAGGGCATGGATCTTAACTCCCTTAAATCAGATGCCGCCTGTTCAGGCTTCTCAGCACCTAATGACTTCGTAGGGGCCCATGAGCTACGAGGTAGCGTAACGATCAGTTGCCAAGAAGCGTGAACGTCGGCGATTCACCGAGCTGAAGTAATTGGGGTCGATCTAACCTGGTCTGTGCTTCGGTCCCGTCAACCTCCTGTCTCTCTGCAAGGCCCGGGTGCACCCTAGGCTCTTCTTGGTAGACAGGTTCTTCAGCCAACCTCCTATGACTGGCGGGCCAGCTTCAATGAGCACAGTGTTCCAACACAGGTTATGTTACGTGGTAAAAACCAATCGGCCACGTAAATGCGAACTTTATCTGGTTCGGGGAACCACAACACACTCAGCTATATAGACAATCCTGAGGGAAACCCGAATACATTCCAGATGGCTTGCGATTTAATTTCAATACCCTAACCAAAACGCGTTTACATTGCGAGGGCTTTCGTCTGTCAGTTGTCAAAAAACTGCTAGGTTGGCAGCTCACGTCAAATTCAAAATGGCCGTTCAGAAACCATCGATCGAATATCGATTTGGAATCGAACAATCACCCGCCCGGACAGGCACCCACCTGTCCCCTAATCTACGGGCAGCCGAGACAACGTTGCTACCGCTCGTTTTAGAACCGAGCCTCCTACTAGAACCTCTGCGGACCGGGGGGTCCCGTCCTTGCCAGGGAACAAGTTAACAATGCGCCCCCTGCGCCAACGTAGTGGCGGTAGGTTAGCATCCTTAACCAGAACGAGGTCACCAACACTAGGGGGGCTGGTTTTGTCAGTCCACTTAAGGCGCTGTTGTAAGATATGCAGATACTCGAGCGACCAACGCTTCCAGATATTCTGAGTAAACTGCTGCAACATCTGATACCTTGACAACCGATACAATTTCACTCCCTCGAAGGGGTGCTCGGGCAACGCGTTAAGTGGCTGTCCTATCAAGAAATGGCCTGGGGTCAGAGCCTCCAGGTCATTTGGATCCGAGCTGAGCGGACACAACGGTCGCGAATTGAGAACGGCCTCGATCTTACAAAACAATGTCGCGAGCTCCTCAAAAGTCAGCGCGGTCTGACCTACTATACGCCCCAAGTGCGTCTTAGCTGACTTAACTACGGCCTCAAAAATCCCACCCCAGTGGGGGCAAATCGGTGGGCTGAAGGTCCACTGTATACCCCGACGGGAGAGGGCCGTTCCAATATCCACTTTATTTACATTCAAAAAGTTGACTATCTCTCGTAAGTATCGTTCCGCACCGATGTAGTTAGTGCCGTTATCAGAGCGGATCAAAGTTGGAAGTCCCCTTCGAGAAACAAACCTATCCAAACAAGCAATGAAAGCCTCTGTCGAGAGATCAGCAACGAGCTCGAGATGTACCGCCTTGGTGGATAAACAAACAAACACACATAGGTACGCCTTGTATTGCCTAGCGGTACGCAATCGTGAACTCTTCACCATAAACGGTCCTGCAAAATCCGTACCAACACCTGAAAACGGTCTGACCTCATTCACACGATCAGGGGGCAAGTCCCCCATGAGAGGTTGCATCGTGGCAGCCTTAAGTCGATAACAAGGCATGCACCGAAACACGATGTTCCGTATGACACGGCGGGCAGATAAGATCCAAAACTCCCGCTGGAGCGTGGCCAACAACGCGTTACAGCCGGCATGCGCGTTTTTAATATGACGATCAGTCACCAGCAATTCAACTAACTGTCCCCCCTTGGGGAGCAGAAGTGGGTGACGAGCCGAATACGACAGATTCGCATTGCGCAATCTCCCTCCTACCCGAAGTAACCCGGTCGAATCAACAAAGGGGTTGAGGCGCGCGACGGCTCCCTTCAATTTCGAACGTCCACTTCGTATAATCTTCTTATATATGTTAGTTTATTTATATGTTATGTAATGGAATCATAAACACATTAAATTAAGTTTTACTATGTACACATAGTTTGGGCTACAGTCCAACACAAAGACCTGTATTGATATATTATTGTCTCAAATGGCTGTATTCTGTTTTGTGTACTTATTAAATAAATAAAATAAAAAATAAAATAAAAGTATAATCTCCAATTCTGCCCCAAACTTCGAGGACTGTACCAACCGGACCAAATTCAATAGCGACTCGTTTCGCTCTGCCGGAGTCAGAATAGGGTTCAACGTTCGCTGATCGCGAGGAGTACGACAATTTCGAGCGAATCTCCTAATCCAAGTGGATACGTTTATCAACTTGTCAAGTGAGCTATACCGGTCCAGCAGAAACCCGGCGTCAGGGTCCTCAGCCTTCTGGGTAACATGCACGGCCGCTCTGGGGCCATGATCCGAAGATACTACTACATGGCTGTGGGGCCAGTCCGATTCTCTCTTGGCAAGCCAGGGTGGTCCCCACCACAAATGGTGTCTAACGAGTTCAGGAGCCTGACATCCCCTGGATGCACAATCAGACGGGTTCAATTCTCCTGGTACATGTCTCCAGGTCAGTGGGACCTCAGACGACACAATCTGGGAGACACGGTTCGCAACAAAAACCTCTAAGTTATGGACCGAAGCCTTCAGCCAGCACAAAACAATCTGGCTGTCCGTCCAAGCGTACACCGTATCCTCTAAAACCACTGACCCACGCAACACTGTTAGAGTGTGATTCAAAAGTTTGGTCAAAAGAGCAGCCCCGGACAGTTCCAGTTTTGGAATCGTCATCCTTGTCCGAATAGGCGCTACCTTGCTTTTTGCCAAAACCAAACGCACGTCGACCTCCCCGGTGGAGGTGACGGTTCGCAAATAAACCGCTGCCGCAAACCCTCGTTCAGAGGCATCACAAAACCCGTGAAGGGTTGCCCTGTAATCCCCAGCAGGGATCAATTATTTATGTCCGATAGCGAGGTGAACATTCGCGTCCAATCAGTCAACAAATCACCTGAGAGGTGGGTGTCCCAGGTCAACTGAGCCGCCCATAGCCTTTGCATAAAACATTTGAGAGCAAAGGTGACTGGAGAAATCCATCCATTCGGGTCGAACGTTCTCGCAATCGTTGACAGTACTGACCGCTTCGACCAGGCCTTCGGTGTTTCTAAAACCACCCGACAGGTAAACTCATCATGGACGGGCCGGTACTGAATTCCAAGCACTGACAACATGTTAGGGTTGTCAGGATTCTCAAAAACGTGCGGGTCTTGTTGAAACTCATCTGGGAGACCAGCCATCAACTCAGGGGAGTTGGACATCCACTTGCGTAGTTCATAGCCGCCTCGTTCCAGCAATTGAATGAGCTCGTCACGTCGGTCCAGAGCTTCCTCCACACTGGCTGCCCCTGTGCAGACGTCATCGACGTACAAATCTTGCTCCAGGATAGCGGCGGCTCTAGGATAGCTCACACGGTCACGCGACGCCAACTCCCGCAGGGTACGCATCGCCAAATACGGGCTAGACCGTAACCCATACGTGTTCGTGTTTAACTCATAGACCTTGACTGGCTCGGCCGTGGACTCACGCCAAAGTATCAACTGATACCTTCTGTCAGCCGGATGAATTACCGTTTGCCTAAACATCATCCGAATGTCTGCGACAAATACAATCTGGTGCCTCCGAAAGCTCGTGAGAATATCCGAAATATCACGACTCAACTTGGGTCCCGAATGTAGACACTGATTCAGGGACATCCCGTTCGAGGTAGGTGCTGACCCATCAAAAACAACTCGAATCTTGCCGGTAGGGGTTCGTAGGACGGCATGGTGTGGAAGGAAACAATGATCCTCAGATCTCCAGTCCACACCCGATACCGACATGTGTCCTAACGACTCATACTCCCTCATGAAATCAACATATTTTTGTTTAAATACGGCGTCCCTTGCCATCCTACGCTCCATCGACATCAATCTCGTCTCAGCCATCTTCCTAGATTCTCCTAGTGGCGGTCGATCGGCCCTGAAAGGCAGTCGAGTTACAAAACGACCAGAACGAAGGCGACCAGTACTATTCTGGTAAAACAACTCGCACTCTTCTTCGTCTGCGTCGACTCGACGAGCGGTGGGAGGATCCTCTATCTCCCAGAAACGTTGGATAGCGTCTGACAACGCTGAGCCAATAAGTATGCCATCTGACTCGGCAGGCCTAACCATTGGCAATGCCGGACCCATGATCACGTGACCAAACTTAGTATCCACAGCAATCAACCCGTCCGGCTGAAGAACTCGCCGATCCGACAACAGAAACCTACCCAGAACGTCTGCTCCCAGTAGCAGGTCGACCGGGGCTGGAGTGTCAAAATCGGGATCCGCCAACTTGAGTCTTGATGTCAGGAATCGAACGGCCGGATTCAACTTCACCAAGGGGTGTCTGCCCATGACATGCGTCATTACTAAAGCTTGCACGGATGTTTTTGTCAAAATGTCATAACGTGGAGAGAACGTGATCACCGATTGACCAACTACATTCGTAGCCGTAACATTCCCCACGCCCCGTATTGATTTATTATACCTATTTACCTTGAGGCCCAACCATTTTGCTAAATCATTCGATACAATGCAGCCCTGAGCTCCAGAATCTAATAGGGCGCGAATGTATGTTGGGTTGCCCGCCAAATCCCAAACAAGCACAGAGGCGATCGGTAACACCACCGTCTCCGGTTGGGGGGCAACCAATGGTTGGGCCGCAAATTCCTAGCGAGGACCCCCGGGGCCCCACTGTGCCTGTAACCGATCAGGTATGCAGCTATACGCCAGAGGGTCCCATTGTACAAATGGCCCACGCGCCGGTTCCATTCCCAACCTACGATTCCCCGTAAAGGGGGGTGGGCGTGAATTCAACCGTGGCCGCTCCATGAGCGGGGGGGACATCACATGTGACCGACGAGGACGAGGCGACGAGCGGGGCGACAACTGAGGCGGCGTCCGAACCGCACCCGCATAGCTCGAAGGTGTCCCATGCCACCCGCCCGTTACGGCCTGCTCAACACACCCAATGTCCCGCTGGGTCGGATGCTGAGTCGCAACCGAAAACTCAGGGCCCCCCATGTAATGGTCCTGAGTGCGGCCCTGCACCCTGGTACTGCCCTGTGCACGTGGGGACGTTGGCCCCTGAGTTGCGCTCCGAGTCGCAAACGAATTCTCAGGGCCCCATGCCGTGTCACCCTGGGTACGGCCCTGTGGACGTGGGGACGTTGGCCCCTGAGTTGCGCTCCGAGTCGCAAACGAATTCTCAGGGCCCCATGCCGTGTCACCCTGGATACGGCCCTGTGGAGGCTGTTGGCCGGACCGGTTCATGCACAACAGATTGTTGTGGGCCCCACCATAATATCCGCACATTTTTGTGCGCGTGCAGTCCCTAGCCATGTGTGGCCCGAGGCACAGGAAACACCAGCTCCGCTGCTTGGCCATCCGGCGCCGTCCCTGAACCCTAAGTTCCCCGAACTTATTGCAATTGGCCACAGCATGGCCAATCTGCCTACAACATGGGCAGGTCTCACCATGTGGGGTCAATTCGCTCACAGTCCCATACGACTGCCGGTTGGTGCGGTCCTTCCTCGTCGGAGGGCCCCTACTCACAGCGCTCCCGGCAGCTCTCTGTGGCTCCGAAGGATGGGTGACCGTCAACCCCAAATTCTCTGCCCGTCGAGCCTCCTCTTCCAAGAATCCGACCAAGTCGGAGAAGGCGGGCAGGTCCTCGGCCGACCTCCCGTGAGACTGTTCGAAATGAGTCTGCACGTCAGCGGGTAGGCGGGAAAGTACAATGTACAACAGTAGGTACGACCATTCACCAACCGGAAGTCCAAGATTCTCTAGAGCCTTGGTGACGGACAACAATGGGTTCAAAACCTCCGTCTGTATGGCCCCGACCTTGTTCACAACCGGGATACTAAACAAACGGTTCAGTTGGGCATCGGCCAACCTCCGTTTGTTATGGTAACGTCTGACCAACAATTGCCTGGCCGTTTCATAGTTACCCTCCGTAACTGTCAAATGAGCGACCAGCTCCCTAGGCTCACCCCTCAATGCTGCCACCAGCTGAGCCATCTTGACAGACTTGGTAATGTCCGATCGCATGTGCACCAAACTGTCGAACAGATTGATGAAGCTCATCCATTCACCGGACACTCCGTCAAAAGTAGGCATAGTTATGGCAGGTAACCTGGACCCCGAACCCTGAAGCGGCAGAGGTGCTTCAATGTCACCACCATGGCTGGACTCGCGCTGTCTACGTATGTCCGCAGCCTTCTGCGTGATAGCAGCTGCCATCTCCATACATTGGTCGACATCCCCTAGCAACCGTGACAGCCTGTCAGGTGCGCAACCATCAGCTGATTCCGCCTGCGCGGACAATTCGAGCACCCTATTGTAACGTTCCTTAACGTCCATAGACCGCTCCAATACCACATCATGCCTATCTAAACGGTCTATCAGACCGTGTGCGGAGGAAAACCATCTGAGTTCCTTAGAAACACCCTTCTGGATTTCAGATAACGACATGATCGGAACGATACTTACTCACAATTTGCAGTAACTCAATTTTATTGGACCCTCCAGTCTACAACCCAAACGAGGGAACCCTAAACCACAACTTAAACAATGTTGTTTTCCTTAAACAATAGGAACCGAGTTTTATATCTATATAAATTCTGTAAATACAATTAAGTTTCCCTTTATCATTATAACACACACAGATAGTCAATATTAGTTCAAGTTATAAATTGCTATAAACTGAAAACAATGTAATAGCCTGCTATCAATAGATGTAACTACCTATGTTAACTAACTGGTTGACTAACTGGTAATTCAATGCAAATTTCAATTCAATATCTGTCTGTCTACTACCAGCAATAGACTTATAGCTTACAATACTACCAATCTATGTGGATATAGGAACAACCAAGTACCTAACCGCCTATACCTACAGATTGATAGTCCCAAATCGTGCCTTCCTGGAGCCCTTGACGGCTGCAAATCTCAGGAAGCCACGCTCTAGCTACCAAAGTGGCCCGAGGCATCTCAGCACCTAATGACCTCGTAGGGGCCCATCAGCTACGAGGTAGCGTAACGATCAGTTGCCAAGAAGCGTGAACGTCGGCGATTCACCGAGCTGAAGTAATTGGGGTCGATCTAACCTGGTCTGTGCTTCGGTCCCGTCAACCTCCTGTCTCTCTGCAAGGCCCGGGTGCACCCTAGGCTCTTCTTGGTAGACAGGTTCTTCAGCCAACCTCCTATGACTGGCGGGCCAGCTTCAATGAGCACAGTGTTCCAACACAGGTTATGTTACGTGGTAAAAACCAATCGGCCACGTAAATGCGGACTTTATCTGGTTCGGGGAACCACAACACACTCAGCTATATAGACAATCCTGAGGGAAACCCGAATACATTCCAGATGGCTTGCGATTTAATTTCAATACCCTAACCAAAACGCGTTTACATTGCGAGGGCTTTCGTCTGTCAGTTGTCAAAAAACTGCTAGGTTGGCAGCTCACGTCAAATTCAAAATGGCCGTTCAGAAACCATCGATCGAATATCGATTTGGAATCGAACACCGCCTCTGTTGACTGGTCCCCTGTCGTTGATAGCGAGGCCGTTGAAGACAAAGTCCGGAACTTTAACTCTATTGTCCTGAGCTTGTTTGATAAGCACGCTCCGGTCAAGAGGGTTAAGGTTAAGCACCTTCCTGCGCCGTGGCTTACTGACACCATCAAGAGCCTGATGGCCAAGAGAAACCGTGCCAAGAGGAGATATAAGTTGGTTCCGACTGATGAGAACATTTTAATTTTCAAACGCCTCCATAATCTTTGCACTCGTCTGTGTCGTAATGCCAAACGTCGTCACATCTACGAGTGTATTGAGAGCTATACTCCAGCACAGGTTTGGAAATTCCTGAAGACTCTTGGTGTAGGTAAGTCTCAGGACTTGGCTGCTGGAAATGTCGACCTTAACTGTCTCAACTATTTCTTTGCCATCCCCCCTGTCGTGATGGACCCCCTCGTTAAGGAAGCCACCCTTCGTGACCTACGGTCCAAGACCACAGCCCACAGTTCACCCTTCAACTTTAACCATGTCGGAATCGGCGCAGTAAGGAGGGCAATATTAGCGATCTCTTCAAAGGCCATAGGTGAGGACAAGATCTGTTATCAGATGATAACCACCATCATCGATGAGCTATCACCTATCATCACCCACATAATGAATGTGTCGCTTGAACAATCTTGCTTCCCCACTCAGTGGAAACAGGCACTTGTGATTCCCCTACCTAAAACGTCCAATCCCGTCGCCTTTAAAGAATTCCGTCCCATATCTATTCTGCCTATCCTCTCCAAAGTCCTGGAATCAATTGTTCACATCCAGCTCTCCTCCTACCTTTCCTCAAATAACTTATTAAATCCCCATCAATCAGGTTTCAGGCCGGGTCACAGCATTTACTCTGCTCTCACGGCTCTGCTTAAAGTCACTGACGATATTCAATCGGCTATGGATCAGAAGCAGCTTACGGTCCTTACACTGCTTGATTTCAGTACCGCCTTCAACTGCGTCGATTTCGATATCCTGGTTGAAATTCTAAAGTCGCTTAAAGAGACTTTTCTCCTCGCACTCGGCTCGCTGGTTTGACTCCTACCTGAGAGACCGCCAGCAGCGCATTAAGTCTGAGGAGATCTCCACGGACTGGTGTGAGCTCTCCACGGGTGTCCCGCAGGGTGGTATCCTTTCTCCTCTCCTCTTCTCAGTATTCATAAACTCCATATCTGACTTTCTTAGTTCTTCTTATCATCTCTACGCAGATGACCTCCAAATATATCGGCACTTCTCTCCGTGTGATGTGAAACTGACTGTAGAGGCGTTGAATGCTGACCTCGACAACATCAGGAAATGGGCTATTTCATATGGGCTGCAAGTCAACCCGGGAAAATCTCAAGCCATGATTATGGGTACACGGCATTCGCTTAACTTGCTACAGAATTCGCCCGTCGATCCTGTATTGTATGATGGTACCATAATTAATTACAGTGAGAAAGCTAAGAATCTTGGGGTTATATTTGACAACTTGCTGTCCTGGTCGCCCCATGTTTGTGAGGTCAGCAGACGAGTCTTTGCGTCATTTCACTCCCTCCGAAGATTGCAGTACTTCCTGCCACGGCAGACTAAAATCACTCTTGCTCAGTCCCTTCTACTACCTTTAATAGACTATGCAGATGTTTGTTGGGCCAGCGCGAACGAAGAACAACTGAACAAACTCGAACGACTTCAAAATCTCGGGATCCGCTTTATCTACGGGTTGCGCAAGTATGACCATGTCTCCCAGTATCGCAAGGAGCTGGAGTGGCTTCCGATCCGTCTTCGCCGTGACATGCACATTCTCTCCTATCTGTTCAATATTTTGCGAAATCCCCGATACCCCACATATCTACGCCAACGTTTTGACTTTCTTTTCCCCAGGGATAGCAATCCGAGATCCCACACGGTGTCTCTCCTTTCAACTCCTCGGCATAACACTGCCGCTTACGAACACTCGTTTAGGTTAAGGGCAATCCGACTGTGGAACGCACTTCCCTGCGCTATTAGGGAAAGTCCCTCAATTTTCACTTTTAAGAAAAGATTGAAAGTGCCTTTCTCTTCCGTAAATGGTACCATATTTATGTAGGTATATGTATGATTTATTATAGTTTATGTATGTTCATGCTATATATTTTATTTTATGTAGTGGAAGTATATATATATATATATATATATATATATATATATATATATATATATATATATATATCTATTTTATATTTGGTATAGTTTATATATATTTTGAAAGTAATTTGCGTCCGTATGTATAGTGTTATTGCGAACTAGGACTTTCCTGTATAATTAACTCTCCTGTCCTGCCTAGGTTTGCTGGAAGAAATCTCTTTTTAGAGATAAGCTCGCCTTTGCTTATTACATTACTTTTAATTGTCTGTAACTTTATACTATCTATGCAATAAAGAATAAAGATAAAGATGTGGATTTCATGCCTCATTTTTGTTTTTGTTATACTAAAATAAACAATTTTATGGTACAACCTTGTGCAAAACTCTGTTGTTATTACAAGAGTGCAAAACATACTTGCATGGTTGCATTCCCGAAAGGGCCAATAATGTTGAAGTTGGGCATTAGCAATTATCAGGTAAAGACCAACAAGAGCCTGTTTGAAAAACACACATATTGCTTGATTAACAATCTTTGTATTATCTCTTTCCAGACTTGGTTGTTTGGATATGAATTACCAGACACCATTATTGTGCTCGCGGAGCAGAGCATGTGCTTCCTAGCCAGCAAAAAGAAAATTGAGTTTTTGCGCCAAATTGAGACCAGCAAAGACGATCCCGAACTACCTCCAGTGAAACTACTTATTAGAGACAGAGTAAGTATATTTAATAAATCAAATCATTTTGATTGTATCCTGAAAAGTAAAATTTTAGGCTAAAGCTCACCATGAATTGGGCATGAGGAAGGAATGAAGGCAGTAAAGTAATAGTCTACTTGAGACCTATATGATTTTCTTTTATTGACCTATATGATTTTCCAGAATGATAAAGATAAAGAGAACTTCAACAAACTCATACAAGAGCTGAAACAGTCCAAATCAGGAAAAACTCTTGGCGTTTTTGCAAAAGACAATTATCCCGGTGAATTTTGTGAGAGCTGGAAAGCTGCCTTGAAGGCTGAAAAGTTCGAGAATGTTGATATCAGCTCGACCATGGCCCAGTTGATGGCACCTAAGGAGGATTCAGAGGTTATAACTATTAAGAAGGCATGTCTAGTGACTGTTGATGTGTTTACGAAATACCTCAAGGACCAGATTATGGAAATTATTGATTCAGACAAGGTAAAATTTATACTCTATTTTTTCATAATAATAACACCACCAGAATCTATTTATCTCTCTATGCACATATTGCTAAGTAAAGGCCTTCACTAAGATCATAACAATTGGAATACTGAAGAGAAAGTCTTTGCCAACATAATAATCTTTATGTAGAAGTTTGACTTAAAATTGTATTTGGATGATTTGGGTTTACAATGTCTAATGGTACAACCCAATAAGTGCAACAAAGCACAATTTTACTGCTGAATTAGATAAATAAAACCTTCTGTTTCTCAGAAAGTGAAACACTTAAAACTGGCTGAAGGTGTAGAAGCTGCTATATCTGACAAGAAATATGTCACCGGAGTGGACACATCACAGGTCGACATGTGCTACCCACCGATCATACAATCAGGAGGAAACTACAGCTTAAAATTTAGTGCAGTATCTGACAAAAATCACTTACATTTCGGTGCAATTGTGTGTTCGTTGGGTGCTCGATACAAGTCTTACTGTTCAAACATTGTGCGTACATTGCTGGTTAATCCTACGGACGAGGTTCAGAGTAACTATAACTTTTTGCTGAACATTGAGGAGGAAGTGATGAAGACATTGGTTGCTGGTGCCAAGTTGTCAGCTGTTTATGAAGCTGGTCTGGCACTGGCTAAAAAAGAGAAGCCAGAGTTAGTCGACAATCTTACAAAAACTTTTGGGTAAGCTAAACTCTTCTATGATTATTGGTTTCCACATTAGAATTATAGAAGATACTTAACTTAGCACTAAAGAGAATCTACGTCTCCATGATGCAAGTTTAGATCATGTTACTCACATTGCTTCATACAAAAGAATATTTGTCCAAATGAAATGAGTTCACATTATGATGTATTGGTATCCTTGTTTCAGATTTGTAATGGGCATAGAATTCCGTGAAAGCTCAATAGTAATTGGTCCAAAAACTTCTGTGGTTGCGAAAAAGAGCATGGTGTTCAACATCAATATTGGCCTAGCCAACCTCACTAATAAGGAAGCCACAGATAAGGAAGGAAAGGTAATTTATTGATAATATTTCTAAGAACATTTCTTTGCAACTGACTGAAACCCTTACCACGTATAGAGATATTCTCTTTTTTTTTATTAACTAATGATTGATTAACAAAGACCACCACTTAAATAGATACTTTCTTCTCTTTTCTTCGATTACATAATGATTGATTAACAAAGGTTTTACATTCAAGTTTAATAGAAATCAGCTGTTTGCGTTGATTAATTATGTAAACAAATAATTTATATTGAGTCTAGCACTAACTGAACTATGTTTTTTTTTTTTTTATATTTTTGTGCTAACGTGCAATCAGTGCATACACTTTAAGCAGCTCTGGTGCATGATTAAGTGGCGTGCTAGGCAATCCCTTCCACTGTCGGGTTGCCTAATAAGTGTGGGTTAGATGGCGTCCCATACATGCTTCCTCTTCAGCCGTCTTATAGTAGGGGGAGCGCCCAGTGCCGAAGCAAGCTCGTTTTGGTGGCGGTTAATCCTTCCCTCATAGGTTTTGGTCAGGTGGTTAACTTCTTCTTTGACAGTTGGCATCCGTAGGTACTTGTGTACTTCATCGTTTCTGGTGAACCATGGTGCGTTAACGATGCTTTTGAGGACATAGTTCTGATATCTTTGAAGTATTTCCACATTGGAGTGACTTGCTTTCCCCCACAGCTGTATTCCATAGGTCCAGACTGGCTTCAGTATCGATTTGTAAATGAGCAATTTATTGTTAACTGACAGCCGAGACTGCCTACTCATGAGCCACTGGAGGGACCGACTTCTGTGGTTCAGCTCGTCTCTTTTCTTCTGGATGTGCTCTCGCCAGGTTTGTCGCCTGTCTAAGTGGAAACCTAGGTACTTTACAACTGTCTTATGTGGCAGAACATCTTCACCAAGTTTAACTGATGGGCAATCGCCTTTCCTCAATGTGAAGGTGATGTGATTTGATTTGATTGCACTGGCTTTTATTCTCCACTTTTCCATCCAGCCATGCACTTTATCTAGATGCTTTTGCAGGGTTTTTGATGCTGTCTCTGGGTTTTTGCTAGAGGTCAACACAGCAGTGTCGTCTGCAAAAGTAGCTGTCATCACAGTTTTCGATTCTGGCACATCTGAGGTATAGATCAGGTATAAAGTAGGCCCCAGAACTGATCCTTGTGGTACTCCAGCTTTGATTTCCGAGAATGTCGATGTAGAATCATTGATTTTGACATAAAATATCCGACTTTCTATGTAGGACTTTAGAAGAAGATACATATTATGCGGTAGTAGGTTCTTCAGCTTGAATAGTAGTCCTTCATGCCAGACCTTATCAAACGCTTGCTGTACATCCAGAAATACTCCAGAACAGTATTCCTTTTCTTCCAGCGAAGTACGTATTTTTTCACACACTCTGTGTACCTGCTCTATTGTCGAGTGGTGACTTCTGAAGCCGAACTGGTGATCTGGAATAATTTTGTTGCTTTTCATACAGTCGTTCAAACGGCACGATATTATCTTCTCGAATACTTTGGACAGCACCGGCAGCAGGCTTATTGGTCTATAGGATGATACCATATGCTCTGGTTTTCCAGGTTTCGGAACCATTGTTATTTGGGAGACCTTCCATATTGCGGGATAGTGTGAAGTCCGTAGAATACCATTAAATAGTTGGTTAAGGAACATTATGCACTTTTTTGGTATTTGTCGCAAAACTTCAGCTGTAATCAAATCAAATCCCGGTGCCTTTTTAAGTTCTAGGTTCAGTATTGTCTGACGAACTTCCTTGGGAGAACAGCAGCGTAGTGGTGGGCTGAGTTGTAGGTCACTTTCGAGAATGGATCTAATTTCTTCGTCTATCCTGTCACTCTCTGCACTGGTGTTTGGTGTGAACACGTCGCTTAAAAAGACTCTGTACGCCTCGGCTCTCTCCTCGTCTGTTTTTGCCCATGTCCCATCATCTCTTTTTAGCGGGTACTGTGCTAGCTGTGGTTTCTGACTGGACTTAATGGCTTTCCACAGGGAATGTTCATTATTTGCTTTGGGGCTTAGCGACTCTAATTGTTGTTGCACTGTGTCGTTTTCGATTTCTGCTAGAAATAATTTCAGATCTGCAGCTGCTTTGTTGAAAGCCTTCTTGTCTAGCGGGTGTCGGGAAGAGTGCCATATTCTTCTAAGTTGCCTTTTTTCCATTACTATGCGTCTGACTTCCTGGGGGAGGTTGCGGTTGGTCTTACAAAATTTTCTTTCCAGTGGTGTACTAAGCCAGGCTGCAGTTTGTAATAGGTTTGTGATGTAGACAGTGGCCGATTCAACATCATCTTCAGTTTTTAGGGGAACTTTCAGAGTAATGTTTTCCTCTAAGTACTGCCGAAATTTATCCCAGTCAGTATTTTTGTTGTATAGGAAGGGATTTTCTGGTCTATCAATCAATGTGGTGCTGGTGGTGGCAATGACTGGTGTATGGTCTGAGGATGAATCGAGACAGCTTTCCACCTTCAAATAGTAAGACTGTATTCCCTTGTAGATGAAGAAATCCAGTAAATCAGGCAACTTGTTGGGATCTGTAGGCCAATAAGTCGGTTGACATGTGGTAAGGACATCAAGATTGTTTTTGTCAACACTTTTCTTAAGGTTGCTTCCTCGAGTTACTGTCAATCGGGAGCCCCATACAGTGTTTTTCGCATTCCAATCACCTCCAGTGATGAATCTGTTTCCCAGGGTCTTGAAGTAAGCCGTAAAAACTTCATCATCAATTTCAGCTATTCTTTTCTTTTTTGGCGGGCAGTATATATGGATGATAGGGTCAGAGAGCCATGTTTGTCATGGACCAAAATTGTTGTTGCCTGTATTTGAACAGTCCGAAATGCAGGTAGTTGTTGGTGTTTCAGGTTATTCTTGATAAGGATCGCGCTTCCCGCGTGAGAGGTATTATCAGGGTGGTGAGTTGTATATGTGCAGTATCCTTTCAGCCTGAAGTCAACGTTGTCTGTGAGGTGGGTTTCTGTTACCAGTAATATGTCCAGGTTGTGTAGTTTTATTAGGCTGTTTACTTCGTGTTTCTTCATAAGCAGCCCATTGACGTTCCACGTGGCAATGCGTAAGGACGCCATTAGTGTACAAGTTTGTTGATGACTGAAGTGAGGAGCCCCATCAGGGTACCCATTTGATCAAGCAGGCGATCCAGCTTTTCGGCTTGTTTTGAAAGGAGGTTTTCTAGGTTGTCAGATATGTTGCTATGAGTATGACCTGACACCACTTGTGCATAGGATGCTGTGGTGTTTTTGTATGTTGTACCTTTATTTTGTTCTTCATTTTGGTTCGGAGGGCATTCATAATTCTGGGGTCTCATTCTGGTTATGCGTGGTCTCATTTCAAGTTTCCGCTGCTGTATTTCTAGGAAAACTTTGCAGCCCTTGTAATTTGCAGGGTGGTCTTCAAAACACAAGGCACATTTGGCTGGGGAATCTCTGTTCTTTTTTGGGCACTCAGTGGTGTTATGACTTTCTGCACATTTTACACACCTATAAGGCCTCATACAGTTGTTCCGTGTGTGTCCTTTGCTGGCACCTTTTGCATTGAGGAATGACTTTCTTCCGTTTCGGATCTTCAATAACAATTGAGGTGTGGTAAATGTACTTAAGCTCCTTAACATTCTTGTTGTTTGGTCCAGGCTCCAAGTTAACAAACCATGTAGATAAGGGGGTTTTGGTGGCTCCATGTCTGGCATTTATAATTTCCCCTTTGATATTGTTTCCAGTGCTCTCAATCGCTTCTTTGATCGCTTCTGTTGGTGTAGATGAATGCAGGTTTCTAATAACAATTCTGTAGGGTCTTTCATCTTTGCAAGTAAATGTATGCCCAATGATATTTTTTTCCCGGACTAATTTAATTAGGGTTTTGTACGCCTCAATGTTACTGCATGTTACTCTTAATTGATTCTTTGTCACAATTTTGTAAGAATACAGAGACTTCTCCAGGGTTTTCCCGATTAGCTCGTTTAATTTGGTTATGTCCTGTATGCCGTAGAGCATAATTGGTGGAGGTTTTCTAATACTGTCCTTCGTCGTTCCAGGAGCAGGTGTTTCATTTTCAATTGGCAAAGTAGAGTAGCTGTTGTGAGTTGGTATCAGTTTTTCGGGGGACGGGGACGGGCTTTGGTTGGCTCGGAACCGTTTGTTTCGCTTTTTGTTTTGGGAAAGAATTGGCACAGTTTGCCAATCGTTTTCACTATCAATTGTTTGATTTTTTGGATCCAGGTTTACTTTATTGGAATTTTGGCCAATGTTGAATGTAGGTTTAGAAGTGTTTGATCCAGTTCCATTGTTGTTTTGACCAAGATCCTGGTTAGGCATTTTTGTTGGGGTTCGCTTCATGGTAGAAATTATTTATTTGTTATGGCAACACTATGTAAGACGTCAAACGTCATTTTTACGCAACTCGAGAAATACAAAAATTTGTGAGGTAGATAAATATTTGAAATGGCGAAGACTGGAAATTCCAATCTTTTGACACTATTTCACGCGTTATTCGAATGTCTTCCGCGGAAATAACGATCATGCAGGTTTTCTAAGAGTTTGAGTCCACTTTGACACCATTTTTAGACACAATATCACTGTAAAACCACAAAACTGAATAAATATTGAGGAGCAAGCGGTTGCTCCAATGACAGTTGACAGCCGAAAAATCTGAACTATGTAAGAATATTTAAATTACTCTCCTCCAGACATATGCTTTGTTCATTGGAGACACAGTCCTGGTCAATGAGGAGCAACCGGCCTCCCTCCTCACCCAGTCAAAGAAGAAGATCAAGAACATTGGTATCTTCCTCAAGGATGATGATGAGGAGGAGGAGGACGAGAAGGAGAATAAGACTGCGGTCCTCGGTGAGTGTTGAATTAGTTCAACAAGGTTCAACATTAGTTCAACAACCTAAGGTGTGATTCCGCTGACAACTAAACATAAATTCGGTCAAATGCGGATCGGACTTGCACATATAGGGACGATGGTACAAGAAAACTTATGGCCTGCCCTTCTTCTCGCACTGTGGTCCAATGTAGAAGAAGATGCAAAAATGACGTATTTTAACATGTTAATATTTACAGAAAATAAAGAATTTTGATTTTTAAGGAATAAAAATAACAAAACAAAAAATATGTCCAACTTGGTTTCGATACAAATCCCTACAGGTTGCGCATCCGACGTAAAACTAATTGCGCCATCGACGACGATGATAAGTGCCGCGGAATTTGCGTGACATAGGAATATGATGATTTGGTAATTCGCAGAGGCAATAGTGCTGTAGTGGCTTTACATACCTATTACGGTTAATGACCTACAGCCCTTCTTGTTGTAAATAACTCTGACCATTTATTAAATGAAGTGTTATATTATGAAACTATCTCAAATTAAGTAATTTATCAGTTACTAACAAAGGCTTCTGCTTAACCATTACCAAAAACGCACCTATTTTACTACCAATAAATTCGAAATGACTGCCAGAATGGATAAAAGATCACCAAATTGTAGTAGTAATAAAGGTATGTTTCTTTTTATTCAATACCATAAAAATTATAAAAGCCTTAAAGTTAATTTTAAACCAAATATTTTATATTATTGCTAAATAGATGTCACCAATATTTTATATCACGACTTACAATTAGTAATCTTTGGTGAGACAAATAGCTAATTGTCGATGGTGCAATTAATTTTTTAATAACAATAATAATAATTTTTATCCCAAACACATGTTACCTGTTTATTGTTTCATGATTTGATTAAAATATGATAACATAACCAAATAATACTGCATACATGACTAAAGTACCTAGGTAATAAAATGAATCAATGGTAGGAAAAATAAAAGGTAGTATTTAACCACACATTAAAAATACTGATTTGCACAGCAAAGAAGGAGCAACAAAAACGTTTTTTTATGTTTTAAATATTTTTGTGTACTCAATTTTAAGTTTTTTGTTGCTCTTAAATGCATGATAAAAGGGGCTTCGCTTTGCTCACCCCCTTTACCCTTCACCTAAGCTACTCCAGTATTTTGCCCTGATATTTGCTGTGCAAATCAGTATTTTTGATGTGCAGTTTAATATTTCCCAAAATATATATTTATTTGCGGTAATGATTTTACTCTTTTAATAAAACAAATTTGGTGATCATTTATCCATTTTAGTAAGCAAAAATTTTTTTAATACCAAATGTGTAATTATTCTGATGAGTGTATGATTATTTTGGAACTTATAGCACTGTTTTTTTGGGCACATCGGTATAAAGTGGATTTAGTTTATATGGAGTTCATATATTTCACTTGGGTTTTTTTCAAATGACTTAGATACAACAAATCATTTTGGTGATCATTTAAATTGTAGCCCTAACAAAATATGGATCTTCTTGTGCTCTAAAATCAAAATATTAATATTATTATTACATTAGTTAAATAATCGTCGCCTTATTATGTAACTGAGGATAAACTGACCAGCAGATGAATTTTGGGATAAACTGTTTGGATTTGTTGTAGAAATCAAATATTTAATCATCTAAGGATAAAATCTTTGATACAGTACGGTATTTGAATGCTAGTCAAAATAGATACTTTTTAGGAACTGTCAAAACGGCCATTTTGTTCACGGGTTCTATGAAATACTAGCATGTGACGTCATAGTCAAATGCTGTCTTTTTAACACAACATTGAGTTTATAAAATACAACTGCTGGAAATATACAATTCGGATATTGTCAAACTCTTTTGTTGAAATAGGTTCAGCTTGAGTCACTACCTTGTCAAATGCCGTATTGTTTGATGCTCTTGTATCATACATAACATTTTTTTCTATTTTCAATAACCCTTAACTTTACTTACTGTATTTGTATACTATCTTGTGAGATTTATATCATATTGTTTTATTTATTACATGATCTCGTGGACAGAAAATGGAGGTAAGTGCAATTTCTCAGTATTGCATGTTGTGAAATGTTGTCCGACCCATGAATGGTCTTAGCGAGATTCTGTGTCTGTTACATTTGATATGACAAATTTTAACTTTCTTCCTATTTTAATTAGAACATCCTCGAGTTTCCCCATTTCGTCAAATTTGGCATATACATATAGTACGTAAACGGAATAATTGTATGTAAATGAAAAATGGTATAAAAATGGATCTTGGAAACACTCCAATTTTTTTTTTGCTTTTAATGGTATCTTACTTCATCTCCGCATAGATCTAATAAACTTCCAAACACATTAATGTGCAAAAGCGTGTTTCAAACTCCTTCTTGCTCGGATACTTACATTACTGCCTGGGCCACATTATCGCGCTCGAAGACTCGCGCTCCGCAAGGAAGCTATTGACGAGTTGACGCGTATCGCTGTTTCTTTGTCGCAGCGCTAACCCCGAAGCCCGATATAGGCCTAGGCATTAGAGAATTTTGTCGCACGCACACCCCCACCCCCACCACACAGGCCGCGGCAAGCGCACTGCCGTCATAGAGTCCAAGCTGCGCACCGAACACTCCTCGGAAGAGAAACGCAAGGAGCATCAGCGGGAGCTGGCTATAGCCCTCAACGAGAAGGCTAAAGAGCGGCTGGCCAAGCAGTCCAGCGGAAAGGATGGGGAGAAGATTCGGAAGAGTACGGTCTCATACAAGAGCGTCAGTCAAATGCCGAGGGAGAATGAAGTGAAGGAGCTCAAGCTGTATGTTGGTGGGTGTACTATTTTATTATTTGTTCTCTACGGGTGAAATTTAAGTAGCTGACCAAATTCTGGGGAATGATAGTACCAATTATTATGAACATCTTTCCCCTAGAAACCTATAGCCGCAAACTAAAATGTTTTTTGGGTAATCCGAACAGCTGGTCAATGTATTGAGGATCATTAAACAATTTAAATTGCGACCATATGTTCTATTAGATAAGTTGCTCGTAATGGGTACTATCATTCCCCAAAATATGGTCAGCTAATTCTAAGTCACCTGTATAATAAAAGCAAACATTCTGTTAATTGTCATAAGGTACATTCAATTTAGATCAATCTAGGAAAAGCCATCAATTCCACTGACCTTATTAAAATCGATGATTTTCTTCCTACTTGTATAAACCCAACATGGCCATTTCCAGACCGCAAATACGAGACGATAATCCTGCCGATATTCGGAGTTCCCGTACCGTTTCACATCTCGACGATCAAGAACATATCGCAGTCGGTCGAGGGCGACTACACATACCTGCGTATCAACTTCTTCCACCCCGGAGCCACGATGGGCAGGAACGAGGGCGGGAGCTACGCGCACCCTGATGCCACCTTTGTGAAGGAAGTGTGAGTCGAGGCCTTTTCAAGTGTCAGGCGGGTTTCATCACGCACGCGGGATTTGCTATGAGATTGGTCCCGCAAGCGGGTGCTTTCGTTATGACGCCCAGCGTCCCGCATAACAAAGACGCACGACACTGAAAGCGCACTCAATGCCGTCATCTGAAAACCGTAAATTTGTAGTTCCTTCAAAATAAAATGCTATTTGGGCGGATCCCCGGGAGCGCGAGTCCGACTAGCACTTGGCTAGTCAAGATAAAATAGGAACCCTTATAGGATGACGCGCGTGTGCCTCCGTCTGTCTGTCACAGACACTTTTCTCGGGAACCATAAGAGATAGAGTCTTTCAATCTGCCAAATAACTTATCCTGGTAACCTGGAAAAAATATTGCCTTCAAACAAGTGAAGGGTGGTGGTGGTGCCTAATACGAATAAGTCATGTAGGGTATCGTTGAAAAGGGCTCTTTATAAACCTATTTTTTTCCTTTCGATAACTTCAGAAGTTATGATCAAGAAAGTGCAAAAAATTACCATTCCACCCACCTTATCTCTGAAACTAAAGAGTCTAAAATTATGAAAAAATACAGAATTTTGAACTTAAGTCAAAGATTACAGGAAAACCTACCCGGAATTGCCAAGGATTTTTTAACGGTCAGTCAACTAAAGCTGGCACGTTCACAGTACTCACACTAATGCCATTTCACTATATAGTAAGTTTAAAAATGAATGATTTCATTCTAACCTCGAAATTGTTAAAAAATCCCAATAAGGCGCCTCCATTGCCACGTGACACGAACGCAAAAAATTATCGCTCTTATAAGCAATAGCAAAAGCAAAACAATAACTGTCTCCTTCAAACTTATAAGTTTGACCGCGCGCGAGAGAGACAGACAGTCTATTCTTGATGCCCATGCAGTGCAACGTAACGCCCCGCGCTTATTCACAGACACTAACAAGCACAACGTGTAAACAGCTTTAGTTAACCGATCTGTATTAATCTGTAAACTACATACAAACTTATAAATGCCCGTGGTTACTTACATGGAGTATGAAAGTAGTAGTAGTAATTACTTTGTAAGCAACATTTTGCTATGTAAAATCCAAACTATTCACTCCACACCATCCCTACCATTGTACGGTGGTACGGAACTCTTCGTGCGCGAATCCGACTCGCACTTGACCGGTTTTCTCTTTTCATTTGTATCTAAATGTTGTGCAGAATACACTAATATCTTGCCCGTTGTAAACGCTTTACTACCGAACAAAGCCGAAGGTACATATCAAACATTATTTTATAAACAAGAGACCTACTCCATGTTACCAGCCCTCATGAAGCCCTTTAGAACAGTGTTTCCACGGGCAGTGATCACTGGCAGCTTCTATCATTTTAATATAGCAGTATAGAAAAAGGGCCCGAAGAACTTAAGGCGAAAAATGAAACTATCAGAGTAACTGCCAGTTTGCCGTTAATGGAACAAGCTCGCAAAGACGACGGTACTACAATAGTACATTATATGTATGTATGTTTTATGGCACGGGCATGATGTTGAATCTTGAACGCAACGAAGAACTCCAGTTTTAACTCCCGAGCGTAGCAAGGCTGATATGAGTTATTTCCCGAGCGAGGGTATTAAGACTAACATTCAATGTTCAAGACAAAAACAGCTTTAACCCCTAAGAGTATACTCTACTTTTCTCACTTTTTTCGTATTCTCATAGTTCCCCGTCATATAACTATTCGTTTATCATTTTAGAGGCACCTTCATAGGTGTCTGAAATCAATAACGACATTATCGACCCGTTTCTTAGCATAATACGCATCAGACCTCAGATTAACGAAACTCTTTGCTTACAAACCTTATGCATCAAACTGTCAAACATAAGTTCCCCTACCTTGAAAGAGGTTGAATATATTAAATTAATTAATCAACGACGAAGGAGTTTGATTGATTCTAGTTCTATGGCTACCAACGCCATCTATCGAAAGAAGCTGAACTTTCTGTACAAAATATTTTTCGATTTTTTGGCTGTATCTAAACCTCCTTTGCACTGAGGAGAATAAAACCAAATAGGAATTATACAAACCGTTCGGGCCAGTAAGAGATTTAGTAAGACTAACGTATAGCGATTCATTTTTATATGTATAGATGTGTTCCATTAGGCTTGCTTTGGCGCTGTACCGTTCATGCGTCATGCATATTTAGCGAAATTAGACTTTAAAGTCATGACAATAAGAACTACGAGAAGCGAAAATTTACTTTGCATACTAAAACGCTATAAAACGAAGAAAAACGGAATGTGTTCTCATTTTTTTAAATTCAGAACTTCATTAATTCTCTTTAATAAGCTGAACAGCTACAAGTACGTTAAAAAGTTTATGTTACTATCCCACAATAAGTAGTGTCTAAATCAATAATGAAAACAACTTTAGTTTTCTCCCACATTTTAAGAATATAACGTCGTTTATGATTTAATAACAATAGGGAATAATAAAACGACGGAAAAAAACTATTTAGCGAATGACAATGAACAGCGGAATGTCCTTAAATTTGGCGAAAATACTTAACTGCGCGACAAAATTACTGATTCGAGGTACTTAATTACTGAATGGTTTAGCCCCACCGCTTATCGACTAAATAAAGGGCGAAGCGGTAGGTCAGGGTAGGTGAAGGATAAAGGTAGAGAGCGAAGTGAAGTTCAGTAATTTTGTCTGAAGCCAGTATTTAGAGTCGCGCACATTTTTGTCGCTATTCTGTAATTCAGACAGGAAAAACCAGTTTTTTGCCAAGCAAAACTGTATTTACGGTCATGCTTGTCAATAAGTGCTACTCAATATCAATTACGCTAGATTAAATGCCTATTTTAGCAAATGCTAATACAGCAGGGCCTCGACGATCCGAACACCGAAAATTTATACCCTGTTCGGATGCACGAAGCGTTCGGATTATAGTATGTTAAAATTTTGAAAGGGATTTTTCGAAATAAAACAAAAATATTTTATGTTTATTGAAGTATGTACGTTAGATGTATGTTAGATACAATGCTATTAATCACACTTTTTTAAAGAATTCCAATATAGTGCTTTGACGAGTAGTATTTAGTGACATAGAAAATGCTTTATCCCTTAATTTACGTAACAGCATTTTTTCCGTTCGTTCGGATTATAGAGGCGTTCGGACGAGCTGGGGTACGGATTATCAAGGCCGTGCTGTATACATAATTAAGATTTTTTTGGTCAATTAGGGGGTGTCTTTAACTATCTGACCACCACTGTATATTCTGTATATTCTGCACAAAGAAGTACGATGAAAATTACGGCACTTAAGCACAAATAGGCCATTCTTGTAGAGGCTGGAAAGTGAGCAATAGATGGACGAGTGAGTCTGAGACGAGTCTATCTATTGCCCTTTTGGTCGAGACATTACATAATGATTTTCACGACTACTGCGAGGAAATAAAATTAATTATACAGAAAAAATATTTTTAGAAAAATTTGCTTTATAACTCCGCCTGATATCATCCCCGGAGACCGTCTTCAATTGAACGAAACTCTTTGGTTCGCCATCTACCGCAATTGACAGCACACGTCAGGCATGCCGACGCGAAGGCATGACGCATGCGCTATGTCTTTTAAAACTAGTGTCCGACCGCACCTGGGTTTTCAGCCGAAACAAAAACCGAACCCGAACGTTCGGCCTGGGTCCCAGTTTCGGCCGAAACCGAAACCGAACCCGATCCTTTTTTTCACAAATAAAATATTTTATAGTGTGTCAGAATCTAGCCTATTTTCAGTAATGTATAGCTTCGAAGACGTATTAACAATTATTATAGTAGTTTATGTAACTGCTACATAATGCCTAATTATTTAGAGTTACATACACTAGTTTATCTACACACATATCATAAGCTCTCTTTGCTGTGTTCAGGAACCGCATGTTTGACCGGCATTGTGGCTCTGCAGTTGTTTAGCTTGTTCTGCAGTACTAACGTGCCGCAGGCGGGCGTCGTTTGAATGTCAGTACCAACTTCACAGACAAACTAGGAGCGGCACGCAGGCGGGCGTCGGCGTTCGAAATTTGAATGTCATAATGTGCAGAAAAATTACACATTATGGTCATAATGTGTAATTTTTCAGATAAGAAATGAGTTTTTACCAAGTAGTTTAACATTATGCTGATCGTAACGTGCGGTTTTTGTACGCAGTAAAGAGGGTTTATGATACGTGTGTAGATAAAATAATTTACATAAATAGTCTTTCATTCATAATATATTAACAATTACAATTAATAATTAACAACTTAAGGTCTAACAAAAATGAAATGATTACAAGAATTAACATGTTAGTCGTATTATTTTAAGTAAAAGTAAACTAAGTAGTTTAACGCTAGCTTTTCTCTCACACAGAAGATGCGGGTTTGATTCTTGACCGTGTACTATCAAGTAACTTAATGTCACACACAATAACAGACATTACTGTTATATCAGAGGTGTTGAATGGCTGATTAAATAAAAAATTAAATACGTGTATAAAATCTAATTCAAACTACAATTATACGAAGACCATAAAGAAGGAAAACGATATTCCAACAGAATGTCCAAATCCCCTAACCCCTCAAATGTGGTTCTATCATAATACCCCATGCTTTGGGAGCCCGCATCGTGGCTCCGTTTTCGCGCTCCTGTATTTTAATGAAACACATCGGGCCAATTTTTATTACGTGTTTTAGTAAAAAAAAAAACTACATTTTACGTTATATGTGTTGACATCAGGAACCTTTGTAGGTGCACCCGCGATTTGTCGAAACTCCTTTTTGCAGGTACTCATTGCAACCCTTTGTATTTCCCAGGACATACCGAAGTACCAACACAAAGGAACCTGGCGAGATATCCCCACCGTCCTCGAATCTCAACACCGGCTTCAGACTTATAAAGGAAGTGCAAAAGAAGTTCAAAACAAGAGAAGCAGAAGAGAGAGAAAAGGAAGATCTGGTTAAACAAGACACATTGGTCCTCTCGCAGAGCAAAGGCAATCCCAAACTCAAAGACCTGTACATACGACCCAATATTGTGACAAAGCGAATGAGCGGGTCGTTGGAATCACATACAAACGGGTTCAGGTTTACTTCGGTCAGAGGAGACAAAGTGGATATACTGTACAATAATATACAGAACGCTTTCTTCCAACCTTGTGATGGGGAGATGATTATTCTTTTACATTTCCATTTGAAACACGCTATTATGTTTGGTGAGTTCATATTATATTGTACTTTTGTTTGGTCTGTATTTACAGCGACTCTCGCGTCTCCCACACCCCACCAACATAACTGGCCGGCATGTAGTCGGGCGAGTTTAGTATATAAGTTTCCACAATGCGTCCTCTGACAACTTATGACTAGACACTCGTCTACGTCTGGACGCAACTTACTTCTTAAGACTACACACTCACCTACGTGTGGACGCGACTTACTTCTTAAGACTACACACTCGCCTACGTGTGGACGCGACTTACTTCTTAAGACTACACACTCGCCGACGTCTGGACGCGACTTCTTAAGACTACACACTCGCCTTCGTCTGGATGCGACTTACTTTTTAAGACTACACACTCGCCTACGTCTGGACGCGACTTACTTCTTAAGACTACACACTCGCCTACCTCTGGACGCGACTTACTTCTTAAGACTACACACTCGCCTACGTCTACGTTAGGTTGTGTAAGGTTACAATTTTGTGTATAAGCTGGAGCCGAGCGAAGCGGAGCGGAGCGAGATGATCCCAAACCGTCTTGTTTTGTTCAATTGCCTAGGCACGTTTAGGCAACTCGGTAAACGTCTCGTTCAAATTTTTGCTTACCGACGGAACTTTAGCCATTTGATTGAATGCCGACCCTTAGTTAACGGCCAGGGCAATTGACTATGTGCCTAATTTAACTAAATGGCGGCGAAGTTCACACTTATTTGTTTCAAAATCCTTTCTAACCCTTCGTCCTTCCATCTCAGGCAAGAAGAAGCATGTGGACGTGCAGTTCTACACGGAGGTGGGCGAGATTACGACTGACCTCGGCAAGCACCAGCACATGCACGACCGGGACGACCTCGCCGCGGAGCAGGGGGAGCGGGAGCTGAGGCACAAGCTGAAGGTCGCCTTCAAGAGCTTCTGCGAGCGAGTGGAGAACATGACCAAGCAGGAAGTGGAGTTTGACACGCCTTTCAGGTAAGTTGTCCCTTTGCCGTTAAGTTCGCTGTAGTGCACAAGTGTCAAAAAATGGGGAAAAGAAGATCGGTTGCCAGAATCAGATCACAGTAATCCGCTTTAAAAAGATAAGATTTATAGGTTTATTATAGGTAGCTTCGACCTCGTCACAAAGTCATACCTATGAGAATCGCCAACGTACAATTATTATTTCTTTACCGCTTGACACTTCTCGGCTTCTATCGGGACAGATCGGAAGAAAATATACATTGCTGCATATTAATCGCAATACTACTTACCTTATAAGAGAAAAAAAGTAATGCACCGAAGTCACATTTTGTACAGCAGACATTATTACATAGATGTGTCACTCGCACAACAACGCCAAATATAAATAAATCTACTCTGTTGATGGGATTTGTTAGATCATTTTCCCGAACTTATTATTTCTTCGAAGTAAATTTTCCGTTCGCATTTTTCCCCGAAAGTTTTTTTTACAGTATTGTAGTTTTCTGAATCTTTATTTTAACGCTTTCTTTTTTTTCTATGAGCATATTTTCTTGTCGTCTTTTTTCAATGCAGCATATATACACTTTCGGGATTATATAAAAACGTTTTTTCTTCAATGCTGCATATTTAGACAATGTAAATGATTTTCTGGCCCCGTAAAGAACGTTTGATCAAAGTGACCAAAAGGATTTATTCCACTAACAGCTTAGCACCTGTAACCAGAAATATAATTCCGCGATAGTGACAAATCGAAACCGACTGTTGATTTTTCCCCTGTGGCCACGTGGTCCGACTGCTTTGTCCGACCAGTCGGACGACGTGGATTTTTTTTCCCGTTGTTTCGACTATCGAACTACATGGAATCGCAACTCCGCTTCGTCCGATTGGTCGGTCTACCTGGTCTTTTGTATTCCTGTTAGATCGACTAATCGGACTAGAAACTCTTACCATATTGTCAAAATAATACCAGTTCCGAATCCATTTTTAGTATTTAATGTTAAATTCGAACCAAACGACGTAGGTGAAATTTGGCAGACTTACGAAAAGTCATTGTCAAACTCAATTGATTCAACATAAAAATAATGACAGTACATCATAGTAATACGAAAATAAAGAGGTTTCTTGCTACACAACTGCAAACACTCGAACAAATACACTTACTCGATAGTGAATCTAGACAGCCTAACTACTTGTTGCAGCTAATCAATTCCTCATAACACAAGTAGCATGATTCACTTCGGGGACATTTGTAAAAATAGTTCAGGTACCAATTAAAAGGCTAACTTAAGGGTCGATACACACGGACACAATCCAACGGCATTTTATATAGAGCAGTGCAGTCGGATTTCCCAGACATGTTTCGATTTGAATGCAGTTAGTCTGCGTGTAGCGGCCCTAAGTTACGTTAGATAGGTTTAATTTAGCATATATGGTTTGAGTTATACATATCTTATATCACGTTACAATAATAAATATAAATTACGTTTAAGAAACGCGAATCGATTATGGTACGTATGTATTTTACCGATCGGGGGAAAATGCGAACGGAAAGTGTACTTACTGACTAAAATAACGAGAAATAAATTGTGGTGCATACGGATTTTACCGATCGGGGAAAAATGCGAACGGAAAATTTACTTCGAAGAAATAATAAGTTCGGGAAAATGATCTAACAAATCGTTGATGGTATTTTGACGAATGCCTTAATTGTCAAGGACTTGAAAGTCTAAACCTGACAAATATAATTTCATAAATATTCATAGTTTAAATCCATTTGTCTTGTACATGTGTACATAATATCTAGCGGCCTTTCTAATAAAAAAAGTTATTTGCTGTTAACTTATACAGTGTTTTGTCCTTGTCAAAGCAAGACAAAAAACTGTATAAGTAAAACCGTGAATAACTTCTTTTATTTGTAAGGCCGTAGGAGTTTATGAAGTCTACATTAAAAACGAGTGGAAAAGAAAAATTACTGTGCTAAACTAGCATTTGAACTTGTCTTTTCAAAAGATGCGCCAGAAATAGGCAATACCAGCATATGAAGGTAGCCTTCAAGTTAGATTGTAACTCTCAACCCTCTTTTTAGCACCTTAAATTCGATTCGAATGTAAAATTCATACCTCTCTGTGGAATTCTCATGTGAAAGAATGCAATTAAACGGTTTGTTATAAATCACATGGGCACCATTGTTTGCAATACAATACAAATCAAATACAAATAATTTATTCATTAAATATTTTCATTATTTAAATATTAAAAAAACGGCCAAGTACTAGTCGGACTCGCTCACGAAGGGTTCCGTACCAACGTACAATGGTAGGGATAGTGTGGAGTGAATAGTTTGGATTTTATATAGCAAAATGTTGTTTACAAAGTTATTGTTGCAGCTACTTTCATACTCCAGGTGCATTCATAAGTTTGTATGTGGTATTGAAGGAATTGTTGTATGAAAGCCCCCTTAAATATTTATTTTATTCTGTTTTTTAGTATTTGTTATTATAGCGGCAACATAAATACATCATCTGTGAAAATTTCAACTGTCTAACTATCACGGTTCATGAGATACAGCCGGGTGACAGACAGACCGACACAGAAAGACAGACAGACAGACAGATAGCGGAGTCTTAGTAATAGGGTTCCTTTTTTACCCTTTGGGTACATAACCCTAAAAAGGGCCTTGTCCTAGATTCTAGAGAATCTGTATTACAAGAGCCCCGCCACTCCCATTGTCTTACAATTAATAAACAATGATAAGTAGACTAGATACAAAATAATCGCTATCGCATTATTAAAAAGGAACAAATTAAATTAATGAATCAAATTAAACTACATTAAAAGTTATCAGAATATTATTACAAGATAAAACTTTGGGTATTAAAATAGGGGTAGTTATGTAGAGATTGTATGTAGAGAAGATGTGAGTGTAGTGAGAGTCTGAACGAGATGTACTATATACACACATTACACATACTACATGTGTAATGTGTGTATGGGAGGTGGGGAGGAGGAGTGTTATCTGCATATGAACGTAATATGATATGTTAGGTCTTTGATAGTTATGAAAGTAAGTTATGTTGTATCATATTGTTATTTATTTATATTATAGTTACATATGAATGTCTTAATGTATATTGAACGTTATAAATTATTCGATTGATTTAGTGTAATAATTTTAATTTTGTGACTAGATTATATTAGTAAAATAATAGTGTATTAAAATGATTTGACAAATAGAAATAGCAGAATTGATGCAATTGAATTCATTCATATAATACAATAAATCACGTATAGAATTTATAATATCCGTCTAGTTGATAATATCTAGAATCTGTTCAGGGAATGTATAGTCTAGAGTTTTGATACCAGGGTCATGCATTTGAATAAAAGCAATGGGTACATATTAAAATTATATGGACCTTATTATACAAAAGAGTCGATTGAACGGCAAATTGTTTCCGTGCCATGTATGTCGATATAAGGAGATCCAGTGGCGTAGCGTGTCGTAGGTTTTTGAAAACCCAAATCAGCTTCCTCACTCGTGAGGCGACTGAGTCAATCTGGGGAGACCTGTTTAGGTGTTGATCTATCATCACACCCAGATATCTTATTTTATCCACTCTCTCAATCTCCTCAGTCGAGCATGTGGCCCTGATAGCCTCCGAGCAGGAGTGGGCTTTAATTCTGGTGTTGTTTTTTTATCTGGTTTTTGTGACATTCAGACTGAACAAATTAGTTTCCAGCCACTTTGGCACAGTGCGAAGTCCTATATAAGCGCTGTGTCATCCGCGTAAGTGTAAACATTACAATTTGACAACAGTAAGATCGCAAAGGTCGTTAATATATATAAGAAACAACTTCGGGCCAAGGACACTACCCTGCGGTACACCATAGGTTACAAAGCTGTCACCACTGTGATGGTGGCTTATATTGATCCTCTGTTGTCTCTCCTGTAGGTAGTCTCTGAATAAATCGTGATCGATTCAAAGCATTCAAGCTTATCTAAAAGGATGGGGACCGAAACGGTGTCGAATGCCTTAACTAAGTCTAGAAATATTCCAAGACATTTTTGACGCTTGTCCTAGACCTCTAACCACTTCGTTAGCTTTTCCAGCCCCCGTATCATGTTGACCGCGTCGGGGGGGGAGGGGGGGAGGTCGCGACGCGGGAAAGTGAGGGACAGAGCTATTTCGAGCGTAAAGCTGTCTCTCACTTTCCCTCGTCGCTACACCCCGCGGGGGTAAACATGCTACGGGTGCAGGCCCTTCGACAGAACTTGTTAAGACTGAGATGGGTCTACAGTTATTGACTTATTCTCAGTTCCCGCCCTTGTGGAGTGGCTGTATGATGGAGCGCTTAAATACTTTAGGGAATATTCCCCGAGCAAAACTAAGGTTACATAAATGACAGAGAACCGGAACCAAAATATGTCTAGAGAGCTTAATGAACTTTGTTGATATACCGTCCCAACCAATCGCAGTATCGTACTTGAGGTTCATTATTAATGTCTGAACTTCAGCTGGATCTGCGTCGATAAGACCAAAAGCATAAACAATTGAATAGATTTTCGTGGTGGGCTGGTGAGGTGTCTGCGCCCGACGACGAGCTTTTCGGCGAGAGCTTTGCCCACATTCGCAAAATGATCGTTTACTGTTTGTACAGATTCCGTAGGAGAAGGTTTAATAGAGAGTAGAGTTGTATCTTCTTCCTTATTGCTAGGAATTTTAGCTATTCTATATTTTGACTTTGTCAAAAAAAAATACAGTTTTAGAACATGTCTACTCTTATCGAGGTCCGGGGGGAAGAGGATTTGCGGCACGGGATGATTTTAAACTGATTAATTGTACCTATAATCCCGAATGTAAGAAGTTATTTCAAAAGCATCAAATTAAAATTAACTATGATTAAAATAATAAAACACCTGCAACACACATCAATGAAATCTTAAAACTCAAAAAATTGGATCACTTGTTTCCTTGTTAGGCTGTTAGCTTTCGAACCACTGAATCAATTTCAAAAAATCATACCTAAAAAACATCGCACGAGTCTACTACCAATTTTAAACCCATCATCATCATCATCAATGTTATCAGCCCGTTTGAACACCAGATTGCCACGGACAGCTCCAGAGTGGCATAGACAACGGACAGACGCTTCTAACTTCTAACCCTTTCCCCTTTCCCCACAGAGAGCTCGGCTTCCCCGGAGCGCCGTTCCGCTCGACCGTCCTCCTGCAGCCCACGTCGGGCGCGCTGGTGAACCTCACCGAGTGGCCGCCGTTCGTGATCGCGCTGGAGAACGTCGAGCTGGTCCACTTCGAGAGAGTGCAGTTCCATTTGAAGAACTTCGACATGGTGTTCGTGTTCAAGGATTACGCGAAGAAGGTGGCGATGGTGAATGCGGTGCCGATGAATATGTTGGATCATGTCAAGGAGTGGCTGAAGTGAGTTGCATTTTAAGATTGCTGTTGCTGTGTTTCTATCCGCATCATAATTATAATTTCATATTGACCAGCGGCCGCTTGTTCAATTCTCAGATAACGTTTATCTGAGGAATTTGACAGAATTTGTATCTGTCAAATGTCAAATAAATTTATCTTGTCCAGATTAATCTGGTAATCTGGGGTTTGAAAAATCGCCCCTAGGTCGAATACAGAGAGTCAGAGATGAATCAGTATTATTCGTGTCGCCACAACGCAACATTCCATTTCTTTAGACGAACAGAAATACAATCAAAAGTGGAGAGGTAGCAAGTGACATCAACAACTGTTGTCTCTGGCATGGCGCGGAAACAAGAAACATCACTATATCATATACAAACACAAATATATATGAATAAACCCTTAGTCTAAAATTTGGCTGACTTTTCCTGATACTTTTTGAACCACTGAACCAAAACCCAATGAATAACTTGCGACAATATATCGCGTCGGTGGGATCTCAGAGGCACGTATAAAAGTTTTGTAATTTGCACAGTTCGTGCGACATCCGCTACTCGGAGGGCATCCAGTCCCTCAACTGGACGAAGGTGATGAAGACCATCACGGACGACATCGAGGGCTTCTTCGACAACGGCGGCTGGTCCTTCCTCGACCCGGAGGAGGACGAGTCTGCGGCACAGGTATCACTATCGCTCTGAAGCTTATTGTAGCTCTTCTGTGCGCGAGAGAGATACTTCGTCTCGTTGCGGCACAGGTATAACTTGCTCTGTTACTCAGTGGGCATCCTGTCTGTGGAAGAGGGCTATCTCGTGTTGCTTCTGACAATTTGTTTCTTGATTATGTTGACGATCTTTAAACTTCATTATTCAGTGTTTCTGATGACACTTTAAGCTGTAGTTCCCGGCCACTATCGCTCCTGGAAGGAGTAGTCGTAAAACCCCTCCATTACGATACAATCTTCCTCGTGTCCGCGTAAAGACCTATGCCCCTCGGTGCGGACATCAATGGGCTACATTTGTTATATTATATTACTTATTCAATCTGTAGACACCGCTAGGCTCACTCGATCATTTGCCTCCTACAACAGAACATCGAGGATTCCGAGGAAGAGGACGATGCCTACGAGCCGACCGATGTGGAGTCTGAAGAGGAAAGCGACGACGACTCGGAATACGACTCTGAGGCTTCGGACGTGTCCGGCGAGTCTGGCGACAGTGAAGGTAGCTCAGTTTACTAGGCCAGGCAGTATTCTATCAAGGATGGTATCCGCGAACCAATTGATGTGAAGTCTTGAGTCTTTCTGCAAAACTGGCACAACTGGGAGAACTGAAATCATCGACATCACAAACCACCAGCTGTTGAGTTCAATTTATGATATCAATGAATATATTTATGCTTTTACAGAAGAAGACGAAGAGTCCGGTAAAGACTGGTCCGACCTTGAGCGTGAAGCGGCCGAAGAGGACAAAAAGGGGGTTAGTACACTTTAATTAACTAACTAAACACTGTACACTTAAAGAACCTTCACGCGCCCGCGCCACGGCATCCGTCAAGTTTAGGTTTTAAGCACAACGCTTACAAGCTCGGAAACGTGTATCTATGCTGCGTGCGCGCATACCTGTGTGTGTGTTGGAGAAAGGTTGATACACCGCGTCACAGACACACATACATAACGTCATGCCTTTTCCGATACGGGGAGAGGCACAATTGTGCCCACATTTAGCCAGTTATTCAATACTCAATTTCGCGCCAGAAGGGGCTAGCCCATCACCGCAGCTACGGAAATTGATTTCGTAACGATGTTTTTCATCACCTTTAGAATATAACGTCCTCATCCGTATAATGTACATTGTATTATATTGTAAGATAAATTACTTATCTCAACATGATCAGCACCGGAGTCGAACGGGCATATCCTATATAGTTTGGCAAAAATAGCAGACATTAAATAAAGTGGAACTATTTGTGAGTGCAACTAACTAACTATGAGTGTGTGTTTTATTCCGGAAACCTCCAAAAACTAAAACAAACTTTGTTTTCGTGAATTCTCAACAAAATTGTAGTCATGTGAAAGATAGTGGTGGCGCCCTCGCAATTGTTTCTCCTATTTATTGCCAAGCTATATGTACGTAATGAATGAGCAAATTCAGGTAAAATATGTTTTAAAAAAAGTGTAATACATATAAAAATATAATATGGATCATCTCTTAATTTAATTGATCGCGATTTTCGGGGATCAACTATTTCGGGCAATAATTAAATCATAATCAGATTTCACATCAATCATCATAAGGTGTTTACTTACGTGTGGGCTGAATGATTAAATAACTGTGTCTTAATCACGTAACCAAAGAAAAACCCATAGGTTTTGATTCCCTTGCGAGTATCAAGCAAAGTTTTGATTGCGTGGATCTAGAAGTTGGAATTTTTCATAGCTACAAGATTCTAAAAACATGAGATATTGATTTCAATTTCAATAACTCATGTTACTGTTGACTGCCTGCAGTGACTGCCACTACCACACAAATGAAACCTGTATATTTACAGGCGCACGCACACATAGCGCCGCGCGCGCAACTGAGTTGAAGTATCTATACCTACCTAGTTAGATAGCCGCATAGAAAAAGATTATTTTATTTTTAATGTTGAAAGAATTCTGAATATTTGGAGTGTAGAGGCGCCACGGCGGATTCCCTAAGTGATCACATACTTATAATCTAGTCTAGTAAGGTCTCTTCTCTGGGGAAACGCTACCTACTTTAGATAATTTGACCATTGTTGTAAAAACCTTGACTTATTGGAAAAACATCGTAAAATGTGTATATATATATCTACTACTTATTTAACCTACTGGCCTGCTTTGTTGCCTATCTACCCTATGCGAGAATCTTTTGTACGCCACTGAGAACAACAACACAGCATCACGCCTTTTCCCATTGGTTTTGGCAGAAGTATGTGTTATTTAATATGCCATTTATAAATAAGTAAGTCTGTACGATGTCACTGAACGTCCCACCGTACCCAGGAGCGCGGCGTGTACGAGCGCGGCGTCGGCGGCGGCGAGCCGAGCGGCGTCGCCTTCGACCGCAAGCGCAAGGGTGACGCGGACCGGTACGACGAGGGGCGCACCAAGAAGAACAAGCACAAGAGCAGCTCCAGCCACAAGTCCCCCAGCAAACACAGGTGAGTTGTGCCTAACACCAGCACACCAGCAGGAAGCGCTACTTTGTTAGGGCACGCGGAAGGTGATGTCGCTTGAGAACTTCTATGAAAGGCAATTGTTGTACTGTGGCGACAACACAGATTCGGTGATTTGCCTTATGGAGTTTCGCAGGCGCTGCAGTGCAGTCCATAATTGTGTGTTTTTTTTTTGAGTTCATGCAGATGATATTCGTGGAAACTAAACATGAACTTAAATCACTATGTCAAATTGCAAACCTTTATGTGTAATAGTTTCTTCAAAAAGTGTACCACAACGATGTGCTGGATGGTGGCCTCGTGATAAGCTCGCTTGGATCGCATAATTACTTGTGGAGGTTGTCCCAATAACAAATCCCTAACTCTATGATAGACGTACTGATAACCTAATTCTATGATACTGACAATTGTATTGACACCAGCCAGATGGTTGATGGACGGATGACATCATCACTGTAGCTGGTAGACGGTGGATGCGGGAGGCACGGGACCGTAGTAATAGGTGGCGTGGTAAAGAGAAGGCCTACCTACCCAGCGCCCAGCGGTCGGTGAATGTGGGCTGGTTGATTGACTGTTTGTCGCATCCATAAGCCATATAGTTCATAGCAATGTTTGCATTATTTATCAATAAACTGTGACCACGTTCCTTTGTTAAGGTCTCCCAAGGAGAGTTTACATCGGTATGTACAGAAACCTGCACAAATTATTCGAAATTGTAGTTTGTGTTGGCCACGTGACGATAACTATGAGTAGTGTTAGTCTGTGTGTGATCATGTGTAACTAGTATGCTGTAGTTGTAGATTAGAAAGAGATTAGACCAAGACACAGTAAATACTTTTGTAATCTATGTAGAGGCGTGTTTGACTAGTCTGAAGAATAAGGTTGCCTAATTCATATCTTAAATTATTCTACATATTTGTATCGAGCTAATGGGGAAGGAAACTGTCAAATGAGTTACATGTAGAGGGCGCTAAGTGAGACTGAGCCCAACGCAGAGTAAGTACGCAAAGAGTTTCGTTCATCCGACGTTAGAAATGATGAACGTAAAGCCAGTTTATGCAAAGAAAGCAAGAAAGGGTTGAAGCCAAATCTCATCCAAAACTCACGTGGGGTTGGAGGGGGTCACAGCAAATATCACGTAATTTTTTCCCGCGAAAAAAAAGTGGTTTGCGAGAAAATTGGTGTAGTGTGTCTACAATATATGTAGGTAATGTTGGTTGATTCCAAACTCAACGACTGCTGTTTTGAGAATGCCTTTTATTGTATACTTATTCTAATAAAGTTATCTCGGTTGGCTTAGTTAAATATCTACAAACTATGCATAATGTACTGCCTAATGTGCGATTGCTGACATAGCTCGTACATCCTGCCGACTCAAAAGGATAAGGACTAAAAAAGTGTAAAAAAGTAAATTTAAAATGTAAATAATTAATTAATTCTAAAGTGAATAAAGGTTTCTACACTAAAATATGGCAAGATCAGACTCAAACATTTATCGTGGCGGCTATCCGGACGCCGCATGCAGCACAGTAGCCCTGCGCTTTGCGCCACCGGCCAGGCACGTCATCGCCGTCATACATTACTCTAGGCTACGATCTAATCAACCTTAAATACTAGAAAATAAAAATAATGAAGCTGAGTTTTATTTACAAACAAGAAAAAAAAACTTACTTGAGATGAGGGGGGGGGGGGTCAGAAAATCGTCATACAACCTCACGTAATTAATGAACGCACCTTATCCATTTGTAATTCATTTTCATCCAAGTAACTAACCTCACACATCGTTCCAGCCCCTCCAAGAACCGCGACAAGCACCACAAGTCGTCCCACAGCGACCGCGACAAATCTTCGCACAGCAACCGCGACAAATCTTCGCACAGCAAGTCCAACGGGCACAAGTCTTCGCCGAAGAAGTCGTCGGACAAGGACAGGTCCTCGCACAAGCGCTCGCGAGACGACAGCCGCGAGGAGGGACGCGGTTCCAAGCGGTTCAAGTGAGTGCTGTCGCACTGGATGGGAACATTGTCATGTTCCCATCCAGTCAGTGTCACCACACTGTCATGTTACTACGAGTAACAGAGCAGTTTCCGAAAGGGAAATTAGGATATATAATCATCGATTGATCGCTTGTTACATATCACCACTCTTTCGGAAACTGGGGGTTAGGTTAGGCTGTGTATCTTTCCAATCGAGTAGTACTGTATTTACCTACGTTTAGGGTGGAAATTCCCAAAGGCTCATCCTTAGTATCGTTACACGTTATATAATACCCATATTCGAGAATCCCTTCGGGGGCAACTCGGCCCTCACGCCGCTCAGCCCGCGGGCTCAGTTGACCACTTTTTTTTTTTCGGTGGTGACTCGGCCCATTAATTTTCCAAGGGGTCTACTCAGCCCGCGGGCTCTGTCGACAACAGTTTACCGCTGTATGGTCTACTCAGCCCGATTGGATTTGGCCGACTCATGTACCATTAAGGCGAAATATTTTCAGGAAGGCAGTGAGAAAGGGCTTGGAATTTTCTACTTCATTACACGAAAACTATGGTAATGGATATGTTAAATCTGACAAACTTAACAAAAATAATTCATCTTAATTCAAATAAAATTAACTCCTTCGTGAGTTCCTGTATTAGTCAATGAACAACACGTTACATATGAATCTAGAATCTTAAATGTTCGATATATAACGCTAAACTTTTTTTATTGTTTTCTAGATCCATTAATATTTCATTAATTCTGTCACTAAGGTCGATTACTTAATTAATATTAATTAGATGAAAAAAAAAAAAAAACCTCTTCTGCGGTAAAACCATTAGCTTCCCTTAAAGGCTACAATGAATTTCATGTGCTATTAAAGCTACTATGGGTGAAAATTCACCCGGTTTTTCAATCTTGAAAAAAAAAACTTGGTTAATGACTAAATGGCCAAAATTTTATCTAAGACTGTTATTTTGATCTTAATCCACACTAATAAAGCAAAACATATGAATATTTTTATTGGGAATTGTTTCTAGAATGTCACTGAAACTAAGTCCTGAAAATGAATTAAAAAAATATACTAGTCGGAAAACCCCCTTCTATTAAAATAAATGAGTTATAATATTATTATCAGTCTTTTTATTTGCAATAGTCATACTCTTGAGAACAATTAGGCGCACATTTATGTTTGGAAAATTAAAAAAATATACCTTCTTTTCACAATCAAAACTTCCATATTTTTTTTCTAGTTTACATTTTAGCAGTCACTACGTGAGCTATAACAAATATAAAATAAATTAACTAGCAGTCATCATATGAACAGAAATGAAATCTTAATACCTAAATACCATAGGAACACAACAAAAAGGTACCAAAAATAATCAAATAGGTACCACTATAGGAAAATACAATAGGAACTTTTAGTAAAAATATCACTGTTGTGTAGCACATTTATCACATATTATGGTGCGATGTATTTTACATATAAAGTTGGAACACTTTGTGCACTTAACAGCAAACTTTTTGTCTTTCTTTGGCTTACAAACGGAGCATCTTCCTTGTCTAGGTGCAGCAGCTCTTGTCGCCTGGTGTGCAGAAGAGGCGTGTGGTTCGGCCTCTTTTCCCGATTCCTGATCCATGTGGCTGGCTGCTTGTGGTTGATTCGATTCTAGCTTTTGCATCTCATTGACAACACTTTCTATTTTCTCTTTGATGTCATGCCGTAAGTTTGGAATGGTCAGTCGGGTCTTCATGAAAGGTATAATCAAAGCCAGGGATAGCTTATATAGGAAATCAGATCGTGAAATCTGAGCATCACCTTTTCTTGATTTGTTCATGTTGAGTGTAGTACGTGCGTTTATTCCAGCTAAGTCGAGCATCTTATAAAATATTGCCATTGGCCATCTTGGTTCGTCTAGAACAACTGTAGCTGTGGCACATTTGATCAATAGCGTCTACACCAGCCTTGGTTGAGTTGTAATATTCAATTACTTCTGGTTTTCCGGTCGATTCTGATATCGCTGCCTCGTAGTGCATGTTGGACAGTGGTAATACCATTTTTCCTTTCTTGGGGCAGTAAGTGTTGAGCTGAAGTTGATCATGTGAATTATACAAAAAAATTGAACTTCCTATGGGCCGGTTCTTTGTCACAAGAGTATCTGGAGGAATTTCCGTCTTGTTTTTTCGTAAAGTGCCAACTGTAGTTAGTTTGTACTTCGAGAGCATTTTCTTTGCCAGAGGGATTGATGTAAACCAATTATCGTACGTTATATTGATGTTAGTGCCATGGACAGACTTTGTCAAATTTTCCACAAAGTACTCAGCTAGAGGAGTGTTACCATTAGGAGTATTTTTTCCTAAATAGGGCATTCCAGAAATCACGAAACGATTATACGAATCGCACATGAGAACCATTTTCAAACCATACTTGTCCGGTTTACTGGGAATATAGTTTCTAAATTTGCACCTTCCTCTAAATCCCACAAGCTGTTCATCAATAGTGCAGTTCACAGATGGGCGGTACAAATCTGAGCATTTTTTCATCAGTTTCTCCCAAATATCTCTTATGTGAGTAAAGTCGTCGGATTTTCGAGCATCTCTTGTCTCACGATCATCAAAACGTAAACAGTTTGTTATGAATTTGAAACGTTCTTTCGACATGACAGCTGATAAATAAAATTCCGATATAGGCCTTCAATTCTACTATATGAAGACTCTTGACAAAACTTGGACTTGAAGCATAGTTCGCTTTTTGCTTTACGATTTCTTGGTTCGTGTGTAGAAGAATCGTTTCCAGGATGCTCTCATCAAAAAATAATTCAAATGAGGCTAATTCATTCATCACTTCTCTAGCCACACCTATTGGGCCTGGCATGAACGGCACAATATTTCGTCCAGGTATACGATGCGGTGGAGGTGGTCGGGTGCTCCACTTATAGGCAGTATGGCCTCTCTTTTCCTTCCCTTTCATAATAGTTTTAGTAGCCCTCAGCATGTTTCCATGGCGAACAAAAGAAGTATTACCTAATTTGACTGGTCTTTCGTCAGGAGCAGGAGAAGGCGGAGACTGCAACTGGGGTTCCGGTTCCTCGACTTCCATTGCTTCAGGCTCTGGCAGGTTATCGTGAAATTCTTCATCATTAATGATGCTCTGTTCATCACTTTCGTGAATGTCCTCTTCCACGTGGTCCTCATCGTCAGACGGCTCCATGTCTGAGGCCAGTTCCGCTTCAATCTCCCAATCTCTAAGATGACTCATGATCTAAAACGAAATATAAGAATGAGTATCTAAATAAATAATCAATAATAAAAGAAAAAAACAAAACTTAAAAATTACTTACGTGAAATTTTTGTACTCCACTAAAGCTACAACGGGTGAAAATTCACCCGGGTAGCTCGCCTGCAGCAAAATCAGCGCGTGCGCACCGCCGCTCTCCCCGCGCGTTCAGGGGCTACTGACGTATCGGGAGGATACACGGACTCTCGGCGCGGCAACTCCGCAGATAAAAAACTTACAGCCAAAACAATTATTGACCTGGGTGAATTTTCACCCGCAGTAGCCTTTAAGGGTTAAAACAAAATGGGCTGAGTCGATCCTATGGCGATAGACTGTGATCGATTGAACCCGCGGGCTGAGTTACCTATAACGATAGATAGTGGTTAATTGAGCCCGCGGCGGGCTGAGTTGACCCAGTCGCCCGAGTCGCCCCCAATATAAACAGTATTGGTCAACTGAGCCCGCGGGCTGAGCGGTGTGAGGGCCGAGTTGCCCCCGAAGGGTCGAGAATTTTTATCTCCCTAGATACAGTATTTTACTAGTTAGGGAGACGGGGAACTAATTTGTATTGCATACTAACCTTTTGTGAATTAAGAATTTATTATTATTATTAATTTATAGAATAGAATGTACATTTATTCGCTGTATCAGCACATAGTATATAGGTATTATTTTATTTTCCATATTTTATAGATATTAATTTATTTATTTATTATAGATAAGTTATTAGTTAATGTGCACTCATGGTAAATTTTCCTATCATGCCTTGGTTTGCTGGAAGAAATCTCTTTTAAGAGATAAGCTCGCCTTTGTACATATGTTTTCCACAAATGTAACTTTTTATTTATCTTTGTGCAATAAAGAATTATGGATGAATTATGAATATGAATAGTAGTAACACAACAAAAATAGTAGTAATAATAATAAAGTGGGCGTCAAGTGTGGCATTGTTGCCGTGCGCTCAGGCCGCGACAGCATGTGGGCCCCAGACTCGGCATAATGGCACAGGAACCCCTGAGACGCTGGTATTCTGCCTAAACCCAGGACTGCAAGCTTCTCACCAGGTGGTCCGGGTGAAAAAAATATATTCTATGTTTTCTTGCCGCTATCTTGCTCTCCAATATTTTGAATTTTTGTTTCAGGAAATAGTTATGATGCCGCAGTGGAGCCAGTTATGTACATTCTCAGTTTACAAGGTGGAGTTCGTTTGCGACAACCAGCTCCTCATTAGTGTTACTATAATTATAATTTAGCATTAGTTCTGTCCGTCTCAGTGTTGCCTGCTGCGCTAAGAAAACTTGAGGCTTGCGATTCGATCCACTAGTATGTTTATCACCAGCTATTTTACATGCAAAGGAGCGCACGTTCTCCTAGCTGAGCTGTTCACTATAGACAGATCTGGTCTTAGTAGCCGGCGGCAGACTATAATAGCCTGGTAGAGACTAAGTCTGTCTTGCTAAACCTTTGTCCGTTATGTTGTACGAATGTTTTCTGTAAGTATGTTCTCTATGTTAATTGTAATTTAATTTAATCATCATCAAGGAAAATAAAGATAAGAAGTTTATAATATTATTTCTCTTTTATTCCTGCAACAACAAAGGAAACAAGCCGTGACTTACAACAAGTCTCATGATTTCATTATTTACAATACAGAGTATCCATAAGATAGGATATTCAATTAGCATTTGTACATTACTTTATACAATAAATAGTCTAAATTAGTACTACAAGCTTGTAGTTAATTGTCCTCTGAGTCCTGTGCGGCTACGACTGGGCCTCTCGGCCTGGGCAATACTGTAGTAATACGCTTCGTGTCCGGCTGAGTCAGCTTGTTGGTGTCCTGGCTGGCTATGCTGTCTGTCTGTTCGTGCGTGTCGCTGTCGCTGGAGGCCCAGTACTTCTTATTGACTAACATAAGTAACATCAGCGCCGGCAGGTGTATAAGCGAGAATCTGAACAGCTTTCTCGAGCTACTGCTGTCCGACTTCTTGTAGAATTGCCAGGCTGCAACAAACAAGCATAAAATTAATGTGGATTTGTTAGACCCATGGTAGGTTGCATTTTTTAGGGTTCTAAACGGGACCCTACTACTAAGCCTCCGCTGTCCGTCCGTCCGTCCGTCCGACACCAGGCTGTATCTCATGAACCGTGATAGTCAGACAGTTGAAATTTTCACAGATGATGTTTTTCTGTTGCCGCTGTAACAACAAATACTGTTCAGGCCTTCTCAGCACCTAATGACCTCGCAGGGGCCCATCAGCTACGAGGTAGCGTAACTATCAGGTGTCAAGAAGCAAGAACGTCGGCGATTCACCGAGCTAAGTAAATAGATTCTATCTGACCTGGTCTGTGCTTCGTTCCCGTCAAACTCCTGTCTCTCTGCAAGGCCTGGGTGCACCCTAGGCTCTTCTTGGTAGACAGGTTCTTCAGCCAACCAGGTATGGCTGGCAGGTCAGCTTCGACCGCACAATTACCGTAAATACGTACAGTATCTGGTTCGGAGAACCACAACACACTCAGCTATAAGACAATCCTGAGGGGAGCCCGAATACAACTCCAGATGGCTTACGATTTAATTTTAATTGCCCAAAATCAATACACGTACATTACGGGGGCTTTTCGTCAGTCAGTTGTCAAAACCTGCTCTGTGGCAGCTCCGTCAAATTCAAAATGGCCGTTCCGGAACCATAGATCGAGTATCGATTCTGAATCGAACAATCACCCGCCCGGACAGGCACCCACCTGTCCCTTAATCTACGGGCAGCCGAGACAACGTTGCTACCGCACGTTTTAGTACCGAGCCTCCTACTAGAACCTCTGCAGACCGGGGGGTCCCGTCCCTGCCAGGGAACAAGTTAACAATGCGCCCCCTGCGCCAACGCAGTGGCGGTAGGTTAGCATCCTTAACCAGCACGAGGTCACCAACACTAGGGGGGCTGGTTTTGTCAGTCCACTTAAGGCGCTGTTGTAAGATATGCAGATACTCGAGCGACCAACGCTTCCAGAAATTCTGAGTAAACTGCTGCAACATCTGATACCTTGACAACCGATACAATTTCACTCCCTCGAAGGGGTGCTCGGGCAACGCGTTAAGTGGCTGTCCTATCAAGAAATGGCCTGGGGTCAGAGCCTCCAGGTCATTTGGATCCGAGCTGAGCGGACACAACGGTCGCGAATTGAGATCGGCCTCGATCTTACAAAACAATGTCGCGAGCTCCTCAAAAGTCAGCGCGGTCTGACCTACTATACGCCCCAAGTGCGTCTTCGCTGACTTAACTACGGCCTCAAAAATCCCACCCCAGTGGGGGCAACTCGGTGGGCTGAAGGTCCACTGTATACCCCGACGGGAGAGGGCCGTTCCTATATCCACTTTATTTACATTCAAAAAGTTGACTATCTCTCGTAAGCATCGTTCCGCACCGATGTAGTTAGTGCCGTTATCAGAGCGGATCAAAGTTGGAAGTCCCCTTCGAGAAACAAACCTATCCAAACAAGCAATGAAAGCCTCTGTCGAGAGATCAGCAACAAGCTCGAGTTCAGGAGCCCGACATCCCCTGGATGTACAATCAGACGGGTTCAATTCTCCTGGTACATGTCTCCAGGTCAGTGGGACCTCAGACGACACAATCTGGGAGACACGGTTCGCAACAAAAACCTCTAAGGTATGGACCGAAGCCTTCAGCCAGCACAAAACAATCTGGCTGTCCGTCCACGCGTACACCGTATCCTCCAAACCCACTGACCCACGCAACACTGTTAGAGTGTGATTCAAAAGTTTGGTCAAAAGAGCAGCCCCGGACAGTTCCAGTTTTGGAATCGTCATCCTTGTCCGAATAGGCGCTACCTTGCTTTTTGCCAAAACCAAACGCACGTCGACCTCCCCGGTGGAGGTGACGGTTCGCAAATAAACCGCTGCCGCAAACCCTCGTTCAGAGGCATCACAAAACCCGTGAAGGGTTGCCCTGTAATCCCCAGCAGGGACCAATTTCCTCGGCAGCGATACATTATTTATATTGAGGCCCAACCATTTCGCTAAATCGTTCGATACAATGCAGCCCTGAGCTCCAGAATCTAATAGGGCGCGAACGTATGTTGGGTTGCCCGCCAAATCCCAAACAAGCACAGAGGCGATCGGTAACACCACCGTCTCCGGTTGGGGGGCAACAAATTGTTGGGCCGCAAATTCCTAGTGAGGGCCCCCGGGGCCCCACTGTGCCTGTAACCGATCAGGTAGGCAGCTATACGCCAAAGGGTCCCATTGTACAAATGGCCCACGCGCCGGTTCCATTGCCACCCTACGACGCCCCCCGAAGGGTTGTGGGCGTGAATTCAACCGTGGCCGCTCCATGAGCGGGGGGGACATCACATGCGACCGACGAGGACGCGGCGACGAGCGGGGCGACAACTGAGGCGGCGTCCGAGCCGCATCCGCATAGCTCGAAGGTGTCCCATGCCACCCGCCCGTTACGGCCTGCTCAACATACCCAATGTCCCGCTGAGTCGGATGCTGAGTCGCAACCGAAAACTCAGGGCCCCCCATGTGATGACCCTGAGTGCGGCCCTGCACCCCTGGGTGGCTGCGTGCTTGTGGCCCCATTGCCCGCTGAGTCGGATGCTGAGTCGCAACCGAAAACTCAGGGCCCCCCATGTGATGACCCCGAGTGCGGCCCTGCACCCTAGTACCGCCCTGTGCACGTGGGGACATTGGCCCCTGAGTTGCGCTCCGAGACGCAAACGAATTCTCAGGGCCCCATGCCGTGTCACCCTGGGTACGGCCCTGTGGTGGCTGTTGGCCGGACCGGTTCATGCACAACAAATTGTGGTGGGCCCCACCACAGTATCCGCACAATTTTGTGCGCGTGCAGTCCCTAGCCATGTGTGGCCCGAGGCACAGGAAGCACCAGCTCCGCTGCTTGGCCATCCGGCGCCGTCCCTCAACCCTAAGTTCCCCGAACTTATTGCAATCGGCCACAGCATGGCCAATCTGCCTACAACATGGGCAGGTCTCACCTGCACCCCTGGGTGGGGTCAATGCACTCACAGTCCCATACGACTGCCGGTTGGTGCGGTCCTTCCTCGTCGGAGGGCCCCTACTCACAGCGCTCCCGGCAGCTCTCTGTGGCTCCGAAGGATGGGTGACCGTCAACCCCAAGTTCTCTGCCCGTCGAGCCTCCTCTTCCAAAAATCCGACCAAGTCGGAGAAGGCGGGCAGGTCCTCGGCCGACCTCCCGTGAGACTGTTCGAAACGAGTCTGCACGTCAGCGGGTAGTCGGGAAAGTACAATGTACAGCAATAGGTAGGACCATTCACCAACCGGAAGTCCAAGATTCTCTAGGGCCTTGGTGACGGACAACAACGGGTTCAAAACCTCCGTCTGTATGGCCCCGACCTTGTTCACAACCGGGATGCTAAACAAACGGTTCAGTTGGGCATCGGCCAACCTCCGTTTGTTGTGGTAACGTCTTACCAACAATTGCCTGGCCGTCTCATAGTTACCCTCCGTAACTGTCAAATGAGCGACCAGCTCCCTAGGCTCACCCCTCAATGCTGCCACCAGCTGAGCCATTTTGACCGACTTGGTAATGTCCGATCGCATGTGCACCAAACTGTCGAACAGATTGATGAAGCTCATCCATTCACCGGACACTCCGTCAAAGGTAGGCATAGTTATAACGGGTAACCTGGTCCCCGATCCCTGATGCGGCAGAGGTGCTTCAATGTCACCACCACGGCTGGACTCGCGCTGCCTACGTATGTCCGCAGCCTTCTGCGTGATAGCAGCTGCCATGTCCATACACTGGTCGACATCCCCTAGCAACCGTGACAGCCTGTCAGGTGAGCAACCATCAACTGCTTCCGCCTGCGCGGACAATTCGAGCACCCTGTTGTAGCGTTCCTTAACGTCCATAGACCGCTCCAATACCACATCATGCCTATCTAAACGGTCTATCAGACCGTGTGCGGAGGAAAACCATCTGAGCTCCTTAGAAACACCCTTCTGTATTTCAGACAACGACATGATCGGAACGATACTTACTCACAATTTGCAGTAACTCAATTATATTGGACCCTCCAGTCTACAACACAAACGAGGGAACCCTAATCTATAACTTAAACAATGCTGGTTTCCCCAAACAATAGAAACCGAGTTTTATATCTACACAAATTCTGTAAACAACAATTTAGTTTCCCTATATCATATAACACACACAGATAGTCAATATTAGTTCAAGTTACAAATTGCTATAAACTGAAAACAATGTCCAAACATTCATTAGCATTACTAGACCACTAATAGATTGACTATGCAAACTTCAAACTGCAAACATGATATGACTTCAATGCAAATTTCAATTCACCTACAATGCACCTGAATGTAATTACTATTCTGAGTCACATCTCAGTACAACTGGTCATTTAGGGAAAACTGTTATATCTGTCTGTCTACTACCAGCAGTAGACTTATAACTTATAATACTACCAATCTATGTGGATACAGGAACAAAACCAAGTTAGCTAATAACCGCCTATACCTACTGATTGATAGTCCCAAATCGTTCCTTCCTGGAGCCCTCGACGGCTGCAAATCTCAGGAAGCCACGCTCTGGCTACCAAAATGTTCAGGCCTTCTCAGCACCTAATGACCTCGCAGGGGCCCATCAGCTACGAGGTAGCGTAACTATCAGGTGTCAAGAAGCAAGAACGTCGGCGATTCACCGAGCTAAGTAAATAGATTCTATCTGACCTGGTCTGTGCTTCGTTCCCGTCAAACTCCTGTCTCTCTGCAAGGCCTGGGTGCACCCTAGGCTCTTCTTGGTAGACAGGTTCTTCAGCCAACCAGGTATGGCTGGCAGGTCAGCTTCGACCGCACAATTACCGTAAATACGTACAGTATCTGGTTCGGAGAACCACAACACACTCAGCTATAAGACAATCCTGAGGGGAGCCCGAATACAACTCCAGATGGCTTACGATTTAATTTTAATTGCCCAAAATCAATACACGTACATTACGGGGGCTTTTCGTCAGTCAGTTGTCAAAACCTGCTCTGTGGCAGCTCCGTCAAATTCAAAATGGCCGTTCCGGAACCATAGATCGAGTATCGATTCTGAATCGAACAAATACTAAAAAACAGAATAAAATAAACATTTAAGGGGGTTCCCATACAACAATTCTTTCAATACCATATACAAACTAATGGATGCACCTGGTTACGTACATGGAGTGTGAAAGTAGCCGCACCAATAACTTTGTAAACAACATTTTGATGTGTAAAATCCAAACTATTCACTCCACACAATCCCTACCATTGCACGATGGTACAGAGCGCGCGCGCGTTCGACTTGCACTTGACCGTTTTTTTATAGTCATCTATCTATGTACACCTCTCACACAACACTACCAGAGGCAGGTTTTGAAGGAGCGATCAGACCATGTGATTGTTAGGGGCACGGCTCACAGGAGTCTTGAATCCCGGATTCATAACTGACATGACATGTCAAGCTGGCGGTAGAGAAATGACAACACTATAGTTCGTTTGTGTTACGTTAAGAATGCAGTGAGTCATCAGTGAAACTGCAGGTTAATGGAGAATTGAATAATGGCTTTCCAACATTGAGCGACCTGATTGATATCGCGGCTTGGCTAGGCCGGACAAGGATGATTCACTGCATTCTGAAAGCAAACGATCTATACGGCTTCAAGGATTCACTTTCTTAAAACACCGTTTGTCCATTCCACCACGATTACCTGCTCACCTAGGTAAGTGAAGTACATGTTCAACGGCAGCGACTCGGCGGCGAACCAGACGTTGGTGACGCCGGCGTACGGCGCCGCGAGGCAAGCCGCCGTGATCACGCCCGTGTGCCGCAGCGCCACGCGGCGGCAGAGGCCTGCGACCAACGGGATGGGTTACTTGAGGGCTAATACCAGTGGGCTCACAACATTTATAGCGATTCAGATAACACACAGCAAGAACATCACCATGGCTACCATTTAAAATTCCAATACGCCATATTGGGCTTTATTTTCCTAATACCAAGGCTTGTGACGGTCGTGGTTATAAACATCAGTTTGCCTTGACGGCCAGCGCCTCTGGCGGCCTTGGACGGAACTACACCAAATAAAAACATACCTATACTAGCTGTTGTTCTGTACCTACATAATATATAGGAAGGAAGGAAAGAAAGACTACAATCATTGATCTCCAAATAAAGTTTGTATGGATATCCACACAAGATCATTTGTGTGGATAGCCATGCAAACTTTATTTGGAGATTGATGATTGCAGGCTTGATATTTTACTGTAAAAATAAAAGTGAGGCAAAATATGTACTAATATTTATTTTTTCTTTTATAATATGTAGAAGCCATTTCTTTGATTACATCATTAGAAGCTGTCTCATCCATCCTGGTTCCGTTTAGGATTCTATTGACATCCCGGCACCAGTTACATAAAAAAAATCTTACAGTTAAATCTGATAAAAACTCTATCATTTTCAATTTATGCTTTTCACATTGTATGAAATTAAATTCTACATATAGCGTTATTAAAGTTTTACAATAATTTCGTATATTAAATTTTGCGCTACTCTTCTCTAAAATATTACATAGAATGTCTTGAATGACAGAAAACATCCGTATCATTTCTTCCGAAGGGTATGTTAGGCACGTTTTATTATTAAAATATTCCCGGCTTACTAAATAATCATTTGGGTTTTGAGGGCTAAAAAGATCTTGATTGCATTGACGACAACCTTTAAAAACATGCTTTCTTGTTTCTCTCAATATGTAACCGGTTACGTAGCACAACTGAGCAATTATCTTAGGATCCACTTTCTTATAATTAAAATCAGTTATTTCAATATTAAAATCATCGTAATCAATTTCCGTAACACTTTGATTGACCTGCCCCTCCTGGTCCACTTTGTTAAAAAGCTCACTCATGGAGTCCATTTGACAATTGTCTTCTTCACAGTTTGAACCTGGTGAATGGACGCCGTTGATGCTTGCCAGGAGGGAAGTAAAAGCCGATTCGAAGCCTGAAGGCGTGGGTGATGTGTTGCGGTACCCATGACTACGAATACGGCCGAAAAAGTTTTCAAGGGGATTCTGATTGAAATGTCTCATCCAAATAGATTTAAAATTATACTCATTAAATATTTTGTCTCTTAGAAACTCCATATTTTTAATACTACGTAACCAGTTGGATATTGGGGGCACGTTTCCTGCTTTTCCTCGTTTTGTAATGAACTTCATGGACTTCAAAATATTTATGGCCCTCGTCCATGTGTTTCCGTGAGCCGAATCGGCGTCACAGGACCTAACAGATCTTTAGCACCACGCTTTCGGCTGTTGTTGTAACTCCCATTCATAGAATCAAATAATTCATCAATAAATAAAAGTAAATCGGCGGTCTCTCGGCATGAATCCGGAAGTATCCCCTTATCTGAAACAAACAGTATAATTTATATAAATATGAGCTATATTTTTGAAGAACTGACACAGACTCTGCTCATGATTCTGAAAAAAATAATTTTTCATTTTGCGTTGGTTCAATTACACGTTGTATGAGCTAAATCATAAAGTATATGTTTACCTGCCAAATAACCCATGTTGGTCGCAACAGTTCAGCTAAATATCTGCGTCGCATATTTGACCTTCATTTTTCTAATTTTCTTCGGGTTCACATGTTCTTCTGTTAAATTCTTTATCAATTGAATGCCTTTATAGGCAGGATTCTCGTCATACATCTGTTGAATGTGATCCCAGGAAGCAATTTTCTCAACTCCGTCTATTACATATTTTAATTTTTTTGTTAATAAATTATTTCTAATACCTTTTATCAGATGCGGGGTATCAAATAGTGGTATAATTTCATTACCATTCACAAGGAAAGTTTCTCTGTCGTCCGTATTTTCTAAAAGATTTCCCCCTATGTTATAGATCCATGACTGGAACCTGTCATGATCTCGATCAGGGTTCGGAAAACTGTGGAGTGGTATATGGTCTTCACCTGAAATTATAAATAATATGATAAGTTAAATGTAGCCCATTAATGTCCCCGCCAAGGGGCACAGGCGTGGATTCGAGTAAGATTGAGCCATACTCCACAACACTGGCTCAGTGCAGGTTAATGAAAGGGTGTAAGGCTTCTGGCCAACCCAACTGTAAAATGTTTTCAATCAACCTGCCCTGTTAGGGCCCATAACACAGCTTTACGACTACCTACTACTACTACTACGAAATAATATGTAAATACTTAAACAACAACAGGTAGGTACTATTTTCCCAGATCTCTTTCAGTCATGAGATTGTCATTCTCCTGGCCGAAAAGGAAAAATATTTGACATTAAAATTAGGTGTAATTAAGCTCTCATCCCCTTGCAACAGACATTAATTGAAGTCTTGGTACTCACTGTCAAAGTCACGTACATAATTGTCCGTGGACGCGCGAGGGGGGCAAGTAACAAAATTAGATTCATAGGTCATATTTTAATTCCCATAACGTAATTACTTACGGCTTGTATTGCAGCCAGGTACACAGCATCGTTTTTCAGAAGTCATTTTTAGGTTCAATACCTATGCAGGTCGAAAGTCCAGATCAAAGCAAGGGGTCGGTTAGAATGCAGGTTTCGGAATCCAAAAACAGGCGCAGTGGTCAGTGTGTGATGAAGAATCGAGGTCCAGGGCAATGCTGAGGTTGTTGAAAAGTAAAATCCACGAAATCACAGAAGAACACATTCAAAGTAAACGAAAAGTCGAAAACTGAACGAATAAAGTTGTTTTGATAGGAAAAACAAATGGCCGACGATGTAACGTTTCGTTTCATGTGAATGTATGAAAAAAAAAGTACTTTTAGTTTTTCAGCACTGGTTCAGTTGAATTATTATAGTCATCCTTAGCACTATCAAGCTTTATCTATTTTTTGTTCGATATTAAGTTTATTTCGGCTATTTATATTAATATTTAATCTGGCACTGTTATGCGTAGAATAGACTGTAATTTATTCAACTCACGACATCTAGCGACACCGGACGGTGCTACTTTTCAACGTGATTTTGTATGGACTGATGCTTTGTACTGAGTGAAATGCCCGTTGCGGATTATTTTAGGTACTAAGAGTCGAACGTTTCATCCGATTCCATTTTTTTTTTACAAAATCGTTCACTAACTAATCCTGAATCATTAAACCAGAGGCGTTTAGCGTATGGCCGTAAATCTATATAAGACGTAGTATGTAACCCCATCACAGGTTCGGTCCACACACCAGTGGCTCAATCAGGAATAATTACCAGAGTGAAAAACTCGATTCAGACAGTCCGATTCGCATACTTTTCCTACGCGTAATTATTCTTGCTCCACACACCAGTTTTGTATAATAAAGCCCAGTAGCTCGACTCTGTATCTCTTGACACAATCTGTAGCCTTATTATCATTTTCTTTGACATTGCATTTTCTTTGACATATTTTATCCATATGAATATTACTGCTTCAGCAATCGCACTGGCAAGGACTTGGACCGGCTCCTTGCCATACACCGGTTTACCGAGTAGCAATGGACCTCCCATTATGTATCTCTTGATATAATCTGTAGCATTATTATGAATCTCTTGACATAATCTGTAGTCATAATCGACCAATCCGAGCACGATTATTATACATGAGCTGTCTTTTCTTGCGATGTGATTGGTCGATATCAGATCGGTTGGATATCAGAAATACATTATAAGGCTACCATTAATTTCAAATTCAAATTACATCGCTTTAAATGACATCTCCTGTGAAATAATCGCGTTCTGCCGGATCGACGTAAACTTGAAGTTGGCGAATAGCGGCGTTCAAAACATCAATTGTAATTTCATAGATACAGAATACAGTAGTTTAGATAAGTATAACTAGGAAAGGTACATTAATGTCCGAACCGCAGGCCTTTGCTCGAAATCGAGTAAAATTAACCCACGCTGGCTCAGTGCGCGTTGTTGGAGGGGTGTCGGGCTAGTGGCCAACCAGACTGCCAGAGTACAAAACACTGAACTTTTTGTTGTCTTATAGTAATAAGATTTATGGACAGACTGAACCACTAATATTATTCAACCTAACTTATATTAAGCGCCATTTCCCTATCTTAATATTCACTGCTGGTGCCCGCAGCTTAGTTTGCGTGTACCTAGGAACTATCATTTACTTAGCAATGTTACACTCCTGCTGGTATAGTCGGATAAAAAGTATTTGTGTGCTACATTTCATTCCAATACATTCAGCCGTTTTTACCTGATTGGACCGACATCAATCCAAACAAGCACATATAATATTAGTGGGATCAGAAGGTAAGTTGCCCCTACGACTCACCCGGATTGGTGACCGCCATCATCCTATACCCCGCCTTCGAGTAATCCGGGCGCAGGTTCCACGAGAGCGCGTTGAAGTGCGGGAACTGCCAGGAGTAGAGCACCAGGCCTAGCACCAGTGCGCCGGAGTCGAGTGCGCCCGCGCAGCCCGCCCAGCCCATCAGCGGGGGGATCGCGCCCACTGGATGGAAGGCATCATTTATTTGACGTATTAATATGTCGGGAATAGGTCATTTGATACATTCAATGGACCTATTGTTGGAATGGAGGGGAGAAGGGTTCGATCTGGGCGACAAAGGATCTGTCGGAAGACAATATAATGATCAGAGCCGGGAGCTCGTATATTGGACCTGAACCTTATGACTTTGCACTATGTCACTGACGGTTCAGTTAATGCTGCCCAGACTGATCATCGATAGATACAGGAGATATTCATCGATTTGGTTCAAGGGTAGCATGACGGGAGTTAATTAACAAACATGACTATGTGCGTCATGTTAGTTCAATCTTGCTAAAACCTTATGGCGTTGGCTGTGACCCACCAGATCCACAGATACTGACCCACGGAGCCGACCCATGTGTTGGCTATGGAGATGCGCTTGAGCGGCGTGTAGACCGACGTGTAGAGCACCAGGTTCGCGAGTCCAAGCGCCGCTGTCAGCGGGTTCACTCCGAAGTAGAGGAGCCCGAGGCCGGTCGTGCTGGTTGCGACGGCGAAGCCTACTGCGTGGATTGGTCTGCAATAAGATGAGATGTGGAATAAAGCAAGGCGCTGATCGTGCCTTAGCCCGGACTCCACCAAAGCGGAGACGAAAGGAGTTACTAAAGATCCACTCGTTTCCACAAAGACAGATTGTTAAACGTTTTCGACGATGCTTTAATTAAATCAAAATGCTGACTAGAATAGTGCCTTGGTATTTAATTAACGGTCTAGAGATTTTGTTAAGTGTCTGATTAAACCAACTAACTGCGATAGACCACGATAAATATTGGACATATCCTTGCTTAGTTAGGATAGCGACAGGGAGATTGATGCATAGCGCTGTCCATTGCCATAATGCTGAAAAATGGTTCTCCGATATTTACAGCAAGCCGTGCAGTTACTCTCGGAACTTATAAGCGCCCATACTCACTCCAGCAGCCCCTTGACCAGCACGCGGTTCTTAGTGCGCGCCATCTGCGCGTCGAACGGCACCTCGTAGTACTGGTTGACGGAGTTGGCAGCAGCGGCTATGAGGCCCGTGCCCACCGCGCAGTAGGCAAACGTGACCGGGCAGAAGGGCGCGGGGGCGAGCGCGTAGCCGCACATCGACGTCATTACGACTAGCGCTGGAATAGTTAACAGGATGTTATTAACGTCATTAAGACTAGCGCTGGAATAGTTAATAGGCTGATATCGATAGGATATCGATAGGACGTCATTAGGATAAGAGTCAACAGGGGTTCATTGACGTCATTACGACTAGCGCTGGAAGAGTTAACAGGGGTTCATTGACGTCATTACGACTAGCGCAGGAATAGTTAACACGGATTCATTGACGTCATTACGACTAGCGCTGGAAGAGTTAACAGGGGTTCATTGACGTCATTACGACTAGCGCAGGAATAGTTAACACGGATTCATTGACGTCATTACGACTAGCGCTGGAAGATTTAACAGGGGTTCATTGACGTCATTACGACTAGCGCTGGAAGAGTTAACAGGGTTCATTGATGTCATTACGACTAGCGCAGGAATAGTTAACACGGATTCATTGACGTCATTACGACTAGCGCTGGAAGAGTTAACAGGGGTTCATTGACGTCATTACGACTAGCGCAGGAATAGTTAACACGGATTCATTGACGTCATTACGACTAGCGCTGGAAGATTTAACAGGGGTTCATTGACGTCATTACGACTAGCGCTGGAAGAGTTAACAGGGGTTCATTGACGTCATTACGACTAGCGCTGGGAGAGTTAATAAGGATTCATTGACGTCATTACGACTAGCGCTGGAACAGTTAACAGGGGTTCATTGACGTCAATACGACGAGAGCTGGAAGTGTCAACTGGTTGTCTACAACATCATTAGCGCTGGATGAGTTGACAGTTGTTTATTGACGTCATTAGGACTAGCGCTGGAAATTGTCAGGATTTAGTTTTAACTGTCGATGGTCTTCCCGGAGCTTTTTCAGATGATCACTGGTTAGTCGCTGCGGCGATAGGCAAGCCCCCTGTCGCGCAAAATGTAGCATAATAACGCTTTATTTGTTTGTTTCGTTAGTAGTGTTTGTTTCAAGGTGACGTTACCGCACAGTGCATAGTGGTAGGTACCTATGACTATGCAAACTCATCTGCGCTACGAGTCTTAGGCATTAGCCAACGACTCATCTGAAAAAGCTCCGGCTGTAACTGATAATTCTTAGTAGACAAGGCAGTGACTGCTGGATGGTTGTTAAACCCAAAGCATCATGATCAAATTAATCGGTTGACAGGCCCTATTAGGTAATAAACCTATATGGGTACCACGTATTCTCATATTCTGAATACCAATAAACTCACACGTCAGTCGGAACTTAGACAGCATCATACAGTACTTCAGAACATTGTTCTTTCTGTCGTGCGCAGGAGTTTCCTTCCACACGCGCGTGTCTTGCGGTGTCAACATGGGCTTCTTGGCGGTCACCGTCTGAGATGTGATCGGCAGCTTGCTTTGCCAACAGCACGAGGTGGAGAGACGAGATAGCTGCTGCGTGAGGGTGCGATTCTAGAAATTCGATAGTATTTTCAAACCTCGATGGAAAAGAACAGGTGATTTCTGTATATGAGGTCATCTGTGACACAAAAATAAGGGATGACTATAACTTGTGCTTGTGTAGGTATATATTGTGTCTATATCAAACGGATCAACCGATTTAGATTGTGTTCTGATTTCGTCTTGACTTGACTTGATCGTCATTATTCATATACCGTTTGAATACTGTCATCCACAGACTCCTACTCCGCGTGTCATACTATAGATGCTCTACACTTATGAACCGCTTAGTCGCTCTATGATTGTTCTAACTGTCAGACGTTTGTTGAAATAAATGACACGGTTGGTTGGCATACATATTTAGGGTGAATGCGGCGTCTACTTCTGTGTATGGCCTGAGCTATCAGCTCTTTTGAGTTTGTTGAAGAGATCTGAGAAAGTTTCCACAGGTCTTATTGATTACGGCTAAGATCACCTGTTATGTTGATGATGCAGCAAATATGACTGACCATATATTGCTCTCCAAAGATAAAATAATCAAGTAGCAGTGTATGTCCAGAGTCCAAGTCACAATTAAGAAAACTTACCCCAAGGTGAAAAAGCACCGATTTTGAAGGTCCTGCAACGCCATGTTTCAAGCACAGAGTGCAGTGTAGCACCCGAACATATGACATGTTTATACTGTAGCTGCTTTACGTCAACATTCTGAAACAATGCAAGTTTACAAATTCATATTCATATTCGCATTATTGTATTCATATTCATATTACAAATTCATATTATTATTCGCATTGGGCGCTTCATTTATAGTTTAGGCTTTCAATCTAGACCCCCCACACACGTACAGATTATTCTGTGTGTACGGTGATTAGAATATCTTCGATATTATTCACCTCAATTAGAGGAATTATGTAAAGGAGTTAAGCGATCTGTTGGTAACTGCAAAGCGACAATATCCATGGGGCATAGCTATACTTCAATCTCCTTCTATTCTCTTTGTTTCACTTGGAAAAGGAATGGGAGATTGACGAATATTGTAATTGAATTGTAACTGTATCTTGTAAATTTTTCGTCTATATTTGTGTCGATTTGGCATCTGCTGTAATGGCACAAATGTTTAGTGTAAATAATAAACTAGTGGCTCTGTTAGACCTCGCGAGTGACACTTTATTTTATTAACACATACAAACTTATAATTGCACCTAGTTAAGTACATAGAGTATGAAAGTAGCCGCACCAATAGCTTTGTAAACTACTTTTTGCGATCTTAAACCAACCAACCAACCTATTGACTTTTCGCTAAAATGTTAATGCCTGTTACTCTCACGGTCTCTACAAATCGTTTGTTAATATCCGTCAAGCTGTTTGGACTGTAGCGGTTTTTTTTAATTTTAAAACTCCCACATCACTGCCATTAAAAAAAAACTGAATCGACAAACAAAACTATTTAATTATTGAACCTGCTCACAAAAATTCACGAGAATCAGTTAAGAAATGCGGCCTGTAGAGGGTTATCCTCCACAGGCCGCATATCTTAACTGATTCATCCGGACATACGAAAGCATTTTTGTCCAATCTTAGGGACACCTTTATTTATCGTACCGACGACGTCGGGCGAAACTTTAATTTAAAAAGCTTGAACTGAATTCACTGTGACCAATGTCGACTATTTGTATGGTTGAATCCTTAATCAAATTAAAACATCCTTATCGCCCCTTAATAAGCCTCACACCCTGTGTTTTTTAATCTCGATTGTTTATGCTACTGCCACCCCATACAGATACAGGTGTGCCGCTTTATCAGTCACGTGAGTTTAAAAGTCTTTCATTCTTCATATACAAGATTGCACTACATGACTTAAGATAAATTATATATTATAACCTTGCGTTTTTTTATAGATAAAACAAATGTATCTACATACGTAACATAACACTCTTTACTCCGTCCGAAAACCGCACGTTACGACCAGCATAATGATATACTACCTGGTAGAAACTAATTTCTTATCTGAAGAGTGATAAATACATTATGACTATAATGTATCAATATTTCGACGTATTATGACATTCAAATTTCAAACGCCGACGCCTGCCTGCGTGCCACCCCTAGTTTGTCTGTGAAGTTGGTACTACTGAACAAGCTAAAAAGTGCAGAGCAATGATCAATGCCTCAATGCCGGTCGAACATGCGATTCCTGAACACATCAAAGAGAACTTACGTTAAGTGTGTAGATAAACTACTTGACGACCCGAATGGCCGAGTCGGTAGTGACGCTGCCTACGAAACCAAGGGTCCCGGGTTCGAGTCCCGGTGGGGGCAAATGTTTGTTTGATGAGAACGGATGTTTGTACCCTAGTCATGGTTGTTTATCTATCTAAGTATAATATTTCTCTATATAAGTATATATATCGTTGTCTAGTACCCAAGATACAGGGAATCCTAGTTTGGGGCTAGATCAATGTGTGTAAAAGGTGTCCAAGGTATTATTATTATTATTATTATTATTATTACTAGTGTATGTAACTGTACATAATTAGGCATTAAAACTCTCGAGTCATATTATTATGAAATCTCTCGAGTTTTAATGCCCCCCCCGGACCTAAAAAGTGCAGAACAAGTGCGAACAAGCTAAAAAGTGCAGAGCAATGATCAATGCCTCAATGCCGGTCGAACATGCGGTTCCTGAACACATCAAAGAGAGCTTACGATATGTGTGTAGATAAACTAGTGTATGTAACTGTACATAATTAGGCATTAAAACTCTCGAGTCATATTATTATGAAATCTCTCGAGTTTTAATGTCCCCCCGGACCTCATAACGAGTAGTCGTGCCTAAGAACTATTATAAATTTATATTAATTTTTTTAAATCAAATTTAACTTTTAAATCAAGTGAAAATATAGGAGCGCATGAGTTCGAAGAGCTGCAAGCAATTCGAATCGCGCGCCACAACCGAGCGCCAGCTTCCACGCCAGCGCTGCAGCTTCAATGAGCGCAGCGTGCCAGCTCGTAACGACACCCCGCCTACGCCGCAAGACTTCATTCATCCGGCCAGAAGACCCGCCTCCAGCGCGTGAGTAACCTTCGCGATTGACGAATCATGTGGCAGCTCTGTGTATAGTGGACGGAATACAACTTAGTTCCTACTTGTCGATCGCAGCAGTTTTAAGTTGACCTGCCACTTGTTAGTGCGCTGCTCGCCTGGTACTTTTCGCAGAATAGCCACACAAGATACTACGGGGCGAGTGAATCTCCTAGCGTCAAATCCACCTTTGCGCGCTTCATTTGACTTTACCATTTCCCTTTACGCAATAATGGAATGCTGTAAATGCGACAATTCACTTAAGCCTGAGGACAGCTTGAAATGTGCGCAATGTAGGGAGCAGTTTCACTACCACTGTGTCGGTTTGGCAGATTCGGATTATAGGAAAATACTTCCGATGAATAAGCCCAAGTGGAAGTGTGCGACCTGCAAACAGCCCAAAAAGCTCAACAGTCCACAGATTGCAATACACCAGCCGAGAACAGAAGACTTTCTACCCCCGGCTTCGATTGTCAATATCGATACGGCAGGCCTTATGGAGTATATGGAGAAGAAATTCGAGACCATAAATTTAAGTCTAGCGGCCTTTAAGCTCAGTATTAGTGACCAACAGTCAGTTAACTGACTGTCAACTAACAGTTTTGGTTAAGGTGGCGAACCTTAACCAAAACTGTTAGCTCTTGGGAGTAACGAATCCTAAAGCTGGAGCTAAATGTGGCTGAGAATATTGAAATTAAGTCACTAATAAAAAGTCAAGAGCTAGACATTACTTCGATGAAGGGCGCCATAGAAAATCTTCAACAGATGGTTCGAGATGATAAAAATACACATATTAAAGACATCACCAAAGGGTAAAGGAACTAAACATATCAAACTCAAACGCTCTATTATTATCGATCGACACTCACATTGCAATCTTAGCTATGTATAGATCGCCATCAACATCTGCAGATGATAGCTTCATTGATTCACTGAATGGGGAACTCCAGCTAGTAAAAGACTTTAGAAATATTTTCCTAATTGGTGATATCAATGTGAACATTGCTCTTGGAAACGACGATGACGAGGAAGGCACCACTGCTATGAATGCATGCTGGCTAATAATCATATGTTTCGCATTCCCACTAGATTATCGGCGTGTCTCGATCATGTAATAGCTAAGAGTCCCAACCAGATTTTCAATATTACTGTAGACAGCGACGTCACAGATCATGCACCAATTCTTTGTCAAATAAAGTTTCCTCAGCGATCACACAAAAAGCAACAAAAAACTACTATTAGAACAATTTATTATGATAACGTAACAAAGACGCTACAAGGCTACGATTGGCTTTCAGTTACACAAATTACCGACGTTAACGAAGCAACATCAAAATTTATAAATGTACTTAAAAAAAATAAAAGAAAATAATACCGAAACAAAAACACAGTCACAAAAATACAAAATTGCAAAACCGTGGATTACTAAAGCGCTGGTCAAATCAATTATAAAAAGAGATTTGATGCACAAAGATGCCCGTAAATACAAACACAATACAGAACTTCAAACTCAATATAAACGTTACAGAAACACATGTAAATTAGCAACAAATACAGCCCGAGAACTATACTATGGTCGAAAACTTTCAAAATTTGCCGGTGATCATAGACAAACATGGTCTATTATAAAATAAGCAGCAGACATTAAGACAACAAAAACGACATCAGCAAATGCTCTTTTATCAACAAACTCTCCTGATGATGTTAATAAGATAAATGAATACTTCATAAATGTAGGGGAAAATTTAGCTAATAAAATACTGGAAAGACTACAGACCGATGGGGAATCGTTAATTAGAACAAATAATCAATTTAAATCATCTGTTGATTCACTCTTTCTTACTTCGGTTGATACCAAGGAAATTTCACAGGTAATCAGTTCGCTCAAAAGTACAAAATCTGCAGGATGGGATAATATACCCAATGAATTTCTTAAAAAAACCAAATCTTACATTCAGGAACCACTTACTTACCTTTGTAACTGTAGCCTAAGTCAAGGAGTATTCCTAGAAGCATACAAGAGGGCTGTTGTCATAACACTACACAAAAGTGGCAATCAAGATGTTGTCAGCAATTATAGACCAATTGCTCTACTACCAACGTTGTCAAAGGTCTTAGAAAAAGTAATTAAGAAACGCCTTGTAGATTTCTTGGAGACTAAATGTCTGTTGAGCTCTAAACAATTTGGTTTCCGCCAGTCTAAGTCCACTAACCATGCCTTGGATGATCTTGTAGAGTTTATCAGTAGATACCTTGACCATGGCCAACATACTTTAGCAGTATTTTTAGACCTAGCCAAGGCCTTTGACACCGTTTCAATTCCACTACTATTGCATAAACTAGAAAATATTGGTGTCAGAGGTCTGGCGTTGAGTTTGCTGAAATGCTACCTGCACGATAGGATGCAAGCTGTCAAGCTTGACTCACACCTTAGCAAATTTGCTACGGTTAAGTTTGGAGTGCCACAAGGTAGTGTTCTTGGCCCAATCTTGTTTCTAGTTTATATAAATGATTTAGTTGAACTTGAGAGATCTGCCAATGGTCACATCATATCTTTCGCTGATGATACAGTTGCTGTTTTCACAGGAGTAACATGGCAAGAGACCTACAGCAAAGCGGAATATGGCATGGCGATTATAGGTGAATGGCTGGCCAAAAACTTGCTGAGCTTGAATTCTACAAAAACCAAATATCAGCTTTGCCAAAACAGCTCATAGTGACCCGCCAAGAGAGCTTACTATTAAATTACATATGTGTGGTGACAGACTTGCAGCCTGTAATCGTCTATATCTCAAGGAGGTTAAATGTTTAAAATATTTAGGAGTGATTATAGATAATAGATTAAACTGGGCACCCCACATAAAAACTACTTCAAGTCGAGTCAGAAAATTGGTGTACATTCTGAAAAAGCTAAGAAATATATTGGACATATACACCCTGTATTCTGTGTACTATGCTCTATGTGAAAGCATTTTAAGATATTGTATTAGTGTGTGGGGGGGCGCCGTAAAATCGTACCTGCTCCGCCTGGAAAGAGCACAGCGTATAGTATAGTATTAAAAGTGATGTTTAAGAAACCCATTAGGTAAGTACGGATGTTCTTTATTACGGAAGTAAGTTGCTAAGCATAAGAAAACTGTTCATTCATTCAATAATGTCACGAATTGTCCTAAGCTCGTCATATTATAGCAACAATAAACGTAATTTTGGACTTGATGTACCTATAACCAAAACCATGTTTGCTAGGGTATTCTTTTGGTACCTACATCACTGAGAAAAATGGATATCTGGCCTAAGGCGAATTCTGCCTTCGACGGCAAAATTGTAAAGACGCGAGGCGATTTTGTATCGCTTACGGTAATTTTGGCTTAGCAAGGTGTTGTCGTTAAAATGGTACGTCTATTATGTTAAAAAAGAACCGTCAAAAATGACTTACCGAAAGGTAGACATGGAATTCAACTTTATACTGTAAATATAGCAGTAATGGACTGTTAAAATTGCCTTAAGTTTACGACGTTAAATGTGCGGTGAATCTCACCGTAAATAAGGCGATATTTAACTTAAAATAAGGCGAAATACACTTAAATAAAAACTAAACAATCGTAAACATAAGTCGTATAACAAACTTTCCTAAGAGGCATAAATAATCGTTAGGATGGCAAAATTCACCTTACAATAAGGCGAAATATACTCCAGTCACAACAGATTGAACGTAAACTTAAAGTATTTCAGCGACGTATGTATTTGGCAAATAAAGACGTATAATGTGGCCATATTGGCCCTATCATAAGGCGAAATTTGCTCGAGTTATGACGAATCAAATAGTAACATTACGTCATATAACGACTTACATATGCGGTGAATGAAAGAGTAGATATGGCAATATTCACCTTATCATAGGGTGAATGATACTTGACTTACTATTTTATCAAACGCTTTCAGTCTTATAACGACGTACATATTTGGCCAATATTACCGTAAATTTGGCAATATTTGCCTTATCATAAGGCGAAATATGCTCAAGTTACGACTAATCAAACGGTTAAATTACGTCATATAACGATGTACTTATTCGGTGAATAAAACAGTAGATATGGCAATATTCACCTTATCATAAGGTGAATAATACTTGACTTACTATTTTATCAAACATTTTCAAAGTCTTATAACGACGTACATATTTAGCCAATATCACCGTAAATTTGGCAATATTTGCCTTATCATTATGCGAAACATGCTCAAGTTACGACTAATCTAACGGCTAATTACGTCATATAACGACGTACACATTCGGTGAATGAAACAGTACATATGGCAATATTCACCTTATCGTAAGGTGAATGATACTTGACTTACTATTTAATCAAACGTTTACACAGTCTAATAACGACGTATATATTTGGCCAATATCACCGTAAATTTGGCAATATTTGCCTTATCGTAAGGCGAAATATGCTAAAGTTACGACTAATCTAACGGTTAAATTACGTTATATAACGACGTACATATTCGGTGAATGAAACAGTAGATATGGCAATATTTACCTTATCATAAGGCGAATAATACTTACAATTTAATCAAACGTTTACAAAGTTTAATAACGACGTATATATTTAATAAATAACAACTTATGCATTCGGCAAATATAACCGTAAATTTGGCAACATTCGCCTGATCATTAAGCGAAACATGCTCAAATTACGACTAATCAGACGGTAACATCACATCTATAACGACGTACATATTCGGAGGATGAAACAGGCCAATTTTACGAGATAAAGAATGTAAACAAACTTTCAGGAGTTTTAAATATTTTTATTTGAACTAATTAATTATGTTCGATTTTTAAAATTCGTATTCTAATCGTCGGCGTCTATATCAGCAGAAGATGATTCGTCAGAAGAGTCCGAATCTACCGTATTTACGATAAAACTCGATTGATCAATGATTTTGTCAATTTTGCATTTTCACCGAGTTTCGGTTAAATTCGCGGTATTCTCAAACCACTGCTCAAAGCGGATGGCGTCCATTGACCCGTGGTAATCACCTGTTTTTATTCAAATACATCATCAGCACCCATTACGAAACCATTTTAATTTCCCATATGCACCACAATCAGTCGTCTGCCCAAATGTTGATATCTTCTCAACAGGCGGATTTCCTGTACCACAAATCTCGCAACGACAGCAATCGTCGACCAACTGACAAGATAATTGCGTACGAGAGAAAAGGACAGAGATAATAATTGTTCGCTATCGCAATGTGACTCAGTAATGGTCAGATTGTTTACATTCTTTATCTCGACAAATTGGCTTTACCAACAAACAAAACGCGCACACAAACCTCTTGTCAAGCAAAGCCAGCAGCAAGAAAAAGCCAAATCGATGAAGACGGGCGGCTCATTACAAGCTGTAACTTTTTAAACCTCTAATTTGGGAGGGAGACCAAATGTGACCAACTAACATTGTCCGAATAAGACAAGACACTACCTACTATATTTATGTTTCTGTATTTAAATAACATGTTGCTTGCGAAGTTTGAAATTAACGAGACAGACAATGTGCCAGGTGTTCATTTTTTGAGGGGATTCCCAGTACTATTAAACAAACCGCGGCCTCGCTCTTTTCTCTATGTTGAAGTGTGTAGTGTAGATGGCGAGGGATTAAACACATGGTATTTACCCATTAGTTTTAGGTTAAATTAAATAAAACGTTATTTTTAGGCTCATCAATACATTTCTGTAAGATTTGCGTTTGATTTGGACAGTGCACCCCCTTAACCACACTGTTAAGGGGGTGGTCTGTCCAAATCAAACGTTTCTAAAGTACTATAACAACTCACGCATTCGGCAATAACCTTAAATTTGGTAACATTCGCCCTAACATACGGCGAAACATGCTCAAGTTACGGTCAGTTCTACACTCCAACCCAAGTTACGACTAATAACGCCTGCCCTTCTGTCGTGTTGTGAGCCGTGATGCGTCGGGTGCTATGCATGCCAGTCGCAAGCTGGCTGGCGTGAGTGATGCCCAGTCAGGTCAGGTGTACTACCATAGGAGTAGGCACGGTACACTGTCTGTTAAACAATAAACAAATCGCTCAATCTACAGATGCCTTCCGGCCCGTTCCAAATATCTTCCTGCTTTGAACATGGCAGACCTGTATACTATAGATTTGCTAACAAAATGGGGATGGACGCCCCTGCTGATTGATAAATTTCGAGGTAAGTAGATATTCCCTGATGTTTTTGAACCTAATCATATTTTGTTGTGATTTACTAGTAAGTACCTACTTAGATATTTGTTTGCGTTTCTTTGGATGTGGTGTGAAATTATTGTTGGTGGTATCTACTCATAACTAAGTACTTTAAATTTTAGTAGCATGCTGCGGTGTGGCATTTACTAACCATAACTAACTAAACTAACTGGTGTGTTTTGCATTGATTTGTTGTTTGTTTTTACTTTGGTTCTCTTATCATTTAGATGCTAAAATTGATGCAGTCGCTTTGCGGCTACTGAAAGAAAATGATGTAACATCCTTAATCACATTAATTGGTGATAGAGTTAAGTTTCAAGCTAACTTGTCTACCTATGTGGAAGGCTAACAATCAATCTGTGAATGTTGGGGTTGGTGTTTTTTTCCTTATTTCATAATAACAGTCCACTTAATAGGAAGTCATAATATCAAAAAGATAAATTTATATATATGTATATTTAATTAAATTTAATGTTTCTTTTTTCAGATACGTTATATATTACAGAAGACGCAAAAAGGACAGGCTTAACTTAAAAGCCAACAGGCTATTAATGGCCTCCTGGATACCAACCAGAGGATAGAATTGGCCCATTTGATATTGGACTCTGTGCTAGAAGTAAATCCAAACACCCAACTTAAATGAACTGATTTTCAATCCGCACGAGGTGTTGCAGAACTTTTTAAAAGGAATCGCCAGTCATCTATTATGTCGCATATATTGCTGTAAGTAAGCTATAATTTTTTAAACTACTAGTGTATTAAATTTATTAATTTTTAATTACTTTGACGTGAATAAAATTATAAATTAGATATTACTAAATCAAGGTTTGAAATGTGCTCCATAATTTTATCACAATAGTCATCAAACTGCCGACGGCCCAGTTTAATATTCTATTTCGTTATTACAGGGAGGCCCCTTTCAAGCCAAAAGAAATGCCTCAGGTATATTATATAATATGATGAAGGAAGAAGAGGAAGAGGAAGAATCTCATTAAACGAAATGTAACAACGCACTTCCGGAAACGACGCGCTTCCAGCGACTTCTCTGACGTAGAACCTGCCAGGCCGACGACGTGTCCTATAGACCTGTCTATTGACGAAAGTAAGTTTTGTTGGATAAACACTACATTCTCGTACTCAATACAATGCTCTATCTAGAGATTTGCGATAACACTTTCCTAAAAAAATCCACTTTATTTCAGTTGAGAGCAATCTTGATGAGGAGGCTACACTAGCAATTACGGTCGCCGTTGAAGGAGCTACACCATAGAATGAAATTGCTAAGTTTTGAGCGATAACGGCAAAGGCGCGTCTTCAAAAATTGTACAACGAAAAGGGCACTCTCCAAGATTGTTTGAATGTGCATCAGATACTAAAAGGGCCCAACTGTTACAAACTTCTTCTAGCAGGTTTCGATCGACTCTATCCAGCTATGGGCGCAGGCCGCAGATATATTGCGTAATTCAATTCAAAACATCAGTGGCAATATTATTGACAAAGGAAAGACATTGCTGGCCTCAACCAAAAAACAATTTCTAAAATTGGCACTCACGGAGCTACTCACCACCTCCATTGATGGTTAGTTTTATACTTTACTTACATAACATACATACCCTTAAAAGCTTTTATTTTACTTCACTTCCGTATACAGGCTTATTATCAATTCTCAGATCAGAATTTCTATCATATAAATTTACAACTTCTGTTTAATTGCTTCTTTACTTGAGTATTAATTTGTGTTAAATAAATAAAATAATAAAAGTGGATAGGTTAAATCGCAGTAAGGAAAGACGTAAGACGCCGCACTAAGACGATTACGAATTAGGGAACGTTCAAAACGCTTAGTGGGTAGGCTAAATTACAGTAAGGAAAGGCGTAAAACGCCTTACTAGAAGTTAATTATGACCTATTTTATGTCGGATATTACCCTAGGAAAGTTTTAAGTGTGTTACACGAGCAACTTCTTTACCGTTTATATCGCCTTACCTGAAATTAAATTACATCGTCAGTCCGTCGATCCTAACTGAAATACCACGTTTATAGCTTTTTCATTAAGGCTAATCTGTCAATAATTACGTCTAAATCACACATTAGAGAGTCATTATCATGGTATTGCGTCTTGTTGATTACGCCTTACGCTTAAGGCGTAGAACGCCTCCAACCTAGGAAGCGTTTTCGTTCATATGACTATTGGTCGTTTTTTCGCCTTCATTACGAATAAATCAGCCCTCATTACGAAATATTCAGCTTTACATTTTTCTCAGTGAACCATACCTTTACAACAAGATAAGTAAACTAATTGCACTAGAAATAAATGAACGAGGTAAAATACATAAAAATCAGTTGAAAAATTGGCTAATAACTGCAAAATATGAATCTGTTGAGAATCTTCTTTTGACTATTACTTAGAGATCAAATTGCGACAAAATTGTATCATTTTTTTTAATGTTTTATTCTGATGTTTAACATTATCTAATGCGTGTTAGATTAGATATTACCTAAATAGACACGATGTATGTAACCTTACGCTGTGTCCCATGATACGGATTTTTCTAGTATGGGATGCTACCCACAAAGTGTATAAATGTATTGTGCCTACATGAATAAACTTACTTACTTACTTACTTACTTACTCCATTATGCATCAGTCACATAAACTACTATTGTATATGCTTTAATGCTGCATGATGATTATGAATAATCAACTACTGTAATTAGTATGTAAGCTTTGCGAAATAAATTATTTGATTTGATTTTGATTTGAATAATATTATTACCCACTGTGTTTTTAAATGTTTAAATTATAAAATAAACATAACTAAGAATGTTCAAAACTTAACTAGGTATTAAAGATTTAAAAAATAATAGTAAATAAATACATAATGTTTATTTATTTGTTGTTGTGGAGGTCCAGATATAAATGTTTAAAAATACTGATAAAGGTACCCCATGACAATTTTTACGTATTTAGGTATTAAACTAAACCAGTTTAAGATTATTCTCCCAAAAATTCACTTAATTAATTATTATCACAAATTTAAAAGGACACACACTAACCGCCACCACTGCACCCACACACGAAATGAAAAAAGAAAAGAAAATATTACTGAAAAACATATTTTAATGTGCAATCTTTTAGTTATTTAAAAGTTACATAGTTGAAAGGTTATCATAATATTTCAAATAAGATATCATTGCCAATAACAGCAAAGTCAAAACAAATCAAGACTATCACCACTTGCAGTTTGCACTTGTATCTTGTATATTACAGGTCAAGGTAAAGGTTTGGCTAGCGTTTAAAGTCAAAACAATGTATGTCATTCAAATTACGTAAATTTTCTTGTAACACTTCAAAATTTATACTCAAGACTTAATATCTTCGGCTAAGACTCGTCTGGAAAAATCAAGGGAATCTTCATGGCAGTCATCTTGGACCTTAAAGGTGGGTGAAATTAAACCGTCAACACCAAAAAAAACCTTGGTTTTTCAGGTACAGGGAAATATGTAAGACTGTTACATCAACCTAGGCTTCGCCTGTGACACTCCTACCGTCCAGTACATCTTGCTAAAATTAGGATAAGGGATACCTCTCTTTGTGAATGCGGCCTGGCTGACGGTACTCCCGATCATTTGTTTTTTGAATGCACTAAACTACAAACCTGATTGTATGACATCCTCCCCGGCAAGATCCCCCGTCCCGTCAATCTTTTTTATATTAAATAAAGTCTCATTTTAATGACTGGGCAATTTTGGAATTCGTAAAAGTAGAGCTATCTTGTTACCTTTCTGAATAAAAAATCTATAACTTTGATAGAAAATTTCATGACTATGTTAAAACATTTCAAAACTTTCAAGTTGGTTTGTAAAGCTGCAAAAACTTTACTCATTAATAGAAAAATACAAAATGCAAATAATAGAATGAATAATGTCTGACAAATAATAAACCATGAAACTGGCAAAGTTATACCAAGGGACAATGATTTCTGCGATGGTGCGAGGTGATGATGTTGTAAATTCCATCGCTGAGGTAGCTCGAGCTTTCGAAACATTCTTTACCTCACAACAGAGCGTCTAAATTAATCCCCATATGAAGAAGATACTGTTAATAAACAGCACTAGCGTCAGTACTGGAGATTTTAAATTTCATCATGTAAATCCCCAGGATATTGTTAAAACTTTTAGATTACTTATCTTAAAAAATACTGAAGACCTTTGGGGTATATTAGTCAGTCATTGGTTCAGTAATTCTAGCAAAAAAAAGAGTGTGCTTTAGACCACACAACTGAAGTAAAACTTCTTTAGCTCTAATGCTTCATAAATACATCTCCTGAACTGTGTCTGGCTATGAGAGGAAGAGAGAAAGAAAATGTGCGCGCGCACCTCTCGTTCGCCTCGCCCGATCACATTTTCATAACGCTCTCGTCACGCATTCGCCAGCTTACTCCCCAAGTCAAGCGTGCGTATAGAAGTTTTACTTCAAACATGATTGCAATAACCCTAAGCCAATCCTAAGTCCAATCTGTCAGTGCAATCAATAAGCATTAAGGTTGATGAAATCCGTGACCTCGGTATAACTGTGGATTTTCGGCTCAGTTTTGTTCCTCACATAAACAAAATAGTTAATAACGCCTATAAAAAACTTGGTTTTATCCTGCGGCTGGGTAAGCCTTGCAACTTAGCAAGCACATACAAGGTTCTTTATTTTAGCTATGTTAGAAGTATACTAGAATTTGCCGGTTCTGTCAGAAACCCTTTCTTTAAAATTCAAATTGATAGAATTGAAAAAATTCAGAATAAGTTCCTTAAATTTCTTGACTATCGTGTGCGCCATCGCCTTCGACAATTATCAAATGGGCTCCTCACGTTATAATATACCTTCACTTGAGATATGTCACAAGGTGGCAAATGCCTCAACTTTATATAAAATTGTAAATAATGTTACCGACTGTCCAGTCTTATTACTAAGTGGCGGATTTCGTGTGCCTAAACTTCGGCTTAGAAATAGAAAACACCTGTTAGTTTTTCCTTCCATCCAAGTTAAAAACAAGTCGTAGGACTCCCCTATAGTACAGTATGTTTATCCTCTATGAAGTAAACTAGTTGAACTGAGTATTTTTTTTCCTTAAAACATCCTACGATGTTTGCTGAATTCAATATAGCACACAAAGTTTGGTTAGAAGTTTTAATTGCAATGTGCCGTGCGTAACACATGATAAATATTTCAGCACAGTGAGAAAAGGATATAAAGAGAAAAAAAAAATATTTTTCGTGCAATCCTATATTTGCCAGGGGCAATTATGAGGAGAGCGACATCTTCGGGAGTAAAGTAAAAGGTTTGAGATGCGCGCAAATACCAGACTATACTAGACTAATTTTATTATAGGAAATCCTAGCTTATATACTAGGTTGGTACATGTTATTAATGACGTGCATAAGACATAGTGCGTGATGAATATAAATATACCTTATCTGTGACGGTCGTCGACTTATCTTAACATTACGTGAAAATATGACTAACATACTCGACCGGCACAGATACTCCCCCCTTTAGGGAAAAAAATAAATGAATGTACTTATAACAATGGAAAAAAATCTAAGTTAGATACCTTAACAAACTTATCAACTGCAATAATAACTAATAAACAAAAAACCAGATCTTAATTGTGCATACTTTAACTTAATCTATTTTTATATCTAAGGAAAGTTATTGTTAAATAAAACTAGACAGTAATAGAGCATATTTCAACTTAATCTAAAGGTAACTCTTACACGAATTAGGAAAATAAAGGAACTACGGTTATGTGAATTCTACATAAGTTTAAAGAATAACATAATATTTACCTACAGGCGAGTCTTGTGTCTGGCCGCACACTACACAAAATAAACTAAAAACTGGAAAACGGAAAAACACTAGGAAAATGGGGCTTCGCGGTTAGTAAACTAACCAAACCTATAACCGGAAAAGATCCGCAGGAGAGTCGTCTGATGCTGCAGCCGCCCATGTTTTTCAGGAATCGATGAGTCAATTTACATCGCACGTCGTTGAAGTTGTAATCACTGTTTGTTTATAATTGCGACCGTACCTACACAAGGATGATTGTGCTGAATCAGCGTCAGCATTAAATCTGTAACCTTGGCTGTAGGCAGTCAATGATCTCGTACGTCATATGTACGTGCGTGCTCTTCACTCTTGAGTGAATATTAAGTTGTCGATTGATAAAATTTGTGTGCCAAAAAACCTTGGGATTTGGCAACATAGGGCACATCTTATACACCAATTGATAAATTCCACGCCTTAACCGACAGGGCGTGGAATCTTGGTAGGGTTGTTTTTCAGTGGAATGTCACAAAGCAGTACTGACCTTGACGCCGTGGACCGGCATTCGAAAGCTCAATTCGAGGCAGGAATACGGGATGAGGAACACCAGGGTAGGGGGTGAGGGGAGTCGAATCTTACTCTCGTCGCAGCCCGCTGCTGTCACCGTCGTGATGCTTGCCGACACAAGGGTCGCTATCCAAACGCGACGAATTGATCACCGAATCACTTCAGCCTTTCAAAGCACGAAGCACTCACTCCGATGACGTGAAATCTACTTATTTCCCGACGATTGTTCCGTGATTATTATAATTAACATTCAGCCAAGCTTCCCGATGCTGGCGCCGACTTTTTCCCATGTGCAAAAGTTAACCTCTAACTCGTCATTTCGTTTCTATACAAGTGACAGCTAGCTAGTTCCGCTCCGATCACTCGCGGTCCGATCGCGCAATAAAAAAAAGGTGCGTTCCGAAGCATAAATATTAAACAGTCACCCGCCCGGACAGGCCCGAACCTGTCCCTAATCAATAGGAAGGCGAGAAAGTGTTGCGACCGCTCTCTTGAGGACCGAGTCCCCCACCTTGACTTCTGCTGATCGAGGCGTGCCATCCCGACCCGTGTACAAATTGACGATCCGTCCTCGTCTCCATCTCAATGATGGCAGGTTCGCATCCTTAATCAGCACCAAATCACCGACTTGAGGGGGGCTCGTCCGGTCAGTCCACTTAAGGCGCTGCTGCAAGATGTGCAAGTACTCAAGGGAGCACCGTTTCCAAAAATCTTGAGCCATCTGCAGACCGTATGTACATCAAGGGGTCCCAACCCGTATAATAGGCCCCTCGCTGTCCCGGTATCCGACCATACCGGACGGTGTACGGTGTGCCCGGTGCGCACCGTGGATGAATGGGGGAGAGCGGATCCAACCTGGGGCGCTCTAGGAATGGGGGCGACATCCGACTGTTCGCCTCCCTGTTCGCCACCCAGAGCGACGGGCAGGGTGGCGCAGAAGGTGGTGGACTCCCAGCCTTCGCGCTACTCATAGGTGCCATCTGACACCCGCCCGTAACACGCGGTGAGCCAGCGGCCCGAAGTCCTCGCTGACCGTGGACAGCGGCGAGCGAACCCCGGCTATCCCGCATGTTACCTTCCGCGCTGCCCCCTTCCCCTCGGGGGGGGGGTCCCAACCGCGGGTACCCCAGTCACCCCGTTGGTGACTCCCGTTGCCCGGAGGGGGACTGGGTCCGGCCCTGGTTGGGCCCTGTGGCCGACCAACCTGAGTCCGGCCCTGGTGACCATCCGAAGGGCCTGACCGATTCAGGCACAACACTATGTGGTGCTTGCCACCACAGTACTCACACGGGAATGCGCGCGAGCACTCGCTCAGCGTGTGCGGCCCCAAACAACCGAAACACAATCGGTGACGGAACACTATCTTCCTGCGGGCAGCTACCCCGAGCGCCTTAAATTTGGCGCAACTGGTCACGTGATGACCGGCGGCATTCAAAACGCCAAATTGTTCCGTCCTCCCTCCCCCCCGTGGGGGCGGGGGCCGCGGCCCCTCCCGCATCCGCGCGGGTTGGCGCTGCACACTGGCCTCCATATCCAGTGTGTCACATCGCCTACATTCACCGTCCAAAAAATCCGTCAATTGGACGAGCGTGGGCAGTTCCGTGCTACTGCCCCCATGCAGCTGTTCAAACCGACTTTGAACAGCTGCAGGCAACCGTGACAAAACCATATACAAAACAATGTATGACCATTGGTTTACCGGAAGACCAAGGTTCTGAAGTGCCTTAGTGGCCATTAGCACAGGGTTGAGCACCTGTACTCGGATGTCAACATCCCGGGTTACTCTTGGGATGCTAAACAGCTTCCCCAGCTGCGCATCAACCAACCGCCGTTTGTGTTGGTAGCGGTCAAACAATATGGACCTTGCTATCTCATAATTACCCGCCGTGACCGTTAGGTGACCGACCAACTCCTTCGGTTCACCCAGCAGAGCCATCAATAGTTGGGCCAACTTGTAGGCGTTGTCCAGGTCGTCCCGACCGTGAAACAAACTATTAAATAAATTAATGAAGGCCGGCCACTCATCAATTGCCCCACTGAAGGCCGGAATCTCCAGGTGTGGCAGCCGTCCAACAACACCCTTCAGGGGTGGGTCTCCGTTACCCTCCCCACGGTCATTCCTTCGCGACCGCTTAATTTTCTCCGCGCGACGCTCGATGTCACCCAAGCATTCCATCGCTTGGTCAGCATCCGCGCAGAGCTGTTTCACTGCAGCCACCGAGGCTTCATCAGTAAGCCCGAGAGCTTCAGCCTCCGCAGCCAGCCGACACACCTTCCCGACGCGTGTCATTGCGTCCTCCACACGCTTGAGCAGGACATCGTCCATGTCCGGTCGCTCCACATACTTATGAGTATGGGCGAGCCATCTCATTTCCTCCCGGACACCATGCCGCAGTACCGTCAAGGGCAAAGGTGCCATGTTGACCGATTTAATAGATTCTGGTCTTATACTTCACTACCGAACTAAGTATAGCCAGAGACCAGCACTTGCCCATCAGCGCTGGGCACAGAAATTAAAACTAAGTTGTCAAAACTAAGGCAACCACTAAAACAATTAAATCCTAAAAAATATTTAATATGGTCGCCCTGTGGACATACACCTTATAACTATACACTCTAACTAAATCAATTAGAGAATGCCACCATAAAGCACAATACAAAATAACACACAAAAATGTATTATAAAAAAAAACTATTTTTAATATAGTGTAGGTAGCCGTGAACCTTCCAGAAGTGGCCTTTCCGATATGACCTGCACTTCTACTGAGGTCAGCAAAATCAGCTAAATACCCCTTAAATAGCCTGACCCTGCTCTGCAAACCGAAATAACACTGCAATACTATAGGACCCGACTGCAATACTATAGTCCGACCGAATGACTGTTCCTTATGCACACCGAGTAGTTTCCGACTACAATTTTATAATAATTGTTAACTAAATCGTCAATTATACGTTCACTAACCGAAAATGAACCTAAATTGTGGCATACAGACCACAAGACTCACTCACAAAATGATTGCCGACCAATCTTAGATACCCTTTTCTCCCAACTACAATGTGGCCAAAAAACAACCCTACAACCGTCCGTGAATCGATTTCCTACTAGGAAACCGCGCTTCTGCTACCAAAATGATAAATTCCACGCCTTAACCGACAGGGCGTGGAATCTTGGTAGGGTTGTTTTTCAGTGGAATGTCACAAAGCAGTACTGACCTTGACGCCGTGGACCGGCATTCGAAAGCTCAATTCGAGGCAGGAATACGGGATGAGGAACACCAGGGTAGGGGGTGAGGGGAGTCGAATCTTACTCTCGTCGCAGCCCGCTGCTGTCGCCGTCGTGATGCTTGCCGACACAAGGGTCGCTATCCGAACGCGACGAATTGATCACCGAATCACTTCAACCTTTCAAAGCACGAAGCACTCACTCCGATGACGTGAAATCTACTTATTTCCCGACGATTGTTCCGTGATTATTATAATTAACATTCAGCCAAGCTTCCCGATGCTGGCGCCGACTTTTTCCCATGTGCAAAAGTTAACCTCTAACTCGTCATTTCGTTTCTATACAAGTGACAGCTAGCTAGTTCCGCTCCGATCACACGCGGTCCGATCGCGCAGTAAAAAAAAGGTGCGTTCCGAAGCATAAATATTAAACACCAATTGTTTAATATTTATGCTTCGGAACGCACCGGTTTTTTGTTGCGCGGATCGACCGCGAGTAATCGGGACATCACTAGCGGAAACGGAACCGCAGCTGTCACTCGTACCAACGAGATGAAAAATTCGAGGTTATCTTTTCTTGTCGTGAGAAAAAACATGTCTGCTCATGGCGTCGGGCCATTGACTGTATTTCGGTGTAACAATTGTCTAACACAGGTGTCGGGCCTGGTCGGAGTGTTGATCATAATAATCGTCGGGAAATAAGTAGATTCGCGTCAGTGATTCGTGTTGTGAAGGACATCGTCGTATCGGACGGCGACTCCTCGTGTCGGCAAGCAGCACGCCGGCGACAGCGTGAGATTCGGTTCCTATCCTATCACAATTGTGCTCCTATCCCGTATTCCTGCCTCGAATCGAGCTTTCGATTTCCGGTCTGCGACGGCAAGGTAAAGTAGCAATCACGATTTTCTCCCGTGCTGGCAAAAACCCAGCCCCTCATGATTCCACGCCGTTCGGTTGAGGCGTGGAATTAAACATTTTGGTAGCAGGCGCGGTTTTCTAGTGGGAAATCACCGATTCACGGACGGTTGTAGGGTTGTTTTTTGCCACATTGTAGTTGGGAGAAAAGAATATCTCAGATTGGCCGGCAAGTCGGCAATGAGTCTGTGGTCGGTATACCACAATTAAAGTTCATTTTCGGTTAGTGAAAGTATAAGTGTCAATTTAGTTAACAATTATTATAAATTTGTAGTCGGAAACTACTGTTTGTGCGCATAAAGGATTGAACAGTCATAATAGCTGACGATGTAAACAGCTCTGTAGTTTTTATTTTAATTAAATTAGTCAAAATTGCTTTTCTGCACGAGTAAACTTAATTTAAGTATTAATTAGTGATTAAATAATGTGTAGATAAGAAACAGCTGTGCAAACATACAAGCTTTGGAAAAACCAAGACCGATTGTACCGGCCGATTGAACTGTCAAAATCAGTTCAAATAGCAACGACGTAAACGGGGGAAGTATCGTTTTATTTCTGTATTTATATCAATAATCTCACCTTTCACACCCGTAACAAACTAAACAAACCTTCATATAAGTGAAACACTTGCCGTACACTCACTCAGGTACCGTTTTGTCTCTCTTTACTTGGCAAAAGCGGAAGCAAGGTTGAAGACGCAACATTCTGCCACATTCAACAAAAACACACACTTAACACCTTCATTGTGCAATAAACTCCCTAGTGTTCGCTAGTATTCCACCCGGTCATACACTGACACCTATTCGCGGTTTTTTTTTTCAGGCGAAAAAGGGTGCAATGCTGACCCGAAGCAAGATGAGCACACGCGATGTGGAGTTGAAGCTGAAAGCGACCTTGCTGGAGCTCAAGAAGAGCCAAGAGCTTTGTGAAATACTTCTACGAGAGCGAGATGAGTGTGAAGAGGAGATAGAAAAGCAAATTAAGAAAAATTCGGCGCTAAAAGAAGAGCTCAGTGAGTTGGACATCCAATGCCAGGATCTCAGTGCCCAGAGAGATGAACTACAACACCAAGTCGACTCATTTTACAAGTGTCATGATGTCCACCACGTAGCATTGCAACACATAAAATCACTTGAACAAAAGCTTGCAGAGGCACACCACGAGCTTCAAGTTTTCAGCGAGCGGGAGGAACAGCGAGACAGTGCTACAACCAGGGCCTTCTATAATGAGGTCATGAGCCAAACTGGCATACCAACTATTGACCTAACAGCTTGTGATCTCACGTGTGATAGTCCTAATAGATTGCAATCAGTAACCACTATGAGCTGTAGTAAAAATAAATTAAAGAAATATGTTAAATTGAATAATTATACAAAAAAAACACAAAAACTAGCTAATAGAAATAAAATATTTTGTAAAAATGTAAATTGTAGCAAGGAACGTGTCGAATTAATTAAGGAAATCTATGATTGTAGATTATGTTTGGAAAAAACTACAGAAAAGTACGAATGTGACACACGGCGACTCCAGTCAGATATGCATATTTTAAACTCATCATTACAAAGTATTACACGTAAATATGAGTCAGCACAATACGAAATTAAGGAACATGTGTCGGCTATGAATAGTTTGTTGGAGACGTGTAAGTATAATTATGACACTTTCATATCTTTGACCGACAATCACATCTGTGATTGTAAACAAGCTCCAGCGGACTGTTCCGTGCCGACCGTGTGTCCCGCCGAGCAGCCGGCCGAACAGCTGATACTGACCCAGGCGCCGCCGTCAGTCGACTTGAGTACTAATAGTGTTATCAATAACGCCTCCTTCTCTCGGACAAAGGATAGGTATATAATGTACAGCGATGAACTTGGAAAAAATATGGGTTTACAACTTAGTCAGCGCGTGGGCCAGGCAATATTAAATAACTGTATGCCTGGCGCCACATATTCACAAATATTAAACAAAGTGTTGTCATCGCAGTTTTTAGAACCAACCACCCTAATTATTTTAATTGGTAGAAGGGAAAATGTATCTAAAAAACTAATTACTAAATACTTTTCCAAATTAAATTCTTTACAAAATGTAGATAGAATAATCTTGTTTGCGTTTCCCTTCAGCCAATCTTTGTCACAACATGAAAATCATATAAGACATGATTATAATACATTTATACACACATTGACATGTCGTCATACTGAAAAATTTCATTTCATAGACACCAATATTTGTATTGGAAAATATTTTTATTTGACTAAGGATAGGTATTACCTATCTAGGTTTTATACAAAACAGATAGCACATTTACTATCTTATTTTATTTTGAACTCAGTCAAGTTTTTGACTAATGAAACGCCTGCTTTTATTGAGCAGTGTAATAATAATGACATGTACTCCTTGGAATCTGTTCCAAGCTCTTTAAATTAACCCATAGGACAACAGAGAGTAACTCTGGCAGTAATATTAATATTTGTATAAATATACCTTCATCTTGCCCATTAAATCAAGTTACTAGTAATGAAAAATGTAAAAGTAAGAATATTTTAAACGTGGTTCATCAAAATATACAGGGCATGTTAAGTAAAGAACTGGAAATTGAGTTATTCATGAACTGTAATAATATTGATATTTTATGTATAACAGAGCACTTTTTAAAGAGTTATCAGTTCATGTTCAACTTTAATAACCACCACGTTGCTAGTTCGTTCAACAGAAAAATAGCTGATCGCGGTGGCTCCTTAATACTTGTAAATAATAGTTTTAAATATAAGGAACGAGTTGACATAGTGAGCCTGTCTGTTGAGCGTACCATGGAAATAGCCTGTATTGAACTTGAACAACTTATTGTAATGAGCGTATACAGACCACCAGATTCATCCTTTGATTTATTCGAAAAGAAAATGGATGAAGTGTTGATTAAAATCAGCGATAAAAACATTTTTTTTATAATTTGTGGTGATTTTAATGTTAATCTGTTAGAGGATAATAATATTTGTACTAGATTAAAATCTTTATTTTTATGTCACAACATGAACTATCTGTTTTTGGAGCCTACTAGAATTACTGCAACATCTGCTACCTGCATTGACAATATATTTACTAACATTACGCCCATTTTCAAATCGGTCATCAATAAATTAACCTCTGATCACTCTGGTCAGATAGGTATATTCAATATTAAAATAAAAAAGGACCAAAAAGAGGATATTACATGTGTGCCCGTTAGTGACACTCGGCTTGAACACTACAGGAATAATATTTTAGATAAACTATGGGAAATACCATACAGTGACGATCCAAATTTGTTGTACAACTCAGTATTTAACCTTGTCAAAAATGAATATGATACGGTATTTAAATCAAAAACTATAAAAGTTAATAACAAAGCTTTGTTTAGTGATTGGGCGACAGTTGGAATTCATAGGAGCAGACGAAGATTATATGAACTCTATGAAGAGAAATCATATAACAAAAATACGGCCTTTCTAGATTATGTTCGTAGTTATTCAAAAATGTTTAAACGCGTTTGTGCCGTAGCTAAATCTAATTTCATTAAAAACAAAATTGAATCTAGTAGCAATGTAATGAAAACGACTTGGCAAATTATAAACAGAGAGACTGGAAAGGCCAAAGCTACACATAATAACTTCAAGCTTAAGATAGATAATCAATTGCTAAGTACAGACCTAGAAGTAGCAAAAGCTTTCGAAAATTTCTTTACGGACATTCCAGTTTCAACAACCAAGTCTTTAAATTCATCTCCCGCTGCTGCTGAATCTATACTTAAACAAAACTTTGAGGAATGTAAAACAGATTTTAAATTTAGGCACGTAAATAATGAAGACATTGTAAAAGCGTTTAAATCCCTGGAAATGAAAAAGACAGCTGACGCCCATGGTCTATCAGTAAAAATTATTAGTTCCATTGTAGATTGTATTGCACCTCACCTTTGTTGTATATTTAATCAATGTATAGATAATGGTGTGTTTCCTGACTTGATGAAACTAAGTAAAGTTATACCTTTATTCAAAGCTGGTAGTACATCAGACCCCACCAATTTTAGACCCATATCGATACTACCAACGCTTAGCAAAATATTTGAAAAACTCATACTTAATCAATTGCAAAGTCATTTTTATATCAATAATTTAATTCATATTGCTCAGTTTGGTTTCACAAAGGGTCGTTCAACAGCCGATGCTGGTGTTGAACTAATCGACAATATTTTTGATGCCTGGGAAGACGCAATGGATGCAATAGGTGTCTTCTGCGATCTATCCAAGGCTTTTGATTGCGTCCATCATGACACTCTTGTCAGGAAGTTACGCCATTATGGTGTAAAAGATCAGGCACTTGGCCTTCTGGAGTCATAGATCACCTGGGTCTTCAATAAGTATGGGCGTACCGCAAGGTTCAATTCTTGGTCCTTTCTTGTTTTTAGTATATATTAATGATTTACCTTACCTTGTTAAAGCAAAACATGGGTTAGTATTGTTTGCCGATGATACTTCTTTGATATTTAAAGTTAAAAGACAGCAATCAAATTATGACGAGGTAAACAATGCTATCTCTAGTATAGTGAACTGGTTTACTGTTAACAATTTATTACTTAATGAAAAGAAAACTAAATGTATTAAATTCGTGTTACCCAATGTGAACCCGGTAACTACAGACATATTTATAAAAGGACAGAGATTGGACCTTGTGCAGTCGACTGTCTTTTTGGGCATTACTTTAGACGCCAAACTACAATGGGATCCTCATATAAATAAATTGTCGAACAGACTGAGTTCGGCAGCGTTCGCAGTTAAAAAAATTAGAGCTCTTACCGACGTAGACACCGCTAGACTAGTCTACTTTAGTTACTTTCATAGTCTAATGACCTATGGTATTTTATTGTGGGGTCACGCTGCGAATGCTAATAGTATATTTATTCTGCAGAAACGGGCTGTTCGTGCAATTTATAGATTAGGGCCTAGAGTGTCACTGAGGGAAAAGTTTAAAGAAATCAATATTCTGACATTTGTGTCTCAATATATCTATGACAATCTTGTGTATGTAAAAAGAAATATAACTAATTTTCAGAAGTACAGTGATATACACAATTTTAATACTAGAAATAAAGACAAGTTGGTTGCTTATGTAAGCCGACTACATAAAATTAGTAATTCTTTTAAAGGCAATTGTATACGCTATTACAATAAGGTCCCTACTGATATTAAAAACTTACCTTTAGACAAGTTTAAAATAATAATAAAACAGAAATTGTATAAAAAAGGTTACTACAGGATATCTGATTACTTAGAGGACAGATGTCCATGGGAATAGATTGTTTGAGTAACAGGCTGTTTCGATATATAATTAGCATTCATTTTGTAATTTGACAATATTTTATTTAAAAAAGGAAACGCAAAAGATGCGACGACTGTGGAGTTTCTTCGGTGAGCTCTTCTCCACAGATTAAGCCATTGTGTTAGTGAACTCACCCAAAAAAATGTAATGACGGATCTAAGTGATGTAACAACATCCTATGGAAATAAATGATTTTTGATTTTGATTTTGATTTTTTGATTCTGCGAAGTAACTAGATTGTATTACTTGCGGTAGAACGTCGGGTTCTATAGTACTGCAGTGTTATTTCGGTTTACAGAGCAGGGTCAGGCCATTTAAGGGGTATTAAGCTGATTTTGCTGACCTCAGTTGAAGTGTGGGTCATATCGGAGGGGCCACTTCTAGAAGGTCACAGCTACCTTCATTATATTAAAAATAGTTTGGATTTCGGAATCCAGTGTGATTTAGGGTGCTATATTGTTTAGGTTTATAGTCTCGGAGCCCACCACTTATTATTTTGTATTGTTTTCATAATCAAGTTTTGTGGGTTATTTTTGTATTGTGTTTTATGGTGGCATTCTCTAATTGATTTAGAGTGTATATTTATAAGGTGTATGTCCACAGGGCGACCATATTAAATATTGTTTAGGATTTAATTGTTTTAGTGGTTGCCTTGGTTTTTATAACTTAGTTTTAATTTCTGTGCCCAGCGCTGACGGGCAAGTGCTGGTCTCTGGCTGTGCTTAGTTCGGTAGTGAAGCATAGGACCAGAAACAATTGAATCGGTAACCATGGCACCTTCGCCCTTGACGGTACTGCGGTATGGTGTCCGTGAGGAGATGAGATGGCTCGCCCATACTCACAAGTATGTGGAGCGACCTGACATGGACGATGTCCTGCTCAAGCGTGTGGAGGACGCAATGACACGCATCGGGAAGGTGTGTCGGCTGGCTGCGGAGGCTGAAGCCCTCGGGCTTACGGATGAGGCTTCGGTGGCTGCAGTGAAGCAGCTCTGCGCGGATGCTGACCAAGCGATGGAGTGCTTGGGCGACATCGAGCGTCGCGCGGAAAAAATTAAGCGGTCGCGACGGAATGACCGCGGGGAGGGTAGCGGAGACCCGCCCCCTAAGGGTGTTGTTGGACGGCTGCCACACCTGGAGATTCCGGCCTTCGGTAGGGCAATTGATGAGTGGCCGGCATTCATCAATTTGTTCGATAGTTTGGTCCACGGTCGCGACGACCTGGACAACGCCTACAAGTTGGCCCAACTATTGATGGCACTGCGGGGTGAACCGAAGGAGTTGGTCGGTCACCTAACGGTCACGGCGGGCAATTATGATATAGCCCGGTCCATATTGTTTGACCGCTACCAACACAAACGGCGGTTGGTTGATGCGCAGCTGGGGAAGCTGTTTAGCATACCAAGAGTAACCCGGGATGTTGACATCCGGGTACAGGTGCTCAACCCTGTGCTGGTGGCCACTAAGGCCCTTTAGAACCTTGGTCTGCCGGTAGACCAATGGTCATATATCGTTTTGTATATGGTTATGTCACGGTTGCCTGCAGCTGTTCAAAGTCGGTTTGAACAGCTGCATGGGGGCAGTAGCTCGGATCTGCCCACGCTCGTCCAATTAACGGATTTTTTGGAGGGTGAATGCAGGCGATGCGACACATTGGATACGGAGGCCAGTGTGCAGCGCCAACCCGCGCGGATGCGGGGGGCCGCGCCCCCCGCCCCCACGGGGGGGTGGGCGGTCAAAACAATTTGGCGTTTTGAATGCCGCGCCGTCGGGTGACGGCTGTGTGCACTGCGACAGTGCCGGTCATGAAGTGACCAGTTGCGCCAACTTTAAGGCGCTCGGGGTAGCTGCCCGCAGGAAGGTAGTCTTCCGCCACCGATTGTGTTTCGGTTGTTTGGGGCCGCACCCGCTGAGCGACTGCTCACGCGCGTTCCCCTGTGAGTGCTGCGGTGGCAAGCACCACATCGTGTTGTGCCTGAACCGGTCAGGCCCTTCGGACGGTCACCAGGGCCGGACTCAGGTTGGTCGGTCACAGGGCCCAACCAGGGCCGGACCCAGTCCCCCTCCGGGCAACGGGAGTCGCCAACGGGGTGACTGGGGTACCCGCGGACGGGACCCCACCCCGAGGGGAAGGGGGCAGCGCGGGGGGTAACAGGCGGGATAGCCGGGGTTCGGTCGCCGCTGTCCAGGGTCAGCGAGAACTTCGGGCCGCTGGCTCACCGCGTGTTACGGGCGGGTGTCAGATGGCACCTATGAGTGGCGCGAAGGCTGGGAGCCCACCACCTTCTGCGCCACCCAGCCCGTCGCTCTGGGAGGCGAACAGGGAGGCGAACAGTCGGATGTCGCCCCCATTCCTAGAGCGCCCCAGGTTGGATCCGCTCTCCCCCCTCCATCCACGGTGGCCACCGGGCACACCGTACACAGTCCGGTATGGTCGGATACCGGGACAGCGAGGGGCCTATTATGCGGGTTGGGACCCCCTGATGTACATACGGTCTGATATGCCACCGGCATATCAGCAGCCGAGTTACCAGGCCGACGGGGGTCCCAGCGGGTTCGGATCCCGCGGAGGTTCCCGCTAGGGACACGCCGCCCACTTACAGGGGGCCGCCACTCCACAGACGGTCATGCTCCCCACCGCCTCGGTGATAGTGTGGAGTTCGGACGGCAAATCTTGTGTGGCACGAGCACTATTGGACTCGGGGGCCCAGGGGTGCTTAGTCTCGTGCAACCTTGTAAGACGGTTGGGCATTTCGGTCAGGGAGTATCCACATTCCATTCGGGGAATTGGGAACACGGAAGTCGGTTCCGTTAAGGGAGTATGTCGGATTACTCTCTCGTCACGAGTGGATTCATCGGTGAATCTGACGGTCACGGCATTAGTCATGCCTAATGTGATGGGCTCACACCCTCACGTACGGTTGTCGCCCTCGGTGCGACAGTTGGTCGCTGGGTTGTCACTGGCTGACCCGGAGTTCGATATTCCGGGCCCAGTAGACATTTTATTGGGTGTCGATGCCTTGGGATACCTGTTAGTGCCAGGTGTCCACGTGTTGCAGGCGACTGGTCTGGTTTCGGTCAACACCAGACTGGGCCATGCGGTAATGGGTCCGGTCATGCCGGCTGCCCCACGCCTAGCGACTCGTAGTCCCTTATTCGGTTCTGTACTCTCGGAGGTGATACAGAAGTTTTGGGAGGTGGAGGAAACACCTACGGTCCGCCGGTTGGACCCGGTTGAAGAAGAGTGTGAACAGTTTTATCGGAACAATACTGGTCGCCTTCGGTCAGGTCGATTTCTCACACGTCTTCCATTTCGGAGTGATCGCCCGCCGCTGGGCAGTTCACACCATGCAGCCGAGACGCGGCTTCTGTCGATGGAACGACGCATGAAGCGTGACGGGATTTTCCGGCGGAAGTACGTCGACTTCATGCGGAAATACGAGTCGCTCGGCCACATGTCGGTTTCGGGTATCGACTGGAAGCGTGAAGACCACTGCTTCCTGCCCCATCACGCGGTCTTGAGGACCCCGGAGGGCAAAATACGGGTAGTGTTCGATGGATCGGCATCAACATCTAACGGCATGAACCTGAACCAGTGTTTGCATTCAGGGCCGAAGTTGAACCATGACATCGCGGATGTTATCACACGGTTCCGTCGACACAATGTTGTGTTTGTAGCTGACATCCGGATGATGTTTAGGCAGACGGTCATTCACCCTGACGACAGACGGTATCAGCTGATACTGTGGCGAGAGAGCCCAGATCAGCCCATCAGGGTGTACGAGTTGAACACCAACACGTACGGGCTACGGTCTAGTCCTTATTTGGCGATTCGCACTCTGCGGGAGTTAGCGGATCGAGAACGGTTAAACTTCCATAGAGGAGCAGCAATCCTGGAGCAGGATCTCTACGTGGACGATATCTATACCCGTGCAGATTCCGTAGAGGAGGCGCTCGCTCGTCGGGACGAGCTAGTTGAGCTCCTACGGGGTGGAGGTTACGAGCTCCGGAAATGGATGTCGAAATCTCCAGAGTTACTGTCTGGTCTTCCGGATGACTACCAGCAGGATCCCCACATTTTTGAAAATTTGGAAAATCCAAATATGTTGTCGGTATTAGGCGTCCAGTACCAGCCGGTGTCAGACATGTTTTCGTATCGGGTCGAGTTGGACTCCCCGAAGGTCTGGACGAAACGGAACGTCCTTTCAACGGTGGCTAGGACATTTGATCCAAACGGGTGGATCACCCCGGTAACATTTCAGCTCAAGTGTTTTATGCAGCAATTGTGGTCTGCTGAGCTGAAATGGGACGACCCGATCGGCGGGTCATTGAGCTCAGAGTGGGACTCGTTCTTTTCGACCCTCCCTGGCATCAATCGGATTTCACTGCCACGGAGGTTGGTCCCCACCAAACGATACACCGCCACCCTGCATGGGTTTTGCGATGCCTCGGAGAAGGGCTACGGAGCTGCGGTGTATCTGCGTACGGTCGACTCCTCGGGGGAGGTTGATGTGCGGTTGGTCATGGCCAAGAGCAAGGTTGCGCCGTTGCGCACTCGCCTGACCATTCCCAAGTTAGAGCTTTCGGGAGCGGCTCTCCTGACTCGTCTGCTCAACCACACGATGACGGTTCTTCGTGGGTCAATAGCGTTAGAAGATACGGTCTACGCTTGGACGGACAGCCAGATTGTGTTATGCTGGCTGAAGGCTTCAGTTCACAAGCTGGAGATTTTTGTGGCGAATCGGGTTTCGCAGATTTTGAATTCGGAGGTTCCCTTAATCTGGAGACATGTTCCAGGGGAAATGAACCCAGCAGACTGTGCGTCTCGTGGGTGTCACGCTCCGGAGTTGGTTGGACATCCCTTGTGGTGGGGTCCAAAATGGTTGACTCAAGCCGAATCGGATTGGCCAATGAGTCCACGCGTTACCACGGCGAACGGCGCCTGGACAGTCGGTGTCTGTACGACGCAACCAGAGCCGGAAGAGGAGTTCAGCCTGCTGGAACGGTACAGCTCGCTCGACAAGCTGGTCAATGTGACCGCCTGGATCTGCCGATTTGCGCGGAATTGTCAGAATTCTGAGGCGCAACGAGTGCGGACACAGGTCCTGACACCACGGGAACGGAACCATGCGTTGTTCGCATTGGTACGGAACGTAAAGACGGTGCACTTTAAGTCCGACTTGGACATTCTGAGACGCGGACGCGTCCAACTGAGGGGAGCTGTGGCTCGGCTCAACCCGTTTATTGACCCTCAAGGATTGCTGAGGGTAGGAGGTCGGCTGCGGAATGCCAACCTGCCTTATGCGGCTCGCCACCCGTTGTTACTCCCTAGGAAAGGAAAGTTGGTCGAACTGTTGATACAGGATCGACACATTCGGAATGGGCATGTCGGATGCCACGCCTTGATGGCGTTTCTCCAGCGCGAGTTCTGGATTCTATCGGGAAGACGCTTAGTGCGTAGCGTCCTATTTTGGTGCCTGCCTTGTTATCGGGCCAAGGCAGTTACGATGCAGCCCCAGATGGGCGATTTGCCCTCGGATAGGGTTAACGAAATCCGGCCCTTTGCGGGTGTCGGAACGGATTTCGCGGGACCATTCATGGTCAAGTCTTCACAGCTACGGAACGCCAGATTAGTGAAGGCGTACCTGTGCGTCTTCGTGTGCTTGGCCACGAAGGCAGTCCACTTGGAGGTGGTCAGTGACCTCACTACAGAGGCATTTATCGCATGTCTAGATCGGTTCGTCTCACGAAGGGGCCTCCCGACATTAATCCGTTCGGACAACGGCACAAATTTTGTCGGAGCCAGGCGATATCTGCAGGAGGTCACTCAATTCCTGAACGGTAACCAGGATGCCATCGGTACGGCTTGCTCCCGACGAGGGATTGAATGGGTTTTCAGTCCGCCGGGATGTCCTCATTGGGGAGGAATATTTGAGGCTACGGTTAAATCGGCTAAGTCGCACCTGACGAGGATCATCGGTGAGACCTCTCTACGCTTTGAAGAGCTTGCGACACTGTTCTGTAAGATTGAAATGACACTGAACTCGCGTCCGTTGTGCCCGCTCAGTTCGGATCCAAATGATTTGGAAGCGTTGACTCCGGGTCACTTCCTGATAGGTCAGCCCCTTAACGCCCTGCCAGAATACCCATTCGGTGATGTTAAGTTAAGTCGGTTAACTAGGTGGCAGATGTTGCAGCAGATGGCTCAAGATTTTTGGAAACGGTGGTCCCTTGAGTACTTGCACATCTTGCAGCAGCGCCTTAAGTGGACTGACCGGACGAGCCCCCCTCAAGTCGGTGATTTGGTGCTGATTAAGGATGCGAACCTGCCATCATTGAGATGGAGACGAGGACGGATCGTCAATTTGTACACGGGTCGGGATGGCACGCCTCGATCAGCAGAAGTCAAGGTGGGGGACTCGGTCCACAAGAGAGCGGTCGCAACACTTTCTCGCCTTCCTATTGATTAGGGACAGGTTCGGGCCTGTCCGGGCGGGTGACTGTTTAATATTTATGCTTCGGAACGCACCGGTTTTTTGTTGCGCGGATCGACCGCGAGTAATCGGGACATCACTAGCGGAAACGGAACCGCAGTTGTCACTCGTACCAACGAGATGAAAAATTCGAGGTTATCTTTTCTTGTCGTGAGAAAAAACATGTCTGCTCATGGCGTCGGGCCATTGACTGTATTTCGGTGTAACAATTGTCTAACACAGGTGTCGGGCCTGGTCGGAGTGTTGATCATAATAATCGTCGCGAAATAAGTAGATTCGCGTCAGTGATTCGTGTTGTAAAGGACATCGTCATATCGGACGGCGACTCCTCGTGTCGGCAAGCAGCACGCCGGCGACAGCGTGAGATTCGGTTCCTATCCTATCACAATTGTGCTCCTATCCCGTATTCCTGCCTCGAATCGAGCTTTCGATTTCCGGTCTGCGACGGCAAGGTAAAGTAGCAATCACGATTTTCTCCCGTGCTGGCAAAAACCCAGCCCCTCATGATTCCACGCCGTTCGGTTGAGGCGTGGAATTAAACACCAATCGTTTATATATAAATATATATATATATATCTCTCTCTTCAGTGATTTGATTATTCTTCGTGCGATGTTCTTCCTGGTTGATTTCAATATTCGTTGAATTAGGTATATCGATGGTGTTTCAATACTCCTCTGGGGGCTGGAACTGCTTCCTATGTCTTGAACTTGAAAAAGCTGCTTGCACTGAATGAATTTGCCGACGCGTTCGCTTCTGCTGGTGCGAGCTCCATTTTGATAGATCAGCAGTCGGCTGACTATCGGTTCATTATTCTTGCGGTATCTTGAGTTCGATGCGGGAAATTTTCAGTTGAAATTATTTTGGCTTCTGGTCCGTCATGGCTTGCTTGATGTCGCCTTGGTTTGGGTGGGGTCTTGATTATGGATTTCTGCAGCGTGGTTTGAAATATGTATGCAGAAGTCGGGGCTCGGCGATCTTGGACGAAGTGCTTCTTGCTTGCACATCTAAGGTGGCAGCACACGGAGTTTTCTTCGCGGCTGGGTCCATGCTGCTATTACCGAAGGTTGCTGATGTTCAGAAGTCGGGTCACCACTTTGCCAGAGGCAATTATAAGGAGAGCGACATCTTCGGGAGTAAAGTAAAAGGTTTGAGATGCGCGCAAATACCAGACTATACTAGACTAATTTTATTATAGGAAATCCTAGCTTATATACTAGGTTGGTACATGTTATTAATGACGTGCATATTATCTGTGACGGTCGTCGACTTACCTTAACATTACGTGAAAATATGACTAACATACTCGACCGGCACACTATACAAATATAAAAGTTAATTGGTTTCAAGACTTACGTTTTCAGCGTGGACGTGGTATGAATGTTTAAAAAAATTCTGTTCGTGTCCCACTTTCTGAGTTGTTGGAGCGGAATCAAACTCACTTGTGAAGTCTTTACGTTTTATTAATTATCTCCTAAATTTCACAATATTCACTATAAACTCAAGACGTGCTTGGCTCACGTCCGCACACTTCGACTGTTCGACACAGAATGCCCGAGCTGTAGGCAAACTCCCTTTATATAGGCTCGGTCTTATTACTGATCGCATGATCGGTGAGCGATGAGTCATGCCTAAAAAGACTAAGCGAGATGTTTAAATATCGTACTGCCATTTAGTAATGCCGGTACGATATTTATAACATTAATTAATAAACGACTCAAGCCAATGGTAAAAAGATAAAATAATTAATGTGACCAACGTGATTCAAAGCTGGCCCTACAACTAACTTTTAAGGGTGATCATGGTCTGTGGTCTAACAAGTAGTACGAATTATACTGGTAATCGTTAGTCCGCAAAGCCACTAAAATGTATAATGAAAACTTTTCTGATTTAGATCTGTTTAATATTTCTTCTAATTTGTTTAAGCAAAGTGCCACTAAAATTTTAAATATTGATGGTAAAATTATGTAAGCTGGTAGGTCAATTGTTTTGTGCGTTTTTATGAAAAATTCAAAGGTAAAAAATCAAATTGTACTCTTAATTAATCGAAACTGTAGGTTTATTTTAACACCATAACTTTAACTTTTTATTAAGTACTTTTGCTAACCGTTTGATTCGTTAATATACAAATAAATAAATAAATAAAATAAAATACGCTGCTTATGAAATTAAATCATTACGGAGAAATGAAGCGTTGGATCTATTAAGATCATACTTAAGCAATAGAATTCAAAAGATAGAAGTCAACGGCGTTAAAACTGGTCCATATTAGGCCCTTTCTTATTCCTGGTGTACATTAACGATCTGTCTTTCATGGGAGAGAAATTGACTGACACAGTGTTGTTTGCTGATGATACTTCACTGGTCTTCAAAATTGAAAGACTAAAAGAAGATTTTGATGATGTTAATGGTGTATTATTTATAACCTTGAATTGATTCACAGTTAATAATTCATTGTTAAACGCTGGTAAAACTCAAAATTAAATTCTCACTACCAAATGTTGAAACCAGTTTAGTGTTAGACAGCAACACGTTAAAATTACTAAATGATACGAAGTTTCTTGGAACCATTGATATTAAATTGCATAGGGGTCCCCTTAGACAAATTACCTGGTAGATTAAGTTTTGCGGCTTACGCCGTTAGAATCGTCAGACAAAACACGGATGTGGCTACATCTAGGCTAGTATACTTTGGTTACTTTCATAGTGTCATGTCCTATGGTATCTTGTTGGTGGGGGAAAGCAGCGGATATTTAAACTATTTTATTTCATAAAAAAGAGCAATTCGAGCATTTAATAATGTAAAATGCACAGAATTCTTAAGAGAGCTTTTTAAATAAATTGACATACTAAATGTAGCATACGCAAAATTGTTTTCAAAAAAATAACAAGAACCTTACAACATTTTCCAAATTTAGCGATAGCTCTCATGTTAACCTAAGAAATAATCACAGACTAGTTGCGGTCCGGTTTAGACTCGCGAAGGTTGGCAATTATTTCAAGGGTAAGTGCATTCTCTACTACAACAGGATACCCTTTGAAAAATTGTCGTTTGAGCAATTTAAAAACCATGTTCGATTCCAAATCGATATTCGATCGATGGTTTCTGAACGGCCATTTTGAATTTGACGTTAACTGCCAACCTGGCAGTTTTTTGACAACTGACAGACGAAAGCCCTCGCAATGAAAACGCGTTTTGGTTAGGGTATTGAAATTAAATCGCAGGCCATCTGGAATGTATTCGGGTTTCCCTCAGGATTGTTAATATAGCTGAGTGTGTTATTGTTTCTCGAACCAGATAAAGTTCGCATTTTCGTGCCCCGATTGTTTTTACCACGTAACATAACCTGTGTTGGAACACTGTGCTCATTGAAGCTGGCCAGCCAGTCATAACTGGTTGGCTGAAGAACCTGTCTACCAAGAAGAGCCTAGGGTGCACCCGGGCCTTGCAGAGAGACAGGAGGTTGACGGGACCGAAGCACAGACCAGGTTAGATCGACCCCAATTAACTTCAGCTCGGTGAACCGCCGACGTTCACACTTCTTGGCAACTGATCGTTACGCTACCTCGTAGCTGATGGGCCCCTACGAGGTCATTAGGTGCTGAGAAGCCTGAACATTTTGGTAGCAGAGCGTGGTTTCCTGAGATTTGCAGCCGTCAAGGGCTCCAGGAAGGCACGATTTGGGACTATCAATCTGTAGGTATAGGCGGTTATTAGGTAACTTGGTTGTTGTTCCTATATCCACATAGATTGGTAGTATTGTAAGCTATAGGTCTATTGCTGGTAGTAGATAGACAGATATTGAATTGAAAATTGCATTGAAGTACCAGTTAGTCAATCTATTAGTGGTCTAGTAATGCTATTGAATGAATGTTTTGGTTAACATAGGTAGTTACATCTATTGATAGCAGGCTATTACATTGTTTTCAGTTTATAGCAATTTATAACTTGAACTAATATTGACTATCTGTGTGTGTTATAATGATAAAGGGAAACTAAATTGTATTTACAGAATTTATATAGATATAAAACTCGGTTCCTATTGTTTAAGGATAACAACATTGTTTAAGTTGTGGTTTAGGGTTCCCTCGTTTGGGTTGTAGACTGGAGGGTCCAATAAAATTGAGTTACTGCAAATTGTGAGTAAGTATCGTTCCGATCATTTCGTTATCTGAAATCCAGAAGGGTGTTTCTAAGGAACTCAGATGGTTTTCCTCCGCACACGGTCTGATAGACCGTTTAAATAGGCATGATGTGGTATTGGAGCGGTCTATGGACGTTAAGGAACGTTACAATAGGGTGCTCGAATTGTCCGCGCAGGCGGAATCAGTTGATGGTTGCGCACCTGACAGGCTGTCACGGTTGCTAGGGGATGTCGACCAATGTATGGAGATGGCAGCTGCTATCACGCAGAAGGCTGCGGACATACGTAGACAGCGCGAGTCCAGCCATGGTGGTGACATTGAAGCACCTCTGCCGCTTCAGGGTTCGGGGTCCAGGTTACCTGCCATAACTATGCCTACTTTTGACGGAGTGTCCGGTGAATGGACGAGCTTCATCAATCTGTTCGACAGTTTGGTGCACATGCGATCGGACATTACCAAGTCTGTCAAGATGGCTCAGCTGGTGGCAGCATTGAGGGGTGAGCCTAGGGAGCTGGTCGCTCATTTGACAGTTACGGAGGGTAACTATGAAACGGCCAGGCAATTGTTGGTCAGACGTTACCATAACAAACGGAGGTTGGCCGATGCCCAACTGAACCGTTTGTTTAGTATCCCGGTTGTGAACAAGGTCGGGGCCATACAGACGGAGGTTTTGAACCCATTGTTGTCCGTCACCAAGGCTCTAGAGAATCTTGGACTTCCGGTTGGTGAATGGTCGTACCTACTGTTGTACATTGTACTTTCCCGCCTACCCGCTGACGTGCAGACTCGTTTCGAACAGTCTCACGGGAGGTCAGCCGAGGACCTGCCCGCCTTCTCCGACTTGGTCGGATTCTTGGAAGAGGAGGCTCGACGGGCAGAGAATTTGGGGTTGACGGTCACCCATCCTTCGGAGCCACAGAGAGCTGCCGGGAGCGCTGTGAGTAGGGGCCCTCCGACGAGGAAGGACCGCACCAACCGGCAGTCGTATGGTACTGTGAGTGAATTGACCCCACATGGTGAGACCTGCCCATGTTGTAGGCAGATTGGCCATGCTGTGGCCAATTGCAATAAGTTCGGGGAACTTAGGGTTCAGGGACGGCGCCGGATGGCCAAGCAGCGGAGCTGGTGTTTCCTGTGCCTCGGGCCACACATGGCTAGGGACTGCACGCGCACACAAATGTGCGGATATTGTGGTGGGCCCCACAACAATCTGTTGTGCATGAACCGGTCCGGCCAACAGCCTCCACAGGGCCGTCCCCAGGGTGACACGGCATGGGGCCCTGAGAATTCGTTTGCGACTCGAAGCGCAACTCAGGGGCCAACGTCCCCACGTGCACAGGGCAGTACCAGGGTGCAGGGCCGCACTCAGGACCATTACATGGGGGGCCCTGAGTTTTCGGTTGCGACTCAGCATCCGACCCAGCGGGACATTGGGTGTGTTGAGCAGGCCGTAACGGGCGGGTGTCATGGGACACCTTCGAGCTATGCGGGTGCGGTTCGGACGCCGCCTCAGTTGTCGGAGCGGCCACGGTTGAATTCACGCCCACCCCCCTTTACGGGGAATCGTAGGTTGGGAATGGAACCGGCGCGTGGGCCATTTGTACAATGGGACCCTCTGGCGTATAGCTGCATACCTGATCGGTTACAGGCACAGTGGGGCCCCGGGGGTCCTCGCTAGGAATTTGCGGCCCAACCATTTGTTGCCCCCCAACCGGAGACGGTGGTGTTACCGATCGCCTCTGTGCTTGTTTGGGATTTGGCGGGCAATAATCTTAATAAAAAGGGGCACGCCCCTCACGCTACCTCGCACAGTTGTTGTTTTGGTACCTCGATAATAATAATTAAAATTGTTATATGTGTATCAGTTAAACACAACCAATTTTTAAAAGACATCTAAAAATTTATCTGTAGGAGTTTCTTTGCTCTTCTTCTACGACAGTGGCCCAAAGTAGAGATGAGGCAAATTACGTAAATATCGAGATTAATAAATAAATATGAACTTTGAACTTTGAACCTCTCAATATTATAAAGTACCAGAACTCGGATAGGGTACAGAACTGGGAATATAAGATTGGTCGCTCATCTGTAGACAAACATGCCTCTGGGAACCCGTCTGCTGATGGGCGTTCCATCAGAGGTTGCTGCAGCTTGGAGCACACACATGTTTTGGTCGTGCTTCCGGATGACGCAAGTTTAGGCCAGGCTTATCCCTGATCAATCAGGAATAAAAGCCGAACCAAGGAAGCCCACTTCTGTGATAAACACACCCTGCGTTTGTGGATCGCAGAAAGATTTAAAGGGGAGGAAGAAAGGCTCGGAGCGAGAATGGGTCGGTTGGGGACAGTGTGTTGTCGATACAAGGCACTCAGCCTGATAACGACCTGTCCATGGTTCATGAGCCTTTTAATCACCTCAGATGAAGTCACACAACACTAAACAAAAACACTAACATGAAAAATGACGAACAAACACAATACACAAACACATACACAAATTAAAACCTGTTAATTGAAACTCCGCCATTGCAAAGATGCGATGGTCGAACTATGCAAAACCATAGTGGTAGATAAGATAAACCACAAGATTTCTACAAGAACCATACACGTCGACCACAAGTCACAGGGCTGGGCTGTCTGGGTGGCGATCTCTATTATGACCATTCAGGTGAGCTGGCAGCCCATACATGTATATTTGTTAGCAAAAAACCAATGCAATTGGCTGTATTTCTGGTATATGTTCCTGAGATTTAGTCGCTAAAGAACTTAATTTGACAGAAGCTGGCGGAGGAAGCAAGAAGGTAGCGCTCATATCCAGCTACGCCAAGTGGGAAAGACTTCGATATGATAGCTATGCGAGATGTGAACCTAAAGGACAAGGACATCAAAGACTGCAGGCAGTCTAACTTGTTTGTCCCGGCCAAGAAAGGCCCTCGCGATCGGGACCGGTCAATTCAGCTCACCGCTCCTCAAAGAACCAGATCGTTGATTACGCTCTTTTAGCTCTTTCCGCTCCCGCCCGAGTCCGTGTCGTCACAGATGTAGAAAGGACCAGAGACAAAGGTTCAAAGAACCACGCCGTCGTAGGTTACCTACTACAAGCATACTGCGCATGTGTGAGTGAGCACTGGCCGCTGTGTCACGTACGCGCCGCCATTGGATAAAACCCGTTTACGCTCGTTCGGCCAGTGCCTAAACGGAGGACCTGCACAAACCACGTCTTATTTGTTGTCACCTACCTTATCTAATTGTTTGATGTATTCTCTTATTAAGTGTACGTTTTGGACTTTCTAAATGGTGTACTGTACTGTTTGTATGAATAATAATAGAAACAGAAAAGACATTTCATATTTTAACTATCCCAAGGAGTCTACTAGGTATGTAAATGAATACCAGACAAGGTATACCTATTTAAAATGTTAAAGCAGGTAGAACAAACCGCGTTATTTAGTTAGGTAATTGTTATTAGTATTATTACCCTACAAATATTTATGTTCCATGATGAGTAGTTGATGTTGATTTATAAGTGGGTGACCTCATGTGACGAACTGTATTAGATACTTAAGTATTTCAATGGCATACCGCCCTAAGAATAAGATATTAAATCGCTCGGTCAATAAAAGCTCGTAACAGTTTGTTAATTTTATTTTTTTATCTTTTGCCAACCCTACTAATATATGTATGAATTTTTCAGGCTCCTTAGAACCTTTCTCTCTGTTCCTACTTATTCCTCTGTGGTGTCGTCTTGAACCAGAGAGATATATGCATATTGATCGCAGCTCGCACGCGAAACACGATCTCTTGTCATGTCAGTTAGGCTAGACAAGGCAAGGCAGGCAGCTATTTTGGTGTTACTCTCTTTACTTTGCAATTTTGCATAGAGGCACACGTCGTACGCGTAGTATGTATTTTATGTATGTATGTGTAATTATTCTATTCTGTGCTATTATAAATGAAGAAATAAGTATATGACAAAACAATTCGAGTTTAAGACAGCTTGAAGGATTAAAATTATTTAAAACTAGCTATGATACCCGGCTTCGCTCGGGAGTTGATATGAGATTACGTGGTAGTTGAAATAAAAAAATAAACTATGGCGTAAAAAGTAAAAAAATGTTTTGAAAACATTTTCTCATTATTTACACTACTTGTTTATAAACAACATTTTTCATTTTATTGTCTGGGGTATATATATGTATAAATTTTTCAAATTTAATTCGAAATACACAAAATTTAATAACTTTATTATAGTAACAAATGTAATTTAAGACTTTATTGGAATTGGAATTTTAAATTTCGCGCCATTACTACACATGCTGCAATTGCTCGCAGCGCCTTTCGAAATGCAACCCAAATAATTGTTGTTCTGAATGAAGTTCAAATACTCGACAACAGATGGCGCCACTACATTTAATTTCCAAGTTGAAAAGTTGGAAAAGCCCTTATATCTTTAAAAACACGCCCTTTAGGTTAACACAGGAACTTTCTTGTTCGAGGGGGGATAAAGGGCTATCACACTATATAAGTCCCTTTATCGTGCCGGGACTCCTTTTTAAGTTTTATCGGCACGCACATTTTATCAACTTAGTTTTATTATACATATATAATGATAATGATATGCGAATCTCACTTGAGTGGTAATATTACTTTCGCATTAAGGACCATTGTGTGCAACAAATCATCCTGACAACACTTCCCACGCTGGATCATCTATTATCATTCATCAAACATCAACCACTCCAGAAATATCAAACTGCTCGTATTCAAGCCACCTCAGTAATGGTACATGATAGGCAAGGTCACCATCTCACCTGTCTACGGCCCCCCGGGACAAAAAGTTAAAACTGAATACTTTGGTACTTTCCTTAAAACTCTGGTAAGCAGGTACATTGTCGGTGGAGACTGTAACTCCAAAAACTTATTTTGGGGATCCCGTCTAACCAACACCAGAGGAAGAGAACTTAAAGTTGTAATAGATAGAAACACTTTAGACACCTAAAGTAACAACATGCCCAGCCTTACAACAACCACCAGCTTAGTGGCCAACCGACCTTACGAAACTCCCAGATCTACTAAACTACTATTCTTTATCTATAAGAATATGGAAGCTTACTTAATGAAGATAGAATGTTTTGATGGATCCTTAGACCATACCCCAATAATCGCTACGATTAGTACCACAATTATAGTTCTAACCCTTTTCTATGCAATAAGAGCACTGACTGGGACTACTTCAGAAAATATCTAGACGATAATATCATTATGAAGCCACAACTTAAGTCTGAATCTGATATGATGATCCAAGATGATCCAAACTGCAGCATGGAAAAGTAAACCTACTCTGGATAACCACAAACATAAAAAACAGAATATTCCTCTTGAAGTTCGTAATAAAATCTTAGAGAAGCGCTGGTTAAGAAGAATATGGCACAACAGTCGTCATCTCTTAGACAAAGCAGTATTCAACAAGGCAGCTTTGGAGCTTAAGGAATTCCTGCATAAAATATAAAATGACACACTCCAGCAACACCCAAAATTACTGACTCCATCTAAAACTAATGAATATTCGCTGTGGAAAACCGAGAAATCATCATAAAAGCTTCAATTAATCCAGTGCCCTCTTAAATTACTGAACAGAAAGTGGGCTGAAACAGACGCAGAAAGAGCTGAAGCCTTCGGGGAATATCTGAGTGATTTGTTTACACCAAATGAAAACATGGGAGACAAAGAACTAGATGAAGAAATACAAACTTTTCTGAAAAGTGATCTGCAACTAAGTCTACCACTGCAAAGCTGCTCTCCTACAGAAATAAGAAGAACAATCTTGGAATTGGAACATAAAAAAGCGGCTTCGACCTGATTACAGCAGAAATATTAAGACAGCTTCCTAAGAAAGCCATATTATTTTTGACAATGCAGTTTAACCCTTTCGCTTGTCTGCTGGCCGGAAAAGAAAAAATAATGAAAACAACAATTAAGGCAAATTTTATGTTTTTTGCCTATGAACCCACAATAGAATCTGCAGTACTCTAGGTGACTTCTGTCATAAAAGTTCCGTTTTAGGGTTTACGCGAGTCTAGAGGTTAACGCCGTTTTAAGATCAGCATAATATCCAAGAACATGAAAAGTCTCACAGATCACCATAGTACCCAAGGCTGGGAAACCACAACACCTAACTTCGTCATAAAGGCCAATTAGCCTTCTGCCAGCCCTATCAAAGATGTTTGAAAAGATATTCTCCTCACGCCTTAACGAAACTCTGTCCAATGAAAAAAACATACCTGAACACTAATTTGGGTTTAGAATGAGACACTCCACTATATAACAGGTACATAGAGTTTGCGTCAAGATAAGGAACGTTCTAGAAATAAGGAATATTGCTCTGGTGTCTTGTTGGATGTACAGCAAGACTTTGACAAAGTTTGGCATGATGGATTACTGTATAAAATGAAGAAAAGTTTACCCCACAACCTATTACTTCTGCTGAAGTCATAGCTGGAGGACCGCATATTCTTCGTCAGAATCAACGACTCATCATCAAACTTCTACGAAATAAAAGCAGGAGTGCCGCAGGGCTCTGTACTAGGACCAAGGTTATACTTAATGTATACAGCAGATGTTCCAGATGCCAACAACGTGATGACTGCTACCTTCGCGGACGATACAGCTGCACTGATGTCTCATAAAGACCCAGAAACTGCCTGCAATGAGCTGCAAACACATCTCAATGAAGTGCACGCGTGGACAAAAAGGTGGCGCATCAAAGCTAGTGCAGCTAAATCCAATCATATCCTTCACTCTGAGACGTCAGGACTGCCCTCTGGAGAAACTTGGTGAGGACACGTTACCACACAATACTGTAGTCAAGTACCTTGGATTCCATCTGGACCGGAAGCAAACATCGCGTGACCACATAAGGAAAAAGCGTGATGAGCTAACCACAGATACAGATTACTGGAATGCAGTCTAACTATCAGTCAACAATAAGGTGCTCGTCTACAAGACTGTGCTAAAACCGATATGGACATATGGAATACAGTTATGGAGTACTACTCTTAACATTGAAATATTACAACGCTTCCAAAATTCAGCCCTGAAGTCAATAGTTAATACACCTTGGTTCACAAGAAATGATGAAATTCTACTGACTACTTACAAATGCCTATTATTAAGGAGGAGGTGAAAATAATGACCAGAACCTACAGAGATAGGATCAATCATCATCAAAACCAGCTGGCTTCGACACTCAGTGACATTCCCTACCAAAGGAGATTGAAAAGAAAGCATGTTTGTGACAATATATAGATAACCCAAAAAGTACCAAGAAGGGCTGGAATGAAATGGAAGGCACAAAGCGCCATAAACCTTCATAAAAACTGCTCATAGTTGCAAAACAGAGTGCAAGTTGGCCAAATACATCAGAAAAAAAAAACTGTGAACCAATTCAGGGTTAAAGACGAAACATCATTACATCATCTAAACCTTCTTTTTGTTTTTAAATTTTGAAGAACATTGAAGTGTCATCAGCAAACAACACTAGGTATGTTCTGCTATTGTCAATAAGCAGACAGCTAGCAGACACAGCACAGAGAAGTCAGATACACTAGATACGTTAGTGTCATCTAGCTATCAAGTACATGTAAGCACCATCAGTATATTTAAATTTGCTAATATAAGTAAGACTACAGTGGAACCAATCTTAAAGTCGCATTTGACACCTATTTTTTACCTATATGTATATATACAGAGTTTAGTACCGGGGCTGAAATGCAAATGTCGCTAGCAATCAAAAGTGGTTGCACTTTTTTCACGCAAGAGGGCCCTGTTTTTCTATATGTATTACTTTACTCTTTGGATCGATCAAACGATCTGTGCAAAGAGGATCTGTGTCGCTCGCGAGCTACGCAAGCCTAACAAAAAGACTATACAAAGTGTCATTTAATTAGCTGACTTGATATTTTGAGGAATGATAGTACTCATCATTATGAACAACTTTCCACAAGCAACATATGGTCGCAAATAGAAAATAAAATGGCCCTCATTACACTGACCCGAGCGACCGGCTGATTACAAGTTATTACGGGGGACTAAAAAAAAAATTTCGTTTGCGACCATGTTTCTTGGGGAAAGTTGGTCATAATTATGGGTACTATCATTTCCCAAAAATGCTCAGCTAATTACATGTCACCTTGTATATTTACAATTGAATTTGAAAAAAAACAAACAGTTTATTCCTTCAGAATGAATCTTATGCCAAATTGGTGGAACTTAGCGGTGGGCTTTGAATCGAGGAACCTAATAAATTATTAGCTAAAGTGGATAAAACGAAACCCTTAACCAATATCAGATTTTTAGGTTAATTTTATCAGTTAGGTTTTTTCAACTAGTTATTTTTTCAATCGGTTGGTTTTTTCAATTGAATAATTTATTCAACTTGTTTTTTTCAGATTATTAGCTTTTTCAACTATCATTTATTTTTAATAAAGTGTTTTAGCATATGTTTACATTAAATTTAATGAACGAAGTGACGGATGATGGAATTAAAGGACGGACGGAACTGTTAAATTAGACTTTAATGAGTAACAAGAGTTGTTTTTTTTTCTCAATAAAAGGATTAATCATTTTATGTACTAAGTGATGTAGAATACATGAAGGCAAATAAAATCTAATAGCCAACGCACTAGTGGACCAACACCCTACTCTCACTCAACTCAAGTACTGGGTTGGTTTTTATATTGTTCTAGTCGAATTTGATTATAATGAGGTGTTTTATGGATAGCTGGCAGTCACTTTTCATATTAATGTGCTTTTCTTTTTGTTAGGAAATGCATAGCTTTTTTAAAAATCAAAGCTGAAAAATGGAAAATTTCTGTAAACAAAACATAAAAATTGGTCAATTTCTGTGAATGAACCGTAAAAACTGACGTAAAGAAATGTCAATAAGACCATACTTAATCAAGATTATGACATATTGACAATATTATTGTCATTAATGTATGTTTGTGGCTGAAAAATTACAAACCAAAATGGCCGCGTTCATGACGCCATTCCGTTTTCTAGTAGTTCCATGAAAGTTATCTTTTCTTGTTCTCTTGATATTTACAACAAAAACAGCTGGCTAGAGTAGGTTATTGTGGCTACTTTTCAATCGGGTTATAGGTTAGGTTAGAACAGGTACCCACCCCCTCCCCCCCTCTATTCCACCCCTCTCTTTCCCCCCTCCCTCAATTCAACTAGAATGATTAAAAAAAAAATACCCAAGTACTCTCTAGATTCTTCTTTCGTAACATTCAGATTCCATTTTTTCAACTTGTTTTTATAACTGTCTATACAGTGAAGCACTAACTATAGCTTGTCAGATTCATAAGTGACTCTACCATGGCCTGCGGGCGAAAGATATGGGGGTGGGAAAGAAGAGCGCGGGCGTTTCCTACTAAACGCCCTGCCGCCCCCGCTATTATTACCCGCCCTCGCAGCCTCCACAACTTTCGTCTCCCGTCGCCCACAGACCATGGGAGTGTCAGGTAGGAATCTGACAAGCTATAGTTAGTTCTTCAAACAAACAAAAAAGTCCATGAATTTCACTATTCAATTAATTCTTTCCGTTGATATGTTTCTTCATTCTTTCTTCCATACAGTTGCTAATATTTCTACGGTTACTCGTTGACGGTCAACGAATACATTTCGTTAACGAAAAATTCGTCAATGACCCACCGCTAGTGGAGCTACATGGGTCAGAGTGTCGATAAGGGGGCGGACGATATCTACACTCCAACCGCTACATGCAATCAATGAAAATGATCAAGAGAATCATCAGGCGAAATGGAGATGTAAGTATGACCAACCTGAGCTTCTCAATTTTGTGTGTAGGAATTGTACGAGAATAAGTTGTAAGAGAGTAGACAACCCAAAAATACCGTGACCACCAAGTTTTTCGTCAAATAGTAAGACCACCCAAGCATGAAGATAATAAAAAGATAATAGTAAACTAACCTTAGAGAGAGAGTCCAGCTGTGTTTCAATTTGCTCGCAAAAGATATTTAGGCACAACTTAAAATATATTTGGAAAATATAAACGTAAATACATATTTGAGGTTATCTCAACAGAGCTCCATAGAAGTCGTGATATGATATAATTATGCTTTTGACAGCAGGCTAGCAATACATCCTTTGCAAAGGAAAAACAAGGACCGGAACAAAAATAATATTAGGAATGTTGATATCATTTGTGGTGGAACTCGTTGTTAGGTAATCCAAGGACACGAAACGTCAGACAGATATATTGATCATAGTAGAACCATACAGGTATAGCCAAGAAGCTCAAGCCCAAACAAATTCACGAACGTCATCACGCCTCTGTTAGAAAGAGAGGGTGTGTGTGATGTGATGACAAATCCTAACCCAAAGCACAGAATACTTAATAGTACTACGCTTTTAGGTAGACAAAAAGGTATTCAATTAAAAATGATCGAATTTTATTTGTGAACAATTCCTTTAGACACCCTAAATGTTAGGTACTTAAGTCATTGTTGATGCAAAAATCACAGAAAAGTTGCCTAAGAGGAGCGGTTAGCGCGCGAGCCACAGATAATTAATAGTAGTACCTGCGCGAGCGAGGCGACAGCCAGCCAAGCGAGCGGCACCAGTGTTGCCAGGTCCTACACGGGAAAGGACGGTTGGAATTCTGAAAAGGGACGGTTTTCACAAGAAAAGGACGACTCAATTTTAAATAAAATTATAATCCATTTTTTTTAAATATGAGGTACCTGTTTAAGTTATTAAGTAATGCATGATAGGTAGAGTTAGGTTAGTTTATGCGTATTCATAAATCATCATCAATCAGCCCACATTCGTATCATCGAATCAATATATTGCATTGCTGGTTCAGAAATCTGAAGTTAAGTTTATCAAAATTTATTGATATATCTATCTTCTTCCAAAGTTTAAATAAAATATCAAAATATTTGAAATAGAACCCTGTTTTAGTCATTTTTGCATGCTGCTTTTGGTTAATTTGCGTTTGGTGCAATGAACTGGTTTAATGCCAGATGTCGGTGTCTTGTAAAAAGTTTTTAATTTTGTAGTAGGCCTTTGTGCACAAAGTGTGCCTCATACATTTTTTGAATCGAACTTCAGTTAAGTTTTGTATTACTTGCGGAATTTTCTTGTAGAAGCGTATACATTGTCCCATAAAAGAACTGCTAAATTTTGTGAGTCTGAACATTGGAAAAAGAAAGTTTATTTTTATTTCTAGTTTGCACATTGGTATATGGCTATCAATGGTTTTAAAGCTACTGATATTTTTTCTCACATACATTATGTTTTCATAGATATATTGACTTGCAACTGTTAGGATGTTGGTTTCTTTAAAGAAATCTCTCAGAGACTTTCTATTACCTAGCTTATAAATAAATCGGATCGCTCTCTTCTGCAAAATAAAGAGGATCTCAATGTCAGCAGCCCGTCCCCATAGTAGTATGCCGTAGGACATAATGCTATGGAAATAACTAAAATATACAAGCCTAGCAGTTGCAACGTCAGTCAATTCCCTGATTTTATTAACTACATATGCTGCGAAGCTATGTCTATGTGCTAATTTTACAATATGGGGACCCTACTGTAGTTTGGCATAAATAGTGATGCCGAGAAATACAGTTTCATCTACTAGTTTTAGTTTGTCTTTCCCCAATACAATGTTAATCTCAAGTTGCCTTACATTAGGTAAAGTGAATTTTATGCACTTCATATTTTTGAAATTCAGACGCAAGTTATTGGCATTAAACCAGTCTAATTCTAGCGACAGCGCAGTGTTTATGTCATGTAAGTCATTTTCTTGTCTCCTAATTCTAAAAATTTGTGACTTGTCATCTGCAAATAATACTATCTCTGACATGTTTTGAACCATGAATGGCAAATCATTTATATACACGAGGAAAAGGAACGGACCCAGAATAGATCCCTGTGGGACTCCCATCTTCACCTGAGAACCCGACGATTTTGTCCGATTAATGACAGCTTTTTGAACCCTCCCTTCTAAATACGATCTCATAGGCTTAGAGCTTTTGCCTTTCATGCCGTAGTGATTTATCTTTAAGAGCAATGTTTCGTGGTCTACTCAGTCAAATGCCTTGGACAGGTGACAAAAAACACCTATAGCGTCCCTATGATCCCATTAAAAATATGTTTAACTATGACCAGCATCTGTTGTCGACCACCCTTTTTTAAATCCAAACTGCTGGCTATGGAGAATTATTTCATATTTTTTTTTGGTTTACTAACAATTTGTGTACTAAAAATTACAATCGGTAATATACTAGATAAAACTATGCTAAGAACACAAACTACTTACAAGTAAACACCACATTCTTTAAAAAACATAATTCGGAGTCTAGGTAAAAATAAAGTAATATTTGCTTAGGTTTGGACGGTTATACATACGTATAGCTCCGAGAGGCTAACAATTTCATTTAAAAAAAAACAGAATAAAAGTAGACAATGAAAAATTAATAATATTAGTTCTTAATAGCTAGGAGGACCCTTAAGTAGCACGTATTTGATTTTGGGAATTGGATCATGGAAGACATCAATCAAGTCACCAAAGTGGTTCATGGATTTACACAGGCGGGGAATTGCTGAATTAACACCGAGTACAGTTCTGCGGAGAGTGGGGCAAAGTGGCGTAGTGGGTATGCGGGGGCGTCTGCGTCAGCTAAGTCTTTGAAATCGTAGCGTTTGGTGATAGTATTCATGCCAAAATGTCTTAGTCTATCTTCAGATGATACAATTTTTTTAGCTACTCCTTTTGCGTAGGCTAGATGCCACATGAATCTTTTTTGCACCCTTTCGAGTTTTAGCATGTGAGTTGCATAATGAGGACGCCAGACCACAAAATTTGATGCGCGTTGAAGTGCACCAGCAACTGACCCGTTAGAAGTTATAAGTTTATCTTTAATCTTAAGTAAAACACTCAAGTAAATATTTTAGAATATAATTATACATGGTGAATAAAAATTGGGTCATGTGTAGATGTTTTTTTGCCGTAAAATGCATAAAGTGGATCCCTACTTTTACGGATTCCTTTTGTTACCCATTCACTAAAACCTAGTTTACTTACGCTATTTGTAAGTTTATGTAATTTAAAATGATTTTCAAAACTCAATGAAAGTTTGTTTAATAAGTCGGTATAGTGATCATTCGCTTTTTGAGTATTATTTTGAGTAGGTAAGCTAATTTGTAAATCTTGTTTTAATTATTCATTTTTTTTTGTTGTGATTGGCGTACACAAGACTACTTCCTGTGATTTTGAATCTACTTCTAAGCTGACAATTAGCCCACTGTGATTAGACTTTAAACAATTTACTGTACACTTCTTCAAAATTTCGCAACCGCAGAAGACGTTATCAAGGCAGGTTGCAGTAGTTTCAGTTATTCTTGAGGGCTCTTTGAAGATTTTGACTAAATTAAAAAAAAAAAAAATATTAATTTAGTATGCAACTGGGAGTCCACCAGCAAGTGTATATTCACCGAAACAACTTTGTTTGCATTTGTTTGCTTTTCGCGTTGATTGGTTGTGATTTGTTTTTTTCCTCAGTTCACGTCACTCAGTCAACCAACCAACATTCAAGATCAATCTCAAAATCAAGATCAATTTATTATGCACATAGATAAAAATGCGTTTAGATAAAATAAGCGAATTTTATGGATGGATTTGTTAAAAACTGGGGTGCATTTGATGTCAACGTTCCAAAAAGGACGGTTTTGCCAATGGGACGAAAATGGGACGATTCCACGTTAAAAAGGACGCAAATCGTCCCTTTTAGGATGATTTGGCAACGCTGGCGGCAACATAACTGAATTCCCGTCGGTCGTGTTGGCCGGTCGAACGTAACTGAACTGTTGAGTGAGACCCCCCTGCCCAAACCCCAACGAAGCTGTATGGAAGTTGTATATTAGATCAATTTTAAACTAAAAGCTGTATTTGACCTGTTATTTAGCCTGCATAAAGGGTAAGAATGTTCTTTTACAGCCCCCAAAAAGGCCCCAAATTGTACAGCCTTTTCCGTTATAGGGGCTGTTATTCGGTGTAAAAGGAAACCATCAGCTGTATTAGAGCTGTTATTCGGTGTAAAAGGAAACCATCAGCTGTATTAGAGCTGTTATTCGGTGTAAAAGGAAACCATTAGCTTGCCGACCTCTATGGTGCAGCGGTTGTGGCTCTGCCTACCATGTGAGAGGTCCCGGGTTCGACCCCCGGCTGGGGGTAAGGAAAAAAAAACCTTATTTATACGCGTGTGACGTCGCTGTTGCTAGTTCCCATGACACAGGGTATCCTAGTGCGGGGCCAGAAGCAATGTATGTGCCTATATATAAATGTTTATATGTTTACAAGCTGTATTAGAGCTGTTATTTGGTGTAAAAAGAGAGCATAAGCTGTATTAGATATTTTATTCGGTGGTAAAAGAAACCATTAGCTTTATAAAGCTGTTATTGGATGTAAAAAGAAATAAAACCAAACCAACACTCAACTTTTGAAACGAGGCTGCTTTTATTTATTGTAAGCTTTATTGTAAGAATAAATAGGAACCTTTATGTATAAAATGGCGGCAACTCTTTGCAAATCATAGTATACGTCGCGCCACACGATATGAGCGGTGGCCTTGAATGCGCAGTAGTAACTTTTCAATATTTCCAATATTCCCGCCAATGTCTCCCAGCACTCTTAATTCGTGGCGCGAGGTATAGCAAGTAAAAATTATATCCTTAAAGAATTGTGTGAACCAATAAATATGATTCTGCGTCAACACTGACGTGCAGATTGATATTTATTGTAAACCAATGTGACCTTTTTGGTTTAATTTTCACGCCCTAGCACAATAATCAAGAAACAATAGATCTAAATATCAAATATCGCTAATGGGGATCAACAAGGATTTGAGTTGAATATGTATAATTACAGTCACAACTAAACGGATTATTTCAGTGAAAGAATTATTGAAATTGGACCAAAAATGACGAAGTTTTTTTCATACCGCATTCTTAAAAACGCTCACCAATATACACGACTCGCTGATGACGACATCAGCCACGATTCGCCGCTGCCGCAGTCGCTTGCAGCGCGTTGACTCGTTGTACGTACACGTAAATGGATAATGTCATCTTACAAATATTGTATTGCGCCACGATGCCAAAATACAAGTGTTGCTACGCTGCATAAATTGTTTTTTTTGTGTCCCAAAAGACGCAAAAAATAGAAGGAAGTGGTCAAGTTTAATGAGGAGAGACGACCAACGCCCCCTTTCACCAAAAAGTACTTTATTTTGCTGTTAAGATCATTTTGACGTAAGTATTATACCTACATATTATTTTACTTCTCTATAATGATACTTAAGTAAACATAATTGACCGAGCGAGCGAAGCTTTTTTGCCCAAACGACATACCACAGAGTACCTTGTTAAAGCATTTTTGCCCAACCCTGAAACGGAGACGAAGCGTCTCCGTTTCAGGATTGGGCAAAAATGCTTTCGTATGTCTATCTGTCCGGTTGTTCTCCTCTACATGTCGCATTTCTCAACCGATTCTCGTAAAATATTGTGGGCAGGTCGGATAATTAAATAAAATTGTTTAGTCAATCAGTTTTTGGACTTTTTTTAAAATGGCGGAGATATGGCGTTTGAAAATGTAAAAAAATCGCTACAGCCCAAACGGTTTTACGGATTTTTACAAATGACATGTCGTTGGATTCGTGGTGACCGTGAAAGTGACACAGACTATATCATTTTAGTGAAAAATTACAAAATTTAGCTTACTAAGTTATTGGTGCGGCTACTTCAATACTCCATGTACGTAACCAGGTATTACGTATTGATTTTATTTTTAATTAATGTGTTTATAATTGTAATGTGCTACCCTGGTGTTGATGTCCCAAATAAACTATTTTGGTACCGTAACCAGGTATATACATAAGTTTGTATGTGTTATTGAAAGAAAATGCAGTCGGGTTATTTGTTGTCACCCCTAGACGGCGTTAGTAGTAGTCTGCCTCGCGCTATCGTCTGGTTTTCATCTCAGTATATATTTCCAACATGTAAATTGTATGAGTAATATTGATCGGAAGTTTAACTATAGTTTGAATAGAGAGAGATTGGAATATTGATATTATTTGGATTTTTGGTTTTGTTTTGAAAGTTTTTGGTGCGGCTTCTTTAATACTCCATGTATATAGGTAACTAAGTGCATTCATAACTTTGTATGCCAGATGTTCAGCTTTCCACCAACAGGCTCGCGAGGTCTACAGCTCACAGAGCTACTAGTTTATGTAAGCACCTACATATTTATCAACCAGTACCACAAATTACTAAAGAGTTACTACGCCAGTAAGAGTAGGCTTAAATTTATTCAATAAAATATTTAGATCAGATGTCCAGTTTCCTCGATGATGGCCGGTTAGTTTTTGGGTGTATGTGTGATCAAAATCCCAAAATTTTGTAGCGCTCAGCTCCAAGGTCTGTAGGTCCTGGAAAGGTGACCCTGCGACACCGCGAGTGTTTTTAGGGTTCCGTACCCAAAGGGTTAAAACAGGAACTTATTACTAAGACTCCGCTGACCGTCCGTCTGTCCGACCAGGCTGTGTCTCATGAACCGTGCTATTTAGACAGTTGAAATTTTCACAGATGATGTATCTTTGTTGCCGCTATAACAACAAATACGAAAAAACAGAATATAATGAATATTTAAGGGGGCTCCCACACAACAAACGTGATTTTTAGATTTCCTTACCCAAAGGTTAGAACGGGACCCTATAACTAAGACTCCGCTGTCCGTCCGTCCGTCCATCCGTCTGTCACCAGGCTGTATCTTTAAGTATCTTATGAACTTTGATAGTTAGACAGCTGCAATTTTCACAAATGTTGAATTTCTGTTGCCGCTATAACAACAAATACTAGAAAAAGAATAAAATAATTTATTTATCTATAAACCACATACAAACTTGTGAATACACATAGAGTATGAAAGTAGCCTCACCAATAACTTTGTGAACAATATTATGCTATGTAAAACGCGAACTATTCACTCCACACCATCCGTACCATTGTTCGGTGGTACGGAAACCTTCCTACGAGAGTTCGACTTGCACTTATACTGTTTTTTTTGCTCGTTTTTGCCCAATATCGACAACGGCAACAGGTAAACGCAAATCCAGCAAATTTAACCCTACAACACCTTATCCGAAAATTAATGGGTTTCGAGTTATTTTTAACTTTTTCAAAGTTTTCCAAAATTTCACACAAAGTTATTAATTACGAAAAAAACTTTAAAATACTTCGGGAAACTTTTAGTTTGTAATTTGTTAGCATACACATTAGTGACACACTAGCTTACAATTAAAAAATCATCCTTAATTTTGATGCAATGACCCCATAAACTCACGTGATGAGAAAAATAAAATTCATTCACAGTTTATTAACAGCGATTTTGTAAAAAAAAATAGAACGTGTCATAACGCTATGACACGTAATTTTAACGTAACGATAGGATAAGTAAGACAGCGAATTATTGCACTAGTTTGTACGCACAAACTATTGCAATAGCTTCCCTGTCTTATCAGCTATCATGTGTAGTATAAATGTTTACATAAACTTTAAAATAAAAATTAAGTTATTGCAATAAGTAGTATGAGCGAATCGTAAAACAATTCTATGGGTCGATTATCCCACAAACCAGTGGATTAAAAAAACTTAAAGTGTATATTAAAAATCAAAATAAATCATCACCATTAAAAAATACCGTACCTTACATTTACAAATGTTAACAAAAATAACGACAAATTAATAAAATTACACATCATGTTCAAACTAAAACCCTCGGTGTCTAACACAAGCACGAATTCGCCGACGAACTTCGGTTCTTGTCACCCGTGTTGTAAAACTATCCTTTAATTGACGCAGCTATAATCAAAGATCTTAGCTCTTCCACAGTATTTACAAGTTTGGAGTAAACAACCTCTTCCACGTGACCCTAAATGTAAAAATCACATGGCAACTTGCTGGCCAAGGGGTCGGCCCTCCTCGGCCAATCCATTAATTTGGATGATTTTCGTTAAGCCAGTCACGCATATCTTCATGATAGTGAGCTGGGCAGCCATCATGTTGGTAGATCATTTTGATCCTTGTGGGCAGAGGAACATCATCCAGTAACGTCATCAAATCATTTGTCAAAAAATATGGTATGCGTTACCGTTTAGATGCTGAGGTAGAAAGTACGGCCCTATCAAATGACTGTCTATTACTCCCATCCATACATTCAGAGAGAATCTTCTCTGATGTGGTGTCACTTTTTTTTCTTGGGATTTGTATCTTTTGGCGCCCAGTGGTGAGCATTATGGTAATGTGTGATCCCATCACGGTCAAATCTCGCCACGTATGTCCACAATATCTTTCTTAGGTAGTCCGTATCCTCTAAGCAGTCTCACATAAAACGACAATAATTCAGTCTTCTCACGAGGTCTCCATCCTCCAAAGCATGCACTGGCGTGTAATGAAATAGATACAATTGCGCGGTTTTCATTGTAAACCACACTTTCCATTAAGTCATCCCAAGAGACCTTGCTGCCGATCTAGCTGACACCGTCGGATCTCTTCGGAAAAAATCCAGAACCTCTTCTTCTCCCTCCGGCGCCAATACACGAGGCCTCCCCACATTGAAATGAGAGCGATTTATGTTGCTGATTCCTCATATATATGCCCCAACAAATACCCTGACGTTCGGTATACCGACGTATCGTCCGAGCCGCAGCTGAACTTCCATTGCAGAATCCGTAGAAAAATAAAATATCCGCATATTCTTCATTATTAAATACAGCCATTTAAGCGGCAACTGAAAAAACAGGACATTTTTATTTTTTATTATTCTTTTTTATTTTTAATTATTCTTTTTTATTTATAATCCAGGAAATGCCTGTATTAAACTTCAAAGAAGAAGGTAGAGCCCTCCATGGTCATCATTATTATTGCGCTAATTAAAAAAGAATAAGTACCTCAAAGAAAAACTGAATTGGCCGAATTCATTGGTAGGATTCGCTCTACCTACTTTAAAAATTATTGTAATTAGTTTATTGTTTTAAAGTTACTGAATTTTTTTTACTACAATGGATGGCTAGGGCCGACCCCTTGGCCAGCAAGTTGTGGTCACATGGAAGAGGTTGTTTACTCCAAACTTGTAAATACTGTGGAAGAGCTAAGATCTTGGATTATAGCTGCGGCGCGTCAATTAAAGGAAAGTTTTACAACACGGGTGACAAGAACCGAAGTTCGTCGGCGAATTCATGCTTGTGTTAGACACCGAGGGTTTTAGTTTGAACATGATGTGTAATTTTATTAATTTGTCGTTATTTTTGTTAACATTTGTAAATGTAAGGTACGGTATTTTTTAATGGTGATGATTTATTTTGATTTTTAATATACACTTTAAGTTTTTTTAAATCCACTGGTTTGTGGGATAATTGACCCATAGAATTGATTTACGATTCGCTCTAACTATTTATTGCAATAACTTAATTTTTATTTTAAAGTTTATGTAAACATTTTTACTACACATGGTAGCTGATAAGACAAGGAAGCTATTGCAATAGTTTGTGCGTACAAACTAGTGCAATAATTCGCTGTCTTACTTATCCTGTCGTTACGTTAAAATTACGTGTCATAGCGTTATGACACGTTCTATTTTTTTTTACAAAATCGCTGTTATTAAACTGTGAATGAATTTTATTTTTCTCATCACGTGAGTTTATGGGGTCATTGCATCAAAATTAAGGATGATTTTTTAATTGTAAGCTAGTGTGTCACCAATGTGTATGCTAACAAATTACAATCTAAAAGTTACCCGAAGTATTTTAAAGTTTTTTCGTAATTAATAACTTTGTGTGAAATTTTGGAAAACTTTGAAAAAGTTAAAAATAACTCGAAACCCATTAATTTTCGGATAAGGTGTTGTAGGGTTAAATTTGCTGGATTTGCGTTTACCTGTTGCCGTTGTCGATATTGAGCAAAAACGAGCAAAAAAAAACAGTATAAGTGCAAGTCGAACTCTCGTAGGAAGGTTTCCGTACCACCGAACAATGGTACGGATGGTGTGGAGTGAATAGTTCGCGTTTTACATAGCATAATATTGTTCACAAAGTGAACAAAGTGGTGAGGCTACTTTCATACTCTATGTGTATTCATAAGTTTGTATGTGGTTTATAGATAAATAAATTATTTTATTCTTTTTCTAGTATTTGTTGTTATAGCGGCAACAGAAATTCATCATTTGTGAAAATTGCAGCTGTCTAACTATCAAAGTTCATAAGATACTTAAAGATACAGCCTGGTGACAGACGGATGGACGGACGGACGGACAGCGGAGTCTTAGTTATAGGGTCCCGTTCTAACCTTTGGGTAAGGAAATCTAAAAATCACGTTTGTTGTGTGGGAGCCCCCTTAAATATTCATTATATTCTGTTTTTTAGTATTTGTTGAAATTTTGGAAAACTTTGAAAATAGTAAAAAATCCAAATAACTCGAAAACCATTAATTTGCAGATAAGGTGTTTAAGTGTGTTGTAAGGATAAAAATTCAATTTGCTGGAAATAGGCTCTACTTTAACCTCTCACGTTATATGTATCGAATTACCAATCAACCTGTATAAATAATCATATTCCTATCAAAGTGGATTTAAAACCTATACACGAAGTCAAAGTCAAAGAACAAATAAATACCTTTGACTTTGACTTTGACACGATTCCCATTTCAAAATATGTGTTGTAATATGGCAACATTTTTTATACAATACAACAAGACCACAAAAATAATATTCCCCGAATGTAGGCAACTAGGTAGTTAAATTTTTCACAATAATAAGAACACTATAAGTCGCGCAACGAATTAAGAGCGCTGGGCGACGTTGGCGGGAATTACTGCGCATATGTACAGGTATTGATAAGTGATGTTATGTACACCAGGTTTTACCTATATTAGCAGAAAGCGCAGCGCGAATGGAAATTTCTCAAATCGGTGTTTTAGCCTTACGAAGTTTCTCAGGCACTACAGTAAAATAATTATTTTGCAGTTCACACAATTTATTTTATCTTTTATATTTTGAATGAATTTAGAAAAAACTAAACATGAACAGCCCAAATATTTATATGTAGAGACTGGCAAACGAAAGCGTGACCTGGACTTTTTTATTAGTTTTAATATGGCAACATTATGAATCTGTCAATTGCACGTCAAAGTCTTTTGGAGTTGTCAGTACAGTATTTTGTGTTACTCAATTATTTTTCATTTATAATTGCCGTAATATGGGTAAAACAATAAAAAGTAATGTGCGAAAGCTGCTACATACTATGGTCAGTAAGTTCAAGCAAAAACAAGAGGAAAAGAAGTGGTTTTCCAAGAGAAACAACAATGTTTAGATGCGATGTCGGATTTTTTAGGTTAGTATCAAAGACTACAATATAGTATGACTTTGTAATCTTAATCCTTGTCGGCTGATTATTTGATATAATAATATTGACGATAATGATGATACCTTTTCTTATGTTTACAGATAATCTTGAAGATATTCAAGGAATCTGCGAAATGAAAAACATTGTTGAAAGGTTTAGGAATTTGGAAAAAAAATCTTTAATTGAAACTCAGACTAAGTTCCTAGAAGAAATATCTTCACTAACTGGTATGTACCTGCATCGATTTAGATTATTTTTATGTGTTTGTTCCATTTCACAAAGTTGTGTTATTTTTAACCGACTTCAAAAAAAGGTGGTTCTGTTGAAATGTATTAATTATACATGGTAACATCAAATAAATAGTTGTGTGTCTATGGTTTACACGTTGCACTTTTGAATAAAAGTTGTTCGTTGTAAACTCTCAACTAGCGCGTTTTATTAGGTTCACTGTTTGAAACGTAAAAACGAAAAATGAACCGATACTTAATTTTTCCCATTGTCTATTCCGCATTTCTTTTTTCCTTTTTTCATGTCATCAAACTGTTTGGGTACTTAAATATACTTTGTTTTGCAGAGGTTGGTGTCACGACACTAAAAAAAATAAAAAGGAAGGGTCTGTGAATGAAGGGATGTGGAGCACTCCGAAAAAAACGCCCTCACAAAAGCACAGTGTCGGATTTAGACAATTTTGATATTCATGCAATAAGAAATAAAATCAATGATTTTTATGTTGTGAGAAAGGAGGTACCGACGTTACGAACATTATTAGAAGAAATGCGTTCTAACATTGGCTTTAATGGAAGCAGGGAAACTCTACGTAAAATATTGATAGCAAATGGATACGAGTTCAAGAAAAATAAAAATGAACGAACGGTTCTTGTTGAACGTTATGATATTGCTGCTTGGAGACATCGGTATTTGCGTGAAATTGCAGTAAAACGAGCGGAAGGCAAACCAATCGTCTATTTAGATGAAACGTATTTACATAAAAATTATAAGCCTAAAATGTCATGGCAAGGTCCAACAACAAGTGGTACCCCGAGTGGTACCCCGCAATCAAGCCCACTGGAACTTATATCTTCAGGGAAAAGATATATTATAGTACATGCTGGTACTGAAACAGGGTTTGTGCCAAATGCATTGTTAGTTTTTAGTACAAAATCCAGGTTAGCGGACTATCACCATGATATGAATGCCGAAAACTTTAATAAATGGTTAAAAGAAAAATTAATACCAAATTTGAATAAGCCCAGTGTAATTGTGATGGATAATGCGAGCTACCACACTGTACAACAGAATAAAGTTCCTATGACACAAACTAGAAAAGCTGAAATACAAGAGTGGCTCGATTCCAATGGGATAAATTATGAAGATTACTTAACAAAAGCAGAATTGTTATGTTTAGTTAACAAACATAAACCCGAACCCCTACGTAGCTGATGAGCTTCTGAAACAATACGGCCATGAGGTACTGAGACTGCCACCTTACCACTGCGATCTCACCCCGATCGAGCTAATATGGAGCTCAGCTAAGCGTATGGTGGCAAAAAAAAACATTAATCTGCCAGCAAAAGAAACAGAAGCACTGATAAAACCTCGTTTGGCCGAATAACTGCAGAACTGCATAGCAAATAAATTTCTTATTTCTTATTTCTTATTTCAGAAGATTGGAAAACAATGACGGACCATGTAATAAATGTAGAAAATAAATACAAAAAACCGGTCAAGTGCGAGTCTTAATCGCGCACGAAGGGTTCCGTACCACCGTTCAATGGAAGCGATGGTGTGGAGTGAATAGTTTGGATTTTACACAGCAAAATATTGTTTACAAAGTTATTGGTGCGGTTACTTTCACACTCCATGTACGTAACCAGGTGCATCCATAAGTTTGTATGTGGTATTTAAATAATTGTTGTATGGGAGCCCCCTTAAATATTTCTTTTATCCTGTTTTTTAGTATTTGTTGTTATAGCGGCAACATAAATACATAATCTGTGAAAATTTCAACTCTCTAGCTAGCTAGGTTCTTGAGATACAGCCTGGTGACAGACGGACGGACGGACAGCGGAGTCTTAGTAATAGGGTCCCGTTTGGAACCCTTCGGGTACGGAACCCTAAAAAAGACATCACATAACAGAAGAAGTATTAGAACCATTCATAATAATTAAGTGTAGGTGATGATGACTCTACTGATACAGATGAATCCTTAGAGGTTGAATTTTCGGACTCTGATTTTGAGTATGATGACTAACCAATACAAAAATACATAACTAACTATCACTGTTTTATGGATAATTACATTAGTTAAATAATATTCTACTTAGCAGTACTTTACTTTTGAAAATAACAAATAGGAAAGAAGATATGATTTTAAATCGCTGTCCTGGAAAGTTTGCAAAATGCATGATAGTCAATTAGTCGTTCGGGGGCCCTGTGTCGTACATACATACAATATGGGATGGTAAAAATAAACGTCAGTTTTTTAATTATTTAATCATTATAATCAAACTCAGAGTCCAAAAATTCAACATGCAATATCATGACACTATTAACAATGACCATTATTTTTTGTTATTTTTGAATTTGGATCCTGTACTAGATTAAACACTATGTACTAAATTGTTGTTGAATAAGGAATAAAGGAATTGTTGAAATACAATCGAACCAACTGAATCATGACCCACTTGCCTGATAATTCGTTTGAAACTTTCAAACTTGTAAGATCTATCGTAATGTCAGTGTCTAATCAAATGATAACAAGTTCGTTACCAAGGAAATAAACCTTCAAGCGAATTTCGACCTGCTTGCATTTAAGGGGTTTAGCAAAATAAGCTTATGGTGGGTCATGATTCAAATGGTTCGATAGTACATTCTAATAAATAAATCAATACACTCGTTTTTTTACTCATATCCATGACAGTCAAGGCTTCGTCACACCAAAAGGAATCTTTAAAAAAAATGTTTCTTTGGAGTGTGTTTTTAACCACAGGTTACTATTTATAAAGATGTGGTGTGTTCCTTAAATAAGAAATTAAGTTTGCCAACAACTATTATACAAATTGATTGTCATAAATACAAAAAAAAAACAAGTATCAAAACATTTTTTTCCTACTATAATTAGCAATACCACAAGTATTTTTTTTGAATTTGCCGCTTTTTCTCAGGTCACGCTTTCGTTTGCCAGACTTTAACAGTTTTTTTATAAAGTTTACAAATGATCTGCCTGTTAGTGGCCTAGTGATAGTTAGGGTTTGCTTCACTCACCCTAATTATTAAGACGACTCACGACTATCTAACGGTGAATGAAATGTCGTGAAATGAAATGTTCCTACAAATCAGGATATATTTGTTAAATATGCACTTGTTTTCGTTATTCTGTCATTCATTGCCCTGCATCTGCAAGCGAAATCCATTTTGGTTGCAATGTTAAAGATAGTGAAACCGCTAATTGAAGTAAAACTTCTCAGGTAACGTTATAAATTTTGGATGGGGGTAAAATTAATAGAATATGTGATGGACGCACAGCTAAAGGCTCTTGTTGAGCTCATTGAATTTAAAACGCTTTTAATCGGGGTAGATTATGAAAAAATTAAGTCTTAATATAGAACAATGATGAACATTGATGACTTATGGTTTGGTATGGTCGAGGGCTTATGGTTGCTTTATGCCCGCGGCGTCAACTCTGGAGGTAACGTCTCCCCCGGTCTTGGGTGGCCCCTACTTGTCAGGGGCCTCGTTGCATTACCTGGCATCTATTGGTATACACTGGCGACAGCGGTCCGGGAGCTTCTTCTTCACTGTGCGTGCTTTCGCCCTCTTCTGCGGGCTTACACTGGCGACAGTGGTATGGACAGCAACTCTCTGGGTAGTGGTCTGCCTTCGGGAGGTCATGCGTGGTGCGGAGCAATGTCGTGGAGATGTGCGTGGCGGCTGTTGTCGGCGCATTCGTACATTCGCCGGGCCAGCCGCGCGACGAATTTCTCCACGGTGGACATCCGGGTATCCCTCATAATGGTGGTGTTTCGCACGTACCGCCCGGCTACCGCGATCACCCGCAGACGTTCTGGAATCGCTGCAGCCGTGCCATTTGGGTCTTCGACAGCAGGGCGTACGATGCTGGAGCCGCGTAGGTGAGCCGCGAGCGCACATAGGACTTGTACACCCGCAGCTTGGCTCTCAGAGGCAGGCTGGACGACAGGACAGGCCGGAGCACTGCCCGCGTGGCTTTGGCCCGGTTGATGCAATGTTGCACCATCGGGACCATGCGCAGCGAGCAGTCGATGTTCCAAACGAGGTATTCACCGTCGATTGCCACTGGATGTCCCAGCCCCTCAACTGTAGCGGGGTCGGACGGCGGGTCTAGCCCTACATAAATGATGCAGAGGGGAATGTCATTACCTTTAAAAAGGACTGCGCAGCCTTACTAAGCTCACTAAAAAGACCGTTGACAAAATCAAAACTTATACTAGAATGCCACAAGGCACTCAACAGGCTAGTTGAGAAAAACAAGGTCACGGTCCAGTGGGTAAAAGGTCACCAAGGTGACCAGGGCAACTGGGAGGCAGACAAGCTACCAAAATTAGGGGCAGGAAGGCCGGCAATTATCAGCGGAAGCTCTACGGAAAAGGCTCAGAGAAACCACAGTACAGCAATATAATCTATTATGGTCTTGCAGAGAAGACTACAAAAACCAAAAACTTTTTATAGACAACCATAAATTTACGAATTACTTAATGAGACTGCCACGCAGCAAAATAAAAATACTAACAAGCCTTATTACAGGCCATTGTACACTAAACAAACACTTGACAATTACAGGTGCAACGGACAGCCCCCCGTGCATGGGGTGCATGAAAGTGGATGAAACAGTAGAGCACATGCTACTGGCATGTCCATCCACAACAGAAACCAGGATGGCTATCCTAGGTGACACAACAAACACCCACGAGCTCCTAGAATACCCAGGCCTCCTACTCCAGCTGGTGCAGGAGTTGGGATGGCTCAAGTAGATGTGCAGGCGAAGGGGACATGCACAAAGGCCCCGCTCAAGAGGGCCAGGTGCAGATGCTACACCCCCTTTTAGAAGATAGAAGAAGATAGAATGGTTGAGGATTACGTATAAATGTAATTGTAATGTAGCATTTGGCAACGTTAAGATCGAGACAGTTTTCGTCACAATGGTGTTCAAATCTGTCTAGATCTTCCTGTAGGAGATGGCAATCATTTATATTGTTAATTTGTTTAGAGAACTTCATATCGCCAGCGTATAAAAGAAAAAACTAATGTCGATTATAAATATAATAAACAATAAAGGGCCCAAAACGGAACCCTGAGGGATGCCTGAAGGGTACATCTCTCCAAGCAAAAGTAATACCATTTATGAGGATAGCGTGTGATTGATTCTGTATATAAGAGTAAACCACCTAAATAAATTACCACGATTTCCAGCATAATAGTAGTTTATGTGACTGCTACATAATGGAGGGCATTAATACTCGAGAGTGGGTTTATGAAACGAGCCGAAGGCGAGTACAGTCGAGAATTATGTACAGTTACATACACTAATTTATCTAGACACTTATCATAAGCTCTCTTTGATGTGTTCAGGAACCGCATGTTTGACCGGCATTGTGGCTCTGCAGTTGCTTAGCTTGTTCTGTAGTACCAACTTCTCAGACAAACTAGGGACGGCACGCAGGTGAGCGTCGGCGTTTGAAATTTGAATGTCACTACCAACTTCACAGACAAACTAGGAGCGGCACGCAGGCGGGCGTCGGCGTTCGAAATTTGAATGTCATAATATGAAGAAAAATTACACATCATGGTTATAATTTGTAATTTTTCAGATAAGAAATGAGTTTTTACCAAGTAGTTTAACATTATGCTTATCGTAACGTGCGGTTTTTGTACGCAGTATAGAGGGTTTATGATACGTGTGTAGATAAAGTAATTTTTGTGAAATAACTTTGTGATCTATTCTATCAAATGCCTTACTATATTCAGAAAAATAGCATCAAGCTGTCCTCCAGAGTCCATTGAAGATGAAGTATGGTTAATAAGGATAATTTTGATGAAGTTGACTTTCTCTTAAAGAATCCATGCTGCTCAGGAATAAAACTGGGAGACAGAGTTGAGTAAAACTGTGAATAAACAACTCGTTCAATTTTTTTGGCAAAAATGCATAATTTGGATATTGGTGTAGTTTTTCACGTCCTTTCTGCTACCACTTTTGTGAACGGGGATTATAAATGCTGATTTACAGATACTAGGAACATAATCTTTACTTATAGATCTTTTAAATATAATTGATAGGGGAGTAGTTAAACTATCGGCGGATTTAGAAATGAAAATTGGTACTATATGATCAGGCCCATGACCCTTACTTAAGTCTAAGGATGATCAGATTATCATCGAAGGAGGACCAGAAGCTTATGAATTAAATCAGGATTGATCGATATCACCCAAACAATTGGTGTCATTTGGTAACTAGATACTTTATGACTATACTGCGATTTTTTATTTGAGGCCAGAAATGTAAACAAACTACTGTCATTTTCCAGTACAAAAAGTATAATATGAATGACAATGGTTTTGTTCTAGAAAATGAAAGTTGTTTGTTTACATTTCTAGCCTCAAATAAAAAATCACAGTTTAAAGGAAGGCAAAGGAGAAAGAAAAACTAGCGAAAACATTAGAAATATCTTCACCAGTATTCACAGACACAATGACCTTTATGGTTTACGATATCCACGACAAGCTAAACTACATTTTAGTATCTGGTACTAAGGATCAAATGTTTCTGTACACCGTTCACTCTAGGTCTCGCTTTATAAACATGCTGAGCGCAATCAAACTCATGCTCACTTCAGGGATTATTGATACAAATTCATCTTCTTTAAACTTAAAAAACAACAAATTAAAACAGAGTACTTACGGTATTACAAGTAAAACATCTAAAAAGGGGGGTAAAATTGAAGTCAAAATCATCTTCACCACAGTTAGCACTACTTTTATTTCCAAAAAGATCTGCTCTCCTTACGGCGTTCATCCACTTTTTTATAACTTTACGGCCTAAGAACATTAAGGGATTAAATATGGCCAGCGCCAGGGGGCGCGAACAAACAAATGCATCTTTAGCTTCAATTCTAGGCTAAACTAGACAACATAAAAATGTAGGATAAATATATGTTATGTAAGGTCTATTAGAGATATTTACTGACTGTTATTTATATATAACACTTAAAAATATTTTTCGCAATGCATTATTATTCAACTAAATGAAAAAGCGCTCGGAGATGAAATCAGTTTCCTATATGAAACTTACACGCAAAAATAGGTAAAAAAAAGGATTTTTTTTGTTGTTTTATTTTATTTTTAATGTTATTATTACAGGAGTTTATTTTTTTACAGTATTTATTTTCTTTGTCTAATTCTCAATTGCCACTTGTTCAGCCCTTAAGATGTATGGGACAAGGCGTGACGCTATATTGCTGGTGTTGTTGGGATATAGTCTTGTAGGGACCTATTAAGGAACTTTTTTGACAGACATCACCTAGAGTACTGATTCTATTGTGGGCATTTGTGGGACTACAACATAAAATTTGCCTTAATTGTTATGTCATTATTTTTCTTTTCCGGCCAGCAGAGAAGTGAAAGGGTTCGAGAAAATAATTTATTTGGTGTTTTCATATTCGACTTATTGTATATTGGCACAATGCAATATTTCTTGGGCATTTTAGTTTTTAATCGTGTGTATGTATAGTGTGAGTAGTTTAAATTATGGTATGTTTGAGTTGAATGAGCCCGATCGAGCCAATCACCTGACTCGTAAAGTGACGTCATCGCTGTTCCTATATGCTAAGTTAACAAAATCATTTCGTGGGGAATCGAACTTTGAGCTTTAAATAACTCCGTCAATTTTTAAGATATCAAAAAACTAAAAACACAGAAATTTTCGTTATATTTTTTTTCATTTAACTGCATTCACATACATTTCCTTTGGACTTACTCATTGTGTAATTTTCACAAATTTTTAAAGTTTCGGTTTCGGCCAAAACGGACAGAAGCTGAAGGTTCGGTTTCAGTTTCGTCTGAATATACAGTTTCGGTCAATCACAAAAAATAATCCTTGTCCGTCTGTCGATCAAGTCCTTTTTTCTCAGGAACGCGTGGATAGTATTACGTTGGTTGTCCATTGGAGTTTATAAAAAATCAAACTTCTCTCGCAATCAAAAGATATGGCCGTTTATGCCGTTTGCTGAATTTAATTGTTACCTACTCGCAAGATAGATAGGAAAAGATTTTAGTCACTAGAGTAGGGAAATCAGATTTCGATTACTGGCAAACATATTTTTTGTTTTTATTTTGTTTCGATCGAGATTCGAATACGGAAGTGGTTTGTTGATTCTTTCATTGCGAAACATGTCTTATTTTAGTAATGTAAAACCATCCAAATTATGGTGAAGATCCCGTTGCAAGCTGCCCAATAATCAAGAAACGAAACCGTAACAATGGCCTCCAGAGGAGACAAAGGGAACGGGAATGGCGAGGAACAAATCGTCGAGGTAAATCTAATCTATGTGGCTTACCATTGGCCTAGATTCTGGGGTCATGTTTTGTGTGCATTCTAATCAGGGTCCGTCCTGTTACAGACGCTGGCGGAGGTGTTCCGATGTTTCATTTGTATGGAGAAGCTGGTGGACGCCCACCTGTGTCCTCACTGTTCCAAGTTGTGTTGCTACGCTTGCGTTCGGAGATGGCTGACGGAGCAGAGATCGCAGTGTCCACACTGCCGGGCAGCCCTACATCTGCACGAGCTGGTGAACTGCCGCTGGGTAGAGGAAGTGACCCAGCAGATAGAGACCATGCAGCAGACCAACTCGGCTACACAGCGAGAGAGCTTCAGGGATAGGTAAAGTTTTGGGAAAGGAAAGAAATAGCTGAATAATTCCAATCATGTTCTAGCTAGCAGGATTTAGGACTCAGGGCATATTACCTAATATCCTTTAGGAATACCTATAGGATAAACATTGGGTAAGATAGGGTAGGTAGGGTAGGGATGTTTATTCTTTAGGAAACTAGGTATAATAGGCCTACCCTATAGAATACCCAATTTTTATCCATGCTATGGTACTACCTGTTCATTTGGAATTTGTCATCACTGACCATCACAATATAAAAATTTGTCATTTCCTCCCTTCCCTCTGCACCACACCGCTTTGCTATAGTACCAATATCATTGCTTGCTACCTTAATATGTCCTCCCATGTCACTCGCTATTATTGTACTAGTTTTCTGTTATTTGTTGAGTTTTGAATATCAAAAAAGCTGAAGCTGTTGTCATTGTGTTGTACAAGTCAAGTTTCACTATGAGTAAAAAAGGAAAAATTATTACACCTAGTAATAATTTTTCCTTCTCCTTTTTTACTCATATATATGTTCATACATAGCAGTACCGAGTCAGATTTGTCCTGAACAAAATGATGATTTTATCAAGAAAAATATAATGGCATGCTCATTTTCATTAAACAAGCATTAATCAAATGTATCTGCTATTTAATTGTTGATAATCAGTTAGAAAACTAATCCTTGGAGCTCATTTGAAGTTTATAATTGATAGAAATTTTTGTTATTGTAGTTATTGCTTGCCTCAAAAAGTTGGACAAAAGATGATGGATGAATCAATCAGTCCAAAAAAAAAAACATTATGCATATGTGGTACAGGGACAGGCTGTTAAGACTATTCTAAGCGAATTGCATACCATGGCTTTGTTTTGAATGAAACTTGGGTATTGTCCCACTGCTGGGCAAAAGGCTCCCCTTTCTCAGACCACTCCTTTCTGTCTTGTGCCGCCTCACACGAGCTAGTATATTATTACACCACAGTTAGTTATTGTTTAACTTTTACTGCCTATCCCCAGATGTCCGACCCACCAGGAGAAGCTGACGGTCTACTGCTGGACCTGTCGCCGCTGCATCTGCCATCAGTGTGCGCTATGGGGCGGGATGCACTCCGGACATACCTTCAAGCCCCTTGAAGAGGTGTATGACCAACATGTGACTCAAATCAGAGATGAGGTGTCACAGTTGAGGAGGCGTCTAATGGAGCTTATTAGCTTGGTGCAGGATGTGGTGAATATATGTTTTATTACTTGCTTAGAAAATAGGTGAAGTATTCAAAAATATACTGCCAGAATACTATAACTCCCTAGCACAGTGATTCTCGTATTTTTCCTACAAGTACAGAAACTCAAATCCTGTGCGAAATTGAAAATAATTTTATTGTATAAACAGATTTTGTGATACCTCTGATACTCTGTATTTACAATATAGTATAAAAAACCAACTGCAATAATAATACGATTATCCTTGTCTAGAGATTTACAAAACGCGCCTAATGCGTCGCCTTAACAATGGAAAACTATCTCACAGGAGCGCAACGTAGAATCCGTCAGGCAGGCCAAGGACGAGCGGGTTCGTGAGATACGCAACGCCGTGGAACTAATGATCTCCCGGCTCGACTCGGCGCTGAAGGCCAAGCTGCTCACGCTAATGGGCCAGAAGAACAGCCTGACGCAGGAGACGGAGCAGCTGGAGCACCTGCTGCACGAGATCGAGCACCAGCTGCACGCCAGCACCAGGTTTTACATCTGTCATTCCACTCTTCTATATGCTACAGGTCATCTTCTGGTCATTGGGTAGTTTTATGAAGTTGCCCAAACAGTTCGGTGGATAAATTTATGCAGGGGGCACAGCTCCCCACTCTCTATTTGTGTGAGAGAATGAGAAGAGAGCTTTACTTTCTGCTATCTGATTATGTCATCCAGTTGAGCTGAGAATCACCCGGCTCGACTCGGCGCTGAAGGCCAAGCTGCTCACTCTGTTCGGACAGAAGAACACAGCCTGACGCAAGAGTCGGAGCGGCTGCATGCCAACACCAGATCTTAACTCTGTCATTCTACTCTTCTAGTTGCTAGTTTAAGATTTAGGTGATTGGTCAGTTGTTTGGCGAATTACTTTATGCAGGGGGCAGAACTCCCCACTCTCTGTTTGAGCAAAGTATTTTTACATCCAGTGGAGTTGATAATCTCATGCTTCGTCTTCCCGCTTCCTATTTAGGAGCTATGTGACGTTGCGGTTCGAGGCTATGCCTCCCAAGCTACAGGTCCCTAGTATACCGCCTCGGGAGGAAGAAATGAAGAAATTAAAAAACCCCAGGTCTTGGATGTTTACATGTGTGTGGCTTCACTGTCTGGTTGGTGGGGCCAGAAGGAATGTAATGTGCATGTATATAAATGTTTGTATGTTAAATGTTTGTATTTGGGTACTGGGACACGCAGGCGCAGGGCTTTCATACCTGCTGTCGAATAACGTTATCCGATCGGCCCGGAACGCCCTATTTATTGTCAAATCACCATTACTTTTTTTCTATAATTTCGTGTTTGCTTATTTTCAGGTCTGAACTGATAGCAAAGAGCGGCGACCTGTCCAAGATGATACACCAAGTACGCAAGAAACCGATGGCGAGTTTTGTAACAGCACCGGTACCACCTGATTTTCACAGGCAAGTTTTTTTTTGTCTAAACTAGGCTGTACTATAGTAGATCTTAATAGCTATTTATAGATGAGGCGGTATTGAAAATTGGATCCGTCGAACACAATGGTTTACTTCAAGAGCTTAAACTTTGCCTGCACCTGCAGAGTCTCAAGTGTTGATATAATAGAAGGATCTCGAACCTATCCTTTCTCTCTTAGTTGCGAGATCGTTTCAGAAACTAGAACGTTCTGATATTCTAGAAAGATCTCGAATGTTCCTCCCGCAGCAAGATCGTCTCCGGCTGCGACAGCAGCACATTCTTGCTCAGCCACTTCACGCAACTCCAACACGCCGCTGCTCCCGTGTACTCTACACCGCTCCCGTGTATTCTGCGCCGCTGCACGTGAACGGCCTCTGTTGGCGGCTGGAGGAAATAATCCGCTTCCCTTTGCCCGCAGAGTCTGAAAGTGCTGGTATTCTAGAACTTTCCCTAAACTTTTCTTTACTCCTGCAGCGAGATCGTCCCCAGCTACGACAGCAGCACATTCTCGCTCACCCACTTCACGCAACTCCAACACGCTGCCGCCCCCGTCTACTCGGCGCCGCTGCATGTGAACGGGCTCTGTTGGCGGCTGAAGGTGTACCCGGACGGGAACGGCGTGGTGCGCGGGAACTATCTGTCCGTGTTCCTGGAGTTGAGCGCGGGACTTCCCGAGACTTCAAAGTGAGTTGGCGTTTGCTTATAAATTAGTGGCCGTTAATATAAAGGCCATCGTTGACTTATACAACCCCGCTCCCGTACAGCTAAAGAATGCTCATTCAAATATGGGTTTTAGGTTGTGCTCATTAGATATTGGTAAGGTAAATAATTCATTGCCGACGTAAGTCACCAAACGATTCGCTGTAAGCGAGCTTGCCGCAAGCGTGCCTCTCGATAGTATTCTACAGAGCACAAACTTAACACCCGCTCGGGTATGAACCCCTCCCATACACTTGGCTGTATCTTCAAAATTCTTTATCTACATACGTATCATAAACCCTCTTTACTTTACGACCAGCATAATGTTATACAACAAACTCATTTCTTAACTGAATATTGATACATTATGACCATAATGTATAAATTTTCGACAAATTATGACATTCAAATTTCGAACGCCGATGCCCGCCTGCGTGCCGCCCCTAGTTTGTCTGTGAAGTTGGTACTATAGTTATAGTTTGTCGCGGGCTACTTTACCGCAACTCGACGTCTTAATTTTGCGCCTATTTGCGTGACGTGGATTGGGGGCACTACTCCTGCCAACCCAGCTCCTGTAGGTAGCCTAGCAGACCCTTAATGTTGCCGACGACTTCCTGGAGCGACCTCGGCGTCCCAAGGTGTGTTGCCCGGTAGATGGCCACGCCGGAACATTCCAGCAGGACGTGGGTGGCTTTCTCCTCGACGTCCATGCAGGCTCTGCACAGGGGGCTGTCCGTGACACCTAGAGTGTGTGAGTGTTTATTTAGCAAAGCGTGTCCAGTTATCGCTCCGGGAACCAAGCGAAGTTGTGGCCTCTTGAGCTTCAGAAGCTTGCGCGACAATCCGGGTCTGATCATCGGGAGGGCCTGTTTGGCTTGCTTGCAGGTATCCAAGGTTGACCAATAGTGTTGGTGAGTTACCTTTGTGTGTTGTCGTAGGGTTTTCCTCAACCAGCTGAATTGCAATGGTATTATGGGTTCTGGTCCCTCCACCGTCTGCTCCGAACCCAACCTTGCCAGTGCGTCGGCTGCGTCGTTGCCGCGCGAGCCACTGTGTTCCTTCATCCATTGCAGGGTGACAATACTAAACAAGTGCAGAGCAATTATCAATGCCACAATGCCGGTCGAACATGCGGTTCCTGAACATATCAAAGAGAACTTATGATATGTGTGTAGATAAACTAGTGTGTAACTGTACATAATTAGGCATTAAAACTCTCGAGTGATATTATTATCCCACTCCCGAGTTTTACTGCCCTCCATTATGAATCAGTCACATACTACTATTAGCTGTGCTGGAGCGGAACCGTTTAAGTCAGCTACGATCTTTAATCACCCTTACGTGTGTGTTACTTTGAGAATTATTATTAGCTTTGACAATGTCTGAATTTACAAATTTGTCTGATTTAAAAATAAAATAAAATGGAGACCCATTCTCTGTCTTCACTCACATACCAAACATGCAAACAATAAACGAAGCGGCTTGTTTTCAATGAATGACTGAAAATATATTTGATTGATATAAACCATTGTTATTCCCAGCACAGCGATAATAAGATTAAGCAAGAGGTGGGTGGAAAATCGTTACAATCAAATTAGAACATTGTTACAACTGTCATTATGCAATATATATATATATATAAACTACGAAGCATGTTCTCTGGGTGCTTCGCAATGAAACTGTTTCAGCACAGTTATGATAACTCTGTCCTCTGCCTTTATTAGCTTTAACTTTCAAATATCATTTTAAATAGATCCATCAAAACTGCTTTCGCTTCCGTCAATAGGTGTTACAGTGCTTTTACAGTATTTTAAGTGAAAAAATGCGTTTGTGTGGGTGACACGTGTGGAGATTGCGTGTTCGCGGCTTGAAGCGATCTCTCACACGTATCTCTGACACGTGTCACTCACACTCACGCATTTTCCGGATAAACGATAAGCACTTAAGCATTATCTTTCTTTGTGTGCATGCTTCTTCTATCCTTACAAAAAACTATATACCGTTTGCGGCGTGAAAAGAGCAAAAACTTAGCCTGCAAACTTGTCACCTCATCCAGCCTGGGTTCCCATCGAATGCTAATGCTAACGTGCTAGCCTCATTCATGTAGGATCGAATTCGATCAAATCGGTAGCTGAAACTCAGACTTCATTAACTCTTGCGTCTTCTAACACGCCCTTACTAAAGTAAAGTTGAAATAATGATACTTCATTACTCTTGTCACCTCAAATCCTCAGACACGAGTACGACCGGTACTCAGATTTCATTACTCTTGCTTCCTCTACCCGCCCTTGCCCCTCAGACACGAGTACGACCGGCACCCAGACTGCGTTCACTCCTGCCCCCTCTAACACCCCCTCGCCCCTCAGACACGAGTACGACCGGCACCCAGACTTCGTTCATTCTTGCCCCCTCGCCCCTCAGACACGAGTACGACCGGCACCCAGACTTCGTTCACTCTTGCCCCCTCTAACACCCCCTCGCCCCTCAGACACGAGTACGACCGGCACCCAGACTTCGTTCACTCTTGCCCCCTCGCCCCTCAGACACGAGTACGACCGGCACCCAGACTTCGTTCACTCTTGCCCCCTCTAACACCCCCTCGCCCCTCAGATACGAGGACGACGGGCACTTAGACTTCGTTCATTCTTGCCCCCTCTAACACCCCCTCGCCCCTCAGATACGAGTACCGAGTGGAGATGCTGCACCAAGTGTCACGGGACCCCTCCAAGAACATCGTGCGCGAGTTCGCTTCAGACTTCGAGGTCGGCGAGTGCTGGGGCTACAACCGGTTCTTCCGCCTAGACTTGCTGGCTAGCGAGGGTTACCTTAATCCGGAGACAGACACACTCATTTTGAGGTAACTTGATTTTTATTGCGACTTGACAGATAATGTTGCCTGTGGAAACATTTCAATTGAAATAATGTTAGGGCCTAGCCAAACAGAAAAGACGTAAGACGAGGACGTGTCGCGGACGCGGCGCCCCTTTAATTTAATTTCAAACAAAATAAAAATAAAAAAGACGGCGCGCGGGCACAACGCTCCGTCTTCTATATGTTTGGTGTTGCCTGCGACGAGTTCTCGACTTACGTCTTTTCTGTCTAGCGCTTATTATACCTGACGTTACCTGGCTTTAAGCCTAATATTGGAGAGTAGCATACTTGACTTCCTTTCCGGTGCGACGAAATTAACCCCTAAACAGCTCACTTCCTGTTTAAAACTTAGGAGTTTTAAACAGGAAGTGAGCTATATATATATAATACATGTCATATCCGTTTTGAACCTCAGCAACATTGCGCGCGTAAAGTTTCAGAAATGGCGGCAATTGTAGCCAGCGTTATTGCGCGCGCTCAATTTTCAGGTCATTGGCGTTTTGGATTTCTTTCCGTGCGCACGCGTTTAACAAATTTGAAAATATTCCAAGTTATTTTTCGAAATATCCTTGGAATTTTGTTACGGTTATAGTGTTAATTGTTCAGTGTAACAGCAAAAAATAATCCGTTTAATAAAAACCGCGGTAAATAGCCCCGCGTAGTGAATCATCGAGGAGTGATCGCTACAGCAGTTCCACTTCCACGTCTCCGGAGAGGAGGAGCAGCCGGAGGAGAAGACTTCGGGGGAGTAAGAATGAATTCAAGGACAAGTAATCTGGAAAAATCGTTCCAAGTTTCAGCTAGTAACATCTCGGCAATGCATGATCGTATGCTAAACAGATCGAGTGATGCAATGTTTAGTAACTCACACAATCTCGCAATAACATATGTTTAATTCTGACATTGAATTTGTTAGGAATATCACTCCCTTTGATATAGGAGTGATATTTATAAGTAGCTATTTGTAACTACCCTCGAAAGTACAAACATTGCATTCATCCGAATCTCACGCCGAGAAAATCATAAGTAAATCCAATCCAATCAGATTAGGTATTTGCCGTTCGCATGAGATACAAACTTTTATTGTTCTGTGCTGGAGTTCAATGAACTCGAGTGCGCCAAGTCCTTAGATGGCAATCATACTTGGCGGGAACGTAGTGACCGCCCATGGTTTGATCAAGCAGAAGGAGGCGCAGAAAGGGATATTTTCGACGGTCATGTCTTGGCCTGTTGAGCACCAAGCAGATTCCGGCTACAAGAATAAGGTATGTAATACAATCAACGAGATGTCTTCCGAGGGGGAATATAATAAAATCGATTCTTATCAATTGCGAACTATTGACGTTGGACGAGTGGATCTCTACTCAATCTATACTCAATGCATTCACGACCATCGCGTAATGGTAACCTCGTGCAAGATTTTGTCCTCGGTGGATATTCCATAACTAATCCCAGTTTTATAGATTTTATGTCCGAGGAAGGAGAAACCTGGAGATTTTTCGTGAGTTTGACCTCCAGAGCAAGGCAAACAGAGGAGGCAAGCCCTTGTGCAAAGGGCTCCCCGCAACTGTTAGCCCGCTACCGCGCGCAGCGGTGTCGCGCCCCCGCCGCCCGGAGCTCGGCTAACGCTCCGGGCCGCCAGCCTGCGCAAGGCTGGCGCACGCGCGGAGGGGATGCAGGAGGCAAACGACGTCACGGCGACTGCGTGCATTTTTGTGAGTTCGACCTCCAGAGCAAGGCGAGTAGAGAAGGTGAGCCCTTGCGCTGCTGGCTGCCCGCTATACTTAGCCCGCGCCCGCGCGCAGCGGTGACGCGCCCCCGCCGCCCGGAGCCGGCATACCGCGAGCGCTCCGGGCCGCCAGCCTGCGCAAGTCTGGCGCGTGCGCGGAGGGGAGGCAGGAGGCGAACGACGACGCGGCGACTACGAGCCGCAGCGACGTGTAGGTGCCGCAGCCCAGTATGAGCGCCATAAGTACACCAATCAGCGCGGCTTGGCTACAGAGAAGTTGAAATTCCCTCGTGACGTGACCTGTTGATCAATCTTCGATGGTAATATACCGCTGATACAGTTTCTGCAACTTAGTCCACCTGCAAGGTTTAAAGCGATATTGACATGCAGTTACGTCAGCCGTTCGCTGTTATGTCGGTAGTGCCTGCGCGTAAGGGGACATCGCTACTAAACGCTCGTGTGAGTATGAAATGACTCAATCTATGCGAGACGGTACAATTAAACATCTTGCGCAAAGATGTAGATATCTGATGGCTGGTTGTCGTACTTTTCTAGTATCCCGGCGAAACTTGAGATCTAACTCAGTCTCTGCAAAGTTTCCATCTGTGCAAGGTTCAAAGCGACATTTTCATACAGAAACATCGCCTGATGTTGGTAGAACGAGGCGGACAGAGTGGAGGCAAACAATTTTCTTACAGTTTTATTGTAACGTTTCACTCATTTACGTGATATCTTAACCCTTTTTAAACCAGTGACGAAGAAATATAAAATCAACACTATTTTATATTCCATTTATACTAATTACTTTATGTAACTTTCTTTGCTTCGAAATCAATAATTTCCATTTTAGCGCTGCTGCTTTTAATGGATTAAAAGGGAGTTCTAAACATTAGGTATGTGGCTGGAGGACCGGCTATCTATATAATACAATACTCAAAGGGTAAAAGGGTAATCATAAACTGCTCTAATTGTGGTGTTGGACTTACCTTTAATATGTTAAACCATATTTTTAAAGAACTTTGAGTACCTACCTAGTTGATTTCCTCCAACCCCTAATATAACAACGTGTTACAATCTAACAACAGAGCCGTCGTTTTTCAACCCGACTACTTTCATCAATCCGGCAGTATATGGTCGGCAATATGCCTACTTCACTACTTCAGATAGTTGTCATTGTAGCTAATATTATTCAGACAGTTATATTCGGCGCCACGACTAAAGAGCTTTGTCCTTGAATGCGCAGTAGTCACTTTTCACAAGTGTTTGGCGCGGGGAAGTGAGGAGCGACGGGGGCGGTAGTCAGCGCCGGCACCTGATTCGTTGATCAGTCGCTTCCCGATGCCCGCACCGAAAGCACGTCTCGAAGCTTCTTGAGTACAGTCGCATACAATATTACCCAACGTTATCTTTCGCCCCGGTCGAAAATGCCGAAAAATAAAGTACTGACTAGGCAAGCTAGAAAAATGGTTTACGATGTGAACTGTTATATCAAAAAAGAGTCTGATGAAATACTGATGAAGAAGTCTGATGAAAAACTTAATTGTGGTTTAATTGTTACAAATTATTAGTCAGCGGGAAGAAAAGAGTGTGCAGGACTATTACTACAAGTGTCTATATTCACTAGGCCCTAGTGACTAGGGGCATTCTATGCTAGGGGGTTATTTATATATAGGTTTCAACCTTGACGTTAACAAATGTTGTCAATAGAGAGTACCTATAGTTTAATTGACACAAAGTCCATTATTTACATCGGCTAATATCCCAATCAACAAAATATCAAACAGAGAAAAAATAGAAGTGAAGAAAGTCCTGAACACTCATTCCTTCACACTAACCCTAAAAACGCACTTCGGAATTATGCCGCGACTGTACACATGCGCAGTAATCCCCGCCAGTTTCTCCGAGAGCTCTTTATTCGTGGCGCCGAGTGTATCCACCAGGATATTGTCGGAGCCATATAGAGAAGTTATCTATGTACATATTACTTCTCACAAATGACTTACGTGTCACTGGACCGCGCAGGTCTTCATAATTCACTAGGTAAGTGGCTGAAAGAATTCACTTTTCAGTATATTAGCCAAAAGGAGCTGCAGCCTTATGGCGTAACTAGTCTGAGCTATGAACTCATATAGACTTTTACGTTTGACACCTTGCACCAGCTTCAACTGTCAAATTGGTATCACCCAAGTAGCATCCAAGCCCATGCTCAGTGAATGAACGAAATCCTATATGATTTGACGTAAATCGGTATCATGTAATGTTTCAAGCGCAACCCAAGCCCATATCCAAATGTCAAATGAAGATGGGACTTACTTTGACGTTGGCTTTCAGTGTAGCCGTTCCAGCCACTTTGTGGCTAGATCTAGCGGATTTTCAACGGTTTCAGCCAAAAATAATCAATTTTAGCCACCAAAACGAATCTAGCAAGTTCTAGCTACTTTTGGTAATTTTTAGATTATTACTGTTAAAAGTCGTACGAGTAAGTAATTTTAAATAAATCTGAGGTTATCGCCTTTTACGGAGTGTCATATCATAATAAACCTACCGAAACGATATCATTATTTACGATAATAATATTATTTTATCAAAGCAAAGAATACTATGATATTTAGCTACTTCTAGCCACATTTCGAAAGTTTTTTTTTTATAAATCTGGCCAATTTTTTATTTCATGTAGCCACAAACTAGGTTGGGTTGTCCTAACGGCAACACTGCTTAGCGTAAGTAATATTGAATAAATACCTAGGACGAAAGTTTTTATTTATTTGAGTGATTTTGGAACGTTTAAACAATAATATTTCGATTAGTGATTATTGTGAATATTGTTTAACAGTAAAATACCAAAGGTTATAGGAACCAAAGTTATTGTTTTATTTTATGATTTTAGTTTTTGAGATGGCGTGGGCTCTCTCTGGCTGCAGCAGAGAATGAACGCCTCAGGCATCTCCTCAGTGAAGAACGGAGGCTGCTGCGGGCTGCAAGCCAGCCGATGATGCTGCCGGAGGCCGATTTTGTGGGGCTCTTTCGCCTCACAAAGGAAGTTTTCCGGAAACTTCATGAGGAACTTTTTCCTCTGTTGCCGGTAACTCAGCGCACTAGCGCTGTGCGATCAGATATAAGGGTAAGAAGATATAATTACTTACGAAATAAATCAATAATTCATGCGTGAGCTTCATTAATATTAAATCATTTTCCGCCTCCAGATTCTAGCAGCACTGGCATTTTACGCAACAGGCTGCTACCAAAAAAATGTCGGGGCTTATGCTCTACTTGGCCTAGCGCAACCCACGGTCTCATACTGTTTAACAGATGTCACGGAGGCTTTAAATCACCCGACTATTCTGGGGGAATATATAAAGTTTCCTATGACCCAGGTTGAAAGAGACATTGTCTCAAGAAGGTATATAAGAAATTGTAGCATCATTGTGTTGCCTCAAAATCAGACATCTAACTTGTTTTATTAATTATTATTTTTAGTTGATGCCCGCCGCAATATCCGATGCCCATTCGGCCTTCTAGTAAATTAACTTTTTGTTGCAGGTTCATGGAAATATTTCACTTTCCTGGAATAGTCGGGTGTATTGATGGCTCCCATGTAGCTCTAATCCGCCCTATTGAGTATGAAGAGGCTTACTTTAATAGAAAACAGTACCACTCCCTCAACACTTTACTTGTAAATAATAGGTATACTTATTTACTTCCTACTTCCTTATTTCTTGATGACCCAAATGGCTTATTTGGCTATGACCCTACCTACGAAGCCAAGAGTCCCGGGTTCGAGTCCCGGTGGTGTCAAATATTTGTTTGATGAGCATGGATGTTTGTACGCTAGTTATGGTTGTTTATCTATCTAAGTATAATATTTATCTATATAAGTATGTGTATCATTATCTAGTAAACAAGATACATAGTGTAAATAGTGTCCAAGGTATTATTATTATCATCTTGGCAACACATGTTCCGCTCTGACAACTGCTGATACGATTTGCATCCAAGTTTGTTCGGACCCTGCAGATTCTGCAGGTTTAGCTTAATTCATTACTTATATTTTTGTAGATTTGTGATGCTGATTTAAGAATCATATATGTAGATGCCTCTTTTGGAGGAGCCAGTCATGACTCCCATGTCTGGAACAACTGCCCTGTAAAGGAACACATGGAGAGTCTGACTGCTGCTGGGGAAAGGTGCTGGCTCATAGGTATGTTAAAAAATATATTAATTTCCAAAGCTAAGTTTATAATAATGCATAGTTACAAAAGTTATTTAATTTTATTATACTTTAGGTGATTCTGGATATGCGCAGCGGTTATGGATGATGACGCCCATCCTAAACGCGCAACAAGGATCCCCAGAGGAATATATTAATAATTATACCCAGATGCATATTCGCACGCGCAATGTGGTGGAGCGGTGCATTGGGGTGCTGAAGATGCGCTGGCGCTGCCTCATGGCACACAGGTTATTTAACTGTTTTCTCCTTTTCAAATGTATTATTTTAACTGTAAATAAATCATAGTATTCAATCACAGGGTGCTCCACTATACACCTGTCAAAGCCGGCCTCATCACAAATGCCTGTGTGGTGCTGCACAATGTCATCAATGATGTACGCCTGGCGATGGAAGAAGAGGAGCTCACGCTCGATCAGCAGCTACAGCCTCCTCGGCCAGCACCACGCCAGCAAACGGGTGATGACGGCGGAAGGCAAGCCTTGGTGGACAGGTTGTGGAGGAGTCGCCATTAACAAAATAATAAAAATAGCAGGTAAAATATTGTTTATATTTTTTATTTACACACCTATCATAAATCCTCTTTACTGCGTCAAAAACCGCACTTTACGACCATCATAATTTGATACTACTTGGTAAAAAGACATTTCTTATCTGAATAGTGATACATTTTCAACAAATTTATATCAATTTTCGACAAATTATGACATTGTAATTTCGAACGCCGACTGCGTGCCGCCCCTAGTTTGTCTGTGAAGTAAGTACTACTGAACAAGCTAAACAAGTGCAGAGCAATTATCAATGCCACCATGCCGGTCGAACATGCGGTTCCTGAGCACATCAAAGAGAGTTTATGATATGTGTGTAGATAAACTAGTGTATGTAACTGTACTTTTACTAAATACAATACTTTTTTTCAGATAACGGGGTGCATGGAAGGAGCCTCCCCGCGGCGCACCCTGGAAGCAGCTAGACTCGATAACGCAGTCTAGGCTGACCAATCCTTACACTATAATGGATACACATTCCTGCCAGACAATGCAGCAGCCGTGGCAAAGTTCCGAGCTAATAAAACTTCTTAGTTTCACGTGTCGATATAATGGCAATAAAACAGCAGATAAAAAAAATCTAAATAATTTTTAATCGGTACTATTCTAATAAAATCACTACATATTTAAACAATAAACATTAACAATTAAACAAAAAAAAAATCAGCTATTTCTGCCTCTCTCTTCTATGTTGCATATTCTTGTTCTGATGTCTATGAGCAACTGATACATAGTTTCATTGCTCGCCGCTATAGCCGCCAGCAACTGATCCCTCCTTTCATTGCTGGCCCCTATAGCCCCCATCGTCGCCGCCAAAGCCGCCATCGAGCGCGCGTTCATCTCTTCCGCCGCTAGTCTGCGCTCCTCCACTTCGAGCGCCCATTCTGGGATGTCTGCAGTAACAAGAAAATATATTATTCTTATGACTATGGATCTATTTTTATTGGAAATATGATAAATGCCGGTATTATATATAAAATCTAGTCAATATAGTCAAATCGGGCATAAATTTAATCTTGAACTTCATAATTTATTTTATTACATACTGTAGGCTGTACCTAGTGTGTTAATAACTTATAAGTACCGCCCACACCACCACTTATTTTATGCCCACGTTTTTAAATCGAGCCATATTCACACAGTTGCTGATCAAAATACGCATATGCACCAGAAGCGCAGTCATAAACGCGAGCCGCCTAAAAGACGAGTGGCGGCTGGCCGACCGTGTTGCAGCGTACCTACCTTTTGCATCAGTATTGAAGTGAATTAATTTAACATTTAGTTGAGTATATATCTCACGTGATGGTCTCAACCGTCCAGAAGGACGGCGAGTATTGCTGGGAGCAGCAGGCGTGTCCCCAGGGAGGAGGACACAGCGGCGGCGGAGAGGGACGAGTGCGCGGGCGAGGGCAGGCGTGGCGCGGGCGAAGGCAGGGGTGGCGCGGCTGGGGAGTGCGCGGGCGAAGGCAGGCGTAGCGCGGTCGGGGAGTGCGCGAGCGAGGGCGGGCGTGGCGCGGCCGGGAGGTGCGCAGGCTGGAGATGGCTCCGCTCGCGAGCAAGCTGCACTGCAGTATTTCCAAGCGTAAATTCGATACGCCGCTCCATTCGCGAGCTACTAATAACCGAAATCTAGAGCGCGAGTGTCGAGTCGTGCGAACACTGCGTTGCGTTACGAGACACTAGGTCGCGAGCTGTTAGCACTGTTGTTGCGTTTCACGCGATTCCCCTCGCGAGCCGTCAGCACTGGCGTCGCACTGACTCGCCAGGGTAGCTGTCAGTGCAGACGAGACCAGACAACGACGACTCTCGGGAGGAGTCGTCGGCACTCAAAGAGTACAGTTTAACAAAGCGATTCTCACGTTGTTGTTGCTCAATTCCTGCTGTTGCTGGAACACTGAGAGAGGGAGCGGGCGCAACGGGAGAGCCGAGCGAGGGCGCGGCAGCTGGGGCGAGCAAAAGGACGGGGGCCGGCGATAGCGCGGTGGCTTGGGCGGGCGATGACACGGCGGCGGCAGCTGGCGAGGCAGAAGGCATCGGAGCTGGATCTAGGAAATATTTGGTCTTCATAAAACATAAGATTTATTAACTAGTGACACTCTGTGAGCTGGAGACCTCGCGAGTGACACTTTCTTTTAATAACACATACAATCTTATGTATGCACTTGGTTACATAAATATATATAAAGCTACACACGTGAAAACCTTTTATTGGCCTTCTGTGTTTATTATTGTTTCTATATATTTATAAGTGCGGTTGGTTTTCCCCATATACAATACATAAATAAATAAATAAGCCGCACCAAAAACTTTCAAAACAAATCCATACATCCAAATAATAATAATATCAATATTCCAATCAATGAGCAACGCACTCTAATTTAAACTATTATTAACAATATTACTGATAAAATTTACATGTTGGAAATATATACTGAGATGAAAACCAAAAACCCGAATGCATTTGCTTTCAATAACACATACAAACTTATGAATGTACCTGGTTACGGTACAAAAATAGTTTATTTGGAACATCAACAGCAGAGAAGCACATTACAATTATAAAAGACAATAATTACAAATAAAGTAATACATAGTTAAGTACATGGAGTACTGAAGTAGCCGCACCAATAACTTTGTAAGCTACATTTTGCTATTTTTCACAAAAATGATATATCCTGTGTCACTCTCCAACGACATGTCATTTGTAGAAATCCGTCAGCGGTTTTTATACATTTTCAAACCCCATATCTCCGCCATTTTGAAAAAAAAACAAAAACTGAATCGACTATTTTTTTTTTATTTAATTATCCAAACTGCTCACAAAATTTCACGAGAATTGGTTGAGAAATGCGACCTGTAGAGGAGAACAACTGGACAGACAGACAGACATATGGAAGCATTTTTGCCCAATCCTGAAACGGAGACGCTTCGTCGCTCGGTCAATTAATCATCATCATCATTTCGAAAGACATTCACTGCTAAATATAGGACTCTAACACTTTCAACGAGAACAAATCTTGGGCCGATATATTATCTCAATGTAAAAAAGTTTGCTATTAATTACCTAACAAATGGCTTTTGAACGAATAACATCTCATTGGCTCTACCATCTGAATCAAAGTACAAAGGGGACGTGGCGGAACGGATGGTGGCCGTGTCAAGGAGGAGGCTGCAGTAGTTGGGGGAGTCGGGCCCTGAAATTTTTTACATGTAATTTTTTTAATCATGTATAAAACTTAATTCAAAATATTGAATATTACTATTGCTTTTTATATAGATATTATTAGCAATAACGATAACCATTATTTTTATACATCATAATAATCCTCTGAGCTATGTCGGCAACCTTCTATTGGTTAAAAATGTATGTAGACCGAAAGTATGTCTTTGCAACTACTGCCACTGTTACTAGTATCAGCATGATTGACTGTGACATTTTAATAGGTCGAAATTTTTAATTTTATGCCATAGTTATAAATTCAAAACCTGCAACGGCCTTTTGGTTACCCAGGGTACCCAAAGTCAATCACCAGGGTATAGCAGCCTCTCCCTGATCTCCTTCAAAACATATTTTTTCAGAGGACTAATACAGGTAAGAAATAAATAAAATTACTAACAGGGAACGGGATCCTCCTCACTTCTGGCCGTCCCATTACTGCCACTTTTCTCATAACTGCAACCACTCTCTCCTCAAGCTCCGTCAAGGGGCGTTTCGCAGGGCCACCACCTGTGCCACATGCATGTAGACGAAGCTCCGATGCCTTCTTCTTGACTTGGTATTTCTTCTCAGACCAATACTAGCACAAATGAGAGATCATGCAAAAGCTTTTAACACAAATAAATTAGTGAAGGTGAAAAATTGTTATTGGTAATTTTCTTTTCCCACATTACCTTATTCTTCAAAATGTTCATGCAAACACAAGAAACACTTAACTATAGATATTTATGAGATTGTGCATTTTAAGTAAATAGTGCTGGCTGCATACCGAAATCCCTCAGTAAAATAGACTAAACAGCAGAATAGTCTTATCTAGGTCTGACAGGTGCGAATGAGACAGACCTGTCAAGTTATATTTTACCCATTGCTCAGGGAGTCCGGAATGCAGCCTAGGTAGTATAAGTTGCTGCTTTGTGGAAGCATTTAAAAAAAACTGAGAAGCAAACTCAAACCAAAACCTTGCTGACAATATTTATAACCAAATGATTGTGAACACAGGGTAAATAAATAAATTACATATACATTAAACTGACCTCTCTCCACTTCGCCCCCGTCTTGTTCGTGCCATCAGCCACAGAGTTGAGCGTGATAGCCAATTGCTCCCACTGAAGCCGCACCCTTTGTTTTTCTGCTGGGCCGTTGTTGGCCATGGTGCCCCTCGCAATCTCCCTATTGTCCTCCATATGCTCCAGCAACAGCTGAAATTGCCTTTCAGAGACTGTTCTGGGTGCTGGCATGCTGAAATTTAAACTAATTAATTTAACCATTTATAAATTCAACTGGGGACGGATGGCCGGCTCATGTAAAGCCGACTCAGCGAGGCGCCAGCGCAGCACGAAATGCGGTACCACACATATGGTATGGGAGCCTTGATTCAGTAATGAAAATGTGACTTACCTTTATTATTATAAAAGAAAATCGTCGGGAAAAAAAGCAGTCAAAAAACATTGGCGGGATGGAACCACAGATGGAACTATTATGAGTTATGTTATAGATAACGACAGTCGACAAGCCAGTGTTTCCTTTAGGACAATCTAGTTTGTGGCTACATAAAATAAAAAAGCGGCCAGTTTAAAAGAAAAACACTTTCAAAATGTGGCTAGAAGTAGCTAAATATCATAGTATTCTTTGCTTTGATAAAATAATATTATTATCATAAATAACGATATCGTTTCGGTAGGTATATTATGATATGATACTCCGTAAAAGGCGATAACCTCAGATTTATTTAAAAATACTTACTCGGTCGACATTCAACAGTAGGTAATAATCTAAAAATTACCAAAAGTAGCTAGAACTTGCTAGATTCCTTTTGGTGGCTAAAATTAATTATTTTTGGCTAAAACCTTTGAAAATCCGCCAGATCTAGCAACAAAGTCGCTAGAACGGCAACAGTGAGACAAGCCAACAACAATGACAAGGGTGCTTTTAGCGTTATCAAAAAGCACTTGCAATCAATGTTTTTTTTAAGCCAATACTTTTAGTATTTGACTGACAGAAACACAAAAAAAGGTTAACAAGATACAATAAAGGTTTTTAACTTTAATTTCAATTATTTCCTCAATATTTATGAGAATCTATGCAACCGATTACATTACGCAACAAAACGCAACATCAAAACATCGCTCATCGATGCACGTCCCTATTTAGTTCGTTCACACGATGCTCAGAGCTGATAGATGCCTTACGTGATACCCCGTAATCGATGAAACTGTATGAGCATGAGATGAACCATAGACACTCGCTCTGAACTTCATGGAGTTACGCCATAAGGCTGCTGATGACAGTCCTCGAGTCTCTCAGGACATTAGTATAAATTCGAGATTATATATCGTGACATATATATTTTTTTCACATCTCCACTATTTATTTGGTTGTTTCTCAATAGATGCTTTACTTCGACATATCCCAAGCGAACAGCAAAGGCAGCTTTAACCAACTCGACGAAATCGTAGTAATCTAACCATAATGTGTCTTGGATGTGGCCGGTGCGGCATACAGCCCGCAAGCAGAGTTCCTTAATATTTCTACAGCTGTTCCGTAGAGTACGTACATAGTAAAGGAATAATAATTATAAAGTGAGTAGCAATGGAGTATTGAATATCGGACTGAGCATGATATACATTAGCATATTGAGCGTGGGCGCCATTGTGCCTCTGCCGCCCCGTATGGGAAAAGGCGTGACGCTATGTTATGTTAGGACACCAACCTGGTATTTCTACCAGTGAACTCTTTTTCAAAACTTTTATCCATTACACATTATTTTAATGAATGTTATGACCACGCCGGATTATCCCAGTGAAGTATGTACTTTTATGGTTCAGTCCTAGATAACATGGTTTCACATAACATTGTCTACACAGCTGCGGGTAATAATGAAAACGCGTTCAGATACTTGTATTAGGTATCTGATCAATGATAATTGAATACGATAGATACTAAACTTCTTTATCACTGTGGGCATTTACAAATATGCTTATTACACGTAAACTTGTATTTTTCTCTTTGCTTGCCCACTGTAGAAGCATCTTCAGTTTAGTGAGATAGCCACACTAGCTCCTGTAATAGAATCAGCCACATCTAGCTATTCTTCTCAGAAGTGATACGAAAAGGTATTTAGATTAATTGAGTAACTTTATTATTAAAGTCAGATTACAGACTTGTTCGCCAGTCTTTTGCAAAGACCAATCATATGTGGAAATACATAATCAGTGGTAATGCATCCAGGAGGCGCACTCCCAATTCAAAATACAGCAATTGTAATTTGATTATACCTACTGCTAATCACTAATTTCATCAATGTTTTGTTTTTAAATCAGATTGGCCCTGTCTGTGCAAGGTACAAATTATAATAACTCATTTTCACATCGTATTCGATTCGGCACGCCTACGTCTCTAGCTCCGAGTTTTGTAGGTCAGGTGACCGACCTGATATCCTGACCTCACAACTGCAGTCTTGGTAGTCGTCGAGGTGAATGGCGAGCTAGCAGCCAACCACCGAGCACCAATCTCGGTGAACTTGTACTTAAGTGCTGACTGAAGGGAAAACCTACTGTAAAGCTTTGCATATTCTTAGATTCATATAGATCAGATGAGTCTTAATAGCCAGAAACTAACTAACCAAGTCTAACCTAGCTAGCCCAAAACTCGGCTGGCCTCAAAAGATGACTTCATCAGACCTTTCTTAAGTCTGTGTTTGTTTCTATCTATTTGCCTTATTTTTGAGTTGCATTTGCGCAGCCTATTTTTGCATCACGTACACGCATACACATTCAGTATCATAATTTATATAAGGTTTCCATAAATGAACTCCTAGTCATATCACATTGGCGTTTTTAACTCAGCAGTCGATACCAAACACTACTCAATATTAGGCTTAAAGCCAGGTAACGTCAGGTATAATATAGCAATTTTACCTGAAAATATAATTGTTATTATACATACTTACCTGGCTTTAAGCCTAGGTAAATCGCTGCCTGCTGTGCACATTACTGATCGTGCACATTACTGATCGCATTGCATGATCGTGACACATTCTTAGACACGATAAGCTCTTTATTGAGTTGCCAATGACCTGAAAATTGAGCGCGCGCAATAACGCTGGCTACAATTGCCGCCATTTCTGGAACTTTACGCGCGCAATGTTGTTGAGGTTCAAAACGGATATGACATGTACTTTAGGAGTTTTAAACAGGAAGTGAGCTATTTGGGGCTAATTTCGTCGCACCGGAAAGGAAGTCAAGTATGCGCAATAACGCTGGCTACAATTGCCGCCATTTCTGGAACTTTACGCGCGCAATGTTGTTGAGGTTCAAAACGGATATGACATGTACTTTAGGAGTTTTAAACAGAAAGTGAGCTATTTGGGGGCTAATTTCGTCGCACCGGAAAGGAAGTCAAGTATGCTACTCTCCAATATTAGGCTTAAAGCCAGGTAAGTATGTATAATAACAATTTTATTTTCAGGTAAAATTGCTATATTATTCCGCCAGCGACAAACTCTTCCAGATTATTCACAATTAATTTCTGGCTTGAGGATTTTTGCTACACTATCATCTAATCCGCTGTCGCTATACCTTGTCGCAGGCACGGCGGCGCTTTCTCCTCAAAAATTGTAATGTTGAATGGTACATTGGTATTTAATTTACAGATGGCGTTAGTGTAGGACGGAATTTCCCTTTGCTCCTGTTAGTCAACCATTTAGATAAGATAATAAATGTTTTAAGAGGAAAAATAATTACTGTCAGTTAACCCGGTAATTTGTCCTTCCTCTTAGAAAACTGTATGTATTTTATTTTGATGTTCCTGTTATATCGCTGCACCGGTTGGCTAACAGATTTGGCATTTTTGACAGCTGTCACTATTTTTGATATCTCATAAACTCATAATACATAATTTCTTTATTGCACACATATAATTCAAATAACAAGATATATATTAAAATAGTGTATCAAGACGAGCTTATCTCTAGTAAAGGATCTCTTCCAGCAAACCAAGGCAGGAGGAGGAGAAAGGTTGATTGCTGAGCATGGGTAGACTTTGTGTACAACAAAACCTAATTATAATTTTCCTGGTGACTTACATAAATATCTGTCACTTTTTTGACAGCTGTCACTAATTTTGACAGTTTGTTATAGGTAAGTATTACTGGTTGTAGGAAATCATCGTTTTACTACCGGACGCATCGCAAACACTTGGCAAAACATTAAAAATATTGATATTTGTTACACCTGTAAAAATTCAAAATGAGTGATTTCTATCAAAAATAATGATAGCTGTCAAAAAGACCAACTCGACTTAACGCCTGCCTAATTACCGGGTCATCTAACAGTAATTATTTCTCCTCTTAGAACACTGGTTATTCAAAATGCTTGTCTAACATGAACAAAGGGAATTCCAACCCTCGCTAAACTTCCAGCGCTCACTGGGCAGAATTAATGAATTTTGATAAAAATGGTAAAACTCATTGTTGTATTCACTTCAGGTTCCAAGTGCGTCCGCCGACGTTCTACCAGCGCTGCCGCGACCAGCAGTGGTACATCAACCAGCTCATCGCCATGCAGAACCAGCACATTCTGCAGATTAACGATCTCAAAGAGGTGAACCTACACCTACGTGTTTTGTAATGATCGAAGTAGAAGCCTGAAGACTTACCGCAGCCTTTATACCGATTCAGTTCAGGATCCGAAAACAACATCATAATGGTTTTTATATACACACGTATCATAAACCCTCTTTACTGCGTCCAAAATCGCACGTTACGATCAGCATATTGTTAAACTATTTTGTAAAAACTCATTTCTTATCTGAATATTGAACATTATGACCATAATGTGTAAATTTTCTACATATTATGATATTCAAACTTCAAACTCCGACGCCCGCCTGCGTGCCGTCCCTACTTTGTCTGTGAAGTTGGTACTACAGAACAAGCTAAACAACTCAATGCCACAATGCCGGTCAAACATGCGGTTCCTGAACACGTCAAAGAGAGCTTATAATATGTGTGTAGATAAACTAGTGTATGTAACTGTACATAATTAGGCATTAAAACTCTCGAGTGATATTATTATGAAACACGCCTTTGAGTTTTAATGCCCTCCATTATGTATCACTCACATAAACTACTATTATTTTACTGTTACCAAGACTGGTTTAAAAAAAAATACTGAATCGCTTTAAAGGTGGTGGTAACTCCCTAAGTATTAAATAAGATAAGCAACATACACTCACAATCATATTTAGAATGACTTGTACCAACTAATGATAAATAAATAGATAGCTATGGATGGTATTAATATTGTGTCTTAACAAAGAAAATACTTTTTTGGGTTCGGTACCCGAAGGGTGCCAAACGGGACCCTATTACTAAGCCTCCGCTGTCCGTCTGTCTGTCTGTCCGTCCGTCCGTCCGTCCCTCTGTCCGTCACCGGGCTCTATCGGATCAACCGAAATAGTTAGAGCGCTGAAATTTTCACAGAATGTGCGTTTCTATTGTCGCAACAGCAACAAATAATGAAGTACACGCAATTTTGAAAATCAACGGGGGTCCTCATGTTTGTTTTTTTAAATTTAGCGACTGTTTTTTTAAATCCCTGCCCCTGCGAAATACCTCATAACATCATGATTCAATATCACCATAAATTTCGCTGCTCTTAATAACTTTGCGATGGCTCAGTCGGTTTCGTATCGGTTTCGCAATCTTGAAGTTGTGGGTTGGATTCCCAGAGAACACATATATATTTTCTTTTTGTTTTGGTTTTATTATTTAGTATTTAGTGTTTTGTTTTGGTTTTATCACGATGGTACGGAACCCGGTGTGCGAGTCCGACCCGCACTTGACCGATTTTTTGTGTTTATCTGTTTCACACATTCCTGTTTGCATCTTTATCGGCAACTAATGAACTTTCCATCAACATCTATTTCGCGGAGACGGTTTCTCACGTCCGAAGGAAATAATTGTATTCCACAGCCCCTCGCGTCCTCCCGCACAACCTTACTCTCAAGACAATAACTTATAGGTTCATAATAGAGAACCAGCGCCAGTGTTTGCGCAGAGATTGAATATTTGAATCGCTCGCATTACCAATTTTCACTGTGTTCATCACTGCTTATAATTTGTTTATTTTTGTGTTGTATAAACTGTCTACAATGTTTTTTCTTGGTAAATAAGTTTTTAAATGTTTTAAACAATTTTGAAACGAAGTCATTTACGTGTGAGGGTTCCGTTGCTGTGTGTGCCTGCGGGGCAGTGGATGGGTTCAGATTACGCACGATGATTGCTATAATCCCACAGGTTGCTCACAATCACTATTTATCATGTTCGCGTAAATATTATTTAATTAACTGCTATTATCATATAATACACCTATACAATAATGATACTCATAAGAAATCACTACATGATTTTCAACAAAACACACACACTTCTGCTTTATTACACTATTATTTTCTCAAAATCTTATAATACAAAGTTCTTAAAAGTTGGTTTCTGGAACGCGGGTTCTTTAGGTACTGGACACGATGAGCTCATAGTTGCGGTGGAGCAGCGAGCTCCGGACTTATTGGCCATCAATGAGACGTGGTTGCGCCAGGACGACGTAGGTTACGCCCCCGACATCCCCGGCTATAGACTGCGACATATCGCGCGCCCGCGCAGCGTCAGACTGGCGCGGAGTGGTGGGGTGGGATTTTATGTGAAGATAGGTATAAAGGCGAGACTACACTCCCATCCAGAATCCCTCCAGCCTCCCTCTGAGGGCGAAGCTCGGGATCTACAAGACCTACGTGAGATCCCGCCTCACCTACGCGGCTCCGGCATGGTACGCCCTGTGCTCGGAGATGAACAAACGGAGACTCCGAGCCCAAGAGAACCTCTCTCCGCGTACCATCGTCGGCGCCCCCCGCTACGTGAGGAACGCGACAATCCAGAGGGACCTAAGATGGGAAACCGTGGACCAGTTTGTCCAGAGGCTGGCGAAGGGCATGTTCGCGCGTGCGGATGCTTCACATCTTCCGCATATCGCCGAACTGGCGCCGCACCACGCGCGCCCGCCCGACCGCCGCCGCCTGCCACGCGACCTGGTTGCCTAGCCGGCTATCATCCACTGCATACCAGCGCCACATCAAGACCACCGCCCGCAGGGGCCATCCGATGACCTGTCCACAGGAGTGGACAGAGGCGATTCTTCGGGAAGAGGTCCGTCGACCTGACCCCGACTCCCCACGCCCCAGAAAGGGTGCGTGAGAAGATTATCAAGAAGAAAGATCCAGAATCCACCGTTGGTGTCGAACAGATGTGGCTATCTATGAATGTAAACGGTATTAAAATTATTATTGGAACCGCCTATCGACCACCGTGGATGAATGTTAATACTTTCTTTGATGCACTTACCGATTCTTTATCTAGTTTTCCCATTTTGATAAGGTAATACTATTAGGCGATTTTAACATAGATTTTCTTGATACAGGCAACAATATGACATGTAAATTACAACAATTCCTAGCGTACTCCAATCTGGTAAATATTGTCGATAAACCGACCAATTTTACTGACCATAGCGCAACCCTAATTGACTTGGTCTGTACGGACGTAACTCTTACTTCAATATCAGTTGATCACATTCCTGATCTCGGGCATCACGCAATTGTAACCGCAAAAGTTAAAATTAAGAAAGATAAACCTCCTGTTCGCACTGTCATGTATAGACCATTTGAAAATATTAACATGGTAACATTCGACAATGACCTGCAAAATATTAACTGGGACGTGGTTCTACACTGTGACAATGTGGACCTTATGGTGTCGACCTTCAATGAGTACTTGCTAGCACTTTATGATAAGCATGCACCAGAGCGTAAAACGATAGTCAGGGAAGTGTCAAAACCGTGGTTAACCAGTAATGTTAAGTACATGATGCAACTTCTTGATAGGGCACACGATAAATATAAGCAATCTCGACTTCCGGTTGACAGAGACCAGTATAAATCTTTGAAACACCTTGTTGCTGTCAGTCTTTACTCAGAAAAGAAGGCATTTTTCGAACATAATATTAATAATAATATCGGAAATCCTAAGAAGCTATGGCAAACTCTTAAGAATACAGTTCTTCCCAAGAAGTACAACGAATTGCCAGAGCATCTGAACGATCCAAATGAGATGATCACCCACTTCCTCAATGTGCCTGGAGACAATGGTGTTACGATATCTAATCTTAGTTACTTCGAGCATCACAGGTATTGTAACGCGACTTTACAGATGCACCCGGTCAATGAGAGCGAAGTGGGAAAAATTATTTTAAACATGCCGTGCCGTAGTGATGGAATAACTAGAAGTATGGTTCTATTTACACTACCTACAACTCTTAGGATCATTACAGCTATTGTGAATCGGTCAAGCACCACTTTTACCTTCCCAGGGCTCTGGAAAAAATCGACTATTCGGCCAATTCCTAAAAATAATGACCCGAAAAATGTGACTGATCTTAGACCGATAAGTATACTACCATACTTATCCAAAGTTTTGGAAAGGATTATATGTAACCAGATCACTTCATTCCTGGAAAAAAATGGGATTTTGCCTAAGTTGCAGTCAGGGTTTAGAAAAGAACGCAGCACAACCACTGCCTTACTAGATGTCGTTGATAATATCCTAGCTTCCCAGGACAAGGGTTTTGGTACTATACTGGCATTACTGGACTTTTCTCGAGCTTTCGACTGTTTAAATGTAAATATGTTGCTGTCTAAACTAAATTACTATGGCTTTCATATTGAGTCGATAAAGTGGATTGAGAGCTATCTTGTCTATCGTTACCAACAAGTTGTTATTAGTGGAAAAGATGGATCTAGTATCTCATCTGATTGCATACTCTCTGGAAGAGGCGTCCCTCAGGGGTCCATTCTGGGACCTATACTATTTATTTTGTACAGTGCAGATATAATAGGTTGCATTAAGCACAGTAAGTGCCATTTATATGCTGATGATCTTCAGTTGTATATAGATTCCAATAAAGATAACATCGAAGAGGCCGTCAGAAATATAAATGAGGATCTCGCTAAGGTGTCCCTCTGGTCTGCCAAAAATGCATTAGTTTTAAACCCATCGAAGTCAAAGTACTTAATTATTGGCTCAAAAACACAAGTAAAATCCATAATTGACTATGATCCCGAAATTTCAATCTCCTGTGTTCGCCTGGAACGAGTCAGTGAGGCCCGAAACCTTGGCATACTATTGGACAGTGAATTACGCTTTGAAAAACATGTTGTAGAAGTCGTAAAAGCCTGCTTTTATCGGCTCAAAGTTTTGTACAAGGTTAGAGGATTTCTAAGTGTTGATATGCGTGTCAGGCTTTGTGAATCTCTGGTGCTCTCTAAAATAAACTATGGCTTGTTAGTTTACGGCCCATGTGTATACAAACGAACAGAGAAGTTGATACAAAGGGTACAAAACGCCTGTGCTCGGTATTGCTTCAAGATTCCTCCGCGCACGCATGTCACACCATATTTCAATAGTGCCGATATGCTGAAATTAAGGGCGAGACAAGATTTATATTTTTCAACACTTTTGTTTGGTGTTATTAAAACAGGTAAACCTGAATACTTATTTGAAAAACTGACCTGGAGGTTTTCGCGCCACCACACAAACAGAAATAATACCTGCGTTCTATCGGTTCCTCGCCACGGAACTGCGGCGTTTCGTGGCGGCTTCAGGTACCTTGCCACAAAATGCTGGAATAACATACCCCCTCCGCTGAGAGAGCTCAAAACAAAAACAATATTCAAAAGACGAATTCGAGCACAGTTATTGGAGCAACAAAAGCAGAGTACCTGATGCTGCCACGACCGCGGACGTGGTGCTGCGTGCCGCGTTTTCCAGCTTATTTTATTTTATTTTATTCTTAAGATTTATTCAAATCCTTAATGTGTATATGTAGTGATTTAATTTAAATTTTATATTTTCTTGTGTATCTATGATTTGACATTATTACTTACAATACAATTCAACACACCAAACATTTGCATGCAACAACCATGCAATTTACAATTCTCTTTCACAACTTAATTCCGCACATTTCATTTGTTTTTAATTTTTATTTATTCTGAGAATAGGTACTTAGCCTAGGTTATTCTCACACTTCCCACCAATATTAAGTTTAGTTTATTTTATTTATTACACTTGCCACCTGGACAAATTAATATTTTAAATCATATTATATCTTCTGGGCCCCAGACTGAAAACCAGAGTCACAGGATTTCCTGTGACATTATGCTGAGTCTGAACCCTTTTGCTGTCGCAGCATGTGCACATGGCAGCGAAACCCCTCACAAATGTTTATGGGTACTAATAGTGGGTAGTTTTATTGCTGAATTTTATTTTATTTTTAAATAGTACCTACTTCATTCCATGTAATACTTTTATATTCTTGTGTTTGTGCTGATACAGCGAATAAATGCCTATTCTATTCTATTCTATTCTATTCTATTCTATTCTAACCAGACCAAATTATGATCTTTCAATCCACTACACCACACTGGCAAAATTTAACTCAACAGAGGTTAGAGCGCCATTCAATGACAAGAAGAAGAAAATCTATTTCGTAATATGAGTTTGTTCCTCCAGCGTCTCTCACTAGAGATGTCTCGCAACTCCATCGCCGCGACCCGCGCGCCGCCCAACACCTCGCCCGCTTCGCAATCCAACGCTGTGCCCACCACTGAAGACAACCCCTCGCAGAACAACCCCGTCGATGGAAACACGTTGAGCGAATCACTCGTCTTCGCCAACCAGTGGAAGTTTAACATGCCGCAAAATATCATGAGCGGGCAGAGACTGACTAGTCCGGGTAACTATCTCGTGAAGCTGATCTCCCATGCCATGCACTCCCGACGACCCACACTCGCTCCGTATGCGTCCGTGATTCAAAGCATTCCAAAGTGCTATGTTACCCTGGCGCACCACATAACCTACAATCACACCTGAACCTCCAATTATTCGGTGCTTTTGGATTTTGGAAGATGCGTGTGAGTGAGAGTGAGGCTTGATGAGGCTTGAAGCGCGACGCTCTGTTCCCTATTTTACCGCACAGAGTCAAACCTGTAACATCATATGCAAGGGGTAATCATCTCTAACAATAATCCGTTTTGCAGGGGTCCTCAATACATCACTGTTCGCGGACGATACGCGCAACAACGACGTGACGCAGTCATTCTCGTTCGAGCATGCCGCCCCACCGCACGCGCTCGACGCGCCCTACAACATGCCCTCCACTTCCAGGTGAAGCCGGCACCGGCGCCAGACATAGCTTCAAACATTTGAACACATCTTTGATTGTTAAGTGTGGCACGGGACTTTGAATATGTTCACAAAGTTTGAAAAAATATTTGCACTTTGCTCTGCGGTGTCGGTTTTTTAACGCACATCAAAGGTATGACGACGACCCGAACGGCCAAGTCGGCAGTGACCCTGCCTACGAGGCAAAGGTCTCGGGTTCGAGTCCCGGTGGGGGCAAATATTTGTTTGATGAGAACGGATGTTTGTACCCTACTCATGGTTGTTTATCTATCTAAGTATAATATTTATCTATATAAGAATGTGTATCGTTGTCTAGTAGCCAAGATACAGGGAATCCTAGTTTGGGGCTAGATCAATGTATGTAAATAGTGTCCAAGGTATTATTTATTTATTCAAGGTATTATGTGTTAAAATGTTTCCGTAGCCTGCCAAAGACCATTTGCGCAACCGTTGCTGTGGCGGAAGGTTGTGCGCGCTAGAATGTTTTGCATATGCCTGCGTGCGCGTACGTGCTTGAATAGGTCAATATCGTAATTTTCAAGATGGACTAGTATATATAATTGAAATATTGAGAGCAGCGAGTGCTGCCTTAATTTTTTTGCAGTTGCTGCTAGTGCAGCTGTGTACATGGAACCCAAAAAACCTAGGACACCGAAATAGAAAATACTTGGCGGTGATAGTCGGCAGAAGTATGAAGACTTATATTATTCAAATTAAGCTTTATTAAAACCACAAAAGATCAAAACAGATTTAGTAAACAAACATTGCGAAATTTTCAATTTTCACTGACACAGAATAACATAGGCTTGTTGCCACTAGCAACCAAACTTTTACTTCAATATCTCCTCTCAACAAAGACCTATGAGTTCTGAGATCTTTCTAACCCGGGGTCTTGGGAGTGGCTTTGTGAAAATGTCAGCCAGCTGGTCCTCACTGGATACCTTGTTGACAAGTATCTCACCATTGGTCACCAGCTCTCTTATAAAAAAGTGTCGGACCCGTATATGTTTAGTCCGCCGGTGAAATTCAGGGTTTTCGGCCAGCCTTATTGCGGCTTCGTTGTCTACTCTCAAGCATGGTGTCTCCTTGAGAGCCCCTAGATCGCTCAAAAGTCGAGACAGCCATATGGCTTCCCTGGCTCCTTCACTGGCAGCTACGATCTCTGCCTCCGTGGTCGATATCGCCACACTTGCCTGTCTTTGGCTAAGCCATGTCGTTGCACCACCCGCGTACATGCATAACACCCCACTCGTGGATCTCCCCGTGCTAGGGTCCCCTGCATGATCAGCATCACTAAAGCATTCGAGAGTTTCTTGTAGTCCTTTTTATACATGATGCCTAAATCTGGTGTGTACTGTAGATAGCGCATTATGCGTTTCAAGCGAATGCAGTCTACCTCTTCTGGTTTCTCCAGACTTCTTGAAACAATACTTACTGCGTATGCAATATCTGGTCTGGTGCATACCATCAGGTAGGCCAAAGCCCCAACAATTTGCCTGTAGTTATTTTTCATATAACTAATATCTACTTTTTCACTATATGTACAATCTTTCACAATCGGCGTCGAGACTGGTTTGCAACTATCCATTCCGAATTTCTTCAGGATTTGCTGTACATAAGATGTTTGGAAAATCTTAATTCCGTCTCCTCTGCTTTCTATCTCTATCCCTAAAAAATATGAGACAGGCTTTATGGTGACTTTGTAACGCCTCTTGAGCTCCTCAATCATTTCTTGAATTAGCTCTTGAGTGGAACCTGCCACAAGGCCATCGTCTACATACAACGCCAGATTACTTTTCCACCTGCTTTTTCTCTTATCAAAAGACAAGGATCTGCTTCACTTGACTTGAAGCCTATTTCTTTAAAGAAATCTAATATACACCGGTTCCAGCATCTCGGTGCCTGTTTCAACCCATAAAGACTCTTCTTTAAAAGACATACTCGACCGGAGCCGTCATCATAGCCTTCCGGTTGTTTCATGAAAATCTCTTCATCCAGAGAGCCATAAAGAAAGGCAGTTGTGATATCGAACTGGAGCATCGCAAATCCTTCGCTAGCTGCTACACTCAGCATAGAGCGAACGGTACCCATTCTGGTTACCGGGCTAAAAGTCTGTTCATAGTCGACTCCTTTCTTTTGATGAAAACCTTTTACGACTAATCTTGCTTTATATTTATCTATCGAGCCATCAGCATTTGTCTTCACCCTAAAAACCCACTTACATGGAATGGCTTTTCTTCCTTTAGGAAGGATTCTAAGCTCCCACGTGCCATTCTCCTCTAGTGATTTTAAGTTCACTGGCCATGGCTTTTTGCCAAAACTCTCTCTCAGAGCTTTTAATCGCATCTTTATATGACTCTGGTTCGTAATATCCCAACACATTCATCACAAAGTCTTTGAATCGATCTGGTGGTCGCAACAAAGACCGGTCACGAAGCACCATCTGTTCCATCACTTCTTCCAGAACAAGTCCATCATCGTCATCAGCATTACCAACATTTTCCCCCGATTCAATAGACTGTTCATCGTTTTCAGCGTCATGAAACTCTTCTCTATCACCGTCATTCTCTTCATTATCAACGTTGTTGGACATCATAGGAATATTTTGTTCATTACCTGTCAAAGGAATTCTTGCAAGACCTACTTCAATCCCATTTTCCTCATCACAAACTGTATCGATTTTTGAGTGTGTATCCATCGAGGTATCTAATGCTCTCTCGTCAAAGATGACGTCTCTCGACCTTACCAGTTTTTGATTTTTGGAGTCGAAAAGCCTGTACCTGTCGTCGTTATCGTAGCCAATCAAAATGCACCGTGTAGCCTTCTTTTGCAGTTTCTTTCTACTCTGCTTTGGTATATGCGCATAGCAGGTACAGCCGATGATTCTCAAATGCTTTATTCGAGGCTTCTTATTAAACCAAAGCTCATGTGGTGACTTGTCCTCTATGGTGGTAGGTCCTGTCCTGTTAATTACATAAACAGCAGAATTTACCACTTCGGCCCATAACTTCTGAGGCATCTCTTCATGTGCATGCATCATGGCTCTTGCAGATTCAACTATTGTGCGATTTTCCCTTTCGCTACACCCATTTTGTTCTGGTGTGTACGGCATGACGAGCCTTTGTTTTATACCGTTCTCTTCGAGTAGATCTCGTACACTTTTGTTATCAAACTCACCGCCGTTGTCACTTAAAAATTCCTTAATGATGTTTCCAGCGTTCCTGGCTTCAGACAACATAAGTTTCAAATTTTTATAGACGTCGGATTTTTGTTTGAGGAAATATACATATCTGTATCTTGTATGTTCGTCCTTGAACAACTCGAAATATCGATATCCAGAGTTGCTAGACGGGAAGGGCCCACAGACATCTGAGTGAATTCGCTCACCGGGCTCCGTAGCCTTTTCTCGAGTGCCAAATGGCCTTCTGTGCGCCTTGGCAAAGTTCGCACACTTCGCACAGCTCTCCACTGTTTGACGTCTTAACTCCTAGCTCCTTCTCTATCAATCGTTTGACATGTCTTTTGTCTTGATGTCCCATACGCTCATGATATAGTTGCAGCGTATCTTTATGCTCAATAAGGTTGACTGAAACAACAGGGCATATGGTTTTCCAGTCTATCTTGTACAAACTACCAAACCTCTGTCTTTTTCCTGTTAAGACAATCTTGCCGTTGACCTTTAAGGAACACGTCGTAACCCGTGATTCAAATATGCTCATGGGATTTTTATCTTGTGCGCTCAGCACAGAAAACAGGTTCTTGCTAATCTGAGGAACATACCACACATTTCCTAGGGTGAGGATCTCAATTTGTCCGCCAACATTGGCTTCTAACTAGACTGTGCCTTGCCCAACAGCCTTTATCACATTCCCGTCTGCCGTAGTTACTGTGTGACTTCCTCCAAAGAATTCAAAATCTTGAAATAGATCTCCTCGCATCGTAACATGATGTGTAGCCCCGTTATCTACATACCATTCATCACGATCAGTGACAGAATCCGTCAGTTCACTGTCAGTAACACCATATTGGCACTTTGAGCTCTTTCCTCCCTATTTTTGCCAGCCTTCGGGCAATCCCTTTTCAAATGACCTGGTTCCTTACAAATGAAACATTTGAACTTATACTTTGTTCCCTTAACAGCTTGTTTATTTGTCCTTGCATAAAGCGCAGCCTCACTAGACTCAGATACTGCCATCTTAGTGTTCAGCGCCTTCTCATGTGCACATAGCTGACCCGTGATATTGTCTACTGTTCTATCGTTCTTCGACATTAAAAGCCAACTCGACTTAAATGAAAAATATGTTTCTGGTAGAGTGTCCAGTATCTTACATATTAGAAGAACTTCGGGCAGCTCCACGTTTTCTTCTTTTAGTAACTCTTCCTTAAGACAGTACCATAAGTTTTTAACTTTTGAGATGTGAGTTGCAATGTCATCTGATAACTCCCTTTTAAGTTTGAAGAAATCCAAGCTAAGATCGTAGAGTCGGCCTTCATTCGGACCCTCGTACAGTCTATGGAATTCATCCCAAACTTCCTTAGGCGTAGACAGTCTGATCACTTTGTACAGTGTTTCGTCCGTTACGTTTCCAGTTATCAAGAGCAAAGCTGTACTCTCTAACTTCGTAAACTCTCGCAGACTCTTGTTATACCTCTCCGTTTCTGCGTCACCGCTTCCTTCTGCGGGTTTCGCTGGCTTTTGTGTTTTTCCCTTCACAATATTCATGAGTCCCTCTGTACCTCTTAATAAGGCCAGCATCCGGTACTTCCATGACACCCAATTGTGGCCAGCAAGTTTCGGAATTTGAATTTTGTGAAGCTCCATTTTTATTTAACTTCTGGGTACTGGGCCCATAACCACTTGGCGGTGATAGTCGGCAGAAGTATGAAGACTTATTTTATTCAAATTAAGCTTTATTAAAACCACAAAAGATCAAAACAGATTTAGTAAACAAACATTGCGAAATTTTCAATTTTCACTGACACAGAATAACATAGGCTTGTAGCCACTAGCAACCAAACTTTTACTTCAATAAAAATTGCTTAATGACGCGTGGGTCCGAATAAAAATGGTTTTTCCTTATATACCTTGTTCTATATAAGTGTTAAAGTTAAAAAATCTACGTCTATCTTGTTTGTCGTCTACCAGTATACAGTGAACACAAATGTTTGCAAAACATGTCTGGCAGGATGCGACAATATGTGTTCCAATGTGTGTTCAAAGTATTCATAGATGTGATCAAATGTTTGAATGTTTCTGGCGCCAGCTTAACAGACAGTTCGATTTGATTCGACCAGTGACTTATTTGCTAATTAAGCTGCAATAGCAAAACCTGTGCAGTTGCTTCGAATCGACCAGCGCACTTAATCGGTAGTTAAACTGCAATAGCAAAACCTTTGCAGTTGCTTCGAATTAACCTTGCCGGGACATCAAATGTAAGAGACAACTATACCTTTTACCTCCTTCTTTGATCAAGATATACTCACCTACCACGTTTACCGGCAGGTCGGCGAACTCGCTCCACGTGGGCGGCGTCAACAGCATTGCTCTAGTGAGCCTCAACTCGCTGCTGTGCGCCGCCGGTGGCCGCGCCGTGTGCAAGCTGCCCCGCGAGCGCGAGCGAGACCGCAACAGTGCGCTTACTGGTACGTGCACTGTGGAATAGGAACATCTGTGTGCCTTACATGGTACTCACAGACAGCATGGCTCTAGTGAGCCTCAACTCGCTGCTGTGCGCCGCCGGTGGCCGCGCCGTGTGCAAGCTGCCCCGCGAGCGCGAGCGAGACCGCAACAGTGCGCTTACTGGTACGTGCACTGTGGAATAGGAACATCTGTGTGCCTTACATGGTACTCACAGACAGCATGGCTCTAGAGAGCCTCAACTCGCTGCTGTGCGCCGCCGGTGGCCGCGCCGTGTGCAAGCTGCCCCGCGAGCGCGAGCGAGACCGCAACAGTGCGCTTACTGGTACGTGCACTGTGGAATAGGAACATCTGTGTGCCTTACATGGTACTCACAGACAGCATGGCTCTAGAGAGCCTCAACTCGCTGCTGTGCGCCGCCGGTGGCCGCGCCGTGTGCAAGCTGCCCCGCGAGCGCGAGCGAGACCGCAACAGTGCGCTTACTGGTACGTGCACTGTGGAATAGGAACATCTGTGTGCCTTACATGGTACTCACAGACAGCATGGCTCTAGAGAGCCTCAACTCGCTGCTGTGCGCCGCCGGTGGCCGCGCCGTGTGCAAGCTGCCCCGCGAGTGCGAGCGAGACCGCAACAGTGCGCTTGCTGGTACGTGCACTGTGGAATAGGAACATCTGTGTGCCTTACATGGTACTCACAGACAGCATGGCTCTAGTGAGCCTCAACTCGCTGCTGTGCGCCGCCGGTGGCCGCGCCGTGTGCAAGCTGCCCCGCGAGCGCGAGCGAGACCGCAACAGTGCGCTTACTGGTGCGTGCACTGTGGAATAGGAACATCTGTGTGCCTTACATGGTACTCACAGACAGCATGGCTCTAGAGAGCCTCAACTCGCTGCTGTGCGCCGCCGGTGGCCGCGCCGTGTGCAAGCTGCCCCGCGAGCGCGAGCGAGACCGCAACAGTGCGCTTACTGGTACGTGCACTGTGGAATAGGAACATCTGTGTGCCTTACATGGTACTCACAGACAGCATGGCTCTAGAGAGCCTCAACTCGCTGCTGTGCGCCGCCGGTGGCCGCGCCGTGTGCAAGCTGCCCCGCGAGCGCGAGGCAGCTTGTATAGCAGCTAATATACTTCCCTGGTATTGCTACAAAAACTTATTTTTAAAGATAAGCCTTTGTAGATGTATTTTCAATGTTGATGTATCTGTATCTTCTGTTTTCTTGCAATAAACTATAAAGTAAAGTACTCTACTCAAGAACCTACTAAGAGTAATCCTCTCCCCCCCCAGCGGTGGCCAGCACGCCGGCCACGGACGCAGGCGGCCCCCCCGCGGGCGCGCTGCTGGGCACGTCCGTGTCGTCGCCCGAGCTGGCCGCGCGCGCGCCTCCTGCCGAGCCGCACTCGCAGCACTCGCACCGCGCCTCCGACTGCAGCAGCGACACTGGCGTGAGTCACACAATGTCTAGAGGCTCAATGTTGGGCCAACGTGCCCGACGAGTGGACTTCGTTCGTATGGCGATCACTTTACGCTGGCTGCCCGTCAAAAATGGACGTTTGGGCGATCACGTACGGCTGCTCCAATTTACGTTTCCGACTTCTGAGCTAAAAATAGCACCTTCGCCGCTTGATTTTGGGTTCTCAGGCGGAACTATTCTTTACGAACCTCGCTAAGACCCCGCCTTCGGCTCGTGCCGTAAACTTCTCGGTCCGTAAATATAAAAGCCTTTGCGAACTCGTGGGAAAAGTACTATTTTATCTCTCCGGTTCGAAAAGTTTAATTTTCATGGGTAGATAGCCGAGTGAAAAATAGCTTTTTCATCCCTAGGGTGGAATGTTTTTTACTTTTATTTGTACGATTGGCCGCGTAGTAGACGATAATTGAGTTACGTCATATTATTAAAAAACAAAATTGAAACCAATAGATACGTTTTTAAAACTTTTCTAATGTTGGCAGTATGTGTATTTTTACTTTTTAGGGTTCCGTAGAGAAACAAGCAACCCTCATAGTTTCCTCAAGTTTGTCTGTCGGTATGTCACAGAAACTATGCAGAAACTTTTACGACTACACAGATGAAACTTGGTATGTAGATGTGTTCTGTGAACCGCTTTACGATTTTTATACAAAAATTAAAATAATTAAAGGGGATATTCCATACATGGAACTGAAACCACATTTTTTTTCCATTAAACCTATATGTGTAGGGTCTCTTTAGATAGGTCTTTAAAAATGACGTTGAGATTACTGATACCATTTTTCCTCAAAGTAAATCGGTAATGAGACAGACCCTTCCAAAGTGGAAAAATGTGTGTCGCCCCCCTCTAACTTTCGAAGTAAGAGAGTGAAAAATCGACAAAAAATATATGCTGTGTATCTCAATACACACTTTCAACGAAAATTGTTTTGAACAAAATTAAAGAAGCAGTTTTTAAGGTATAAAACATTTATTAAAAACCGCAAAGATAACTTTGTCATTCATAAAAACACGATGAAAAACAAAGTTACAACACAAACATCCAGTCACATAATTACTTGCTACAACTGAACCCTCATGGGCGAGCCCGACTCGCACTTGGCCTTTTTGCTTTTTTAGAATCTATTAAAAAAAACAATGAACGTTTGCAATGAAAAAGCGGGAACACGAGATTAAATATAAATACCATTCGTGTTACTACAAAAAATGTTACACATAATTTAATGAAATGAAATGAAATGAAATTTAGTTTATTTCACCAAATCATAAATTACAAAATTAAATGCCAGTCCTGGCAACTAAACTAGGTTTTCATCTGTATTTTAGAAAACAGTTCCTCTCATACTATTACGCCAAGATATTTTTATATGGTCAACTCTCTCCAATGCGGAACAGTTACATACTCGTCCTTCACCCAAAGCCTCAGGACTGGGTCTATTGCAAGGATATTTGTGGATTCGTTTGTCGGTCATTTCAGGGTTTGTGGAGTTGTTTATGCTGAAGCACATGAATTTAGTTTTGCCAACATTGAGTGTCAACAAACTGTCTTCAAGCCAGGAAGTGACACTTCGCATGCCATCCTCAGCCAATCGACACACTCTGCCCCATGTATTGCCCCGAAAAAGTATGACAGTATCATCTGCTAACATCTGGATGTCAGCGCCCCGCAAATCAGTTTTAGATAGCTCATTTATGTATATCAGAAATAATGTTGGCCCCAGGGTACTTCCCTGCGGAACGCCATACGTACAGGTTCTTTCTCCACTCGTATGCACCCGTATAAATAACTACCTACTAAGTAATACAATATCATTACATAACTTAAACTAATGCATTTGCGTACAAACGTGGCCCGTGTCTTGTCGTGTCTCTGCCTTGTCTGTTAATAAGCATCGCGCCTAACACTCGCGAGGCAATACAATGCAACAGGACAACTCTGTTGCGCTCTCCGGCATATTTGAGACCGTCTCACTCGCTCAAATGTGGTTACAGGATCTCATGTTCAGCGAACTGGAAGTGTTCACCGACGAAGCGCACCCGAGCCACGCCGACGACAACTCCAACTCGAACGAGGAGAACGATGTCGATGACGAAACAATGTCCGGTTGGTTGAACTACTTTCACTATAATCATGTGATAACTAAAGTCACGCCTGTTATCCCTTCAACTATGAGACCAGCTCTGCTTGTAAACCTCTTTCTTTAACCCCATCGCAGGGGAGGGATGCAGCCTGCAGTAGCAGCCGCATCCCCTCCCCCTCCCCCTCCCCCTCCCCCTCCTGACGCCCCCCCCCCACTCCCCCGCAGAGTCCCGCTCGTCGTCCCCGTCCCGCTCGGCGTCCCGATCGCCGTCGGTGTCGTGTTCGCGCTCGCGCTCGCGCTCGGGCTCGCGCTCGTGCTCGTGGTGCGCTCTGGCGCCGACGCCGGGCCCGTGCGGCTACGAGGCGGCGGAGCGCCCGCCGGTGCAGTACGTGCTGTGCCGACGCCGCCGCGAGCGTGCCGCGCCATACGAAGCGCGCGTCCCAGCACGCCGCGACCGCAACGTGGAAGACAGTTGCGGAGACGTTTAGATTTATTATTGTTTTCGACACCCTCGAGAGGACTCATGAAACAGAACGATTGTTCCAAATGAAAGGTCGTGAAATATTGAAATGAGACTCTCAGGCGATTATTTAATTTCTTGACTCAGTTTAAAATTATCCTATTACATTCTTTGCAAACGTGTTTTGACTTTGTAATCGTTTATGTCCTTGTTAGTTTAATTTTTTCAAATAAAACATGAGAATATACTATTAATTTATCTCGCTAAACGGTCCGCATCCGAAGTTTCCCCGATCGATCAGTAAGTAGCCCAACAATGTTCTGACTCGATCTCTCGCAATAACACCACATTATATAATTCCCTTTTTCAGGCGAGAACGACATCGAGGGTGTGGAGAGCCTCGCCAGGTCGCACGACAGTACCGAGATCCTCAGTCGGCTGCTGTGCGCTGTCCACGGGCGCGGGTCTACTGTGTCCAGCGGGTCGGTGGTGACGCCGGCGGGCACGGACGGGGCGGCGGGCCTGGTGGCGGGCTGTTCGCGGGTCGACAATGACCCGCAGCTGTCCACCGCGGCTCACACCGACATGCTGCTGCTCAATCTGATGAGGATGAACGGATTGACGCCCAAACATTCCAATAAAGGTGCGTAAACCGATCATTAACTTGAACTTGTTTTGATCGGTAGATACATTTCCATCTTTCCCGCTATGTGTTCGTCCATTAAAAATAATTTTTACACGGGTCGATTTCGCCGTGCGACTCGTCGCACGGCGAAATTGACCAGTCGCATCGCTTGTTAAAATCGAATTTACACGGTTCGATGAAATTCGCGGAGGACGTGATAATTTTTATTCAAAAATGTCGACAAAAACAGTCGCACAGGCATGAGTGTTTGTCGTCGCACTGAAACTGAATTTGGTTTCATTTGTTGTACCGATTCTCGTTCTCAAAAGCGCGGGAGAGCGAGCGAGGGCAGCGCCAATCAATTGCTCATAGCAATCGCCCGCGAGTCGCGACTGACCATTTACACGGTCGATTTGAGTCTAAAGTCTATTTTGGGACTTGCTTGGTGATCTTCTCACACCCCTTCCAGGGTGCGGGGTTGCGGTCCCGGGGTAATGGCCCCCTTCCGCGGAGTCTTCCGCTGGCCGTGACTACGGCCAGGTCATTGGGTGGCTGAGGTCTTCTTCGGGTTGTGTGGCCTCAATCTAGGGGTGCTGCCGGCTCGGCAACCAGGTCTCGGGGTAGGCGGCGATGGTCAGGCGGGCGCGCATGGTATGGCGCCAGGTCTCGCAACAGCGGGTGTTGAGAGCCGTCCGCTCGTGCGAACATGTTCGTCGCCAGCCTCTGGACGAACTTGTCCAGTGTCTCCAATCCTAGGTCCCTCGCGATCGTTGCGTTCCTCACGTAGCGAGGCGCGCCGACGATGGTACGCAAGGAGAGGTTTTCTTGGGCCCGGAGTCTCTTCTTGTTGGACTCCGAGCAGAGGACGTACCATGCCGGCGAGGCATACGTGAGGCGGGACCTGATGTACGTTTTATAGATCCCGAGCTTCGACCGCAGGGGGAGGCCGGAGTCCAGGAGTGGACGAAGTTTCGCCCGTGCAGCCCGGACCTGGTTTACGACGTTGTCGACGTGGGTCTTCATCGTGAGCCGGCGGTCTATGGTGACCCCCAGATATTTCACGTGGTGCAGCCACCCAATGTCCTTCCCTTGGAGTTGGAGTGGTGGTGTAACGGCATTAACGGCTAAGGTCGAGCCACCGCTATCAGTAGCTATGATCGTCTATTCTATCTACCCCAAAATGAGATGTCCCGATTCAGCTGTAAGATTTGTAAGTTAAGAATGATAAGTCTGAATTTCTCGTTCGTTGAGAAGTTCGTTAGGCGTACAATAGTCGAGCGGAAGATTGGTTCAGGAATTTAGAGTTTCAAGTTAAGACAGAGAAAGCATATATGTCCGCAAGCCGGTAATTCGCATCAGTCAGCGGTGTATTGCGCCAGATCGATCTTTGTTGTTTTTTTGTGTGATGGTACCATTTTTTTTTTGTATATATGGGCGCTTGGAACTTCTTTTAGTGGTCGACCACGATTTGTAATATTTGTTTGGGATATCGTATAGATATCCGTCGTAGTTTTACGACGCGAGTACTCAATGATATTTCATGTGCTCGCTAGTAGCGGCTTGTGGTGGTTCCAATTATATAATTAGTTCACGGCAATAACGATCCGAAAAGACCGGTTTACACAATTGCGATTTGATTTTCCGAAATGGGTTCTGAACTAGCGGTTACCTCAAAAGGTCCGTAACGTTTTGAAACCTTCAACTCTGCGCAATCTGAGCTGGATGTTATCGAAACGTAGTCATTAGCGCTTTAGGAGATCTAACCCACACCATAGCGAAATGCATACTTCGGTAAATTCCGATCTATGAATTCCACTAGCCACAGCACGTCCTCGACTGAGCCTAATCATATATATTGACTCAGCCTACACATTAGACCTCCAGCGAAATTTACATTTAATTTAAAGATGCAACTTGAATCCAAACTGACCCAAGGCAAAGCAAAACAACCTACCCGGTCCTAAACAATGAACTTTAGACTGTAATTTGATCTCTTCGCGCGTCCCCGACAACACTCAAATGCCAAAATATCAACAGGATAGGTTATCTGTGTTGACACCGGTTCAACTTTGTTCTGAATTTGTTATTTCCATCCGCGGAACCTCATCGATCAAACAGTCTCCCTATGCCCTGCCAACCTAGGTTTAGCCGCAACTAAACTCCTGTCTAGCCTAGTCTAAAACCTAGTGTTATACCACGTCCATTATCGACACCACTCGAAAATGGTTGAGTTTGATTTGAATGTGCTTGTATGTTTAATGACTGTGTGTGTGGGAATTTCAAAACTCGCTACTCGAAAGGAATGAGGAGAGGATTAGCCCGCGAATATCCTAAGAGCCAATCCAGGAACCCTATGGTGAAGGAAAAAGGAATTTAGGGTCGCTCCAAGCCCAGACTCAGACTCAGATAAATTACCTAAAAGTTCTTATCTAACGACCCAAGGATAGTTTTTGGAATTTGGGGTAGGTTGATATAAAGGTTAGGAACCGAGGTATATCTCGGCGCTTCAGACACTCACGAAAAACCACTGAAACTTCGCAATCACAATTCGTATAGTTCTGACGCGTAACACGGCAGACAAAAACTGTTTAGAACTCGTGAAAGACGACTGTCACAGTAGCTAGACGCTGAGACTGAATGCTCTCCCTTCCCCCGCAATCGTATTTATACACCCCACATGTCTGAAAGAAAAAATGGCGTCCTTTGCGAACACGCTCTGCCCAAGCGAAGCTTCTTATCACTAACTACACAGGGTCTAATTTCAACCATGCCATGCAGATCCGCCGTTCTACAAATTGTGTGTACGCATATTCACTATGATCAACCGTAGGTTATCACTCAAGTCATTCGGTATGGCCGATACACAAAATCTGTTGATCGCTGACCATATAAGCTTGTTGCGATTAATTAAGCCTTCCCGACCACTAGCGCGCGAAACAAAGACCACTAGAATGCTATTCATACTAGTCGTCTCAAACTCTCCATCTCATACCAACCAAACGCAATTGTATATTTGCAATCAACATAATAGCTTTCTCCGTATCGTTCCATAATAACCTTCCATTATTTAGTTATTCATATTTTATTCAGCGCGCAGCCAAATCGGCTCTGATCCCTACACATCTCGCAGGAATGCGACAAAAAAACCTGACCTGTAACCTTCCTCGAACCATCCCACGCGTCGGCTCTGTTTTTTTTGCTAACTTACCACTGAGCTACTCAAAACCCCAAACGTTATATGAACCGATTCTCGTATTCAAAACAGCGCGGCGTTGGGCTAGCCCTCTGTCACGCAAAATGAAGTATCAAATGTACTGACTCTCGTGTACCATTACAGCCCCCTCCCAGACCTTGAGACACTGTTTATCTCAGTTAACATGGCGCAAGGATCTCATTACCACTATGCTACCCACTCTATATGTACGGACATCTCAAATGGGACCCGCCCGGTATCCCCTTCGAGGGTTTTTAGCGGGGTTTTTCGTAAGGCTTTGCTAACCAAAGCCGTTGCTCCTTAAAACCCGTTCATTTGGGTTTTTAAGCGCTTTAAATAAGGCTAAGCACTATTACTTTACCACTACCCGATACGTTTTCGAAGCGCTATAAAAAGCCTTTGCGAAAGGGTATTTGAAGGGGTTTTTGTAAAGCTGCTGAATTTACACTATCATTCAAATAGTAATACGGGTACTCAGTTTACTAAAGGCTAACCGGTATATTTTTAAGCGCTTAAAATTATAGCGCTATTGAAGGGGTTTTTCAACGATTAAGCGACTTTTGTCCTTATCGTTAAGTAAATATGAGCAATATTTCGAAATTATGTATTTATACGATAAGATGTTTAGTTAAGTATTATGAGTAGGTATAATGAGGTTCGTCGCCGGCCTCTAAAGGGCAGATTTTGAATTTAGTTTATTTAGTTTAGTTGCTGACTCGCTTGAAGAAAGACCTACGTAATTATTTCGTCGGCGGGCGTGGGTTGGCGTGAATATTACGTACTCGTACATCCGTTATCGTTTTAATTACACCTAACTTTTTCGTTTTGAAACAAACTAGCGTATCATGGGGTAAGTATTTTTACATATCTTAGTATTTAAATAGTAGTAAAAATACTTACCCCAGTATTTTTACTACTATTTAAATACTAAGATATGATTATATGTGGGCGAGTTTAGTGCAAGGGACCACTTTGTCGATTTACAAGGGCACTTTTTTCTTTCACAAATAGATAGTGTAAATTGTGTAGTTTTCGAAAATACTAGTAACTCCATATCGACAAAGTGGTCCCTTTTTCCGTACACTGGTACATATACTAAGATTGGGCACTAATAAACCTTTATTCTTTTAGTACTAGAGGGCTATATGTCGCAGAAACTGAAAATACAGATGAAAACGAAACTCAATGCGATAGCGATACTCTCGATGACCTGCAAGAAGTGACTCAAGTGCATGATGAACAGAATTCACAACAATTCGAAATCGACAGTCCGCCATTTTTTTATGACGAGGAGACTCAGGCTCAGGAGAACGATTCGGTGGAGTACTGTAATAGTAAGTACCTCAATTACACAGTTTTAGGGTTCCGTAGTCAACATATCTGTCTGTCTGTCCGTCCGTCTGTCTGTCTGTCTGTATGTTCGTCCGCGGATAATCTCAGTGACCGTTAGCACTAGAAAGCTGAAATTTTGTTCGAATATGTATATGTATAAGTGGTACAATAAAATGTAAAAAAAATAATGTTTTTTAGGGTACCTCCCGTAGACATGAAGTTGGGGGGAGGGGGGGATTTTTTTAGATAGGGATATCGCAAGACATTCATTCATTGTATTGTGGGGTATTCTGGGGGAGGCCTACAATGGATGTCTCTCAGCTGACATGATTAACATAATTGAACACAACCTCACGTCACACCTATGTTGTTATTTTTATTGCAGTATGTACGTAATAGTAGATTGTATTACAAGGGAGCAAAATGACTTATTTCATTTCGGTCGAGGGTAGCGTGTTGAATCCCGTACGAAGCGAAGAATCCTGAGCGTAGTGAGGGATTCAAGTGACCCGAGATCGAAATAATTTTGCTACCACGTAGTACACTCTACTTTTCACTCCTTCTATGAGAAAAACGAAAACAAAGGTACTAAACTAGCTATCTGCTAGAAAGAGAAGTTATATAATGTTGTCTCATTTTAATCGGTTGCAAAATAAAGGAAGAAAAAACGCAGAGGGATCAAAAGTCACTTTTGCTCCCTGTAAATGGGCAACAAATCGCAGAGGGATCAAAAGTCATTTTTGCTCCCGGTAAATGGGCAACAAATTACCCTTTTTCGAATAGTAGGGGTGAAAAAGTAAAAAGACGTCACTGCCCAAGTAACACAGGAAGCATTTTAACAGACAAATAGTAAGCTTATACATATAGGACTCGAGGTGCGCATAAATACTTATAATATAATTTCACGAAGCATCTTAACACTTTATATCAGCATTTTGAAGCCATCTATATCTATCTATTATATAAATCGTCGTCTAATACCCACAATCGACCTAGTTCCTCAGTAAGCTCAATAAGGCTGGGCTTACTGAGGAACTAGGTCGATTTATGTAAAATTGTCCTGGTATTTATTTATTTAAGTCGTCCTTAAAGCAGAATGACTTTAAATTATTTCAGTCAAGCGACATTAAATTATTTTGGCAGAAAATTATTAGTCTTACTACCAGAACTCGATGCTCGTTGTTGTATCGTCCTCTATGATGAGAAAACTCGTGTAGTATCGTCTCGATGCTAGCTTCCGTGCCACATAAGTTTATAAAAAACAAAAATTATTAGATCGCATCCTAACATATCAAATCGGAACGCGTCATTCGTTTTTTATGTCAACTTTCTGTGCCACGCCAAAAAATTTTTCCCCGAGTGTTTTTTAGTTTTATTACTGAAGTCAACATACAGAACCTAAAAAAATTGGAAAAAGGAAGCATGAAAAAGACCGCAAACGATATGAAAAGAAAATCCGAAGGCTGCAGGAGAAATTAGAAAAAATTTCCGATGCCAATTCTGAAAACGGTAAGTAAAGTGAAAGATTCACATGATACCGGTGATTCTTATTGTAACACAATGCAATTAGACCTATCTTTGGGATAGTTGGTATTGCAATATTGTGTACATGTTTATTTTGTAAAAGTGAAAAATTTGTGAGGTTATAAAGCATGGCTCAATCTTCGGGATTGCGTATGCTTGCTCAAAGTACACAGCTGTTATGCTGCCAGAGTATCGAGTTGTGTATTAACTGTAACCACATCGGATAAACGTACACTATCAAACAAGTCATTGCTCTGTTGCAGAACACAGAATGTCTTGGATAGGTATGGTCACAAACTAAAACATTTCTCAACCAAAAATCCCTAGTTGCTGTGTCTTTGGGACCCAGAACTACTAAATACATAAACTGATATAGGGTATGTATTCTCTAGAGAACACACCGAGCCGCTCTGCAACACCACCACCCAATGGAGAAGTATCAACACCATCACCCAACGGAGAGGTGGAGCTAGTGGAGTTGCCTTTTAGTGAAGAACAAGAGGAGTCAGTGGACCAGGAGATACTCAATGTCCTAGGGGCTATTGCCTCTGAGGACAAGAAGACATCATCACTCCACCATGAGCTCGCCGCCAGGTGGAACCCCATTCTTAAAAAGGGTCTGCCCAAGGAGGAACGCATGGATCTGGAATCAAAATATGGTGTGTTTGACAATGTGCAGATGGCAGCACCAAAACTGAATCCGGAGGTGAGTGCTGCGGTTCCTGAAGGTGTAAAAAAGCGGGACTATTTAATTGAAAACCGTCAAAAACTTACTGCAGCTGCACTGGCCAGCTTAGGGACAGGGCTTCAGATCCTCATTCAAGGACTGAATAAGATTGACGCAATTAAAAATCTCAATGACAGTGCTAAAATCATATGTGAGATATTACATGATGATACAAAGAACCGCAGAAACTTAATAACATCAGTGATAAATAAAGAAATGAAGAGCAGCATCCTTCAGATGGAAGCAGGTGAATACTTATTCGGTGGAAACATGTCTGAGCAAATCAAGACTGCCAAGGCTGTACAGCGGTCTAGTCAAGACCTGAAAAATGTACAAACAATCAAGCCAAAGGAGGGTATGAGTGTTCCAGCTGTTCTCAAGAATAAAACTTTAAACTGGCAGGACCCTCCTTGTCCAAGTGGCAGGATGATGGCAGGGCAAAAGAAGCTCCAAGCAAGACCAGCCCACAAGCAGAAACCATACAACAAGGATTGGGACCACAAGAAGCAGCCACCTCCACAATCCAGACTCTAACACAGGTAGGCAGAATAAAATTCTTCCTCAACAACTGGAAGAAGCTCACTAGTGACCCCACTATTTTGAGTTGGGTATCTGGCTACAAGATCCCTTTTATTGAGGTACCTACTCAGCAAACAGAACCTTTGAACAACACACTGTCTGTCAAAGAGAAACAGCTGATACAATTTGAAATAGAAAAACTTTTATCAATAAAAGCTATAGAGACCTGTAAACCAGTGGACAACCAATTCTGTTCATCAGTTTTTCTAGTCGAAAAGCCGAATGGTGACTCAAGATTTATTCTAAATCTGAAAAAACTTAATATCTTTGTTCAAGCAGAACATTTTAAATTGGAGGATCACGGCACAGTGTGTAAATTGCTACAAAGAGATTACTTTTTAGGGTTAATTGACCTGAAAGATGCCTACTACATGTGTCCTATTGATAAACACTATAAAAGATACCTAAGATTCATCCTTGACACAAAATTGTACCAGTTTACTGTTCTTCCTTTTGGTTTATGTACTGCACCATACCTATTTACAAAGCTTCTAAAACCAGTCATGTCAGAGCTCAGAAAAGATGGTTTTCTCTCTGTTCAGTACCTTGATGACATTCTTTGTATAGGTAGAACATATCAGGATTGTGTAAATAACATTAATGCCACTAGACTACTTCTAACACAACTAGGATTTGTGATAAATCAAGAAAAATGTATACTCACCCCTAACCAAGAATGTAGGTATCTAGGCCTGGTCTTTAACACCAAAGACATGACCATTGGTATAACACAGCAGAAAAGAGAAAACTGCATAAAATTAGTTAAAGACTTATTACAAAAAGAAAACTTTACTATAAGATTTTTGGCTCAAGTCTTGGGCACCCTGGTGTCAGTTTGTCCTGCCATTAAATATGGCATGCTGTTTACAAAACAACCAGAACGGCATAAATATCTTTCTCTGTTAAGGTATAATAATGACTATGAAGCTATTATTAACCTGCCGCAGTCTTGTCATGGCGACCTACACTGGTGGCTGAAGAACCTTACTTTTCAGTATCCCCAATCAGAAAACATAAATATGTATTGGAAATCTACACAGATGCTTCTAACTCTGGTTGGGGGGCAGCATGTAACAATATGACAGCCAGGGGGCCCTGGACAGAGCAAGAAGCAAGCTTACATATTAACACTTTAGAATTAAAAGCTGCCCTTTTTGGACTAAAATCTTATGCAAGAAATTACAATAACTGCCAAATTTTAATGCGCATCGACAATACTACCGCTATTGCTTATATTAACAGACTAGGGGGTGTACAACATCCACACTTACATACCATAGCCAAGGATATATGTCAATGGTGTGAAAAACGTAATCTATGGATCTTTGCTTCATATATTAACACAAAGGATAACATCACTGCTGATTTTGAGTCAAGGAAGGATACAGGTGACACTGAGTGGGAACTATCAGACCAGTACTTCAGAGCAATAACGTTATCTTTAGGTATCCCTGAAATTGACTTATTTGCCTCCCGAACGAACACAAAATGTGACAAATATGTATCCTGGCACCCTGACCCAGATGCATTCAAGATAGATGCATTCACCTTTAACCACTAACATTTTCTTTTATGCTTTTCCGCCCTTTTCGGTGATATTAAAGACCCTAGAAAAAATTGTATCTGACAATGCAATGGGTATAATGGTTGTGCCAAATTGGACAACTCAACCCTGGTACCCACTGTTCAAAGAATTACTGATTGGTAAACCAATTATTTTTGAACCAAGTAAAGACCTGCTTACTCTGTGTAATTCCAGGACACCACACCAACTTCACAAGAACCTATCGCTAATGGCAGGGAAATTATCCGCGAGACATTCCAGAACTTAGGAATCAGTGACGACGCCGTAGATATAATGTTGGCTTCAATAAGTAGCAACACACTTAAACAATATATGCCTAGTATCACAGGTTGGTTCCAATATTGTAAGATCCATGGATTTGTACCTAATAGTCCTAGTATAGCTGAAGTTATCACATACATGACTAGAAAATTTCACGAAGGATTGTCATATGGTAGCCTTAATTCCTTAAGATCGGCCCTGGCATTAGTGATAGGTACTCACATTGGTACCGATGCAAGAATCAAAAGACTGTTTAAAGGCTTTTTCAGATTAAGACCAAATAAACCTAAGTATAATTACACCTGGGATGTGTCAACGGTTTTGAACCATATTGAACACAATTATTTAGATCTCAATAGCTTAGAACAAAATGCTAGAAAGACTGTCACTCTACTAGCCCTAACTACAGGTCATAGAGCCCAAACCATAGCATCTATTCAGATAGATAATATCATTGTTGCCATAGATAGAATTCATATTAAAATAAGTGATATAATTAAGACCTCTGGTCCAAATAGAAATCAACCATTTATAGTCTTACCATATTTCAAAGAACGGCCAAATATCTGTCCAGCTAAAAGCCTAATTAATTACATTAGTATTACTAAATTGATACGAAACAACCGAAAAAAGTTGTTTCTGTCTTACAAGAAACCTCATAATGAAGTATCTACCAATACAATCAGCCGTTGGATAAAGATAATGCTCGAAGAAAGCGGAATAGACACCAGCGTATTCTCCGCACATAGCACCCGACATGCGTCCACCGCGTCCACCTCGGCGGCCCGCATGCGAGGAGTCTTTATCGACGAGATACGTCGAACGGCTGGTTGGACTGGTAGCTCTACTAGTTTTGGTAGGTTCTACAACCGACCAGTAAGCAATGACAGTGTGTCATTTGCTGAAGCAATTATTAATATTAATCAAGAATGATTATTTTGATAGCAAACTTGTCATAGTTATAGTTGACAATTTGAATTAGTTTAGTTTCTAAACAGTTAGTTTAACTAAACGTGTGTAATATTTTTTGACACTACCTACTATAGTACAATAAACAAAATATTCTGATTCTACAACTAGACTTTAAGACGCTGATTAAATAAATATGGGGTGCTGTTTTCATGTGTTTTTCAGGAAATACTGGGCAAATCGTAATTAATTTCTGGTATATGTAATTTGACTATATAATCTAGAGATTCTTAATTGGAAAACATGTTTGGATAAAATTTTCTCGATAGAAAATAAATACAAAGTCAACCCTTTTTTTATGGTTTTATCCTATTACACTGCAGTAGTAAGTGAATATGACTGTGTGATAATTGCAATGTATGAACAATTGTTATTTCTAACGATTTTCAATTTGAAAGTTAATTCCCTGAAATAGTTTATTTTTTATGATTTTTTTACGTTTTGGCGCTTACGTTGTTTCAGATTAGTCGCGAGTGCATTATTGGCATCCCGCTTTTTCTTATTCGCGAGTAATTATTGCATCTCACTTCCACTCGACAGCGCATTTTTATTCCATCATCGCCTTAAACATCTACACGAGTTTTCTCATCATAGAGGACGATACAACAACGAGCATAATTGAATAATCAAACGAACTTACCTGTAAGTGATGTTCGATTGATATTATGCTCGTTGTTGTATCGTCCGAAGATGATGAGTCCCACCCCTCCCATCGATCTAAGACCTTAGTCGACCCCGTTTAGGAGTTTAGAATCAGCCAGCCTAGACTAAGACGAACTTCAAACTAAATGACGCGTTCCGATTTGATATGTTAGGATGCGATCTTATAATTTTTGTTTTTTATAAACTTATGTGGCACGGAAGCTAGCATCGAGACGATACTACACGAGTTTTCTCATCATCTTCGGACGATACAACAACGAGCATAATATCAATCGAACATCACTTACAGGTAAGTTCGTTTGATTATTCAATAAAATGTATGTCATGTAAAATTACTAAGAAAACAAGTCACCCTGTCCGAGCTCACCTTATTATCCTTTTTGCAAATTATACGAAGATATATAATATGTTAACTTTTCTAGATAACCCAATGAAAAGGAAAATTGCTGAAGAAAATGGGTCCCAGTTAAGGACTTCATCAAAAATATCACGTTGTGAAACATTGAAAGATTTCTCCAACTTAAGCACTAAAGCTTTCGGCAGTGTTACTCAAGAAAATACTGAAGATAAAGAGCAAAAAAAAGATGATACGAAACCTGGATTAGAATCGGAAAGTGAGGAAAAGCCAAATAAGGGATGTGTTGAATGTGTCTTTGAAAAGGAGTTAGACAAAAGAAATTACTATTTTGGAAATTTATTGATTGGAGAACTACAATTCGTACCGCCATGTATGCGATCAGTAGCTTATATGAATATACTTAAATATGTTGATTCTTTAAAACATGAGCACCGCAAATAATTCAAATGAAACTAACTTTTATTTCACAAGATTTACAATATCCAATGACTTTTGATTGTAAAATGTAATAATCAAGAATATCAAATAAAAAACAACAACTTAAAGGTTCATTCTTCACATTTGGAAATCGAATTTAAAATTACTAACAAAACTGGTTTGCTAGTCTATAATAATTATGTATGTGGATAAGTTTTTTCTAATAAATCTTTATTTGCTCTAATAAAAAGCATCCTTTGCAGCAAATTTGAGTCCAAGTTGGTCCTTAATGGACTTAGCAAAAACTTTAACGATGAAAACAACCTTTCTACACAAACCTGTGTAGCTGGACTAGCTAAGATAATGTCAGCGACTCTTGCCAGCTGGGAATTTGCCGTAGTTTTAGAGCACCAATGCTGAATAATATTTGTCTCTAATGGTACCCTGGGTAATCCCCGTAATTCTCTTATGCATATATCAATCGAGGGTCTCGTTCCAGTTGAGAGCCCTCGTGACATTTCGGTCCTCACAAGCATGTCCTCTATTGGTAACAAGTCTTTATTAATATATGGTACGTCTAGAGGTAATGGAGGTCTAGTACTCGGGCCGGGCTCTTCTATATTTTCGGGGGCTAAATCCGGCGATTTTTCGGACAATTTCTGTTTTTTTTTCCACGTTTGCTTTAAAAGGGCCCTGGCCTTTGCACATTGTTCATCTGACAACACTACGTTTAAGCGGCTGTCCATGTACAGTCCTTCTAGAACAGTATCCGTCTCCAACAGCTTTTTTTCCCGATTTTTCATCGCTTCGCGTAAGTCACGTGCAAAGGGGCTATGCAGTGGTTCAATTTTAGTCTTGCATTTCACCCATGAAATGTAAAAATCCCCCATCGTTAGTTGTTCTCGTTGCAATTCCACAGTTGTGACATAAAAAGGCTAGACATTTTACTAATTCGGTTATTTCGTCCCAAAATGTTGGAGAGATCAGTCTGGTAACAGCATCAATGCTTGCACTAAAGTTTTTCAGCTCTTGCAATCTAACAAGCATCATGTTTTTCGAAGACCATCTCGTTGCACAGTCGATAACTGGGATTTTCAAGTTGGCCAGTTGCAGTAAATTCCTGTTTGTAGGTGTGCGTAAGATCCGAACAATTTTTCTTGCTAAATCAATTATGGCTTGGGTCTCTACATTTTCTTCAATCGCGTCTTTTATCACCAGCTGCAATGTGTGTGCAGCACAAAGCATGCCTCTAATTTTTAAATGTGGCTCTTCGTCTTCTGACCGTTCTGACGAGCACTTTGTAAAGCTGTTAATGTTAATTCGGGATCCGTAATTAAATCAGAAAAATCAGTTATTTCATTGTCTTCCTCGTTGTCATCATCATCGTCATCTTCAAAGGTGTCATCATCAAGTATTGAGTCATCTGACCAGTAGTCACCCTTTAAAAGTTTGGTCATTTTCTTCATATTCGAACCGTTATCTGTCGTGATGGAATAGATTTGTTCCGTTGGGATAGCAAATTCGTTTAGGATGTCGATCAATTTTTCCTTCAAGAACTCCGCAGTTTGCCTGTGATACACCTCCAGTACACTCAAATTTCTTATTATTATTTTCTCATTGTGAATATATTGAATATTCACACCTACGAATCTTCGTTCAGCGCAAGTTGCAGAGTCGATCTTGAGGCAAATTAGCTTATTTTTTATTTCAGCTGCAATTCTAAATTTCATTGTATAAGCAACTTCGGGGAGCATGGGTCGTACTGATTTTTCATTTATTTCGTTTGATCTTGGATTGGATGAAGCGGCCATATGAATAATTTTCTGATAGGGACTATCATTTAGTAATGCCAAAGGGCGCCCATGTACAGCAATTAATTGCATGGACAAATATTTCAAGGTATTTATTACGTTATCACATTTGCTGGTACCGGGTCGCTCTAACTCTTTATGGCTTTTATTTATGTTGATTACTTCAACATATTCGGTGGTATGTTTGGCTGCTAAATGAGATTTTAAATTACTGGTGTGTTTTCCCTGCAAAAATAATAATGTAATTTTCGTTAATAATGTAAACAGTAAATGACGTAACCAACAAAAAAAAGAACTTTATATAAGTTTTTTAGAACGTTATATAATTAATAAATATCATTAAATTTTTAATAAAAAAAATATCATAGGGAAGCATATTTAATGCAGTTTGTAAATATATACAATTTTAAAGCATTTACAATACAAAAACTACGCGAAAAAAATCATTCGCGTCATGGTGTAAATGTTTTCTACATAGTAAGTATCGAAAATCAATGTCTCGAAAATCGAAAGTCCGCACTGGTAAGGCGACGGTGACTCGATTGCGATGCGACAGCGACTCAATATCGCTTGATAATGCGGCCTTTCCTGGCCTTTCACATAATTCGAACAACATACCTAATTATATATTATTTGTTTTAGTTACATCGCTGCCGCTTACTAGTGTTGACTCGGCCTATATGGCATGACTTAAGAGTCGCCAGGAAGCTCGCGTGAACTCGCGTCCCCAATTTTTAGTAACGAAAACAAATTACCGACATAGATATGTACTACTAGAATGCCCATGCCAAATTTCGTGGTTCTAAAGTATGTCGTTTTAAAATGAGAGCAAAACTACGTTTGTATGGGAACGCGAGCGTCCTGGCGGCTCTTAACACGTTGAACGCCAACGCGGTCACTGTTGTACGGCACTTGATTTTCCCGCCAGGCCATCACGAAATCACCAAAACTAGTTTTTTTTTGTCGGTTGTTTTTTTTGTTTATTTATTAAGATATATGCATAAATAATGTGTTTCGACTAACACAGGGTATTTTTGACCCTCTATGATGAATTATTCTGTGCCGTACCACAATGTCCGGCGCGGCCTCCGCGGACAAAAAATCGAAAATACGTTCCATGAGGCCACGCGGTCATGTTGCCGGACATCACTCCCGCGACTCCCGCGCACCCCGCCTCTCGCCCGTATTGTATAATACAAGTTTAAATAGGCTATTATAACATTATATTAGAAAACATTGTGCCCCACTTGCTGATTCCTAAACATTTCAAGTAAGTCGTCTGTCTGTCTGTCCGACCGTCTCGTCGTCTGTCCGTCTTTCAAGATCTTTCTCAAGAGATTCTAAGTCATGCTTACTAGCACTAGTAAAGGACAAAATCCGAAAAAAAAAGTACTTCATTTGCAAAAAAAGAGGTTTGGTTGAAACCCTCGGTGCGCGAGTCCGACTCGCACTTGGCCGGTTTCTTGTTTCTATATGTATGCTTATTAATCGATAATGATTTTTAGCTATAAATTAAAGTAATTTTATAGCGGGGGTTATTCTAATTCCATAAACCCACCAGGGAAGCACATTTTTCAAATATTTTCAGAATTCCTCTTCTATTTTTCTATGCCAAGGTGTTTTGCAAATACCAAGCTATATAGGATCAACTACAGGGCCACGCGGGTCAGCTTATATACGAATTGTCACAGTACAATTGACCGCTAGCAACATAGAGAGGATTGAATACAGGCCTGACGTGCGGTCAGCATTGTACGGCGCGGCCTGAACGGAAAGTCTCATTGCCGGCCAACATTGTCCGGCATGGCCCTAACGGAACAGTACCACTATTTGTGTCGGCGTTTAACGTGTTAAACTAGCCCGGCCAGTGGGAATCTTATATGTAGGTATTACGATAGGTACTGTTGGTGTATGACTGTATAGGTCCTTTAGTAACTTAATTTAATTTACCTACTTTTTAACTTACCTTTAGTTTATTTGCACATACATTACATGTGCTCGTATTGGTCCCAACATCATATTTAAAAAATCTGTGTACGCCATTACGTACTGGTTGTGGCATACTTAATAATTAAAAGTGAAAGCACGAAAATTTCACAGTTTTACAAACTTCACAGCTGACACAGAGTACACAGACACAAATTGATAAGAGATAACTCCGATTCGGGCACCGTGCTGGTTGCGGAAGAAATGGCAAAATACGTCAACTTCCACCAAAACATAAACAAACTGAGATACGGGTCAAAACGTCACAACACTCACACGAGTGTTCTGATCCGTTCAAAAATAAACCTTATTGCGGCGCAATAAAGTAATTTCAACTGCAAGCGGCAGGCGGCTTGGCGGCATTTCTCAAAGACTCAAAGCAGTGTGCCGCGAACCTGCCAGATCGATTTCGAAATATTGCTCATATTTCTCTAACAATAAGGATAAAAATTGCATAAGCATTAAACACCCTTTCAAGGTGTTACCTACTTTTACGAAGAGTTTTTAAGCGCTAAAATTTAAAATAGATGGTTTGAGTAAACTACTTGTCTTACACGATATTGGACGATATTGGTTCGTTATAGGCATAAAATATTATTCAATTAATTAAAGGCATTTATAACCGTCATATACGTTAAGGTAGTTACAAAAATTTCCTCGTACAGTCGCCATCAGATATATCGGAGCGGCCAAGTTCGTCACAAATATCTGAACAACGCCTCTATTGTCAAGACGATAAAGTGCATGTTCACATATTATTGAGTACCTTGGCTGCTCTGATATATTTGATGGCGACTGTACGACATCGTAACTTCTATTACGCGCGGTATTTTGTAACATTACTGCTGAGTTTACAGCTTATACAGCTTCTGGGTAGCAAACTAAAACTCTTTTTTTACATGTGTTAGTTATCAATATTATTTTACATGATAACACTGTCATATAATAAATAGTATTTGCTCAAATTGATTAGATTCCTTTTTCATATTAAAAAAAATATAGAAGTCAGACTGCAGTAATTAATCAAATCGTATACAGTGTATTTCTATATTAATCAAATACAATACATTTATCATTACTTTACTGGTCGTAAACAATAATAATTAACGGCCAACAAAATCATTACATTAGTTTTAAATCAAACTTGTATTAAAATCAAACGAAGGGGTAAATTCAGCAGTCTTATAAAAACCCTTTCGGAACGGCTTTTTTTAAGCGCTTCATAAATGCATCTGATAGTCGTTAGGTAACTGCTTAGCCGTATGAAACCCGCTTGTTTTAAGCGCTTAACTTCATTGGATTGGATATTGGATAGGGTTACCCTTACGAAAGTAGCGGTATCCCAGTGACGGCGGTGACGGTAACCTCTTCATAGGGCTAAGCAAGCTAAACGGGGTACCATTTCGAAAGGTAAGCAAATTGTTTGGGCTATTCAATGAACGGCTAAACCGATCAACGGCTTTTTTCTGGGAAGGGGTGGTCGGTCGGGTCCCACACAGACCGATGAATCTGTCAATTATGTATATAATATTTACACAACTCGATTGAGCTCTCTCCTGTCTTATCTTATTTATCTATCTAACTATACAACCTCGCTTACCCGCAACTTATCCTAATTAGTATTACTATATATATACAAATTGTGTTTTTTTTTTTTTTTTCCAAACCATGCAAGATCCTTAAATCTACAAAGTAGTTACTCAAATTTACAGCTTACAGCTTAATTATATAACTTTTATACACTATCTTATTTATCTACGCCCTTATTCGTCCTCACATAATACCTGGCCATATTTATAGTATTGAAGTTACCCAATATCTCATTTTAAACCGGATCTACTAAAGTATAACAGTTCGGATATACCACTGCCGAAATAACATAAGGCCCTTTATACAACAATGAAAATTTCCGCATGATTTTATGTTCTTTATTTGAACGCACAAAGGTCTTAAGTTTCACATAATCACCTATACGATAGACTTCTAACTTACGCCGTTTGTCTGCCTGTCGCTTACGTCGTTCACTAGAACTTTTAGAGTTTTCTATCGCTACATTCCGCACCTGTTCCGTATCTCGCGCACTATGACCTAATAACCATTCATCGCCTAATTCCTTGTCAATAGTTAACGGTTCCCGCCTACCAAACGCTAACTCATTAGGCGCAAAGCCTGTGCTTGTGTGTTTGATATTATTGTAGCAATTTTGAATGTCCGGTAACACGTCGACCCAACTACGATTACTTCCGCCGCAATAAGTTCTAATTAGCCGACCTAGCTCGCGATTCACTCTTTCCACACTATTAGAATTTGGACAATACACCGACGTATGAGTGACCCGAATTCCTAGCTGTTTGAGACCAAATTCCCAAACTTTCGATATGAACTGTGGTCCTGAGTCCGTAATTATAGTTTCGATAGGTATTTCCCTATGAAATCTCTTTGTACAAGCGAGCACGCTCCTACCTGTCGCTTTTCGCATTGGATATAATTTTATTACTTTACTGTACACGTCTTGAATCACATATATATATTGATATCCGAATTTACCTACGGGCAATGGCCCATAAAGGTCCGAGAAAACTTTCTCACCCAACTTTTCCGCCAACACCGGTGTACAAGGACCAACGGTATTGTTAGTACTTGGTTTGACCTTTTGACATATGTCACAACTTCTTATCACCGTGCTAATCACCCTACTCATATGAAGAAAATAATATCTGTCCTTCATCAGTGCTAATATTTTATATCTGCCGTAGTGACCTATTTCTTCATGTATGTGTAAAATTAGTTCCTCCTGTAGTGATTTCGGAATTACTAGCAACTGTACGTTCCGCTTCGGCACGTGAAAATGTAACGTATCACCTACTAGCTTGTAATTTTCAAACCCTCTCGTTTCCGTATCTACCACACTACGTCTGATACAACCGCTAATTCGATTTAACCGCTCATCTTCGCTTTGTAATCTCGCAATGTCCCGTAAACTCGAAATAACACTTGCGGTATTCGATGCCTGAAACCAGAATATCCCCGGCTGAACATTTGTACTGTCAATCATACCTCCAGGTCCCGCTATTTGCCTGCTTAGCGCGTCGGCAATTTGATTATCAGTCCCTCGCACAAATTCTATGTTATAATCGAATTGCTCTAAAAACATAACCCACCTAGTTACGCGTGTCCCCAATAAAGTCCACGACTTAATGAACGTCAAACTTTTATGATCAGTTCTAATAATAACTTTTTCTCCCCGCAAATATATCTCAAATCGCTTTAAAGTGTATATAACTGCATACATTTCCTGTTCGCTGACAGCCCATCTCGTCTGAGCTCCCTTAAATGCCTGCGAACAGAACCCTATAATTCGTTCCTGGCCCGAATCATCTAATTGATAAATATAGCCCCCAATTCCTATAGCGCTGGCGTCACATTGAACATAATATGTTTTTCCCGCCAATGGCTGACTCAAAATTATACTTTCTAAGAATTGTTTTTTTATCTCGTCAAAAGCACTTTGCACCTGCGCACTCCAGACGAACTTGACTCCAGACCGTAATAAATTGTACAAGGGCTGTGTTAACGTTCCAAATTTTTTTATAAACCTCCTAAAGTAATTTATGAACCCCAAAAACGCCCTCAATTGCCTGACAGTTCTGGGTGACGGATATAATTTAAGTGTTTCAATTTTGTCCGGGTCCATTTGCAAACCTTGTGTAGACAAAATATGCCGCAATAACTTGACCTTTTTTTGTGCGAACTCGCATTTTTTTAGTTTGCATGTGAAGCCCGCGTCTTTCAATTTACTCAGAACCGTGTCCACTTGAGACAAATGCTGTTCGAAGTCACCCTCAGTTAAAATCGCCAAATCGTCAACAAAATTTAAACAATATGACCTAACCTCTGGCCCTAAAATTAAGTCCATCGCCCTCGAAAATGAACCCACACTGGTTTTCAACCCCTGAGGTAAAACGTTGTAAACATAACTTCTGCCTTGATATACAAAACCCGTGTATCGTTTAGATTCGTCTGATAATGGTATAGAAAAATACGCATCTTTGATATCAATAACCCCTATGTAGTTTATTCGGCGTCCCGATTGCAATATCTCACTCATTAAAGGTGTAGTTTCAACTTCCCCAACCCTTCCCGTGTTTAATTGTCGTGCATCTAGCAGGATACGGACCTCCCCTGATTTCTTTAGTGCACAAGTCAATGGACTGCTGAAATCCGTAGATTGCCTGCTAATAATACCTATCTGTTCCATTTCCTTCAATCGTTTTGTTACTTTATCGCGATAAGCGAACGGTATGGGATAGCTTCGTTTTACGAAAGGCGTTTCATCTCTCATTTTTATCTCATGTATATATTTATTTGTCCGACCTACCCTATCGCTAAACAACTCTGCATTTTTATTTAACACCGGCAATAACTTTGTTTTGTGTTCAACAGGTATCGATGAATTATTCACATATTCCTCTATCATATTTCTACTGGTATCTTGGTTCTGTACTTCCATTGTACAACAGCAAGAATCCTGATTAGGACCAGTACCTAATGGTATTTCACACATCCGCCCGGCGCTTCGTATAATTAGCCTCTTATTACCCTCACACATTAAACTGGCTCGCGTCTGTTGTATAAAATCAAACCCCAAAATTAAATCTTTAGGCACCCTTGTTAATACTAGCATTGGAGTATCAATAACGCATTCACCTATTGTTAATGGTAACGTAACTAACTTATCAACCTTTTCCTTACTGACCCCGAACGCACCTGTGATTCTCAAACTTGGAATCGGTATTTCCGTCGGTTTTCCCAATTGTCTGCATACTTCATCGTACACTCTCCGACTAATTACACTGATTTCGCTGCCCGAATCAATCAAACTCCTTACAACAATATTCCCAATACGCACATCTATCTCAGGTAATGTCAAGGTACTACATAAATCGCGCCCACACTCAGTCGAATCGTCGTCTCTGAATATCGTATGTAAACGTCTGTCATTTCGATCTCTACAATTCGATCTAGATTTTTCATCTAAACACACGGCATATCCGTGCGCTTTATGCGCTAATAATTGAATAAATTCATTCACACCCACGTTCGAATCCAAATTACACAAATCATACAGTCTATGCTTTTTTCCAATTTGATCGGCTGTCCACCCAAACCGTAATAAATATCTGAGCGCGAACGACCCGCGCGAGTCCACTAGTTTTTTGAATTATGATTTATCGCATTATTCCTGTCACTTGAACTTTGCCCTGCCTCTGTATTATCTGAACCATCATTGCCCCTTTGGAACCCTATTGCCTTGAAACTAGCCTGAGGCTGTCTACCTCTACCGCGAAAATAACCGCGAGCGCGCGTCCCAAATTCGTTTCGCGCCTTCGTTCCCGCGTTATAATTATTCCTACGACTCACCGCGTTATAACGTATCGTATTTACCCGCATAGCACGATAATGCCCACGCATGTAGCTATTCCGCCTTACGTTATTCGTATTAATTGTCTCCGTACTCTGCAACGCACTTAATCCGCCATCGACATTCCGTTCTAAATGCCGAAGGAACTCGACCGCATCTCGTATAGTCATTGGTTCCTTTCTAGCAAAAAACGCTACCTGAATATCACGCGGCAACTGTCTGAAAATCGTGTCGATTTTCTCCGTATCAGTAAACGGTATCGTAAGCTCATATATGCTATTTAATTGAGAGGCAAAGAATTCTTCCATACTTTGACCTTTCTTAGAATCAAACTTCGCAGTTAGGAATCTTTGTTTAATTAATTCCTGTTCATTATCACCCCAGAATACCTCTCTGAAATCTTTTTCAAAATCCGAATAGGTTCGCCATGAGTCTCTGTATATGCTCATTCGAACTTTTGCAATTCCTACCAAACTATCCGTTGCCCATATCAAAGCCCTAGAACTATCTCCCGAGACTTTAATATAAGCCTTTAAATCTCTTAAGAAAATCATCGGATTTTCCGAACTCCGCCCATCGAATGTCGGCAACTTCTGTGTCATTTTCACAATGCATGATTGACGATTTCCTACCGATTGTTCAAACGTCTCTAGTTCCTGTCTGTCAGTCTGTCTGTCCGAAGTCCTACTAGTATTGCTTGCGCTAGAACCCCTTTCCAAACTGTCTAATCTATTCACTATTTCAGATAACAATTGCGTCACCTGTCCTGACGCCATTTCACTTGTCTGCGAAAGTGAAACACGCCTAGTGTTTTTTCTAAGCCGGCCGGCCATTATTCCTGAACACTAAACCGCCGTAGCTCGTCCTAAGAATTGTGAAAACAATGCCCCTTTTTTTTGCTTATTTCTTATTTACAAAACTGAACTGTTTAAAATCGTTTCTACGTTGTGTTATTTTTAAAAGTAACGCGTTAGACCTTGATTCTTTTAGAATATCTAGGTATCAGACTATCTAGGATATCCTTCGGTCTGGGCACCAGAAATCTGTAACGGCATTAACGGCTAAGGTCGAGCCACCGCTATCAGTAGCTATGATCGTCTATTCTATCTACCCCAAAATGAGATGTCCCGATTCAGCTGTAAGATTTGTAAGTTAAGAATGATAAGTCTGAATTTCTCGTTCGTTGAGAAGTTCGTTAGGCGTACAATAGTCGAGCGGAAGATTGGTTCAGGAATTTAGAGTTTCAAGTTAAGACAGAGAAAGCATATATGTCCGCAAGCCGGTAATTCGCATCAGTCAGCGGTGTATTGCGCCAGATCGATCTTTGTTGTTTTTTGTGTGATGGTACCATTTATTTTTTTGTATATATGGGCGCTTGGAACTTCTTTTAGTGGTCGACCACGATTTGTAATATTTGTTTGGGATATCGTATAGATATCCGTCGTAGTTTTACGACGTGAGTACTCAATGATATTTCATTGAGTACTCACGTCGACCGTACGACGACCCGAATGGCTGAGTTGGCAGTGACGCTGCCTACGAAACTAAGGGTCCCGGGTTCGAGTCCCGGTGGGGGCAAATATTTGTTTGACGAGAACGGATGTTTGTACCCTAGTTATGGTTGTTTATCTATCTAAGTATAATATTTGTCTATATAAGTACGTGTATCGTTGTCTAGTACCCAAGATACAGGGAATCCTAGTTTAGGGCTAGATCAATGTGTGCAAATGGTGTCCAAGGTATTATTATTATTATTATTATTATGTGCTCGCTAGTAGCGGCTTGTGGTGGTTCCAATTATATAATTAGTTCACGGCAATAACGATCCGAAAAGACCGGTTTACACAATTGCGATTTGATTTTCCGAAATGGGTTCTGAACTAGCGGTTACCTCAAAAGGTCCGTAACGTTTTGAAACCTTCAACTCTGCGCAATCTGAGCTGGATGTTATGGAAACGTAGTCATTAGCGCTTTAGGAGATCTAACCCACACCATAGCGAAATGCATACTTCGGTAAATTCCGATCTATGAATTCCACTAGCCACAGCACGTCCTCGACTGAGCCTAATCATATATATTGACTCAGCCTACACATTAGAACTCCAGCGAAATTTACATTTAATTTAAAGATGCAACTTGAATCCAAACTGACCCAAGGCAAAGCAAAACAACCTACCCGGTCCTAAACAATGAACTTTAGACTGGAATTTGATCTCTTCGCGCGTCCCCGACAACACTCAAATGTCAAAATATCAACAGGATAGGTTATCTGTGTTGACACCGGTTTAACTTTGTTCTGAATTTGTTATTTCCATCCGCGGAACCTCATTGATCAAACAGTCTCCCTATGCCCTGCCAACCTAGGTTTAGCCGCAACTAAACTCCTGTCTAGCCTAGTCTAAAACCTAGTGTTATACCACGTCCATTATCGACACCACTCGAAAATGGTTGAGTTTGATTTGAATGTGCTTGTATGTTTAATGACTGTGTGTGTGGGAATTTCAAAACTCGCTACTCGAAAGGAATGAGGAGAGGATTAGCCCGCGAATATCCTAAGAGCCAATCCAGGAACCCTATGGTGAAGGAAAAAGGAATTTAGGGTCGCTCCAAGCCCAGACTCAGACTCAGATAAATTACCTAAAAGTTCTTATCTAACGACCCAAGGATAGTTTTTGGAATTTGGGGTAGGTTGATATAAAGGTTAGGAACCGAGGTATATCTCGGCGCTTCAGACACTCACGAAAACCCACTGAAACTTCGCAATCACAATTCGTATAGTTCTGACGCGTAACACGGCAGACAAAAACTGTTTAGAACTCGTGAAAGACGACTGTCACAGTAGCTAGACGCTGAGACTGAATGCTCTCCCTTCCCCCGCAATCGTATTTATACACCCCACATGTCTGAAAGAAAAAATGGCGTCCTTTGCGAACACGCTCTGCCCAAGCGAAGCTTCTTATCACTAACTACACAGGGTCTAATTTCAACCATGCCATGCAGATCCGCCGTTCTACAAATTGTGTGTACGCATATTCACTATGATCAACCGTAGGTTATCACTCAAGTCATTCGGTATGGCCGATACACAAAATCTGTTGATCGCTGACCATATAAGCTTGTTGCGATTAATTAAGCCTTCCCGACCACTAGCGCGCGAAACAAAGACCACTAGAATGCTATTCATACTAGTCGTCTCAAACTCTCCATCTCATACCAACCAAACGCAATTGTATATTTGCAATCAACATAATAGCTTTCTCCGTATCGTTCCATAATAACCTTCCATTATTTAGTTATTCATATTTTATTCAGCGCGCAGCCAAATCGGCTCTGATCCCTACACATCTCGCAGGAATGCGACAAAAAAACCTGACCTGTAACCTTCCTCGAACCATCCCACGCGTCGGCTCTGTTTTTTTTGCTAACTTACCACTGAGCTACTCAAAACCCCAAACGTTATATGAACCGATTCTCGTATTCAAAACAGCGCGGCGTTAGGCTAGCCCTCTGTCACGCAAAATGAAGTATCAAATGTACTGACTCTCGTGTACCATTACAGTGGTGGCAGGTTGCTCTGGCCGGTGATCATCGCCTGCGTCTTCCCGACGTTGACGGAGACACCAGGGCCAACTGGGATGTCATCCGTGTATCGGGAGTAGCAGGCGGGTGAAAGACAGGAACCTTGTGGGACGCCGGCTTTGATGGGGCGGGCTTCTGACACGGCGTCCACCACCACTCTGTAGCGGCGACTCCGTAGGAACGAGGCCACGACGCGGGTGATTCGTCGTGGAGCTGGGGACGTCGACAGCTTGTACAGCAACCCCTCGTGCCATACTCTGTCGAACGCCTTCTCCATGTCCAGGAGTACTGCGACGGTGTATTCTTCCTTATTCCGACAGACCGTCATGTCGTTCAGTACCCTGGTGAGCTGGAGCGTCGTCGAATGCTCTGGCCAGAAGCCGAACTGTTCCAGGCGAGCTTGGATGTGCGGCAGCAGTCTTCCTAGCAGCAGCTTCTCGAACACCTTTGACAAGGTGCTCAGGAGGGTGATGGGCCGATAGCTCTCGGGCTTCTTGATATTCTTGCCCGGCTTGGGGAGCATTATGACCAGGCCTTCCTTCCATGTAGTGGGGAAGTGCCCCGTGCGCATGATGCCGTTAAACAGGCGCGTCACGTCCGCCACAGTCGGAGGCGGCAAGTTGCGCAGCGCCATGTTGGTGATGCGGTCTGCGCCCGGGGCTTTCCTGGGCTTGGTGCGCCTGATCGTTCGCAAGACTTGGCCGGGCGAGAAGAAGATGGGGTCCTCTGCAGAAGCTATCGGCGTCGCGAAGTAGTGCCGCAGGTGTTCCTCCACTGCTGCTACGTGTTGCGCGTCGTCGGTGGGGTTCGGCTTGAACTGCCTCTCCAGGCATTCGGCGAAAATTTCAGCTCGGTCTTTTGCTCTGAATCTCGGGAAGCCGTCGCTGCCCAGCAGCGGTCGAACAGGAGCCGGGGTGGCCGACAGCTGCCGGCATAAGCGATGCACGGAGGGGACGTGATCGCCTACGGACTCGATGTGGCGTTCCCAAGATTCTTCGGCGTGGTCGGCAAGGCATCTTTTGGTGGTGGCCGTCATGGCGTTGAGGCGGGACTTCAGAGTTGGGCACCGGGTTTGTTGCCATAGCTTCCGGAGACGGCGCTGTTCGGCATCCGTGATTGAGGTTTTGCACATGATATTTGTTTTTGGATCTTCATTTACTCTCATCATAAATTGAAATCTAACCTTTCCATTTTTGTTAAAAACAGCTGTAGAATTGTTGTTTTATAATGTGTTTATAGTTGGCTCGGTATTTCGTCTGAATATGTAGTGAAATAAAAACCAAATTGCGTTCTGAAAAGAATGGACATTTTATTAAAAATATGCTTTACACTTTACAATATTTTACCTTTATAACGAGTACACTTAATGGTAAGTTATTATAAGACTTACCTGAAAAGAAAAACAACAATTAAAGCTATTATTCACAAAATTATAAACGATAAATCGTTTCTTTTCACATCACAGTGACATCTGTGACAACCTTCCGTTCCATTTCCATACCATAGCGCCCTCATCTAGTACCATAGACTCATATGGAATTGAGACGACGACGTTTCATTTTACATTTATTAATAACAAATTATTACCTAACACTAACATATTATTAAATAAATATATATGTTATCATATTATTTCCTAAATAATAACACGAAGATTTTACTAATCATGACATTTATCGCCGTGGCGGCAATGTCATGTGTAGCCTGCGTACCCCCCGCTCCACGTCCGGTATAGTTATAGCCGAATTGCCATTTAGTGTTGCGTGCAACTTAGGTCACCCGTGTAAATATACCCTATATTTAAATGCCTAGGGAAACAGGCGCGTGCATGTGCTTATAAATGAAAAAAATATTTATGTAAAAGTTCCAGTATCAAAACGTGCCTGGATAAACACGAATCCGGCGGAAGTCGCACACGACCGGTCCACACACAGCGGCCGCCGCCGCGAGCACGCACCCGACTCCGGCTACTCCGGCTTCTCCGGCCAGTCCGGCCACTCCGGCCACTCTGGCCACCCCGGCCACTCTGGCTACGGGGCGCTGGCGTCGCCGTCGCAGCGCGCTCGGCACCGCGGCCGCCGCGCGCCGGCGCCGCACTCGCCGGGGCAGGTGCGCTGCAAGGACGACGCGGCCGCCAGACAAGGTGCGGGCAGCTTTTTTCTGTGGATGTTGACAACGAGCGTATGTAAAGATCCGTAGGTCCTTAGACTAGTACCCTATAGTCTCAATTATGAAAAAGGCCTAAGTATAAGAGATGTTTAATTTAGGAGAACTTCATTCGGCAAGATAATTCACCTTTTATCAGGAATCAGGGACTTCTGTCGGATGAAATAGCACTGATTATTCTGCCTCTATACACCTGTTTTCTCATATTTTTGATTTGGCTGTATTATTATTATTGTATGTCGTTTGTTGGGAATTCAATCCTTAGTACCTTCATATTATTTGTATTGGTTAGTAGTCACCGCGTGTCATGTTTCAGGACGTGTGCTGACGCCACCCGGCACGCCAGAGAAGGCGCCGACCCTGCATGACTACTGGCCCTCCGTGTCCTCGCTGAGTGACGCCGACGACGTCGACTCCATGCTCGACTATAATGTGAGTGACGCACTCTCAACAGTAAATACTGGCAACTCTGTGGTCTAGTGTAATAGCACTTGTCTTCCGACTGGACGTGTGCGATCTGTAAGTGGAATTATATAGAGCGCACATTACACACCATCTGGGTTTTGTTTTTAGAGGTAAGTTTAATATTAACTTTTGGCTGCATGATGCAAAACCCATGATGAGCGTCATGTAAGTCAATTCCTATTTTCTTCCAGAATTTAGAAATTTAAACGTGGGAAGCCGCTTAAGTCCCAAGCACGACAAATAGTGTTTAATGTAAGGTACTCATTAAACACCATTTGTCGTGCTTGTGACTTATTACTTAAATTATGCTCATGCATTCAAAAGAGACCATGGTGGTTATTTTAATAAAACTCAAGACCGTGTTACAAAAGCTCCAAGAATTACATGGAGAACTTCGACTAATATCTCGAATAAAATAAAAAAACTAAATAATTTTTTTTGAAAAAACCTACGACGGTTAAAACGTAGTTGAAAAAGGATAAAATAATGCTAATAATAAATTTATGCTATGAACTAATAAAAAAAACAAGAAAATTCGTCGGGGGCGTGTCAGTCAAAAATCTTTGCGCTCAGATGCGACATGCCGTAGACGTACAGTCGCCTTTGCCCAAAAGTATACCTATCGAGTGAATCCTGCCTATACTGGTTGCATACTTTTAAGCGCAGGTGACCTATAATGTGTATTTGGGAATAAAATAAAAGAGAATATCCAATATTTTAATGTTTTCTTTTTCATTGGTTGTGATGTTGAGTCACTTTAATGAATAAATTGACTGTTCTTTAAATTTTGTCACTGCCATGAAATTTATCCTTATCATCTTGGGCCTGCTGGAAGAAATCTCTTGTTAGAGATAAGCTTGCCTTTGTAACTGTCTTTTCCATAAGTTTGTAATGTGAATTTTCCTGTGCAATAAAAATTTATAAAATATATGACGTGCATATCACGTTGGTATTCGAAAATGACACATCTGCATGTAAAAATCTTGTTACTCTTTGATTTTCAAAGAGAAAAAATGGGTGTCGCTTTGTTGATTTTTGTAATTCCAAAATATTATTGAATATAGCAATTTTACCTGAAAATAAAATTGTTATTATACATACTTACCTGGCTTTAAGCCTAATATTGAGAGTAGCATACTTGACTTCCTTTCCGGTGCGACGAATTTAGCCCTAAACAGCTCACTTCCTGTTTAAAACTCCTAAAATACATAACATATCCGTTTTGAACCTCAGCAACATTGCGCGCGTAATGTTTCAGAAATGGCGGCAATTGTAGCCAGCGTTATTGCGCGCGCTCAATTTTCAGGTCATTGGCAACTCAATAAAGAGCTGATCGTGTCTAAGAATGTGTCACGATCATGCAATGCACAGTAATGTGCACAGCAGGCAGCGATTTACCTATGCTTAAAGCCAGGTAAGTATGTATAATAACAATTTTATTTTCAGGTAAAATTGCTATATTATACCTGACGTTACCTGGCTTTAATCCTAATATTGAGTAGTGTTTGGTATCGACTGCTGAGTTAAAAACGCCAATGTGATATGACTAGGAGTTCATTTATGGAAACCTTATATAAATTATGATACTGAATGTGTATGGATCATCGTGTACGTGATGAAAAGATAGGCTGCGCAAATGCAACTCAAAAATAAGGCAAATAGATATAAACAAACACAGACTTAAGAAAGGTCTGATGAAGTCATCTTTTGAAGCCAGCCGAGTTCCGGGCTGGCTAGGTTAGACTTGGTTAGTTAGTTTCTGGCTATCAAGACTCATCCGATCTATATGAATCTAAGAATATGCAAAGCTTTACCTCCAGTAGGTTTTCCCTTTAGTCATCACTTACGTACAAGTTCACGGAGATTGGTGCTCGGTGGTTGGCTGCTAGTTCGCCATTCTGTTCGACGACTACCAAGACTGCAGTTGTGAGGTCAGGATATCAGGTCGGTCGCCTGACCTACGAAACTCGGAGCTAGAGACGTAGGCGTGCCGAATCGAATACGTGTGAAAATGAGTTATTATAATTTGTACCTTGTACAGACAGGGCTAATCTGATTTAAACACAAAACATTGATGAAATTAGTGATTAGCAGTAGGTGTAATCAAATTACAATTGCTGTATTTTTAATTAGGAGTGCGCCTCCTGGATGCATTACCACTGATTATGTACCTCCACATATGATTGGTCTTTGCAAAAGACTGGCGAACAACTCTGTAATCTGACTTTAATGATAAAGTTACTCAATTAATCTAAATACCTTTTCGTATCACTTCTGAGAAGAATAGCTAGATGTGGCTGATTCTATTACAGGAGCTAGTGTGGCTATCTGACTCAACTGAAGATGCTTCTACAGTGGGCAAGCATAGTGAAAAAGACAAGTTTACGCGTAATAAGCATATTTGTAAATGCCTACAGTGATAAAGAAGTTTAGTATCCATCGTATTCAATTATCATTGATCAGATACCTAATACAAGTATCTGAACGCGTTTTCATTATTACCCGCAGCTGTGTAGACAACATTAACTGAAACCATGTTACCTAGGACTGGACCATAAAAGTCAAATATACATTCTTCATTGGGATAATCCAGCATGGCCATAACATTAATTAAAATAATAATGTGTAATGGTTATAAAAGTTTTGAAATACTGTCATTATGCTAGTTCACTGGTAGAAATACCAGGTTGGTGTCCTAACATAACATAGCGTCACGCCTTTTCCCATACGGGGCGGCAGAGGCACAATGGCGCCCACGCTCAATATGCTAATGTATATCATGCTCAGTCCGATATTCAATACTCCATTGCTACTTTATAATTATTATTCCTTTACTATGTAGGTACTGTACGGAACAGCTGTAGAAATATTAAGGAACTCTGCTTGTGGGCTGTATGCCGCACCGGCCACATCCAAGACACATTATGGTTAGATTACCTCGATTTCGTCGACTTGGTTAAAGCTGCCTTTGCTGTTCTCTTGGGATATGTCGAAGTAAAGCGACTATTGAGAAACAACTAAATAAATAGTGGAGATGTGAAAAAATCACGATGTATATATAATCTCAAATTTATATTAATGTCCTGAGAGACTCGAGGACTGTCATCAGCTCCTTTTGGATAATATACTGAAAAGTGCATTCTTACAGCCACCTACCTAGTGAATTATGAAGACCTGCGCGGTCCAATGACACGTAGGTCATTTGTGAGAAGTAATGTAGATAACTTCTCTATATGGCTCCGACAATATCCTGGTGGATAACTGTCTGAATAATATTAGCAGACTATATCTTTGGATAATGAATCTGAAAGGTGACTGCTACAATGATAATTGTCTGAAGCAGTGAAGTAGGCATATTGCCGACCATATACTGCCGGATTGATGAAAGTAGTCGGGTTGAAAAACGACGGCTCTGTTAGATTGTAACGCGTTGTTATATTAGGGGTTGGAGGAAATCAGCTAGGTAGGTACTCAAAGTTCTTTAACAATGTGGTTTAACTTATTAAATGTAAGACCAACACCACAATTAGAGTAATTTATGATTACCCTTTTACCCTTTGAGTATTGTATTATATAGATAGCCGGTCCTCCAGCCACATACCTAATGTTTGGAACTCCCTTTTAATCCCTTTAAAGCAGCAGCGCTAAAATGGAAATTATTGATTTCAAAGTAAAGAAAGTTACATAAAGTAATTAGTATAAATGGAATATAAAATAGTGTTGATTTTATATTTCTTCGTCACTGGCTTAAAAAGGGTTAAGATATCACGTAAATGAGTAAAACGTTACAATAAAACTGTAGGAAAATTGTTTGCCTCCACTCTGTCCGCCTCGTTCTACCAACATCAGGCGATGTTTCTGTTTGAAAATGTCGCTTTGAACCTTGCACAGATGGAAACGTTGCAGAGACTGAGTTAGATCTCAAGTTTCGCCGGGATACTAGAAATGCACGACAACCAGCCATCAGATATCTACATCTTTGCGCAAGATGTTTAATTGAACAGTCTCGCATAGACTGATTCAATTCATACTCACACGAGCGTTTAGTAGCGATGTCCCCTTACGCGCAGGCACAACCGGCATAACCGCGAACGGCTGACATAACTGCATGTCAATGTCGCTTTAAACCTTGCAGGTGGACTAAGTTGCAGAAACTGCATCAGCGGTATCTTACCATCGAAGATTGATCAACAGGTCACTTCACGCAGGATTTTCAATTTCTCTGTAACCAAGCCGCGCTGATTGGTGTACTCATGGCGCTCAGACTGGGCTGCGGTCCCAACACGTGGCTGCCGCTCGAAGTCGCCGCGTCGTCGTTCGCCTCCTGCCTCCCCTCCGCGCACGCACCAGCCTTGCGCAGGCTGGCGGCCCGGAGCCGGCTCCGGGCGGCGGGGGCGCGTCACCGCTGCGCGCGGGCGCGGGCTAAGTGTAGCAGGAGGTCGAACTCACGAAAATGCACGCAGTCGCCGTGTCGTCGTTTGTCTCCTGATTCCACTCCGCGCGCGCGCCAGCCTTGCGCAGGCTGGCGGCCCGGAGCGCTAGCCGGGCTCCGGGCGGCGGGGGCGCGACACCGCTGCGCGCGGGCGCGGGCTTACCTTCTCTGTTTGCCTTGCTCTGGATGGCAAACTCACGAAAAATCTCCAGGTTTCTCCTTCCTCGGACATAAAATCTGTAAAACTGGGATAAGTTATGGACTATCCACCGAGGGCAAAATCTTGCACGAGGTTATCATTACGCGATGGTCGTGAATGAATTGAGTATAGATTGAGTAGAGATCCACTCGTCCAACATCAATAGTTCGCAATTGATAAGAATCGATTTTATTATTTTCCCCCTCGGAAGACCTCTCGTTGATTGTATTACATACCTTATCCCTGTAGCCGGAATCTACTTGGTGCTAAACAAGCCAAGAGATGACCGTCGAAAATATCCCTTTTTGCGCCTCCTTCTGCTTGATCAAACCATGTGGTATAACCATGGGCGGTCACTACGTTCCCGCCAAGTATGATTGCCATCTAAGGACTCGGCGCACTCAAGTTAGATGAACCCCAGCACAAAAAAATAAAAGTTTGTAACTCATGCGAACGGCAAATACCTAACCTGATTGGATTGGATTTACTTATGATTTTCTCGGCGTGAGATTCGGATAAATGCAATGTTTGTACTTTCGAGGGTAGTTACAAATAGCTACTTATAAATATCACTCCTATATCAAAGGGAGTGATATTCCTATCAAATTCAATGTCAGAATTAAACATATCTTATTGCGAGATTGTGTGAGTTACTAAACATTGCATCACTCGATCGGTTTAGCATACGATCATGCATTGCCGAGATGTTACTAGCTGAATCTTGGAACGATTTTTCCAGATTACTTGTCCTTGAATGCTTTCTTACTCCCCCGATGTCTTCTCCTCCGGCTGCTCCCCTTCTCCGGAGACGTGGAAGTGGAACTGCTGTAGCGATCACTCCTCGATGATTCACTACGCGGGGCTATTTACCGCGGTTTTTATTAAACGGATTATTTTTTGCTGTTACACTGAACAATTAACACTATAACCGTAACAAAATTCCAAGGATATTTCGAAAAGTAACTTGGAATATTTTAAAATTTGTTAAACGCGTGCGCACGGAAAGAAATCCAAAACGCCAATGACCTGAAAATTGAGCGCGCGCAATAACGCTGGCTACAATTGCCGCCATTTCTGAAACATTACGCGCGCAATGTTGCTGAGGTTCAAAACGGATATGTTATGTATTTTAGGAGTTTTAAACTGGAAGTGAGCTAGGGTTAAGAGTAGGGCTAAATTCGTCGCACCGGAAAGGAAGTCAAGTATGCTACTCTCAATATTAGGCTTAAAGCCAGGTAACGTCAGGTATAATATGCGAATTTTACTGATAATACAGGGTAATTAATATGAAAAGTTATTCCTCGGTTTTTTTGGCCTGTACGGTGTAGTTTTTACAGTACCGCAGAGCACATGACGGCATTATTTAGTTTCTTACTCTCGCATCAAAAGCGTCACGGCTCGGCAAGCGCTTGGCACAGACTGATGAGACTGAATTGGGGTTGAGTTAATTCACTCTACTTATAGCTGCAAGAAAGTCAGTTTGCGCGCCTACTCTAGTATTTATACATTATTACTCAAAGGCTAATATAAACAATATCACTGCAGTGCCCTCTAGTGAGTTCCTACCGTAACACCTATTTGTGAACCCTCACTAATCAACCACAAACCCATTACAAAAATAAAATAAAAAACGCATAAGAATCAAACGAATAGTTTTAGTTTTGCACAAACAAATGTTTACCGCAGCGCCCCCTGGTGAGTTGTCATCGTAACACCTATCTAAGAACATGCAGCAATCCAACCAATACTCATCACTGAAAAACGGAATCAAAATCGGCTTCGTAGTTGTGATTTTGCACAAAAAAATGTTTACTGCAGCGCCCCCTAGTGAGTTGTCACCGTAACACCTATCTAAGAACATGCACCAATCAAACCCGAACCCATCACTGAAAACCTCATCAAAATCGGATTAGTAGTTTTTGAGAAAAATGGCAACATAGGTTTGCACAAACATCCTCTCAACCCAAACGCATATACCATCTCCGTTCCGTCGTGGGTAAAAAATAAATGAATTAATGAATGAAATTTTCATCACCGAATTGATTGATGAAGGGAAAACCTAAAAGTAGAAAATCTCAAAACTCAAATTAACCAACTCAACCCAAATTTATTGCAATTAGGTAAAATAATGCACTTTTACAATTCAAACACTTGCGTCTCATACATGGAGATAAATAAAAATAAATAAAATATGAGCTACTAAATAATTATAAATAAAAATAATTTCATAAAAATATTAACATTTATCAAGCACATTACATACGCGCTGTGCACGACGTGCTTTTGCCAGTGGTCGAGGTCAAGCGAAATTGTGCCTTGCGTAGGTTTCAAATAGCTTATCGTGACAGTAAATATGATACGAAAATTATAATTATTCGCATGTTTTAGGCCTATATTGTCGTGTTTCTATCGTATTTACACAATAGTATCTACAATAAACTGATACGAAAACAACCCCGTAAAGTAAAATGCAAATATATTTTTTTAAACGTTTTCGTCGATTTTATGCAGCCTACATAAAGCAAAAAAAAAACAATAATGTAGGCCCCGAGGAATGGAAAAGAAGTTCGTGATCATGCCGTCAAATGCCAAGATGAATATAAGTAATTAGACCCACCCAAGTATCTATAGTTTTGTCGATTAAATGGTATTTTACACAAGTGATACCAGTGATCAGAGACAATGAACATGGCCATATTGAATGTAATGCTTTTTCGATGTCAGGAAACCTTTTCAAACTTTATTCCTCGTTTATTATTTCTTTTTTCTTTCCGTCGGTTTTAGCCACTCTGTACAGGGTGACTGTAAAACCTCTAGCTATTACAAAAGAGCATACTCTATGAAAGAAGTACAATATACATGTTATGTTATTTTCGTCTGCTTTCATAGTAAAATAAGGCAACAAATATAATGATAACCAAAAGTTGCAGAAAATATCAGGGCAAAATACTGCGGTAGCTTAGGTGAAGGGTAAAGGGGTTGAGCGAAGCGAAGCCCTCTTTACCTTTTGTGTTAGGTTGAACATGTAAGAACAACAAAAAATATTTAAAACATTAACTTAAGTACACAAAACATAAAAAGAAGTTCGGTGATCATTTATCCAAACACAATTTGGTGATCATTTACGAATTCTGGCAGTCATTTCGAATTTATTGGTAGTAAATTTAAGAATTTTTTGATAATAGTTTAAACACAAGCCGTAAAATAATAAGTAATCAACTGTCAAAGTATACCTACTAGTCCCGAATAGCTTTGCGTCGGTTGCCTTAAAATTCTAATATAGGAATAATGTCCTACTAAACAAATATGGAAAAAAGCATATTCATATTCATATTCTTTATTGCACAGATAATATAAAGTTACAGATAGTTAAAAGAAATGTTATAAGTAAAGGCGAGCGTATCTCTAGCAAGCATATTTCTTTCCTTCTACTTTCCAATTCTAAAATTCCATTATAACTAGGGGTTTCAAAGTCACCCTGTATAAATATCTCCCATAAGCTCGGAATACGATCTTTATCTACGCACGTATTATATTTATAATACGTGCGACGATACGAGTCGGTTTTAAAGCATTTGCTCTAAAATCGACTCAGAAACCATAGCGCAATGATCTGCATTATGACACATTGATGCGGATATGACAATTTACAGACAAACACATATTACTTTAACGCATCGATTAACGGATTAATTTCGCTATAAAGTAAAATTTGCAAGTCTGTGATACATACGTATTGACGTCTATTACATCAAAGTCGAATTTTGACAGTTGTCAGTTGTCATTTCTTTGTTTTTTTTTTCTGAAAAGAGTTTTGGTAAGGGAATTGCATCCTCCTTACGAAGTAGAATTGTGAATTTACCTACTAGGCTTCTGAACCCATTTCAGAGCACTTACGATATGTTTGTAGATACAGTAGTGTATGCAACTGCATATAATTAGGCCTTCAAATACTCGTGTGATCCTATTAAGCAACTCGCTGGTGCTCGTCTCATAAAAACACACTCGTGAGTTGGGGCCCCTCATTATATGACATTCATATAAACTACTTTTGCCGAACAGTCGCTAAGATATGAATAAGCATGAATACTTTGGGAGTACTGTATTTTGCACTGCACCCTGTCAGATTGTCTGCCTCGGTGTTGGCTGGTTAATCTCTCAGTCTACATTCCAGGACACGCTGTTCGACATGCTGCTCAACTCTCTGTCCATCTCGCCGCGTGCCGCTCCCGCCCCCGCGCCCCCCTCGCCGCCCCCTCCGCCGCCAGCGCGACCCTGGTGCCCGCCCCCCGCCGCGCCCGCCCCCGCCACCGCGCCGCCAGCAGCCCAGCAGGACAAGCCCGAGCCCGACACGGATTGACCAAGGGTACGGCGCGAGTACTACCATTAGTAGCTACTCTATGTTCTGTTCTGCACTCGGGCAAGTGACGTCACTACTGTACTCTGAAAGGTGCGTGCGCGATGACGTGGTACCTAGCGAGTGAGAGAAACAACCTACTTCGCTCGCTGTCTCATTCACTCGTTAGGTGACTATGCTCGCTGTCTCGCTCGCAGGCTACCGTGACCGCGTATTGCATCTTTACGATATTATGTTACAAAATTTTAATTTTTTTGAACCTGACCAGCGTGACTGTCTATAATGTTTTTTTGTGGATCAGATTAGGGTTCAGTCTTGACCGTTCCGAATTCGATGCGGACGCATAATTCGCATATAATTTAGAACTTTAGTGACGTTACATTAATAAGTAACACTCAGGCCATACTCACGACGACGTTTCAATCTTTATGTTGAAATGGTTCAGTGACATGTAGCTAATAATTCATTTTATTATGTTAACAGTGTTTCTTTGAACAGTAATACGAAATAGACCACTTAATTCTTCAGAATTTTGACACTTTAAAGTTTACTATACTGAAACCTTCAGAACTATAATTAATTGTCATAAATAACCTAACGATTCCCGAAATGAGTCTCAATCCAGAAATGTTAGTCCTTCGAACTCGATTTCAATCAAATTCATAAGTTTCTGCTGACTGTCACAGCAATTTATATTTACATAAATTTTTAGGGCATTTGAAGTGGTCGATCTCCTGTATCATAATAGTAGTTTATGTGACTGACACATAATTATGTAAGTACAGTTACATATACTAGATTATCTACACACATATCATAAGCTCTCTTTGATGTGTTCAGGAACCGCATGTTTGACCGGCATTGTGGCATTTATCATTGCTCTGCACTTGTTTAGCTTGTTCAGTAGTACCAACTTCACCGCGGCACGCACGCGGGCGTCTGCGATCGAAATTTGAATGTCATAATATGTCGAAATATTCAAATAAGAAATGAGTTTTTACCAAGTAGTATATCATTATGCTGGTCGTAACGTGCGGTTTTTGGACGCAGTTAAGAAGGTTTATGATACGTGTGTAGATAAACTATATTAGCACCTGTAATAATATAGACGTGCATACAAATAGTGGAACTACTAATGCATCCAATGTCGCCTTTGCATTTATTTTTGATAACTAAGCTATATGCTGTCTAATTATCTTAATTTTAATTATAAATAATACTATGATATTTTGTTGTATATTCAATATAACTCGTATAAGGGAAGGAGGCTCATAGTTTGACTGCTATCATATTTTATTAGTTCAAATTATTATTAATGTGATTTAGCAAATTTATACGATCTTGGTCCTGCATCCTGCACATCTAATACTCGATTATTATTATATATAAAGGTTGTAGGTATTTTAGTTGAATAAAGTTACAATGAGATATTATGTCAACCAGAGATAGCTGGGATCTTATTATAAATTGTGTCTTCACAAAATAAAAGGCCTGGTAGCCCAAACTAAATTCAACCTTATTACGTCAGTGACAAGGACGCTGTCACCGGGCCTTTTACTTTTTAAGGCTGTCGTTCCTATTATTTTGAAATGGGGAAGGTTACGCAAAACATTAGTAGATGGTGCTGTTGTGTATGTTTGTAACTGGATAAACATTGTCAACAGGATAATGACAAATAATTTCTCTAAAATTCTGCATAAATTTGCTTTCCTTACTTTTACTCGGTGATTCATTTGTAAGTAACCTCAGATGAACGAAACTCTTCTTACTTACACTGTTTATTAACTACAAACTTGTAGCGCCCTCTTCGAGGAACTACAAACTTGTAGCGCCCTCTTCGAGGAACTACAAACTTGTAGCGCCCTCTTCGAGGAACCAGTTTGTAGCGCCCTCTTCGAGGAACTACAAACTTGTAGCGCCCTCTTCGAGGAACCAGTTTGACAGTTTGCTTCCTCATTGTAATTTTCACGCAGCTAATGAGAAGTTTTCTGACAGTTGATTTAAAAAATAAAGCTTCCAAATAGCTCGCTTGCTGTGATATGTGATTTAGTGTTTCCTTGGTTTTTGGGAATGATTTTTAGGAATTGACCACACTATTCTTTATGAGATCTATGTGGTCAATTTAACTAAACTGAAGCCATTCTTCGAAGTAGTATTTGACATCTGTCAACAGTAGGTTAGTCTCCTTCTCCTTGATCGCTTAGAAAAGGAACGGAGACTGACGCATATCTCTGTCCCTACAGCTGTCAGATGCCAAATGCTGCTTCTAAGAATGGCTCACTTTGATAGGATTGGAACATAATGGCAGTAATAGTGCGAAACCCAATCGAAAAGTCGAAATGACTGGTACTATTTTCTTTTAATCACGGTGTAGTGTAAGTAAGTAGTTTTTATAAGTTGATTCTGGCAAAACTTACTTAAGAAATGTCAAATGTCACATCAAAGACCACAATATTATTTTTAATGATTTTACTCTGTGGTAAGTCCGCCAATTCAATAACGCCACCTGGCTAGCTGATTTGATAACTAAGCTGTCAGAAAACCCCTTATTAGCCCAAGACAGAGGTCGGCAATAGTCGGCATAGTGAATTAATTTGTACTTAGACATTATAATGGTATACTTAGTTGTAAAGCTTAATTACCGATTTGTTGTTTAGTAACTCGTCATAAAACAATCATAAACGTAGATAAATACGCAATGCATAGATTGTTTTCGATTCGACTGAAAAGTGCAAATGTGTGTGATCAATTCGGTATTAGATGCTATATAGAGAACTGAGACTAGTCTAAGCCTTCATCCATACTCATGCGTCAGCTCAGTTAGGTCATTTTATTTTGTATGTTGTATGGCTACTGTCATTGTTTATAATTAAAACGGAAAAAATGACAAGAAACAATTATAAAACCCAGGTGCCAGAGTAAACTAGACTAGCTAACTGAACTAATGCATAATATTAATTTAGTATTCTAGACCAAATTTAATAACAAATTACTATTGTCGTTATCTCGCATAGGACAAAACAAAAGTTATATTTTCCATTTGCATGTTATGCTTTTCAATGTGATAGTTCTATTTAATTTCAGAAATAAAATTTACGTTGCTCCATATTCTGTCTTTTTATGAACAAATATTAGATATTATGAAAGCACCTAACTATTCCTTAATAATGCTTTCGATACAACAACAGCAACGTTTTCCCATGCGGAGTCGCAATGGCACACTTGGCGTGACTTACTTGGTGTTCAGGAATTGTACTCTTTAATATGTGGGTAAGTCACATAACTGCGGCGGACCGGTGCGTGAAGAAATTTGAGGGTAGCTCGACACACTCGACACCTCAAACCAGTGCGTCCTACACCGGCTCCCACATCGGATGCGTATCGCGGTTCCGGCGGAAGAAGAATTTCCAACCATTCAATCTGAACTGTATTGGGTGTTCTGTGTGCCTATAATAGGAGTGTCAGACCTTATGGTGACATATGTGTGATAGCTGGCCAGCTCGGACCCGAAACCCAGATATTGGAGTGTTCTGAAGTTGATACGTGGCTGAAGGCGTGCCAGGGTCAATCAAGATGAGTGGCTTATTTCATATTGAGGAGATGCAATGCCGTGGACTGTAACCCCTGGAGCGAACTAGAAAGATCAGGACCGTACCACTGGCTTGTCGAAGGGTTCCTTACACGAACATAAAATTTGGTCATTCGAGCCGGATCGGTTTTTCATTAGGTAGTTAGCTTGGGGTATCAGTAAGTTAGTAATTGATATCGGTTAAGTTGCCGGTTAAATTTACGGTTTGGCTCCTACGGTCACGGTGGTTGTACTCGAGAGGCTAAATTTGAAAAATGGCTAAAGCTATTGAAACTAAATTTAAAGTAAAATATGAGTGGTTAAATCATAGTTTACAAATAGCGACTAGCAAAAGCCACAGTTCTGGCGTATTGTCGGCGCGGTTACGTAAGCTGGATGAGTACTTTAAGGTTTTAACGGAGACATACGAAGTCATACTGAGCCTCGATTCGGTAGACGATAAGGTTATCGCTAGTTATGATGAAAAATACAAAGAGGCCACGGAGTGGTACAATCAGTTGGAAGCGGTGCCGGTGGCGGCGGCCTACCCGAACCTAGACGGCACGCACGTGCCGACCCAAAGTGCAGGGGCGGCAAGGTTGCCGCGAATTAACTTGACTTCGTTTGACGGTGACATATTTTCGTGGAGTAGCTTCATCAGCCTATTTACATCGTTGGTGTTGTCACAGAAGGACATTTCAAAAACGGAAAAGCTTCATTACTTACTCTCTAACTTAGAAAACGAACCCAAATCGCTTATAAAACACCTGCCAATGGTTGACGGTTCATTAGATATTGCAATGGATATTTTGAAGGGTAGATATGAAAACAAACGGCTGCAAGCGGATTCGCACATTTCTCGGATATTACATTTACCGGCGATTATTAAGGGGGTAGGCCTCAGGGCAAAATTATTAAATCCGTTGTTAGAATCTACACGGGCATTAAAAAATGTAGGACTGCCTATAGATGAGTGGAGCTATATTTTGTTGCATATTAGCCTCACAAAAATGCCGTAAGATATTAAATGCAGATTTGAGCAGCGATACGGCGGTAACACTTTAATTTTACCTACCTTTGACCAGTTAACTGAGTTTTTACAAAATGAATGCCGACTCATCGATACGGCGGCCATGGCAGCGGAGCATGCATCTTACGCGGACTACACACGAAAACCGGCACGTAACGTGCATATTGCGGAACGCAATAATAATAATAATCAATTTAGATCGGAATGGAACACTCGTAATTACGGTTCCGGAAAAAATAACAATTGTTATTATTGTAATTTATCGGGGCATAACTTAGCCATTTGTTTTAAATTTGCAAATATGTCGCCTTATGAGCGTAAGGACTGGGTAAACATTAACGGCCTTTGCTTTAGATGTTTTGAAAGGCATCCTGCCGCGACATGCGACCGGCAGGTGCCCTGTAATCGGTGTGGAAACGTTGGCCATAATAAATTGATTTGTACGATGTCCACTGCGCGCTCTTCACCGCCTCCGGAAGATAGGCAGCGTTCACGACAAGCAGCCGTCGCCTCACGCGATAGCCCGGCCATCGAAAACGGGTCGCCTGGCGGCGGCGGCGGGGTGGGCATGCGTAATTATGAACGTGAATATGAATCTAGAGAGTTCCGGAATAATAATAATTATGAAAGCGGTCGGAATCGGAATCATTTAAGGAATAGGCTGTCGCGAAGTCCTAGCGGGGATCGGACGCCGCGTTCTCAAGAATAGCAATTACAATCTAGTAATGTCGCCTCAGTAGCACCACGGTTAATGAATAATATTATTTTGCCTACGGTTATTATTGAAGTAAAATCGGTTAACGGAAATTTCTTGCGGTCTCGGGCCTTATTGGATTTGGGAAGCCAAGTTTCAATAATTAAAAGTGACTTGGTAGCCACTTTAGGATTGAAGCGACATTACAATAAAACATCTTTATTAGGTATTGGCGGGCGGGTTACACAACCATGACGGCAATTATTTAGTTGAGGTTCATTTTAGGTCTGAAAAACTGAGCAACATTTTATTGTCAGTTACGGCGGTGGTGTTAAAACGACCTACTTGTTATTTTGCGCGAAAATTAGGATTACCGGTTTATAATATTAAATTGTCGGACGACGGGTCATTTAATCAAACTCACATTGACATAATTTTCGGATGCGACATTACGGGATATTTTAAACGGGGATAAGATTGATTTGGGCACGGGAGGACCGTTTGCGTTAGGTACCATTGTCGATTACGCAATTTTCGGCCCTACTACGGTTTCAACGGACAATCAAATTAATTCGCAATCGAGTAATCATGTCGGCATGACTCTCATCGAAGCGGTTGAAAAATTTTGGCGATCTGAAGAACCCCCGAGCTCGGGTTGTTTAAGGGATCCAGCAGATGCGGAATGTGAAAATTTATTTGCGAGTTCAACGTCGCGGGGTGCCGACGGTAAATATGTGGTGAGGTTACCACTGGTACTAGATCACCACCGGTTGGGCGATTCTAGGGAAATAGCATTACGGAGATTTTTGGCCTTAGAACGGCGGATGGCACGCCAACCGGAATTTCGAAAAAAATATGTAGATTTTATGTCAGAATACTTAGAACTCGGCCACATGACGGTTTCTAATTTTGATGTCGGGTCCGGGCAAGAGCACCATTTTTTATGTCATCATGGAGTCTTTAAAAAATCAGGTGACGGTGACAAGATTCGGGTCGTCTTTGATGGAAGTGTACAGACGACTACAGGCGTATCATTGAATGATTGTTTACGTTCCGGGCCGCGATTACAGAGCGATATTACTCAAATCATCATTAGTTTTCGGTTACCGCGATTTGTATTTACTACTGACGTAAAAATGATGTTTAGACAGACATGGGTGCATCCGGAAGATCGGAAATATCAACTTATATTATGGCGATCGTCACCGGACGAACCCTTACTTGTTTACGAGTTAACAACAAATACCTACGGTTTAAAGTCGAGCCCGTTCACTGCAATTCGGTGTTTGCATCAGTTGGCTAGTGAAGAAGAAGGTAGGTACCCACGCGCGGCTCGGTTATTACGTCATCAAAGCTACGTGGACGATTTAACCGGAGGGTCGGACACGTTGGACGGCGCGAGGGACTTGCGGGATGAGCTGGTGGCGCTCATGGGCACGGCCGGCTATGAATTGCGGAAATGGTCGTCGAACGTGCCGGAACTTTTGGACGGCTTTCCGTCAGACCACCGGGAGACTCTTCGGTCATTTGACGCGGATAAGGACGGTTCCGGTTTTATAAAAGTTTTATGTATCCAGTGGGATCCAAACTGCGATAGCTTCTCTTACCGACTGCAATTGCCAGTAGAAGGTACGATTACTCGGCGGACTATTTTATCTTTGTCAGCTCGACTGTACGACCCCCTCGGCTGGGTTTGTGCAGTCGTGTTTAAAATAAAATTGTTGTTGCAATCCCTTCTGGGCACTTCTAGCAATTCGCGGAAAATAGATTGGGACGCTCCCGCACCGGAAGAGATCGTTCGAAATTGGAAGGATATCCTCGTAGACTTACCGAATTTACAACAGTTATCTATACCTAGATGTTTAAAACCGAACGGTAAAACTACTTATTCAATTCACGGTTTTTGTGACGGATCTTCGGTCGGCTTTGCATCAGCAGTTTATTTACGGTCGGCAAACGCAGACGGTACGGTTCGAGTGCAGCTACTCGTGGCAAGTCCCGTGTAGCCCCTCTTAAGACAAAACACACTATTCCAAAAATGGAGTTAAATGGGGCAACCTTGTTAACCACTCTTTTAAACCATGTCGTCACTTCACTAGAAGGTGACATCGAAATATACAAAATAGTAGGTTGGTGTGATAGCACCATTGTGTTGGCGTGGTTAAAAAATCCTCCGCACAAATTGCAAGTGTACGAAGGCAATCGGGTTTCCCAAATAATTTCCTCCAAGGTGGACATTACTTGGCGTCACGTTCCCAGTGAACTGAACTGTGCGGACGTCGCGTCGCGCGGATCTACAGCGAGCGAGCTGCTGCGGCACCCGCTGTGGTGGGAACCACGCTGGCTATGGGAGTCGCCGGCCAAGTGGCCCGGCGAGTGTTCAGATTTTCCGGCGGATATGTTACCCGGTTTACGGCCTCATGTCAATGTTGGTATTTTGGCTTCGGATTTTAACTTAGTTGATCGGTATAGTTCATTTGACAAATTGGTAAATGTAACGGCTTATTTATTACGGTTTATTCGGAATTGTAAAACAACGAGTAAAAACGGCGGCAATATAATTTCGGTCTCGGAACGTAGAAGTGCGATATATTGTTTGATACGGATTGTTCAAAAAGAACATTACGAAGAAGAAATATTGGCGGTGCGGGATGGGAAACCAATTAAAAATTCATTAAGACGGTTAAATTTGTTTATGGATATTAAAAACCATTTACTTCGAGTCGGCGGTCGAATCGGTGCGTCGGATGTACCTTACAACGCGCGACACCCAATTTTGATACCAGGCAAGGGTCGGTTTACGGAAATGTTAGTTACACACTATCATAAGGCACACTGCCATGTCGGCGCTAATGCTTTAGAGTCTATTTTGTCGTGGACGTATTGGATAGTTGCAGCACGGCGGGTGACACGTCACGTCACCTTCAAATGTATACTGTGCTTCCGGGCGCGGCCGCGGCTGGCCCAGCCCTTTATGGCGGACTTACCCTCGAATCGGGTTAGGGGCACCCGGCCATTTCTCGGTACCGCGACTGATTTCGCAGGCCCGTTTCACATTAAGTCAAGCGTTCTTCGAAACGCAAGGATTCAGAAATGTTATTTCAGTCAACTAACTGTTGAAGCATTTGTAGCGGCGTTTACCCGGTTTATATCACGGCGAGGTCTTCCCTCATTGGTTCGGTCAGATTGCGGTACTAACTATATGGGCGCTGATAAATATTTAAAGGAATTGCATGTTTTCTTACGCGATAATCAAACGGAAGTCGATCGGGAATTGGTCAAAAATGACATTAAATGGCTTTTCAACGCTCCGTCTAGTCCAAACCACGGCGGACTATTCGAAGCGGCGGTCAAATCAGCCAAAACTCACGCCAAGCGCGTACTCGGTGAGGCTCGGCTGACGTTCGAAGAACTCACCACGTTTTTCACGAAGGTGGAAGCTGTGATGAACTCGCGACCGTTGTGTCCTCTCAGTACGGACCCGGCGGACTTAGAAATATTAACTCCCGGACATTTTTTGATCGGTCAGCCCCTCGTGGCTCTTCCCGAATATCCTTACGCGGAAGTCAGTGTGTCTCGTCTGTCTCGGTTACAACAGATCCAAAAGATGTCCCAGCATTTTTGGAACCGATGGAAAAATGAATATCTCCATACGCTTCAACAACGCTTTAAATGGACCTCGCATACGGAACCTCCTAAGTTAGATGACTTAGTTTTAATTAAGGAGGATAATCTACCACCTCTCCACTGGAGACGTGGACGATTAGTTAAGCTCTTACCGGGCAAAGACGGGGTCATACGGGTTGCCGGAGTCAAAACCCAAAATGGTGTTTTGTTGAGACCTATCTTTAAATTGTGTAGGTTACCTTTAGGGAATTAGTTAACCAAGGCGGGCTTGGTTAGGCGGGGGGATGTTCAGGCATTGTACTCTTTAATATGTGGGTAAGTCACATAACTGCGGCGGACCGGTGCGTGAAGAAATTTGAGGGTAGCTCGACACACTCGACACCTCAAACCAGTGCGTCCTACACCGGCTCCCACATCGGATGCGTATCTCGGTTCCGGCGGAAGAAGAATTTCCAACCATTCAATCTGAACTGTATTGGGTGTTCTGTGTGCCTATAATAGGAGTGTCAGACCTTATGGTGACATATGTGTGATAGCTGGCCAGCTCGGACCCGAAACCCAGATATTGGAGTGTTCTGAAGTTGATACGTGGCTGAAGGCGTGCCAGGGTCAATCAAGGTGAGTGGCTTATTTCATATTGAGGAGATGCAATGCCGTGGACTGTAACCCCTGGGGCGAACTAGAAAGATCAGGACCGTACCACTGGCTTGTCGAAGGGTTCTTTACACGAACACTTGGCTAGCCCTATGTGAGTTATTTATTCCGATCTGAGCGACTCTAGGACTTCAAAAACCGCCAGGATGTGGCTGGCTTAGCTATATTGCATTTTGGAAGTAGGAAGGAATGTAAAGCTTTTAGTGTTTTATGCAAGTGACATCGTTATAGAGTGTGAATCTTCATAAAGTGCACATAACGATCTGGGTGTAAGAACATCGAAATTCATCGACAAAAAGAAAAAAGAAAAAATATCCCTTCCTCCCAATTTTTATAGCCATTTTAATATTGAAATGCGCTATCTGGGTACCAACTGCAAAAAAATAATTGTAACTTCGGAATGGAAGGGTTTTTCGTAGTGAAATTGATTGATTCGTGATGATGAAAGACACGTTGTAAGAAAAAGTGGTAACTATAAACTAAAATTACGCTTTCTTTTAGAAGTAATAGTGATTTTTTCGAGTTATTTTAGTTGTTGCAGATTTCCTCAAAACTTGGTTCCCAAAATGGAGTTATTTTATTACGGAATATTATTCTTAATTTTGTTAGCTCTCAGACGACGTCAAAGTTGTTTCTAAAGCAGGGCCTCGATGATCCGAACACCGAAAATTTATACCCTGTTCGGATGCACGAAGCGTTGGGATTATAGTATGTTAAAATTTTGAAAGGGATTTTTCGAAATAAAACAAAAATATTTTATGTTTATTGAAGTATGTACGTTAGATGTATGTTAGATACAATGCTATTAATCACACTTTTTTAAAGAATTCCAATATAGTGCTTTGACGAGTAGTATTTAGTGACATAGAAAATGCTTTATCCCTTAATTTACGTAACAGCATTTTTCCGTTCGTTCGGATTATAGAGGCGTTCGGACGAGCTGGGGTACGGATTATCAAGGCCGTGCTGTAATAAACTTTATTTTTTTATACCTATTTTCACTTTTCGGAGCTAAGCTTAATCTTAAGACCTAGAATTTTGTGATATACCGTGAAGTCATTAGTAAAGAAATAAATGTAGCCCACATTAATGTACCCACTGAAAGGCACAGGCCTTTTATGGATATGCGTAAGATTGAGCCATACTTCATCAAGCTGGCTCAGTGCGGGTGGATGTCCGCACGTTCTGTCACGCAAAGTGTCCGCTGCACAGGGGCTTCCGGTCACAGCCACAAACCCCGCCACGAGAAGTTAGAATCGGCCACAAAGGAAGCTTAAGCGCGCGTCAGCCACTTGTGGCCGGTGGCTGCTACTTGTTTTAACATATGCGCGCCGTATCATAATGGACTTAAGGTGGGGAATCGCGTGAGTAACGTGTGGCGGCGATTGAGCAGCGACATGTTGCAGCGTGTGGCGGCCACCGGCGTCAACCGTGTGCGGCGATCCATATAAAATGTATGAAAGCTACATTGTAGCCCCTTTAATTCCACTGATTGCGTCTTGCTTTTTGGTTCTACCCAGGCGCCCTTCAAGTAAGCCGTTTACTAGAATGAGATCCACCCATTTGTGCCATTTATCGATTTATACAGACTGGTACCGCCATCTAGCGGAGCGGCCGCGTCCCACTGGTTCGAGACGAGAAGTCTAGTGTTTCACCTTGGCGCCGCAAGGTGGCACGGATCGGTCGTAGTGACACCTTTCAAATCCACGTTCTGAATATTTCGTCGGGTCTCGTGCGCATATAAAAGTGGGGATCAGCGACCGGAGGTTTTTCTTGCCATGGCTCACAGTAAATTCTTAGTAAGACAACTGTAAACACAAAGGGGTTGTTTTTAGTCCATATACCACACGAGCTGATGCCCGCTCAATATGTGGGGACCAGGACATGGCAGGGAGGTCTGACTCCTGGGCATGGGTAATTCCATTTTTTCCCCTCCAACAAAAAAAAAAAATGGAGGTTTTTCTTTTCCGCCCCAGCGCCTTTGGCGCGACAGCCACGGCTTCAGGGCTAGGCTGAAATTGTCTGGAAACATCGCACCAGATAAAGAGACGAGATCTTGGAGAACCGCACGTAGAACGTCGGGTTGATTCCAGGAATGTGAATATCTCAGCTACAGGGCTCAAGAGACCGTTGGTGAAGCCGACCCTGCTGAAAACGCGGTCGTCCATCGGGCTGACATATTTTGCGTCGGGCGGGGCACGCTGGTTGAGACAAGCTATCACCAGTGTGAAACCTGGCCTGGTGCCAGTTTGGTGTCGAACCTGATTGTGAAGTGCATCGTTGCACTGCATAAACGCTTCGGCTATAAGCGGAGTTACACACCGTTGGTGAAACAAGCGAGACTGTTGGGAGATAAGTTTAGAACTTTTGTGTAGGTTACGTAGATCGCCCGCCAGGAGAGAAAAGCTCTCTTGTTAATTTTTATGTAATAAACCTTATCCACCGAGCAATTTTTTCCTTAGTAGGAGACCACCCCTCTGAGACGACCAACCCTACAACCCCCAAATAACAAGTTTATTCACTGGTGGCCAACTTTGGCTCGCCGGTGACCCACTTTGGCCACCTAGGGAAAACCTTGGGTATTGGTTGGGCGGCCTGTAGCAACCAACAGGGACATCAAGGATAGGGCAATAACACCTAAAATAAAGAGGTTACAATTGGCGCCACTCTGTACTGGTAACACAGAAGCGTGACTTTGACGTTAGGGGAACCAACCGATACTAGCGCCACTTTGACAGTTGCCAACCCCATTAATTCCATGCGTCAACTTGCCAAACCGGTCATCAATTACCCCATATGTCGAATTACAATGAATCGGAAAATGAGTATAAAGGATATACACCATATATTATATATATAAAATAGGTGTGTGTGTATTATTGGCGATCTAACTCGTACTTGACTCGAACTTGAAACGAAAGTTAAGGGCGACTACTAGTAGGCGGTATACGACTATTACGAGTAAACATAACAACAACTGTATACAAATTTATATGGAGTTGTCAAAGTTCAGAGTGAGATGAGAATAACTTTTTATGACTACGGGAAATTCTATTACAAATGCTATGTACCAAACTTGGTTCTGGACATGTTCACATAAAATGGGCGATAATGAATAATTCGGGCATTTCGACGTGGCACCACCAACCCACTCGAGTTGAGTTTACTCAAGTAAAGTATGATTCCGAGTTTCTAGCTAGTGGCCCTAAGAGTACTTTGTAAATCTCAGCAGTAAGCCAACAAATCAAATAGATTAAACTAAACTCTTATCATTTGATTGATGATTTGGGGATAGGAAGTTAAACAAAAGTTTTAATTGATTCAATATTTTATTCCATTGCTCCACAATATACACAATGACATAATGTTGTAAACCTGAGTTTGTATTCACATTCTTTATGTTATTTATTTGAATTTCATAGCTGATTACACGAAGAACTTGAATAGACTATTTGTTACGATTTACAGTATCGCGAGCGAGATATGTATGTCTTTATACCTAGAGCATGGGCCCCTGCGTGCCGCGCCCCTGCGTACCTCGCCCCTGCGTGCCGCGCCCCTGCGTACCTCGCCCCTGCGTGCCGCGCCCCTGCGTGTCAGACGAATCGACTGTCATCGCATCATTCTACGTGCTGCAGTTAAATTAGTAAATTCACGGTTCCTACATTAAATTATAATATTTACAAATAAAACTTTGAAAGGAACGCTTTGCAAACATTCAACAAACTTGAGATCGTATTTAACGTAAAGATGGTATAAAATTTTCAAAATCATCAAATGAACGATACGCTGGGACATCTCGTCACAGAAAAATAATATTTACACAACTTTACATAACCTACATAAAAAATTACGAATTACGATTTACAGCTTTCGAAAATAAATAACAAATTGAATTTTAGCCTAAAAGTTATCTTTGATAGACAAAACAATAAAAAATTATTGCGTTCAACAAAGCTACAATAACAAATTTAATATAAATTAATCATAATAAGAACTGTACAATTTATACAAAGCTAAAATAATCACTTTAATATTATCACTGCAATGTAAGTTACATACAATACATTAACCAAGGACCGCGCTATTATCGTAACATAAGTGGATAGGATTATTGCATTCAATATTTACAATACAAATTTATATTTTTATAAATCAAATCGTTGACAAATTATGCAATCTAAATCGATTCTAAAAAAACTCCATTGCCTATTGAATGTGTAAAAGGACACTCTCTACCTACGTGAAGGTAACTTTAAAATTCATATAAATATAAATCCACTACCAGTTGTGCATAAGATTAGAACTCTACATATATTGCAAAGGCAAGTGTGACGTATGCATTTTTAAAAACTTTATTAAGATAAAATTATTCAGTAAACTTGAGTACTTATCCATCCTTAGAATAGCTTATAATTAACTGGTGTTATATAGTGGTCTTACGTTATCCCGCTGGGAACATTATCATTAACTTATAATCTAAATACATAAGCCGTCGGTGCGGCGTCATAGCTAATTATCATTTTATGTACTATCTAATAGTAGCACTATTTATTATTATGCTTCTTGTTTTGCACTTTTTATAAGTAAATATATGTCTGTGACATTTAACATTTATGTGCCACTGTAACTCCTTCATCAGCAGTTCAGTTCCTAGTTCCAGGCCTCGACATGAGGTACGCGTGGACCATCAATGTATCCATACAATATCATGTCGCACACCTACCATTTCTTTATACTATGTTGTTTTGTTTAGTTTCGTTGATTACGTCATCTCTGTCACTCAGCATCTTTCCGTCCCTCTCATTTATGCGTCTCGCTCGCTTCGTCTTCTTATTTTCAGTTTTCATTAACATTCTTTGGCATTGTTTAGTGAGCTAAATTTCTTTAGGATTTGACTAATAAATCTTCGTTTTAGAAATAATATTTCCATATGTATTCAATTTATTTAAGTGTATTGCACTATTATTTTTAGCGAGTTTTCTTTATTTCTTAGATATAACTATGATCGTTGTAAGCCGGTACGAGGGGTAACAGTGGATTTTTGAAGTAATGAATCGCTTTTGTATGTGTGTAATTCCAATTTCTCAAAATAAGTAATACATGTAAATAATGACTCGAGTATTATAGCGTGTAAAGTATAAATAAGTAGATGTTAGATATTTTGTGACCTAATCTATTCAGTCGATCGAAAGAATCAAAATTAATAGCCTCTCTCGGAGATACGTCCTCGTTCTCGCTCGCCGGCGACGTCACGACGACACGACGACATGACGTCACGACGACACGACGACGACGGGCCGACGACGCGACAAACCGACACGTGCGGCCGCATCCGGGGAAAAATAAATATTGTACATCAGCACCACCGATTTAGGCACCGATAACAGCGTGGAACTTAAAAACGCCGGCATTAGAGCGAGAGCGTCCGTCAGACGTGAGACTCGAGGGGCGTCCGCGGCACCGGCCCGGCGGGAAGGCCGGGCGCGGCACCGGTGCCGGTGCCGGTCAGGTCAGGCGAGGACGTGCGCGTGTGCCGTGCGGGCACCGGCGCGCTCCAGCCGTCCTTGTCGAAGTCCTTGGTGCCGCCCACCGTGTGCCGCCGCTTGATGCCGCGCTCCGGCATGCCGTTCTTCCGCTTGAGCTTGGTGGAGCGCCACGCGCCGCCGCCTCCGCCGCCCTCCCGGCGCCGCGACACGTTCCACTCGCCCTTCTCGAGCTTGGAGAGGCGTTCGGCCTTGTTGAGGCTCTCGGAGCGCTGCAGACGCGCCTCGCGGCAGTTGAGGCTCTCGGAGCGCAGCACGCGTGCCGAGTGCGTGCGCTCGTGACAGTCGCGGTTGAGGCTCTCGGAGCGCTTGAGCTTGGCTCCCTCGCCGTCCTTGTTGTCGGGCGGCTGGCAGGCGGGCTCCCGCTCCCGCTCCCGCTCGAGTGCCGCACTGTTCCGCTTCACGCACTCAGGGTTGGAGAGACGCAACGCGGACTTCGGGTAGGCGGGCGCGTACAGTACGCGCTCGAGACTCTTGTCGTTGTCGGGGCGCGTCTCGCCGCCCGACGTCTGCGAGCGCGTGTCGACGTCCTTCTCCGAGTCGCGGTAGTCGGTCTCGTCGTGACTAGTCTTGTTTGGAATGATGCAGTTCTCCTTCTCGTCGTCGGGATGCCGACGCGGCGCCTGTGACGGCGGCGACGGCGGCGACGGCTGGGAGCCGACTGGGAGCGACTGCGGAGGCCAGTGCGCCCGCACCGCGTCGGGCTCGTCTGCAGAGGACGACGAGGAGTGGCGATGGTCGCGCGCCAGCCAGGCCGCCTTGAGCTCGCTGGCGCGAAGTGCAGGCGACACCCGCGCTGAGTGCTCGCTGCCCTCGCTGGAGGGGCTGGCGCTGGACTTGCCCTCGTCAGCATCCGCGTCGTTGTCCTCCTGACACTCGTCCGCGTACGGAATGCTCTCGTCGTCGAGCGGCGAGGAGTTGTTGAGTGTCCGCAGCTTCTGATCGAACGTACTCGTCAGAGATGACACCAAATCGCCAGTTCCTATAACAAGCAACGCCCGAGTTAGTTCGAGTCACAGGTATCGGATCGAAATCACGAGCGGGCTGTACGAATCCACTTTGGCGTCCGCTTTTAAAGACAGGCATATCCGCTCATGATGGTCGACCTTTGAAATACATCGATCAAAACAGACGGTATATAAAAAGCGTGTTAAGATGTCGCCGAGTCGGTTAACGCGAGATGGATGGATGATTTATATTTATTTATGAATATATGTACAGGACTGTATGCTTGAAGGCACGTATAGTTCGGCAAACGATGCGGTAAGCCGTGCACTATTCAGCGCCGCGACAGAAGCGTTAGTGGACGATCATTGCGCCACGCGTTCACGAGCCGACCGATCGGATCAGATGTAGCACCCAACTACTCTAATTGTTATGTTATTTAAACACCGCTAACTGACAAGTAAAAGCTACGTCATTCTTAAAATAGCGCTTAGGCACTTGCTTCAAACAAAGTGGTCTCATAACTTTGGTAGTTGTGTGAACAATCGAGTCCGATTTGTCGGAAGGTGCGTCCCGTACCGTCCGCAGCAGCACGCACACTCTTGCAACACGCACGCTCACATTCCTATACCTTTTAATGTGGACAAAAGAAAGGGATTGCTGTGTCTACTCTCTGACGTCAGTACCGGAAACCTAGTGGACCAGACAGATAGCATATGTTATAGGTAGATACAAAATACAATACATAAATATGTGAATATGTTGGGAGATGGCTATTCAATATGGGAGAACAAATTTCTTCATTTCTGGAGGCATGCCCTCTAGTGGTCCAATTTGTTAAACGCGGAAGGTCGACAGAGATTATGCTTTCTTTGCGAGGACAAAATATGTATATTATGATTTTGTAAACAAGAACTTCCTGCACTACTACACCCTAAATATCGATCTAATTCCTAACATTCTTATGTCATGTTAGCCAACTGGGGGGCGCACCTCCCTAAAAATGTATTGACGAGTATATGAGAGCGTGTGTAACGTAACGTACCATCGATGGAGAAGTTGTTGAGTGTGTGCGTATGTCGCGTTATCTCCTGGCGGCCGCGGGTCATAGCAACTCTCGTCTCCAAGCCGTCCAACCTGCAACAACGATGAGTCCAATTAGCATATTGCTCCCTATCTTACCGTATACTTCGATAAATAATACAAATCTTCATGCCTTTTCCCATACAGGATAGCAGAGTTTTTACTAATTGATTCAAGAGAACAACGGATAAAGAATATGATATAAAATTGTATTACTCACTTATCATGCGGCCTCGTCATAAACCGCACCGGTAACCCGTCATAGTCTGCCAACGACGTGGTCAGGTGCGGGGGCGGCGAGGCGAGCGGGGAGGCGGGAGGTGAGCCTCCCGGTGAGCTTCCCGCTCTGATAGGCTCCGCCCACTTCTTGCTGTCTCGCTCACTCGTGGTCTTGGAGCGGGGCTTGCGCTGGATCTTGCGGTTAGCTGCTGAGATGATTGAGGATACGATGTCGAGTGTGGAGACGTCTTTGCCTGCTGACAATTTAGTATATTCAATAGCTGACTGATGGCGATTTTTCAACCCCTAAATAAACAAAGAGATGGATAATTGACATTTTACTTGTACTGGTACACGGTTTTCTGAGAATCGGCCGTAAGTATTTAATTTTTAATAATATAACATGGCTTAAATTGCTTTTTAGACGTTAAGACGTCCACATCGAGATGTTCAATGGAGAGAGAGGCCACCGTGTACTCAGATTGGGCTAAGCTGATGTTGATCTGTTGATCGCCCAGGATCATATCGAATACCCCTGCTTATGATGATGATGCTGATAATAATATCACAGAAAGTTAACAGCCGCTGCCGCAATAAAGCAGCAACTCACCTTCCATCTTCTTCACATTGTGTATGAGCAGGTCGCGCGAGGGCTGCGGCGCGGGCGACAGCTCGTCCGCCGCGGGGCACGGGTCCACGGGGGGCTCGCGAGCCTCCTCCTCGTCGAAGTACCACGCGTACTGGAACAGAGGGGGGGTTGAATAGAGGACGGGACTTCTAAAGGGAATCTTTTATCCCGTACCGTATATTCAAATGTAAATGGACCAACTCTATCTGTTTCCTACGATGTAAGGGAATCAGGAATTCTGTGAGGCGATGATTTTGCAACTTTCTTCCTAATATTGGTTAACGTGGGATCATTTGTGTATCTATAAACATTAATTTCACACTTGGACTTGTATCTTTGTATCATCCTGGACTATTACACATTTGCCTACCCTTTCATGATACTTTTTCCTTTCATGCTTGGTTTAGCTTAGCTGGTTTAACTGCTGAAATATTTGTGTGTGTTCAGGCTTCTCAGCACTTAATGACCTCGTAGGGGCCCATCAGCTACGAGGTAGCGTAACGATCAGTTGCCAAGAAGTGTGAACGTCGGCGATTCACCGAGCTGAAGTAATTGGGGTCGATCTAACCTGGTCTGTGCTTCGGTCCCGTCAACCTCCTGTCTCTCTGCAAGGCCCGGGTGCACCCTAGGCAGGTTCTTCAGCCAACCAGGTATGACTAGCGGGCCAGCTTCAATGAGCACAGTGTTCCAACACAGGTTATGTTACGTGGTAAAAAACAATCAGGCACGAAAATGCGAACTTTATCTGGTTCGGGAAACACTAACACACTCAGCTATATTACCAATCCTCCAAACCCGAATACATTCCAGATGGCCTGCGATTTAATTTCCATACTCTAACCAAAACGCGTTTACATTGCGAGGGCTTTCGTCTGTCAGTTGTCAAAACTGCCGGGTTGGCAGCTAACGTCAAATTCAAAATGGCCGTTCAGAAACCATCGATCGAATATCGATTTGGAATCGAACAATCACCCGCCCGGACAGGCACCCACCTGTCCCCTAATCTACGGGCAGCCGAGACAACGTTGCTACCGCTCGTTTTAGAACCGAGCCTCCTACTAGAACCTCTGCAGACCGGGGGGTCCCGTCCTTGCCAGGGAACAAGTTAACCATACGCCCCCTGCGCCAACGTAGTGGCGGTAGGTTAGCATCCTTAACCAGTACGAGGTCACCAACACTAGGGGGGCTAGTTTTGTCAGTCCACTTAAGGCGCTGTTGTAAGATATGCAGATACTCGAGCGACCAACGCTTCCAGAAATTCTGAGTAAACTGCTGCAACATCTGATACCTTGACAACCGATACAATTTCACTCCCTCGAAGGGGTGCTCGGGCAACGCGTTAAGTGGCTGTCCTATCAAGAAATGGCCTGGGGTCAGAGACTCCAGGTCATTTGGATCCGAGCTGAGCGGACACAACGGTCGCGAATTGAGAACGGCCTCGATCTTACAAAACAATGTCGCGAGCTCCTCAAAAGTCAGCGCGGTCTGACCTACTATACGCCCCAAGTGCGTCTTAGCTGACTTAACTACGGCCTCAAAAATCCCACCCCAGTGGGGGCAAATCGGTGGGCTGAAGGTCCACTGTATACCCCGACGGGAGAGGGCCGTTCCAATATCCACTTTATTTACATTCAAAAAGTTGACTATCTCTCGTAAGTATCGTTCCGCACCGATGTAGTTAGTGCCGTTATCAGAGCGGATCAAAGTTGGAAGTCCCCTTCGAGAAACAAACCTATCCAAACAAGCAATGAAAGCCTCTGTCGAGAGATCAGCAACGAGCTCGAGATGTACCGCCTTGGTGGATAAACAAACAAACACACATATGTACGCCTTGTATTGCTTAGCGGTACGCAATCGTGAACTCTTCACCATAAACGGTCCTGCAAAATCCGTACCAACACCTGAAAACGGTCTGACCTCATTCACACGATCAGGGGGCAAGTCCCCCATGAGAGGTTGCATCGTGGCAGCCTTAAGTCGATAACAAGGCATGCACCGAAACACGATGTTCCGTATGACACGGCGGGCAGATAAGATCCAAAACTCCCGCTGGAGCGTGGCCAACAACGAGTTACAGCCGGCATGCGCGTTTTTAATATGACGATCAGTCACCAGCAATTCAACTAACTGTCCCCCCTTGGGGAGCAGAAGTGGGTGACGAGCCGAATACGACAGATTCGCATTGCGCAATCTTCCTCCTACCCGAAGTAACCCGGTCGAATCAACAAAGGGGTTGAGACGCGCGACGGCTTCCTTCAATCTCGAACGTCCACTTCGTATAATCTCCAATTCTGCCCCAAACTTCGAGGACTGTACCAACCGGACCAAATTCAACAGCGACTCGTTTCGCTCTGCCGGAGTCAGAATAGGGTTCAACGTTCGCTGATCGCGAGGAGTACGACAATTTCGAGCGAATCTCCTAATCCAAGTGGACACGTTTATCAACTTGTCAAGTGAGCTATACCGGTCCAGCAGAAACCCGGCGTCAGGGTCCTCAGCCTTCTGGGTAACATGCACGGCCGCTCTGGGGCCATGATCCGAGGATACTACTACATGGCTGTGGGGCCAGTCCGATTCTCTCTTGGCAAGCCAGGGTGGTCCCCACCACAAATGGTGTCTAACGAGTTCAGGAGCCCGACATCCCCTGGATGCACAATCAGACGGGTTCAATTCTCCTGGTACATGTCTCCAGGTCAGTGGGACCTCAGACGACACAATCTGGGAGACACGGTTCGCAACAAAAACCTCTAAGTTATGGACCGAAGCCTTCAGCCAGCACAAAACAATCTGGCTGTCCGTCCAAGCGTACACCGTATCCTCCAAAACCACTGACCCACGCAACACTGTTAGAGTGTGATTCAAAAGTTTGGTCAAAAGAGCAGCCCCGGACAGTTCCAGTTTTGGAATCGTCATCCTTGTCCGAATAGGCGCTACCTTGCTTTTTGCCAAAACCAAACGCACGTCGACCTCCCCGGTGGAGGTGACGGTTCGCAAATAAACCGCTGCCGCAAACCCTCGTTCAGAGGCATCACAAAACCCGTGAAGGGTTGCCCTGTAATCCCCAGCAGGGACCAATTTCCTCGGCAGCGATACATTATTTATGTCCGATAGCGAGGTGAACATTCGCGTCCAATCAGTCAACAAATCACCTGAGAGGTGGGTGTCCCAGGTCAACTGAGCCGCCCATAGCCTTTGCATAAAACATTTGAGAGCAAAGGTGACTGGAGAAATCCATCCATTCGGGTCGAACGTTCTCGCAATCGTTGACAGTACTGACCGCTTCGTCCAGGCCTTCGGTGTTTCTAAAACCACCCGATAGGTAAACTCATCATGGACGGGCCGGTACTGAATTCCAAGTACTGACAACATGTTAGGGTTGTCAGGATTCTCAAAAACGTGCGGGTCTTGTTGAAACTCATCTGGGAGACCAGCCATCAACTCAGGGGAGTTGGACATCCACTTACGTAGTTCATAGCCGCCTCGTTCCAGCAATTGAATGAGCTCGTCACGTCGGTCCAGAGCTTCCTCTACACTGGCTGCTCCTGTGCAGACGTCATCGACGTACAAATCTTGCTCCAGGATAGCTCACAAGGTCACGCGACGCCAACTCCCGCAGGGTACGCATCGCCAAATACGGGCTAGACCGTAACCCATACGTGTTCGTGTTTAACTCATAGACCTTGACTGGCTCGGCCGTGGACTCACGCCAAAGTATCAACTGATACCTTCTGTCAGCCGGATGAATTACCGTTTGCCTAAACATCATCCGAATGTCGGCGACAAATACAATCTGGTGCCTCCGAAAGCTCGTGAGAATATCCGAAATATCACGACTCAACTTGGGTCCCGAATGTAGACACTGATTCAGGGACATCCCGTTCGAGGTAGGTGCTGACCCATCAAAAACAACTCGAATCTTGCCGGTAGGGGTTCGCAGGACGGCATGGTGTGGAAGGAAACAATGATCCTCAGATCTCCAATCCACACCCGATACCGACATGTGTCCTAACGACTCATACTCCCTCATGAAATCGACGTATTTTTGTTTAAATACGGCGTCCCTTGACATCCTACGCTCCATCGACATCAATCTCGTCTCAGCCATCTTCCTAGATTCTCCTAGTGGCGGTCGATCGGCCCTGAAAGGCAGTCGAGTTACAAAACGACCAGAACGAAGGCGACCAGTACTATTCTGGTAAAACAACTCGCACTCTTCTTCGTCTGCGTCGACTCGACGAACGGTGGGAGGTTCCTCTATCTCCCAGAAACGTTGGATAGCGTCTGACAACGCTGAGCCAATAAGTATGCCATCTGACTCGGCAGGCCTAACCATTGGCAATGCCGGTCCCATGATCACGTGACCAAACTTAGTATCCACAGCAATCAACCCGTCCGGCTGAAGAACTCGCCGATCCGACAACAGAAACCTACCCAGAACGTCTGCTCCCAGTAGCAGGTCGACCGGGGCTGGAGTGTCAAAATCGGGATCCGCCAACTTGAGTCCTGATGTCAGGAATCGAACGGCCGGATTCAACTTCACCAAGGGGTGTCTGCCCATGACATGCGTCATTACTAAAGCTTGCACGGATGTTTTTGTCAAAATGTCATAACGTGGAGAGAACGTGATCACCGATTGACCAACTACATTCGTAACCGTAACATTCCCCACGCCCCGTATTGATTTATTATACCTATTTACCTTGAGGCCCAACCATTTTGCTAAATCATTCGATACAATGCAGCCCTGAGCTCCAGAATCTAATAGGGCGCGAACGTATGTTGGGTTGCCCGCCAAATCCCAAACAAGCACAGAGGCGATCGGTAACACCACCGTCTCCGGTTGGGGGGCAACCAATGGTTGGGCCGCAAATTCCTAGCGAGGACCCCCGGGGCCCCACTGTGCCTGTAACCGATCAGGTATGCAGCTATACGCCAGAGGGTCCCATTGTACAAATGGCCCACGCGCCGGTTCCATTCCCAACCTACGATTCCCCGTAAAGGGGGGTGGGCGTGAATTCAACCGTGGCCGCTCCATGAGCGGGGGGGACATCACATGTGACCGACGAGGACGAGGCGACGAGCGGGGCGACAACTGAGGCGGCGTCCGAACCGCACCCGCATAGCTCGAAGGTGTCCCATGCCACCCGCCCGTTACGGCCTGCTCAACACACCCAATGTCCCGCTGGGTCGGATGCTGAGTCGCAACCGAAAACTCAGGGCCCCCCATGTAATGGTCCTGAGTGCGGCCCTGCACCCTAGTACTGCCCTGTGCACGTGGGGACGTTGGCCCCTGAGTTGCGCTCCGAGTCGCAAACGAATTCTCAGGGCCCCATGCCGTGTCACCCTGGGTACGGCCCTGTGGACGTGGGGACGTTGGCCCCTGAGTTGCGCTCCGAGTCGCAAACGAATTCTCAGGGCCCCACGCCGTGTCACCCTGGATACGGCCCTGTGGAGGCTGTTGGCCGGACCGGTTCATGCACAACAGATTGTTGTGGGCCCCACCACAATATCCGCACATTTTTGTGCGCGTGCAGTCCCTAGCCATGTGTGGCCCGAGGCACAGGAAACACCAGCTCCGCTGCTTGGCCATCCGGCGCCGTCCCTGAACCCTAAGTTCCCCGAACTTATTGCAATTGGCCACAGCATGGCCAATCTGCCTACAACATGGGCAGGTCTCACTATGTGGGGTCAATGCACTCACAGTCCCATACGACTGCCGGTTGGTGCGGTCCTTCCTCGTCGGAGGGCCCCTACTCACAGCGCTCCCGGCAGCTCTCTGTGGCTCCGAAGGATGGGTGACCGTCAACCCCAAATTCTCTGCCCGTCGAGCCTCCTCTTCCAAGAATCCGACCAAGTCGGAGAAGGCGGGCAGGTCCTCGGCCGACCTCCCGTGAGACTGTTCGAAACGAGTCTGCACGTCAGCGGGTAGGCGGGAAAGTACAATGTACAATAGTAGGTACGACCATTCACCAACCGGAAGTCCAAGATTCTCTAGAGCCTTGGTGACGGACAACAATGGGTTCAAAACCTCCGTCTGTATGGCCCCGACCTTGTTCACAACCGGGATACTAAACAAACGGTTCAGTTGGGCATCGGCCAACCTCCGTTTGTTATGGTAACGTCTGACCAACAATTGCCTGGCCGTTTCATAGTTACCCTCCGTAACTGTCAAATGAGCGACCAGCTCCCTAGGCTCACCCCTCAATGCTGCCACCAGCTGAGCCATCTTGACAGACTTGGTAATGTCCGATCGCATGTGCACCAAACTGTCGAACAGATTGATGAAGCTCATCCATTCACCGGACACTCCGTCAAAAGTAGGCATAGTTATGGCAGGTAACCTGGACCCCGAACCCTGAAGCGGCAGAGGTGCTTCAATGTCACCACCATGGCTGGACTCGCGCTGTCTACGTATGTCCGCAGCCTTCTGCGTGATAGCAGCTGCCATCTCCATACATTGGTCGACATCCCCTATCAACCGTGACAGCCTGTCAGGTGCGCAACCATCAACTGATTCCGCCTGCGCGGACAATTCGAGCACCCTATTGTAACGTTCCTTAACGTCCATAGACCGCTCCAATACCACATCATGCCTATCTAAACGGTCTATCAGACCGTGTGCGGAGGAAAACCATCTGAGTTCCTTAGAAACACCCTTCTGGATTTCAGATAACGACATGATCGGAACGATACTTACTCACAATTTGCAGTAACTCAATTTTATTGGACCCTCCAGTCTACAACCCAAACGAGGGAACCCTAAACCACAACTTAAACAATGTTGTTTTCCTTAAACAATAGGAACCGAGTTTTATATCTATATAAATTCTGTAAATACAATTTAGTTTCCCTTTATCATTATAACACACACAGATAGTCAATATTAGTTCAAGTTATAAATTGCTATAAACTGAAAACAATGTAATAGCCTGCTATCAATAGATGTAACTACTTATGTTAACCAAAACATTCATTCAATAGCATTACTAGACCACTAATAGATTGACTAACTGGTACTTCAATGCAATTTTCAATTCAATATCTGTCTATCTACTACCAGCAATAGACCTATAGCTTACAATACTACCAATCTATGTGGATATAGGAACACAACCAAGTTACCTAATAACCGCCTATACCTACAGATTGATAGTCCCAAATCGTGCCTTCCTGGAGCCCTTGACGGCTGCAAATCTCAGGAAGCCACGCTCTAGCTACCAAAATGTTCAGGCTTCTCAGCACCTAATGACCTCGTAGGGGCCCATCAGCTACGAGGTAGCGTAACGATCAGTTGCCAAGAAGTGTGAACGTCGGCGATTCACCGAGCTGAAGTAATTGGGGTCGATCTAACCTGGTCTGTGCTTCGGTCCCGTCAACCTCCTGTCTCTCTGCAAGGCCCGGGTGCACCCTAGGCTCTTCTTGGTAGACAGGTTCTTCAGCCAACCAGGTATGACTAGCGGGCCAGCTTCAATGAGCACAGTGTTCCAACACAGGTTATGTTACGTGGTAAAAAACAATCAGGCACGAAAATGCGAACTTTATCTGGTTCGGGAAACACTAACACACTCAGCTATATTACCAATCCTGAGGGAAACCCGAATACATTCCAGATGGCCTGCGATTTAATTTCAATACTCTAACCAAAACGCGTTTACATTGCGAGGGCTTTCGTCTGTCAGTTGTCAAAACTGCCGGGTTGGCAGCTAACGTCAAATTCAAAATGGCCGTTCAGAAACCATCGATCGAATATCGATTTGGAATCGAACAGTGTGCAATAAACAATAATTAATATTTTACTAGACTCTAATTATACTTACATGCGTCAAAAAGGACTCGATAATCCGACACTGACTCGACATATCGTTCACCATCGCCAGCATATCATCGCTGGCGGCGCGCACCAACGTTGGTCCAAACACGATGGCCAAGTTTCTCGCCTCCATCTTGTTGTATTCCGAGTGGTCGACCACTCGACATAAGTGCTCTATCAGGTACTTGAGGGTCTCGTAGTGAGCTGGGGGCAGCGAGTGGACGAGGCGGCGGAGCTCCCGCGCCCTCTCCTGCGACCTGTCCGCCGCTGGAATACAGACAGGTTATTAGTATTAAGTTAGTATTGCAGGTCAAGCTGGAAGGTGACAGCAGCAACGGAGGTTGGATCTCAACTTTGAACTTTAGCTTGCTTCAAGTTATATGGAATGATCATAAAGGACTTTTTGGCTGCATTGATTACCAGAATTCTACTGCGAGTACCTACTACTACGAAAACAATACTCTGACAAAACACTCCTCCCACAATTTATGCATATCAAACCGTTTAAGTAGGATAAAGAGGGGGATCAAAGCGGACCACCTTTATCCTTCGTCTTAGTAAGAACAAAAGAAATAATGTTTCATGTCCAAGTAATGTCTTGTCAGAGTAATCCTGTCGGAGTTCTGCATTACATTCCTATTTGCATAGTAAACTGGTTCTGATGGATTTATGAGACATGCGTATTGAGATTCACCGCAATTGGGCCTAGATTGTTGGTTATAGTTTTCAATCACAAATGGATAAGCGACTGGGCCAGTTAAGCACACAGTGCTGCACCATCAGTCTTATTTTTTCTGATTTCTAAATCGTCCTTACCAATAAAATGAGGGTACATCTCCGCAGTAAGCAGCGGGTCGGGCAGCCGCCTCAGATACATCTTCAGCAGACTGGACGCGACATGCACGTCCGCCCACCGAGGGTCGTTGTCCGAGGGCGGCTCCCCGCGATCCATCGCAGCTGCCAGGGCGGTGACACCAGCCGCGTTGCCGGGCACCCGGTAAACGCCGACGGTTCTGAGGCCGTACGACTGTTAGGGATTGCAAAAAGATTAATTACATTAATCAAAATTACCAAAGAAATCACGTTTAAGGTTGAACACTGCCATTGGAAGACGGCTGAGGTAGGATGAGCTGAGACCCACGGTTCGGTTAACGATTTTTTCAAATAAACGCAAAGGAACTCGTAAGTATATGAAGGACACGAGAAGATGGAATATTTCTGAACGATATCGGATCTTTAAGAATCATACGATCTCATCTCATTGAATCTATCCAGTATGCGACAGGAACAGCTGCTCGTTTACTAACACACGATTAAAATAGACCAGCAACGTCAGTGATCGGGCGTGCTGCATTTGTAACAAACCTATGGCAACATTCTGATGTCACATTGCTGCGATTAACGAGTTCCATCTCTAACAAATTACTGCTAATAAGCGGCCTGCAATCATATGAAGCGTGAAAGATAACGTTCACAAGTTATAGCTGATCGGATGTTACGAGTATATAAGCAGTTATCGAGTTTTAGCTCAAAACATGATTGCTACGAATATTCTAGAGAAATCTCCTGGTGAACGATATAAACAAACCTTGGCGTGTTCGCACGTAATCTGAAATATCTACTTACAATTATTTTTTTATTAGGATGTGGAATGGTTTTAATATCAGCTACAACCACGTACAACGAAATTGAAAGGCGACTTAATATTTTCTCAGTATAAGTACGAAAGGCCTGTAAGATATTTAAGTTGGTTAATGAATAGTTTGAGGCACCTGACAGAGCTTACACAAACTTATCCGCACGCCCTTTCCACGGACGCATAACCACTTTCTAATACGCACCCTCTATTAACATTTACTAATACTTTTCTAAACAAAAATAAACAAATATCGCGTCATGCTTCCTATTATATGAGGTGGTGGAGGCACAGTGGTTCCCATGTTTAGACAGAGCCATAGATAGAGCCATACTCCATCACGCTGGCTCAGTACGGGTTTACAATACTTTACTAGAAACTTCAACAAACCTCAACAGCAGACGCGGGCAGTGTCACCGCCTTCGGCACCAACGGGTGCAGCACGTCGGTGGGACAGCGCTCCAACGCGGCGCCGATCCATCCGCTGGCCGGCGCCGGCGCCGCGCCGCTGCCACCCATGCGCCGGAGTTGCTTCGCCATGCGGCCCTTCCAAGTCTTGTTTTTAGGAGACGACGGGAGGGTCGGGGTGGTGGGACCTGAGTAGATGGAGGGGAGAATTCGTCAGATTAACTAAACTATTTGTTTTTTAATATATTTGTGGTGAAGTCGAATTGTGGTGTTCTGGTGTTGTGTTGTGACATGATGTTTCATGTTTGAATATTGTTAATACGACGAGTGGAAGTACCTATTCATGTAATGGTCTGGTTCAAACTTATGTAATGAAAACCATAATAAACAAGTGTAACTACCTAATGCGATTAGTTATTTACAATATTACTTCCTGTACAAAAAGATTCTAACTGCGAAAGAAAATAAACTCCTTGTCATTACACTACGCCAATAAGTAGCCAATAAGTGGGCGCTTACAAGCATTTTTACTATCTCGGCACCACAATCTTATTTCATTGAAGGAAGGGCCTTTATCGTGGCAACTCTCGTACACAATAGCACAGCCGGAAGGCAAGTCATCGTTCGTCTTGTCATCCATCACTGAGTGACATACATAGCATTACAGCTGATTCACAATGTAGGTGATTATAACAAAGTCGAACAAACAACACTTTCGACAACACTTGGCAAAAAATGGGCCTTGGTCTCTTCGAACAGAATGATCGAGATAATATCGGGAAGTCAATATGACAAATATTTCACGTAATTAAATGCATCGTTATTGTTACACTCTCAGTACTTTCTACTTTCTAGATTAAATTGTATTTGGATACATAATGTAGGTACTAGTAGCTTCAAAGGGTCAGATCTGAGGACACGAACTTGCCCCCCCCGCAAAGCCGTGTTTTATATAAACTCAATTGCCAAATCCATCTACTGACCTGTCGGCGACCTGTTCCTGCCGATCTTCTTGGTGCGCTGCGGCGGTAGCGGCGACGGGCAGTCGGGCGCCGGTGACGCGGGCGCCGGCGCAGGCTCCGAGGGAGGGGGCTCCGCGGAGTGCCGCCGGAGCGCCGCCAGCCAGCGCTGCGCGTCCGCTGCACCCTCCGCCTGCGAAAGGTACTCTACCTTAGCAACTCGTTTCTTGATATTTTTGGTGTGGCAAAAACAAATGATAGATTCTTGCCTCCTGCGACAGATATTTACTTGTACTATACCTTTAACTCTTCTCCATTAACTTCCTAAAAACCAAATAAAGCCCATAGACACTCTCTTTTACTCCTGTTTCAGTCTGAGAGAGATGCTTTGATCTACTGCTATCAGTCTCGTGAAGTTATTTTCTACAGAACACTACACATCCAGCATATTTTTAAACCCACATCAATCCCAAGAATCAACACACCTGCAACAGCAGCTCAGCTCCAGCGGCCGTGGTCACGCGAACCACGTGCTTTCTCTTCGTGTAGTCATCGGCCAGCGCTGCCAATGAGTAGCGCACGTCAAGAGCGTCACGGGAGCCGCTCTCTGCGCCGGATCCTGAGCTGACGGCTCCAGGGCTCTGTAAAAGAGAAAGTTATAAGGTTAGACTTAGAGTTAGAGGTCCCCGGTTCGAATCCAGGCCGAGGAGGAAGGGAAAATAGTCCCCATGTCTTGGATGTTTGTATGTTTGTGACGTCGCGTCGCTGTCAGCCTAGAGGCAATATAAATTCCTGAATTGGGACTAAAACATCTCTGTTTGCTTTGATTAAACTATATGATCAGAGCAAAATATTTTTTCACGTCTTTATACTAATCCGAGCGGAGCAGACTGCACTTTAGCTCAAAAACAACCCATTCAAGTCACTCAACTAAGGATAGAAAATCAGGAGTCAATACCTATCCAAAAGTAGCAGTTCTTTATTTTAGAGTCTGGATTTTGATGATTCACAGACGTGCCGTCGAGAACTTAATCTGGGGTTTACTGATAATGTCAGGTTTTGCACATCTGGCTTTGATTCAATGGATTGACTCTAAGAAATAATGTTTTCTCAACTAAAGGAATTAATAAGCGGATTAGTAGAATACCAACTGGCCTATTAATCCAGTAAGCTTTTGCAGCAATCATTACTGCCTTTCCTAACCGTATATAAACGACGTGATTCAGTCAAGTGCCTTGTTCCTAAAACCATTGTCGTATCTAAAGACAAAATTAATAATCGCAGAGTCAGTGACTAGCTAAGTAGGTTAGAAAAAAATAACGGGGCATTTGATCTCACTTGTACGAAGCGGCTAATGCAGATATATGGGCAAGTGAGTAGGATGTAGGCAGCCCCGTGAAGCAGCTAATTTATCTGTTTATAGCCGGGGCTAGATGGAAGAAATCGAAAGTGTGAATTGCGGTCTCTTCCGACTACTTTCTGCGTGCCACTTCGTCATGATTCGCAGGTCTCATTAGATATTTACACCTTGCATGAGTATGTACTCGAAAATCCTTTGTAATATCTTGTGGGCGTCATCACGAAATCTCTGTCCACACACGAAAAAAAGAAAATGTAAACAAACATCGTGTGAATTGTAACTCTTGTGACCTCTTTTGAAACCAGTTTTCTTAGAAGATTACCAAACAAATGTGACATGTTTCTTTTTGGAACTTACGAGACAACATTTCACGAGCGCAATCGTAACCTCTTGACAAACATCGCATCATCTGCAATTAGCAGGTCAGCGGCTGCGCAGATCAAAAGTGGCGCGATGACGTAAGCGGCAAGCGGGCCTGCGCGCGCGCCGGGAACCATAACCGCTAACCGACAATTAACAGGCTCTTCCAAATAGAAAATAAAACTGCAAGAGCCGAGCTGCATGCTCGTTAATGTAGAAAGCAAATTCTCGTAATTGACCCTGTTCGGTCGGATCTAGGCAGCACAGTCGCCTATGGCGGCTGGTATAATAACACGTCAGCTTTCAGGTCAATTGCCTACACCTTCCAATAATCGTAATTGAAGACAAGCGACGCCCTCGATAAACCCGCCGCAGCCTACACATCTCTATCCGAACGACTATATACGAGGGATTTTGTATCAAAATATATGATTCTAGTTGACTAATGACTACTAAACCTTTTAAAAAATCTACACTTTCAGCTTTTTGGATTTATCGATCAATTTGTTTCAATGATTATATGGTGCAGTGGGTATGTATGTCGCAGGGTGAAATCTAGAGTCTGTTTTAAATAAATCTAAGAAAGATAAGACAATACTGCTCAAACTTCTTACATTTATGTGAGTACTTATTGGAAATACTTTAGTTTGAAAGCCGTGACGAGAAATTGTTGAACAAAGCGGGTCTTATAGTAGTTTATGTGACTGCTACATAATGGAGGGCATTAATACTCGAGAGTGGGATGATAATAATATCACTCGAGAGTTTTAATGCCTAATTATGTACAGTTACATACACTAGTTTATCTACACACATATCATAAGCTCTCTTTGATGTGTTCAGGAACCGCATGTTTGACCGGCATTGTGGCTCTGCAGTTGTTTAGCTTGTTCTGTAGGACCAACTTCGGGCGTCGGCGTGCGAAATTTGAATGTCAGTACCAACTTCACAGACAAACTAGGGGCGGCACGAGGCGGGCGTCGCCGTTCGAAATTTGAATGTCATAATGTGTAGAAAAATTACACATAATGGTCATAATGTGTAATTTTTCAGATAAGAAATGAGTTTTTACCAAGTAGTTAAACATTATGCTGATCGTAACGTGCGGTTTTTGTACGCAGTAAAGAGGGTTTATAATACGTTTGTAGATAAAATATATTTAGTGTAATTATAGGAAACCATAAAAAGTTAAAATGAATTACTGACTCTACATATTTCACAAAGTGTTTGTCTTCGAACATATGTGTTATGTTTTTTCGAAAATAAATATATGTACATATATTAGTGGGTATATATATACTCGTGGGCGCGGCTGATTCTGCTGAGTAGAAGCTAGTTCAGCTGCCAAGGAAAGCCGAGACCAACTCCATCAACAAGAATCAACATATCCGTCTCTACTTTGTTCTGCAATATTTTGTCAACTCCCGAAGTCTTACCAATAAGTCTGTGTACCACAGCGTCATGACTTGGCCGTGCTCCATCAAGCGTCCAGGTGAGGCCGGGTGTTCACACTTCACAAGCTCATTGTCAATGCGCCGCCGCAGACACCCGCCACTGAGGTTTCCGTGACGCGCGCACGCAATCTTGTATGCACATTGCACATCTTAAATAGGCCAATTGATTCTGTAAACTCAAAGCTTTGCGAACGTACTAAACATATCTGCTTTATTGCCCTGCACTTTAGTTTATACACTGTTTTTGAAACGATATTTTATGTGAACAAAATGTGGGGCCGTGTGGCCTGTAAAATTGTGTTAATAATTTTTGCGTGCACTGTCAGCTGAAATTTGTTTTCGCGTAAGCTCGCAGCCGGGCTTGCGCGTCGGCCGGTGCGTGCGCGCGAGACTGAAGGACTGTAGCGAGTCGCACGCGCGAACCCAGAGAAAGTGCGCGCGCAGACTCCGCGGCGTCTGCGTCTGCCAAAACGCTCGGTTTCACGGCACGGAAATTGATGGCTTTTTCCGGACGCTGAGCACAATGACGGAAACTTTCGTTGATATTCTTCTGTCTGACTGAATCTGCAATGATGCGTAACGGTATATACTTTGAAATAAACCGCTGTTGCTGTGATTCTCATCAATATCAGTCATATCTGCGGGTTCCCTACAATTTTCATTAGATTTTGCGAGAACAGTGAAAATATTATAATTTTGTCTTAGGTCATATTTACAATGGTCATCATAGATGTTATTATACTCGTGCTTTTTGTACAACAAATTGTACAGAAAGTGTTGTGTATTAAGATGACAGACGTTTAATGTCCATTTGTCCGTATGTCTACATCACTTTCTTTTGTTTCTAGATATACTAGTGCTATAATATATGTAATATATAATATAGTAAGTAACAGGATCAAGACCTTACTGATGGACGCGGTCGTAATCTTTAACCGTTATGCGTTGATCGCGTTAACATCTAAATTAGACGTACTTTCCTTTCCTACTCGCGCTTCGAAGCGCCCGCGCAGTCTTCGTACAGAGTTGTCATGTCAGTATTATCCCCGGCACTTTCAAGAAAAGTAGGTGTGTACATAAAAGCAGCTGACATTGAGACTTCCTCGTGGAAATACGGTAGTGAAATATATAGTAAGTAGTAGGCAGTGAGCACTGACAGAGATGTATATTTGTGTATTGACGTCACAAGTCTCAATGTACCGATTTGTCAGGCCAACGAGTTTTCAGAATTAATCACGTCGCTTTTCTTCCCTTTTTTCGAATTCAATCGACACAGCGCGAGATTTAAGTGAGTTTTATTGCGGAGTAAAATTACAGTTTCGTGTTGTTTAATGAAAAGTGACAGCACTTAATAGTAGCTGTCATCGGTTTGTCATTGACCTCTCGACAGCGTAGTTAGTGGTCTTCGCACTTTCAGTCAGCGAGCCAAACTTGCTCGCTGAAGCGTTTATCCAGATCCTAAGGTTTATTTTAGTACAAAGTATAATAATAACACTGTTAAATCTGACGCGGTACTTTATACAATTGAGATTTTCATATCTTAATGCGCTTGTTGTGTTGTGTGATGTTGTGCGTTTCCTGCATTTTGTTTATTGTGTACAATAAAGAATATAGATTTAATATAACAGTATCAAGTAATAAGTGAGCAGGAATATCTACAAATATTAGTCTGCAATATTATTTTATTACCATTTCCTTACAGTGTATTTTATAAAATTCAATATTTCTACTACTTCCGTTCTTTCTACCTCAGAGCTACCTCATTTCCTGTGGCTGCGATATTTGCATTGGTCCAAGCAAGTTACGTAATTGCCAATAGTCTATCGTTTGTACTTGACACGTCACTTAAGTACGATTAAAAGCACTTTTGTTTTTGCGGTGATTCATACAAAAGATTATTCCCAACGGATCAGCTAGAGCTGACCACTTTACGACCAATTAATGCATTCATAAAAAAATCATCATCCAACATAGCAACACCATTGTTAACAACCATGATGAGACGTAATTTGTTGAAAAACTTTGGTGATGGATAGTTATAAATACTGTGTGCAGATGGATCTCTTAATATATTAACTCATCCAAAGTCGAAACAAATCGATAGAGTTTTAGTCGTACATTTTCTCCGTTTCTCATTTAAAAAATCGCTCAATTGCGGGTAAGTCATGCACACGAATGGTTTCGTACCATCGTACAAGAAAAAATAAATAAAACAAAAACACAAAAATATTCGCGAACTTGAAACCAATTGCGCCAGTCGACGATGATAGCTGTCGTAAAATTTGCGTGATGATTTTTTGGTGATTCGCAGGGGCAGAATCATGTAAAACACGTGTTTTGTATGGGGATCGCCTTTAATGTATAAAAACGCGTGTAATTTATTATTAGTTGCTGTAGCGGCAACAGAAATACATATTCTGTAAAAAAAACACCTCTCTTCCTTTTAAGGTTCATCTAATCAGATATTCCCCCCTGAAGGACGGACAGATGGACAGATTCAGACAATCGGGACCCTATATATTACTAAGCCTTCGCAGGTTTAGTAATAGGGTCCCAATTGGCACCCTTAAGGTACGTAACCCTAAGAAGGCACAATCTAGAGGAGGCATGTATCTTTTCAGCAAGTGTCCAAGCCGTGTGACGAATATTTAATTTAAAAAACATTGCTCTCAAATTACATGACGAAAATAGACTTAAATAGAAGTAGAGCAAACTTTTGTGATCAGTTACAATAACTCTATAAGAATGAGCCAATCCTTAACTTCGAATCAACAATGAAAGCTATTTCCTCAAACCAAATGACTCACCACCGTTGCGTGAGATACAGACAGGCAGATAGAACAATATCCAAAAAAGTAATTGAACCTTGCAATATTATTCGGTAATAATGACTCAGAAAACTTACATAAGAAAGTATTAAAGAGGTCGAGACTTTTATATTGTAAGTGGTCCGTATTTGTATACCTTTTTCGATGAAAAAATTGCAACGTACCCAAGTTTAATAGATTTTCAAGATGCATGTATTATGCCTGATTTGAATTGTATTACATAAAACAGACATCGACTTCGCCAATGGTGTTTGCAGTTACGTCATACATACGTCAAACTTGCGTATTTGGGTCACATCCCCATTTCTTGTAAGCTGTTCTATTTATATCGCAATCAACAATAAAAATAGGTTATTGATGTTACGCAAGTTTGATTAGAGACAGATAATGCTGCGTGCAGTTATTTTGGTTGTATATGCAGAGATGAATGATAGCGCACATCTTCAAAGTGAATGAGCTAAATATTTTTCGCAACTAACCGTAATAAAAAATGGCACTACTGATAACCCTATTATTAATGAGAAACTTAATTGGGTGTCTGTCGATAGTTTTAAAGATACTTTGGGTATTGATTACGGAGGCGCACTTTGATTGATTTCGACGTGGGAAAGACGTTGCCACTGGTTCCGTTCGTTCCGACGCCTATGGACCTATACGCGAATGGACAGCTATGTGCATTTGGACCAATACGGGAATGGCCAATAGGCGTTTGGACCGATACACGAATGGACCAATGAGCTCTAATTCTACTATCTACTAATATCTACAAAACTTGACACTTACTGAAATCTCAATTATGTTGTCTGAAGGCGAAATACACATAATCGTACTCGGTTCCCATTTTCATAGACGTAGGACTGTTTTGATGAGAGATGATTTCAATAGAAGTAACTGAATATTTCACAAAAGGGAGAAATTATTATTTTATTATATAAGTAGTAAATTGTTGTCATTATAAGTCGTATTGGTCCATTCGCGTATTGGGCCTTTCACGTTTTGGTTTATTCACGTATTGGTCTGGTTCTGGTTAGTTCTGGACTGGAGATCCCCATTGGACATTTCTTCCTTGCCTACAGGTCTTTGCCTGAGGTGCTTTTCATTCAAAGTTCATATTTACGTTAGAAAGACATTTGTTCCTACATCTATCGTTGATTTCTGTAGAACCCTCATATGCCCACAATAGCAATACTTTGCCTGCGCTGGTCAGGCAGGCGGGCATATGCACGTCGCTCGCGACACCGAAGTGCATTCTAGCGGCGCCGGAGCACGCCTCATCACGGTCTGATCGAGCGGAAACCAGAGCGTGTGGCGTGTCCGGGGAAACGCAAGGCTACGTCCAGTTTCCAGCTGTTGAGGTTCCAGCGAGCGAAGGTGTGTCTCTTTGGTATGGCTGGCTCTTGTATGGGCATACTTTGGTAAGAAAAAATTTTAGTCATTGGTACTTCTGCTGGTATCAATCCCTGATACCTAATCTTAAAAAGTAGCATGTCTATATACTATCGACTACCATACCACATACTGCTGTTGAACTTCTGAATCTAGAACTTGAGCAATAAAGACGTGAAGGCCGCCAATTATAAATCAGGCAACCTATTGAAATCATAAATCATACTTTAGTCCTAATACCCAAACAATAACCGTTACCTAACCTAACTGCAGATCGATTTCAAGAATCGCCGACGCGGATTGTGAAACGCGTGTAATTGGCAATAGTTGTCTGTCTGTCTGTCTGTCGTCCCACTCTTCTCGTGAATGACTCGTTGACTATTTATTGCACATATGATAGGGTCGTCGACCCCGGCAGGACGCAGGGCGGGTGCGATCTGCATTGCAATCGCAATGTGTAGATCATCCAAAGAGCTGGCTTTATTTGGCCTCGGTGCACATAGCAATGCCTTATGGCCGGATATGGTGATTTCTGAGAGTATATCTTGCATAATGTATACGTCAATCAATAGGCATGATAGCTTCATGATAGGCATTCTTTAAGATGTAAATCATGACATGATGACTATTGATATGTCTATAATGTATGACTAGCTAGACGCTGACCATGATTCGTTCGTTAAGGTGGATCGAAAAGGCTATTTGATGTGTGAATGGCGAAAACTAAAGAAACGTCAAGGTACTTAAAACATATTTTATCCTTCAACTTTTCGGTCGAAACGATCTTTCAATTTATTTTCAATCAAGTAAGTGGGTTTAAATAAATACTTCTTTTTTCTGTTCACTAGGTTTTTTTCTCTCTATAAAGAGTAAAGTTTCCACAGTTCGCTACAATTGCAAACTTATTATCGGTGGCGTACGCACATGCGGGCACACAGCGAGCGCGTCTTCGATACGCAGAACTGCGCAGACACTGAGTCTGGCTGCGAACTTCATTAACTGCATAAGAGTTGCCAGTTGAACGATATTATCCCGAAGGTTTCCACTAGATGCCACCTATAATTTCGTGGAGTTAGGGTCACGGTCTAAATTGGAGCTGACACTAACAATAGATCATGTATGTTTTGACCTGCCATGTATTATGCAGGAAACTATACATTACCATGAGCGACTGTTTTGATATTTACCAAGAATCATTGCAAATTTAATTCTACATTGGCGATGCATATCACTCCACACTGTCTACATTAATCGAAGTCTTCCTAGAACGGCAGTAGACGTTTCGTCGCTTTGTTGACTAGTCAGATCTGTAATCTTTAGGAATTAAGAGACTCAGATGTGGCATAAAGATAACACGAACATAACAGCAGGAAGCGTCAATGTGTCGACGACTTTGAGTTGTGGAGTGAACAGACTGACGGACTTGGACTAGCCGAGGCAGCTTTCTTGGAAAACAGGGATTTATACAATACCAACTCCAGGATGGTTACTTTTAGATCCCATAGAAGATACAACGTTTCCTAGTATGGGTTTGGAGTCGGGAAAAGTTTAAAGTGTGTTTCTAACCTTCTTAAAAGTAAATACAGTAAAAACAGTAAACCAGTTTAATTAGGGTTTCAAAGTGGAAGAAAGTCCTTGGAACAATCACGTAGAAATTAAGAATTGGGTTACCAAAACATAGGTCTTGATGTTGTCAAACAAAACACGAGTGGAAGGTTAAAGCAGTAAACACTACAAAATAAAGAACAAATTTATAGGTCAATGAGATAAACATAACTAAACATAACTTTCGCAAGAGCTATAAACCCAGAGAGCCAAAGGGCCGTCGATATCAAAAAAGTAAATTCTTGTTATATCAACGGCGTTTTATTTCCAAATATCTGTTGCGAAAGTAAAAAATGCTAAAAAAATACGTAGAGCGTGTTTGAACGCCCATACAAACTGCCCGCCTAACAGAGAATCAGAAAATAAATGAAAATGGCGTGAGGCATTCACCACAGTTCAGCACGGTGGCACCTGGCACTTAACGATGGCCGACGGTGAGCACCGATCTCCAAAATCAGGCAGTTATTAAAGAATTTGGTTACAATAATGTTTTGTGTCACATAGCTCTCGACTAGTTTTATAGTTCGTAATCGCGAATTTGATATCTACCATTAGTCATCGTGAAGGAATTCTTTCAATAATCTTCCAAACTCAGGGCATACTTTGCTTACTCATTTATGGTATGAGTGAAAGCTTTTAAGTCGATGTATTGCAACAGTCCCGCCGAGTGCTGAGTGCTCGCCCCATGAGAGACAGTTTTACATTAAACATTCGATGAGGACCAGCAGCCCACAACGATCTAATTGATTTGCTATCCGATACTTGGCACCCATCACCCTCCATATAAACGAGTTGTTTTGCAACGCAAATTACACCCAACACATATGAGCAAAAGTTATGAAATCGATCGGATACGGCGCGGGCGCACAAATGGCCGCCGATTTCTCATGACATGACATAATGCAGGGCCAAACATTACTTGTGGGGACCCAATTGATTTCTTCAGCAGACTGAGGGGTCTCCTGAAAAAATCTATTGGGTGAGGGAAAAATCAATCGATGATGATCCAATTGAGAAGGCACGCAAGCTATCAATATAATTTCTAGTTTGTGACGGTTCAAGGATGCCGATAGAGCGTGTCAGCTACCGAACACTACCGATCAGTACCTGGTTCGATTAGCAGGTGGATCACGCGCGCGCGCCGACAGCAGCATGGCGTCATATCCTCCACACAATTGGCCAGAATAATTAATAAAAATGTTGCGCGACAAGACTAAGTTCGGTAATCAATGTTGGGTATGGACAGGCTGGCACATCATTGACGCATCAGCGAACAAAATGAAAACAGGGCCCGAACCAAATCAGGAGTTGTTGTTATGATTTTATTGATACTTTTTATTCCACATTTATTTGAGGGCCCCAAATGCCTCACTTCACCCAGCGTGAGTTACTTTTGAACCTTAGTAAGCTTGCTTCTTTACCAAGAGAAGGTCTTCTTTTGTAAGCAGATTAATTATATTGTCCTCAGTATGTGGCCTGTGAATGTAGCTTCGTACATATTTGATTGGCAGTCGTCCTGTCCTAGCAGGGCTGTCATCTCTGCGCTATTATATTCTGCGGAGTAGTCATACAGTGACAAACGTGTGGCCTCGTCAAGGCACAGCCAAGGTCAGGATTGTACCAGGAATCTTTAACTATGCGACTTATATCGATATAACATATAGACGTAACTTTGTAAATATCCGATTATGTAAAAATATTTGAGTATCTAAAACTGTTTGTTTTTTCATATTTGTGAATGATTTCTTGCAAAAAGATACAAAACTGTTTGTCTTTTAAATATTTATCTTCCTTCGTCTCTAAGATCTACGACGCTAATTTGAGTACCTGTCCCACGCTGTCTCCATTGAAAATCAATGATTAATATGCTTCCAACTCCATCTATTATATAGGTACGAGTACTTACGGAATCTCATGGAATTAATCTCGGGTCTACCAATTTTTTTAGAGGTTGTTGTTTTGTTTCAATTGAGATAAATACTCAGTTTCATGCTCATTTCTATGCACGGGCGACAGTGTTTATATAAGTAGTTACTATCTTGATTTCAGCTAAGTTGTTTGTTTAGGACTCAATACGAACTTGATTCGAAATTCCTTGGAAACTTCTAAATTGTTCCATAATATTCCTTGAAAAGGACGTGCCAAGTTTCGTGACCCCTGCTCGTCGGGGCGTAGAGTTTGTCCAGAACATTCCGGAAAGTTAAATCCTGACAATGGTCAAGTTAGCAGCTAGACCCTTAGAGGACATTGCCCCAGGGCAGAGTTCGCAACTTAATCCAACTTTAGATAGATACAGCTTTCATGAATTATAATGGCCATTCAGTTGCCACCGACCATGATTAATGATGTTCTGAAATTGTTCAACCGATTTTGCCCGCCGTTTAATCGTCTTATTCACTATGTAATGGTGGGATACAACAAAATTAAATGTATTTTCAATAGGGAGCTGTATCAACTTGATGTCTAGCCAAGCTCCTCATACAGAAATCTCGATCGAGATTTTATAAACAGTTTCTAGGTAAAGAAAACACATAGTTCAGATCAAGGACAGCATCGGACGAGCACTAACGCCAGTAGATTAATATTTGAGACGATCATAGACCAAATTGGAGACGATCTGAAAATATTATTTTTTGAAAATTCCACTAAACTGGTACATTAACCAAATTATTCTATACCTAAATAGGTACTCGTCGTGTACTTTATCAATAAGATTCTATCGCTTCTAACGTCACAGCAGCTGCAGCAGCTAATATACTAGGATTATTACCCCAAAGTATAATCGCGGTATCGCAAGGAGCCCCCATTCCTTACGTGGGTCCACGCAGTGTGGTCGGAACATACATTGTATGTATGGCTTGCTTGCGACACAAGCACAAGCCAACTAGGCCGCGATAATAGGGGGGCGCGGACCGCTAAACAGACTTGTGTAACTGACCACTGTACTTTAAGCGCCGATATTTACACGAGTATTTACTGAGTATTGTAGGTATAGCTGTGACTAAGGCTCCGCTTTAATTGCTATGGTTTCGAATCTCGAGCAGAGAAGAAGAGTAAAAGACATTTTCTCAACCGTAGATTGGTTGTTTAGAACACTCCAAATGCAAGGAATTTAGGAGGACTAATATGCGATCAGTTCATTGAAGTTTATTTGAACTGTATGTTGTAAAGACGCTAGAAGGAACTTACAAAAGGGGTGAATAAAATAATGCATATCAAAGAATCTGAAGACGATCGAATCGATAAGATGACCATAAGGGATTGCGCACCTGGCGCCTGGCGAAAAGCAGACATTTAAATTGCGATTGTAATCAACTCACCACCACACTTCGCTATCATAGTCATATATTTGCTCCAACTATACGTGATGCTATAGATTCGAGTTGTTATGACGATGAAGAGAAAGATATCGATCGAACAAAAATACATGAACATTTTATTGCTAAACCAAAAATAAATCTCGAGGTTCGATATTTTGTTATATAGTTTTTATTTTATGTTGGTTACATTTAAAAATAACTTTAAATTATAGGTATATAACCGGTTCCATTAAACTAAAAAAAATGATTATAGTAATTTCCACTTTTGTTATTTATGAAATCGCTTCAGTGAAGACGTGAAAGTTCGTGCGCTTTACAATAATCAATCGTCACAAAACTTCTAGATTTTAATTAAACTCTAGTGGGTAGAATATTTGTGGGGCAACATGAAGTCTTAATACAAGCTAATATATATAAATAGATCTATCGTTATAAAATCGAGTAGTTTGACGGTAATGCATCCTTTGTTCTCATGGAGAGTTGCCATTATAACTTTCTCTGCATTAAATAGACCTAACTGATAATATCATATATTATGATCTTCATGATTCACATGTGCAAGCGAATTACGCCTGAAATAAAAAGATAAGCAAAAACGTACGCGGAACCAAACTATCGTGAGAGTGTTCGTCAAGGTGTCATGGTAAGAGCTGATTGAAATAAGGCCGTGTCACATCATAAATAACAGTTAAAATAACAACATCTCGTCGTTAGCTGTTATAGAGCTTAATAAACACCTTATTGCCTATAATAAACCATATCAATACTTTTCTTTTTTGATGAAACTAATAATGCAATTTCCGCCAAGTCACGGATGACAGTTTTGCCTAAATTACAAGGGAAAACAATCTATAGTGACGAATACTTGACGTATTAGTATTATTAGTGCTGTGTGGGTGTTATGGTAATACCCCCATTGGTAGCTTCGCGGTTTAAAAATATCATAACTATGGCGTCGATAGAAGGGTGTATGTTGGCAGCAGACGGCTACAAAGATGCATGAACTTTTTACAGGTTGACTTTTTTGATTGAAAAGTGAGGTCTATTTTTGCATTTAAACTGCGCGAGGGTTAAATATAGAGCACTTGGCGCTTTGAGGCCGAGCATGCTCTTTATAATCTAGGTTACGTTAGGGACCACAGGGTAGCCGATAAAAGAGAAGCCTTCTTTTATATTTAACATACCTACTTCACACGTGAAGTTATGCGTTTTCCAACTCAGCGTTTTCTAATTGCATTTTAATTAATATCACGTATTTTTCCTTCACAACTTCTTTCCCTCGGGAACCCTAAGGAACTTTCTTTTGTTACCATGAATTTACATCCATTCTTCAAGGTATAAACGTGATAACTTGATCCAACTCTTAAAACTGGGGCAAGATATAAAACATAAGATTAAATAATAAGAAATATTTTGATTGAGCGGCTTTTCAGTGTTCAGGTGACAAGCCAGTTTGCATAGCCTGAAATGACACTCGTCATGGTCGCGGGGGTTACGCAAGCGCGCGTCACCACGCCAGGCCGACTGCAGCGACACAAGACCGCGGGAACCTGTTTGTGCGCCCGCGCAGCCAACCTGTTCGCTGCTACGAGCAAGGTTGCAGCACCGGGGGTTACTGTGGTCCAGAGGTATGCAAATTACAATAAATATAGGCAGACAGGTTTAACGAAAATCGCACCTACTGCATAATGTTAAGTCAGTAGGTATGCCCGTAATCGGATACTATACTGAGATATTTTCTACTGATTAGGGCCGTTTGGCAATGTATAAATATTTTTGGACCTGCCAGACATAGGAGTAATTGTCATTGTAGTAGTGTTGTAATCGGAATATAAATTATGTAGATCACCAATCATTATAGTAACTTACCGATAGTAAAATAACAATTGCCTCATATTATTGAAATTAGCAGGCCATCCAAAATACTATGACATACGTCTGTATATATGTCACCGTAAGATAGTCAAAAACGTTAGTTGATAAACTAACGCGTTAGATGATCGACTATTGACAGATAATAAACCAGACCGACAGGCTTTAGAATTTACGTTTCTTTTATTCTTACAGGTCAACCTAACACAAAGACTATTAGGAGGCTTCGCTGCGCTCGCCCACTCTAGTCTTCACCTAAGCTACCACAGTGTTTGTCCTGGTATTTCATTTGCAATTCAAGTTTAAACCAGTTTACAATTTAACGGTTTTAACCGTTAGTTTATCATCTAACGCGTCATGTCATGTTAGCAGTACGCTACAGTTTACTATCTGTCGATATTTGACCAGCTAACGAGAAAAAACAATCTTAAGGTGACATATACATTGGCACGTGTACCTATCTCTAACAAGTGTAAATATTTTTTTAAACGCGAACAAGTAAGTCATTATTAGCGTCTTCTTACGTAATGAAATTAAATCGCGCGGTAACGGATTTCAGTGAGAATTCAACAGGAAGGGAAATTTCAACGGAAGATTTCCTTTAGCTCGACACCAACGGGGGCGTGCATGAAGTCAACCCCCCCCCCCCACATTTGGCGAGAGTGTAACAACCTCGTTATATTTTTATAATGCGTGCAGTAAAATACATGGAGACGAGGCCTGCAGGCAATAAATGTTGCAATTGATATTATACGCGGGTCTGTTACAGCAGCGATCGTAAAAAAGCAGATACATGAACTGGTGAAAATAGGCCGCGTGAGACGACATTTAGACTGAGAGACATGAATTAAAGGGACATAGATGGCGGAAAAAAAACAGTTGTTCGGAAAATTTACTGAATAAGAAACATTATTTGTATTAGCAACAACATACATAACTTGGAGCACCAATCGACCCTCGATTATGGGAAGATAAAATATAGTATAAACTCCAAACCAGGATGCCTGTTTGATGCATCAGTGTATATATAGATCACACTTCATTCATAGATTTACTTATAACATCAGTGGCAGACCAATCGACATATTTGTTATGACTTACGATATGGCATAATCCATTCATGATCGCATCACAAATATTATTTAAAACTCTAGCTAGAGACAATAGAAACCTGGTGTACCTAGATGATATGTTGAGCAGCAAAATAGACAAGTTACAAAATGCACTGTGAAAGTGTGGTTCGTAAATTAGATATGTTGCCACGAGTCGATTTGCCACGAGGGCTGAGGGGGATGGGGGAGGGGGTGTGAAACGAACTCACGGGTGACCGGGGGGCAAATCACGTGACCATCACGTTTCGAACACGCAAAGCAATCATATCGCATTCGGCCACCCTTTGTTGTTTTGCGTAATAGTGCGATGGGAGACGATGAACACCCCATTGAAAAACATTGGCCGAAACACGCGATAGTATTTTTTGCAACGGGCCTATACATAAATGTACATACATATAAACTAATAATAAATGTATCCCATTCATTTCCCCACCCATGGGCATAGGCCTTTGCCCGGATACGAGTAAATCTTAAGCCATACTCCACCACGCTGGCTTAGTGCGGTAGATATAAATTATCTAAATTATACCCCAAATCCTATGATTTATTTATCCGGTTAAGTCTGGATTGCGAAAATATAGGAAATATGAAATAAGACTAGGAAACCAATAAAAATCAGAAAACATATGAAACCGAATTTAATATTCTTTTCTCAAACATGCGCGGAAATTTTCATATCATGTTCGGAAATACGATACGCAAAATATGAAATCGCCAGAAATCTAAATATCAAAGTGCACACTTTTTGAATGTCGACCATGATGATGACATGAGGTGCGACGCCCGCGGAACCAACCACAGGCGGGATCGGATCGGTCCATAGCGAACATAGAGCGCGCCCGAAATGTAAGTTTGTATCAAAGTATCGCTTTATTTGAATTTCGAACATGAATTGAATATGCAGTCATCAAAAATCGGGCAAACACCATCACAAGGCCGTATCATCGAGATACCTTTGCCTTTAAAAAATGACACAAAAAAAAACCTACCATTAGCGGGAAAATAAACTAAAAAGCTAAAAAGAGAAAGTTTTGAGAACAACTATTTTATTAAATAAATTATTATGAGTTCTAATGAGAGTGAAATGGAGATCCGCCAAATTTAAGGGCGAACGCCAAATTGGCCATGGAAAATTTGTTACCTCAGAAATCCAGGGAAGGTATACAAAAGCTTACGAGAATTTCACGTCCTGGAAAATTTAAAAAGGTTTTTTATGGAATTTTCATTTATTTACTTTTTTTTGAGAAAAGCACCATACAAGCCCCGGCGGAAATGGCAAATGCCTGACTCGTATTATTGAAGTCCTCGCCTGCGGCTCGCGCTTCAAACTCAATACTCGTCCTGCAATCGCCGCCCTTCCCCGCCACGGCAGTAAGGTACTATTACTTAGCAGTTTGGCAAAAAGAAAATTCAATAAAGTTCATCAGTTTGTCGGCATGGCGGAAAGTAGGAAACTACAAAAACGTAAAAACTGCAGACGAATGCAATGCTTTGTTATCGAGGATTAAGCAAAATAATATTAAACTATTCAAAAGACAACTAAATGAATTATCAGATTATTTTTGATCTTTTCTACTACCATGTCGGGGTGGTATCACGAGATTTTCACGCACGCAGCACGCACCACCCTCTCTAATTTCAGTTTCAGCGTCGTTCGAAGGCTTCTCTGTATACATTGTACCTATACCCCTCAGGGAGGGGGAAGAGGGGGAGACAGCTCCACTGTACCTATTGGTGGTTTCAAGGATTATGAGGTCATTCGTAGCTAGGTATATAACTTGAATATCAGAGATAGGGATAGCCAAAATGAAGGCTAGGTAAATGAGATCTTCAAATAACGCTTTGGGTTACAATAATTGTTTTAATTTAAAGAGTTATTTTAAAACAGAAATCGAACAACGATTATTATTATGAAGTATTAGATGAAAAATCATGCAACAGATTATGGGTATGCTTGTAGGATTGTATATTGATAAATTTACTGTACAAATGTCCATACCTACATGTTTCTTACAGGGAAATCGATCGAATTGTGTGACGATATCAATGTTAGATAACTGGAGGAGCAACAAAAATGTATAATAGCAAGGCTCACCCACGATCCAGTGGAACCCCAGCGCTTGAGCCTTTTGCCGAAAATCGTTTGGCACTGCGACAAACAGGACACCGAGGCCGCGGGCTGGATCCTACCGAACACACTCTCCGATCTGTCCAGCGTCATTGTACTCCACAACAGTCACTAACTCATCATACACTTGCGACGATACGAGAGAAGAATAGGTGAAGTGAAACGTTCGGGGATGCTCACACGATGTGTGGTGCGACCGCAACTCGCGTGTTCACTCGGCGACGACTTGACAGCGAGTGGCGAGCGCGCGCCGATCCGCCCAGCGAGTCTGAGCGGGAAACTCGCCGCCCGCCCCGCCAGTGCTGCCCGCCCTACGTCACAGGCGTGTCCCAATTAGGGAATGGTTTTACAGAAATCCTTTTGTAACTCCGCGTGTCCGCAAAACCAAATTGAATCGGAAGGACCCGTCGCGTCAGCCGCAACTCGTGTAGGGTATTGCGCAAGGGCGGTTGGAAATGCCATGTTATTAGGGAGTTACATTTTTTGCACAGCACAGAGAGCAATTAGCTACGCGCATTCCATACTGCACGCGAAGAAAGGGTAAAAAACTGTGTTTAGGTTATCGGGTTACATAAATAAATAATTTCTTTTGCGGTTGATTCATGTTCGGGTCGATCCGAAAACAGCAGAAACGGCTTTAAATAAATGACTCTGGAATTCCGGGAGTTCCGGGGCGGACAGTTTTCGGCGAAAAGACTGAGTTATATGCGAGCTATCAAAACAATTTGTATCCTCATTCATTGTCATCAATATAACGTTTAGTTTAAGGTATCGCTTTTCCAGAACTTTTTTTCGGCTTGTACACACTTTCATGGTCCAGAACGAAACTGAATGCAAAATGGGACGAATTCCGATTTAATATTGGTTGCGGCTTGGAATTGCGGTCAAGCAAGTGCCGATTCCACTAATTGCGAGCCGGGTCGCACCCTCATCATCATCACTTCAACTCAAAATGGGCCTGTGTGTGTCGCCTGTCCTTCTGTTTACACACTCGGGTAATTGCCAGGTTTGTTTACATGCAGCTTGGATTTGTAAAGCGTGCCTAATTTGGTCCACTGATTGGCCAGTAATTTGGTCCACTGATTGGCCAGTAATTTGGTCCACTGATTGGCCAGTAATTTAGGTGCATATCCATAATTTCATACTCAAATAAATTCTTCGTTACTTATAAATACGGTCTCCAACGTACATACTTATGATTTACAGAAAGAAAGATTTGATTGATATACAGGTTGTAAAAAGATGTAGGTTATCCAAAGTACATGGTAACAGTTAGCTCCTCAAATACGCAAAAGGAGCGGCTCTTAAAGCCGACGATAATTCGACGATATATGGTAAATTGTAGTTTAGACAAACTGGTGTTTTACGAAACCCCGTGTTGCGCGTACTTTAAGGTTATTGTTCAATTGGAATAGGTACTTAATTTCCGTTATGTAGGAAATACGTTAGCTATCTTCGATTAATTTTGCACGATCACAAAAAGAGATAGAGGCTCGTTATACGTTGCATCTTTTATATTTATTTTTACGAGTTTTGTAACCTTCAGGTGATTTTAGCCGGCAAGGCTTATAATAACCTACATTTTAGGAAAAGGTTAAAGTTTGACTTCTGTCCTGCCCCCTTAATTAGTGTATGCTCTTACAAAATTTTAGTAAATTATTAGACATTATTAGTATATGTTAAGGGCCGGAACTTGTACATTAGCAATTGTTTCTCTTCTAGAACTCTTACCAGAGGTGTAACTCTGAAAAGTCACACGAAATCAAACTCGCAATTTCATCGACCTGGATGATATTATAATTGCATTTAGAATCCAACCTAATGGACTGATTTGTTTATTTTTATTTGAAAGAGTAACTTCTAGTTTGGATCCATTTAAAAATAATTGAACACTGAAAAAAAGGATTAGCCAAACTAGTTTAGTTAGGTAAGACTTTCGTTGTTAGTAAACAAAATTTAAACTAATTTGAGGAAGTAGTTTAGTAACGAATCCAAAACTTGTTTTGTAAATTTTTATTTGGCATGCATTAACACAAGTTTTTGTTACTGATAACATAATTGACGTAGACAAACTAGCGTTGTTGCAGCAACAAAACGCTGTGCCCACAAATAACAATACTCTAAGCTTACTAGTAACCAACGTGCTTAGTTGTTTTTACCAATTGGTTAAATTGATATCTATCAATCTACACATATCAACCATCTACAAAACTTTTGATTTCTATTTAGAATTAAGTTTGTTTGTCGTAATTCATATCATTCATCTATTTTCAATTAAACTGATATGCTTACAATTATACTAACAGTTTCTCAAACTCAACTGAAGTTTTTTTACACTTAACTCAATGGCTTGTCAATTAAATCATTATTAAATAATTATAGAAACCTAAGGTTGAAAAAAGATAAGAAAATCGGTGCCATAACTATTCGCATGGAGGATCATTATTTTTTTTAATTTTCGACACATGTCTGCAAAAATTGTTCTGTTTCTTGATCTGAGAGATACACTAAAATATCAACAGTGTTTAAAATTACACCTGTATTGTTTTGGTTACCAACTACCGAACTGGTCATTTAGGTAACAAGCAAACAGTTTTCTTACATACTGACTGTTCTAAGCAAAATCAATAAAACGGAGAAAGTTTACTTTTAGTTTGATAGAAGGCGTAGTATGTATTTTAGATCGCGATAAGGATTTGTTACCGAAAAATGTATATAAAAATCAAAAATATGTTGTGTAACAATGAACAATTATAACAGATCCAGTGAAAAGTTGGTAGTTTTATTTAACTTCAACTTAGTTACAGTATTCCAACATCAGCCAAGTGATAAATCAAGAAGTACTTGATATATTACACTGACAAACCCCATTATTGCCTGTAAGCAAGGATTTGATTACCAATAACCTAACTGAAACTTTGCTGATAACGAAACAGTTTTGTTAACATTTAACAGTTAGCTTAGGAAAAGTAAAACTATGAAGTTAATTTAAACAAAAATAGTAAAGTATTTCAACACAACTAAATGAACCTGGTTTTGTTATAGTAAGTCATAGTTCGAAAGTCTTTAAATTAGCGCTTACTAGTAACAAAACTTTTGGTAACTGGAAAATAATCATTTTTCAGTGAAGTTGGTCCATTAGTTTGGTTTCAAAATCAAAAATACTGGAAGTATGATATCATCCATGTAAACGACATTGCTTTTTGTTTTTCTCTGGACTCCTGGGACAAATTTTGAAGAGCCTCGGTTTACAGATTAGTGTTGGGGAACAAAATATACAATGTATTCATGTTGGGCTGAACTTGGTCCACGCCCTGTGAACATTTTACATATTTGCGAGTCAAACTTATATTGGTAAACAATACCTATATTGGTTGCCTTTAGAAAATAGGATTTAAATGTGAAATGTCTGCTGGGGATACAGGAAAAATAACCCAGGTCTTGGATGTTTATGTGATGAAGTCGCTGTTTCTGGTTCCCACGACACACAATCTTAGTGTGGGGCCAGAAGCAATGCATATAAATTTAAAGAAAAAAAAAACAGATAAAAAAAGAGATTTAGTGAAACCTTAACATGAAATAAAACCTATGTCCAAGCTCAAACCTATAGGTGTAAGTTTCTTCAAAAAGGTATCATACGATTTTTCGGGTAGTAACCTAGTGACCCTATAACTGAGCCACAAACCTCGCAATATATAATGCGTATATGATTTGATTGGGATCTTCGAGTTATAGGTCCTCTGCAGGTACTGGTAACCTACGAGGTTAAAATAGCGAAAAAGAAGGAATCGACACAATTTGTAAACAGTAAGAGATGTACTTCTAACACTGCACATCCACTCCCACAACCCAGGAAGTGGGGCACTCTCGAGGGCTCGGTCTGCGGTCGCGCCGCCTGACCGCGCCGCGCCCGCCGGCCGCAACTCAGCGCCACGTTGCAGGTTGCAGCAATGAGTCGGGCTGTTTCGCCGCGAATCATGTGCAAGTGTAGCTGTGACCCAGTAAAGGAGCTGCCCCACAGACCAACTAATTTGGGTCCGCCTCATAAACCTGAGGCTTCGAGGCTAGCCGACGGAAAATCTAAAATCCTGAGTTCGGTAGGTTTCTCAGGCTGTAAAATACCCATCGAACCTCCTCTGTCAAATTTTGATTCGGCAATGAAATTAATTAGACCCAAGTAACATCCAAATACCAAAACGGCTAAAAACGTTTTGTGCCTACTTTCTATCACCTATTGAAGGTTAATTTTTAATTGAAAACTTGTTAAAATTATACTGACAGCCTTTGAAGTTGAAGCCTTAATTAACGTCGTTATAATTGTAATCAAACGAAGGAATAACGTATATGTACTTGTATTTTAGGTAATTAATAATGTACAGACAAACACCGGAACGTAACAAGTAATGGGTGGAATCTGATCAGATTCTTTGATTAACTAGTTGGGAAATAATGGTGTAGTTCACGACATTTGATTTGTCAGCCTAATCTCTACTTTGCGATCGTTTGTTCTGCTTTATCACTTACCGGACAATTGGTGGTCGGGCACGCGTATCTATTGTTAATAACAACAAAATCCTTACCTGAGAGCCAGAGTGACTTGAGTTAACTTTGTTTAACTTGCGTTTAATGGTACATACAACTTAGAAGTCATCACGGCACTCGTGTGCAGAAATGACTACTACTCACAGTCAAGGGCGATTTTATGACTCGCTTTTGTTTGGTATTGACAAAAAGATTACAGACTGACAAATCAAATGGCTTTAACTACACTACAATTAAAGTATGTACATGCAAAGTAGAGCACTTTAACATGTTTTTTGTGGTAGAAATTGGTACGATGATTTAAAAACAGGTCGGCATTGGACAGTAACTTATTTATGAATAGGAAGGTCTGGTACTAAGAGTACTTTTTAAGTTAGAAATATAAAATACCTGGACTGACGGGTATTGAAAGAAGTAAACGTTTACTAGCTTAGCGGCACAGAACCGCGTTCCTTCATAATCACCGGAAAAAAGCAGATGTTTTCATACAATAAAATCACGGGGCGAATCGAAATTAATGGGCTATTCGAGTGAAGGGACCTTGCGCCATTTTGCAAATAGCAAGAACGTGAATACCTCGCCAGTGCCATTTAATTATGTATCTGATGGGTAGATAAACAAACAAACTTACTGCTAATCTAATTAGACGGAAATGTTTATATTAGTTTAGCTGCCGAGGAAAAACCCGAAAATACTTTTAATGAAAGGGTTATATGATGAAATATGATAGGTGTGGACGGAATCACAATTATTTAAACGCACTTATATAATAATAACTTTTGTTGTGTTGATATATGGTTTGAAGGTTGATAGGCAGATGCAGATTTGCAGGCAAGTTTCTTTTGTATTGGGCTAAATAAGCTTCAGCCCACCGATGTAGCCTAGGTCTTGTGCCCACCTTGTGCGTGGGTTAGAACCTTGAGTGCTGCTCAAAACTTATTGATTTACGACCTGCTACGACCATACTTTGTACTGTGGAATGCATGTTTCTAGTTAATTAAGTTCATGTTTTGGCATTCGATTTATTGATGGTTTAACAAAAGGTGCAGTGCAGTTATCTTATGAGACGATCAAGGTCTGAGAGTTAAGTAATTTTGAACCAAGTAAATACGCATCGCATATTCGTGCATACGTTCAGAAGAAAGGATATACATATATGTTCAAGAAGACAAAATGTACACTTATATGTATGATTGACTCACTAGTGATCATGAAGCAGTCTAGAAAAACTGTATACGATGCATACCTGTAACAAATAAAGAATTCATTAATACTTTATTCACAAATTAAAGCTTCCTATTGTACAACTGTTTCTTATTCATAAGCACAAGGCACAGATGTTGAATAAAACTCAATAAAATAAATTATCTGTGAAAAGCTTAATGACCAAAAAGTATTCCGAAAGCGCGGGCGCTCCCCGCGTGGCTCATGGTATTTTGAGTGTATTCTTTTTTATTCGTCCATTAACATCGTATGTTATTTATGAGTTTGAATTCCTTGCCCTAGTAAGTACGATTCCCAATTATTTTAATGACGGACAATTTTCTTTAATGAAGTATCAGTTTAAGCGTTCGATTAATATGATATTACATCTACCGCATTTTTCGAGTTGCTAGACTTGATCGCCGATACGATACGTGGACAGACTTGCTGAGCGAATTGGAAATATGTCAAGGTGAATTTCAAAGGTCATGAGAACCAAATCAAATTCTGCCCCCGCCGCGCCGGGTCTAAGGCTTCGCAAACATTTACATTCAAACAAAATAGGGCGCTGTCATTTCCTCGTAAATGCTGTTATCCTGTGACCTATGAAAATTTATTGTTGGAAGGTTGAACTTTGATATTTCCATATTTTGCTGCTACGCTCAAAATGTCACCAACTTATTGGTAAATGACGAACAAATACGAGTGAGATGTAGCAGATTCAATTTACATCTTATTATGACGACCGGTTTGGCCGAGCGGGTAGTGACCCTGCCTACGAAGCTTTGATTCTTAGTTTTGGATGTTTTCAGGAAAAAAATCTTTTACGTAAATTGCGCGATAAAGCTTTTTATTCATCATTAAATACCTTCCGACAAACTAAAATATTGGATTTCTTTAAAAAAGTTTTATAAATATAACGTTTGTAGATGAATATACATTTAAAATTTCACAATACTATTAGTTTATTTCATAAAATATACCCTATTAATGTTTTGTACTATAATCCGAACGCCCACGAATCCGAACGGGGGACACATTTTCGGAGTTCGAATTAAAGAGGTCCTGCTGTATTTCCAAAAATATTTATCTGTATTAAATATATCGTCGTGTAGTTGCCATAGCACAAGCCTTGTTTAGCTTACTATGGGCCTAGTTCGATGTGTGTATGATTGTCCTCTAATCTTTATTCATTACAAAGAACGGCGCTGCTAGAAATTAATATATTCTAACCTTCAAGATGATTTGTCTTGGGTATTACTGCGTTCCTCGACTTTATGAGTTTTTGGTTTAAAACTGACACACACTATAAAACGTTTCGAGACTTATATGTTGCACCGAATGAATTCTGAAAATAGTGTACGCAGTAACAAGACATAATCGGATAGGCGACGGCGCGGTTTTGCTCTACTTCCAAGCTTCCTACATTTCTCTGAGTATGTCACACTATCCCGTCTATGATCTAATCTAGCTTACACTACACTTGCCACCTCGGTTTCATAATATTGAAGAACATGAAAGTTTATCGTGTCCCCTCGTGCCGTTTCCCAATTATACGCTTCGTTCTCTATGGCCAGTAGACTATGGAGTACGGTATTAGCCACTATATCAACTACGTGCATCTGCCTCTTTGCAAATATGGTGCATCCACACCTACAAGATGTGTTGAGTTGTTTTATAGAAACAAACATTTGTCGAATGTCGTATAAATCGACTAAACGATCTAAACTAAAGAAACTCCTTCATCGTTGGCACTGGCTGAGTTATGTGTTTCTGACAATATCCAGAACTTACCAATAAATCCGATGCTGGACGCGACATAACTAAACTAGTGGTTCTGTGAGAACTGTAAACCTCGCGAGTCCTTCGACAAACATACATACTTATACATAATATTGTAACGACTGACAAAGAAAAGGCTTTATTATAATGCGATACAAGTTTATTTTGCGCTACAACTTAACGAAGAAGGTCCAATTTTAAATTGAATTTTAGGTGCTAAATTTTCCAATTACTACGCGGGCTTTTGAGCAAAATAGGGGTATCAGTTTTGGCGATTATTCGCGTTTCCTTGGTACTTGGAGGTCAAATCTGGTCTCTACGGGTTCGTCAAAGGCGTATGTATAGTCGTCGTGAAGGCGTTTGAGTGGGTATAAATTTTCCGAAATTGTAAATTGAAATTGAAAAAACCTTTATTTGTATATTCTTACACTCTATTACAATGCAATGACCCTAACTCCCAAACTATAAAGTAAAGTTAACTGTATGTCAGGATTTAGGAGCTAATGGAAAGTAACGAAACAACGACATGAATGACTGTGCGATAGGAATACAAGTATCTGTTTTACATCTTAAGATTGATACTACCTTACTTAAATTAAATAATTAATTAAATAGGTAATAGCTTAGGGCAAAAGCACCCAGCCTAGGTAACCTACATTACAAACCTATAAATAAGTAGATGAAATAAAATTAAAAACTGAAATCCGCTACAACGAATACGATGGCTACAGAAAACTTTTCACGAGAATCGGTTGAGAAATGCGACCTGTAGGCGAGAACAGACAGACAGAAGTACAAACGCATTTTTGGCCAATCTCGAAACTGGACGCTTCGCTCGCTCGGTCAACTAACTGAACTAGTCAAATATGGGTATTCGAAAGTGGAATCTATGGCTAACCCACAAACAATGATTGTCTAGATAATATGTTGATTCATAACAAATGCCATCGGTAACTTCATTTCACCTTAGAGCAAGATGGAGTTCGTGATATAGTCAGCAGGAATTACTTAGAAGTTAGAAGCCTTTTAGCACATATCTGCCCGCGCATAACAGCCCGCGCCAGCGCCTTTTAAATTGAGCTGCCATCAGAGATTATTTATTTGCATAAAACAAGGCAGGTTATTATTAGTAGATTACGCGGAACAATTCGTTTCCAATCTGACCATTTCGCACGGGAAAATTAATGGCGCTGAAGATGTAACGTGTCACTGTGACATATTTACGTCTTCTGAAGAAGGTGCATCTCATTTCGTGTAATACTCACACCAACATGGAGATATTTTCACAAAGACGTATTGTCTTAAGTCCAAATTAGTCAGTCTCTTCCGGGTGGACCGACTGAGCAGACGCACATAACAAAACAAATTCTGTATTATTTATACACCTGCATATTAACGCGGGTAAGCTGCAATGGAAACAAAGAAAGCTTATTTTATTAAGTAAGAACCTATAATTACAGGAATATACAATAATCCACAGCGATCCCCACAAAATGAATGGTTATTATGATGAACAACTCGAACAAAGTCTTCCACAATTATGTCAATACTATATGCCAGCGCAATATAAACTACATAACTATTTATGTTTACTTTACCTAGATATTTTTATTGTATGTATGTGTGACATGCAGGGTGTTTGGTAGATCGATCCAAAGTCTTAAAACGAAGATAGTATAGATCATTAAGAACCATTTAAGCCGATTTCGAAGTCATTGGAAGTCTGTTTCGTTGTTATAAATTTTTTATTGTTTTGACGAGAAAAGCCGGAAATTTACAGTTAATTGGTAAAAATTGCGCTTTTATTTTGTTATTAGTTATTTTCTTTGAAACCTAATTCCTCGCTAACCTAACACTTTAAAACATTGTATTTCATTAAATTTTTGTCCGTTTGATGGTCCTCTACACCACATACAGTGCCGAGTAGGTTAATTCAATGAGGGCAACCAAAAAAAAAATTGAATTCTTCTCCCTTGGATTTGTACGGAGGTCCTAATTGAGATACCGTTGTAAATTATATCTTAAAAGTTAGAGGATTGGCAAAGCATGTTTTGAAATTGATTTAAAATAAAAACCTCCACTGCGCTATAAAACGCATTAAAAAAACCTTGCTTAACAGCACAGGATTTTTTTAGCACCTCAAATTCCAAATCTCTTTATTACTGTAGATATTTACATATACTTAGCAATCGTCATTTTTCGCCAATTCTCTACATTGGACCACTGTGGGAGAGGAAGGTCGTAGAAATTCCCACAGATTGATTTTTAGATCTCTTTTAAAAATTGCTTATGCTTAAATAATACAAAATATAATATTAAGTCATTATCATGATTAATAAGCAGGGATAAATAATTACAAAATTATTAACAGCAAGGTCTGTAGTGAGCCAGATTAACCCCATACAGTCCCATCATTTAAGGAATCTTGAACATTGTTATATCCCTTTTTTGAAACAGTCACTTTAACATGGTTTTTAAATTGCTCAAATGGCAATTTCAAGATCTCCAGAGGAGGTATCTTGTTGTAGTAGAGAATGCATTGACCCTTGAAAGAATTGCTAACCTTCGCGAGTCTAAACCGGGGCGTTAGTAGTCTGTGATTATTTCTTAGGTTAACATTACAGCTATCGCTAAGTTTGGGAAATTTTGTAAGGTTCTTGCGTACATACATTATATTTTCGAAAATAAACTGACTAGCTACAGTTAGTATGTCAATTTCTTTAAAAAACTCTCTTAAGTAGTCTGTGCGTTTTAAATTATAAATTCCTCGAATAGCTCTTTTCTGTAAAATAAAAATAGTTTGAATATCCGCTGCTTTCCCCCACAACAAGATACCATAGGACATGACACTATGAAAGTAAAAAAATATACTAGCCTAGATGTAGCCACATGCGTGTTTTGTCTCATGTTCCTAACAGCGTAAGCCGCAGAACTTAATTTACCAGCCAATTTTTCTATGTGGGGTACTAGAAACTAGAATTGTAGTTTAATTACACAAGAAAACAATTTATATTTTAATTTTACATAGGATAAATCTCAGTTGGTTGTTTACCTCAGTGTTGCCACAAGCTGACAAAGGTCTGTAAAAACTCTTAAGTCACAGATGCCTAGAACAAGTTTTGTTAGATTACTCAAACAGTACTTAATTATAAATGATAGAATACGAAATCAATTCTTATTTGAATAAGTTTGAATAAGTTGACGCCCAGAATTTTACAGTTAATTCGTAAAGTTAACTGTATAATTCTGGATTTTTTCGTCCAACGACTTTGGCTAACACAAGTTTGGCCTAAATGGTTTGAAATGTTCTGTACTATCTTCGTATTAAGACTAAATATTGATCACTAAACACCCTGTATATCTTTGGTCCTAAACCAGAAAATACTCATGCATAGAGAATAATTTACGTACTACTGAATATATTCTGTATGCACCTTCCTTCCTCAAACAACACAGAGTGAACTTTAACACCACAATTCATGTTGGATATTCCCTATCCAAATCCCTTATAATAAAATCGGTGTTGCCGTGCAAACTTACTGCCAATATGGCTTATTTAGTATATTGTTAGTCGCCCCTAGGGACCCTCTTCGCTAGTCTGCAGTCCTTCGCAGCCTTCACGTGACATTTACATGCCCTGGTGAATGCTATGTTACGCCGACCTTTGTGACGGAAAGACCTCTATATCATCCCTCTTTCCTTTGACGTAATTACCGAATACTACCCTATTTCGTCGCATCACAATGTCGAGACATATTTTGAATTAAATGCGTTTAATATTACATTCTTGTTTGTCGGTATCTGAAGTAGGTTAACAGTTTTAACTCGTATCTCTGAAATTCGTAATAAATGTAGCAAAACCAGCATAGTTCTCTGAATCCATAAATCCCATGTTTCCGTTCTGAAGCCCATAACGAACGCATTCTTACTATGAAAAGTTTACTTTCCTCTGATCAGTCAGTAATTAATTAGTTCTTCAGACCCGACATATTTTGCTTCAGACCGCATCTTGTCAATTCTTGTCACACTCCGGGAAAGTTAGGGCGACTTTATGTGCTCGAGATGGGATCTTCGGAATTGTGTTAAGAACGCTGAAAAAAGTTAACGCCGTTTTATCTTATTGGAGGCAGGAAGTGACGGCTTTATTTATGGGCGTCGCTGTGCTGCTGTGTGACGAGTCCCGTTGACAGACAAAGGCTTTTCACAGCGCCCCCATTTCACGTCGCTTCTTCCTTTAATCTTCTTTTTGTTTGTAGAGCACGGTTTTCTACTCAATTAATAATGATGAATCCCGAGCGCCCGTATTCCCGGTCGAGTTTTCCAGGGAACCCATGTCGGGACATTATTCATCGAACCCGCCCCACACACTTCCTTGGGAATTATTACGCGAATGCTATTACAACATTCGCAAAGGCCCCCCAATTAGCGGTTAACGACACCAACCTATAATTATTCTAGTGCGTGTCTGTGTAATATAAACAGTGTTTAATTTTGGATATTTAGAAATAGAGCATGTTGCAAAATACATGGTCGAGTTATGTCAGTGGCAGTGGTAACAAATAATAATGCTCTGGAGCGCAGAGTCCAGCGGGCTGCGGCTGCAGTAAATGTCAACAAGGTATCGTGTTGCTTTTGGAAGCTCGCGTGTAAGCTAAAAGCGGACTTCCACGGTATATCAAGAGCCATAGAAATCCTGACCGTTTAGTAGACAACACATCGACCCTGCCAGTTCTTATTAACGTCAGAAGACATCAAAGCTGCATTTGAAGAAAAACCAAATACCACTTTAGGGCTATTGTAAGATTGTGAGATACCAGTTTTGTCATTTTCACGTAGCTATAAAGTCCTAGTGATTTATTACAACATATATTCTAACGATATTCATGCTAGATGATCTAAATTAAAGAACGTAACATGCCCTGTAATAATAGTTGTACGAACTCCATTAAAAGTGTTTTACGCTATTGTTTACGAAGAAGCGGACGCAGATATCCAGGGCACGGAAATCAGGTACATAAGCAGAGCTAATTATTTCACCTCTGATTTAAGTAATTGCAAATTACGTTGCTGTTTATTTCCAAATATGCAGCTATAATGCAGTATTATAATGTATGAATCCTAACACAGGTTGACAGATTGATCTATAGGTCGATAACTTATCAATCTCAACTTAAAATAAGTCACCAAGTTAAAACTTAAAAAAGCGACGCCATCTTTAAGTCCTATTTCTCCCTCCCTGATCGGGATGCGAATGAAGTCTGTGTAAATGATAAGTTCTCATCAAACCTTTTGCTGCACGGAACCACAAACCAAAACGTCATCTGTGTATATATTTTTTTGTATTTTTTGCTTTTTTCAATAAGCGCTGAATCAATTTTAATAAAATGTATATGGGACCACCTCTAAAGTATGACCTACCAATTAAAACAAGAGTCAACAAAATCGATTCATAATTGACGGAGTAATCGCGTAACAAACCACAAAAAACAGACGAATTGAGAACCTCCTCCTTTTTGAAGTCGATTGTTAATGACTAAATACATTTTGGGATAAACACGTGCAGATTTTTGTCGAGTGAAAAACGATCAAAGGGACTGAAGCTAACTTTCTTGTCGGACAAACACGCCCACGTAAAGAAACCCCGAGTGCCCCGAGTCCGAGAAAACAAAATAAACGGTGAAGTGCGAGTAGGACGGAGTCGGTCGTACGAAGGGTTCCGTACCACCGCACAATAGTATTGATGTTTCTTGAATGAGGATGCAAGATATCTAAAATGTATCTTTAATTTTCCTGTGTATACGATACCAAAATGTTGATGACAAATATATTGGTGCGGCTACCTTTATACTCCATGTATGTCATGTATGTAAGCAAGTGCATACAGCTCTCATTATTTTTCGTGTAATTTGAAAATATAAATTTTAGCATAGTTTAGGGGGGGGGGGGGGGGGGGGTTAAAAGGGAATTTCCTTTCATTTGCGTATTTTTTTATTTCAGGTTAATGAATATTTGCGATAATAATCACAGGTTACGGTATGGAGATTTTTAATTTTCTGATTTGTCCCCCTATTGACACCATACTATATATATATATATATATATAGATGTATGTTTCATTCCCTCCATCGTTGCGGAATTAATAAGAGATATGCGAATGTACTCCGGAAGTTGTGCAGGTCCGCCACTCTCCAGGTGCGAATGCATAAACTAACCAAGCCCGTTCCAATAGAATGGGGAGTCCGCCAAGGATACTCTTTAGGCCAAGCTCTTCACCAATATCCTAGAGGACGCTTTGAAGACTGTAGACTGGACCGAAAGAGGTCTCAATATCAACGGTGTGTATCTATCGCACTTGAGATTCGCTGATGATCTGGTCCTGGTGGCTGAGATCGTTGCTGATCTCCATATTATGCTCGCAGAATTGAACATGAAACCTTAAGATTAACATGTCCAAGACAAAGATAATGACGGACACTCCCACAAGCAACGGCATCGACATTACTGTGGATAACCTTCCCCTGGAAGTGGTTGAGGAGTATACCTATTTTGGACATTTTTTGTTTTTTGGTCAACAGAACCAGATAAAGGAGATCGCTAGATGTGTACAGCTAGGATGGGCTACTTTCGCAAAACTAAGGGATGTTCTGACCTCTAACATCCCTCAATGCCTGAAGACCAAGGTATTAAACCAATGTGTACTGCCCACTCTCACATACGGTGCCGAAACATGGACGCTCACGGAGGAGATTGTGCACAAAGTCACTAAGTCACGGTGGCACAAAGAGCCGTGGAGCGTGTCATGCTAGGCATCAGGCTGTCCGACCGTCTCCGTAATACCGAAATCAGACGCCGAACCAAGGTGGCTGATGTGGGTAAGCGGATATCACGGCTTAAGTGGAAGTGGGCAGGACACTTGGCAAGGCGAGAAGACGGAAGATGAACCAGATGAACCAGATCGGCGACAGAGTGGTGGCCAAGAGGAGGCCAAAGATCTGCCAGATGGTCCGACGATGTGGCGAGGGTGGCAGGATGGCAATGGACGCGGGTTGCGCAGGACCGTACTGAATGGCGTGTTTATGAGGAGGCCTATACCCAACAGTGGGTCCCCAGAGAGGCTGATGATAATGACGATGATCTATATTACCTAATTTTGAAATAATGAAACTTTCATTTTACATATTTTTTTCTAATTAGCCCCCAAATTCAAAATGAGTTTTTCCGCCTTCTAAACTTAAAATATCACCTCCGCCCCGCTTGATTTTGGGTTCTGAGGCGGAAAAATTCTATTCGTAACGCGTTCTAAAAGGCTTCTTTACAAACATCGTTACGACCCTCGCCTTCGGCTCGTGCCGTAAACTTCTCGGTTCGTAAATATAAGCCTTTGCGAACTCGTAACAAATGTACTATGCTTACGTCACACGTTCGTGTTGGGGTTACCTAAATAAAAAAGTGTACCAAATATCAACCTTAATCGCTTCAAAATTCGGTCGTTTTATATTACTATTTACCTTGGACAGACACACGAGAGATCCCACAATAGTTCCGTTTTTCCTTTATAAGATACGGAACCTTAAACAACCTACTGATGGTAAAAATAGCCAAAACACTACCTACCCTACTCCATCCCTAAAAATAAGGCAATTGCTATTTTCAGACCGCGATTAACCTTTTCTATTTACTTAACTGTTACACAATACATTTCTATATCTGACTGTTCGATTCCAAATCGATATTCGATCGATGGTTTCTGAACGGCCATTTTGAATTTGACGTTAGCTGCCAACCTAGCAGTTTTTTGACAACTGACAGACGAAAGCCCTCGCAATGTAAACGCGTTTTGGTTAGGGTATTGAAATTAAATCGCAAGCCATCTGGAATGTATTCGGGTTTCCCTCAGGATTGTCTATATAGCTGAGTGTGTTGTGGTTCCCCGAACCAGATAAAGTTCGCATTTTCGTGGCCGATTGGTTTTTCCCACGTAACATAACCTGTGTTGGAACACTGTGCTCATTGAAGCTGGCCCGCCAGTCATACCTGGTTGGCTGAAGAACCTGTCTACCAAGAAGAGCCTAGGGTGCACCCGGGCCTTGCAGAGAGACAGGAGGTTGACGGGACCGAAGCACAGACCAGGTTAGATCGACCCCAATTACTTCAGCTCGGTGAATCGCCGACGTTCACACTTCTTGGCAACTGATCGTTACGCTACCTCGTAGCTGATGGGCCCCTACGAGGTCATTAGGTGCTGAGAAGCCTGAACATTTTGGTAGCTAGAGCGTGGCTTCCTGAGATTTGCAGCCGTCAAGGGCTCCAGGAAGGCACGATTTGGGACTATCAATCTGTAGGTATAGGCGGTTAAGTAACTTGGTTGTTCCTGTATCCACATAGATTGGTAGTATTGTAAGCTATAGGTCTATTGCTGGTAGTAGATAGACAGATATTGAATTGAAAATTGCATTGAATTACCAGTTAGTCAATCTATTAGTGGTCTAGTAATGCTATTGAATGAATTTTTTGGTTAACATAGGTAGTTACATCTATTGATAGCAGGCTATTACATTGTTTTCAGTTTATAGCAATTTATAACTTGAACTAATATTGACTATCTGTGTGTGTTGTAGTGATAAAGGGAGACTAAATTGTTATTTACAGAATTTATATAGATATAAAACTCGGTTCCTATTGTTTAAGGAAAACAACATTGTTTAAGTTATAGTTTAGGGTTCCCTCGTTTGGGTTATAGACTGGAGGGTATAATAAAATTGAGTTACTGCAAATTGTGAGTAAGTATCGTTCCGATCATGTCGTTATCTGAAATCCAGAAGGGTGTTTCTAAGGAACTCAGATGGTTTTCCTCCGCACACGGTCTGATAGACCGTTTAGATAGGCATGATGTGGCATTGGAGCGGTCTATGGACGTTAAGGAACGTTACAATAGGGTGCTCGAATTGTCCGCGCAGGCGGAATCAGTTGATGGTTGCGCACCTGACAGGCTGTCACGGTTGCTAGGGGATGTCGACCAATGTATGGAGATGGCAGCTGCTATCACGCAGAAGGCTGCGGACATACGTAGACAGCGCGAGTCCAGCCATGGTGGTGACATTGAAGCACCTCTGCCGCTTCAGGGTTCGGGGTCCAGGTTACCTGCCATAACTATGCCTACTTTTGACGGAGTGTACGGTGAATGGATGAGCTTCATCAATCTGTTCGACAGTTTGGTGCACATGCGATCGGACATTACCAAGTCTGTCAAGATGGCTCAGCTGGTGGCAGCATTGAGGGGTGAGCCTAGGGAGCTGGTCGCTCATTTGACAGTTACGGAGGGTAACTATGAAACGGCCAGGCAATTGTTGGTCAGACGTTACCATAACAAACGGAGGTTGGCCGATGCCCAACTGAACCGTTTGTTTAGTATCCCGGTTGTGAACAAGGTCGGGGCCATACAGACGGAGGTTTTGAACCCATTGTTGTCCGTCACCAAGGCTCTAGAGAATCTTGGAGAACCGGTTGGTGAATGGTCGTACCTACTGTTGTACATTGTACTTTCCCGCCTACCCGCTGACGTGCAGACTCGTTTCGAACAGTCTCACGGGAGGTCGGCCGAGGACCTGCCCGCCTTCTCCGACTTGGTCGGATTCTTGGAAGAGGAGGCTCGACGGGCAGAGAATTTGGGGTTGACGGTCATCCATCCTTCGGAGCCACAGAGAGCTGCCGGGAGCGCTGTGAGTAGGGGCCCTCCGACGAGGAAGGACCGCACCAACCGGCAGTCGTATGGGACTGTGAGCGAATTGACCCCACATGGTGAGACCTGCCCATGTTGTAGGCAGATTGGCCATGCTGTGGCCAATTGCAATAAGTTCGGGGAACTTAGGGTTCAGGGACGGCGCCGGATGGCCAAGCAGCGGAGCGGTCCGGCCAACAGCCTCCACAGGGCCGTACCCAGGGTGACACTGCATGGGGCCCTGAGAATTCGTTTGCGACTCGGAGCGCAACTCAGGGGCCAACGTCCCCACGTGCACAGGGCAGTAACAGGGTGCAGGGCCGCACTCAGGACCATTACATGGGGGGCCCTGAGAATTCGTTTGCGACTCGGAGCGCAACTCAGGGGCCAACGTCCCCACGTGCACAGGGCAGTACCAGGGTGCAGGGCCGCACTCAGGACCACTACATGGGGGGCCCTGAGTATTCGGTTGCGACTCAGCATCCGACCCAGCGGGACATTGGGTGTGTTGAGCAGGCCGTAACGGGCGGGTGGCATGGGACACCTTCGAGCTATGCGGGTGCGGTTCGGACGCCGCCTCAGTTGTCGCCCCGCTCGTCGCCTCGTCCTCGTCGGTCACATGTGATGTCCCCCCCGCTCATGGAGCGGCCACGGTTGAATTCACGCCCACCCCCCTTTACGGGGGATCGTAGGTTGGGAATGGAACCGGCGCGTGGGCCATTTGTACAATGGGACCCTCTGGCGTATAGCTGCATACCTGATCGGTTACAGGCACAGTGGGGCCCCGGGGGTCCTCGCTAGGAATTTGCGGCCCAACCATTGGTTGCCCCCCAACCGGAGACGGTGGTGTTACCGATCGCCTCTGTGCTTGTTTGGGATTTGGCGGGCAACCCAACATACGTTCGCGCCCTATTAGATTCTGGAGCTCAGGGCTGCATTGTATCGAATGATTTAGCAAAATGGTTGGGCCTCAAGGTAAATAGGTATAATAAATCAATACGGGGCGTGGGGAATGTTACGGTTACGAATGTAGTTGGTCAATCGGTGATCACGTTCTCTCCACGTTATGACATTTTGACAAAAACATCCGTGCAAGCTTTAGTAATGACGCATGTCATGGGCAGACACCCCTTGGTGAAGTTGAATCCGGCCGTTCGATTCCTGACATCAGGACTCAAGTTGGCGGATCCCGATTTTGACACTCCAGCCCCGGTCGACCTGCTACTGGGAGCAGACGTTCTGGGTAGGTTTCTGTTGTCGGATCGGCGAGTTCTTCAGCCGGACGGGTTGATTGCTGTGGATACTAAGTTTGGTCACGTGATCATGGGTCCGGCATTGCCAATGGTTAGGCCTGCCGAGTCAGATGGCATACTTATTGGCTCAGCGTTGTCAGACGCTATCCAACGTTTCTGGGAGATAGAGGAACCTCCCACCGTTCGTCGAGTCGACGCAGACGAAGAAGAGTGCGAGTTGTTTTACCAGAATAGTACTGGTCGCCTTCGTTCTGGTCGTTTTGTAACTCGACTGCCTTTCAGGGCTGATCGACCGCCACTAGGAGAATCTAGGAAGATGGCTGAGACGAGATTGATGTCGATGGAGCGTAGGATGACAAGGGACGCCGTATTTAAACAAAAATATGTTGATTTCATGAGGGAGTATGAGTCGTTAGGACACATGTCGGTATCGGGTGTGGACTGGAGATCTGAGGATCATTGTTTCCTTCCACACCATGCCGTCCTACGAACCCCTACCGGCAAGATTCGAGTTGTTTTTGATGGGTCAGCACCTACCTCGAACGGGATGTCCCTGAATCAGTGTCTACATTCGGGACCCAAGTTGAGTCGTGATATTTCGGATATTCTCACGAGCTTTCGGAGGCACCAGATTGTATTTGTCGCAGACATTCGGATGATGTTTAGGCAAACGGTAATTCATCCGGCTGACAGAAGGTATCAGTTGATACTTTGGCGTGAGTCCACGGCCGAGCCAGTCAAGGTCTATGAGTTAAACACGAACACGTATGGGTTACGGTCTAGCCCGTATTTGGCGATGCGTACCCTGCGGGAGTTGGCGTCGCGTGACCGTGTGAGCTATCCTAGAGCCGCCGCTATCCTGGAGCAAGATTTGTACGTCGATGACGTCTGCACAGGGGCAGCCAGTGTAGAGGAAGCTCTGGACCGACGTGACGAGCTCATTCAATTGCTGGAACGAGGCGGCTATGAACTACGTAAGTGGATGTCCAACTCCCCTGAGTTGATGGCTGGTCTCCCAGATGAGTTTCAACAAGACCCGCACGTTTTTGAGAATCCTGACAACCCTAACATGTTGTCAGTACTTGGAATTCAGTACCGGCCCGTCCATGATGAGTTTACCTATCGGGTGGTTTTAGAAACACCGAAGGCCTGGACGAAGCGGTCAGTACTGTCAACGATTGCGAGAACGTTCGACCCGAATGGATGGATTTCTCCAGTCACCTTTGCTCTCAAATGTTTTATGCAAAGGCTATGGGCGGCTCAGTTGACCTGGGACACCCACCTCTCAGGTGATTTGTTGACTGATTGGACGTGAATGTTCACCTCGCTATCGGACATAAATAATGTATCGCTGCCGAGGAAATTGGTCCCTGCTGGGGATTACAGGGCAACCCTTCACGGGTTTTGTGATGCCTCTGAACGAGGGTTTGCGGCAGCGGTTTATTTGCGAACCGTCACCTCCACCGGGGAGGTCGACGTGCGTTTGGTTTTGGCAAAAAGCAAGGTAGCGCCTATTCGGACAAGGATGACGATTCCAAAACTGGAACTGTCCGGGGCTGCTCTTTTGACCAAACTTTTGAATCACACTCTAACAGTGTTGCGTGGGTCAGTGGTTTTGGAGGATACGGTGTACGCGTGGACGGACAGCCAGATTGTTTTGTGCTGGCTGAAGGCTTCGGTCCATAACTTAGAGGTTTTTGTTGCGAACCGTGTCTCCCAGATTGTGTCGTCTGAGGTCCCACTGACCTGGAGACATGTACCAGGAGAATTGAACCCGTCTGATTGTGCATCCAGGGGATGTCGGGCTCCTGAACTCGTTAGACACCATTTGTGGTGGGGACCACCCTGGCTTGCCAAGAGAGAATCGGACTGGCCCCACAGCCATGTAGTAGTATCTTCGGATCATGGCCCCAGAGCGGCCGTGCATGTTACCCAGAAGGCTGAGGACCCTGACGCCGGGTTTCTGCTGGACCGGTATAGCTCACTTGACAAGTTGATAAACGTGTCCACTTGGATTAGGAGATTCGCTCGAAATTGTCGTACTCCTCGCGATCAGAGAACGTTGAACCCTATTCTGACTCCGGCAGAGCGAAACGAGTCGCTGTTGAATTTGGTCCGGTTGGTACAGTCCTCGAAGTTTGGGGCAGAATTGGAGATTATACGAAGTGGACGTTCGAAATTGAAGGGAGCCGTCGCGCGTCTCAACCCCTTTGTTGATTCGACCGGGTTACTTCGGGTAGGAGGGAGATTGCGCAATGCGAATCTGTCGTATTCGGCTCGTCACCCACTTCTGCTCCCCAATGGGGGACAGTTAGTTGAATTGCTGGTGACTGATCGTCATATTAAAAACGCGCATGCCGGCTGTAACGCGTTGTTGGCCACGCTCCAGCGGGAGTTTTGGATCTTATCTGCCCGCCGTGTCATACGGAACATCGTGTTTCGGTGCATGCCTTGTTATCGACTTAAGGCTGCCACGATGCAACCTCTCATGGGGGACTTGCCCCCTGATCGTGTGAATGAGGTCAGACCGTTTTCAGGTGTTGGTACGGATTTTGCAGGACCGTTTATGGTGAAGAGTTCACGATTGCGTACCGCTAGGCAATACAAGGCGTACCTATGTGTGTTTGTTTGTTTATCCACCAAGGCGGTACATCTCGAGCTCGTTGCTGATCACTCGACAGAGGCTTTCATTGCTTGTTTGGATAGGTTTGTTTCTCGAAGGGGACTTCCAACTTTGATAACGGCACTAACTACATCGGTGCGGAACGATACTTACGAGAGATAGTCAACTTTTTGAATGTAAATAAAGTGGATATTGGAACGGCCCTCTCCCGTCGGGGTATACAGTGGACCTTCAGCCCACCGATTTGCCCCCACTGGGGTGGGATTTTTGAGGCCGTAGTTAAGTCAGCTAAGACGCACTTGGGGCGTATAGTAGGTCAGACCGCGTTGACTTTTGAGGAGCTCGCGACATTGTTTTGTAAGATCGAGGCCGTTCTCAATTCGCGACCGTTGTGTCCGCTCAGCTCGGATCCAAATGACCTGGAGGCTCTGACCCCAGGCCATTTCTTGATAGGACAGCCACTTAACGCGTTGCCCGAGCACCCCTTCGAGGGAGTGAAATTGTATCGGTTGTCAAGGTATCAGATGTTGCAGCAGTTTACTCAGAATTTCTGGAAGCGTTGGTCGCTCGAGTATCTGCATATCTTACAACAGCGCCTTAAGTGGACTGACAAAACCAGCCCCCCTAGTGTTGGTGACGTCGTTCTGGTTAAGGATGCTAACCTACCGCCACTACGTTGGCGCAGGGGGCGCATTGTTAACTTGTTCCCTGGCAAGGTCGGGACCCCCCGGTCTGCAGAGGTTCTAGTAGGAGGCTCGGTTCTAAAACGAGCGGTAGCAACGTTGTCTCGGCTGCCCGTAGATTAGGGGACAGGTGGGTGCCTGTCCGGGCGGGTGATTGTTCGATTCCAAATCGATATTCGATCGATGGTTTCTGAACGGCCATTTTGAATTTGACGTTAGCTGCTAACCTAGCAGTTTTTTGACAACTGACAGACGAAAGCCCTCGCAATGAAAACGCGTTTTGGTTAGGGTATTGAAATTAAATCGCAAGCCATCTAGAATGTATTCGGGTTTCCCTCAGGATTGTCTATATAGCTGAGTGTGTTGTGGTTCCCCGAACCAGATAAAGTTCGCATTTTCGTGGCCGATTGGTTTTTCCCACGTAACATAACCTGTGTTGGAACACTGTGCTCATTGAAGCTGGCCCGCCAGTCATACCTGGTTGGCTGAAGAACCTGTCTACCAAGAAGAGCCTAGGGTGCACCCGGGCCTTGCAGAGAGACAGGAGGTTGACGGGACCGAAGCACAGACCAGGTTAGATCGACCCCAATTACTTCAGCTCGGTGAATCGCCGACGTTCACACTTCTTGGCAACTGATCGTTACGCTACCTCGTAGCTGATGGGCCCCTACGAGGTCATTAGGTGCTGAGAAGCCTGAACACTGACTAAAACTTGGATTTTGCTTTATTTTCTACTTGAATACGGTCTCCGTTCGTAATATTAATTAGTCGTAGCCCCAATTACGCTCGTCCTTTGCTGACTGTATTACGAGTGTTTAGTCATATAAAACTGGTGACCCAAGAAGAAGTGACCTGTTCCCGAAATAGCACCAAATTACGAGGCGCCCTCTCAAACCAAGCGTTGCGCGTATTCACGGGTCACATACGAATCTTGGAATAACATGGAGCCTTCGGAGTATTTCTATACGCGTGTTTCAGCAGCTTAATTAACTATTGCCAATGGCACGAGCGCCATGCGAAGTTGTAGGATTTGTCAGCAGAAGGGTAGACAAAGGGAATAAATACGTGGAACTGTGTGTGGGAGGAAAACCTTTGCATATGCAGTTAGAAATAGCATCGCCGTTTGAATGAGATAATGAAATAAGTAGGGATGGGCCGAAATACGGTATATATTCGGTTTGAGCGAATTTCGGCAGCTTGAACAGAACTTTGGCATTCGGCCGAAATTCGGGTTAAATGCCGAACATTCGTTGCAAAAAAAAAGTAAAATACTCACTTGCATTTTGACTGAAATCAATAGAATATAAATCATACTTATCATAATAATCGTAAAGTAAAATTAGGCCTTTATTCATTGTCATTTATTTTGAAATTAAATTAGTTCTACATTTTTGCCTAAACAAAATAAACATAAACATCTCTCTATCAGCTAGATCTTTTCCTAGTCTGTGGAAGAAAGCTCTTGTCATCCCACTGCCCAAAAATTCCAATCCCTCCTCCTTCAAAGATTACAGGCCCATATCTATTTACCTATTCTCTCCAAAGTCCTTGAATCCATTGTCCACTCCCAACTCACCTCCTACCTTTCATCAAACAAACTTCTCAATCCTTTCCAATCTGGCTTCAGACCAGGGCATAGTACTACCACAGCACTCTTAAAAGTCAGCGATGATATACAGCTAGCCATGGATCAGAGGTTGGTTACGGTGCTGGCCCTGCTTGACTTCAGCAATGCCTTTAACTGCGTCGATTTTGACATTCTTGTCGCTATATTAACATCGCTGAATGTCTCCTCCCACGCTGCTGGCTGGTTCGACTCATACCTGAGAGGTCGTCAGCAGCGCATTAAGTCTGAAGAGACCGAAACTCAATGTGTGATCTTTCCTCAGGAGTGCCTCAAGGTGGTATTCTCTCTCCTCTTCTTTTTTCAGTCTTTATAAACTCCATCTCCGACGTCCTCTCTTCTTCGTATCATCTGTACGCAGATGATCTACAAATTTATCGCCACTTTTCCCCCTGCGATGTAGTTTCATCCGTGGAGGCACTGAATGCTGACCTCGAGAATGTGAAAGACTGGGCCTCATCATACGGGCTGTTAATAAACCCGAATAAATCACAAGCCATGATTTTAGGAACCAGGCACACTCTTTCTTTGTTACAAAAACCCATTGTTCCCGTATCATATAATGGCATCACAATAGAGTACACAGATAAGGCGAAAAACCTTGGGGTTATTTTTGACAACCAGCTGTCTTGGTCTCCACATGTCAGCGAGGTCAGCAGACGGGTCTTTGCGTCTTTTCACTCCCTCAGGCGTCTGCAGTACTTCTTGCCGCGGCAGACCAAAATCACCCTTGCTCAGTCTCGACTACGCCGATGTCTGTTGGGCGAGCGCGAACGAAGATCTTCTGAACAAACTCGAACGACTTCAGAATCTCGGGATTCGGTTTATCTTCGGGCTGCGCAAATTCGACCACGTCTCTCAATTTCGCAAAGAGTTGGGGTGGCTTCCGATTCGTCGTCGCCGAGACTCCCATATTCTTTTTTGTCTTTTCAATATATTGAAAAATCCGCGCTACCCCAGCTACCTTCGAGACCGCTTTGAGTATCTCTTTTCAGGAGATCGGCAACGGAGATCTCACACGGTCTCACTCTTAGCCACTCCAAGGCATACCACTTCCGCATATGAGCACTCCTTCAGGTTGCAGGCGGTCCGACTGTGGAACGCACTTCCTTGTGCGATAAGAGACAGCCCGACTCTTTTCGCTTTCAAAAACCGGGTAAAAGAGCACTTCCTCTCTCTTTTGTGATAGTTGTAGTATGTATATTATTATTATGTGTAAACTTTATGTACAGGTTTATGTATGTATTGATACGTATTTAGTAGTTTGTTAGATACGAGTATGTATTTTATTTACCGTATTTTATAGATATGCAATTTACTTATATGTATTTTATTATTGTTTAGATATTGTGCACTGCCTACCCTTTATTGATAAAATTTCCTGTCATGCCTTGGTTTGCTGGAAGAAATCTCTTTTTAGAGATAAGCTCGCCTTTGTACATATGTTTTCTCTTAATGTATCTTTTTTAAATAACTGTGTTCAATAAAGAATTATGAATTATGAATGGTAGTTTTCAATGCCTAACTACTGCGTAATTTAAATGCTTAACTAGATATAAATAAACAAAAAAAATACTCCTAGTTCGACAGGGTGCAGCTGTTAATTTTGAAAATTCATGTAAGTGCGAAAACAAGTCAGGAGGTGTCGCTCTCGAGAAATTAAACCGAAGTTCGGCCGTTTTTTTAATTTTAACCGAATGTTCGGCCGACGTTCGTATTCGGTTAAAACGACATTCGGTCCACCTCTAGAAATAATATTGGTATCTACACGCAATTTATTTATCGGTTCCATACGAGTGGCCTATCAATTTTAATACCACATATTTTTTATTGTGATTTTTTTCGCGAGCGCTATGCCAATTCGCTTTTCGTTTCGGTGTTCGCATATACTCGTAACTTTTTAGTCCTCTGGAGTCGGAAAACGGGTCGTAGTCAACCCTACGACCCGTTTTCGGTTCGAAGGTTCATAGGGCGATTCCTCGTGAAAGTCGTGTGAAAGGTTATATAAATTCACTTTGAATTTCTATTGAATGTCTAGTCTTTTCATGCTGGGCTACAAATAGATGAACCTTCTATTCTATAGTCTACAGTAGGTTTGAACAAACACTTCTATAAATGTATTACTTGATGATCAATCAGAAATACAATGAAACTTGGAGAATATAAGAAACGGACCGAACCACTTTTTCAGTCGAAAACCAACAATAAAGGAGAAAGGGGTCGATGAATTAGTTTAACGAGCTGTTAAACGGTTTATTAGGCGTCGAAGGAACCGGCGCTTTTTATTATCATTATCTGATGTCAGTTGTGAAACTTTCCACGATATTTACACGTAACCGGAGTAACCTGGATTACTTGAGTTACGGAGTTGCACTGCTTTATATCACGTGGTTGATACGTAATCAAGCAAGAGTTGATGTTTATGTTATACTTTTATTGTGTACAATTAATATTTAAAGAAATTATGAATTATGAAGACTGCATGAGGTTACAATCGAAGCTCGCCTTTGTATATTTATCTTCGGTATTTACACCGTAATTCACGATTTTGTGCAACAAGTGTGGAGTAAACAACAAATAACTGTATTATACATATATAAATAAATACATTTAGTCCATTAATGTCCCCACCGAGGGGCACAGGCCTTTACCCGGATACGAGTAACATCAAGCCATACTCCACCACACTGGCTCAGTGCTAGCGATAGTAACGTGGACCTAAACACTGAACCTCCGATAATGTACTTACGATAAAATTAATTATCTCATTGGTACATGGTCAGGATTCGAACCTAAATCTCTACATCTCTACATTAGAGCCTCTCGAAAAAATCTCTTGCACTGGTTTTATTAATTAACAATGCCGGACTTTTTAAGGCTAAAGTAGACGTGAAATCAACGTTTACTTTAATTACGCAGCAAACAATTAAGTGCTGAGTAATTGCCGAATAATTTAACATTAATTGACTAACAGAGGAAGTTATGATCGCTCTACTGTGAATAAGTATGTATGCAAGCTGCAACAAACGACTGATAAGATCTAATCGAAGCCGTCGCGTCCTCGACAAGTTTAAAAAATAACAGGATAGATAGATGCGGGTAGATGACCTCTTTTCAGGTAAATACTACACAGTATTCCATAATTTACCGAAAAAATTTGATCATCGTCTTCCTGAAGAAATTTTAGTATTGCGTGATTATCCCCAATAACGAAATAATTGACGAAATTAAATGTGAACATTCCCAATTGTTAAGTTAGTTTCGCGGATAGGTGTTAGAACATTGAGATGAAGACAGAAAGCCATTGGAATACCCAGCAAACGATGACATGTACAAACGGACCACAGATGTGGTCAGCCGCTACGTGCTATCTCTAAAATGATGAATGTATTAAGTCAAGTCAAACTCAAAATTTCTTTATAACTGTAGATATTTGTATATATTTTTGCCTCTTCTGTACATTGGACCGCGCTGTGGGACAAAAAGGACGAAGAAAACCCCATGGATTGATTTCTAGATCTCTTTTAAAAGTTGGTTGTGTTTAACTAATACAAATATTACTATCTTAATAATAATAAATAACTAGTTGACCCGTTGAACTTCGTACCACCTAAAAATTGATTGTAAAATGAGTAATATGGTACATACCCTAAAGTGTCGCGTTGGCGAGAAAATTAGTATCTAATAAAATAGTTGGTCGTTGAATAAGAGTCGTTATTGATTTACATGTAGGTAAGTGAAAAAGATACGTTACTAACTTCATCTATTCTTTGCGTGGCAACTTTATGCACCGCACTGCTGTGGAACATAAAGTCCGCTACCAGCAAAGAGGTTAAATTTATAACCTAATTTATCAATGACAAAGGAGTTTAAATGCTCTATGGGTAGCCATAGAGCTCAGCTTCCTATCGCTAGATAGCGTTGGTAGCAACGCTATCTAGGGATAGGAAGCTGAGACTTCTGCAATTCCCATACAATATATTTATTTTTATTTTTTGGCTATTTCTCTGCGTTTTTAGTTCTTTTTTTTTACCTTAACTTTCTCCGGACTGAGAAGAATAAATGTTGATAGAAATGATTCAAACTGGTCGGAGCATTTAATAGATTTAGTAAGACTAACGTACAGCGATTCTTTTTTATAAGAACAGAATAAGCAGGAATAAATAATTACAAAATTATTAACAGCGAGTTCTGTGTTGAGTTATATTAACCCCATATAGTCCCGTCATCTTGAACATTGTTATATCCTTTTTTAGACAAACTAGTTTTTACATGGTTCTTAAATTGGACTTATGGCAATATCAAAATCTCCAGAGGTAGGTATCTTGTTATAGTAGAGACTTGAAAGAACTGCTAAATTTCGCGAGTCTAAACCCTGTGTTTATGTCTTAGGTCAATAATGTTGTAAGATTCTTGCGTACATACAACTTCTTTTAGGGAGATTGTGCGTTTTAAATTACAAATTATTTTAAAAGTTCTTTTCTGTAATATATAAATAGTTTAAAAATCGGCTGCTTTCCCCCACTACAGAGACTCAAATAGAACTTCTCTTCATACCCGGAAATATATAAGAGCGCTCTAAATATATTTTGATTAATCCGTGATCCGTCGTAAGTAAATATACGACTTCGGGGAATTTATTGATTTATAAAATCCAAACTCTTCGGCATTGTTTAAGTCTAAGCTAATACTATCTATAACAACTTTGTACTATTTTAGGTATACCTACTGAACAATATTAGAAGAGTAAATGTGGTATACCAAAACTTTACATTTTCATTAAAGGTCACTTCCTTCCATATCTAAGGTGAATGCCTTAGAAATTGCTTATTCATCTTCAATCTCGAAATTCCTTTTTAATATCAGCATAATTTATATTTAAAGCGGAGGCTTTCGTTACTCTTGTCGGTGTTATTGCCCTGAAAGCGAGTCTGTGCAAGCAAAGCTAAGAAAAACACAAATTTCCTTTGATTCACTGCAACATTAGCTGAGTGTATGTATAAACCTTCTACGATTTGTATTTATAATTTGTTATTGATTGACTTCGCTACATAAACATTTTTCGCAAATTTAAATAGTGTTTTTTTTTTCAAGATAAAGAAAACTTCCACACAGTCAGATAAGTAAAGTCGACTATACGCAAAGTGTTAAATGTTTTAGACATTTTGTTCTGAGTTAGACTCTATATTTTTTTTGCGAGGCGTATATGCGAGGCGTGGACGACAAAGAAGGAGAATACAAGTTCCTAATTTGCCATTTAAGAATAGAACATCCCGAAAAGTGCTTACTACCTATATTGCGCTATTTCTTATCCCAAAAGGTTTCAGAATATCACTCAATAAAAGGCCAAGCAAATAAGAGCCACAGTAACTTAATATAAGTTCTCAGCAAGCCCCTTTTCTGTAGCAATTACTGTAATAGACGGCGCAAGATATGCTGGTTCGTCGATTCTATTTTTAGCTTCCATTTTCTGTCGGTTCGCTCCGTCAGAACTTAGTTGGAACTTGGAACATTGTTCGCAGCGTGTTGATGACGTTGTAAACAGTTTACTGTGACGACAACGTGATTACGTGGCCTCACACATACTTGGTGTTGAAACTTGAATGAGTATATAGGTATTGTAATGACAGCAGGTTTGTTTCAACCATGCCGGTGTTAGTGTAACTCAACACAGAACTCACTTAGTAATTTTGTATTTATTTATTCCTGCATGTTATTTATAATTTGTAATAATATAGTTAAACAAAAGCAATATTTAAAAGAGATCTAAAAATCAATCTTTGGGAGTTTCTTCGCCCTTTCTCTCCCACATTGGTCCAATGCAGAGAAGAGGTAAAAATTTACGTTTTCTAAACATACGCTATTACCTATATTTACAGATAAGAAATATATAATTTTGAATTTGAATTTAAGTACCAATTCAATCACGGTTATTTCAATGAAGTTAAGAACTCTAAATTGTAATCACAAAGTTTTACTTACCTATTCAGGCTTTGTTGTAATATTCTGTCTGAATATAGATATCTAAAGCAATATTGAAATTTCAGTAACTAAGAGAATATGAAGAATAATATTAGATGAAGATGTTTGATTATAGTCACAGTCACAAATCAGTATCGTTCCAATCTATCTTAATTCTACAGGTCGAATCCCGCATTGTGTTGTATAACAGAATATTATTTCTAAATTAAACTAAACTTAAGAGGCCTACCTAGAATTACCTCCTGAACAGATGCTATCCTGACGGCTGAGCTTTATTCAGGCTATATTTAGACCACCTCATCGACCCCGGGTATAACAATGTTATGCTTTCATAACATAATTAACAAAGAATTTGTAATAATGAAGTCGGAGTAACTCGGAACTTCACGGCGATACAAAAGACGTTGACAGGTCCTTGCATGTTCCGTTTATGGAAAATTAAATTATGGAAGATGTGAACACTTTAGATAAGATTTTCTAGTCGAGTTAAAAGCTTTGTCGTAAAATTACTACTAACATATGGCAAAGAGGTATTGCATGAAAGTACTTGCCTAAGTAATGCACAGTGTGATCTATTTCAAAGAGCTATACAATATACATGGTGATTTGTTATTCGATACATATATTGTGCGGAGTTAAAGTAGAGCCCATTTCCAGCAAATTCAACCATAAAACTATCCCAAAATTAATGTACTTCGAGTGATTGACGTTTTTACCTTTTTATTTAAAAAAAATTGGCATAATGATAATAATTACGAAAAAACTTAATTACTTTTTCGACTGTCTGCTAGCTACATACATCATACATCAATTATTCTGTGAGATAGCATAAAAATAAAAATCACTCTTAATGTTGATGCAGTGAGCAAATCAACTAGCGCAAGGAGAAAACTAAAACTAATTTTTGATTTCATAACAGTGATATTATCCAAAAAAATATATGGAACTGAACGTACAAATCTGGTAAAAAACTTCCTTGTTTTATCAGCTTTCCATTGTAGTACAATGTTTTACATAAACTATAGATTAAACAACAAAGCACTACTACTTAGTATGTGACAACAGAAGTGAATGTCATTAAAAAGTGCCGTTCACTTACATTCTTACTGATATCGAATAGTTTTCTTTTATGGTTTTTGTAACATTCTCTCTGCTCATAAAAGAGCGATTGGAATAACTTTGTGTGAACATTTATTGTTGAAAATGATCAAATTATAAATTAATTCATAGTTTATTTAATAACAATGGCTACGGTTCACAAGACATACCGCCACAAAATATCAGAAATATTGTAAGCATCATCGGAAACCCACTTTGATGACAATCGTTCGATTATATCCAACACCAATATTGCAATATTTAACTTGTACTAAGAACCGTTCAAAATTATTTATTCATAAATTCGTGCGGATCACCGTGTTTTGAAGGTAGCCTATCATTATGTGTACTTCCGCTACAACTGCAATTTCGTAATATTCGCAACAATACCCGCGAATCATGTACAAATCATACATAATCACCATCAACCATTATCAAACCTTTGCATTTGGAACATAAGTACTTCATGTTCGGTACCAGTTATATAATGTGTACCAACGAACGTTCAACGTGAGCAATTGCGCCTCTTCCGGAGAAAAATGCGTGTATGAATTTCATGAATTGGGAAAAAGCGACTGAAAAGAATGCTACAGGATTAATGTCATTTTGGAAAAAATATCTAACAAGTAGCTTTGCTCCCCCCCTTTTAGCCTTCGTGTTGGGTTGACATGTAAGAATAAAAAATCTTCAATTGATGACCAATTTGTAATTGTTTGGTGATACACGTTAGGTGACAGATCTACTGTTTAGGTGAACAATCTAATAATTGGATGACCAATATTATTTTTTAACCACCGACGACCAAAAGATATATGAGTTTGAAGCGTTCTGTGGGTCGGTGTGTCGGTGTGTCTTTATATCTGTTTGTGTATCTACAGTAATAAAGTACTTTGACTTTGACTTTGTGGCACCCACAGTGGCACCCTAGATGTCAAACGGGTTGATGAATTTTAGTGCGTTTTTTATGGTTGGGAGCAGACTTCACTGCAATGGTTTTTAGGTTTGGTTCAGATCGGTTCAGCGGTTCAAAAGTTATCAGCCTAACTAGGAAGGAAGTGAACCAAATTATAGCCTCATTTGTGTGTTTTTAGTATATAATTTTATGATACAAGTGTGCTTAATTAGTCACAACTCATGAGGCGGGCGGTATTCTTCGCACGAGTCGTTAGGCGGGTGCGGTAAGAGAGCCAGTGTATATGATCAATGCACACGAGTTTCATGCGACGTTTTTAAAACACACTTGCGAGGGAAAAAAAACGCAACGAAACGTAAACAAATATTTATGGAAAAGGGCTTTCGGAAAAAACCGATAAACAGCCTATAAAAATGATGTTTTACTACGCAAATTAAGGTATATATGATTGAAAAAATATAATTTGATAAAATATTATAACAAATTGATGATTGATTTATCTTACTATGTACTTAACTTAGAGTAGTTTATCTACACACCTATCATAAACCCTCTTTAATGAGTCCAAAAACTGCACGTTGCGATCAGCATAATGCTATACTATTTGGTAAAAACTCATTTTTTATCTGAATATTGATACATTATGACCATAACGTATCAATATTTCGACATATTATGACATACAAATTTCGAACGCCGACGCCCGCCTGCGTGCCGCCCCTAGTTTGTCTGTGAAGCTGGTACTACTAAACAAGCTAAACAAGTGCAGAGCAATTATCAATGCCACAATGCCGGTCGAACATGCGTTTCTGAACACATCAAAGAGAGCTTATGATATGTGTGTAGATAAACTGTGTATAGCATAATTAGGCATTAAAACTCTCGAGTATTATTATTATTATGAAAATCACCTTCGGCTCGTTTCATAAACCCACTCTCGAGTTTAAATGCAGTCCATTATGTATCAGTCACATAAACTACTATTATTTATTCACAAAAATATTTATTGTTTGCAGGCATAAAAAATCTTAGCGGAAAACGAAAAAAAAGTAAATTACCGCGCTATAGTGCGGTAAAGTAAAGTACATTATCGCACTAGCGCTTTTTACTTTTTTAAAGTAAAAAGCACTAGTGCGTATTTAGCTCCATTATGAACCTAAATGCGTTACCACAAAGAGTCACTTTACGAGCAATTGTGTTGAAAGTTTTATTTTATTTTACCTGACAATTTTTTTAAGTGACAGATCTATTATTTATGGAACCAACATGATTTATTACGAAATCAAAAATGCATTTATTAGGTGATCAATAAAGTAATACCACTAATTAAGTAGTAACACAAGAGTCAAGGTGCGCACCCCTGCTAACCGGGTGTTTTCCTTACGTTACAGGTTGATGATGACGTCACTGAAACACTGCCCCCCCCTTCACGTTCAGGGGTTCATCTGTTTATGATTGTAATTAAAACTTTGTACAAAGCTGAGTTCAGTGATCGACTAAGAAGCTTTTCCTTGAAAATCCTATTAACTTTCCTTTTTGTTTTATTTCCGGGGGGTTTATAGCAAAAACACTTGGAAGGTATGAATGGAGTGTCAGGCAGGGTAAATTAAATTTAGGTAATTTGAAAAGGTCGCCTGGTTTTCGATCCGGGCTCCTACTAACATAAAATTTGATAATCTGCACTGCCAGCAACAAGCGGCGATTCCCATTCAACGCGTTATCAACAATGATAAAAGCACGTGCAAATGGACATCATGTAATCTAGAGGCACATGAGAGATACATGCCATTTGTAAATATTGATGGACGTGAGATGAGCTTCCGCCTGAGATGGTGCTTCTCTATAAACCGACTGCACCAGAAGGAGGGTAATGTTTACATCTGGCTTTATATTTTGCTGAAAATGGCTGTGAATAGTTATTTGTTCCTGCACCTCTGTTATTCTTTTTGGGAAGACACAGGCAAAAGCCAATCAGATTTTATATGGATCAAGACATAAAGGTTTGCTTTTCTACGAGTACCCTACTTTATATAGTATCCTGCCTACGAAGCCAAGGATCCCGGGTTCGAGTCCCGGGGGGGGGGCAAATATTTGTTTGATAAGAACAGAGTTTGTACCCTAGTCATGGTTGTTTGTAAATAGTGTCCAAGGTATTATTTATTATTATTATATAAGTAAGCTGTAATATGAAAATGTGAAAATGGGAAGGGCTACTCATCTAGCCTAAAGCGCTATATAATTAGCGGAGTGCCGTTTGATTTATGATGAAAAAGTTTTAAAAATAGACCTTGATGGTACACGAATTGCGGCCTTCCAAGGTGTTTACAGCCATTTCAGGAAAATTCCCCAATACAGAGACAACAACATCAACACGACTAATCATGTTTAATGGAAAACACGAGTGGGTCAAGGAAAGGGAGGTTTATGAGTGAAAAAAATAAACTATCACTAAACTAATGGATTCCTGAAGGCGAGAACTAAATATTTGCCTATCGGCGAATACCGTGACGACCGCCATTAACTCCTGCAACAGATATTGATAGCGATTCGTTCTCTCAGCGAATCACCGCACCTACTAGCAGTGTTTGTTGAAGGAAAAACACCAAAAGGAAACTAGGCCAACCCAATCTAATAAGATCTCGTAAAAGCACGGTTATACCATACCGCGGTCAGAACATGTAAACACACCAGCGCGATTACTAGTAAACAGAAGAGGTATTATGAAGACAATGTGAGCCGAATTTACGACTGAAACAAAAGCAGTTACAAGAATAGTAGGCCAATTCGACCTCACAGAGGTGTGGCGTCTCATCAGGAATGCGAAACCGCACGGCTCGACCGATTTCGATGAGATTGCAAACTTTCTAAAAAGGTGGAATTTCTAGTTTGATTACTTTCAGCGGAATATTTTGACAATTTATGCAATTGCTATAGTGTGCGTAAATATTTGGTCTCCGATCAAAACATGTTTGGGTTCGAGGCCCGGCGGTCCTGAGGGGTTTGTTTGGTTAGACTGTCAACCCTTTATGGATGAACTGTCGTCATCGGGGCGCGGGGCGCGGGCGCGGGGAGGGGGGGGGGGGGAGGGGGTAGGAAAACAAGCTAATATAATCCGGGGCCAAGACTTAATCCAGTTAAAGAGCATGGACTTTTTTTTTGTTTGCCATGTTGGTAAACAATACACTTAACTCGTTAATTTAGTGTGGGTTGTCCGTTGACTAACTTTGTCAACTCCATATAAATTTGTATTTATTTATTTTTATTTATTTATTTATTTATTCAGGTAATCAACAGCGTTACAAAACAGATAGTCCTTAAAATTAACAAGAATTACATAGCCAATAATAGATTACCCCAAAAAGATCCTTTTGTTGTTACAGTATGTGTTTTAGTGAGGCAAAAAGAAACGGACCAATAGTAGTAGAATATACATATATATATATATATGTATATATGCATATATATATATGTATATTTTTATACTTTCATTCTATTACATTTACATATTTATGTTTATATAAGTATATAATGTAGATATAATAAACAGATTATATAAATAGATTATATATAAACAGATATGTAATAAATATAATATGTTGCTTAGTTTATTGTTCCGGTTGTGTAAAGTGTTTGAGAATGCAGTTTCTGAAGGAGGCCCTGGAGTTATTGAACGGGTCGATGTGTTGGAAGGTGTTATTGTAAGTACGTGTGATCCTGGTGAGCGGCTCGTTGGCGGCGTAGTTAGTGCGTCGCGCTGGCACACGCAGCAACGGCGTGTGGCGCGTGCGCCGCAGCGGCGTGCAGTACGCCACCGAGCGCACCAGCGCGGGGCAGTCGACTCCCGACACAAGTATGTCGTACAGGAACATTACATCTAACATCACTTATCTGTCTGCCAGAGGAAGAATACGATGTCCGGAGAAACTGTCTTCATATGTGGAATGAGAGGAGCGAGCCCTATAGTTAAGATAATTCAGAAACTTTTTCTGTACTCTTTCATTGCGGTCTTTGTAAGTTTGATAACAAGGTGACCATATAATGCTTCCGTATTCTAGTACACTACGTACATACGCAAAATATACATTTTAATACAACCAAGATCCCCAAATACCGAGCAGGTACGCATCACAAACCCTCAATTTCTATAGGCTTTATTCCATATATTATCAATGTGTTGATCAAGCATAAACTTAGAGTCGAATAAGATACCTAAGTCTCTTACAGACTGCACTCCTTGAATTGGAACCGTATTAATAGTATATGGAAAAATTATCGTATTTCGGCGCCTACTAAAAGAAATTACCTGACATTTCGTGCTGTTTACTGTGATACGGTTTTGCCTATAGTATTCTTCTAAGTTATGTAAATCGGATTGCAAATTTATACTATCGTTTTGATCTTTGATATCCAGATATATTTTGGTATCATCTGCATACATCAAATAATTTGAATGTTCAAGACATTTGTATATATCATATAAGTATGCGTTGTATAACAACGGTCCCAAGTGAGATCCTTGCGGTACTCCAGACGGGATATCCACATAGTTGGATCTGTATCCACCAACTACAACTGCTTGTGAACGGTTTTATAGGTATGATTCGATCCATCGTAACAAATCACCAAGCTCTGGAACAAACTCCCCAGCACCGTCAGGGACAGTCCATCTCTTAACATCTTCAAAAGTAGTTTGAAGGAACATTACCTTTCTCTTCTGTAGTAGATTATATTTTATTTATATATTGTATAGGTATTTATTGATATTTATAGGTATTATATTATTATGTAGGTTCTCATTTATTTATATGTGTAAATATCTAAGTAATTTATTATAAATATATTAAAGTCACTCTGATGTTTAGTTTTTTGTTATGTTGTGCATAATAGGTCTATCCCTTCGCATGAAACTATTTTTCCCTGTCAGCCCAGGGTTTGCTGGAAGAAATCTCTATATAGAGATAAGCACGCCTTTGTATACTAACTATGTTTGTAATTGTCCACTAATGTGTATATGCAATAAAGTATATAATAATCACCATGTATTCCTAGTTTATTTAATTTCTGTTGCAGGATGAAGTGGTCTACACGATCGAAAGCCTTCTCAAAATCAGTGTAGACCACATCAACTTGCTTATTTTTTTCCATGTTGCTTAGTATGAACTTTGTAAAGATTGAAAGATTAGTGACAGTCGATCTCCCCCTCAGAAATTCGTGCTGTTCCTGTGATATTCCTATAGATATGTTAGTATAAATTGCATCATAAACCACCTTTTCAAAAATTTTACCGAAGATATTTAAAATGGAGATAGGTCTATAATTCTCAATTTTGTTTTTTAAGCCTTTTTTATGGATGGGGACTATACGTGCCTGTTTCCATATGGTAGGGAATAATCCCTCCCTGATGGATTTATTGATAATAAGGGTGATAGGAAGTGCCAGAGCTTTTGAACATCTTACAATAAAAATCGGAGCTATATTGTCACAACCTGCGCCCTTATTAATGTCTAATGAGCTAAGTAGACGTGATACCTTTGGCTCAGATATAGTAGCAGAGCAGATATTATCTGCAGCCCCATTCTGTGGAGGGGGTAGATCCATGACAGCATAATGTAAAGCTTTGGATGCGAACATATTATGAAAAAAAAAAAAACCATCAGCAGTGTCAGAACCCTTTGTAAGTATATTATCTCCCAATGTAAGTGTGGTAGGGTAACTACTATTACTTTTTTTGATTTAACAAAACTCCATAGTTTCTTAGGGTCAGCTTTAATAGATTTCTGAGCATTGAGAATCATTCTGTTATAGCAAGCTTCATGTAGTCGAAGATAACGAGCCCGTAACCAAGAAAACTCATCATAATCGTCCCTATTACCATACTTTTTCCATTTTTTATGCGCCTTAGTCTTTTCACGGATAACTTTCATCAGACTATCAGAATACCATACAGGATATGTGTTATTTTTATGTGTGATCGAGATAGGAATGTACAGATCTATATATTTGTATAGGTTTTCATATAAATATTCCACAGCGGTTTCTGTATCCATATTAGAGAGTTCTTTTTCCCAGTCGGTACTTAGCAAAGAGTTGTTTATTGCGGTATAGTTACCTTTATGAAATTTATATTTTCGTATAGGAGCGTGAACTAAAGGCGGTAGTGTAATATCTGAGGCATCTATACTTTGAGAGGGATGAAATATATCCTCTGACAGTAGTGGATATTGGCATCTGTCTAAGAACACGTTGAAGTTACTGAAAATTAAACATAAAATACTACCGTCATAACTGTTACCAATGAGATTGTTTTGTATAAAACCAAACAAAGATAAAGAGTCAATTAATTCTTTAGATAGTGTTTGAATATCGGTAGTGCAACCACAATTAAAAATAGGATCATCTAACTGCCAATCGATAAAAGGAAGGTTAAAGTCTCCAAGTAAAATATAGTTATCAGTGTGATTAATTCTAAGTTGATCTAATAATACATTTGTGTAGCGTCGTAAGTCTTCCGCTAGAATTTTATAGTTTTGAGTACCACCCGGCATGTAGGAGCCTAAAGGGTTTTGCTGATATTGTTATCCATAAGGTATCGGTAGGTGGACGCGAAAGGTCACAGCGTACGCTGGCGTTTAGTTCCCGTCGTGTACAGATCATGACCCCGCCCCCCGTTTTCTTTTTGGTGGCCACTGGATCCCTATCACATCTAAAAACGTCATAACGGCCATCGCAGTACTCACTACTTAAACAACCATCGCATAACCACGTCTCGACAAATACAATGATATCATAGTCATTAGCTAAAATACTTTGGTAACAATTGTGTGATTTCGTTCGTAGCCCACGAACGTTTTGAAAATATATTTTTAACTTATCCATTGGTTAAGTATGGGATGCATTTAAAGTAGATTAAATATTGTTGAAGTAACAGCTGTTGTGAGGAAGGCTCCCACGAGCGCATACCTTATATCGTGATGAAAAAGTATGCACTCACATGAGATTCCCGTCAACACCAAAATAACATTACTGAAAACAGCTGTTATTCCACCACTATTACGTCCTGGGCTACCTAAGTATATGATCGTAATTAGCGCTAACAATAAATGTAATGAGAGTTTTGTCCGGTCTTGATATTGACTATGTATGGAATTGTCAAAGTTAATCCGAGGATAATACTAACTCGTGTTGTTCATCTGTCGGGCCTTAGTATTGGGATTCTTAATTTTCGTGATAATAACTAATTTTATTATACCTTCGTCGCTTTTCCAAAAATATACTATCGGAAGTGTAAATTACTAAATGTACTCTTCTGATAAATATAATAAATAATAGTAAATATTAGACGACAATCTTACACAAATCAAACTAGGCCCATAGTAAGCTTAATAAGGCTTGTGTAATGGGTGCTAGACTACTAGACGACGACGATATATTTAATAGAGATAAATACTTATGTAAATACGATATAAGGATGCATTCGTTATAATTATTTACTGCGCATCCAGGAACAGAAGGAAGCAAAAAACATCCGTAAATATTTTTCTAAAATTGTGCTAAATATTCCACTTCACCACACATTTCAAAGAAAAGTTAAAAATAGCTCATTTGTTTGGAGGTTTTCTGTCGTGTAGACGACGGGTTCAACTGTAGAATCTTACTGTAATATATAATATGTAGTTACGTTTAAGTCGTTCCAAATGTCTAAAACGATAAACAAACTTGAGCATAAATCAAGAATTTAATCTTAGAATCAATATATGTATGTAGGTAGCAGGATTCCGAAAATAAAAGCAAAATATTTACTCAGAACATCTCCTAAAATACCAGCAATTAAACACATGTGGATCTCTACTCTACGTAACACGGTGTAACATTATTGGGAGCAATGTACAGATCGTTTCATTTTCTGGTGAATTTGCGAAAAAGCCGGATTAAGCTGTCCTCCGGCCCGACGCGACAGTTCTAGATCACTACGACAACAACTAAATACTTTAACATTAGTTTCATTATTATTTTTGCACTTCTCGGGAACTTGTGGGGAGATCGGCTGACAAGCTACATTGTTACCGCATTTGCGTGCTCTCACGAGTGTTTTAGGGTAAAAATAATAAACGATTTATTTTCTACACTCGTGTCTACACAACGCCAGAATTCTGTGAAATATCTAGTTCTACTTTCAAATACCAAAACACTGATTCAACTACGGCTTTTTCAGCCTGTACATAGTGCGACGCTTTTCTAACACGCCTTTTCCTCGCTAACGTTTCCATGAAGAGCCTCTATCAATCACAGAACTCTCTTCGTACGTAGCCCACCATTGCGTCCAAATAGTTACCTATAGATAACTGTAATATACACCATGCATGGCTCACAGTAAAATCAAATATAGATAACTGTAATATACAAGGAGTTGTTTTAGTCCGTATAGCACACGAGCTGATGCCCGCTCAATATGTGGGGACCCGCACATAGCAGGGAGGTCTGACTCCTGGGCATGGGTATTTTTTTTTTCCCTCCAACAAAAAAAAAGTCCAAATAGTTTTGTCCGCAGCTCTTTTGCTCGATCGCTGACCTTTCCCAGTTCGGTAGAGCAGCTCGTTAATATTGTGCTGCATGCATGTACCGTCAGTTGCATTAATTATCGATTGTGTGATCTCCTCGTTTCCGACTTCCGTAGGTTCGCTTCACACTAAATCTTCGTGGGTAAGCACCGAGGCGTACATAGAGGACTTCATCAAATATTATTGGAATCTCTTGTAATAAAGAGAGAATATTGGCAATAACAATCTTTTATAGACCGTGGTAGTGCTCGTGGCTTCTCAGGAACAATTTACTGCTCTCTACGAAATCAATAATTTACGTCCGAAGATAAGAATATCATAAAATGCCGTAAAGTTAATGGCTTATTGTTTAAACAGATAATTAACCCGACAAAATACACACTTTGATAACCGCGACTATGAACATAAAACGCCACCTTTTACGAGACAATCAATAATAAGACTACATAATTAGGTTCATGCTAACATTCCTCGGCCCCATTTGCTTTGGATGCGGACCGTGTAATTTTGTGTAGATAAGGCCGTGATTACCCGACGTCTGCCTTGTATGTATGTAGACGTGCAAAAAGTAGTGACGCGAGCGAGGCTTGGTGTGAAGGGATCTCTTGTCTTCTCCCTATAAGGGCTTGCGAGGCCCTCCGAGGCCCGCCGAGCCACACACATCGACTATCGATTACGCAAAATCGACAAAAGCCGCCCTCAAATTAACCCGCCGAAGACCGCGGGCGGGCCATAACGACCTGCCTTAACACCGTAGGAAGTGATACTTGTTTATTTTCATAATTACCACTTGCCAGGAAGTCCCTCTTGACGGCCAAGGCGGCAAGATTTAATCAGTGGGCGCGACTCACACTTTACCGAAATAAAGCAATTGATCGCCGACGACGACAGATGATGGAGTAACAATTTCGGACCACGGTATTGTCAATACCAGTCGGAGTTGTCCATCGATAAATTATAATAATCATGGCAATTAACGTCAGAATCTTCGATGTAGGGAAGGAGATATGGTATAATCAGATGCAAGGGCGATTCTGAAACGCGATATCGCTGGTATTTGTTGGCACGCTTGCTTGCTCACGGAATCCCCATGCGCCGGCGACGCGTCTGCAGCTGCGTGACGGCGATGACGTCACGCGTCACGGTGTCACGTGGTCGAGCCAGTGCTGGCAAGGAAGCCGACGCTAGTCCCGCCGCCCGTGTCCGGAGGTGAAAGCCCTTCCCGTGACGCGTGACATGCGCCAAGACACAATCAAGATCAATTCAAAAGAAATAAATATCAGAGACAGCGAAAGGGTTCGTTAAACCTCAACCCTCAACTATCGGTTTTTCTTCTTCTCTCCGTGCTCTGACTGAATTTGCGATTTATTGCCTCATCGGCAAACGCGCTTTTCGACGGTCACCGAACCCACTTGTTACTTGGAAGTTATAAAAGTGCCCGAATTCAAGGGATGGATGAAACATTTCAGTGTATAAAGGAACAATTTCATGCCTTTTTATTCATTGTGTATTTTTTTAAAGCGGGAAGTGAATTAAAGCGGGATGTTTGTTGTTGGCATGCATGCAGTTTATGGGTGCTAGAGAAGCTGGCGGATGAAATACGGCATACGGCTGGTGTAGCACGTCGGCTCTCAGACCAAGGTCGGGACAGGTTATGTAATTGTGAGGGTATTAATAGACATCTTGTCTGACCACTCGGGAACACGGAGTTTTTTACGGATGGCTCATCTCCTAAACTGCCCCAGTTAAAATGCACAAGTCATCTTGTGGGATTAGATGAGGTGTCACACTTTACATTCGAAAACTAGACCAAGAAAGATATCAGCAACGCGAATGACTTGACTCGTTTGATAATCTGCAATCATCCGTGAATGTCTGTGATACTCCACGAATCATTAACAATGACTGCGTTGTTTTGAAGTAGTCCAGAGAGGTTCCTATAAAAAGCTAATAATATAATAGGCACATACATACTATTACATACTCTTAGCAAATAGAGCACACAAGCAATGAAAATTTCATTTCCACCTCATTAACGTTCATTGTGAATTTGTGTTATTTTAACCGTTCGTATTTCGGGTAACAAGCGCCGAGAATATAATGGAAACAACAATGAGGCACAATTATAACAAAGACTCGGGTATTTCTGCCTGTCGGGGTCGCAGGGCCCACGCGAAACAGAATTCCACTACACCTGACGAACGGAGACGCTCCGCAATGTACTTATATAGAAAACAATGGTTTATCTTCCAAACGACTCCTATTGCCATTGACCTAACAACTCAACCCATCGATCCTCATTCGCTGGTGAGTGCGCGGGCGACAACACCGCACCATCTAAAGCGAAGACTTATCAACACATCTTCATTGAATGAATTCATCAAGCACGGCAAAGAATTTAATTAAACCGCGGAATGCAGAGGCACTATCATCTATCATATCCCTAAGGTAATGTTTTCAATTATAGAGGTGATTGTAATTCAGGCGTGGGTTGTTTTTTTTATCGTGTGCTAGCAATATGATACGCGTCGCACTGGCGCAGTAGCTTGCAACGCGAAATCGTAGCCGTTCGCTGATTGCGTGGAAGGCGTGCACAATGCACATCAGTGCGTTGTTACCATCTGGTTCATGATTTACAGGATCTACTCTTGTAGTAAAAATAGAAATGGAAGAATATAAGTACGCGCCAACATTGTTATGGTAATGGCACCTTTTAAACCATTCGCGATGCACAAAATGGTGCTGTCAGCGATACAATCGGACGCGCATACGATAGTGAAAAACTGCTTGAGCGGCCGCCAAATAGGCTCCTAATAAATAAGGTAACTCGTAGTTAAATGGCTGAATCTCGTTATGATGGTTTATGGGTGGAGGTGTCTGGGACCGCCTCGGGGAGCCACTCGCTCACTTAGGGTGACCTTGCGAACAAACTGATTTGAGAGAGATGCGTGGAAAAGAACGTGTAACTTACTACTATACTATACTGCGATTTGTATCACGCTCTTATTAGCTTCACCTGTATGTATGTATGTTTGTTTGTTTGTTTGTTTGTATGTAACTGACTCCTTTGGACTCGATTTTGACCCACTTTAAACGGACAGATTCAATTCAAACTTTGTACACTTATCAAGAATCAGCGACAATGTAATAATTTCATAAGTTTATCTCATTATCCTGGATCGCCAGGATTAATTAATTTCTCACACAACCTCTAATTCTCCGGCCCGAGCACTCGATCTAAAAAATGAAAAATAAATATAGTTTAAAAAAAATAAAAAACACGCTTTTAAAGCACTTCGAACTAAAAAGTTAAAAATAATTTTTAATATAACCTTAAAACAATAATGAATAAAAAATACTATTATTATTGTGAAAAAAAGCGTCGGGCGCTTTGTTCCATATCTTTCGACGCTTTTTGTTTCACAATAATATTAGTATTTTTTTTCATTATTGTTTTAAGGTTATATTAAAAATTATTTTTAACTTTTTAGTTCGAAGTGCTTTAAAAGCGTGTTTTTTAGTTTTTTTAAACTATATTTATTTTTCATTTTTTAGATCGAGTGCGCGGGCCGGAGAATTAGAAGTTGTGTGTAACTTTTTAGTTCGAAGTGCTTTAAAAGCATGTTTTTTAGTTTTTTTTAAACTATATTTAATTTGAGGCCAGGAATGTAAGCAAACAACTGTCATTTTCCAGTTCATAAAGTATAATATGAATGTCAAAGTCAACGGTTTTGTTCTAGAACATGACAGTTGTTTGTTTACAATTCTGGCTTCAAATTAAAAGTCGCAGTATACATATTTGGATGGCTTGTGGTTATTGTGTGGAGTCATAAATTTTGAGAAGTCTGCAGCAATATTCGGATATACATCATGCATGCATGTTACTTGTAACAAATGTCGTCAAAGTTATACGAAGGCTCTGTGAACTTACACAAACAACGTGTATAGATTCCACCATCTAAAGTGTGTATGTGAACACATGAATTTACAAATATATCTCTTGCTAGCTTGAATTTATTTGTAGTCTGGTCTAGTAAGACTATCTTGTCCCAGGCAATTTTAATTTCTCTGGAAACTGTGCCGCCAGCGGTTGGTGTCGGGTGGACGGGAAAAAAGAAAGAGTACACATTACCATATTCCGTTTAAATAATCATTTAACTCTTCTTTCTAGGAGTTTTTTTACAACCGGAATGTTTTTAGTAAATTTTTATTCTGATTACCAGTGTGCAATAAATATCTTTTTCTTCGTATTACCTGAGAACAAGTTCAGTGTTTAAGTAGGATACCTATGGCTATAGCGGAAACTTGTCTTTGGAGGATTCTTTCAAATATCCTTTTTCTTGTACACTGCAAGCACCTGTCGCTTGTTGGTAATTACATTCTCCATATTAGCATCATCAGAATAGACAGGCCACGACACCGCAGGAGTGGGTGTCCAAGCAGGCTGCTCAGATATGCCGCCTCTTTGCGCCTCGACATAAATACCTCGACTATTGCCACGATCAAAAATAGCATTTACCACTTCATCTCAAGGATGATAATTACAGCACAATTAGATTTGTGTGCTGCCACAATTTATTATGCAATTAGTAAAATTAATAAACCCGGCACTGGCAACTTTGCTATTGAGTTCATTGGAGTTTAGATTTCAATATTTTTAATTGCAGTTTTGGATTCTGAATAAATTTTATTTTGTTAGCTGTTTTAATTAATTGACGTTTTTTTACAATTTACCTATATTATGTATTTATGTTTGCTAAGTTTGTTTGGTTAATGTAGACCTATCAACTGTTGTGCTATTGGTTTAAGACGATGAGTCACGCCGATGATCACGTTTTGCCGGATTCAGATAAATGTAACTACTAACGTTTCATTGTGGTCTAAAGAAGCTTCTATGTAACAATAGTACATTTCGTACGAGTTCGCAAAGGCTTATATTTACGAAGCGAGAAATTTATGGCACGAGTCGAAGGCGCGGGTCGTAGCGAGGTTCGTGAAGAAGCCTTTTCGAACGAGTTACAAATTATTAATTTTTCCGCCTGAGAACCCAAAATCAAGCGGCAAAGGTGCTGTTTTAAGGTTAGGAGGCCGAAAACGTATTATCCCGCCAGTATTCCGGATCTGAGATCGTGTTTACGTTAAATCAAAGCGGTGCTCTTCTTATTACCGAATTTACAACACTTCTGAGACCAAATATTAGGTTAGAGATAGCCGGTTCCGCGAATACCTAAAGCTAACCATTTTACAAGCTTCGAGCAACTTCCGCATTGGCGCGCCGATTGCACCGATCCGCAAAGTTACTCAAACACTTCATGTCTTTATTACCGTAAAACCCATATTTTCAGAGTGCGCTGTTTTGTTAGGATATTCCCGAAGTATTCCCGAAGTATACTGATCATCCAAATTGGTTTATACGCATTTCTGGACGTAAATAGAGATCTAGTAGGTTACGATTTTGATTTTCCGAAATCGATAGTTTGGGTGAAGTTATGTGTTTCATCAGAAGATTCATATTTTTATTGTTAGGGAAGAAAATATTAGTTTGATATGAAATTCAACGATATTTGGTCCTAATCAAGATATGTCACGGTGTCACCATTAAAATATGTCTCAAATAGATATCATCTATTTGAGACATATTTTAATGGTGATGGAAAACATCGTGAGGAACCTCCAATCTCGTCTCTGCGGCGATGGGCTGGCCCCCTGTCACGCAAAATGGAGTATTGAATAACTGACTAAACGTGGGCACAATTGTGCCTCCACCAATTGCGTATGGAAATGGGCTTAGGTTATGTTTGTTCAATATATCTAGAAAAGGGTTGCCTATGTATGAAGGTATTTTGAATTTGTGAATTAGTGGTGATATACTTCCGTTTGCATGAGTTGTAGGTATGCAGTTTCCAACAGAATACCTATCCCTAATATGCTCGTAGAGCAAGTTGTAAAGTAGGTAGCTATAAAACTATTATATCCTCTGAATTTCATAGCATGATGAAGTCCGATTCAGTGTGACATTTACGTGGCAAGCTTTGGAAAAGGTCATCTCGAGACAATTTTAGTGTTTGTAATTTATTATCCGACTTCGAACACAGCAGTAAAGTTGCCTTCAGTTTAAAATAGTGTTTATTTTTGTACAGTCAGCATCAGATATATGTGAGCAGGTTAGCTACTCAAAAAGATCTACACATCCAAGTTAACTCTGAGGGTGTTGACATAATTTTGTCAACATCCAAGTTAACTCTGAGGGTGTTGACATAATTTTGTCACTTTGGCTGTATCGATATTTATGATTTTTTAAGATGTGTAGATCTTTTTGAGTAGCTAACCTGCTCTCATATATCTGATCCTGATTGTACCCTGCGTGGTGTTGGACTTTTGGGCTAAGGCTGCCTCTTCTAGAGCCCTTACCTTAGCAGTCGGTAAAGCAATATCAAAGCGGTAAATTCTTTGAGATATGCTGCGTTCCAAGATGTTATTATTAATTACTGAGATGGCAATATACATATAAAGAGTATATCCTCCAATTGATTTAGTACTAAACAAGAACGTCAAGGGAAATGACGTGCGCTCATTACCAGTCTTTTTACTTTTATCCTTAAGATGCCATTCCCATTTGTTTAAAGATATCCTATGAGCAAACGTGACAAATATCGTAAAAGGGTAAATATCGTTGTCTGAAAAATACGTAAACTCAACATAAATCACGTGAACTCAACCTTCCAGTGGCTAGAGCCCAGACCCAAGGGTTCACCGAACCTAAGGTCAACTTTTGAATATCCTGATTGAATTTATGTTCTTGACATTTTATTTGAGACTCTGATTTCTTTTTAGTAAGGAAAAGCGTGAAAAGTCACACTCCTTCTATTGAACTATGTCTACCCTCGTCAAATCGCGGTAGTCTCTGTTGATGACAATGTTTTAACTTCCACGTATATATTTTTTTTACGTGAGAGGAGAAAGGCTTCTTACTGCAATTTGCATACAATGATGATGTCTATGTCCAATGATAGCTTTATTTATACCTCCATTTTAGATCGCATTTGTGGTGTTTGGATCATAGGCTTATAACATCTGTTTTAGGAGTCATTAACTGTCATAGGTGATTTGTTTAGTACTGCACTCGCATTGACTTCAAGGGCTGGGTGGGTGGTGGGCGTAAGTCGATTGACGATTCGGTACTTCGAGTTTAACTACGTGTAAGTTCCTTGGCTAGAGCTGTTGGAGCGGAGCATTGAAGATGTCTTCCTTATAATTAAGCTGTTGCCTTTTTCTATCAGTGCCTAATAACACGCAAGTGAAGACGCATATATTTGATGTTCCTACTTCTAAATATGTTGTTCTCGACTTCTTCAAGATGGCATTGAAAATACTGGACTGGGTAGGGGCTGATTCAAACAGTAATTGCTAATCAATAGTCATATTACTTTCACGTTTAGAAGTCGCGTATCGTACCGGAATTCCGTTAGCTGTTTTCATAGTCGGCTGCGCAATACTGCGCATGTGGGCATGTGGGCATGCGGGGTGCGACGTAAGACGGCGCGTGCGCAAGTCGCCAGGTGAGCCGTGAGCCTTGCGCGCGCCCGCGTGACACCACACGGGGTGGCACAGGGTTATCTGTGCCATCGGCGGAACCTTGTTCTGTTATTTGTTGGCCGTAGTTACGTAGAGACGAGAGGACCCTTACTTACGAGTTTGGCAGTTTCTTTTGTGAGATATAGTTTGTTAGAACATAGTAGTTAAGTTAGACCGTAATGCATCTGAGCCAACAAGAAGAACTGGTACCTATAGGTAAATAGAGTAATCAAAACATACTACTAATGAATAAAAAAGAGCTTATAGCTACGAATATAGAAAAAAGCTCAATTCGATTTCTCAAAATATATGCGCAATGTATTTTTGTCCTGAAGAACACCATTGGTAATATGCGACACATAATCGACGAGACTCTATAATTAAATGGCTAGTATTTAATCGCACATCAAAAATACTGATTTGCACAGCAAAAACACTGTTTTATAGTAGTTTATGTGACTGCTGCATAATGGAGGGCATTAAAACTCGAGAGTGGGTTTATGAAACGAGCCGAAGGCGAGTTTCATAATAATATCACTCGAGAGTTTTAATGCCTAATTATGTACAGTTACATACACTAGTTTATCTACACACATATCATAAGCTCTCTTTGATGTGTTCAGGAACCGCATGTTTGACCGGCATTGTGGTTCTGCAATTGTTTAGCTTGTTCTTTAGTACCAACTTCACGCAGACGGGCGTCGGCGTTCGAAATTTGAATGTCAGTACCAACTTCACAGACAAACTAGGGACGGCACGCGGGTGGGCGTCGGCGTTCGAAATTTGAATGTCATTATATGTAGAAAAATACATTACATAATGACCATTATGTGTAGTTTTCCAGATACGAAACGAGTTTTTACCACGTAGTTTAACATAATGCTGATCGTAACGTGCGGTTTTTGAACGCAGTAAAGAGGGTTTATGATACGTGTGTAGATAAAATATTTTATGTGTACTCAAGTTTATGTTTCAAGTATTTTTTGTTGTACTTGAATGTTCAACCTAACACGAAGGATAAAGGGGGCGCTTCGCTTCGCTCAGCCCCTTTACTCTTCACCTAAGCTACCGCAGCATTTTGCCCTGATATTTGCTGTAAATCAGTATTGTTGATGTGCAGTTCAATATTTCCCTAATTAAATTAGGCAATACGCTTTGTAATTCGCTCGCTTTTGAATAATAGCTCCGGAATAGGTTGCGATTCGTGTCTTCACACTTGGAAGGCTAAATAAATACTTTCAATGGAGATCCTCTCTTTAATATCCTCGGAACTATGAATAGAATATGAAAATTCAAACAAGTACAATAGTTTCTGCTTTTGATTTTTTTCTCGTTATTTGCAAGAACCATAAGTGCATAATTATTTTATCACTTAATCCCTCCACAATAAAGATTAAACATAATATTCAAAGCACTAGTGGTTTAAGATTTTTCTCAGAGTTGATCGAACTTTACCCCCTGTTCGATTCAAAATCGATACTCGATCGATGGTTTCGGAACGGCCATTTTGAATTTGACAGTTGCTGCCAACAGAGCAGTTTTTTGACAACTGAGAGACGACAAGCCCTCGCGATGGAACGCGTATTGGGATAGGGCATTGAAATTAAATCGTAAGCCATCTGGAATTGTATTCGGGCTCCCCTCAGGATTGTCTATTTAGCTGAGTGTATTGTGGTTCACCGAACCAGATAAAGTTCGCATTTACGTGGCCGATTGGTTTTTCCCACGTAACATAACCTGTGTTGGAGTCGAAGCTGGCCTGCCAGCCATACCTGGTTGGCTGAAGAACCTGTCTACCAAGAAGAGCCTAGGGTGCACCCAGGCCTTGCAGAGAGACAGGTGTTTGACGGGAACGAAGCACAGACCAGGTCAGATAGAATCTATTTACTATAGCTCGGTGAATCGCCGACGTTCTTGCTTCTTGGCATCCGATCGCTACGTTACCTCGTAGCTATGGGCCCCTGCGAGGTCATCGGGTGCCGAGAGGCCTGAACATTTTGGTAGCAAGAGCGTGGTTTCCTGAGATTTGCAGCCGTCAAGGGCTCCAGGAACCCACGATTTGGGACTATCAATCTGTAGGTATAGGCGGTTATTAGCTAACTTGGTTTTGTTCCTGTATCCACATAGATTGGTAGTGTTGTAAGCTATAGTCTATTGCTGGTAGTAGACAGACAGATATAACAGTTTTCCCTAAATGACCAGTTGTACTGAGATGTGACTCAGAATAGTAATTACATTACAGGTACATTGTAGGTGAATTGAAATTTGCATTGAAGTCATATCATGTTTGCAGTTTGAAGTTTGCATAGTCAATCTATTAGTGGTCTAGTAATGCTAATGAATGTTTGGACATTGTTTTCAGTTTATAGCAATTTATAACTTGAACTAATATTGACTATCTGTGTGTGTTATATGATATAGGGAAACTAAATTGTTGTTTACAGAATTTGTGTAGATATAAAACTCGGTTTCTATTGTTTGGGGAAATCAGCATTGTTTAAGTTATAGATTAGGGTTCCCTCGTTTGTGTTGTAGACTGGAGGGTCCAATTTAATTGAGTTACTGCAAATTGTGAGTAAGTATAGTTCCGATCATGTCGTTGTCTGAAATACAGAAGGGTGTTTCTAAGGAGCTCAGATGGTTTTCCTCCGCACACGGTCTGATAGACCGTTTAGATAGGCATGATGTGGTGTTGGAGCGGTCTATGGACGTTAAGGAACGCTACAACAGGGTGCTCGAATTGTCCGCGCAGGCGGAAGCAGTTGATGGTTGCGCACCTGACAGGCTGTCACGGTTGCTAGGGGATGTCGACCAGTGTATGGAGATGGCGGCTGCTATCACGCAGAGGGCTGCGGACATACGTAGGCAGCGCGAGTCCAGCCATAGTGGTGACATTGGGGCGCCTCTGCCGCATCAGGGTTCGGGGTCCAGGTTACCTGCCATAACCATGCCTACTTTTGACGGAGTGTCCGGTGAATGGATGAGCTTCATCAATCTGTTCGACAGCTTGGTGCACATGCGATCGGACATTACCAAGTCTGTCAAGATGGCTCAGCTGGTGGCAGCATTGAGGGGTGAGCCTAGGGAGCTGGTCGCTCATTTGACAGTTACGGAGGGTAACTATGAAACGGCCAGGCAATTGCTGGTCAGACGTTACCACAACAAACGGAGGTTGGCCGATGCCCAACTGAACCGTTTGTTTAGTATCCCGGTTGTGAACAAGGTCGGGGCCATACAGACGGAGGTTTTGAACCCGTTGTTGTCCGTCACCAAGGCTCTAGAGAATCTTGGACTTCCGGTTGGTGAATGGTCGTACCTACTGCTGTACATTGTACTTTCCCGCCTACCCGCTGACGTGCAGACTCGTTTCGAACAGTCTCACGGGAGGTCGGCCGAGGACCTGCCCGCCTTCTCCGACTTGGTCGGATTTTTGGAAGAGGAGGCTCGACGGGCAGAGAATTTGGGGTTGACGGTCACCCATCCTTCGGAGCCACAGAGAGCTGCCGGGAGCGCTGTGAGTAGGGGCTCTCCGACGAGGAAGGACCGCACCAACCGGCAGTCATATGGGACTGTGAGTGCATTGACCCCACCCAGGGGTGCAGGTGAGACCTGCCCATGTTGTAGGCAGATTGGCCATGCTGTGGCCGATTGCAATAAGTTCGGGGAACTTAGGGTTGAGGGACGGCGCCGGATGGCCAAGCAGCGGAGCTGGTGTTTCCTGTGCCTCGGGCCACACATGGCTAGGGACTGCACGCGCACAAAATTGTGCGGATATTGTGGTGGGGCCCACAACAATCTGTTGTGCATGAACCGGTCCGGCCAACAGCCACCACAGGGCCGTACCCAGGGTGACACGGCATGGGGCCCTGAGAATTCGTTTGCGACTCGGAGCGCAACTCAGGAGCCAACGTCCCCACGTCCACAGGGCCGTACCCAGGGTGATACGGAATGGGGCCCTGAGAATTTGTTTGCGACTTGGAGCGCAACTCAGGGGCCAGCGTTCCCACGTGCACAGGGTAGTACTAGGGTGCAGGGCCGCACTCAGGGTCATCACATGGGGGGCCCTGAGTTTTCGGTTGCGACTCAGCATCCGACTCAGCGGGCAATGGGGCCACAAGCACGCGGCCACCCAGGGGTGCAGGGCCGCACTCAGGGTCATCACATGGGGGGCCCTGAGTTTTCGGTTGCGACTCAGCATCCGACTCAGCGGCACATTGGGTGTGTTGAGCAGGCCGTAACGGGCGGGTGGCATGGGACACCTTCGAGCTATGCGGATGCGGCTCGGACGCCGCCTCAGTTGTCGCCCCGCTCGTCGCCTCGTCCTCGTCGGTCGCATGTGATGTCCCCCCCGCTCATGGAGCGGCCACGGTTGAATTCACGCCCACAACCCTTCGGGGGGCGTCGTAGGGTGGCAATGGAACCGGCGCGTGGGCCATTTGTACAATGGGACCCGCTGGCGTATAGCTGCCTACCTGATCGGTTACAGGCAGAGTGGGGCCCCGGGGGCCCTCGCTAGGAATTTGCGGCCCAACAATTTGTTGCCCCCCAACCGGAGACGGTGGTGTTACCGATCGCCTCTGTGCTTGTTTGGGATTTGGCGGGCAACCCAACATACGTTCGCGCCCTATTAGATTCTGGTGCTCAGGGCTGCATTGTATCGAACGATTTAGCGAAATGGTTGGGCCTCAATATAAATAATGTATCGCTGCCGAGGAAATTGGTCCCTGCTGGGGATTACAGGGCAACCCTTCACGGGTTTTGTGATGCCTTTGAACGAGGGTTTGCGGCAGCGGTTTATTTGCGAACCGTCACCTCCACCGGGGAGGTCGACGTGCGTTTGGTTTTGGCAAAAAGCAAGGTAGCGCCTATTCGGACAAGGATGACGATTCCAAAACTGGAACTGTCCGGAGCTGCTCTTTTGACCAAAGTTTTGAATAACACTCTAACAGTGTTGCGTGGGTCAGTGGTTTTGGAGGATACGGTGTACGCGTGGACGGACAGCCAGATTGTTTGTGCTGGCTGAAGGCTTCGGTCCATACCTTAGAGGTTTTGTTGCGAACCGTGTCCCCCAGATTGTGTCGTCTGAGGTCCCACTGACCTGGAGACATGTACCAGGAGAATTGAACCCGTCTGATTGTGCATCCAGGGGATGTCGGGCTCCTGAACTCGAGATCGTTGCTGATCTCTCGACAGAGGCTTTCATTGCTTGTTTGGATAGGTTTGTTTCTCGAAGGGGACTTCCAACTTTGATCCGCTCTGATAACGGCACTAACTACATCGGTGCGGAACGATGCTTACGAGAGATAGTCAACTTTTTGAATGTAAATAAAGTGGATATTGGAACGGCCCTCTCCCGTCGGGGTATACAGTGGACCTTCAGCCCACCGAGTTGCCCCCACTGGGGTGGGATTTTTGAGGCCGTAGTTAAGTCAGCTAAGACGCACTTGGGGCGTATAGTAGGTCAGACCGCGCTGACTTTTGAGGAGCTCGCGACATTGTTTTGTAAGATCGAGGCCGATCTCAATTCGCGACCGTTGTGTCCGCTCAGCTCGGATCCAAATGACCTGGAGGCTCTGACCCCAGGCCATTTCTTGATAGGACAGCCACTTAACGCGTTGCCCGAGCACCCCTTCGAGGGAGTGAAATTGTATCGGTTGTCAAGGTATCAGATGTTGCAGCAGTTTACTCAGAATTTCTGGAAGCGTTGGTCGCTCGAGTATCTGCATATCTTACAACAGCGCCTTAAGTGGACTGACAAAACCAGCCCCTCTAGTGTTGGTGACCTCGTTCTGGTTAAGGATGCTAACCTACCGCCACTGCGTTGGCGCAGGGGGCGCATTGTTAACTTGTTCCCTGGCAGGGACGGGACCCCCCGGTCTGCAGAGGTTCTAGTAGGAGGCTCGGTACAAAAACGAGCGGTAGCAACGTTGTCTCGGCTGCCCGTAGATTAAGGGACAGGTGGGTGCCTGTCCGGGCGGGTGATTGTTCGATTCAAAATCGATACTCGATCGATGGTTTCGGAACGGCCATTTTGAATTTGACAGTTGCTGCCAACAGAGCAGTTTTTTGACAACTGAGAGACGACAAGCCCTCGCGATGGAACGCGTATTGGGATAGGGCATTGAAATTAAATCGTAAGCCATCTGGAATTGTATTCGGGCTCCCCTCAGGATTGTCTATTTAGCTGAGTGTATTGTGGTTCACCGAACCAGATAAAGTTCGCATTTACGTGGCCGATTGGTTTTTCCCACGTAACATAACCTGTGTTGGAGTCGAAGCTGGCCTGCCAGCCATACCTGGTTGGCTGAAGAACCTGTCTACCAAGAAGAGCCTAGGGTGCACCCAGGCCTTGCAGAGAGACAGGTGTTTGACGGGAACGAAGCACAGACCAGGTCAGATAGAATCTATTTACTATAGCTCGGTGAATCGCCGACGTTCTTGCTTCTTGGCATCCGATCGCTACGTTACCTCGTAGCTATGGGCCCCTGCGAGGTCATCGGGTGCCGAGAGGCCTGAACACCCCCTATGTAAGAGGTGAGCGGGTGTAGGCGGGTAGGCCCGGGTTAACAACTTGACATTTGCTTGAGAATTTTACTGAGCTTATGTTTGCAGACTTGTAGCGTGTACCATGACCTTTTCGTTTGATTTTCACATCATCTTCATCTCGTATGATGGAGACAGATCTTCTTGAAAACATAATAGGTGCTCGGTTCTCATTACGTATTTACTGCCGCAGATGAACTAAACAAATATTGTTTTGGAATTGGTTCCTGACAAATATTTTGATTGCTACGCGCATTTATTGACGCGTAATTAATATTACCTGCGCAGTGTGTCTACTGACAAACTGCGCAGGTAAACTGCAAAAGTTTAACACATGTTCGACACCCACTACTCCATTAATATAACAGTGTAGTGGCTGTCAACCAAGTATACATCTAAAATTCTAATTAATTTTATTACGTCGATGATACCTCCACTTACATGGTATGCGTTGCTTGACGGTAGGAGATAAGCAAATCTAGTCCTAACATTATATCCTATTGGTCATTTGATGACCCGAATGGCCGAGTCGGCAGTGACCCTGCCTACGAAGCCAAGGGTCCCGGGTTCGAGTCCCGGTGGGGGCAAATATTTGTTTGATGAAAACGGATGTTTGTACCCTTGTCATGGTTGTTTATCTATCTAAGCATAATATGTATCTATATAAGTATGTGTATCGTTGTCTAGTACCCAAGATACAGGGAATCCTAGTTTGGGGCTAGATCAATGTGTGTAAATAGTGTCCAGGTATTATTATTATTTTCATTGCAATATTTATTCTTCTTCTTAAAGCTGTTTTGAGGTTAATTTTGACAGTGTCAAGTGTATTTGGAAGATCACAATTTGGTCAGGTTCTATATTGAGAACCTGGAAATTACCGCCTTGAGATAAATTTTTTGCTAGTTAGCACGACCCAGGGAGGCTGTGAAGGGCTGTGGGATCCAAGTATTTCCTTCAGACGTGAGCTACAGTTGCATTGCCCCGTTGCATTAAAAAAAAAATAGAATCACCTGTGGAATATGGAATGGTAAGAGCAAGTTTGACTGACCTGAGTGGGGTGGTGTCGGTATAGATACAGCTTGGTCCCGTGCAGCACAGCCCACACCTGCTTCCAGGATCTGTCGTTCGCGCGCTGCTGACAAACAGACTCGTCAGAATGTGGATCTTCCAGTAAAATATAAACAAACGGAAAACCATTCTATAGGCTTCAGAAGTTTGGGTGCGATCGCTGCTGGTTGCTTGGCGACATCAAATGAGAGGCGGTGGCGAGTGAGATCCGGGTGCCGATGGTTCGATAGAGATAAATATCGCTCAACAGCGGGTCGGACAACTTAAGGAAAAAAAAATAATTATAACAAAAACCATAAAGTGTATGTCCGAATGAGGTTTCGCACGTAGCACCGCCCCCTGCACTACAGAAAGCGGATCCGGCGTCAAACCACCACCGACGTTGCGCCACCGACGGTATGGATTTTATTTGAATGACGATGATTTGGTGATGTGATGACGACGTATGTCTCTCTCTATACCCCTTTTAATTAAAAAAAAAATCTGTGTTTCATTTTGTTTGATACTGCGGCAAAATAAATACGCAAACTGGGAAAAAATTATCTCTTTAACTATTACGGTTCATGAGATAGAGCCCGGTGCCGGTCAGACAGAAAGACAGACGGACAGAAGAGGCTAAGTAATAGGGACCCGTTTGGCACCCTTCGGGTACGGAACCCTCAAAACCAAAATATAGGACATTACCGCGAACAGCCACATTCCATTAACAACGTTCCTTCCAAACATTGCACGCTTACCCAGAATATACGATATCACAGTATTTTCACAGGGACAATTATCGGGGAACAGTCTGATTTGTCGCTCAGCAGTGGAGCAACATTAACGTTATTGTATTGAATTTCAATAAAACAAAAGTTAATATGAAAGTTCAAAGAAACTAAGTATGATGAACTGGATTACCCGGAGAGAAGTAATAAGCATATTTTTGATATCATTGATACTTTTGTCTACACACGTATCATAAACCCTCTTTACTGCGTACAAAAACCGCACGTTACGATCAGCATAATGTTAAACCACTTGGTAAAAACTAATCCATTATCTGAAAAATTACACATTATTTTCTAAATAATATGACATTATGAAGAAGCTAAAAAGTGCAAAGGAATTATCAATGTCACCATGCCGGTCGAACATGCGGTTCCTGAACACATTAAAGAGAGCCTATGATTTGTGTGTAGATAAACTAGTGTATGTAACTGTACATAATTAGGATTTAAAACTCTCGAGTGATATTATTATGAAACTCACTCTCGAGTATTAATGCCCTTTATTATGTAGCAGTCACATAAACTATTATTAACGATGGATAAACATGTCTTTATTTATTATTGCTCACGACTCACGACGCGATCTCGTTCCGCTCTGGACTTTGTACTGTCATCAAGAACTTTAGGTCCATTAATTCCTTATTTTGTCAACTTTTAGTTTTAGAGACATATACTACTAACCGTGACTGTAAAGTTTCAAAATTGTAGTGAACGAAAGACATGAACCGTGATAGGGTGGGCATTTGTAAATTATTTAAATAGTTTTCATTTATTACACACCGGCTCCATATTGTGTCCCGTAACTCAACGTCAAGTGACCACGTTTTTCTCCATATTGTGTCCCGTAACTCAACGTCAAGTGACCACGTTTTTGGTGATAGGGTTTCTTGTAATACAAACAGACTTAAATCACGGCAGTAAGGCCCTGTCCAGCATAAAGTAGACTTACCTTCCCATTGCAGACCACCATCTTGATCTGCACAACGCCCTGCACACTGCCCTCGAAAGGTTCCACGGGTATGTCCGAAGAGTCCTCCCCCTTCTTATCGGACCTACGGGGGACCAAAATATGTCAGTAAAGCATCACAGAAGGGCAGTTAATTAGTGCTGGCACACAATGTTTAAGGGTAATCTTTAATTAGCAAAACTCACGTCAAGTCATGTGATACTTTGCACGGCTGACGTCACATCGTATAAATTTTCTTAGCGTCGTAGCGAGTGATAAGTTAGCGAAGGCAACTTGGCTAAGAGGGCTGGGATATAATAGTATCCATAATTTATGAACTTTCGTAATTAAATCATCTTAGCGGATACTCTGGTTCCCTAAGGCGATTCTCACACTGCCCCGCGCCACGCTGCATCATGCGTGAATGCGTGTTCTTCCGTTGCTTGCAAGTATCTCCGTTTGTATAGAAAACACGCACAGTCCAACACACTGAAAACGCATCCACGCGCGTTCATGCAGATCACGCACGTACAAGCGGAGAAACACGCACCCCCGCGCGTGGGTGCGGGGCGAAACGCAAGGTATGGCACACCGAGCCCGCAGTGCCGCGCGTGATTTTGGAAGGGCGTGACGTGTGTGTTTGAAAATGGATCTCGATATCGATCGATTTATATTCGAAATAGAAAATCACCCAGCTATCTGGAATATGAAATGTGATGAATACAGTGAAAGACCGCAGAGAGTGAAACAATGGGAGGAAGTAATAAATATGTTTACTGATAATAATGCATCGGTTGAAGAAAAAAAAAAGAACGGTAAGTTGTTTTAATTTTTTTTATTTACTACAAGTTAATGATAGGTAAATTACAATTATGAACGCTGCAGCTAGTTTAAGCATATTTGTTTTGCCACGGCAAAGGGTCAATATTAACAAAAAAATCAGCTAAATTATTCCTTGCGTCACTTCCGCGTGTACCTGATAGAACTCTAGCCCTCGGAATTTCGCACATACCCTCTGTATCACCATTGAATAATACTTCGTTGAAATTAACACCATGCCTTTCTCTTACGAAATTGTGAAGCAAACAGCACGCTTTGATAATTTTTATTGCTAAATTAACGTTAACATCTAATGGTCGTTGAAATATTCGCCATTTGTGAGTTAAAATTCCAAATGCACATTCTATATACCTGCGCGCTCGGCTCAAACGATAGTTAAATATTCTTTTAGTAAAATTCAAGTTGGTCCCCGGATATGGCCTTAATATGTGTTCAGAAATGCTAAAAGCTTCATCGCCTATGAAAAAATATGGCAGATCATTGGGAACTCCCGGAATATTCGATTCTTTTGGTATGTTAAGATTAAATTCCCTAAGTTTTTTGTAAAATATTGAATTCTGAAATACAGTACTATCGCTACATTTACCATACGCACCAACATCGATGAAAATGAATTTATAATTAGAATCACAAATGGCTAATAACAATATTGAAAAAAAATGTTTGTAATTGTAATACAATGATCCTGTTAAGGATGGTTTGTAAACTCTGACATGTTTTCCATCAATAGCTCCAATCACATGAGGAAAATTTGCACGTTGTTGGAAACCTTCAGCTATGCTTAACCACGCTTCAGTCGTGAGCTCAGGAAAACATTCTGCTCTCACGAAGTCCCAAATGGCTGTGCAAACCTCTTCCACGATTTTTCTGATGGTTGATAATCCTATTCTGTGGCTGAAATGGAGCTCAGTAAACGAGCAACCGCTTGCTAAGTATCTGAAATATAAGAGTTTTTTTTTATTTTGTTTTAGGAAAATTACTTCAAAAAAGGTGGAGAACGCTTCGTGATGGTTTTGCTAAACAAAGGCGGGAACTAGCTACTAGCAAGAGCGGATCAGCTGCTACGCATAAAAAATACAAATATTATGATCAACTCTTGTTTCTCTTACCAATAGTATCAATGAATACAACGCATAACAGTATGGCAAATCAAGAAAACAACGACCCAGTTGAAGAGCAACATGGTAGTAACATAATTCCACCAAAACCAAAGAAAACCAAAAACAGTGATCCAACAGATACAATTGGTAGTGAACTTGTGAACGTTTTAAAATCTACGTTGCAACGAAAGACTGATGAAGAAGATTCTGATCGACAATTTATGTTGTCATTGGTTGACGATTTTAAATTGGTGCCTCAAAGATTAAAGCCAAGGACAAAGATAAAAAATCGGTTCGGCAGCAAGTACCGTACAAGCAACTTCTCTTGAGAAGAATAGAATTTTCACGAAAAAGATGACGTCATAGTGGGTCCGCCATTTTGAATTTTAAAAAACTGATGAAAGATTCGAAACCAGCACCCTCAAAAACCCACATCTACCCCTCAATACTTGGAATTACATACAAAATTAACGTTGCGTGTTCAAAAAAGTCAGTTTTTTACAAATAAAAAACGAACCGCTGGACCGATTTTTTCTAGACTCCTTTCAGATCTAAGTCATGACGTGGCGTATCGATTGATATGGTCATCAAAGCGATTCGGTCCAGTAGTTATTGAGAAAACGAATTCCATAATTTTGATCACGTACATACGTACGTACACACACACACACACACACACACACACACAGACATCACTCTAAAAATGATTGCAAATGATTCTCCAGGTCTTAAAACGTAAAGAAAACACAAAATTACCTATTTCAATTTTCAGACCTATTATAATAACTTCTCAAGAGAAGTTAATATACTAAAATGTATCTTGGAAGCACAAAATGAGGGAGGCAATTTCCAACAAGTACAAGGCGCCGACTATTATGAACACGGCACTTATTCAAATCAATATGGTGGTTACTACACTACACCTCACAGAGAATGTACGGAAAATAGGCGTCCAAGTAATCAGCCCCCCTCATCCAGTTTTAATCTACCAGCTGAAGAATACATTGAAAGAAACTTTTCCAATAATCAGCAATCACCTGTGGAAAACTCCACATTGGCAACGGAAGTTCAAATATCTCCAATGTCCGTAAATACTCAAAATTCCGAGGAATCTGAACTTTTACCATTGTTTGAAAATTAAAACTACCTAATACACTACAAAAAAAAACTTAAGATATAAGGTATAAAAAGTTAACAAAATAAATATTACTGAGATCTCAATTATTATAGTAACTGCGATTACTGATCTATATATCTATACTGATGATTATTTGTGATTTTAGAAATTAAAGCTGTGATTAGTAGTCATTAAAAATTTGTAGAATATCTATTTAGTGGTTCTATCTAATTGTGATTAGCAATCTAAACACTTCCAAGAATGAAAGCTGTGATTATAATAGTAGACTGATGTGTATTAGAATATAAGTACTAATTAATATTCCATACTGCAGTACAAATTTTGATAAATAAACGCACAATAAATCAAAATTACTAGTTTTATTCGTATTTAATAGCCTGGGTTTAACTATAATTATATCGATATAGTTAACTTAATATGTATTTTTAAAATTGAAATTCTTTACTTACCTCAATGTTACCCAAAGCTTCTCTTCTGGCGTAATACAAAGACGAAAATTTGTATCTCTTCCACTAATGCCTGTTCGAATTTTGCTGAGCAAATAATCAAAAGATGTAGTTGACATACGCGTGTAGTTGAAGAATTTCTCTTCATATTTTCTAAGGTCCCAGTAATTTTGAACAAATGACCCATTTAACGATCTTGTTTGTAAATACGGATGTACCCAGTATCTTCTATGGGCACGATTTCTTTTAATTTGACCATACAAAAACCAAACAGTTAGTATAACGGCAGCATCCTGAATGAGTTCCACACTATTAACCATTTTTATCAAAACTATCGTCTCACTACCACCACAGAGAACGGCTTTGAATGAAATGAGAGCCGCCGTGCGTGAATCTACAAAACGCACCTACGCGCGTGAGTGCGTGAAAAACCCGCACGATGATGCAGATCTGCACTCCCGCAAGTACGCGCGTGGGTGCGTCAAAACGCAACATGCAGCGTAGTGCGGGGCAGTGTGAGAATCGCCTAAGATACAGTCATCTAATTAAAAACCAGTGGTAAGTATACGCGCAGTGGGATTGAAGTATATTTGTCACTTCATCCCTACTGAGCGAATACAGAACGCAGAACGCAGTTCAGATCGGAATATTGTTGTATAAATGGCCTCACCTTATTAACTCTGCAAGAAAAGATATGGAACGAAACACGTTCAAGGCATCATACCGTAGTGACTACATAGAAGGCATACAAAATCAATCTTGAGAGATTTAAAAGACATGCAAAAAACACAACCATGCTATCAAGATCCTATTATTATTTCATGACGACTACATTAAAGGGAGGTTAAATGTTATAACACATTAATTATATGGTTCTTAAAATTATAGGAAAATTTTGTGTAGATATGCGGATCAAATGTCAGATTTAGTTTTGATTTGATTTAGCTAATTGGATATTATCTTCTCTCAACGTCTGGTTTTAGCTGTACGATTCACAATTCACAATGCAAAGCTTTGATCAAATTCTTCAAACTTCCATCAGCAGCTCACTAGCCGAGGTAGATTCATACGAAAAACATTTGCCGCCTTTTAATATTCGGATCACACTAGCGCCATCTAGGGGTCATGCGATGGACATACCGAAGAGTGGCGTGGGGGTCGAAAATTCTCAGCAGTGGGGTAATGTCCTCGGAGAACCGCGGGGGCCGCCACTTGCGGTATGCACTGCGATTTTACCCCCGTTATTGTGTGTGGGAAGAACTATCGATATTACTCGTAGGTATATTGTACTCCAATCAAACATTTGATGTGATACTGTGCGCGACTGCGATATAATAAGCGAGCCAATACTACAATCTTTGACAGCTGTCATTATAAATGACCCACCACGTGGCGCCATCTAGGTGATAGCAATCGCACTACGTAGTAGTGTTGAATTGAATTGACTTAAGTACGAAATTGACGTAGCGATTCGTAGCTGCTACGAGATTTATGATTTGTAGCAGTTACGAGATATGCGTATCGCAGAGCAGCTGCGGGATTTCAGGTGTGCGCGACAGGGCGCGTGGCTCTTTGAGTAATAATGTATAATAAATACTAGAGACGCTAGCTCGAACAAAATATGTGCCCGGCCTCTTGAAGAGAGCGGGCGTGTCAGTTGTCAAAGATAAAAATCTTTGCGCTCAGATGCGACATGCCGAAGACGTACAGTCGCCTTTGCCCAAAAGTATACCTATCGAGTGAATCCTGCCTATACTGGTTGCATACTTTTAAGCGCAGGCGACCTATAATGTGTAATTGGGAATAAAATAAAAGAGAATATGCACATATCCAATATTTTAATGGTTTTTTTTTTCATTGGTTGTGATGTGTGTGATGTTAATCAGTTTAATAAATAAATTGACAGTTCTTTAAATTTTCGTCACATGATAATTATCATTAATTAATTGCGATAGTAAAACATGAGCGGTATTTCTGCGCAAGGGTCTACCTGTCACTGTTATGAAATTTATCCTTATCATCTTGGGCTTTCTGGAAGAAATCTCTTGTTAGAGATAAGCTTGCCTTTGTAAATGTCTCTTCAATAAGTTTGTAATGTTAATTTTCATGTGCAATAAAAATTTACAAAATGTATGACGTGCATATCACGTTGGTATTCGGAAATGATATATCTGCATGTAAAAATCTTGTTACTCTTTGATTTTCAAAGAGAAAACATGGCTGTCGCATTGTTGATTTTTGTAATTCACAAAATATTATTGAATATGCGTATTTTACTGATAATACAGGGTAATTAATATGAAAAGTTATTCCTCGGCTTTTTTGGCCTGTACGGTGTAGTTTTTACAGTACCGCAGAGCACATGACGGCATTATTTAGTTTCTTACTCTCGCATCAACAGCGTCACGGCTCGGCAAGCGCTTGGCACAGACTGATGAGACTGAATTGGGGTTGAGTGAATTCACTCTACTTATAGCTGCAAGAAAGTCAGTTTGCGCGCCTACTTTAGTATTTATACATTATTACTCATATTGATATTGCAATACATCAAAATGTTGATTGACGTACACTACTAGACAGCGATATGAACTAGGAAAAAACTAAACAGACACATATCTAATAAATTAAACATTTTAGTCCGACTGTTACTTTACAAGTCACAACTATTTTACAACACACATGTAGAAAACTAGTCAACTGTCCTTAAAAAGGGAAGGGAAACTGTATTATTAAGTATCTATTAAGAAAACTAAAATGATATATAGTTTTAAATAAGATACATGCCTCTTGGATCTGAAGCTTAATAAAGGGTTATCATAATTTTCAAACCGAGACTGTTATTTACGTTTTTTTTTAGTTTTATCACATTAAAACTATCTATATGCACAGCGCATAGCTGAGTAGGTTATGTTCCCGCGGTAGTGGAAAGATGCAGAAGGCTAGAGATGTCGCACGTCTTTATGATGGGAGACTTTAATGCGGACTCGGCATCATATGTATGGCCTTTTGAGTGTCGTGCGGGTTTCATCACGCACGCGGGGTTTTATCGGATTGACCCCACATGCGGGTGCTGTCAGTATGGCGTCCCGCATGACAAACACATGCGGGTGCTGTCAGTATGGCGTCCCGCATGACAAACACATGCGGGTGCTGTCAGTATGGCGTCCCGCATGACAAACACATGCGGGTGCTGTCAGTATGGCGACCCGCATGACAAATACATGCGGGTGCTGTCTGTCAGTATGGCGTCCCGCATGACAAACACATGCGGGTGCTGTCAGTATGGCATCCCGCATGACAAACACATGCGGGTGCTGTCAGTATGGCGTCCCGCATGACAAACACATGCGGGTGCTGTCAGTATGGCATCCCGCATGACAAACACATGCGGGTGCTGTCAGTATGGCGTCCCGCATGACAAACACATGCGGGTTCTGCCTGTCAGTATGGCGTCCCGCATGACAAACACATGCGGGTGCTGTCAGTATGGCATCCCGCATGACAAACACATGCGGGTGCTGTCAGTATGGCGTCCCGCATGACAAACACATGCGGGTGCTGTCAGTATGGCGTCCCGCATGACAAACACATGCGGGTGCTGTCAGTATGGCGTCCCGCATGACAAACACATGCGGGTGCTGTCAGTATGGCGTCCCGCATGACAAACACATGCGGGTGCTGTCTGTCAGTATGGCGTCCCGCATGACAAACACATGCGGGTGCTGTCAGTATGGCATCCCGCATGACAAACACATGCGGGTGCTGTCAGTATGGCGTCCCGCATGACAAACACATGCGGGTGCTGTCAGTATGGCGTCCCGCATGACAAACACGCGCGGAGGCCTCTGTCAGTGTCGTGCGGGTTGCTTCACGCACGGGGATTTACTATGGGATTGTGGATGTTGGGTCGATCCCATCGATCCCATGGTAACTATCGCGTGCGTGATGAAAACCGCATGTCACTGATAGAGTCATGAAAGAGCGCATAGTTTCTCTCTCCCATACAGCTACATCGCCACAGGAACCTACTCAGTTGAGCTTTATGTGTATAACTTCAGACCCAAAAGGAGGTGTTAACAAACTCTTTAAATATCTTTCTAACATATAATGCCGAATATCCTTACCTCCTCAAGGCATGATGGTCGATCTCCGGTTCAACGTCGCTGTCGAGGTGCAGGCGATCTCCCCACGTGGCCTTGAGGTAAGACACCCGCCGCATCGCCCGCTCTTCCTCTGCTTGAGAAAATATAATTGAAATTACGTTAAAGACTATAGAAATGCTTGTCGGACGAGATTGTGTTGTGGCGAAAAGTCACTAGGAGAAGCTTAAGTTTCTCTGTATTCGTACCTATTTCATTTTGAATTCCCTTCAGAGAATAGATAGGATGAAGAGGCAGAAATGAGAAATGGAAAACCCACGCTAAGAGCGACGGTATCTCTTTCCGAATATAAGGCAAAACCGAATGAACGAACGAATGAATAAACTCCATTTACTGAAAAATGCTTATAACGTGTTCACTATTTTGACCTTCTTTGCAAAAAATTACACCTATTGAATGTCAAATCGATGTGGACCAATGCGCGCGCACGCACGTTACTATCTTTTGTATTAGCTGTTCCTTCAGGTGTTTTCTTCTAAACCCCCATACATTTAGACTCACAACTAAGCCAATTTAATACATTATTTATTTATAATTTTAAGTTTGGAATGCCACAAGGTAGCGCTGTCAGCCCGGTTCTATCCTTAATAGCTATATAAATAATCTGTGGGACCTAGAGAAGTCTGCAAATGAACATATTATATCATTTGCTGATGAAACGGTTGCTATCTTCACAGGAGGGACATGGGAAGATACAATAAATCTTTAAATGGCATGGCGATTATAAGTGATCAAGGAATTTTATAAGCTTAAATTGAACTAAAACAAAGTATATAGCTTTGCCAAGACAGTGCATACTGATTCGCCGGGACACCTTGCTGTCAAGCTACATTAATGTGGTCAGAGACTTCCAATCTGTACTTGTCAGTGTCTTGAGGAAGTTAAATGAGTAAAATACTTTACTTTACTTTATACTTTAATGAACAAAAACAGAAGATTCAGATATTTGGGACTGATTATAGACCATAGATTAAACTAATCGGCCACTTAGAGACAATATCAGGAGTCGTAATGCTGATATACAGATGCTGATGGCATAATATTTTTGTTATATAAAATTAGCTTCTTTGGTTTGGACACCATTCAATATCAAGGAATGTTACCAAAGAATGAGAAATGTGTACAGTCAAGATCTATTAACTGAGATATATTTGAAATATGTTGGTCGAAGGGGACGATCTTTTACAAGGCCCGTTTTTATATTAAGGTAGACGTCATCGAAATAAAAAAATACGAACCTCCCAGTTGAGCATCCTTCTTCTGCCTTCTCGTCACTGAATCATCAGCAAAACCTGTCGAAACCAATTCAGAATTACACAATCTATCTAACAACAAGGTAAAGTGTATATTAGTCAGATTAGATTAGTACATAGCAGAGTAGATTAGTACACATAACACCGATAGTCATGAGTAGTCACAACGGTTATTATTTGACATTAGTAGCACACAGAAGCGCACATTCAACATTCAATTAGTAGGAGTTTAGTACAACGGAGAAAGATCAGAGTTTTACATGAGTTTTCTCGCCCTGGACTGTAGGACATTGAAGTACTGGTTCATGAAATTTGAGAGGACTGAAATGATGGTGATGATGATGAGTATTTTATATGCATATTAATTTCATTCAGGCATACGTGCAAATATTGTGTAAATGTAGTTTATGATTATGTCTTAGAGGACTGGACAGAAATCATGGCGCGCAAAACTAGTTTGTTAGATGATTTCGGCGTAAGATCAGATAACTACCTATTTACTACCGGGTTAATTGTCGATTGTAATATCCAAACGATTCGAACCCAAAACTTGCTCTATAATTATCAAAAATATTGTTTTCCCTTCATAAGTTGCGGCTTTATACCAGTAGGTTAGGGAACATGTGAACAAGCAGGCTTATGTTTATAAATCTTATCGGTTCCACTTCCACAACATGACCTACGATTGTGATGTATGTATATTCAGGTTTTGTATGTATGTTCAGGTTAATGATGTTAAAAGTCCATTCACAGCCAGGGTAGCCAAATGCATGATAGGCGTCATTCCGAACAAGTGGTCTCGACCTGAGTCGGCGGGCGTACTGGGGGTGGGCGAGGGGGTGGCCGGCCCGGCGGGGGGTGCGGGCAACAGCGACAGCTGCGTGGGCCGCGCCGCCCGCGCCCCGCACCCTGCCCCGCACCCCGCAGGCGCCGCGTTCAGCGCCTCCAGCTGCTCGCGGTTCAATCCCATTCGTCGCTTCGCGTGACTGCCATCTTGGGGTACAGGGGGGGCTGTTAATGACCGAGTCTGGGCTCGATTTTGGGGGCACTCTCACGCGAATTTAGGTACCTTTTCTTGGTTCGAGTGAGTGAGGGCTCATGACCACGTCTGGGCGCGATTTCGGTGTTACTCTCACGCGACCTAAGTACTCTTTTCGCTGTCTTACATCCGTCAGCTTAGAATAGCTTCCCAAATCTAGCGATTTCGTCTATTTCGTTCGGACTTAGTCACGTCTTCTGATATTTTTAAATGACGCTTGAAACTAGGATATCTTTGAACTAGATTTGTCTATATATGATGCATTCAGCTAGGGTAACTGCAGGTTAGGTAGGGTATTATTTGTCGTCATTAGTGGGGGGAGTACAAAAATCGCGTCCAGAAGCATTGATAGTGCTGTGACGTGTATCTATACTTGTGAGTAGAACGGTTGTGGCGAAGCACCGCTGTGGTTTATGGTGGAATTGGTGAGAGAGATGGTAGACAACTGGACAAACAGTGAATCAATAGAAAACTCTACCACATATTTAGGTAGGACAGCAACATTGACAGTGGGTTCCATGTTATAAGACTACAAGACCCTGCTGACAGGTACCATACCCGTTAATTAAATTCTTTATTTGATTTAACTATGAGCTATAATGGATAAATGGTCTGTAAATGTTGATTTAGTGATATTGTAGCCATCCGTTACCTGAGGCATGATGTCTTCTAACTGGTAATCCTTCACTACCAGTACTGTTCGATCTCGTTCTCATCTGAACCTTTGGCGTTTCTGTAACAAGAATATAAATAAACCAGCAGAAGAACGGGAAGGTGTGACTTTGGATTGGATACTAAGGTTCTTCAACAACTGTCTAGAAGCCAAAAGTATCCCAAATGTTTGGCGCAAGGCCCCTGTCAGCGCGTCATTGAAACCCGGTAAACCCGCTGACGACGCCAAGAACTTCCGACCCATCGCCCTACTCTCCCACTTATACAAGCTGTTTGAAAGGATCCTACTTGGTCGACTCACTCCGTACAAGGACGAGAAACTCGTCCACGGACAAGCAGGCTTCCGCCCGGCAAGTCCTGCACGTTACAAATTCTCAGCTTGACTCAGCACATCAAAGATGAGAAGGGTAAAATCACTAGTATCGCTTTCTATCAGCAGCCTACGATACTGTAGATACTAGCGCGATGATGCAAAAGCTGTATGAAATCACTTCCGACTATGACTTCTGCCAGATTGTGGTACAACTGCTGAGTATCCAACGATTCCAGGTCAACTAATACCACCAAAAGAGCCGTTGGAGGAATCAGCGTAACGACTACCACAGGATAGTATCCTGGCGCCAAGTCTTTTCAACGTCGACCAGCCCAGGACACAGGATACCAGAAGCTTCCTATACGCAGACGACATAGCGCTGGCGACTCAAGGGGACATCTTCACGGGCCGTAGGGGGAACAATAACATCACCCATGAATCAGCTCGGCGACTACTTTATGGTAAATGGTCTCGGGCCAAATCCAAGCAAAACCGAAGTCGGCGCATACCAATTAATTAATAAAGACGCCAAAAGTGAACTGGCCAAATAGCGAAACATAAAACAGATTCCCCAAATACCTGGGCGTCACCATCTAAGCAACACTGTGCGAACAGCTAAAGGTTTGCACTCCCAAAAACCTGCTCAAACAGTTGAACGGTACTTCTTGGGGAGCTAAGCCACCTGTCCTCGTACCCTAACAGTGTCTTACTCTCCAGCCAAATACGCCTGTCCAGTGTGAGAACGGTCAACATGTCAACGTGGTCCTAAATGAGTCATGCCGTCTAATAACGGGTTGCTAAAGCCAACAGCAACAGTCAAACTCTACCAGCTGGCAGGAACTTCACACTTCCAGAGGGGCTACCCTCTGGAAGTGTGAAGAGTTGTCTCTAGCTCGTTTGAAAGGACGAAGCAAACACAGGACTGACGCTATTCACTATGTAACCACATACCAGCCCGGCATAGGTTGCGCTTCAGAAGTAATTTCCTAGACTCAGAACAGCTGAAACTAAACGCCTCATCATGTGGCGAACGCGCCTGAGCCCCAAACTCGAGTTCCAGCGTGAGAGAACTACTGGCTGGAGGATACAACCTTAATTGGCCCATCTGGAAATCGATCAACCGACTCAGATTTGGGGTCCCCTCCCGCGTATTTCCGTACATTATACATTGTGTACATTTCGGAATGCTCATACTCCCATCTGCAACTACGAAATGTACACGAATTTTGCGGAATTTTCGTGTATAGTTTGTAGTGAGTGCGTACGAAAGTTTAGTTCCAAACTATACAGTGTCACTTGCGCAAGCTATCAAAGCGGGGTAATTTTATTCAGATAAGAAAGCTATTTCTAATTTCAGGGCAAAACACTGCGGTAGCTTAGGTGAAGGGTAAAGGGGGTGAGCGAAGCGAAGCCCTCTTTATCTTTCGTGTTAGGTTGAAAATGTAAGAACAACAAAAACTATAATAAGACAATTATAAATATTTTTTGTTGTTCATACATGTTCAACAAAACACGAAGGATAAACGGTGCTTCGTTTCGCTCACCCCCTTTATCCTTCACCTAAGCTACCGCAGTGTTTACGGCTACCGAATCATTATCATCACTTATTCCAGATTAAGACGGTAATTTTTCAACATTAGCCTAGGTATACTGAAAAATAAACTTAAGTTTAGTCGGCTAATGTCAACCATATTTTCTCACTCATCTTTAGCCTCAACAGCGTCGAGGCTAAACTGCAGTTTAGCCGACTAATGTTGAAATCATTTATCGTCGCGGCTATTCCAATGTATACACGATAATTTACATTGCGTAATAGCGCAGTATATAACGGAACCATAAAATTGGCTTAGACCATTCCAAAGTATACACGATTGCGGCGTAATGCTGATGTATAGAACGGAAGACGTTAGTGAAAACATTGGGTTCCAATGTATACGCGATAACTTACAGACCCCTGCGTAATAGCCTTGTATATAACGGAAATACGCTCCCCTCCCCAGGTCCAAGGAAAACCTTGCGAGGTGGCGTGTCATCCCCGAACACGACACGAAGTGCACCTGGCCATCCGAGGCAGACCAACCTTGCGAGGTGGCGTGTCATCCCCGAACACGACACGAAGTGCACCTGGCCATCCGAGGCAGACCACTGCGCACATGACTGGGTGCCCCGCGTATCCGACACCCTGCACGAAGGAGGAGCTGTACGAGGCAAATGAGCGAGAAATCGCGGTTGCGGATGTTTGAGCTGCCCGTGTTTGAGATTACCGTCGATTCGAGAAGAAGAGCCGACTGTAAATGTGGTTATAAATAGAATATTGCTGCTTATCGACTGTATTCGCCCATCGGAAGCGATCGTGCGGATAGCAACATCAGACCGAGGCGGGTACTGGATGGGTGACAATTTCTATTTGTTTCGGGACTCCCATGTTTCGCATGACATATTAAGCTCTAGGTCCCGGCTACTATCGCTACTCGGTGGCAGTGGCAGTAAAGCTGTGTCTGATGCCCTGATGGGGCAATTTGATAACTTGTGACAGTCGGGTTGGCCACTAGCCTGACACCCTTCATCAACCCTCGCCTGCGTGGTGGAGCTCAATGTTTTGGAAACGGGCAATTTGACATTTGACATTGATAAATAAAGTATGCGATTTATTTGATACCTACACGTAATTTAAAAATACAGTTATTCATAGACACATCGGCACCATTCGGGTGTTATCGTTGTTCCGAGTTTTGTCGATAGGAAAGGATTATTCACTACATCTGTACTTGTATTTGGGTAATGGCCCTTTGCCCTCGGTGAGGATATTGATGTGCTACATTTACATATTGCATTATATCCAGTCCTCTCCCTTTATAACCCAGGTCTGATAGACGACTCACCTGGCTGATATCCCTCAGGTGGTGGACAGTGCAGGTGCTTACTGCCCGTTATCATGAGCTGGTTGCCCGACAGGTTTCCTGACAGACTGCCGCCCAGCGCTGCCTCTTCCAGCTCCAATTCTGAAAAGATAACATGTCCATAATCGTTAAAATCTGGAAATAAATTAATTTCCGTGACATGATATCGGAGAACCGACAGTGTATGGAGCATCATCCTATCTAATGTCGGAATAAAATGTCGGCTGAGCGTGATTAGAGCTGCATATGCAGTTTCTGTGAAGATAAAACTTGAGAGTACTCGTAGAAGTTGGGCAATAAAAATATGTATCTAATGAGATAACTGCCCTGTTGAGGGGTGACAGGATGAGATGAACATCTCCCTAATATTTATAGATTTTTAGGGTTCCGTACCCAGAGGGTAAAAACGGGACCTTATTACTACGACTCCGCTGTCCGTCTGCCTGTCTGTCTGTCTGTCCGTCTGACGCCAGGCTGTATCCCACGAACCGTGACAGGTAGACAGTTGAAATTTTCACAGATGATGTATTTCTGTTGCCGCTATAACAACAAATACTAAAAAGCAGAATAAAATTAATATTTAAGGGGGCTACCATACAACAGTTCCTTCAATACCACATACAAACATATGGAGTGTGAAGCATGAAACATGATAGTGTGAAAGTAGTCGGCTTTACCAATAACTTTGTAAACAAGATTTTGCTATGTAAAATCCAAACTATTCACTCCACACCATCCCTACCATTGTACGGTGATACGGAACCTTTCGTGGGCGAGTTCGACTCGCCCTTAACCTTTTTATTTATTTTATATACTACTTCTCAACTATACCAGCTCTTTATCTCAAAATGCTTCGACATAATGACTAACTATTTGTCTCCCTCTAACTCACCATGCTGGGGTTGTACATCAAGCGACCTCGCCTCTCTCCTATTGGTCCGCGTCTCGAACTCGCGTCGTCTCAGAGCGACGCTCGGCTCCAGCCGCGTCGCGGACATTCGGGAGAGTTCGCTGCGCGCTACCTCCGTCCTTTTCTCTCCGCCGCCGTGGGCCTCCTCTAGCTGTCTCGTTCTAGCGGTCACGAGTTGGAGCTCGGCCGCTGGGTATCTGGAGCATGGGTGATGGTATAGATGAGGTGGTGCTAGACTTTAGACTATTGTAAGACCATGAAACTTATGAGCTACCTATATTCACGCCAGTTAATGATCTACTCATTGAGTCAAAATCTTTTTAAAATAGGTAACATGCAACTGTACGTATATATGGGTAGAGTCCCTCCCTGTCATGAGGAAACGATAAAAACTATTGCAAATTAGTTACCTGTTTTCATCATCCTTATGGTCCATAGCAGTTCCATTGCTGACACCATTAGTACCAGCTATACTCGGCGCCATCTCTTGTATCTTCGACAATGTCGACACGAACTGACTCCGGTCCTGTTTCATTCTTTTATCGTTGTGGGTACCGTTCACCTCTCCGTAACCGCTGTAGGTGCCGCTGTCGACACTAGCTGAGCAGTCATCATATGCTTTATTCTTTTGTTCAGGTGGTTGGATGAGGGAGGGGGGTGGTGATGCGGCTAGGGGAGGTGAAGCAGCGGGTGGCGGCCATGCTTGTTTCTGCAGTTTTTGTGGTCGCGCATAGAACTCCTTTTGTTTTATCGGTGGGGCATGCTCTGGCGTGACCCAGCCTGTGGGTTGGCTCGGTCTTCGGAGGAAGGCCTCCTTCTGTTCGAGGCTCTTTCTTATTCGGGAGAGTATGATCGAGTCGTCTATCTCGCGGCCGGTGAGAGTTGAGTTCGAGTCGAAGGAGCCCAGGCTGTCTTTGCTTTCTGTCGCGGAAGACGGCAGCGATCCGTCAGATTCTCTCCTGCTGGAATGTGATAGAAGCTAAGTTAGCTTTAGATATACTTATGCTTAATATGATGTCAAAATTATACAAGCCTAACAAAGATATTCTTCTGGTAACCAGAATCTGGTTCTAAGTTATTATGCTCATCAGGCTTTTGAAAGCAGCTCCGCCCTGGTATATTGCATAAAGATTTTTTCTTGCGACAATTTTAACAGTTTAACAGTTTATAGGTATTTACTTCTTTTCCTAAGAAATAGTTACACAGTTCAGGCGGTACGGAAAAGAACAGATCCATGATAAGAACCTGTCATGCAGGAAATGGTGCTGCGGCCCCGAAAACCTCGGCACCTCGTACCGCGACGGCGCCAAGGAGGCCACACTGGCGTACTCCGGGTCTTCCCGCAACCGCGGCGGTGCCTGCGGGGCCGGCAGCGCAGCCCTAGGCCTCCGGTACACGTCGAAGAGGCGGGACTCGTGCTCCGTGATGGGAGCTGGCATGTTGAGGCCGCGCTGGTTCGATTCCGGGTTGTATGCAGCTTCGCTGAAATACTGAGAGAAGATGGGATTGTCAATATCATGAGGCTTTTCTAAAACTTGGATCTACATTACGAAATCTTGTGGAAACGTGAGATAATAGGCATATGACCATCAAGGTCTTTATATGCTAAGCATGATGATACAAAATAAGCTTAGGAGACTACTTCAAATGGTCAGTTGGCCGCCCTGTGGACAAACGAGGTGAATGCCAATAAAATGCAAATCAAATGATTGCGTCCAATGTAGGACTAGCTTCTGTATGTAAATGTGAGCTAAAGACTTACCCTCTGCAGCAAATCGTGGTCTCTCGGCACAACAGTTAGCTTCAGCGTCCTTGGCTCCCTCTGCACCAGCGCCACAACCCTCGCATAGGGCGCCCTGGTGCGTCCGCAAGCCACCGGCTCCCCGTTGGCGGCGAGCACGCGGTCGCCGGCGCGCAGCCCCGCTGCCGCCGCCGGCCCGCCCGGCCGGACCGACCTCACGAAGATCGTGTCCATGGGCGCGCCCACAGCGCCCACCGCGAGGTGACGCGCATCGTCGTACAGCTCCTGGAAATAGGCAACAATTCGTTCCTAAATGTGTTTTCGCAAATTCTTTTCGAGTGGTTGTGAGATGCGCACTTGACACTAAACTGTCTATCTGTCTTTTAAATTGGCCTTGCTTGCTTAGCAGCTCAACCCGGAAAAACGATAGGCTTTTAGTATGCAGTCTGAGGAGGTTGAAGAAGGCTTCCCCACAGTTTTTTTTTGGGGCCCCTCGGTTTTACTCTCATTCACCGAATCTTTTGCTTGCGGTCGCTTGGGTTTTGCATTTAGAAATCAGACATAAGACTGAAAGGAAATCAGATAACCGTAGTATGTTCCGTCCCGTTGTTCCTTTGGTACAAAATAAAACAGTTAAGACCACAAGACACAAACCTGTAACGACTCCGGCGGGTAGACGACCAGATGCCTCAGCGTGAACCCGAAGCCGTGCCTCGCGTCGGGCCGGTGGATGACGATGGTTCGTGGCGCGGCGCCAAACGGGGGCTGTGCTGGCGCACACGGCGGCGGCGGCAGCGCGATGGGTGCGACGAGGGCGGCTGGTGGAGCCTGGAACCGAACAAAACAAATTGTCACATAATCCAACACTAAATAAGTTCTTTGCGCAGAAAAAAGTGGAAGCGCTTTTCGAATCAAATCTTCTACACAAATAGCGTGTTATTTGCTGCGAGGCGGACCTACTTAATAAAACTTTCAGGTCCTTCAGTAGCGAGATAAGAGAGAAAGTCTGTCTTCTCCAGTCCAAAACATCCTTGGTCCCGTGCAACCGCTAGATTGCGCGCCGCGTAAATCCATTCGTTCCCGACTACCAGCTGACAACTGAACAAATACAATACAATTTATTGCACCCCCGTAAGCCAACAGAAGCAGAACAAATTCGCAACAGAATCAAGGTTGCCCTGCAACATTTCACAAGTAGATAGCTTGACGTTTCACGCCGGATATCATAAACCGAGGAGAGGTTTAACCACCTCGGGGACTCACTGGATCGTAACATGTCCAGTTGATTAGTTACAGGGGTGCCTGTGCCGGCCCACGCCACGTCACTGATCTAGCCTCGTTTGAGATAATGAGGGCATGAAGAAAGCAAATCCAGACCTGGATTGACGGCTGCGCTGAATGCAATCAGGATTTGTCGGCTGTATTTTACCTTGCACTGCGAGTGCAGAGATGGAGAAACTTGATTGAATAGGGTTTTCTATCTACTATAAGTAAGTTAGTAGGCATTATTATGAATCCCCTTTTAAAGTTACCTAGAGGTACCAGTTAACCTGTTGCTGTTGGCTCGGGTGTCAGAGCCAAACCGTGCCCCCCGTTGGCTCACTCGATAGATGTCATTTGTTATGGCGATAAAAAAAGAAGTGTCATGGCGGCCAGCGAAAATACTCGACGATGTTTGCTAAATGAAGGAATACTTGAAAACTAAAGAGAATTATAATGTAAAGTAAAGTAAAATCAGTTCATTATTGATACCTTTGTTTCATTTCGTGATCCTTTCCCTCATGTATTTAGGTCTCACATATTTATAGACCGTCAAAGTACTGTTCGTCAAAAAAAAAGAAGCGCGGGAGTTCCCATACAAAGGCTCTCTGGTCTCGGGGTAGAATAAAATGCGTATCTGCTCGTATGGAAAGTCTCTCTATCAGAGGCAGGGGTGACTATAAAATAATTACTAATTTTATTTTCGCGTATGGAGTCTATAATGGCCATTTAGAAGGGTTCTATCTCCTATAATTTCCTTTGATTTAGCCCTAATCAGAAATTATAGGAGATAGAACTATTTGCTGTAAGGCACCATTATATCGATTTTGTTAAAAAAATACACGGCATAATTTGATTTAAAATGAAGCTACATATTTTCATACCCGGGAATCGAACCCGAATCCCCAGATTTTGGAAAAAAAGTCGCTCTGTATTCATCATGGACCCTTCCAAATGGCCCATTCTTTATAAAGTTTGCACAAAATCGTTTTTTTGTCATCATAAGATATTCGACAGCAATAACGATTCCGGTGGTCAGTTGTACCTGTACGTCTGGTGGCTCTTATAGTTAGAAATCATTCAAAAGAGCAACCCACCTACGTCATTAGTACCCGTTACATCTGTCTTTTTAATTGAATAGCCTACAAACTGCGTAGACAGATATTGGACGCATAGCACTACATCATTTGCCAACGAGCTGCGTATGGCACCCCGCGGGTCTAACTTATCTGTCATTACGCAGGTACCTGCTCATTATGACTTTCAACGCTTCATGTTTATTGATCATAAAGGATGTGGACGTGGACGTATCCGCGGCTGCTTTACGTACACAGAACATTAATATTGGAAAGCAGTTTTCATGGGCTTTCTTGATTGCGAATCTGGTGATTGGAAACTTGGGACTCTAAAACCGTTTTATAGCCGACGTGACCTGTGAGAACGGCTTGGTTTGTGAAACTGTTTCCCTGCAATTATAATTTTAAAGCACATTCGTTGGACATTAGAAGTAGTTTCTGACAATTCTGTCGCTTTTTAATTATTGTACACGGCTGTTGGGTTGGGTGTATTAACATAACATAACATAGCGTCACGCCTTGTCCCATACGGGGTGGCAGAGGCACAATTATGCCCACTTTGAGCCAGTTACTCAACACTCCATTTTGCGTGACAAGGGGCTAGCCCATCGCCGCAGCTATGGAGTAATGAAGGTTTCCTCACGATGTTTTCCATCACCGTAAGAACGTCCGTATAATTTACTTAAGATAAATTAACTATCTCATTGGTAGATGGTCAGGAATCGAACCAGCACATCCTTTGTGAGAAGCAAGCGTGAAACCCATTATACCACGGAGCTCATGGTTGGGTTAGGTTAGGTTAGTCATTTCAAACAGTAATAGCAGGTTGTACCTATTTAATTAACAGAACATACCTACAAACTAGGTACCATAATTCGAACTAATCTCATAAAAAACCGGAAGAGAGTCGAAGAGTCGGTGTAAAGTGACAAATCTGATTACACCTAACTCGAATGAATCTGAGTAACTCGATACTGTGATGCGCAATGGACGCGATACGGCTTCTTGTTACCATACCAGCTGTTATGGACATAAAAAACGTGTTAAAAAATGAGCCTTTGTATGACTCATTGCAGGACAACAGCCGTGTTGGATAAAAAAGGGTGACATGAGCTGATTTATAGAAAAAAGTGGACCGCCCCAGTTTGGTTATCCAAATGATGTCAGAGGCTTCATGCAAAGAGATTTAAAGTTAAACGATTTTTGCAAGTGAATTGTCATTGACAAGAGAGGTAGGTAGACTATCTAGTCTACCTACCTCTCCTCTAGAATCAAAATACCATATTACTTACAAGTTGAATCTGCCAGTACAAAACAACGCATTGCATTAGGGAGAGTCCATGTAAGATTTGGCTTGACTTGAGTTGGTTCTGGGCAAACCTCGTTAATTTTTATCTACAGTGTAAAATTGCCAGAACATTTGGGTAACATTCATGTAAATAATGTTTTTTTTTATCTAAAATATGTCAAAAGGCAACTACAGTCGTTCCAATTTGTACTTATTGTAAAATGGTATCACGTTGTATTCTAGATTACGATCTAACATTAAACATTAAATACTATTATTTGGGATTGCCCAAATAATAGTATTTAATCAAAATAATGAACAAATTGTGTTTTATTTGCTAATTAAAACTTTTGAAACATGTGAGTAAAAAGCTTAATCGTCAACGCCTCACGTAATTAATGGAATCCGTGTAACAACGAGGCATCGCAGCGTATTGTAATGTACGACACCTTCTCACCCACAACACTATACCATAGTAAGTGTTTAGAACTAAAGGGGCCTAAGTATTTGCGGTTTCGTCACGACTACTGTAAATCGTTGCGCACCTTTTGTCTATGGTCAATTGAAAATATCAGTTTGACAGAATGTTTTTTATAACCTCTCTTGGAAATTAGCCTCGTGCGATGTAATTCTTCCTTAATTAATTGAGCCGAGAGTTTGGAAGGCAATCGGTCTTCTAAACGCGAGTTTGGTTCGCTGTCAGGCAGCGCCGCGAGTCGGCTGACGTGATTTTCAAAAGAAAATCGGGATTAGCCAGAAGGTTTTCACTCCTCGTGTGTTGAAGGGCTCAGAGCCCCCCGGGATGTTTGTCGAGGTTATAATGCGCGGCGTATAAGTTGGACCAAAATGGCGACGTCTGCGCAGGTAAAAATTACTGTTTTAGATACATTTTACCCTGAGCAGACTCCGCCATTTTAATCCAACTTATACGCCGAGTACTGTACTGGCGTGTATTGTAGCGTGAGAATCGTGCCTTTAGCGGGGAAACGGCCACGCGTAATTAGAATAAGTAGGGAAATAACACTTGATCTGGTGACGATCTCAAGAAGGGCTTGAGCAGTGAAGCAAGAAGGTTGCCAGGCGCGCCTGGCCTCATCGCATCGGAGCACGATCATAGGTCTACGGAAGACCCCGCCAGGTGAGGACATAGTGCACGGTGTATCGCCGTCGTTAAAGAACACTCACGAGGAGATATTAGATCTCCTAAGTCTTATGGGCCCGCTAAGGAGATCCGCGCTGAGAAGTCCTTTAGCAGTAAGCCATAATCACGAGAAGGACAAAGGTATGCGAGGATGCGTCATCTACATTCATTAGTTATGTTCTTCGGTCAACAAATGCTAATTCAATGGGCTGGGCTGGTACCTACTTTTTTAACTGTAAATAAATGTTATGTTACGACTCTTTATGGTGATTATAGGAAGGATTTTATGATTTGATATCAGTCAAAGACCAACACTATAACTATAAAGCGGTGCGACCATCCAGTTTTGTAGCTATTTAACAAATTCTCAGAAAAATGCATAAGTATTTTCGAGAAAATTTCATCATACAAACTTGCGAAGAACCTAACATAAATACAGCATACATCAAACAGGCAATTAAAGCCTCAACAATAATTGAAATAGCAACCACTCCAGACGGGCTATAACTAACAAATATTCCCATACAACTGCGCTATCTCTCCACACGCTCGGTAACTGCTGCGCACAGCGTTCGATAAATCATGCGCAGTGACAAGCTGTATTGCGCGTGCGCAGGTCAAACCATTAGCTTCATTGAAGGGCTGTTTACACTTGACCGTGGAGCCAATGGAGCCGTTGTGTGTTGTCTGGTGGGTAATGTTGGGATGTGATTTGCTATTTCTGTTGTGGGCTAATTAAAGGTCACTTATGAGTTATTTACTCTTCATTGACAAGTGTTCTCCAGGAGAGGCTATTTCCTGATCCTGGCCACAGGTTTCAGATTACAGCAATTTTCATTTATTGGCTTTATAGAATAAAGGTACGCCCACGAAGGGTATTGTGTTTGTATTCAGTGAACAACCTTAGATAAAAGCTAATAAGTCGAAACTTACTTCAAAACTGCAAAGATTTTGATATTATCTCGTATAGTCCAATCTGCCAACAAATACAAGACAAATACGAGTTTTACAGACCGGCTCCCTACTATCTGCTAATACAACCTCTGTTAGGGTAGCCCTATCTACTCAATTAATTAACTATTATCCGAATCCCTGCGCGCGCAGCTTTCCCCTGAATGATAATGGAACGAGAAAATTGACTTGCTGATTGCACTGCGCTGAATCATACATACCTAATCTATAGATGTAGATAGATGTAATGTATGTATACTTTGGCAGGTCGTTGTTGTCTCACTTTTGGAGGAAATAAATAAGAAATATAAAGAAAGTCAACAAAAGAAATATCATCAAAGATTCATTAAGCTTATTCCTCTGAACTTAATCCTATAACCAACTAACTCGCTAAATGTGGGCAAGAGTGCCTCTGCCACCCCTTATAGGAAAAATGCGTGATGATATGTTTTTATTTTATTTTTTATTTATTTATTTTTCCACTTAACATCTATCTTTACAGGAGTGACCCTAATGCGATAGAGTACTCTACCAAATAATTAAAATTACACATTTTACCTATTAAACTATCTTATAAAATACAATATTATTATTATTACTTAAATACACATCTCTCTATTTAAAACTTATTATAACATATAGATTCCAGAGATATTCTTATGAATTCATTCAGTATACACGAGAAGAGATCTATTTTCTTGCTAATGCGGTTGAGCGTGGCCAGCGCGCGCGTGAGCGGTGCCTTCTGGAGCAGGTCGGTGCGCGCGCGCGGCACCGCCAGCAGCTGCGGCGGCCGCCGGCGCTGGACGTACTCGTCCGGGACACACAGGCTCAGCCCCGATAACAAGTCCGGATTATGGACTTTGGTATTTAGCAACCTATAAATATATACTACCATTGCGAGATCCCTCCTAACGCTTAATTCGTTATATCCCACCATACCTAAAACAAATAGGGTGGGATACATCGCAGGGTATAGGGGATATACTCCATACTGCCTGAGGTACAGAAATCTTACGAATTTATTTTGAATACGCTCCAGCATGAGACTATACTTAGCCTCATGTGGAGCCCAGATGACTGAATTACATTCTAACTGACTCCTCACCAAAGCATTATATAATGCTATGATTGTACTAATGTTCGTGAATTCATGGGCCCTACGGAGTACAAATCCAAGATTTCGAAAAGCCTTTTTGCAGACTTTTGTGATGTGACCACTGAAGTTGAGGTTAGACTTAATTTGCCCCCCTAGATCCCTGACTTCCGTCACTCTGTCTAGTAACACGTCCTCCATTTGGTAGTTGTATTGAAGGGGAGCTTGCGCCCTGGAAAATGTTATCGCTACACATTTCGATGTATTAAATTGTAACCTGTTCTCCTGGCTCCACGCTACCACCCGGTCGATGTCACGTTGTAATTTTTCACAGTCAGATGGGCTGTTTATTGGTAAGAATAGCTTTAAATCGTCCGCGAAAAGCAGACAGTTAGCATCTCTAACTACCCCTGGTAAGTCATTGATCATAATGAGGAACTCTAGAGGTCCAAGATTACTCCCCTGACTCACGCCTGACCTTGTGTAGTAGGGTTCGGATCTGTGACTTCTATACTCTACAAATTGTTCCCTATCCGTCATGTAGCTTGCAAAGAAATTCAACAAATGCGGTGTACATCCTATGGATGCCAATTTCTTCAGCAAGATGTCATTATCCACTAAATCAAATGCCTTTTTGAAGTCAAAATAAGCGGCATCGACCTGTACCCCTGCATCCACCGCCGGAACTACCTTACATAGCAGGTTAAGCAAGTTGCTGGTGGTGCTGTGCTGGGGCCTAAAACCGTGCTGTTCATTTGCGAGTTGTGAATCGACTTGTGATAGTAGGCTTTTCTGGATAGCAGACTCAAATACCTTTGCAGGTGTTGAAAGCACCGCTACAGGTCTATAACCCTCCACCGCTGATCCCGCCCCGCCCTTTGGTATTGGAACAACGCGCGTAGTTTTCCATTGTTTTGGAAACACTGCTGATGTTAAACTAAGGTTAAAGATGTGAAAAAGCGGCCCCGTTAGTACTGTACGACAGTACCTATACACATAAGTAGGTATACCGTCGGGTCCCGCTGATCGTTTGGGCTTTAGCCGCTTCAGTGCCTGTTTTACCTCCGTCAAATGAAGAGTCTTCAGATGCACCCGCGAGGCCGCATTTTCGCCTCCTGCCTCTATCACCGCTCTTTGTGTGTTAAGTTCCGCTCGTGATGGATTATAAACAGAGTGAAAGTATTTTGCAAACTCTGATGCACATTGTGCATCGTCCAAAACCAGCCCATTTTGCAAAATACTTATGTTATTGCGCCCTGCCTTTTTAGACTTAATATAATTCCAAAAAGATTTCGGGTCCTCAGTTAAGTGATTTTGCACCCTGTTGCGGTACTGCTTGTGCGCCTCCTCTATCAGTCTTTTCACCTTTGATCTACTAATTGTGAACTCCTTATAATCCGATTTTAATTTACTTATCTTATACGTTTTATGTAATTGTGCTTTGATTTTTATGTTGCGAATTATTTCAGCAGTGTACCACTCGGGGTAAATGTACCTCGAGGTTACTCGCCTTCGCTGTTTTCTGGGTACGCAGTCATCTACAATACTATTCAAAGTTGAATAAAAATAATTTAGTGACTGATCAACATCTACCATACATGTTCTTTGTAGTTAATCCTCTAATAAAAATATTGGGACGTCGTCGTCGGAAGAGAGCAGTGGTCAGTGCGGACTGTGGACTTACGAGTATACTACAAGCCTCTATTTCGGTATAACTATTGGACCTATACTTAAACGGCCATAATATTATTGTCTGTACCCCTGTCTGTGTTGTCCACCAAGGTGTTTAGCTTGCATTCTCAATCAAGCCATGTTGCATTCTCAATCAAGTTAATGTTACAGCTCGGACCAGCTCTTACTACTTAGGTATTTGTTTTCACTGGAAAAGTGTTCGAGAGAAAATTACAAATTGCTTTCCAAGAATATGGGTACCTACAGTTAAAAACGTTCACCTAGAGTGCTGTGAAACCGAGCGAAGACCAAGCATTGGTGCAGTAACACCGAGGTAGAAACCGAGCGAAGACCAAGCATTGGTGCAGTAACACCGAGGTAGAGTTGCTTACAGAAGCACGCCCTTTCAAACTGGATTAATAAATCAATGCCTAAACTAGGCCACAACTGAGCCCCCCCCCCCCCCCCCAGCCCCCGTATGGGAGAAAACGTGACGCTATATATGTTTGATTGTTTATTTCGTCCCGTATTTGTTGAAATTAAATTCACAAAATCAACAGCAAAAGAAAAAATGCAGAGGTAAAAGTATCTCGTAAATGTAACATATGTAACAGTACATATAGTTAGGTAGGTGTACAAGAGTGCTGGCATGCTCTACTGCAAATGAATATTGATCCTTTTTGTACTTTACATACAATGTTATGTACATATCCTCCTCATGCTGCTATTTTTCAGAAAAGGTTAGGCAGAGATTCACCTGCTATCTTATGGCATATCTGTCACTTTCGCAACATTCTTATGTCACTTTTTGCAAGCTCGGCACGGCCATTGCATTTCACCATCACAATTTCCCAGCTTCTCTAGCAGGTCCACTCGGCTTATTAACCCTTCAACACTGGCCGACTACCAGAAGGACTGTAAACGGTTAGTGGCACTATTGGCGGACGTAAATCTTTACGACTCTTAAATGTCTGATATTAATATCTTTCCTATTTCACAAAGCAATGAGTTACAATTTTAGAAGTTTAAACTGGCAACTTTGGTGCCTATTTTGCACGAATTTTGACCAATATCACTTGTATATATTTGTGAAATTGTAACTTACTGCTTTATGAGCTGGCTACCGGACTTTACGTGGCCAGACTCGCTGGCGGGAGTATCGTTTCGATCATACCGGAACCACTTTCATTGGCTCGTAAACGGTATTTCTGGAGCGATCCAGTGAGTTATTGTGCGGTATTTATTGGCGGGGTATTAGTCACCAACGGATAATGAATGAAGGTTTGAGGGACTGGAAATAGTTCCAAAGTGACTTATTTCCAGGGCCAATTTCGTGAATTCATAAATGGGTGCTGTTTGCTAGTAGCCTGGGACAAGAATAATATGTTAAAAAGAGTACGTCCAAAAACTTTTAACAATGTTAAATAAATTATGCAATACGCAGTAACCGAGTTACTAGGCATATGTGTTAATAGTACACTAAAGTGAAGCCCGTCATTCTCAAACAAAATGAACTAATTCGGAGTTCTCAATCACCACAATGAATAGAGGTCGGGCGTTGCGCCATTGTGTCAATAATGGTACCCATTTCCAGAGGTCAGTGGGGAGCAGCTAAGGACCCGTGACGTCATCGCCAAATTACCCAACCAGATTCATGATGGGGACTAGCAGTCGGTGATACTTACGAGCTCAGTCAGTGTGATACGCTCAGCTCGGGGCGGCTGATGTCATCTAAAGACAATGGAATTTTGTGCAACGAAATCAGGTGATGATTTTGAAACAAAGGTTTATAATAAATGAGTCAACGATGTCGCAGTGTCGAAATCTAATAAAGATGTAGAGAACGCTTTCACGCTTTGAAAAACGATCTTTATCTATAACACCAGCAATGTTTTATATTGGCCTCGTGGAACGTCCCAACTATTTCTGATTAATCTCAAGATAACATCGCTCACAAGCTATTAACAATCTGCAGTGAATCTAGATCAGATTGAGCCCGAGTTACTAGGAAACCGTTAAAATACGAACGACATTATTCTTCCGTATAACCGAACAACATACCAGCTGTCAATAACATTCTGTGTTGCACTCAATAAAAATAGATTAATCAATGAACGTAATGGATATTGACGTAAAAGAATTGACGCAACGACACCAAAGCAAAAGGAAAGAAACAATGAAGCGTCATCGAGTTCCTCGATCGATGCGATAACTGTATTACTCCGACTACACGGCTCATTAAGTTGTTGTTGTGCTGTATTTGTTAACCGTTTAATATAACAATAACATTTTAAACCTGACAACGTCAACGAGCGGGATGTAAGAGTTGTTACAGTTGAAAGTATCGCTAATTAACGAAGGTCGAGCCGAGAACAAAAGCGAAGTTTAAAGACTTGAATCGCAAGGTTGCTAACTCCGCCGCCATAAAAGGTAAAGCGCGCGACAGATGGGCGCAAGATCGTGCCGGCGACACGCTGGCTATTGCGACACGGACACAGACAATGTCTATGAAATGGCTTCGAGCGATTTTGCGAGCTCAAAAAGACATAATGAAGCGGGGGGCAAAAGTCAGCTGTTTTCGGTAGCCGTCTTATGACATTTATATCCAGTCTTCAACATATTTAACTGACTATTATAGCTTGCTGGAGGTGAATGTCTGTAATAAACGTAACAATCTCAGATGTCTCACTTATTTGAAGTTTCGTTGCGACCTCGTCTCTATAACAATAATTACGTTAGCCGCAGTTAACCGTCACTTCACGCGAGCTCACATATATCATCGCTACACGATTCCTCTGCAAAAATATAGCTTCGTGTGATTCTGGAGTTTCATGAAAAACTGATACCTATACCACAATCATACATTATGCGAATGTTAATACATTCACTCGTAATCGTATCAGGCACTTGCTCTCGCAATAAAAAACTAACACACATTACTCGCGCCAAACTGACAGCAAGCATATCAAACGTTCCAAGTTTATTTCCCGGTGTTAAATCAATCCTGCTAATGCAGTCGCGATTATGCCACAGCCTTTAATTGATTAGCGAAGCGAATGGCTAATACCGACGGGTTCGAGACACAGCGGAAATCGATCGGAATACATAATGAAAATTGAGATTCCAATGTGCCAGAATACTGCAGATGTATTATCATAAAATTAAATAACATTACTTACGGGCACATACATTTCTAATGGCCCCACACTAGGATACCCTATGTGGTGGGAACCAGAAACAGCGTCACAAATACGTATACTTCCAAGACCGGGTATTTTTTTCAATTCAGTTGGTACAGATTGCTTGATTACACACTGCTGCGTATTACCCACCAGCAATGGCAATTTGATCATATATGTCACCGTAAGATAGTCAAAACCGTTAGTTGATAAACTAACGTTTTTTTTCTCGTAAGTTGGTCAACTATCGACAGATAGTAAACTGTAGCGTACTGTTTACTATATGACGCGGTAGTTGATCAACTAACGGTAAAAACCGTTAACTGAAAAATAGTAAACTGGTTTGAACTTGATTCGCAAACGAAATACCAGGGCAAACACTGCGGTAGTTTAGGTGAAAGGGGGCGAGCGCAGCGAAGCCCCCGAATAGTCTTCGTGTTAGGTTGACATGTAACAACAAAATAAACATAAATTCTAAACCCTGTCGGTCTGTCTTCTATCTGTCGATAGTTGATCAACTACCGCGTTAGTTTATCAACTAACAGTTTTGACTATCTTCCGGTGACATATACATACGGTAAGAAGTAAGTCTAGAAGTGAGTGATAGCAAAATGTAAAGAAGCAGTTTAGCTATTTATACTAATCTGTTATTAAATTGATTATAGAAATTGCGACTAGCATGTTGTGAGCCTTTGATTTATAATTATAAGATCAGATAAGATAAGCGTGCTGTCAGAAATATGGTAGTCTAGTTAGTTAAGTTTCCCAAGAATCTCGGTTTTGGTTGGTTGGTCTCAGGTTGGAGAAAATGTGGCACACGGCACTTTTCCCCGAAACACTATTAGAAGAAGTTTGGGAAGCGGAGGTAGTGCCCAAACACTGGAAAGAAGAGCTGATAATCAATTTGCCCAAAAAAGAAATGGCAACAAATATAATGATCACCAAAATATTTTTTTCCTACCCAAAGTTGCAGAAAATATCAGGGCAAAATACTGCGGTAGCTTAGGTGAAGGGTAAAGGGGGTGAGCGAAGCGAAGCCCCCTTTATCCTTCGTGTTAGGTTGAACATGTGACAACAACAAAACATACTTAAAACATAAACTTGAGTACACAAAACATAAGAAGAAGTTTGGTGATCATTTATCCAAACATAATTTGTTGGTCGGTTACTTATTCTGGCGGTCGTTTCGAATTTATTGGTAGTAAAATAGGTGCAGTTTTGGTGATCGTTTCAACATAAGCCAAAATAAATCGCTCACACTCCTCAGCACGGTCAGCAAAGTGCTATCGAAAGTCATACTTTACCGTACCCAAACTGCAATTGAGAACGAGTACGAGAATTGTCTGTTAAATTCCCACTTGAATTAATCCATTTTCTTGTCGAAGTAGTTAAATGAACTACGAAAGTGTCTACAAGCAAGCTGGCTTGTTGTAAATTTCCTCCGTTGTGTTGTTGTCTTATTTAGGTAATAACAGTCGTATATTACAAAAGCTACGCTCGTCTCACGGAAGCCCTCAGTTGGGCGTGCAAATTAATACCAAGCTGGTTCAAAGTTCTGGTTACCTGAGCTAAATTGTGCGAACAGGCTATGCTGTCTGTATAAGATTATGTTTCTTCATTTACGCTGGAACTGGAGATCTTTTTCTATAGTAGATTGCATTTATTTAATGCAGCTTAGGACTCGGAATCAAGATAAGTCACTATTTTTCAAGACTCTTGTTATTCCCACTAGTTATCCACTGGCGGGGGACGGATGCGAGTGGCGTGCTTTGTTATTCCCACTAGTTATCCACTGGCGGGGGACGGATGCGAGTGGCGTGCTTTGTTATTCCCACTAGTTATCCACTGGCGGGGGACGGATGCGAGTGGCGAGCTTTGTTATTCCCACTAGTTATCCACTGGCGGGGGACGGATGCGAGTGGCGTGCTTTGTTATTCCCACTAGTTATCCACTGGCGGGGGACGGATGCGAGTGGCGTGCTTTGTTATTCCCACTAGTTATCCACTGGCGGGGGACGGATGCGAGTGGCGTGCTTTGTTATTCCCACTAGTTATCCACTGGCGGGGGACGGATGCGAGTGGCGTGCTTTGTTATTCCCACTAGTTATCCACTGGCGGGGGACGGATGCGAGTGGCGTGCTTTGTTATTCCCACTAGTTATCCACTGGCGGGGGACGGATGCGAGTGGCGAGCTTTGTTATTCCCACTAGTTATCCACTGGCGGGGGACGGATGCGAGTGGCGTGCTTTGGGAGAGGCCTATGCTCAACGCGGGATGATACGAGACGGGCTGAAATGATGTTGATGATGATTCCGCCAAAATCTACAGAATTCAATATTATGTACGGGGGCGTAAATTAATTACGTGAGGGTTTACAGTAGGGTCAAGCCAAATCAAGCCAAATCTCACGTAATCCCCCCCCACGCCCCTCGGGAAAATTTGCGTTAAATTAATTAAATAAAATAATGGTGTCTTGCTAAAATATGTCAAAAGAAAACCATAGTAGTTCCTATGTGTTTCGTCAAAAACGCCTCACGTAATTAACGAACGTCCCTACTGAACGATGCGTCTAACGAAAATTAAATAACTACCTAAAATCTTTTTTTGTATGGATACTTCTACTTTCCCTTTCTTTCATAACCAAATATGGCTAAAATGCGGCATGTTAAGTGTTACGCGTTACGCATGTGACTATTCTCTGAGTTCGTAGCTCTACATCTACTCACAGTTACGTCATGTTACGTATTGTATGTAACAAGCCACACATACTTAACATTGGCGGTACAGGGAGTGGGGGGAGGGGATTTTTCTGAACTTTTCTTTTATTTGTTATGTTTCTTTTATTAGTATCAATTTTTTTTCCTCTACTATCCTCTAGAGACCTTCCTCGATAAATTCTTCCATTTGTATTAAACATTTATATTATAGGCATTTGGAACAGAATTTAAGTCACACATTATTTTTTTTTACTAACGAATAAAATTGAACTTAATCCACTATTAACGATTATTCATAAAAATAGCTAAGAAAACTTGGGTTTTCAAATTTTGGGGGGCTAACATTTTTTCCCATCATATTTTTACGACATATCAAAATCTTTTGAAAACACTAAAAAACATATATTCAATATAATTTTTGTTTACTTGTAATTTTAACCCTAGCTCAGAACCTTGTCAAAATGCCCCCCCCAAAAATGTAATCCTGGATCCGCCCCTGGTACTTAAATTATTGTTTACATACAATGTTGGGCGTAAATATTGTAGAATTTACTCGGACTTCGTTGTGAATTACTATTTGTTACTAATTTAAACATGTACTAGATTCATAGACAATGTGCTCTGTGTACTACGCCCTTGTGGAATCTCGGATAGACTATGGTCTTACATCGTACGGCCTTTAAGTCATATCTAGATGAGATAAAAACTCTACAGGTTCGATTCTTGAAGTAAATGGTGAATCATTAAACTGAAGAACGATACAAAGATGACTACGATGCATTGTTCTCACACTGTAAAGTTTTAGCAGTACACGAAAAGGCCCAACGTCTAATTACTCCGCAATATTACAATGGCCATAATATAATAACTCCTGATAAAAATTGTCGGCGAATAAAAAATAAATTTAATTAAAATTACAAATAACTACATTAATTACTATGGACAAAGTACTAGTAAGTACCTAGTACCCATATTTTATAACAAGCTATCAGTAGATTTTTTCAATTGTAATACTAGCAAAATGTTTAGATCCAAGGTAAAAAACCCCTATTGAATCAAATGTCAGCTACCTAGCAACTTAATAGTGACTGATACATAACGGAGGAGTGGGTTTATGAAACGAGCCGAAGGCGAGTTTCATAATAATGTCAGTCGAGAGTTTTAATGCCTAATATTGTACAGTTACATACACTAGTTTATCTACACACATATCATAAGCTCTCTTGATGTGCTCAGGAACCGCGTGTTTGACCGGCATTGTGGCTTTGAGTTTTTTAGCTTGTTCTTTAGTACCATCTTCACAGACAAAGTAGGGGCGGCACGCAGGCGGGCGTCGGGGTTCGAAATTTAAATGTCATAATATGTAGAAAATTTACACATTATGGTCATAATGTTCAATATTCAGATAAGAAATGAGTTTTTACAAAGTAGTTTAACATTATGCTGATCGTAACGTGCGGTTTTTGGACGCAGTAAAGAGGGTTTATGATACGTGTGTAGATAAAGCAACTAACTACCTACCTAGCTAAATGTATGTGTATATCTGCTTATACATTGAATGTCTTAGATGTACTGATCTGCGCATGTGTATTGTGTTTATTTCTTATAATCAACAACTAAATACCTACATCTGTTGAAATCCACTGGATCTGCCTTGAAATAAAGTATCTACCTACCTAAATGTACCTGTACTTTGAATGTCTTGTATTATGCGTATTTCTTAAAATTTACAATTATATCATTTGAAATCCACTGTATCTGCCTCCAAATAAGAGTGAGTACCTACTTACTTATACCTTTACCTTTTACGTGCCTATACCTATATAATGTATGAAATAATTACTAGTGAAAAATATATTAATTATATTTTTTAGCTACAGTATATTTTAGATTACCTTATTAGAAATGAGAGTAATCTGCCAACAAACTGTGGAAACAGTTTGTTGGCAGACACTGTTTAATTGTAATACTTAATCATGTAATTTTGGATAATAAAAGAAAAAATTGGGAGTAAAACGCACAGACCACATCGCGCTCCAAAACTGGCGTTGCTGGTGTAGGCGTGGAAACCACGAAACTCAACTGGAACTAGGCCGGACACGTGAGTCGAATGCACCCAGACAGATGGGCGAAGATAGTCACTGACTGGGTGCCTCCAGACGGACACCGGCGTAGGGGAAGGCCCAGGAGGAGATGAAGGGACGACCTGGATAGGTTCCAGTCAGATTGGGTCGGCATGACGGCCGATAGGAATTTGTGGGTACCATCAAGGGAGGCCTTTGCCCAGCAATGGGACACAGAATCGGCTATGCAAAATATATATATATATATATATATATATACCCATACGTGTCTTCATTAATTATAGAGTTCCCTTTATTTCTCAATGATCCCATCATCAGATCCTGACTGAAGTTGATATTATTTTAAAAAGCTCTCCTGGTACGTCACCATCACTTCACCATTTCACCATGCAAAATGACGAGCATGCATTACTGACCAACCTAAGTAAAGTTATCATATCGCACCCTTTGGGGGTTCCTATCCTAGTGTTGAGCAGTTCTGATGGCCATCTGTGATCTACCTACGTCATCAGTGCCACTTCACAAAATGATGCTTTGCGACAGTAAATGCATGGGTTACTATGAGAAATAGAAAAATCGCTATCGCTTATAATATTTGAAGAGTCCAGGATCCCATGAGATCCCTGCCTTGGTAAATGGGACCAATCGGAAGGTAAACCCATAAAAAAATACATTTTCCAAATTGGTCTATCCGTCTAAAAATACATAAAAAAGTTTTACTTTTTGTTTATTTTATTAAAGCGGTAATTTATCGAAACTAAAAGGTAAAAATTGGTCACATGAGGGTCGGAGGTTCACATGAAGGGTCTCGTTCCAACAGCGGAAAATTTCAACTCTCTACCTATTAGATAGAGCCCGCTGACTGCTGGACCGATAGACGGACGACAGCGGAGGCTTAGTAATAGACACTTTTGGCACCCTTTGGCTACGGAACCCCATAATAGACAGAAAAAAAATATTAAACATAAAATATGTTAAGGTAGGCTAAATGAAACCAGTCCAACGCATTTAATTATCTCCAACGCCAACCAACATCTCAATCTAAAAACTATCACAGCAATTTACGAAGAATCTATGTCACAGTCAAAGCCAAGTGTACATAAGTCATGTAGTACGCATTACGCAAGAGCACGCATACTACATATACGGCAAACACTGGGTAATCCATTACAAGAAAAAACCTAAGCGAAGGTTACAGTCGAGACTGCCTGTCTGGCAGCACTTGTGATTTATCCACATCAGAGTGGGCTTGAGGACTTGTGAACGACGCATGCGTAGGCCCTAGCAGTATGGAATCGGAAGGTGGGCGAGTGAGATAATCTTTAGTTTTACTCTTTACTTTGCACTCAGAAGCACCATTGTAGGTATAAGGCATATTATCCTTGAACCAACCAGGGGCATCATTTCTAATCTAACCCTTGGATCGGTAGAATGAACGACGTGTGGTCGATCATAGAAGAGATCTTTACTAGAAACATCTTCACTGATTGGAAAACTTCGCGCTTCATTGGATCTTCTCGTGAGATAGCAATCACAACAATTCAAAGACGTGAAAGTTTTATTAGTTGGAGTTTTCTTTCCTATAAAAATCAAACCTTGCTCTAGGTAACGAATTTTACAGATTCAATAAACTGGCAGCAGAAGGTTATCCTTCCAAGCTCAAAGTCCCCTTGTCACCAGCAACACTGGACTTATAAGGCTTTATGGTCCCAGGCCCTTACCGGTTGTGGAATTAAGTTGTATATTACCGTGCGTTAGGTCACGCCGCATGCATAATGCCGCCGAGAATAGTCTGCTCTATTGTGGAGCACAAATGTTGCGACATTTCTGTGCTCCTTCTCTGGGCTTTGGATTATTGTTGGGTAGTATAACATTGCACTTTAGGCGTTTTTTGTCTTTTAAAAATATTTTTATTTTTGTTTTGTTACTTGCCAAGGATTCATTCAGTTTTGTTCCAGCCAAAAAGGATTGTAAGAATGTTGCAATGGACAGAACTTTCACAGTGAGTACATTCTTTGTATTGTCATCCGCCAGAGCACGGCATCAGCCCAGCGTCAATAAATAACAACGATTATGAATCGACAGCCCATAAATACCTATCGAATCGTAGATCTCAAGAATCGTAAAGATTTACCTCCGTCATCTTGGCTAGTATTGTGACGTTTATGTTAGAAATCCTATTCCTTGGACCAATCCGTGAATTCCTGTCAATGGGCAGGCAAAGCACTGACTGCAGTTTAGTTTCATTTCATCAGTGTCCATCAGGATGATTTATGATCTTCGCCGAGCACTTTCTAACCGTCAAGCTTGTAAGCCACGGTTGCACTTCAACGTCGTAATCTTAAGCTGGCATCTAGATATTCTTGCTTTACCTTCGAAGAATACGATATTTGACTGCTAGTCAATATAAATACTTTTTAGGAACTGTCAAAACGGTTAGTTCTATGAAATACTAGCATGTGCGGTCAAAGTCAAATGCTGTCGTTTTAACACAAAATAGAGCTAATAAAATACTATAATTAACATTTCTGATATTGTCAAACGTTTTAAGTTGAAATAGGTTCGGCTTTAGACACGTTTCTAGATTTATTGGACTACCTTGTCAAATACCGTATTATTATTACACATATTCAGGTCTTATGTCTGTAAACTTATTTATTTATTCGCCATTGGGTGTCTTCGTCTGAAGAACAGAGTCTGACCTCGATCGACCATGAATTCCTGGATTCCTCCAGGAGCAAAAAGAGGTCTTAGTATATTTCTGCAAAAATTTGGTGCAGCGGCAATGGCTAAACTGCTGTAATTTCTATGATTTCAGTTTGAAAAGCTACTAATTTTCGTTAGGAGTGGCTTAGGTTTCTGCACATCCGTCTATTTCTCGGTGGCTTTGGAAATTAGGAATTTACCTTTTTCGATCGATCAGAATTACATTTTGTATAAGCGAAGATTTAATATTCAGAACATGGAACTTCCGTTGCAGAACGATCTTAGTCCACCACCAGGTTCTTATTACTAGAATCGACCTGAATATAGCCTGATAAATGGCGACTCGAAAATGAATTACGGCATCAATTACAAGCCACCATGCCGCTTATAATGTCTGCCACCGCAACCGTATGAAATATGATGAATTGGCAGATACGCGGGACACTCGGGCCGTGATGAACAGCGGCCGTGATGAACAGCTCATCTTCTCAGTTCATTAAGTTTTAGAGGTGCACCCATTTCCCGCGCATGAATCACTCGGCGGAGACGGGGGCGGGAAGGTGCGCTCGCGCATCCACTGTGCTGATTTCGAAAATAGAGCGAGTGACACACATAAATAAATTTACGCGGTCATAAATAACTGGTGCTGACGTCTAAGCATTGGTCACGTAGTACGGTCTCATGGAGTCGGGTGAAATGCGCGGATTTCACGGCTGAGCGACCGCGGCGACTGCGCTCGCGACGGTCACTGTCTGCAGCAGCGACCGGCTGCGCACACGCAACTCTACAACCCTACACGCTCAGTCGGTGCTGCCGTTGTCAGGCTTTTTTGTAGCACGATTATTTTATTATGTTGGTGTCGAGTTACAGTAATGAGTTGTTATGAATTAACGACATTGCTGGAATGTAGTTGTGAACTGTGTGACATGAACCTCGTCGGTTGTACTTGTATCTACTAGTGCGATGAGGTTTACCAATCCCAACTTCTTACAAAATTAGCCTTGGTACGTCACAGGTCCTGGAAGGAATGACCATAGAAAGGAAAGACCATCACATTCGCGAACTAATCGAAAGACGCATGACTACCAGTACAGTCGCGTGCTTGACAAGTAATTGTAATCAACTAATCAATAACATGTCGCTCGTATTGTAACGGACTGTCTCGAAATATCACCCGGGATTAAATTCTGGACAAACTCAGCTGCCAATAAATATGCACCATCTATGTAGCTACAATATTTCTACTTATATAGAGACTAATCTTCTTCTAATAGTGCCTGGGGTTGCCGGTCAGCTCCAAGTATCTGAAGAACTTCAGGATACCGATTATACCAGTCCAGAAAACAACGCTTAGTGGGAGAATGGTCTCCTTGATATCATCAAGAACGTTGTCCAATGTCGCGCTACCGTGAAACGAAAATGTATGAAGGCTTTGTTGAAAATAACCAGAAATCTCGAGTAGGTACAACAAGTATGCGGTGGTAACGAATGCCCTAATCGTGTTTTTATGGCTAGGCTCCGGCAGAAACACCATTGCAATGCATTATCTAGCAAGGTACTGCCACTCAGTACATGATCGTTGGTTGATGCAAAAGTCTGAAAAGATTATATCATCTCTTAGCAGCTTTGTTGACAGCAGGTCGGGATCTTAAATTGTATTTACCTGAAACAAGACAATTAATTGGAGTTTGACGACAAAAAGAAAGGCTACAATATCAACTATCGCCTTGGTAGCAACTTTGTTTGATAACTAAGCTAATGACAAACAGATAATAGGTAAAATTGCTGTCCAATTTAACGAAGTTTATTGCGTCTGCTTATGGACGATTTCCTTCACTCGACTAGACCTAGTAGCTCCCATACGGCCTCCATGCTCTCTACTCTTATGTACGTCACAATACCGTCGCTTACGAGCATGGATGGACTTACGAGAATGCCCTTTCCTGCGCCATCCGGTGTAGAACTTATCATTTGTGACCGTTATTATCACACACTAGTATTTAAAAACAGCACGTTGAGTACCTTTCGATGGGAATCTCAGTATTTTACGAGACTTGAAAAATACTGAATTTCACACTTTGTAATAATAAAAATAGTAAATGTAAATAATTCCAAAATTGCTTTCTTGTGGTTTGGGCTCCTCTAGATACAATACGGGTGAAAAGTTTTTTTTTTGTAAAATATACCTCAAATGATACGTAATATCCTCATATTACGTATCATTTGAGGTATATTTTACAAAAAAAAACTTTTCAACCGTATTGTATCTAGAGGAGCCCAAACTTGGTAAGTTTTGAAAAAGATTTTTATTTTAATTTAGAACAAGTGACTGAACATGTACACATGTAATATTTTTAGATTTATTTCTAGAATCGGCTTAAAAAGGCCTTCCATTTCATAATACACGCAATAGGTTTCAGAACAAAAGCATATTTTCCCTATACAATAAACAAAAGCGGCCAAGTCAAATCAAATCAAATCAAAAATCATTTATTTCCATAGGATGTTGTTACATCACTTAGATCCATCATTACATTTTTTTGGGTGAGTTCACTAACACAATGGCGGAATCTGTGGAGAAGAGCTCACCGAAGAAACTCCACAGTCTTCGCATCTTTTGCGTTTCCTTTTTTAAATAAAATATTGTCAAATTACAAAATGAATGCTAATTATATATCGAAACAGCCTGTTACTCAAACAATCTATTCCCATGGACATCTGTCCTCTAAGTAATCAGATATCCTATAGTAACCTTTTTTATACAATTTCTGTTTTATTATTATTTTAAACTTGTCTAAAGGTAAGTTTTTAATATCAGTAGGGACCTTATTGTAATAGCGTATACAATTGCCTTTAAAAGAATTACTAATTTTATGTAGTCGGCTTACATAAGCAACCAACTTGTCTTTATTTCTAGTATTAAAATTGTGTACATCACTGTACTTCTGAAAATTAGTTATATTTCTTTTTACATATACAAGATTGTCATAGATATATTGAGACACAAATGTCAGAATATTGATTTCTTTAAACTTTTCCCTCAGTGACACTCTAGGCCCTAATCTATAAATTGCACGAACAGCCCGTTTCTGCAGAATAAATATACTATTAGCATTCGCAGCGTGACCCCACAATAAAATACCATAGGTCATTAGACTATGAAAGTAACTAAAGTAGACTAGTCTAGCGGTGTCTACGTCGGTAAGAGCTCTGATTTTTTTAACTGCGAACGCTGCCGAACTCAGTCTGTTCGACAATTTATTTATATGAGGATCCCATTGTAGTTTGGCGTCTAAAGTAATGCCCAAAAAGACAGTCGACTGCACAAGGTCCAATCTCTGTCCTTTTATAAGTGCGAGTCTAACTCGCGCACGAAGGGTTCCGTACCACCGTACAATGATAGGGATATGGTGTGAGTGAAAAGTTGGATTTTACATAGCAAAATGTCTTTTACAAAGTTATTGGTGCGGCTACTTTCACAGTCTATGTACGTAACCATGTGCATTCATAAGTTTGTATGTGGTATTGAATTAAGTGTTGTATGGGAGCCCCCTTAAATATTTTTTTGCTCTGTTTTTTAGTATATGTTATTATAGCGGCAACAAAAATACAACATCTGTGAAAATTTCATCTGACTAACTATCACGGTTCATGAGATACAGCCTCCTGGTGACAGACGGACGGACGGACGGACAGCGGAGGCTTAGTAATAGGGTCCCGTTTGACACCCTTCGAGTAAGGAACCCTAAAAAGTATATACAATAGAAACACCTCTTTTTTAGGGTTCCGTACCCGAAGGCGTGTCTCGTGTGTGAGTCCGACTCGCACTTGGCCGGTTTTTACAAGTTTTTGTGCTACGGGTCAAATTGATTCATATGGCCTAAAGATCAATCGTTCCGTTTGCATGCTTTTTAATAACATTTGCAGCTTTTTAATTAATTTCAGGGTGTAGCGCTGTTTTGAGAAGCCTCTTTTTTCGCGAATTTCTCTGTGATATGATATTTCTTTGGAATTTTTTGAATTGTGCTCCTCCGCTCTTTAAGAAAGTTAATTAGATACGTTATTCAACTAGATACTCAAGTAAAGTACACAACGTGAAAGGGTTATATGCTCTTATCAAGTCTAAGTGCAAATTGCCCGGGTGCGGTCCGTTTGCCGCTAAAAGGGCAGCCCTTGTTGCCCCCGAGCTAATGGCTAATTGTACTGGGCTTACGCCACTGGCATTAAACGAAGGGCGATTCAGCATTCAAGATTTGTGGGAGAAACTCCAAAACACAATAATTTGTAAAATTGGACCAAGGTTCGAGCCCTGCGTGACCCTACATAAAGAATCATTGGGATTTCCAAATTAGCGGCGAAGAAAAAGAAGTAAACACCTGACAAGATTCCAGTTATTCATTAGCCCAAAAAGGCTTTAAATAAATTGATGTCACACAGTGAGCGTCGAAGAATGTTGTATATGATTTTTTATGAAGCTGATGAGCTTCACTGTTGCACCCAAAAATACGAAAGAGCGGCGTTCATTACATGCCGCGAGTTTTTGCGTTCTTTCGAAACACGCATCTCTTAAACACCAAATAAAGGTGCACAGAAACAGATCAGAGTTAATGTACACTGTGCAGTGTTTTCTCCTCGTAACATTTCCGAATAGCCCATTTGTTTAATATAAAGCAGTTGGCGTATTATCTCAAATTAAATAGTTGGCACCCCAGTTCCTGAACGGCCTCTTAAACACGGGATTCCACTTAGCTCTGCCGAGTGCACAATACTTTTAAAGTGAATTATACTGCTATGAAATACCTAACAAAAGTTAGTTATACAATTGGCAACCTTTACGAAAAAAGACTTTTCTGTAAACAGTGTAAGGACCCGAAAGTATTTTATGACAAAGTACCTGTGCTCAAATTAGATAATGGAAAAATATGATTTATAATTTTATTTATCTTTCTGTCACACCATCTAAATTAGGTACACTCACAAGTGCTCCTAATCAAATTCCCGAGGAATCCCGCATGGGTTCTTTAAAGCACTCCGAGGGCCATTTACTCAGAACATCTGAGATATACTTAGCTTAATGAATTAATGTCCTCCGCATTAGTCTCAGTAGGTCTCTTATGTGAGATTGCCACTTCAGGATCGGAATGCGGAATGGTCTCAGCAATTGATATTATCCACTTAGGACAGTCTGTTGGTCCATTTACCAGTGCCATGGCTCTTGCGGAACGCGCTACTTTTAGGTCCCAATATCTAGGCGAGTCGGAGATTTTGTTCGTATTCCTATTTTGGGTATATTTTAGTACAGCATAATGTGATATTCATGATTAGTTACCAGACGATAGGGGGATTCGATAGGTACCTTAAATTCGCAGCAAATATTAAATATTACGCGATTTGTTTCAGTATCTGAGGACGAGAAATATCTAGATAAATAACTTTGATATATTGTACAAGAAGCTGATACGTTGAAGTAATGAAGCCGTAGCTATATAAGTCAGCAATCAGCATGACGACTTAAGGTGCAAACGATACCTATACAGTCCAAACTACCCAAGAAATAAGTATGTACTAAAATGTAGTACGAGGAGCCATAAAAAATCACATCTAAGGAATCTAGGGCGACGATAAACTACTCCCTGTCTAAACGGAGCCAGTTGCACAATCGCAGACATCGGAGGAAGAGAAAGTGACGCACGCGCATTATCCCCAGGACAAAGCGACACCTGCGTTCCTATTTCCAATTTCAAACACGCACGTATAGCCCGTCAATAAACTTCTTACTTTATGACGCAAGACGTAAGGCTGAGCCCGATTGGTCGATCTATAATTGTCCGGGATTCGATCGTAATTTCGGGCTTAGAAAGCCGAACTGCTAGAACCCTTCAGAATAGGCGCAGTAAATAAACGAGATCTGCTATTATCCGTCTTTACTCCAGATGCTGGCGCGACACTAATTCGCATTGTTGCTGGTGGTGAGATACTGCCGCGGGGACACTCGGAAGATTTATGTCCAGAGTCCAGACACGAACACCTTTCGTAATGGCTGGCGACGGCGAGAAAAAAAAATGCTGCGATACTACATTGCTAGAACATTTCATACATTTTGTGTGAAACCGATGAGCGATGCAATATAATAATAATAAATAATAAATAAAATTTACAGGACAATCTTACACAAATCGAACTAGGCCCATACTAAGGCTTGTGTTATGGGTACTAGGCAACAGTATTTATAATAGAGATAAATAATAGAAAAAATCCAAGACTAAGAAACAATTATTCATGCACATCGCACAAATATTTGCCCATACCGGGATTCGAACCCAGGAACGTCAGCTTCATGGGCATGGTCACTACCCCCTAGGCTAAACCGGTCGTCATTTTCATTACCTCCAGAAAAATTGCAGGTGCACAAGCTTCAGCATGGTTCAGCAATGGTTATTATAATGTCAACCGGTTTTCATAGACTTAAAAGTATAATTTAGCAACCATTTGGCAAGGAAGGAAGTAACGATCTTAGCTGATTCTTGAGCTTATTGATAACCGACGTTGGAAAAGTAAGGTTAGGTTAGGTTAGGTTAGTAGGTTTTTCAATTTTATTACTAACCTCCCGTTTTGGTATACGGTTTGTCTATTTTAAGAAGCAAATAGGTAACTTCATTTGATTTGTTTGTAAACAAGTTGATTGATTTCTTCATTTCCTCTTCAACAGCAGCTACTTAGCTCAGTTCCTATAGGTAGCGTTTCTTCGGGTTTTTCCCAGCTCAGCCAATAGAACGTTGATTTAACTCCGCTTTTCGGCTCAATAAGCCTCATAAATTCCTTACTAATCAATCGATACAGGGTTACAAGAAATTGAACACCGTAGGCCATAAAAGGCTTATAAAAATTAATGGTTTAGTTGGTTACAGAATAATGAAGATGACGCAACATGATCTTTTCGGTGTTCAATGTTGAACTTACTGTATATGCAATTTTACACGATGCGATTTAAAAATCGGTAAGAAATATGGTTCATCAGGTTATTACATAAGTTGGAGACTGTCTTGAGGTCACCGGAGGTTTGCTGGGGTCATTCCATAACGAAACAAGGAACCCTTATAGTTTCGTCAAGTCTGTCTGTCCGTCCGTCCGTCCGTATTTCACAGCAACTTTATGCAGAAACTATTAGGACTACATAGTTGAAATTTGGTATGTAGATGTATTCGGTGAACCGCTTTACGATGTTTATACAAAAATTTAAAAATTAAAATAATTAAAGGGGGCTCCTCATATATGGAACTGAAACTAAATATATTTAGTTTTTTAGTTTATTTAGTAACTAATATTTTTTTCAATCAACTTATATGTGTCGGGTGTCTGTAGATAGGTCTATAAAGATGACGTTGACGTTTCTGAAACCATTTTTTCTCAAAGTAAATCTTTAAAAGTGGAAAAATGTGCCCACCCCTCTAACTTTTAAAGTATGAGAGTGAAAAATATACAAAAAATATATGCTGTATATCTCAATACAAAGTTTCAAAGAGAATTGGTTTGATCAAGATAAAATAAGCAGTTTTTAAGACATAAAACAATTACTAAAAACCTCAAAGATAACTTTGTCATTCATTCAAACACAAAGAAAAACAAAGTTACAACTCAAACATCCAGTCACATAATTACTTGCTACAACGGAACCCTTCATGGGCGAGTTTGACTCGCACTTGGCCACTTTTATATGCATTTCGACTATTCCTTCTGTTTTGTGTCAAATTGTAAAGAAGTCTCTTTAGCAACATCCAAGACACACGATTTTAATGAAGAGATACAGTCGAACGCTTCAAGGGAGCGAATGAATTGACCACCAACAATAATAGAGACATAACTATCATAATTTAACATTCGCCCAATGAAAATGTCGAGCAGTCAGACCTTGATCTAAACAAGTTCCACTAACAAGCTATGGCGGTTATGTTCAGACAATGTTGACAAGAGAAGATCAAAAGGAAAACGTGCGAACGACTGGAATTATGATGTTGTTTGTAGAAAAAAGTATCTGGATTTATAATAATCACAAGGCTTGGAGTCATTGATGTGATTTGTTGAGTAATTCATAATTCTTTATTGCACACAAATATTTCAGCAGTTCCATCGAAAAACAGATTACTTCTAGCAAACCAAGGCATTATAGGAAAAAGTATCATAATAGGGTAGACAGTGCACAATAAATAGTACAAATAAAATGCCTAGAAATAAATCAAATACCTATAAAATACCAACAGTATGATTACCGATACTACATGAACTTTACATATATTATATTGTGTCTGTTGCATTTTTTGGTTTTAATATTATTTAGCTTCCCCAATATTATTTTTTTGTTTTACAATTTCGGCCTCCGTCTTTCAATTGTCTTTACTTTGTTTTAGCACTCGTATAAAATACAACAGACGAGCTGCTAATGATTGACGATAACTATATATATTATGTTCCGACTACTGAGCTAAAATAGCACCTTCGACGCTTGATTTTGGGTTCTCAGGCGGAATTAACTCATTCGAAAAGGCTTTTTACGAACCTCGCTACAACCTCGCCTTCGGCTCGTGCCGTAAACTTCTCGGTACGTAAATATAACCCTTTGCGAACTCGTGGGAAATGTGCTATTGCAGGGTTCAGAGGTAGATGGATATTTTTCATTAAATTATCATTTATTGTAAACTTCCAGTTCAGTCGGAGCTGCCCTAAAACTGATGGCAGCTTCATTACGCCCACAACAAGCATGTCCTAACTCTATTGGACGACTATAATGACTGCTTCACTGCCTGATACCGATATGTACATTGCGTCCTAGACGGCAGCATGAATCAACGTCTGGCAGAATCTATCTTGGACCCTTGCCAATGTAGGTAGAACGCAAAAAACAAACGGCCTTGAATACATTTACACTATTTGATTGACGCGATCCCGCTACTTAAGCAAACATGGATGGTAATTGGAGACGTAAAGAGTTAATTAAATAGGCAGGAATCAAAATACTTACTTCCAGTTTAGCCAGTGTTGTTACTACGTTAGTAGTTATCAGGAAAGCCAAGGCCGCAGAGTGGGTGTGATCTAACGGCACGACTGCGGCCGCACCTTCATTTTGCACTTGACTTTGACTTATTGGTGGTAAGAATACAATTTTGTGCGGAGCGTCTACGAGCTCATCATACTCATATGGAAGTTTATGATTGTGTTTAAGCTGAATCTGCTCGAAAATGTCATGCCACATGCGGTTGAAAACGGAGCGAAATTTGCGTGTGAGAGAGACAGGTCCGTGTCGTGCCAAAATTAACTGCAGAATGAGAATGACGTGGATATTTTCAGCCTCTTTCAAATTGTAACAAAGATTTGAAGTGGCAGCGGCACTACATCATGAAACCTTGCAGGATTTAATCCATGCCATCCGCTTACATTATAAATTGGAACATTAGTTCTTAATAAAACATTTAATTTGGTTTGCTTTGCATCGTCTTTGAACTTCAAACTGTGTACTATAATTATAACCTAAAAATAGTACAGAACACATACACATGTTAGGGGGAATCGTCAGCCGCAAGCAGGACTTTAAAAAAGTTTTTAAGGTTTTATTCTTTCTCTGTTGTACATAGAAATCTCTCTCGTCCATAAGTCGTAACCATATCGTTGAATTGACCATATCATGAAATGGACAACCATGGTTGAATTAGAACTTTCATTGAACGAAGAAATCTTTTAGGGAAAAACAGCGAAGCCCCCGAATAGTCTTCGTGTTAGTTCGACATGTATATCACAAACAACATTAGATATTACTGAATAAAAATGCTTTTAAAAAGACATGTTTTAACAAATTCAACCCTTTCTGACCATTGCATGAAATGATTAATTCTATTATGTGGCTACGACACACATACCACGACGTATCACTGTGTGCGTGCTGATTTTAAAGGTGCTTTTAATATTCATAATTTTTAACCTTCGGCATACAAGGTGGGGTTTTGTAACTTGCCTTACAACGTGGGGTGTGACATACCCTAATAAAACCGCGCATTGCAGTCATCACGAGGTGGTTGCATGAAAAATATTACAATAAACTGTTTTTTTACATCATTAGGAAGGACAAGTAATAAAAATCATTTTTATATTTAGTTATTATTTATTAGTTATCAAGGAACAAAAATCAGTCTATTCTGTACCACTAAGTTTAACACACAGTCGACATGAAGGGCCTTTTTTCAAATTATTTTTAAATTTTGCTCTGAAATACTTCTAAAAATCAACTTAATAAACTCTCAATGAGCTAACATAAAACATAAAACCTCAAGAATAATAAAAATCTCTTCATCTTCAGTCTTCATCTTTGGAACAGTTTTCGCAAAGAAACTTGCAATGTTCGAGGCACAGCGGTATGGCACATTTCTCGCATATATATTTTGTTTTGCGGTCTTTCTTCCTAGGACATTTAGAACATCTTTGCACAGCATTACTCTTTTTTGGCGGAGTGCATGATGATTGGCCTAGATGTTCTCCTAGTCTTTTTCGCAGTTCTGTAGATAATCTTTCGTTCTCCGATCTTTTTCTCTGGTGATCTTCTAGTAAGGCAAAACCCAATTTTTTCAGAAAGTTTCGTCTGTAGTTAGTTTTTTTTGTCTGTATATTATTGTTTGACAGATAGACTATCATCGCGTTTATACCTGCATGATTCACCAAAGCAAAAAATACAGTGAGTGGCCACCGGTGCGAGTTTCGGCAAACGTCATATGTTCTTGAAAGTTTGTCAACTACGTCTACACCACTTTTTGTCGCATTATAAAATGTGATGATTTCTGGTTTTTGTTTCGCTCCAGTTTCTTCGTCTATGTTTTGGTCATGGTGTAGTGTTGACAACAAATAAACATTTTTTTTTGGTTTTGGCACGTAGGAAACCAAAGTCGTTGTCTTTTGGAATCCGAACACAGAAGTGTGCTCCTCGCGTCTTGTCTTGAATTCAGCGGGAAGACAGGTTTTATTTGCGCGTAAAGTCCCGACAATTGTGAGCTTGTGCTTCTCAAGTAAATTCTCTGCAGTCTCCAAACTGGTGAAAAAATTGTCCATCGTTATATTGCGTGAGGTACCCGATACGCATTGCACCATCCTGTCGACCAAATCATATGGCTTGTTGCTTACAAAGTAAGGACTACCATCGGGTTGTTTTCCACAATAGATTTCCATGTTCATCGTATAGAACGTTTTGCTATCTACAAGAGCAAATATTTTAATACCATACTTCGCTGGCTTCGATGGTATATATTGTCTGAAACCACATCTTCCTCTGAACGCAACAAGCTCTTCGTCTAAAGTGAGATATTCATGTGGTGAATACGCATCTTGGCAATTAGTAACAAAACATTCGAACACATGTCGAATAGGTGCCAGTTTATCCATCTCAGCTCTATTTATCGTTGTCAACATGTCATCGAACCTCAGGTGATTGCGTCAGAAAGTGAATCTATTTCGTGTCATAGTAAGTCGAAAAATTTCGATACCTGTGCCATCTGTCGCCCACAAGTCTTCTAAATTTTCTCTTCCTGCTCGAAATACGCCAGCCAGTATCAGTAGTCCAATAAATGCCTTAAGCTCTTCAAGTGACGTTTCAGATCTCGCGGAATCAACAGCCTCATCGGTTTTCTGTGACAATAGTAAATTCGTTCGAATCCTGTCATTTGTATGTATCAAAATTGTGTACATAATACTCTCTGATAAAAATAGTTCAAAGCAGTCTAAGAGAAATTTCTTATAGCTTGCGTGTGACTTGACTCCCGGTGATGCTGTTATAATGTTCTCATTTCTGGTACGAACATTTGTTCTAGGTGGATTTTTCTGCCACTTTGTCCCATCTTTACCAATAAAATAGTCTCTAGAAGACGACGACGACGACTGGCTTTGAGTATCACTTTTTTGGTTCGAAGAGGAATTCTCATTCGACGATTCTGTTTGAATTAAATGTGCCAGCGGTATTTCTTCTGACGCACTGGACGCGGGCCTTTCAGCTTCGATTTCTGCAGATGATATTTCTATTTCGCGTGATGATGTTCTTGTTCGCTCTCGTATACAAGGCGACCGCCTTCCTGCTTTACGAGATGCCTGTCTCTGTCGAGAACGTGACTGTCTCTGTGAATGCTCCTTTGTAAGTGGCTGGTTGACATTGACATTTTCAGCATCAGCCTCACTTCCGTGATCTGAAGCTATACTCAGGTGATCGGACTCACAATCATTTTCACACGGAATAATGTCATCGCAATCAGTGTCGTCTTCTTCTAATAAATATTTTTGAATTAGCTCGTCTCTAATAAAAGCCATTATTTTTTACCTAAAACAATAAAATGTGCAAAGTTAAACTTAATAAACATTTTTCTAATACGGAAAAATAACAACAATACACTTACCTATAAATCTGCGTCCCGTACAAGGTGGGGTGTGAGAAACCCAAAACACGTCTAGCTCCCAAGAGCGCAAGCATACCACTGAGGTATTCACACCTATCAAAGCGGCAACGTGGCTAACTCAGCTACTAAAAGCGGCAACGTCGCTAGGTCATTTAAAAAAAAGTTGTAACGGTTTTTAACTGTCTGGGGTGTATTAAACCCCACCTTGTATGCCGAAGGTTAATGATGAGATTAATGAGCAAATAGTCACAATACTTAACTCACCGTGATGTGGTGTGATCATCAATCACCAAACTAAACTTGTTCACCAGAGCGTATGCTGTCAGTAATCTACAGTCGCGTACAAAAGTAGATAATCAGGATTTCACAAGAATAATAATGTCACTCTTCCACCAAAGGAATCAATGAATGTTCACCGGCTTTACTACCACATCCACATCCTTACAGTTAATGGTCAGCGTCTAAAATTTCACGTTGATCACATTTTTTCTTGAATTGTAACTGTCGTCCAGGATAAACTCTACCATCACAATTTCTTTGATTTTCTGAGACATGTTTATGATAAAAGTTGCTGTTTTTTCTAAAAGAAAATATTAATTCTTGTAATTGTTTGATAAGTAAAACTATTGAAATACGCTCAATTTTTTATTTGTAATCTCTCTTTATTATACTACAAAAAACAGACCTACATAAAACTTATTATAGGAAAAACATGTGCAAAGGCGAGCTTATCTCTAACAAGAGATTTCTTGCAGCAAACCATGATGGGTAGGAAAGGTGATGGTTGAGCGGGAGAAGACCTGCGCATACAATAAAACTTTAAAAATACTACGAATACCACACTACTAACAACTAACAATACATACTGATAACCCTAATTGCTAAAAATATACTGAATACACAAATACTTAAATACAACCTATCAATAATAAATAAACAATATAATACGCTAATATATACCAAATATATATACATATATATATATATATATATCTAACTGGAAAGGGAGAGATAGTGCTTCTTTAGCCGGTTTTTGAATATATTTAGTGATGGACTGTCCCTGATAGTGCAGGGAAGCTGATCGATTAGCATTTTTACTGAGTTTTGTTTCTCAAGGGAATGCTTGCGCGACAATGACATGTAGGTAACGTTAGGAAATAATAGTAAACTATTGCAAACACTTTACCCAATGACTGTCGTAGCAAGTGATAGACCAGTGACGAATCGGCCTGTCACGCACTATTCTTTGGATGTATTTATTTGGTCTTAAGATTGCCTGTACGGTACAACGAACTCAACTTAAGATTGCCTGTACGGTACAACGAACTCAACTTAAGATTGCCTGTACGGTACAACGAACTCAACTTTTACGAGTTTTATGAAGTAACTTAAACGTAATACCTCTAATTAGTGGAATACTATGGAAATAGGCATCATATTTACCTTCTACTGTTCCAGTAGAGTAATTTTTATTTAATTTAATAACTTAAGCGTGATGCTACAATCAAAAAGGCTTTTTACATAATTTAATTTCACTCACATATATCTACTACAAGTATAGGTACTTCGGTTTAGGTAGTTTTAGAGAGTATAACATAATGACTCATTCATTGTAGGTGCCTATCTACTAATTCGGAGTTACAACCAAATACTGGATGGACTTAGAAACCTTACGAAATACCAATCCATGTAAACGGGAATAGAAGCTACAAATCCGCTTACGGCATTTAGCCATCCAAGATCTTGGTGAGATTTCGGTAATACCATCTCAATATGCTAATTTGATAGAGTTTGAGAGCATCGTGTCGTGGCTGATACCGTGGGCGGCGGATTAGCGATTTTGAGGTTACGTTTTATTACTAATGCCTTATCGGAGAGTCTGAGGTTACGCCGAGGATGTCGACGAACTCTGAACTGGGAGTGATACCTATACATGAATTTGTTATAGCTTTTTATTGAGTCACAAGAGTTACATCGTAATCGTGTAATGTGTTACATTACATCATATGTCTAATGACCACACTAATTGGTGTGAGATGCCATCAGGAAATGTGGCGCGGACCACATGTGTAAATTTTGAGTTAGTTCAGGTTTTTGCTCGTTTACGAATTACATGGGAAATAAGAAGAATTTGCCATTATAAATTAATAAGCATTGAGGCATTGTGCACTATGTGGCCTAAAAATGTTTGACTGTCACTCCCTCCCATATATATCATATACACATATATATCGCCCAAAAGGGCAAATTGCAGGTAGAAAGCCTTCAGCATATACCGAGGCCATGGCTCACAGTAAAGTCTTAGTAAGACAACTGTAAACACAAAGGGGTTGTTTTTAGTCCGTATAGCACACGAGCGATGCCCGCTCAATATGTGGGGACCCGGACATAGCAGGGAGGTCTGATTCCTGGGCATGGGTAATTCCATTTTTTAACCCTCCAACAAAAAAAAAAAAAGTTCATTATTCAAAGTTTATGTATCCACTTAAGTTATGTAATGCAGTTTAAAAAGCAGTTTCTCTCCCCTGCCAGTTTTTCTTTCTCCGCATAAGGTTTTGTACTTACCGGCTCGGGGTTCCGGTCTTGTCCGTTTGTTTATGTTAGACAAACGCACACAAATCTCTATTTGTGCATTTCCACAGTAGGAAAATATTTTACGCAACGGCAGCTCTGTTAATTGGACACATTTACGGCCAATTACATAAAACTACAGACCCTAGATAAGGAGACGAATGAGCCAAGATGGTGTCCCGATAATGTCAATTAAAGTCCAGCTCCAGTTGGTGATCGGTGTCAGATTTATAATATCGACATAAACAGCATGATGTGTGTTACATAAAGCACACTATGTGACAGATTTGCAGTCACGAATGACCAGTGTTTTCTTTCAATAAGTGGGCCAACGTGAAGTCGGTCCTCGGAAAATGCCATTCAATGTTATCATATATTATGTAGAGGCGGGAAACACTCAACTTTGAGAGGACAAGATAAGATACATAAATTTTGCAGCGAACGTACCTACTCTCCACATCTGGCGGGAGTACCCAAGAGGTTTCGAGCAATTTCCGAAAAAGACTATGGAAGGCGACATACTTACAGCGTTAGAATTATGACACAAATTATTTGGACCGTGAACTTTTCAGGTTTTACCGACTGAAATATTAGATTGTATTTTGTTTAAACCCAGGTCACGGTACCTATTGCATCAGCAAGTTGCGATACAATAGAGTACGCGATCATCCGCGAAGGATCTCCCAAATGCCCAGTGAGATAAAAATACGAATGTCCAGTACATCTATGTACCTAGTCACTTTTTTGGTTTTCCAGTGAGCGACATCCAATGAGTCGAAACTAATTTTCTAGAAGAGAAACTGATTGAAATCTATTCCCAGAACTGGTTCACAATTTTAGATCCTCATCAAAATAACTGTTCTGTTGTCGTCATGCCGGCTGCTAATTTTGATTTGTGGTGTATTGGCGGGGACTGCTCTGGCAATACTGGTTGATGGATTGCCGACAGGCCAAGTGCCGCAGTTGCTGCGAAGTACGGTTTAGGTAGGTATACTTAGTTTAGGTATAATTTCTTGAGAAACTCCTACCGATCTGGGATTAGCTGGCATTCAGAGAGCTTTTATGTAATCATCATCCGTTATCCTTTTAGTTCAGGGAATGAAGCTACATTACTCCATCCAGTCCAGAAAGAATCCGGTATACTGTTAAATTGACGGTGTATTAAACAGATAATCGCTGGAAATGCTATGGTGTGAAATAGCATGATGTTCAAAAGGGGAAAGCTTCATACAAATGGTAACCAAAGAAATCCATATCAGCAATTCAGAGAAACTGGGTGCATCTGACATCTATGTACGTCTAGATAATAGAAAGCTTATGTTTCGTGTTGAGTAAGAAAGTGTGTCAGGTGTCTCTGAGGTACATGCCTGTATATGGTGAGCTAATTTCCGCTAACAACTAGCTATGGTGTCTGCGATTGAAGGAATTATCGATGTTGTATATCATATTCGAATAACTAATGATGAGCCATGGATGGAACCTGGTTCATGAAAGACTACGAACTATGCTACGGCATAACATCATTGTACGAGCCATGTATGGATTGCATTCACGATTGCAATTGCAATTGAAAATTATGCTGGCTAATAGTGAATTAAATCAACTTAATCCATAGACTTTTACTATTTATACCACCACCGTTGTTATGTTAGATATTATTTAATATGTGATCTGAGGTACCTAATATTTTTATTAGGTTCAATAAAACAATAAATGCTCAATGGATAGCAAATAAAAAATAGTGATGTCACTAACCGAACGTGTAATACTGACCTATCAAATGTTAGGACAAACAGATAAAATAACATAGAATCGTAAATTTTATCGAATCATCATAAAACATTTTTCCATCGATATTGTTTACAAAACTACTTTGGATTTAGGAGGACATGAAGTTTGAGATATGGAATATTCTCTATGATGCTGAGAAATCGCTACAAATATTCTCCAAGCCTACAGAGCCCGATGTTGAAATTTCAGCATTGCCGCTCGTTCATCAATGATAGAAATAGAACGGTAACAGCAATTAGACGTAGCGATTAAGAGAGCAAAGCCATTCGAATAACACCGAGAAGATTGCGCCTTGAAAAACAACTTTGTACCGAGCAATTATGTGCGCACAAGGTAGACGTAAATCTAGCTGTGACACCAGTTTTAAAGATTAACAAGCGTCGTCGATTAATTGCAGGACCATAAATTCATCGATACGGAGCGAGAGGAATGGGATGGCCGAACATCACTAGTTCACTATGGTGACTATGTTTCTAAACTGCCCATATTTCTTAAAAAATAAATCAGTATTTTTTTTAATAGACGACTGCCAACTTGTTTGTATATTACATCCCGTGATACGTCTTATGTCTGCGGCAGCCATTATTTATGATAATTCCCCAGTAAGTTACTTTTCTGGAGATTTTAAATAACCATGCCAGCCTTGGGATTCGTTCTACAAACTCAATTGAGCAGTTCATGCGCAGTTTGAAGTACATTACGTCAGTCAGCCATTGCGCGCGGGAGTTTCGTAGTCATCTAATTGTACTGTAACATGTAGTTCCATGGCTTTGTGGACTGGTTATGAAGATGTATATAACAATCGTGTTTTGGCACGAGAGCAAGCACACATTAAACGATTGAATAATACATGATAGAAAAACAATTCAAAATATTTTATTGACAATTTGTATGGCTTTGGGTCAACAAGATGTTTATACTGTGAAAATTTGAAGACTGTAGAAGAAGACTTTAGCTATTTGTATGTTAAACCTGTATGAAAGACGACGGACTGACGGACAGACACGTGAGTGACAGCAATAGGGCTCCGTTGGACCCTTCGGTTAGAGAACCTTAAAAACATAATAAAAAATACTTTATGATTTAGGCTGAATAAACAAAACAATAGCAAATAAAGCTTCAAGCCTAACCAAATTTAATTTATTCTTGAGGTTCATTGCCACGCCGAACTTTTTGCTACGCTGAATGAATACTTTTTTCTCGGCTCTCCTTACGAATCGATGAAAGAAAAAAAAAGTAAGTCCCTATCTCCGATCTTAGACCATTGTAGCGAGGTCGACGACCCTGTCGAATCTTACGCACTACCTAGCGTGAATCATTCGTAGTGTAGTGTTACTCATCGTGATGGAAATGGGAAATAAATGTCAGGACTTTTGCAGATTTATTCTGAACTAAAACGTGAACACTACAAAAATTTAAAAACACTATTTTAAGTCTTGTATGTAGATATTTTTAAACGATGAAATGATGATGCCAAGAAAACGGATTCTGATCGGGCCAAATACTCGATAAAAAAGGGATTAACGAACTCGACTGATTGAAATCGCACTTAGGATTGCCCATAGATGTAGTTTATGAACGGATATGTAAAGCCAGTCAAGGTTAGGATATTATGTTGAAGTTAGCAGTGCGGACGTTTTGACTATGAAATGCAACCAATGCCTAACAGCGGAGTTCGTATGACAGGTCAAACCTAAGCACTAGAACAATAATTAGGTACCTATTAACTACCTAGATTTGGGTATATGTTTTTAAAGCAAAAGTTTGGTAGAAAAATAACTACCAATGAAATAAATGTAGCGATAGCAGCTTATCTTAACGGCAGTCAAGGATCCTACCATTACCTACTACATACTACCTGCCTGTTCAACAAGCCAGAAAAAAAATTGTTGGCTTGTTTGTTATGGTTCTGCAACGTGTCAACAGATGGCGCTACATGCCCGTGTCTGTTTTTACTGACATAGCGAGCGTCATGCCGTCGCATCGGTAAAGGCGAGCCTGTAAGATGGCGAACCAAAGAGATCATCTAAGGAAGGACTCCGCCAGGATCCATTATTTTATAGGTCTATGTGATCTTTATGAACAAAAAACCTATAACTTTAATAGAAAATTTCATGACAATACTTTCAAGTTGGTTTGTAGAACTGCAAAAACTTCACACATTAATAGAAACATACAAAATTCAAATAATAGAATAAAAAAGTTTGGCAAATAATTAACCGTGAAACTGGCAAAGTTATACCAAGGGACAATAATTTCTGCCTAAATAATCGAGCTTTCGAAACATTCTTCACCAATGTAACCTTACTCACGACACAGCGTCTAAATTCATCTCCATATGAAGCAGAGACTTTGTTAAAAAACAAAACTAGGCGTTACACACACAACAGTAATGTATACTTTAAATTTCATCATATATATCCCCAGGACATTGTCAAAACGTTTAGATTACTTAACTTAAAAATACCGAAAACCTGTGGGGTATATCAGTCAAAGTCATTGGTTCAGTAATTCTAGAAATAGCCCCCCACACTTAGCTTATATATTCAATAAATGTGTTGACTTTGGAGTTATCCCAGACCTCATGAAACACAGTAAATTGATACCCCTGTTCAAGTCGGGAGACAAGGGTGATCCTTCAAATTTCAGACCAATATCTGTTCTTCCAGCACTAAGTAAAATATTTGGAAAGAATATGCTAAATCGAATGCTCTCACACTTCAATCGTACAAAACAACTCCACGCCAAACAATACGGTTTCAGTAGGGGTAAATCAACAGGGTTTACCCTTATATCTCATATTTATTCTGCATGGGAGGCCGCACAGGATAGTATCGGAGTTTTTTGCGATCTGTCGAAGGCATTTGATTGCCATGATCATGATACGCTACTAATGAAATTAATTCATTACGGAGTTAGAATTACAGCGTTGGATCTAGTAAGATTATACTTAAGCAATATAATTCAAAAGGCCAAAAAAAAGACGTTAACGGCGTTAAATCGACCAATTTATAATTGAAAACTAACAAACTCCATAAGAGAGCTTTTTAAAGAAAATGAAATACTAACTATAGCTAGACAATTTATTTTCGAGAATATAATATATGTACGCAAGAACCTTATAGCGATAGCTTTAATGTTTACCTAAGAAATAACCACAGACTAGTTTCGCCCCGGTTTAGACTCGCGAAGGTTAACAGTTCTTTCAAGGGTCAGTGCATTCTCTACTATAATTATAAACTCTGGAGATTTTGAAATTGCCATTTTAAAAAGCATGTCAAAGCGACTTTGTCAAAAAAGGGATATTACAATGTTCAAGATTACTTAAATGATGGGACTGTATGGGGTTAATTTAGCTCAACACAGTCCTTGCTATTATTTATTCTTGCTTATTAATTATGATAATTAATATTGTAGTATTTGTTTTAGTTAAGCACATTTTTTATTAAAAGAGATCTAATCTAAGATTGATAATCTATGGGAGTTTCTACGCCCTTCTGCTCCCACAGTGGTCCAATGTAGAGAAAAGACAAAAAATTACGTTTGCTTAGTCTATGTAAATATCTACAGTAATAAAGAAATTTGACTTTGACTTCGGAACAAAGGCGGAGTTCCAAACCTCATCTATTGAAAAAATATTGTTATGTATTCTGAAATTGACTCGCACTTGACTGTATACGCCTATCAGGGTGCGAAGGGTGCCAAACTAAGCCTCCGCTGTCCGTCCGTCGGTCTGTCCGTCTGTCATCGAGCTCTACAGGATCAATCGAAATAAGTAGAGAGCTAAAATTTTCACAGAGGGTGTATTTCTATTGCCGCTATAACAACAAATAATGAAACATACCGGTTTTTAAGAATTAAAGTAGTGCCCATACAAGAGATTATTTGCATGGTCATTTTCTTATCCATTTTGTTTTATTTGTTTATCGTTGAACCTGGACTCTCCCGATATTATCGGAAAAGATCTTTAACTTCGAGTTTTGTGCTTAAGTTATTTGTCATTATAAGATGAATAATGACTTATTCGAACTATAATAAATAATATTAAGTTATTTATAATATTTGATTATATTATTGTAAATAAGTTACTCAATTTCTAATCAATTCCGGTTTTAAATGAGCAAAGAGTTTCGTTAACCTGAGTATTTAGTTCAATACTTACATACTATATATACAAAACTTTTTTTAAATATTTCGATGTACGTCCTTGAATGGAGTCCTACATAGTATTTAATATTGCAAAATTAAGAATTTAAAAGGTAAACAATATACAAAATACTATCGTTTTACTTAATCCGTGTACAATGAGAACCCTCCGTGTGCGGGTCCGACGCCCTTCTCACACTTGACCTTAAACTACTGAAAATATCCTAGAGGCCTTAAATTACATTTAGTTAGTCAATCAGTGAGTAAGTTATAAATTAAGGTCATCTCCTGAAGTTAGTATTGGCTGTCGATAAATAGTTGGAATATAAAAATATGAAATAAACAGAACGTTTAAATAGTGCTCAGAGCACAGGTCGTATTTATTCTTGAACCTAATTGTGTGTACAGAAATAAATTTTTAAAACACCATATTTGAAAATGGCACTCACATTATCCCTAGTTATAAAGCAATTCAGTTAGAATCAAAGAACAAGAAAGTAAGTCAAAGCTGAGCGCGGATTGTCCAAGTGAAAATGTATAATCCACGCTTAGCCTTAGCCTAATGCCTAAATCGTTTTACCTGAAAGTACCGAAAGAACCGATAATCGTTTTAAAATCCCGGGTTTTAAAGAAACTGGCAATTGCCGGCATTTCGCGGCATATCCCAGTTCTATTCCCTATTACATAAAACATTAACATTTGCATACATTGCTTCTGGCCCCACACTAGAATTCCCGGTATTGTGGTAACCAAAACAAACCGTGGTGTCACTCTCATATAAATATCCCAGACCTGGTTTTTTTTTCCTTTGTCCCCAGCCGATGGAACCCGGGAAGGGAACGCATGATAGGCAGTGCCACAACCGCAGGCACATAGGTGGTCCACCATTATACCAATAATAATTTGCATTTGCTCTTCCACTTTCCATATAAATAATAAACTCTACACGTCCTCGTAGCGATCGCCCATGCGAAACCAAACTGGTACGCAGCAAAAAATGTGTTCGAATTAATGACTATCCTGTCATACACCACGCCCAAAGCTTTTTGTGCCTCCCAGTGTTTTGTGCGTCATCCATAACATAACATTTAGGTAGTTGGTATACGTAAGTACCTCACACTGTAATCGAGTCACGCAATTTTGTTTATACTTAACATTGAAATTGCGGTGTTAATATTTTGCTATGGGTTTTGTAAAGTCAATTTACACAATAATTTATGTTTACTGTGGTGTAGATTATATCAACACACGCCAGTCGAATTAAGCTATTGTAACAGAAATGGACTTGTCATAATGAATCAGGCGTTTGATATTGATTAGGGTGACATTTATGCCGTTTTAAATTGACCAGTAGATCTATACAATGGATCGAGAGAATAATGAAAGTGACAAAGCGATATTATGAAACACCTGTGACCATGCGAAGCTCCCCCATACTTCATACATAATGCATGCATACGATTTCATAACCGATCCAACTCCCATAAACCATTCTCGCGCGGCACACGTCGAATTCAGTCTCATAATTACTTTTTGTAATCCAAAAACGAAAGTGGACGGGGCAAATTGGTATCTATTGTTACGTTGACAAAGTGTAAATTGTAATAAAACCTGGCGGTAATTACCTGCGAAGCAATTTCAGGCATTGTATGAGGGCGAACAACATAATAGCAAAGTAGAGTCTTGTATAGTAGATAATGACAATGACCAGACGCAATAGAGAGTTGGTCACCACGCGTAGAACATGCATGGCGCAATAAGTGTCGGGGCAACGCACGAAATGGAAAATATGACTAATCTTAATACATGTCAGCATGCAACATCATCACGAGAGATTCATTGTGAAGGTAGAAAAAGTCGTTGACTCTGTTAACAAGCTAATGGAAGATACAAATGTTGTGAATTCGAGAACATTTGAATGTTCGCAAGAAAAAGCCAATCAATATGAAGATAATAGCAGGATGATAAAGATCCCACGGATGTGAAGAAAATGGTTCAATTTAAAACAAATACGCACTTGAGAGAATCAAAGAATGAGGCCTGAATACTTGAGCGACATAATTTACGTACCAACATTATGGAATGAGCAATTGAGTGTTGCTTGTTAGTGCAACGTTTACTTCAATTACTTTAACAGAGGAAGTTACTGGAAAGTGCCAGTGAGACTATTATCTTGGATGTTATATTAAATAACTTACATACATACAATTTATAACATGGGACAAGTTTCATGCTGTTAGCAGCAATCTACATAATCCCATATCGCGTGATAAACATTCATTCAGCTAACTGACACAGACTGTATCATGGTTCTGTAAGAATTATCCCTAAGAATGATAAGATGCAACCGGAATGATCCAGTTATAGACGAGACGGTGCGAAAACGGAAAACGAATCTCAAAGGTCGTTGGCCGCAGCACGTGGTTATCTTGTAAACAGATTGTTTACATATATAAATTAATAAACAGTTTGAACAGGAAACCCTTGAGCTCCAGTTAAATATAGGGAGTGGCAGACGCGGCGGCGCGGGCGCAGCCACGGCTACACTTGTTTACGTCGACAGGCACGGCCTTAGATGTTATTCTATTTGATCTGTTTAAAGTAGCTAGTATTGGATGGTCTGTGTTTGAAGCAGTCACTGTAGCATTGAATACTGCTTGTTGCTTGTTGAAACAATGGGCGTGGTGTAGTTGTTAAGATGTAGAGTACGCTGAGTAATTGGAGTAATGTTGGAAATGCCGTTGAATACATTTAATCATAGCTCACCATCATCTTCAATATCGGTATAGCAAACGAGATTATTACCTGGAAAAAAAATATAGTCAAGTTCAAGTATACTAAAAAGTAAGTAAGTGTTCACAGTAATTAACAGTCAAAGGCATCGCGAATTTCGCCGCATCTAATCACCTTATCACGTAGCCGAGTTAAAGTCACGTTGATTTCTGTTTACTCTACAATTTGCATTGGATGAACAGTAAATATCCAACGCATGAGAGTTTGTTAATTCATCATACAGAACTTCGCATTTTGCATTGCAATAATATATTATATTGTTTTATTTTAGCCCGAAATAAATTTACTGCATAATCATTGATCACATGACAAAGATGTGTCTCCATATAGACAAAATCACAAATTCATTCTAGATTCTAGAGCATTCTATGTGTGGGAATATGCCATGCACGGATAAGGCCGGAGGCAGCTCCGGCGCCGATGTAGGCTGTGAAGGAAGCTACCGGGATCGTATGCTACTCGAACATGATTCATATTGCTATGCTTTATGATTTTATGATAAATTAACTATGAAAGTAATTCATGTAGGTTGTGGTAAGCAGGCTGATTAAAGATTTGGCAAGCGATTGAAAAGAATAATGGAATAGTTGATCATTGATATGATTCGATATGAGTTTTAGGAATGCTAAGGAATATTAAATATATACTTACTCGTAAAAATCAAACTAAATGTCGATCGATCGATTAACTCATAATTTAGTTACTTTATTATTAAATAAACTAAAACAATAAGAGTAAAACCAGATTTTAATCAGTTTGCAGTTACTTGGAACCTGCAATAGTATCTCTGTATCAATGACCCAGCGTTATCAAGGTTTAGTTTATAGCCATGTTAAGCCAGGTGTGGAAACTCTTACTCCGTTTTAATAAATACTATTTTTCCTCATTCGATATTTTCACAAGACTACAAGTTGCCTGCAGCCGGCGGATGTTCTACCAGCTCGTCATCTATTTTGCGTATCTTTTGATCAAACTTCGTTATTTGTGTAAGTATTATATGTAAATAGAACGGAAATTAACACAACACACACTTACACAGAAACGAGAAATATCTAGTGTCGTGTCTTCGTAAGTCTCGTGAATTGATTAACTCTGGCCGAAATGTGTCTAACAGTTTTATGCAACAGGTAATTAACATTCTAAATCCAGCGCCATTGGAATTTTCAGAAATTGGAGAGCAGACTAGAGCAAATCAATCGAACGAAATCGATTGGCGCGTGGCCGGAATATGGATTACGGCGATAGGCTGACAATTTGACAGTTATGACAGCTGCTGTTCTCCGTTCCGGCAGCGGACTCCGACATGTGGCGCCAACATAGCCCGTCTGATGTACGTGATTAATTTAAATGCCCTAGAAGACAATACTGCTATGAAAACGCCATCTAGCAGGCTATAAATAAAATAAATAAATTCTCTGAAGCGACAGCAGTTTGCACGAATGGACGCTCGCCAAGCAATTTCAATTTCACTCGCGAAATCGCACTGGCCGCTCAGAAATTCCTTCCGATATTAAAGTCTCGAGACAGAAATGCAGTGCTTTGAAAATGTAACGCTATTTTATAGGCTCGGCAAGTGCACTCCAGCGACGCTGTGTAGCCTTTGTATTCAACCCTATTATCTCCTAGCATGAGGCTCTCCACTCCAATGCAGTCTGCGCCTGAAAATCTCAGCGAAATGAAGCTGAGGGTGTCTCTGGTAAGATGCAGTGAAGAGGACTTGTGCTGGGGTGAACGCCCTAACTTGCGCCACGTTGAGACTTGAGACTGGTCAGGGATGATATTCGTTTTCAGTCGTAGGAGAAAATACGCTTTGCCTGCGCACTGCCTCCGACTTGATATTCTACATAATAACTTATGGCTTCATACTATTTAGATAGGTAGACGCAATACATTGAAAAGGATTATTTTTGCGCAAGGGGCCGAGAAATTGTTCTTTTAAGGTTGGAAGGAATATTAATATCAATGTGACGTTGTTACACCTAAAACAAAGTCAAACAAACAACAACTAAGTTTTACTTTTATGGTATGACATTATTTGCTATTACTTGAGGTGGTACCAAGATATGAACAAACACTTGAAGTATTTACTGGTCTGCCTGTGCGGTATTGTTTATCGTGCTAATAGATCTTTTTATTTATATTGGTACACTCAAACGAGTTTCTAGACATAAAGCGTATCTTAAAAACAATTTATTGCCTGATAAGGAGCATTGGACAGACAATTTACAAAATAAAATAAACAACTAATAAAATAATGGCCTCTATAAAACTCTCACTATGTGAGCTTTTAACTCGAAATCCAAGACTTCTAGTGTTGCTTCTTACGACACTCGTCACACCATCAAGATACGAGACTTATTTTATTTTACCATGTCGGTGCTAACTTAGCAACACGCACTATAATGCGGGGGTACTCCATTAATCGAGGTAACATCGCACCATCTGAATCACCACCATTAATCAGCTATGTAGCGCAGCAGGTGAGAGGATAAAATAAAATGAAAATAGTGGAGCAGTGTTCTGAGCTCAGCGGGAACTGAGTTAGCGACTCAACAATAACGCTAAATATACACCTATATGTATATGTATATGGGGGTCTGTGGTGTGAATGTGACTTTTATGAAGGGTGCGTGGGGTGTTGTGCTCTGGTCTGTGCTTATGAGATTTTTATTGTCAATAGAACAAGACGAGAATAAGCTTTGATTTTAAAGGTATAGTCAAATATATAATTGGAAATGGCGTATGTTTAAACGATTACCAAATACGCACCTATTTTACTACCAATAAATTCGAAATGACTGCCAGAATGGATAAATGTGGTGCAGAGGCATAATTGTTCTCTTGAGCAAATTAATTATTAAAAAAATATTCTCCAACTCGAATATGTTCTAAATAAAATGGATCTGACTCGTACTAGAAACCGACTGTAAGTTTATTTTGTACAACAATCAAGCATCAACTACAAAGGGTACAAGCTACTACGTAGGTACCGGACTCCAGTTCCCAGTGGGTCGTATCCACAGGCTGCTGCGCAAGGGTAACTACGCCGAGCGCGTCGGTGCCGGAGCGCCCGTCTATAGTACTTATTGCAGTTACTTCAATAGTAAGTCCCATTAGTACAGTGGCCCCGCATTGACAATTGTCATTCGCAGCACGATACTTTTCAAGTGTTCACTTTCTACTTCAGTGTGATTCTAAATAGCCCTTTATAACGGCATGCCTCGCCTTTGTAATGACAGTGACGCAATGACACTTCAATATCAAAGTGTTGCCATGCCAGATGGGGGTTTAAATTACTGCCCTTTCCCTTAAAAAGTAACAACGATTGCACTATAATTTCTCCAAATATTGTTTTCTGTGGAATCATGAGCTCAAGACACTAAGTCTTACTAGCAGACTCTTGCAAACCCTTAATCTTTTCCAACAATGTACAGCAGAATAATGTACCTACAGGTAAGACAAGCAATGGTTTCAACACATCGACGTATACACACGATAACTTGCCGACAGAGAAACACCAGAGTCCGGCGATCCCAGAACCGAGCCACTTGATCGAAAATAAACTAAAATCGGGGATCGGAAATACATTGCGAGTCTCAAAACATGGGAGGCGGGACACAAATAGAGCTGCATTTCAGTTGGCAATTCCACCAGTCTTGCGATTAAAAACAGAGTGTGCAAATCAACGTTTGTTATTCTCCAGAAATGGGGTTCATTATAAAAAAGCATAGCCCATAAGAAGTCAAAGATTTACATCAGGTTAAGGAAGTTGAGGATTATGAATAGTGATGATTATAATTTTATGTTTAAACTATTAGACCATCGTGACTTGAATATGGTTTCTTCCTATTATTGCGCGTCGCGATTTTTTTGTGAGCAGTTTCATCTGACGTCATTTTAGTAAGACAATAGTTTAACGTCTAGACATGATATCTAAGAACGTTAAATTAATAACTGTTGCTAAAATACGCAAAAAATTTAAATGGTACGTTTTCGAAATTACAATAATTCTTCATTTACAAAATAAATCATTTGAATACTATATAAAGTGTATCTCTGTAGGATTTCGCAGTATGCACAGACAGTTAAAATAATACCTTACTCAGTCTGGAATAAAGTATAGTTTTATAAGAGTTTGCTTTAGATAATTATTTTATATGGCAGTAAATAATAATGGATCCCGACTCGGCCTTGGCGACATTACGAATAGTAGACCTCTCGAAGTATTTAATTCAGAATTTATAACGCAACCCGCCAAATAGTAAGCTAAGGAGTTACTATTTACAAGGCATTAATAACTCGTAGCCGGTTCATATGCAAATAAGATGGTATTTTCTGCTTAGGATCGTTTGATGTTTAAGTTTGTGTTCTCTTTCCGGGATGCATATTTTCCTATATCGTGCAATATATTATTTAGAATGTTGGTTTTACGTAAAGCTAGTGTTATCAATCGATAACAATTACTATATAGTCAAAGAGTTCACTAAACATTAAATTACATTACATTACGTCTGTAGAAAGAGCATTCTCATCCATCTGTTAGGCAAGTGTATCGAAACTTTAATTAAAAAAGCAATTAATTTCTTTGTTAACCAACGACGCTTTTAAGGAATTTCCTTTGCGGCAATATACATATAGATTCGATTTGTCATGTAAAGTAAATATTTGGCTTGTCATTTTAACTTCACTTCTTTTGACAATAAAATCACAGGAGCGTAACCCTACAAAAAATCCCAATAGGTTTTAAAATAAAATAAATACTAAGACCCAGAACCTCCTAGCCAGCATTAAACTGATCATCCAGCTGCACCATTGCAATTTGCACCATCTACTATGTTCACTGGTCTGCTTCCCGCCTGGAAATTAATAAAAAAAACTTTATCGAAAATCTTATCATCTCATATGCGGATTTTAATGTGCGTTCTACCCTTAATAGTTTATTATTAGTTTTAAGCTGATTGGCTTTGTCCACCAACTGCGGTGCGTAGTTGCACACAAAAGTTATCAATTACTACGCTACATATGGGTGCAAATCTATACCTTTGTTAACAAGTGCGGGAACATAGACATCACTTAATGAATAATATTCAAAATTTCATAATTCTTTATTGCAAACATATTAAATTTAACAGGTTACATTAAGAGTAAGCATATGTACAAAGGGGAGCTTTTCTCTTAAAGCGATTTCTTCCAGCAAACCAAGGCATGAAATATCAATATATCATGGCAGTGCAATATCTAATCTACACTAAAATACAGATAAGTAAATTAAATATCTCTAAAATACGGATAATAAAATGCCTATATACCAGACTACAAAATTAAGATCATCACGAATCGCTCTTTAAATGTACCGAACATAATTGTTGACAACGACATCGTTCAGGTGGTCAGCGTTTACGTCTATCTTGGACATCGTTTATTCTTTGACCGAGATGCACAGGCGAATTAAATCGACAGACGCGTCGGCTTAGGTTGGTTGAGCTGCTTTCGGGAAGCTAGACGAAGTATTTAAGTCCAAATTGCCACAATGCCTGAAGACTACGGTATATATCCAATGTGTCTTAACTATCCTCACCTATGGAGCCGAAACATGAACGCTCACTAAGCAAATTATGCACAAAATCAAGGTGGCCCAACTAGCAATGGAGCGTTCCATGTTAGGTAGCTCTCTCGTTGATCGCGTGCCATTCGTTGAAATTCGACGGAAGACGAAGGTCGAAGATGTAGGTAAGCGGATATCTGGACTGAAGTGGAGATGGGCGGGACACTTGGCTAGACGAGATGACCGACGGTAGACCAAAGCAGTCGCAGAGTGATGGGTGGCCAAAGGGAGCGAAAAGACCAGTTGGCCGACCACCTGCCCGATGTCGACAGGATCTCAATGGATTCGGTTGGGAAGCAGTGGGTTGATGTGGACTGAGCATGATGAGACTACTAAATAAGTACCAATACATACATATAGTTTATATAATATACATACTATAACTATCACAAAAGAGAAATGAAGTGCTCTTTTGCTCGGTTTTTGAAAGAGGCAAGAATGGGACTGTCTCTAATAGTGCAAGGAAGTGCGACCTACAGTCGGACCTCCTGCAACCTGAAGAAGTGCTCAAATGATGATGTGATGCCTTGGAGTGGCTAAGAGTGAGACCGTTTGAGATCTCCGGTGCCGATCTCCTGAATGGAGATACTCAAAGCGATTTCGAAAGTATATGGGGTAGCGCCGATTTTTCAATATATTGAAAAGATAAGAGAGAATATGAGTGTCTCGGCGACGACGAATCGGAGGCCATTCCAACTCTTCGCGATATTGAGAAACTTGGTCGAATTCGCGCAGCCCGAATATAAACCGAATCTCGACATTCTGGAGTCGTTCGAGTTTTGTTAAGTAGATCTTCGTTCGCCCTCGCCCAACAGACTTCGGCGATGTCGATATGCGGCGAGCGGCAGGAGAATGGACTGAGCAAGGGTGATTTTGGTCTGCCGTGGCAAGAAGTACTACAGTCGCCGGAAGGAGTGACAAGACGTCTGCTGACCTCGCAGACATGTGGAGACCAAGACCGCAGGTGGTCATAAATAAGGTTTTTCGCCTTATCTGTGTACTCTATTATGATGCCATTATATGATACATGAACAATGGGTTTTTGTGATAAGGCTTTCCTTATCACAAAAACCCATTATTCCTGTATCATATATTGTGCCTGGTTCCCAAAATCATGGCATGTGATTTTGAGGCCCAATCTTTCACATTCTCGAGGTCAGCATACAGTGCCTCTACGGTTGAGGCTACATCGCAGGGGCAAAAGTGGTGATACATTTAGAGATTATCTGCGTATAGATGATACGAAGAAGAGAGGACGTCGGAGATGGAGTTGATAGAGACTGAAAATAGAAGAGGAGATAGAATACCACCTTGAGGCACCCCTGAGGAAAAATCCCACCACTGAGTTTCGGTCTCTTCAGAACTAATGCGTTGCTGACGGCCTCTCAGATATGACTGGAACCAGTTAGTAGCATGGAAGGAGACATTTCGTAGGCTCAATATAGCGACCAGAATGTCAGGTTAAGTTAAGTTAAGCAGTTAAGGGCATTGCTGAAGTTAAGCAGCGCTAGCACCGTGACCAACTTCTGATCCATGGCTAGCTGTATGTTATCGCTGACTTTTAAGACTACTGTGGTAGTACTATGCCCTGGTCTGAACCCAGATTGGAAAGGATTGAGAAGTCTGTTTGATGAAAGATAGGAGGAGAGCTAGGTGCGGACTATGGATTCAATTGGGTAGAATGGGTAAGATAGATATGGGCATATAATCTTTGAAGGAGGAGGGATAGGAATTTTCGGACAGTGGGATAACGAGTGCTTTCTTCCACAGACTGCGAAAGAAGCTTACCGATAGAGAGAAGTTGATAATGTGGGTAATTGGAGGAAGCAACTCTTCAAGGATGCTATGGAGCATCTGATGGTTGACGTTGTCGCCACCAGCAGCTTTGAATGTGATAGCTAGCACTGCCTTTCTAACTGCGCCGAAAAGTTAAACGGTGAGGTGCAGACTGCATCCCTCAACCGTAGACGACGAAGGGTTGCCTCGTTAGTGGCAGCGTTCATCACGACGGGAGGAGAAGAGAAAAACTGGTTGACATTACCTAAAGAAGATTCCTAGGACTTGCCAACACCAAGGGTTTTAAGGAACTTCCAAAACTAAGCTGGGGTGTACCTTTCTATACGCTCATGGAAGTGGTATCATTTGGAATCGCGGATATGCGGTTGCACAGGTTACGGAGGCGCTAAAAAGCTAGGAGATTGTCGTTGGTTGGGTCCCTCTTATATCACCCTTTCGCACGGTTTCTTTCTGCCCTTAAACACTTAATAGTGTCGGTCAACCACGGGACAAGAAGATGTTTGACCCTGACCTTTTTCATTGGTGCGTGCTTGCCGAACAGCCCCAGGATAATTGAGTTAACATACATACGTAAACATTTATTACATGCACATACATTGCTTCTGGTCCCACACTGGGATACCCTGTGTCGTGCGAACCAGAAACAGCGACGTCACACACACATAAATATCCAAGACCTGGGGTTTTTTTTTTCTTTATCCCCAACCGGGGATCTAACCCGGGACCTCTCGCATGGTCGGCAGAGCCACATCCGCTGCGCCACAGAGGTCGTCAATTTCACACGGAATTGAACTTCAGGATTTTGTCATCAACGGTCTCACAAGTGATGACAGGGGTCCAATCAACAGATGAGGCATCAGATTTAAGGATGTCGAGGTCCACACCTTTGAAGCTCCGAATATCCATAAATTTGACTTTGCGCTTAAGGGACCTAACTATGTATGAAAGATAAACCAGATCGTGGTGAGAGAAGGGAACGGTAAGCTGACCATGAGAAACCACCTTGGCTGTGTTGGAAATAATCATGAGATCGAGAGAGAGGGAGTACAATGTGGTTGAAAGTGAGTAGAGCCCAACAGACAGTGACGCGCCCGCCAGCGAGTCGACTCCTCCCGCGCCAAGAGAGCCAAACGGTAGAAGAGCATGAGAAAAGACTATCTGTAAAATTATATATAATATCCATAAAATGAAAAAAATATACTACAATAGCTATAAAATAAATATAAAACGAATCTATAATCCTCGCCTTACGAGAAATAACACTAAATTAATTCAAATACTAAAAGCCTGAACCTAGTCACACTGGGCTTGCTGGGAAAGTATTCATTACACCATGACACAGTTTGAGACGACATCACACTCAAAACGAACAAGCTAGACTTTGAAACGACGTTGTTGTAGTTTGAATGGCACGTCATCTACATATAATATAGCATATATATATGCAAGCAGGCAGGGAAAACATGAAAACACAAAAAAATGCATGATAATTGATAACAGAGTAAGCAATCGTAAATATAACGAGAAAGTTGGGTTTCTAAATTATATCATCCATTTTATCTAAATTAATAATAACACATTATACAATTAATTTAAATACAATAACATACAATGGCATAAATCCGCCGAACGCTTTGTCATAACTAAACTTAAGAAACAAAATACATATCTATAAAAATAAAGCGTCCCAAGAAACGGCCGCAACAAACGTGCCTATTAAACCAGCAGCATTACCGCGCTGCACCGCCAGCGAGATCCTCTGTGACAGGAACGATCCGGAGCGGTGCGGTGGTCGAATCCAAATACGCAGAAAATATATCGAAAATAGAAACAGTCAGAAATGACGTCTCTCATACATGAGAACAAAGTAAAAGATAAACATATTTATTTATTACAAGTCGTATAAGGAATATTAAATGAAACATGAAATCATAGTGTATATTATTAACCCAGGATTCATAAAATTAGTATAATATTTTAATCACTATGTAAGACACATAGGTAATTGATTAACTAAAAATCAATAAATTGTAAATAAGCAATAATAAACACGTCATTGAAAATTTATTAAATTAATAAATTCCACTATGAATAATGTTACATTAATGGAATATAGGTATGTCAAACACATAGTCATTGTAATAATGGTGTCATCGATTTGATAAAAAGTAGCCAAGTGCAAGTCGGACTCGCCCATGAAAGGTTCCGTTGTAGCAAGTAATTATGTGACTAGATGTTTGTATCGTAACTTTGTTTTTTATAGTGTTTGTATGAATGTCAAAGTTATCTTTGCGGTTTTTAATAAATGTGTTATATCTTAAAAACTGCTTATTTTATTTTGCTCAAACCAATTTTTATTAAAAGTGTGTATTGAGATACACAGCATATATTTTTTTGTAGATTTTTCACTCTCTTACTTTAAAAGTTAGACACACACACACACATATTTTTCCACTTTGGAAGGGTCTGTCTCTTTAACGTATTACTTTGAGGAAAAGTAGTTTGAGGAACCGCGACGTCATTTTTAAAGACCTATCTATAGACACCCTTCACATATAGGTTTAATGAAAAAATAATAATTTGGTTTCAGTTCCATGTATGGGGAGCCCCCCTTTAATTATTTAAATTTTTCAATTTTTGTATAAAATCGTAAAGCGGTTTACAGAATACATCTAAATACCAAGTTTCAAATGTGCAGTCCTAATAGTTTCTGCATATAGTTGCTGTGACATACGGACGGACGTACGGACAGACAGACTTGACGAAACTTTAAGGGTTCCTTGTTTCTCTACGGAACCCTAAAAAGGGTTAGTCATTTAATTTCAGAAATTCATCGTAGCTGTATAGGGTCTTCTCGGTAAGCCATCCTTTCAACCATAGTTTAAAGATGGGCATACTCGGTGCTCCGCAGTCATAGCTTCAGGTAACTTGTTGTAGACAACGGACCCATAATATGGATCGTCTTGCTTGTTGTAGCAAGCTTGTGCATAATTGTAGCCAGCTTGTTGGAGCTGCGTGTCTCGTATTTATGCCATACTCAAGTCGTTTGTATTGGTCTACATTCTCACGCACATAAATGGCTACTTGGAAAATGAGAAGGTTAGTGTGAGAATTGGTAGATGTTTGAAGTGCAGGCTCGCAGATTAGTCGCAGGGTACTCTCGCCAGCGGCCGCACGGCGCCTCTCCGTAACATGAGCACGCGCTGCCACTGCGCCGCGCGCGCCCACAGCTCCAGGCCGCCGTACTGCAGCAGCGAGTGCACCGTCGCGTAGTAGCACGTGCGCATCGACTCTGCTGGGAGCGTAGATGACAGCCGACTGAGCGCGAAGTTTATCTAAGCGTGCGTCCCACGTTAGCGCTTGATCTACCATAAAGCCCAGAAAAGGGCTTCGGCTTCGGCGGGGACTTCGACAGCCAGATTAGGTCTTTGATGCCCGGAAAGATCAAATTTAATAAGGTGTGTTTTGGTCGTATTCAATAATAATGCATTTTGGCGAAACCTACGGCAGATCCAGCTGGCCACTGAGTTAAGTTGTATTTCCAGCATTGCTATTGTCGGTGCTGTGGTCGGAGTAGTCACTACTGCGGCTACATCGTCGGCAAATTAATATATTTCACCTCCGACAACGGCGCTGGGTAACTTATTTAGAAGCAGGGAAAACGCAATGTTCTTGACGATCCCTGTGGTAGTCCCCATATATGTCGAGAGACCGACCGACTTTACAGTCCCCGCTGCTCCGACTACAAAATGCGTTCTTTCGCGCATGAAACTCGTGGGCAACGCTAAGGCCGGTCCGGCAATCCCGTAGTGCTGGAGCTTCATGTGCAGGACATTGTGACTGACGACCCGAATGGCCGAGTCGGCAGTGACTCTGCCTACGAAGCCAAGGGTCCCGGGTTCGAGTCCCGGTGGGGGCAAATATTTGTTTGACGAGAACGGATGTTTCTACCCTAGTCATGGTTGTTTATCTATCTAAGTATATTATTTATCTATATAAGTATGTGTGTATCGTTGTCTAGTACCCAAGATACAGAGAATCCTAGTTTGGGGCTAGAACAATATGTGTAAATAGTGTCCAAGGTATTATTATTATTATTGTGATCTGCAACATCGAATGCTTTCGAGAGATCACTGAAGAGCACCGCGACGGCCTGGTGTCGCTCACGAGCGCACTACCTCTCTTGCTAGCTGGGTGGTGGAGCGTCCTTTACGGTAATCAAACTGCCGGTCCTTGAGGGCAGAGGTGTTCGCGGGATAGTCGGTGAGACATGAGCTGAGGCCATTCTCTAGGATCTTTGCTATGGCCGGTATGATGGATATTGGGCGATAGTGGCTTGGGTAGTGTTTTTTACCTATGCCCTTGAACAATGGACTCACTTTTACTACGTTACCTAGCCTGTGTGTGCATTTGTATACTTTTCCAGAAGCATAATATTGTTTTGTAAAGTTACGTCCGGCACAGGGACGATAAGTTTACATATCGCTTGTAACTAAAATATATTAAAAAAAATCCTTCGCATAATTATGCTTCAAAAATTAGCGTGTTGAATCTGTCCTGCCTGAAATAATCGCATAATGCGGAAACGCAATATTGCGAGCGCGGTTGCGCGGTAGCAAGCAATATAATATAAGGCCACAATTTAATGTTTTTTTAGGTATTTTTACCGTATTTTTTTTGCTTTGTAAATGACTACCCCTGAGTCGGGTGTAACTTTACAGAACAACATTATGTATAGCCAACGATTCAATCATTCTGTCTCTATGATATCGTCGAAAGATTTGCGTTTGACTAACCAAAGATACAAATACTAGCATATTCTTCTATCGCCTTCTATTACACAGGACTCGCATAAACAGCGCATTTTATCTTGATAAGAAACTCAATACTCGAACACTGCGCGTGCGTCGCATGACTCGATTAATTGGCCAACGACTGACGCTGCCAAATGGCACGAAGATACAGACATTCTTGCTCACAGAATATTTTCTTCTGATTTTTTAGTCTGAAGAGCAGATCAGGTTGATTGTTTCTAACACAATCGTCATTGTTTACGTAGATACTCCGATTATTTGCTAAATTAGTAATTGCTATTGGTACTGATTTTACGAACAAAGATTTATTTATCTTTATGTGTTTATAAACAATCAATATAAACAGAAAAGAGAGAATAGGGTGAAATACGGTCTATTTATAAGATTGCATAATTTTGTTATGAATACACGCTTGTATAAGCAATTTACATACAAATAACTTTATATACGCAATGAAAGAAGTAAATGTTCTATAATTATGACAAGTAGGTATTTAAAAGAATGTAAACAAAGAAATGTATGTGTGAGACGAGTTAGAATTCTCAATAGAATAATTTTCAAAGTCATTTTAATTCGTTTAGTTATGACTGCGGAATCTGCTGACTATCATGCCTGTTTACGTTCTTTTCATTACCTACTTGATTGACTAGTTACTTAAGTGTGTTAATTAAGTTGAAGAATGCAAATCAAGAGGAAGTTAGATAATTGTTAGAGATTCTTAAAATCTAGTCCTCATTGAATATTCAATAGTTGCAACAGAGAAAGCAATCATTGAAATGCAAGTAATAAAACCACATCTTTGTATATGAGAAGATATGATACTTCGATACTTGAGTATGAAGACAGGCCACACACATACAATATTGTAATGTAAGCTTTGTATATGAGAAGATATGATACTTCGATACTTGAGTATGAAGACAGGCCACACACATACAATATTGTAATGTAAGTAAGTACTATTACATTATACCAGACATTAATACACTGTACGATAAACGGAAATTCGTTCTTCTATGTAAAGAAAACAGAGATACGAACCGAGGAATACGAGATAAAAACATTCTAAGGGAATTGCTATTTTCAAACGTTAACTCTATTTTAGTTTTAGAATAAGCATGCTGTTTGAAACTTGTTGGGAATCGATGCGGCAATTCTGAAATTCTGCAAAGGCGAAGCCGCTGATCATATCTTCAGAATTGGCAGCAAGCACTGGCATTGAATAACTTCGTAACTACTCCATCTAGCAGTTCCATGTTTGCACATTTAAGCTTAATTTATAACCTTGCTACACTTGTTTGTACTGGGAATACGTTTAGTAGTTCGCTATCATCATAACCAAGATTTCCTGTTGCAGCAACATTCGTGTTTTGAGCTAGTCTTCTAGTCGTCTAGTCGTCCTAATTGATTTTACGACGGCAATATTAAGAATTAATGAAAAGATGCGAGTGCTTTAGTAGTACGACAAAACTTGCGACATGACATGATGAAGGTAACAAAAGTGTTCGCTGTTTACAATGCCGTGCATAATGTGCAGGCAAATCGCATGCAGCTTGTCAAATTCTCAGACGAACGCAAAAACCCAAAGCGAGGGCTTGTCTGCTAGCCGAGGAAGATTATGGCAAAGAAATTAACAAAAAATGCATTCAGATGTCACAACAAGAAACGAGTTCAGTCTCCTCTACTATTTATATCACTTCTTAACTATTCAAGTATTCTGCGACAGCGGTTGCAATGTATTTACAGACAATGTAAATTATATCTTTGCTATGTATGACGACCTCTGTGGCTCTGCGGTTGCGGTTCAGCCTACCATGCGAGAAGTCCCGGGTTCGATCCCCGGCTGGGGATAAAAGAAAGAAAACAAAACCCAGGACTTGGATGTTTATATGTGTGTGACGTCGCTGTTTCTGGTTCCTACGACACAGGGTCTCCTAGTGTGGGAATAGAAGCAATGTTAGTGCCTATATGTAAATAATTAATAGGGTTTAGTGTTATTTACATACACTGCTTGTAAATGTGAGTTGATTGGCAAAGTCACCACTTAACGAGTATTCGGTAAGTACTTTTTGGAACTACTGTATAAATATCAATTATTTTATCATATATATGTCACCGTAAGATTGTCAAAACCGCTAGTTTATAATCTAACGTTTTTTATCGTTAGTTAACAAACTATCGATAAATTGTAAACTGTACCGTGCTGCTTATGATATGACGCGTTAGTTTATAATAAAACCGTTAAATTGTAAACTGGTTAAAACTTGAATTGCAAAGGAAATATATGGGCAAATACTGTGGTAGCAGGTGAAGACTAGAGCGCAGCGAAGCCCCCGAATAATCTTCGTGTTAGATTGACATGAAAGAACAAAAGAAACGTAAATTATAAACCCTGTCGGTTTGGTTCACAATTTGTCGATAGTTTAAAAACTAACGCGTTAGTTTATAAACTAACGGTTTTGACAATGTGACGCTGACATATATATGTTACGGTCAACTCAATAAATCCGGTAAGAATATATATATATAATTACCGGTAAGTATTCATGTCCGATGAATTACATACTCTAACCGGTTATTATTAATACTCACCAAGAGGGTTTTGTGGAAGTAATAAGACGGTTAACAAATATGGTTTATTAAACTTAAAATAATACAAATAGTTCAATTCTTCTAAATATTGTCTGTCTAATGCACAGTATTGCATAGGATATCTATCAGATAGGTATAGGTATAAAATATTTTATGTGTGCTTAAGTGTATTTATTTTTGTATTTTTTACCCCCTTTATCCTTCACCTAAACTACCGCAGTGTTTTGCCCTGATATTAGCTTTGCAAAGCAGTAATAATCATATTCCCCACGGACGTGTGGTGATTATATATAGTAACCGGTTAATGTGGTAAATCTTGCTGTATTAATTACTTTAACCATCGATATTGGTAAGTATGAATAATAGCCGGTTAGTATGCATAATAACCGAATTATTATCTTGGTCGTAGCATATATATGTACCAATACATAGACGATGTGCAGGATCAACATGAAGAATTTTGTCTTTAAGGTTATTTGGAGAGCTTATTTGCATTGGAAACTGCTAATCGGCTGATCAAAACAGCATGAATCGATGTTTCCAGAATTTTAATAGTCTGAGAATAAATAATCCCACCTAAAACATTTTCATGTAAAAAGATGCCAAGACGAGACCATCTATCTGTCAAAAAGTTATCAGATCTCATGTAGGGCCAAGCTTCTAACTGTACGCCCTAACCCTACAAAGCCCTAACTTTATAAACTGTACACCTTAGTCGAAATAATGTGGCTTGGTCGTTTCGCTACCGAGCGAGCCATATGGTCTCGTCTTGGCAACATTTTATATGAAAATGTTTTTGGTGGGATTTCACTTCTTTTTGTAAGTTGCCTTGCCTAACACAATATTTTATTTTTTGTTCATTTTGTCTTTCTGTTTTGGAGTGTATTTCTTGCCCATCAGATTTGCCTTTTTCCATAACCCACTCTCCATCTTTGCCTTTTTCCGATTCGTAATACATGTTTGTGGAATCGGGATCAATAATACCTTGGACATTATTTACACACATTGATCTAGCCCCAAACTAGGATTCCCTGTATCTTGGGTACTAGACAATGATACACATACATAGTATATAAATATTATACTTAGATAGATAAACAACCATGGCTAGGGTACAAACATCCGACCTCATCAAACAAATATTTGCCCCCACCGGGACTCGAACCCGGGACCCTTGGCTTCGTAGGCAGCGTCACTGACTCGTATACAATTTTATATCCCCTAATTTAAAGTGTGGGGGGTAATTTACTTTAAGTTCTGAAATATGTATTTCATTATTTATAATAAAGAGTCCCTTTATAAATTTTCAGACATCTAGCATCAAAATTTGCGGAAGTCACATACAAAATTCCATCTCCTAGATTAAGGGGTTGGGGGGTAAAAATCAGTGAGTGAGTCAGTGACGAAATCGGGGAATTTTAGATATCAATGAAATCTAAAGTATAAGAGCTATGCTATGTAGTGATAAATAAATATAAACATTCACTGACAAAACACGTATAATTTATTTTAATAATAAAATCAAGAGTTTGTAACAAAATAATTAATGACAACCGAATGTCGAACAAGGTGTCTAGGACCGAAAATTAAACCAGAAAAAATAATAAACTGAACTTGTCTACGTTGCAAAAGAACACTGAATTTGCTGGTTCGTTTAATACGAAATCAAAACCTTCGTAACGCGCTTTTGACGCTGTATGCGCACTTTTACCAGGACTCGACGTGACAATGAAATGATTGTATGAGGAGGATATGAAGTGCGTATGGAATGGACGAGGGGTTATATGAATGATTGCCCAAAAGTATGCCGAAAATATCTTTGACGGTTGCGTGCAAATGCCTTTAGGAATTTAGATGAAAATATAATGAATAGACGACATAAACCTGTTCAAAGATTGAATTTGAGAGAAGCCGCGTTAAGAAACAAAATTAAAATTAATATACATACGACAGTTCAAATATACTAAAATATGGATTGGGTCAAAAATACGGGATTTCCTGAAGCCAGCGTCCAACTTCCTCGTTCACGCGGGCTCCAAAGCAAGCCTTGGCGAGGACTATGCGTCCGCGGTGTCGGTTTTAAATATTGGGGTTAAGGCTCGATGCGCAACTCTCCACCAAAAGCTACAAATAAGATATAATGATAAGTTCCAGAATAACGCTAACACGACCAAAATGCCACCACGGAATATATACACCAAATACATACCCAGATCGCTTCCAACGTCTGGCCTTTGACTTCAGATGAAATATCGGATGAAATATCGGGAAAACGCCAGCAGTAGATCGCTTCCAACGTCTGGCCTTGGACTTCAGATGAAATATCGGATGAAATATCGGGAAAACGCCAGCAGTCGCTAAGGCCGGCGTCAATTCTTGACGACCAGGGTCAATTCTTCTTGCGTCAAGGCTGCCCAAAACAGATTCATACGACAACTCACAACGCGAACAAAAACTGGCCAAACAAAAAAATGTGCATCAAAATGCCTTCGACTCGAACAGCTCAATGAAAATGATTTTTTCCAGTCCTGCCAAAACTGACAACTACCAATAAGAATCTAGAATAATTGGAACTTCAACCAGCCTGTATCTAAATAAAATCGAAATAAAAATTAGCATTACAAAGGAGTCTAAAAACGACGTCTGCGACTTCACGCTGCAGCTATTGAAACTTTCTTTGTATATTGAGCCTACTACTGACATCGTATCCCGAGAATTTTGTTCAACTTCTATAATCTAAACCCAAGTTGTGCGGGTTCAAAAATTCGACGAAGCGCTTCGAGAAAAGGTAGGTAGTGCCCTTGCGCTTCGCTTGCGCGTCTTGGCGGGGGCACTGCCGTGCAGCCCAAATGATATGGAGAGCGAATTAATCAATATTAAATAAATACAATTAAAGTTATTTTGATATAGAACATCATTATGAACGAAAGGCAAATATTAATCAAAAAAGACACGTTCCCACCACGCCCTGTTGACCTTGTGATATCTTTGTTGGGTATTATGTTGTTTTTTTTAATGGATATACTAAATACCTATATTTTGTTATCATATTGAAATAATTATTTCAACAAACAAATAAAAGTACAAATGTTTACTTAAATATCTACACTCTCTGATATACCAAACAACGTTAAAAATAAATAAACGTTACAAATACTAGTATAGCCCAGTATAGGGCAGTAGACCTCGCTAACAGGGGGGACTGTGAATCTATTTATAGGTAAGTATTTTAGATTCAATCAAAATCAAGTAGTAAAGTAGCCGCACCAATAACTTTGTAAACTACATTTTGCGATTTAAAATACAATCTATTGACTTTTCACGAAAATAGTTATAGTCCATTCACTCACTCTCATGGTCTGTATAGATCCTAATCCGTATCCTACTTCAAGGAGTCCAAACATGGTATGTTTTGAAAATATTTCTTGGATTTATAGAAAACAGGCGGCCGAAAGGTAATGGTGTAGTATATTTTTAGAACCGGCTCATGAAGCCCTATAATTTGATACCCCACACGATAGGTTTCAGAAAAAAAAAAAAAACCCATACAAAAATTTTTAAGTCATAACTCCCGCCCCCCCCCCCCCCCCCCCCCCCCCCCCAATGGGAAAATCGAGAAAAGCTCTCGACAAAAAATATCTTTTAATTCAAGGAGCACGTGTGCCAAGTTTGGTGAGGATCGCTTGAAAACTGTAGCCCCTAGACCGGAACTGACAGACATAGAGACAGACGAAAGCCAAATCGGCCTCCTATCTTGTCGAAATGGAGCCCTTAGCTCGCTTCGCTCGCTTCGCTCGCTCGGTCAATAAACGTAATACTAAAATCTTCATAAACATTAATATTTATAAACAGGCACATACACCCTGATGCCCTGTCTGTGTCGTGCGTGGGACAACAACGACGTCACAGATAGATAACATCGAAGGCATGGGGTTTATTTTTATTATTCCATCATCATCTTCCTTTCTATCGAAATCAACGAGACTGCCAGAATAAGCAAAATTATAAACAGTCGATCAATCCACATTTCAGTAAAAAAGATGTAATGACTTGCCTACGAAATAATGGATTTATTTGTGAGTTACTGGCTTCAAAACGGCAGCAAAAACAGAAAATTCAGTTTGTTGAACCGGCATAAAACAAGTTGCAATTGAGTTGAACCGGTATAAAAAAAAAAACAGACACAAGCATTTGTATTCTGAATGAATTTACGGATAGAAACTAAAATATCATACTAATTCATTTATGTAGGTATTAGTGGGTTTGCCAAATAGGGGCTATAAATTATTCATAAAACTGTCAGTCATGCAATAGTATTAACTGGTATATATGTTAACTTACATCATGTAAATCTACAAATGTACAATGATTAAAGGTACATTCAATGAAGTATATAATGGGACCCGATTTATTCATACCGGTACAAACATATGATATCATATCATGGATCTTTGGTATGCATATTGCATATGATGATGTGATCTATGAGTTTCCGCGTTGTTAGATTAATCATTATCATGCTCATTTAGCAAACGCATAACTACGTCCATCAGTTTTAAACTGTAATAAAATAAAACATGAAATATCATTCGGCAACCAGTTTTTTATTTCAACGTGCACTAATAAGAAGTTGTGTCGCAACGAAATAAATATGGGATAGATGTCCGCCATGACTTGAAGTATTTGAGTCCTTTGATCCAGAACCTATGGTCACCATCCCATATTCTATTCTATCAGTGGGTCTTTTGGCAGCAAATTAGTTCTTAGCAAATAAGCAAAGCAGTGCTGTAACCAGTTAGTTACGTTGCAGATACATATTTAATTCAGATTAGAATCCGAGAGACGCAAACAGACCTGAACGTTTCTGCGGAAGTGGGAAGTCACACAGGTGAACATGTTAATTCTGGGCCTATTAATACAGCCGACTGAAAGAGTAAATGACCGCATTTACATACGGCTAAGTGAGATATTTTGTTCAACTCGTTGTAACGTATTTATCGACATAGTTTCAAGGGATACGTGGAGTCAGAAGAGGGACGATATCTTGTAAATCTAACATTCAAATGGACTAGTAGAGCGTCGACGTCTTATTCCGCCTGGATATTCGGAGCTGACTGCCAACCTACTATGGCACTATAAGAAGATGTGTGTATGCAATATGTTTATTTTGGTACTAAAATGTAATAAGCAAATTCGATTTCAATGCTGATAATTTAATACATTTTTGTTTTAATCTCGGTTTCATTAGTTTGGGATTACCCTCGATTCATTTAATGATTTTGTACTTGAAGTGAAAATTGGAATTACGATTAATCCGTCATTCGCTTCGGCATTGATTTTTGTAAAAAGATGGTAGGTACTAGGATTTCAGGTATACCATATATCATATTTAAACTCTACCCGATTAATATCCGTCAAAACATTTAACATGCAAATATCTAAATGGAATCTCGGAATCTTAATGAATATCTGAAACCTAATATTGTGCAACTGCGCTTACGCGGGGAGTCAATGTACCGAGTGAATGTTGCGGCAGCCGTGACGAAGCATTTCCTCTCATCAAGGCCTAAGATGGGGAATCGAGAGTGCATAGCATAGTTCTGCTAACAAGAAGGCTTTACAAGAAAAAGTGTTTACAAAGGATGATACAGACCCAATCATCTATTCTTTTTCCAGATAAGAAAAAAACTCCTGCTACAATCTTGGCCTACATACTTAAACATCTCGCTTTCTCCACTATTCAAATTTAGGAGTACTATCACTGTGAATAGCGATACCAGAAAAATAGATCAGCAGACGTAAAAAATATCCCCCCATACAGAATCTCAAGGAGCTCAAGAATAATAATACATTGATCGCAGGCGAAATATTTAATCCTATTATTCACGATAGGTTTCTTCTGTACAAGTATATTTTTAAAACGACACGAAAGGAGACAATCCCTCTTGAAGGCCGAACGAAAAACAAAATTTAAAACACTATTTATACAAATTAACTGATCTCTTACCGAACAACTTGATTGAATCGATACAATCAATTTTGTTGTTCTTTATGAGATTTATTACTTTACATATTCACTTTTGATTTTAAACTCTGCATAATACAACCCATTAAGTTTTATAAAATGTCATTTCCTGCTAAATTTACATGATGTATTTAAAGATTTTATTTAGTTTCACTTGTTCATTAATTCTTCCCGTCAATCCATTTAGTTGAATTTTCACCCGTGAAAATTCAAGATTTTGCTGAACCTGAGGATGTGCCGATGACTAGGAAGGAGGTGGAGGGTGTTATGTAAATAAAAATAAAATACCCAAGCCACAAGTCTAGAAAACCCTGCCATTTATAAGTATACACTCTTACAAAAGCATAGGTTCAGTTTTTCCGTTCCATGACCTCCACAAGGCTTCCGTATTTGAAAACTTCGACTTAGCCAATAGCAATTCAGCTAGGTGAACGCCCTTCGAAGGCACTCATCATTCATAATCACGATCGCGTAAACGTCATCCTGTGTTGACGCCAGCCATTGAAATAGTATCAAAGGTGGTGGAGGGCGAATGACCTGGTGCCACAAAGTAGAGGTCTACGCAATCCGTCAAGTGCGAAGCCTTCTTGATCTTGAAAGTTCTGCTTGATTTCAATGTTCAATGTTCAATGTTAACTAGGCATGTTCAGCCACATATTGAATTTAATGTTTCTATAGATGATGAATTTACATAGTGCTGGGATAACTTTATTTTGACTGTAGTTTAAAAACTTAATCATTGAGCGATTGAGCATAGGATTTCACAGCTCCACGCGACCCTAAAGTTCACCTTCGGCCATCAGCAAAAAGTAATATAACGTTTAAAACAATTGTACAAAGGAACCCCAAAAATGCTTTAGAAACATGTTTGAAAGGCGCCATTAATCATGAAGGAGACGTGCCGTGTAAGACCTTCTTTTACTAAGCGGGAAGAGATTTATGGAAGTACATATTGACAAAATTTTCGTAACATCACATAATTCGGCATAAGCTATTCTGGTAGGAAGAGTATGACAACAATCTAAAACACATAAGGTCGACACTTCTAATGCTTTCTCTAAACATAAAACTGCATTTATATCGGTTGTGGACTTTGGTGGAATTTCAGACTTGGACATGTCTTAAAATATAAATGAATAGCCTTTTATAGAGAAATCTAGCGTTAAGATTGTCTAAGATGATGATAGAGATACTCGTGAAGATATCTGAATGAAGCGCTCGCAAATATTAAGTGAAAGTCAGTCTTGGTAAACTAACTAAATCAAAGTCGTAGAAAGGTTCACTGGCATTATTCCCACTATGTTGAAAATTTCTTTATGACTACGTAACTATCTATCAATAAAGGTTCCTACGATAGTACCAAATGTAAATAAAGCAACACTGCACATTGTACAACGTCTGGTACACAAAATGTGCCAACAGACTATGAGTCACCATAAACCACAAGAACGAATCAAAAAGTTGTTACCAAATCTGCTCACGCCCCGTCAAGTGCTTTGTAACGGTTATTGTCAAAAGCTGCTGCTTTATAGAACAAATGGTATTTTTAAACTGCGATCAACCACAAACATGTTATAAGCGTTACTTACAATGTAATCTCGGTCACGTGTGAAGAACGTTTATTTCAGACGGCGGTATTTCACAGAGACGGATTATTGTGAAACATACCTGGAACAAAGAGAGTCTTTTAGTATTTTTATTCAGACAGAGAACAACATTGGAATAAGAGGAAGTATAACTAATGAGTGCAATAAGCACAATAAAAAAGGCGGAACATTGTAAAATGAAAGCGTAAAAAAGTAACCATGGCGTTTATGTAGGATCTAATCGAGTCCTGCATATTGTGTAATATGCACTTGTCTATAGTATATGAAAAGCTTGTAATGGCAACCTTAAAGCTACTTCATCAAGTTGCTGTGACTTACGGACGGATGGGACAGACTTGACGAAACTATAAGGGTTCTTCGTTTCTCTGGAACGGAACCCTAAAAACGACCATGAAATGAACTGCAGTCTTTTTCTAGCTTCGGTACACGATTTTTAAAGATGATTAAGTTGATTCATCACTTCTGAGCTCAATTTGGATATTGTGATATAATATATATTACATTACATACCTACTGTATATACACGTCACGTGATTTTAGTATGATTTTTTGTCTACGATATATCACAGACACAGGGGAACGGGCTCATATACAAAGTATAACAAGCGATAATCGCATCTTCAGATGTAATATTTAGGTGCTATCCCATAGCGAAAAGCCGTCGTTATTGTTGACCTACCTATCTATACCATGTACGGTATGCTATGCAAGGTATGGCGCCAATAGAATAGATTAGAATAGCATAGAAATTTATTTGTTCAACTTAGCCTATGCGCATAAATTGCAGAATTGATTATATCATGAAATAGCCAACCATGGTTGAATTAGAACTTCCATTGGACGAAGAAATATTTAAGGGCAAAAGACTGCGGTAGCTTAGGTGAAGACTAAAGGGGGCGAGCGCTGCCCCCAAAATAGTCTTCGTATTAGTTCGACATGTCTAACACAAAAACACCAGGTAGTACTGAATACAAATGCTTTTAAAAAGACATGTTTTCGTGAAATTCCTTTCTGAAAATTTCATGAAATAATTTACAAAATCATGAAACGGTTGTCTATTTTATGAAATGATCAAATTATATTCGATATATCTACGACATGTACAAATAGATAACATGTAGAAAATATATAAATACTATAACTCTCATGAAAGAGAGAGGAAGTTCTCCTTCACCCGTTTTTGAAAGAGAAAAGAGTGGGACCGTCTCTTATACCAGGAACAGCATTCCACAGTCAGATATTATTGTATTTAGTTTAATCAGTCTATCTTATGTAATAATTCTAGCCGTAATAGGGTCCCACTGCTGGGCAAAGGCGCCCCCTCTTGAGTCCACTAGTCCCTGGACTGCACCACCTCCGGCCACCCCGGCAGAAACTTGTCAAGGTCGCTCAAGCTCTTCCAGGCGTTAGAAATACGTCTTTAGATTTCTTCATCCTGCCTGTTTTCGAAGGAGGCTATTTGGCCTAAGTCAATATAATCATCGACATAATGTATTTCCTGCCCATCTATTCAATATTAAATGAATTTTGACGATTGATCTCGAGTCCAACTTCAAGGCTGAGTAGATACAACACTGAAGCGACGATTAATAACTCTGTTCAAATCATTTAATTTATGTCATGTATTTCTAGAGCCGACTAGAATTACACGTACCAGCCAAACTTGCTTAGATAACGTTTTTTGTGACTGTATTGTGCATTCACAAGTAAAAGTGTAATTACCTGCTTACCCTCCGATCACAGTGGTCAAACAGTTTCATTCCCAATTACTATTAAGGATAAGACTGGTCCATCATTTTATATGCCTATTACATCCCATAGACTAGAGACATATACGAAAAACTTAGATATAAATTTGCCAGTACCGGATTTTAATGAACAGAACCCAAACAAAATCTACTCAGACTTCTTCATCATTATTCAGACAGAATTCAATAAAGTTTTCAAATTAAAGAAAGTCAGTGACTACAACGGTTAATCTAAATTTAATGACTGGGCAATGTTTGGAATTCGTAAAAGTAGTAGTTATCTTGTATGACCTTTATGATCAAAAAACCTATAACTTTGATCGAAAATTTCATGACTATGTTAAAAAATATTCCAAAACTTTCAAGTTGGTTTGTAGAACTGCAAAAACTTTACACATTAATAGAAAAATTCAAAATTCAAATAAAAGAATGAAAACAGTTTGACAAATAATAAACCGCGAAACTGGCAAAGTTATACCAAGGGACAATGATTTCTGCCTAAAGATAGGTGATGATGTTGTTAAATCCAACGCTGATGATGCTCGAGCTTTTGAAACATTCTTCACCAAATTCTTCACCAATGTACCCGTACTCACAACGGACCGTCTAAATTCATCTCCATTTGAAGCAGAGACTTTATTAAAAAATAACACTAGCGTCAGTTATGTATATTAAAAATTTCATCATGTATATCCCCAGGACATTGTCAAAACGTTTAAATTACTTAACTTAAAAAATACGGAAGACCTGTGGGGTATATCAGTCAAAGTCATTGGTTCAGTAATTCTAGTTATAGCCCCACACTTAGCTTATATATTCAATAAATGTGTTGACGATGGGGCTTTTCCAGACCTCATGAAACACAGTAAACTGATACCGCTGTTCAAATCGGGAGATAAGGGCGATCCTTCAAATTTCAGAACAATATCTGTTCTTCCAACACTAAGTAAAATATTTGAAAAGATTATACTCAATCAAATGCTCTCACACTTCAACCGTACAAAACAACTCCATGCTAAACAATATGGTTTCACTAGGGGTAAATCGACTACGGATGCAGGATCCCTTGTATCTCATATTTATTCTGCATGGAGGCCGCACAGGATGCTATCGGAGTTTTTTGCGACCTGTCGAAGGCGTTTGATTGTGTTGATCATAATACGCTATTAATTAAATTAAATCATTACGGAGTTAGAAATAAAGCGTTGGATCTACTAAGATCATACCTAAGCAATATAATTCAAAAGGCAGAAGTTAACGGCGTAAGATCTGATGGATCGGGTGTTAAAATTGGCGTTCCACAAGGTTCCATATTAGGCCCTTTCTTATTCCTGGTATATATTAATGATCTGCCTTTCATGGTGGAGACATTAACTGACATAGTGTAGTTTGCTGATGATACTTCAATGGTCTTCAAAATTGAAAGACAAAAAGGAGATTTTGATGATGTTAATGGTGCATTGTCTTTAACCTTGAATTGGTTCACAGTTAATAATTTATTGTTAAACGCTGGTAAAACCAAGTGTATCAAATTCTCAATTCCAAATGTCAGGCAAGTTGGGACCAGTTTGGTGTTAGACAACAGCACGTTAGAATTGGTAAATGATACGAAGTTTCTTGGAATAACCATTGATAGCAAATTACAGTGGGGACCCCACATAGATAAATTGGCTGGTAAATTAAGTTCTGCGGCTTACGCTGTTAGGAACATCAGACAAAGCACGGATGTGGCTACATCTAGGCTAGTATATTTTAGTTACTTTCATAGTGTGATGTCCTATGGTATCTTGTTGTGGGGGAAAGCAGCAGATATTCAAACTATTTTTATTTTACAGAAAAGAGCTATTCGAGCAATTTATAATTTAAAACGAGCAGACTCCTTCAGAGAGCTTTTTAAAGAAATTGACATACTAACAGTAGCTAGTCAATTTATTTTCGAAAATATAATGTATGTACGCAAGAACCTTACAACATTTTCCAAACTTAGCGACAGCTGTAATGTTAACCTAAGAAATAATCACAGACTATGTGCGCCCCGTTTTAGACTCGCGAAGGTTAGCAATTCTTTCAAGGGTCAGTGCATTCTCTACTACAATAAGATACCTCTGGAGATTTTGAAATTGCCATTTGAGCAATTTAAAAAGCATGTTAAAGCGACTTTGTCAAAAAAGGGATATTACAATGTTCAAGATTACTTAAATGACAGGACTGTATGGGGTTAATCTAGCTCAACACAGGCCTTGCTGTTAATAATTTTGTAATTATTTATTCCTGCTTATTAATCATAACAATTAAATTTTTCATATTTGTATTAGTTAAGCACAACCTATTTTTAAAAGAGATCTAAAAATAAATCTGTGGGAGTTTCTACGCCCTTCTTCTCCAACAGTGGTCCAATGTGGAGAAGAGGCAAAAAATGACGTTTGCTAAGTATATGAAAATATCTACAGTAATAAAGTACTTTGTATAGTAACATACGCTGGAGGTCGAGTGCTCGGGGCAAGGCAGCAGAAAAATAGGTCCCTAAAGGTATGTTTATATTTAAAAGTTGACATATTCTATCACTGTGGAATAGGGTATATTTATAATTGAATACCTCTGCCATTGTCTATTATAGACAATAATATATCACGTTGCCTATGATTCAGTTCATTGATAAACATAGAGACTTAATTGTAATGTCATACACCTGATTGACTGTATTTGCATATAGATTGTATATATTTATAGTGATAATTACTAAAATAGAAGACTTATATAAAAGTTTAATAAGAACTAACGAGTAATACTGAACAATATATGCAAGATACTGCGTCGATTTGTCATTCTTGTCGCCATATTGAGCTCGCTGAATAACTGCCTGGTTCGACTCATATCTGAGAGGTTGTCAGCAACTCATTCAGTTTGAAGAGACCGAAACTGAATGGTGTGTTCAAAACTCAAAACTCAAACTCAAAACGTTTATTCTGTAAATAGGCCACAAGGGCACTTTCACATGTCATTTCATTTCATTTTTTACAGAACATTTGGTATTATTATCATATTATCAGAAAAAAAAAGTACTTAATTATTGTTTCTGAGAGATGTAAAGAGTCTCAAATGTCATAATAAAATAATTAAAATATAAATAACAGAGATGTATAGTCTCTTTAGTCAATAATACAATGATAATAGGAGATGTAAATGGTCCCCACAGTCAAGAGTTGTATAATTAAATTAATCTTTGGAGGTGTAAAAGGCCTCCAAGTGTCCAGTAAAAGAAACTCTGGCAGTGAGGATGCTCACAATTAATTAGAACAATTCAGTCCCAAGCATTTTTATCGTCTATGTACTCTTTAATACTGTAGTAAGGTTCTTTCCGCAGGAGGGCCTCAAGGTGGCATTCTCTCTCCCCTCGTCTTCATCAACTCCATCTTCGGCTTCTTTTCTTCTTCGTATCATCTGTACGCAGATGATCTCGAAATCTATCGCCACTTTTCCCCCTACGTCGTGGTTTTATCCGTGGAGGCAGTAAATGCTTACCTCGATAATGTGAAAGACTGGGCCTCATCGTACGAGCTGTTGGTAAATGCGACCAAATCACAAGCCATGACTTTAGGAATCAGGCTCAAGCTTTTCTTTTTACAAAAGCCCACTGTTTCTTTTTCATATAATGGCATCACAATAGAGTACATTGTTAGGGCGGAAAACCCCGGGGTTATTTTTGACAGTCACCAGTCAAATTGTGTTTCGGTTAAAAGGGTTTAACTTCCGATTCGTCCCATTGGTCGATCTGATGATGGGATTCTGAAAAAAATGAGGTAACTCTTCAAATATTATGTGCGATATACAGCGATTTTTAATTTTTATTAGTGGCTCATGCATTTGTCTACTCTGAGGAAGTATCATATTAAGTGGAATAATGATGAAGACAACAGATGGCCACCAAAACTGCTCAATAATAGATATCCCACAGTTTTCGATATGATTACTTTATTATGGTTGATAAGTAATGTATTCTCTTCATAATACATTTGGTGAAGTGGATGTGATTGTGACGTACGGAGAGCTTCTCAACAATTTATCAACTTGAGTCAGGACCTTAATTACAAACAATTTTTAAAAGAGATCTAAATTCAATCTGTGGCAGTTTCTACGCCCTTCTCCTCCAACAGTGGTCCAATGTAGAGAAGTGGCAAAAAATTACGATTGCTAAGTATATGTAAATATCTACAGTAATAAAGACATTTGGAATTTGGAACCTGATGATAGGATCGTGGAGAAATATAGAGGGCACTTCGAATCAGAATGCACACCTATAGCGATTTAGGTAATTTGTATAGTATCTCGTGCATTTGTGCGCTGCAGTTCTCGGGAATCATGACTTGGTGGAACTGATGATGAAGAGTACAAACTGCCACCGGAACTACTCAATTCTGGGTATTTAATGAGTTGGGATCACCGAACAGAAAAAAACAGTTTTTGAAAAACAATTTTTTTTCTATTCCGTCATTGGGATACGATTGCTGTGGTTGCTAATCAAATAGAGTTTAATTGAAATAGTTTTTTCTAAAGTTTTACTTTTAGTTTAAATTATTCAATACTAACTTGCGATAGGATCGGAAATATTTCGCCATCGCAATACTCGTACAACAGGCGTGCCAATTGTTCCATTAGCATCGGTATCACTGCACACATCTCCAAATGAAAAAATGCCACGGGATCGACGAAACATCACTCGTACTAGTTGAATGAAGAGGAATTTGAAAAGTGCTTGATTATAATATTCCGGAGCCGATAGTATCATTTCACACAATAAAAACCATAAATGCACGTGCAAATGTAACATATGGCAGAAAATGTTTTCTGTCCTAAAAACTCTTTGGATTCTGTTGCTTTGTTCGTGTCGTGTAGACTATCCCGCACAAATCAGAAATATCCGTATTCTTACCTTATCTACACCAAAAGTTCTACGATTTGCGATGGGCGTTGATGAGTCAGCCGTCTTATGATATTGGTTCATATAGAATAGAATAGAATAGAATAGATCTTTATTTGTAAAACATAGGTGTATGCCGTATAAAACATATAGAGAAATACAATCTGCTTTAGCTATTGTAAATTCTAGCTGGACAAATCCCCTAAAAGAAACGTAAGTACAAGAAGATTGAATGAACGACATCACAAACAGAGACATTGAATTGAAATTGAAATTGTAAATCGTTTATTCAACAAAAGCAGTACAATATATATTACACATATCCTAGATTTGAGCTTTGTATATATTAGTTTATTTATGTGTATTTATATTTTTATATAATATTTATGTACTTGTGTATGTAGTGTATGTGTGTAGCAGTTAGTTCAATAGTTCAGTGTATGTATGTTACATTAAATTATTCTTATCAACCTTGGGTTTGCTGGAAGAGATCTCTTTTTAGAGATAAGCATGCCTTTGTAGATGTCCTTTCTGTTTATTATATCTTATGTTGTTTTATGTGCAATAAATACATACGAAAATACGAAATACATATAATTATCTCGTAGAAGTTGTTATTAATTAGTACATATGTTATATTCATTATGACGTTACAAAAGCAATCAATGTGCACAACTGACGCACATTTTAAGATCATGAAATTAAGGATTTGCCATTGTTGAAAGGTTACCAGCACAGCTAATGATCACCGACCGTGATATGTGATCGCTGATTTTAAGCCAGCACCTACTAACAGTAATTAGTAGTCTATTCCTACCGATTATATCACTAGATATACTCGTATATCTATGTTATATATCTATACATATACCCTATTTTTGTAATAGTTTTTAGGGTTCCGTATCCGAAGGGTGCCAAACGGGACCCTATTACTAAGCCTCCGCTGTCCGTCTGTCCGTCCCTCCGTCGCCGGGCTCTATCGGATCAACCGAAAGAGGTAGAGCTGAAATTTTCAGAGAGGGTGTATTTATCTTGCCGCTATAACAACAAATAATGAAACATTTCGGTTTTTAAGAATAAAATGAAATACCCATACAAGAAATTATTGGTTATTAATTTTATTAATTATTAATTTTGTTTCATTTGTTTATTGGTGAAAATTGGGTTGAAAAGATCTTTAAATGCAGATATTAAGTTTTGTGTTTAGTTATTTGTCATTTTACGATTAATAATTGCTCATTCGAATTATAATAAATAAAATTAAGTTATTTATCATATTTTATTTTATTTTTGTATATTAGTTACTAAATTTCTATCGACTTCCGGTTTCAATGAGCAAAGAGTATCGTTTTCTGAGTACATAGTTCAATACTTACATAATAAATACACAAAACTCTTTTTCAATGTTTCGATGGCCTTGAATATAGTCTTACTATTTAATATTTTATTATTAAAATTATAAAGGTATACTCGTGCAATAGACTGTCGTTTAACGTTTACCCGTGCACAGTGGTATGGAACCCTTGGTGTGCGGGTCCAACGTTCTACTCGCACTTGACCGGTTTTATTTCAGTATTCTGACACAGTTAATATATTTCAAATCGTACTTTGGAGCACCGAACCTCCTGTCACAAACATATTGTTCGACGTAGTTTTTACAACACAGAACGCTGTCCTCGTAAATTACTCGACGTGCTCAAACCACGCACGACCCGTTGTGATTAGGGTTCCGTACCCTAAGGGTGTCAAACGGGACCCTGTTACTAAGCCTCCGCTGTCCGTCCGTCCGTCAGCGGACTGTATCTCATGAACTGTTGTTATATACATAGAGAGTTGAAATTTTCACAGAATGTTCTTTTGCCGCCATAGCAACAAATACTGAACTACACGAGATTTATAAAATTAAAGGGGGTGAAGAGACGTGTTTTAACATCCCCAGCGATATAACAAACATCTGGCGCAATTGGTTTGATATCGGTTTCGCAATCATAGGGTATTGAGTTCGAATCCACGTTCGGACATGATATTATTAGCTTTTGGTCTTTGTTTTATTATTTTTATACGACGCGAACATTGTCTTGTTCGCGTCGACTGCAGCAGAACTGAAATTAATGCCACAACATCTTAGTTACGGCAAGCCTTGAGGTTGGACCAAATAGTAAGGTATAGTACATACAGAAAAAGAGGGCACTCTTGCGTGAAAAAAATGCAACCACTTTTGAATGCTAGCGACACTGCATTTCAGTTCCGGTACTAAACTCTGTGAATATACATATAGGTAGAAGTACGAATATATATTTATATATATATATATATATATATATATATATATTACACATGTATAGGATTTGGCTTTTAGGTTCATGAATGTAACAAACTTGAATTACTAATTATTATCTTTCTTTATAAAATAAGTAATGTCATTCTTTGTTTACACAAAAAATATAAGATGAGTAATCTAAATTTAGTTGTATTGTATGTAGCTTCTACAGAGTATTATTTTCTACAAAAAGTAAAAACCGAATGTGAAAAAACAAGCAACATTTTGTGAATGGCACACGTCGTTCGACGCCGATGTTGATACTTTAACGGAAGCCAAGAATCAGTGTTCTTCACGCAAAAAATTAAGACAACCATTATTATTTTTGAAATTTAAATATTAGCATTTTCTAAAATAAATATAACACTTTATAATTAAAATTAAAATCAAATCAAATTGTGATCCCATAACTATAAAATATATACTTTTACAAATATAATTGATTCTAGTGCCATCTGTTGACGAAAAGATAAAACTGAGTGCAAGATAGCTTCGGAACACTTTTGTAGAGGACGCCACCGTTTATCTAAAATTCAATTAGTAGGCAAGTGTCCTCGGTTGGACTGATTATGAATCGGAGGGATATGATAGGGTCGAGGATGATGGGCAGGAAATACATTATGTCGACGAGTACATCTACTTGGGCCAGATAGTAGCCTTCGAAAAGAGGCAGGGTAAGGAAATCGATAGACGCGTATCGAATTCCTGGAAGAGCTACTGGTCCAAGGAGAGGCTGATGAAGGGAAACCTTTCATTGTCACTGAAGCGCGAACTCGTCGACATGTGAATCCTGTCCATCCTAACCTACGGTGCTCAAACTTGGTCACTGACGGAGAAACAGAAGTCCAAACTCAAGGTTTGCCAAAGAGCGATGGGGCGCAGTATAACCGGTGTTAGACTGACCGACCATGTTAGGAACACGACGCTGCGCTCCATCAGCAGGACTGCTGACGTTGGCGCAAAGACCGCTATCATGCACCCTCACAAGTGGGCCAGACTTACAAACGAATGAGTGCCCACCGTTGGGCAACGGCGTAGAGGCAGGCCGAGACATCTATGGCGGGTCGACCTGGACAGGTTTTTGGCGGAATATGCTGGGGCGGCACAGGATAGGGAGCAGTGGTCTGGGATAGGGGAGGCCTTGCACAGAAGAAGGACACAACCCAGCCTGCATAAACAAAATAGTGGTTAACTTTTCTTGTATGATGGTACGGAATCCTTCGTGTGCAAGTATGACCCGCACTTGACCGATTATTTATAATCTCCATTGCGCTTCTCAGGTAAAAGTATGCCCATCTGCTAGTATTTAGATCCGATCCGATACGGGGCACGGTGTTACGTAACGATACCGATGCGATCGACTTTTAAGATGTTTTGAGCACGACGTGACTTTTTTGTCGGGACAACAATAAAACCAGCTAACTTTAACTTACGCAATAACTCGGACTTTCGTCGATAAGTAGAGGTCACTGTACTAAACAATATCGCATCTGAGACAATGGTCTGCTTCAGTTTTGAGAGCATAAGTCCTATAGAAGCTGCGGTCGACGGTGATCATAAAAAGTGAGAGTAAAAGATTATTTTGCGGATCGACAAGCTATAATGGGTTATTGCGTCATAAAATTATGTATGATACAGGCTATAATGCTATAGAACCGGTCGATTCGACACGATTGGTGCCGACATCCGGAAGCTAATCCGCTGTTTCGGTTATAAAATTGATATTTAACTTCACACGACGAAAGTGCTCAAATGAAAAATACCGCCGTTTCTCTATATCGAATTCACTACATTTCGGTGGCGGAGGTATAATGAGATGAGTTACGATTGCCATCACAAAACGGTATTTTTTTGGCAAGGCGTGGTTCCGAAACGGTAAATAGAGTTGTAAGTCTTGAGGTTCACGTTCAATGTGTATAGGTATAGGCATATGTAGTAAGACGGTTACGTGGCTTCGAGTGCGACTGATGACTTACATACATAGGCATCATACATCAAACACAGATAAAATACTATGACAGGGCAATAAACCGGGTCTTGTTGGAAAACAATTGTGTTTGCGGCAGTCATTGTATAGCCAATTATTGAGGAAAACACAAAAATATTTCCATATTTAAAAAATACCATTCAGTTAAACTCAATATAGGTGTTTAGTTTACTACTGTGGATGCTGACCACAGATAAACTCCTAGTCAAAGAATGCACCGACATAATTTAATAATAAATGTGCAGTAAAAAAGCAAACATTCTGCGTCTGGGAAACGTAAAAAGCGTTTATTTATTGCGTTCCAGTTTGGGTGCGCAGACGCAGTAGCAGCTCGTGACTCACGGCGCATGCTAATGAGGACATGTTAATTACGATCGATAGATCCACGAGTTCGCATACATCCACGTAACGTAAGTTTTCAACAATGTTTGTCGATTCTCGCGCGGTTCTGTTTGTTTTGAAAATACGCTTTTAAATTCTCCGAACCATTAGTTGATAAATTTTAACGCGCGGTAAACAAACGAGTAAGTGGGCATAATTTTATTTGTGTTATGACAAATTAGGGCGGGAAAAAAGGTTTTTTATTTCACTAATTGACTGTTCTTGTGCAATACTATAACGTGAAAAAAATTGGCTAGGGATCCAAAAATAACCGAAGTAAGGGAAGTGGGGCACCTCACCATATAGTTTTTAAAGTGAGAAAATATATACCTTTTGAGACATATATTTTCTTTAAGTTTGTTACATTTTGAGATTATGTTAACATAATGTTCGCTACGAAAGTGACTTGGATCGCATTATTATTTCACTCCGGCTGCTGCTTGGCTGCGGCGGCGGTGCTCCCGCAATGCAGCGGTCCCCTTGGACCCTCAGCGCCTCCGGCTCATAAAAAACACTCTGGAGTCTTCAAGACTGCCTAGGAAGGACTGCCTAGGGAGGACTGTCTAGGGAGTGAGGTGGTGGAGGTGCCCTGATTCGGATTTTCTATTCCAAAACGCAACAAAAAACATCACGAAACTCGAGAACAAACGAAATGAACGAAAATGAATGTGACATGCATGACGCAAAAAGAATAGAACTTTATTGCGTAAAAAAATCTTATGGCTACGCATACATCCCACAAAACCAAGTGTAAGTATGGTTTGTCTGTGGGTCGTCGCACTTCATATTAAGATTGACTTAAATTAACGATTAGGTATACATAGCTAAGAAGGAACAAGTATTTTTGAGTTGTTTGTTGTAAAAATGGCGTAGTCTTTCTTATGTTCCGTTCATCGATTTTGCACGACATTTTGGAGCACACTACTACCACCACACCACCACAATAGACTGTTTTTACACCACCATTTTAATATTTTTTACTATATAAATCACCCAATTCATTATTGGGTTTTAAAAAAACTTCCCAAAAAAAGCACTTTGTTAAGAAAAGTGATTACCAGCTACCCATTGAACACCTCATAACAATTAAATTCCAGAAGAACGATATAAAACCCAACCCATGAGTTTCGCCAAATCTCACCATAGTGCTACACTACAACATAAGGAACCCCTGGAAACGTTATGACTCAAGCAAGACGAAGTTGTTCATGACAAAGACGGTTTTTTTTCAAAGAGTTCGTAAATTGAAAAGAAGAGTGACCATTATTTGAAGTTAAAGTAAATAATACAACAATATATTTGTTGGGACCATCCCGAAATCAACCTGTATATGTCGTGGCCTGATCATAAAAATGCTGATTTCATGATGTGGCCACGACATGTCGTGTGAGATTATACAAGGATAGCAGAAAAGGCAAGGCAAGACATGATGGAAACTTTGCATGAAAAGACAGTTGATTCATCAACGTTTTCAAAAAAATCATGTGTTCTTACAGTAGATAAAGTAGTTTCAAGAAATGCTGCTACATATTTACCTACTCAAGTTTCTTTATCATATTCTCAAGACCTTTTACTGGTCGAAGGTGAAACGTTTAGGGTAGATCATTTTCAACGTGAGGCATATGAGCTATTGCGATGTCAAGGGCGTGCCCTCAGTCACACTAACGGTCCCTTCCTTATGAGTCACGATCATTCCGAGTTAGTCTGATCAGCAGAAATATTAACCAAAAAAGACAATAGAATGGAATAAGAAGAGTTTCAGACTAAAATAAGAAAACAGTGAAAACACTTAATTCAAGATGTATAATTTTTGACCAGTGAAACCCAAAAATAAAATAAATCCTTATCAAATTCTGTATAACACAAAATAATCGAATACACACAAATCAACATACGTATGTACCATCATCGGCAGTTGTGGAAGACTACAGTAAGGGTTCTTTTCCCATGCAGTCCAACACTTTAAAGTCATAAAAAAATGGTTTTTGAAATTCGACAAAAGTGTATGTACAAAGACAACAACTTCATCGCTTGTATTTCCAACAAGGTTTCCCCCCCCCACTAACTTAGGACAGTACTAGGCACTCTTTATTCCTGAGTCGTGCAAGAGTCGCCCTGCCTCGGGGCATGGCTCCTCGTGATAAATCAGCAAAAGCATCACGGAGCGACTCGCGCGCACGGTTTTGGGTCAAGGCAGCACTCGCTAGGGAGGCGTTTGAAAACATTACAAATTGCACTTGGGCGGTGCGCGTGCGCGAGCGCCTGGTCCATTTCTTATTTGAGAAACAGTTAAATTGTATTCTAGAAGCGTCAGAACGTGAGGGCTCACACCAGACAATTTGGGATTATGTACTAGGAATCTAACTGTTATAATTATCTAGAGGTTGGGACTCTTAGAAAAAATTGAGGTTGGACGTTGTATGTTATATTTACCTTATAGTTAGTGAATAAGGTACAACTTAGTTAGTGAATCTACCTGGATGATATAATTTATTGCAGAAACAGGAAAAACTGCTTGAGACTCGAACTCAAAAATAAAAGTAAACAAGAATTTCTCCTCCAACAACATTAATCCCTCGCAATGTCCATATTCACAAGATTGCAACAGCCGACCGACTTTGAGTGGATTATGAATGAATGAAGCCTGGGATCAGACCAGTCGTGATTCGCACGTAGAATAGAATTCTAGTGACGTAGGCGTTTAATGATAACTTACAAGTAACCAGAGAGCGATTGATAACACCTCTGAGGCCCCGCTTGAAACTGTTAGGTTTATGGGTATTTTAAGGCGATGCAAAAACCGAGGGTAGTTGGGACGGGTCGCGATTTTAAACCTTATGTCATGGTGATCAAAGGACATTGTCCATTTTCGGCTAAGCGTGGACAGAATGTACGAGGTAATACGAGATAACCACTGATTATAAATAATTCCATAACAAATATTTTCGATTATCTAGTTGTGTACATTCGACAGTTAAAACTTAAAGGGAATTTATATGAAACACAGTCTTTAATCGGTCAACCGGACGACATTTTAATTTCGGTATTGCCGTGTAAAAAACTTAATAAATCACCAATTACACATAAATCACTTTGTGGTCTCTAAAGTAGCACTTTTAGTACCAATATTTCTTTCACATAAATAAAGTACATCAATGCAAATGCATTAATACAATACATGCGCGATTCGTCGCATTTAATCGTTGTTCAAATTGACAAAAAAAAAGCTCGATTTGTGGGTAAACTACTTATTCATGGCAATACTAGACAAAAATAAAAATAAACAATTGTCACCGGGGCGGTCAGGTCACTCACGCCACAGAACACAATACAAACCTTTCGTTCTGTGTTTGCCGTTTCGATAATTCGTGAATACGTTTGTTTTCTACTTTGGCTAGTTATAATGGACCTCGATTCCGCATTTGTTGATGTGTTATTGTTATTGAAATGTTATTTTATTTGAACATAACCTCTCAGTAGACATACAGGAAAAACTCACGATACAGGCATATTGACACAAAATAATTACTGTTATTTATTTACCAACCTGTACTACAAAACCTAATAGTTAGTTTCGATTCAAATGTCTGTTCACGTTTAGCCGAAACGCCCATACAAAGTGGACAATGTCCTTTAAAAACCTATAACGGAAAAATGGCATTATATAAAGATGGTATTCAAGGGCCCAGATATCACGTTACAGGGGTTAATAGGAATAGCCCTCTGTAACCGAAGCCTAAATAAATTTAAAAGAAGATAAACATTTGGAATGTAGGTCCTAAAATTCAAGAAGTTAAAGAGAGAGTCGAGTTATTTTTATTTTAACCCAACTTTTCCTTGCCTAGCCTAACCTAACACTATATACACGACCTAACAGTTATACAAGTAAAGTACCCTAACCCTGGGAGAGTCTCCACGGGCGCCGTAGGGTTGGCGTGTCGTTCAGTTGAGGCAGGTGAGCAGCTACTAGCAGCAGCAGGCAGGAGGCGCAGCAGCCGTAATATTGACGTAATCTCACAAAGGCCATGAAAAATAAAACGCCAAGGAGGATGGTGAACCACGTGGTACGTATAATAACATAAATACAGAATATTGACAATCAATTCACAACAAACATTTTGACAGATTACTCGTATGAACAAAATGAAATGAAGAAAATAAATACAAGTTCCAATAACGGAAGCCTTTTTGTAAGGCTGGACTATCGATCAAAAGATGGTACCCCAGTGCAACCTCACGATTCGAGCTTTGCGTAGAATACGAGTAAACTGACACTTGGATTTCCAGTGTTTGTCGAAACCCTGCAGTTGAGTTTTAGATTAGGTATTTAGAATAGATAGGAGTAGCAGATAGGGTAGGGAAAACCCTACATTTCCCCAAAAACCCCGAGATCAACAAAATTGACTCGCAAAAAGTATCTTTTTAATATTTTTGGATAATTTTGGTGATGTTCCAGGGGCAATTTCTAAAAAGTGACCATCTGTTCACATGCATTCTATGTACCAAAATTAATCTTTTATACGTCCCGCAACTAGTGGTTGGGGTAGGGTTCACATTGTATGACACACACTCCGGAGACGGCACTATTGAATCACTCTCCCCTTCTTCTTCAGGTTCTTCAATGAGTCGTCTCCCGCTCGGTTTCTTAGAACCCACTGCATTAGATATATTTGGTCCCGCGAGCATTTAAATTTAAATTTATTTAACGCTGTAATTACATTGTCTTATCTGCTTGTTTTGTGCTTTTTAGTGTACCACAGTCGGCTATTTTAGATATTTTTATGATTTCGTCATTTATTTCCATTATTTTAGTACCAAATTTGATTGATTTGATTTGATTGATGAAATTTGATTTAGTGACAAATTTGTAAATTATTTGTTAAAAACGAAGGTGTTATTTATATAGCTTGTGCAAGATAAGCAAATATTTCTGTTCGCGCCGTAATTTTGGTCATTATTTTGATACCCCTCTCGAGGGTCTTGAAATCAGTTTTAGCCCGCACATTAAACAGCACAAAATCCGCCATTTTTAGGGTTCCGTACCCGAAGGGTGCGAAACGGGACCCCATTACTAAGCCTCCGCTGTAAGTCCGTCCGTGTTTCCGTCTGTCACCGGGCTCCAGCGGATCAACCGAAATAGGTAGGGAACTGAAAATTTCACAAAGGATGTATTTCTATTGCCGCTATAATAACAAGTAATGAAACATACCAGTTTTTAGGAATTAAAAGATGTACCCATACAATAAATTATTGGTATGGCCATTTCTTAGTCATTTTGTTTTATTTGTTTATCAGTGAAAACTGGACTCTTCCGATGTTATCGGAACATATCTTTAATTGCAGGTATTGAGTTGTGTGCTTAGTTATTCTTCATTATACGATTAGTTCATTCGAATTATAATAAATAATATTATGTTTTTTATCATATTTGATTTTATATCTGTAAACAAGTTACATTTCTATCCATTCCGTTTCAATGAGCAAAGAGTTTTGTTAACCTGAGAATGTTCTCAGGACTATGCAAATCGAAATTGAACTATGTAGTTCAATTTCGATTTGCCTTGAATTTACCTAGTAGTTAATATTGTATTATTAAAAATTAAAAAGGTATATCGTACAAAACACTGTCGTTTTACTTTTTTCCGTATGGAACTCTTTGTGTGCGGGTCCGCTAATCTCACTTCAAAAATCACTAATCGCACTTGACCAGTTTCTATAATATTAAGATACTCGCGCTATCAGGACAAATCTAATGACGTATCGTTCACTTTAATATCGGTTGAGCCGTTAAGTACATACACATACAGATCAAACACATAACCCTCCTCTTTTCCCCTTCGCTGCAGTCGGGTAAAAACGTTTAAAAGAACAAATTTAGCTACACAGATTCTGCACAGAAAAGATCATTACAACTTTTTAACACTGTTTTTTTCATAAACAAACTTTTATATCATAACGAGCAACTTTAAATTTTTGGCCGGGCCGGTCAGGAGGAGTGAAAATCGGTTTTTAAAAACTCCTAAATATTTCACTACAGCTTTATCTTGCATCCTGTATAGCTTTTATTTTATAATTTAAAAGTATTTTTTATGAGAAAGCGGTTGTAAGATAAGAAGAAAGATTTTTCTGTGCAGAATCTAAGTCGCTGCTTTGTTCTTTTAAACGAATATTGCAATTCCAACGGTTACTGATATAAATATGAAAACGTTTTGTTTATGTTGGCAACATTCAAACGCAACATTTTCAAGAGTGCCTACCTACCATCGACATTATCTTTCTCCAATGTTAAACCAAGAGATTGACACTACCTCCACACTTCAAGGAGACCACGGACGTACAATTGAAAGCCAGAAGTGATAATTTCGTTGGAGACAGTGGGATCTGATATAGACAGATAGAATATGCTACGCTACCTGAATATTAAGTGTCACACTTAACTACATTCTATAATTCAATTTGATCTCACTGTTAATTTACAACGGTTTTAGTCGGAATTCATATAAACTTTCCAGCGCACCATTTCCCGCCGCCCCGACGTGATAATGTAAAACTCACCAAATGGCAGGTGAAGCACATATCCACATGTTACACAGTTACGCTATGTGCACACAAAGCTAGCTAAAGGTTCATTATGAAGGGCGCAGTGGGACATTCCTGTATACCCAGCACCGAGTCCAGACGTGGGGTGATCGTCGAACCGTCTCCTCGTATTTAGGGGACCATAAATTCCCTGGAGTAGGGACAGGGAATGAACTGTAGTAAGAGCAATTATTCTGCAAGTTTTTCCATGAGGGTCGGTATATTTTGTTCTAATGTTGATTGCAGACACATCTTTTATATTTAGGCAAGTATTCTGTTAGATATTGCCACCGAATATTATGCTTCAGAAATATAGAACGGAGCAAACATTGGCAGCTCGAGTGGGTCAAAGGGGTCGCAGACCCTAATGATTGTTGAACCAGATTTAAAAAAAACCTGGATATGCATTCCCTACCCATTTGTAACTGGCATATTTGAACGTGGACGTCACATGCAGACGGCTGTCTCCTCATCCGTGACGAATGGCATTTGACACCAGAGGGATAACCGTTACAGTGTAACGATGGAGTAATCATGGGTGCCGTTGGAATAAGCGCTTTGTGTTTTTAATGTTGACATTAAGATATATACGAGTCGTACGCTCAGATCGGTTTTAGGTTGATTGTGCGGTGGAGCTACTGGATTCTTTCAAGCTGTTTTCCAAAAATCTTTAGTGAATTCGCGTAGTAAAAATAATATTTTTGAAACCTTATTAACCATTGGGTTGCGACGTGCCTTGTTTTATCTACATAATTCTATTGCAGATCTCTGACAATTGCTAACAAAATGCAAGTATTTTATCTATAATTTGCATAGATCTTACATTATTCCTGCGCCATAAAAAACGTGTGGCACAAGCAGATACGATAGAAGACCATATCTAGTCCCACGCGGAGATTATCTGCAATAAACTATAGATTTTGTGTCCAGGGGCTTCCTCGGAGGGTGAGCCCGCCCTTGCACAACTACCTACCTCTATAGAGCTTCGAACAATAGCGCATGCGTGCATTGTGCGATTTCGCTCAACATTGTTGGCACATAATTTTTTGTTTTTTTTTTTCTACAACAAAGAGTGAGCACAAAACAATCGGTCACTGCGCAGGTCACGCGCACTGCGCATTGACAAAAGATGATGAAACTAATCAGCAGTTCGTTGTAGATGCTATCGATGGCGAAGAAATTTTTTATGGTTTTGTTTGAAAAGCTTGAGTTCTTTTTTATATCTAATTACAACAACAGTATCATATTTGCCTAAATCTGGATGAAGTTAAAAATATATTGGCATATAAAAGTATATGTATGTATGTCATCCTTCAGACAGATATCAATGCAGCTAGTAGGTATCTCTTAGACCGAGTGGTGAAAATATTATTCGCAATAAATTGCGAATAATATTCGCAATAAATTGCGAATAATATTATCACCACGAATTCCTTGTCTTTTCACAAAGGCCGATATCCACTAACGAACCACCCAAAACCAACCTTCAAACCTCCAACCACCCAGCTTTCTCACGGCATGTAAGCATGACCGCAGAACAATTAAATGATCTAATAGCAGACGCTGAACTAATCACATATACTGCTGTAACGTGTAATAAACACATCAGAGAGGGACACGGCATACTCTGGAGGCACGCTCCATAATATATTGGCACGTGCCGGGGCACGCTCCCGGCCCTCCCATGGACTATTACTTGGGTTACCCAGAAGCTAACGTTTGAGATGGAAGTCTGCAAATGATGTGGAGTCAGGGACTCTTGTTGCCCCAGACCACCGGATGATAACCTTTCTCACGTTCTTTTGATTTTGAGAAAATTCACAAGTAAGGAAGGTATACGTCGCGCCACACGTTATGAGCGGTGGCCTTGAACGCGCTGTAGTTACTTTTCAATGCCTGTACATATGCGCAGTAATTCCTGCCAACGTCGCCCAGCCCTCTTAATTCGTTGCGCGACTTCTAACCCAATGTAGTTAGCACATGACACGTCTGAAATTGGAGCTATAACATTAATGAGTAAGACAGTCGCGCCAATTCCAACTTCAGCGCTGCGAATAGCACTATGAATGGGTAACTGTCCGAGTTATCCATTCATAACGGCAGCCGGGCAACTAGAGAGCTTCTTTGAAATATTAATCCGCACAGACCCCCAGCTGCGAGCGCCACTGAATCCCCAAGTCCCCGTCTGGCGTCAGAGCGACATGTCTCTATGGCAACCGTGTGGGACTGATGGTCCTGGGTGAGGATTCTTCTATTCGTGACTTGACTTACCCTATCACTTGCCATCTCGGAATGCGCTCACTACCCAAAATTATGGTAGCCTGCTAATTTCAAAGATTCCATTGTCATTATCATAGTTCGAGCATTGGAGTAACTAGGAACTTCACGCTGGCTACAAATAATAATTTGGGCAGTAAGACGAGAGCAGCGAGATAGAGGCTACAGGCTACAGGCTAGCGAGAGATCAGTCTGTATGTTGTAACTAGTAGTAACGACACTCAGATATGTGCACTTTACATGCACATTGCACACCCCAGAGAGTGAATGAGAGTGTCTGAGATAATGTATCTCGTGGGTAGGTGGTGTGACAACGTGACAAGAGTTTGGATTTATAATCAAATTCTAGCTGAAAAATGTATAATATCATTGTAAAATGTTTCGCAAACTAACTTAGGGAAGTAAGTAGACTATGGCACCATTTTAATATGGTATTGTTTTTTTAAGAGTTCGCATATATTTGAAGGACAATGTAGGGAATACCAAACCGATAATCCTCTGTTGATTTACGATCACGATTAATCCTTCTGAATCCCGAAGTCCAACAGGGATACAAAAAAATATTGAACGGAATAAACTGGATAAAAACGAACATTATCACGTTATAAATTTTCTGCTGCTATTGTACTAGGATATCCAATAAATTGTCGCGTATGCAATGTGTTGTAGACGCGGCTGCGTAAAGGGTACAACCCTTTAGAGATTTGTCGATATTCCTATAAAATCCTAGTTAAATAGGGGCCCGAGAACAGGAGGGGTCGTGGGACGTAACTAGTTTTGCATATTGAGCTTTCACTGACTGTCTAATGCGTGTGGGGTAACATGAGGGTTTTATAATGAATAACTACCGCTTATTCGCTTTTGGTGAGAAGATTTGGAAAAATATCCCTATTTCAAGAGAATATCAGCTAACAATCCGGTAGGTATTTGTTTTTTTTTAAATTAAATATTTTTTTATCAACTCACAACAAAGTCGACATCCTTACCGGATATGTAGAGATAAACTAATAAAATAATTCACAATATATTTTATACTGCGACGCGGCAATCAGAAACTTAGAGGAAAATATGGATAAACACAAACCGGCCACATTATCTATGCAATTGAACCTCCCTGGTATCAATAAGGTTAGACCGCCATAATGACGTCATGGCATCAGATGCACAGATACTGCAACCGTGTTATATAGGTACAAAATTGTGGAATCCCCAACGCTGATATGCATAATGGAGTAATTAAAGAACAGTTAGATGCGCACAATGCGGTCGCTAATTGCAGTCGGGACGCATTCGAGTCGCTTCCGCTGCAAAGATGACAGTTACCGTATGTGGAGTAGAATGCCGGTGGGAACGCACCACCATAGAAATTGTATGGAGCGATGAGACTACACAATCGCTAGAGTGGTGGACAACGGAACGTCACCTTGAAGACACCTTTGAGAAGTAATTCGCTTAAGGCGCTGGACTACGTCAAATTCGGTCAAATACCCATATTTGAAGATCTATTCCTCCTAAAGGAGAAGCTTTCTAAATCCCAAAAAAATATTATATTATGAAGACATCCCTTTTTCTTCAATCAGTGTGTTTAAAATCATCATAGCTCGATGGAAACTATGTGACACAAAAATCTTGATAAAACTTGTTATTTCTTTGGATCTAAAAAGAGTATGGACATGGTTATTGCTCAAAAAAATAGGTATTCAAACTATCTTAAGACGGTGTGTTTGACAATCACAAGTTTTGAAAAAATATATAAAAAAAAACTCAATTTTAGCAATGTCCTGTCGCAGCCGCAGCGACTAACTGTTATAAACTTTATTTTAATATGGCCGTGTCCTAAATTTCAACCACCACGAATCGAGGTTAGGTTAACATGTAAGAACAAAACCCTGTCGGTCTGGTTTACTATTTGTCGATAGTTAGTCAACTACCGCGTTAGTTTATCAACTAACGGTTCTCACTATCTTCCGGTGACAGCATATCTCTAGATGCGTCCAATCGTTTTAATATACTGTTTGTTTTAAATGTTACGTGATCGCTGAACTATAGTTGAACTTGACAAAACAATGAATAACCTTGAAACGATAAGATTGTTGTTCTATGTAGCGATTGTTTTGAAATCAGTTACAAACGTACGAATGGAACGAAACAGATACATAGTCAAACAATACTTCCACAACAAACATGTGAAAACTCGGTGAGCCTGGCTGAACAAAGGTTTTATGACGTCATTCATAAAAATGCGGTTGTTTGCTTGTTGGGTAATAGTCGGAACATGACGATGTATTGGAAAACAAACAAGTTGAGATTGCCATTAAAAGGATGGATGAAATCTTAATTTCCTAAACTTTTTAGAACGCTACGAAATACTTAGGACCTACTAGTTAGTATCGATCTTCGTGTTTGATTAAGTACTGATATCTTTGTAAAATTATACACTTGGTATAAAGGTACTTAAAGTGTGTGTAGAGTCGAATGAAAATGAATAAAGTGAATGATTAAACAATACACAAAGTTGTGAGAACGAGAACAGCGTATCTGCGGGTTTATCCGCTATCAACAAACAAACAAACAAACAGTCAACAAACTTGCACGTGCAACATTTGCAAAGTTGTGCAGTATACAGAGTTAGCAACTGGTGCACAACATGTGGAACTTAGCGAGTTCACTCATTCGGGTAAACACATCGATTTTAGTATACCAAATCGATGGGTAAACATGATGTTGTCGCAACAAGCAGACATTATCTAGCAAAGTGAATTTCCGCAGATGTCGTTTGGTGAACATACAAAATGAATATTCCTCTACAATGCAAGAAAACAACGATTCCTTGTACAAAACAGTGACAGTATTTGCATGCACTTGTGAGACTGAAGAGGTTCGACAAAATGTGCATGTGTGGCATATCAAAATCTCAGGACAGTTACCGTTACCAATACAATAGACCGTCAGTAGGTCTAGGTACTAAGCTTCATCATCATCATCATCATCAATCAGCCCACATTCACCCACTGCTGGGTATAGACCTCTTCTTTTCCACGCCATCCACTCCGGTCCTGAGTCTCCCGCATCCACTGCCTACCCGCTATGGCGATGATGTCATCCCTCCATCTGGTTCGTGCGGTTCTGGGTATTCACTCTGTACGTGTAATGCCCACCCCCACTTCAGTCTCGTGATACGCTTGCCGACATCGACGATCTTAGTACGACGTCTTATTTCTGAATTGCGTGTACGATCCCGAAGTCTAATCTAAGCTTAAGTAATCGTCAATTTCAATAAGGACCGTAAAGAATACAAGGAACGATACAATCAAGTTAAACAATCCAACATCTTAATTCATTCTCCTGTCGCCACTGTGTATCAAATAAATTTGAGTATTCAAAGAACGAACGCGCGGGTTATTCCCCGGGCATCCAGAAAATTATTCCCACTTCCTCCCCATATTTCCTAAATAAATAAAATAAAATAAAAATAAAAAATAAAAATATAGTAAGTCAATATTTAATTCTCGTCGCCCCAGAAAACTAATTGCATATACAAATCAATCACTTAACCAAGTTTGGTTTAGTGGTCTGTGATACAGAGTTAGCAAAAAATATCGCCATCCAGCGCCAGCCAGCGGCAGTCACATTTATGGCACTTGTTTCGTTCGGAGAGTTTCAAACAAAAACAAAACTGCTTGAATCAATTGAAATATAATTTATTTAATAACATATTAACCTTTTCTCTGTCTAATTAGCGTTCTTTATAACGACTTTAATTTTCATATTATGTATATGCTCTTTTCATAAAAATCGTTTTAAAATCGAATTAAATGTTTTAAAATGTCTGTTCGTCAGTTTCATATTCCTAGCCTCTCGTTTGTGGGAATGGCGGAATGTACCATAATAATTAAATCTAATCTTAATAGTGACGTTATGTCTGATCTGCTTGTTTGTGCTTTTTAGTGTACCGCAGTCGGGTTTTTTAGTTTTTTTTAATTACGTCATTTATTTCCTGCTGCTGCTGCTTTTTAGTACAACATTACGAAAAATCTGTAGATGCTTAGTATAAAACTAAGGCGTATTATATATCTTGTGCAAGATTATTATATATTATGTATTTGACTGTTCTTGATAGATTTTGGAGGTGGTGGGAAATGAAGTTTTTTCTGGAGGAAATGGGAATCTGTATTTGAAGTTTATATTTTTGATAACAACGGATTAAGCTAAGGCCTGGGAATCACCGCCTGGGTGGTGTAAAGCACTGGAGTAGTCTTCAATTACAAGAAGTACCTACAAATTGGTCATGCCTGCCGAAAAAAGATTGAGTATTCATAAACAGGACACGCATCTCTTGAAACCCGTATGTCACCACCTCACAGCGCCAAGTCAATGCGAATTGAATAAGTGGAATGGAAAGCAATCATGAGACTTCAATTGATAACAACACTTTGTATTGTATCGAAATACGACCGTGGACGATATTGTCATCCATAGATCAAGCAATACTCAACTCCTTCGTGTTGTCAAAGATAGTACAGTGCTTTTGGCAAGAGCTGAAAAGTGCGTTTGGGTGAGCAACACGAATGGATGATGCGTGTGAGTGAAAGGCCCGCGACTGGAAGCGCGGAGCTCTCTCTCACACGTACCGCTGACACGTGTCACTCACACAAACACATGTTTCCGCTCCCACGAAAAACACTGTACTTAATCTACTATTGTAATCGTGCCCAAATGCATGTGTTTCTCTTCTTAAGCCCAAATAATTGCAAAAAAAGTATACTTGCTCTACAGGCTGGACGACTTTAAAACAAACTAAAGGGTATTCAGAACAAATGAAATCCGAGTGCTATTTGCTTAGGCACGCACCAGATTCAGAGGTGATCCAGAGACGAAAAGGTATTGCAAAGCCTCTTACTCATGTTTGTCTTCAAATATAAGCCATTTACTCATATAACATGGTACCCACATATTATATATAAAATTCAAAGTCTTGACTTATTGACTGATATATCAACGCACAGCCTAAACCACTGGTCCTAGAGACATAAAGCTATGTACAGGGGGTTCCTCGTATAGCGTAGGGTAGTACTCAGAAGGGATTTAGCGAAATTCATCCCCTAAGGGGAGAAATGAGGTTGATGTTTGTATGAAAATAAAAAGAGGTAAGATTTGTGTGAAACTCAAAAATTGTAGTTGCATGTTAGGTAGGTATAGAGGAGAAGTCTATAGTGTCTAATGAAGGCTTTAGCGACAGGGACGTATTAAGCGGGGGGAGAGGTACTACTCCACAGAAAAGTTAGGGAGAGGTAGAGAAATGAGGGGAGGGAAGGTTAATGTTTGTATGGACTGGATATTTTTGCACTAGTGGGCTCTGTGAGCTGTAGACCTCGCGAGTGCCACTTTCTTTTAATAACACATACAAACTAATCAATGCACCAGGTTACGTACACGGAGTATGAAAGTAGCCGCACCAATAACTTTATAAACTACATTTTGCGGTCTTAAATACAAACTATTGACTTCACTAAAATTATATAGCTAGCCTGTTACTCACGCGTTCTCTAAAAAGCCAACGACACCTCATTTTTTAAAATCCGTCAAACGGTTTGGACTGTAGGGTTTTTTTGAATTTTTAAAACCCCCACCTCTCCGCCATTTCGAAAATTTTCCAAAAACTGAATCGACAAAGAAAAATATACTTAATTATCGACCCTGCTCACAAAAATTCACGAGAATCAGTTGAGAAATGCGTCCTGTAGAGGATAACATCCGGGCATACAAAAGCATTTTAGCCCAATCCTGAAACAAAGACGCTTCGTTCGCTTCGCTCGCTCGGTCAACGAGTGTGCGCGAGCGAAGCCTGAGCATCTGCTAGTACTACATTGCAACGCGTGTGGCATACAATACTAAGAACTGAGAAGCGAAACAGCTGCTGTCACGCAACATACTCAGGTACATGAACCACGACACGACTGATTGATTGATAAGACAAGTACAAGTAGGCAACATTTCTGTTTATGACAAGATCAGGTCAAACGAAGATCTTATCTGCATGTTTTGTGACGCTGATGCTTACAAGGCCAAAACATTGAACTTGAACATTAAATTGTTTCACGAAGATAAGGCCAAAGATAAAGGGCCTTACCACAAAAAAATAAACTACTGTTCAACACTTGTTTGAAAACAAAAAAGTATGGGATTTGACGTTTGTTTTGAGGTTAAACGCTGTTTAATATTTTTTGTGGTAACACGGAAACTATTTAAAGTGATAGCTATTGGGCATATTAATTACCATAAATAAAAACAATTGTTCATTGACAAAGAAAGCGAGTTGAAACTTGATAAGGTACTAGTCAGATTGGACACGAGCCTAGAGCGTATATTTTTGTTTTTCCTATAGTTATTAATGCTGATAACGGTGTGAGCTCCTGCTGAGTCCGTGAGTCTACTAATTGGCGCGACACGGTCTCGATCGCTTGTCGCGGGGCAAGTCGCGCGTGACCGCCGCCTTCGTGCGAAAATACACGATCGCAACACACCGCCCGCCCGATAGAAGACATCGATGTAAATCGATCCGTTGCTTTCTAGACACGATGCTTGTAACTCTTTGAGTGATGCGATGATCCGATGACTGATGAAGATTAGAAATATGATACGTGGATGATTTGGCGGAGTAAAATGGGATGAAGCTGTCCAAAATCGTGGGATGAATCAATACATTTCTGATAGGATAGGAATAAAGGAAATAAATGAACTACTCAAAACAAAAGTAACAGGAAAAACCTACGTTTTAAATATTTTTAGAAGAAAGTCGTAATTAAAGTAGTACCAAGTTCAAAGATAATTTCGGCGGATCGAGGTACGACTTGCCAGCGGGATACCAACAATTCTAAGAATTGTCGTTGTTCAGTACTTTTTAATCACCTTCGAGAAAATAGCCTAGCCTAGAGAAAAGTGATGTGTCATCTCCAATGTCAATGAGATGAGAATGTTAGAGTTACACAAGCAATAACTCACTAAAATTGCGCAATGTTAAAAATACATTTGAGTCACCTGAAGCGAAACACTCTTCAGTGGAAGGACATTTGTTTAGCCAACAAAACTCAGCAATGCGGAAGTTTTACTCTTTTAATGCAGTTCATAACTATGCATTAACATCAGCAATTACCATGTCCTTGTCATGCAATAAGAGAATCATAACTTGTTATATATCAACCTCTCGTTGTTTCTCTGTGCTGTGCCCGATATGGTTCGCAAGATAGTGGGTTAATTAATGAATAATGGATGCTCAACAATATTTCACTAGTTTCTCTACAATTGGAAGGAGTGCGATGAGCAATCGAGGAAGCGATGAATTATGATGTAGATCTATTAGACCAGTGTGGCGAAACATATCAGCACGAAAGAAGCGGTCTTGAATAATCTATTACAGTTGCTATCTGTTTGGGGACCACGAAGTATTAACAGCAGTAAACGCGTCACTTACATAGTCAGGTCATAAGTTCTGTCACATGTGCAATATGAAATAATTTAGACATGTTTATTATTTATGTAAACATTTATATAGCAAAATGAACTTAATAAAACATAGATTCTTATGGTAATAAAGTTTATTCAAAATGACCCCCGCGATTTTGAATACAGGCCTTTATTCTGCGCGGCCAGTCGTCTATCGCAGCACGAACGAGGTCCATGTCAATATCGGCGGCTGCCTTAATCAAGGATGCCTTGAGTGACTCCAAATCACGATGAGGCTTTGAGCAGGCCTTTTCCTTCAAGTGTTGCCATATCTTGTAACCTAACGGACTCAAATCTGGACTGGAGGAGGGCCAGTCTTCGTGCTGGATGAAGTCGATTTAACGCGCCGCCAGCCAGTCTTGTGTGCTTTTCGCTCTATGAGCTGGCGCAGAATCTTGTTGGAATACCCAGTGCCTGTTATTAAACATGGTATGAGAAACAGGTTCCACAAGGTTCTTGAGGACTGTATTTTGATACACAACTGCATTCGTTTTTACGCCTTTCTCACAAAAATGTACCTCAGTTAAGCCCCAATAAGAGACTCCCAACCAAACCATGAGCGAGGATGGAAAATGACCTCGTTGGACACGCGGAATACGGTTGCTCGCTTCTTCACTGCTGTGTGCGTACACCTTATCATTTTGTTTGTTGTAGCTCTCTTCCACGGTGAAAATTTTTTCATCCGAAAAAAGAATTTCCCGTAGCTTTTTTCCCGCGTACCGCTTCAACAAAGCGCGGCATCTCTTCAGTCTCAGGTCCATTAAACGAGCGTCCAAACGATGTCCTGTTTTTCTTCGATATGCCCTAAGCCCTAAGTCTTCATTTAACACCCTTTTCACCGTGGTCCTGCTTAACCCCATCTGAAGGGCCAACAGTTTCTGCTTACGTATGGGATTTCTTTGAATTCGCGCCTTCACAGCTTTTATCACTGCTGGAGTCCTAACAGAGCGAGGGCGACCACTTCTTGACCTGTCATCTACACTAGAGTCTTCATTGTATCGTTTTATGGTACGATAAACGAATCTTTTGGTTATATTCAAATTTTTCAGTAAGTCGAAAATCTGAATTGACGCGTAACCGCAACGATGCAACGCAATAACTGCGACACGGTCTTCTTTAAGTGTCCACTCCATATTTAAAAATGAGGAAAATTCTAAAAAATACACATTTTTATTTTCATGAAAAATTCGAAATTCGAATTCAATAAACGTTTTTGTGGCCAGCGTTCTAAATTCAAAAGTTTTTATTGTGTGACAGAACTTATGACCTGACTGTGTATAAGCTTTATATCAGATTGACAGCAACGATTTTGCACAGAAAGTATGCACTAGAGTACTCACAATGTTCAACTGGACTCTACAAAAAGGTATTTTCTCTCTTTTCCCGCAACAGAACTGTTCGCGGAACAGTCTCAATTCGAACTTAATGAATTACCGGCTCGAACGACAGCTAGGCAACAAACTAAAATGTTCTTAGTTTAAGACAGAAGAAGGTGCATTTTGTCGACGGTAGATCTAAAGAAAATGCGGCGAGGCGACCATGTAGAAGCGTTAAGAAAATTAATTTCAGTCTTAGCGGCTTCTGTTCGCTGTAATTTATTAGGGTTATACTCTTCTGGTTTCCAACACCTTTCGCTGCAGCGGGCCAACAAGGAAGGCCATCTGTTTACTTTTTATACGTGTAGATGATACCATAAAAGTCTGCCTGTCTGTGCGGATCACCTGAATTGCTAATGTTTTTTGCAATGTACAATTTGCGATATATGATCTGTTTGATACCTAAACAAAAATGAAAGCAATATTAGACGCTTGTTGCTGCAAATGTATACGTGAACTTGCACTTTCTCGTAACTGAGAAATAGATATGATTTTTACGCTGAGTGGTCACAACAATCAACAAAAGAAAGTTAAGAGTATCCAAAGAGTTGTTTGCATAGTGGTCGTGAATGAAGGTGACCACTGGAGATTACACTCAAGTGAAGTGAGTAAGCCAATGAGTAGTGTGAGAATGATAACAAGAGACAATCGGGCGAGCAAATATTGAAATATGTTCACGACAAGACGCTAATCGGTGGTGCTAATAGCACTTGTTCGAGGTCGATGATCCTCGTATATGCAAGTTTAAGAATTAACAAATCAACAAAGAAATTCGATTTATAGACCAGAAGAACGAATCGACACAATATGATTTAAGAAACTGAGAAATGAAGGTAGGTTTAAGAAACGGAGAAATGAAGACAGCATCGGAGCCGCTAAGCCTACCTAACTAGACGAAGTATAAGGATACTTTAAGATAATATGAACCTTCTGGGAAGTGACTGACGTTTAACACACATTCTTGGGTTATGAGGCCAGCTAGTCTTGTTAATACTAAGTGCTTGGATAATGTTATGATCAGGGAAACCGTTATACAGGGATCGTGTCGTTCCGATAAACATAGTGGCATTATAATATATGGAGCAGGCACAACGAAGTAATCATAACATTTAGGACAACTTGCAAGCTCATAAACACGTAGGACACGACGGAGATATTCGTGATCTTGCTATGTACTTATGTTAATAGACCGTAATGGGTTTCATTCAATACAACAATTTCTTCTTTAAACACCGGAGTAACAAGACACTTAAATAAAATTTCAAATAAAACAATGTCATCGATAAACATGAAAGGTTCCCACCGATAGGGTCGACGGTTTGCCGACAGTGAGGCTACCGTCGGGACACGGATTATAAGACTTGTCACAACATGCTCATTTGAAGTCTTGTCTATTTGATTGGAATGCGATCCTAGCTTTTATACTAGATTGGTAAATGTTATTAATGACGTAATTACATAAGACATAGTACGTGACGAGATGAGATATATCCGCATATCTGTGACGGCCGAACTTTTATTGCTGTAGTTATTGAGATCCGGCACAGACGGCAACAGAATGTGCATAAAAGTAACGAGGATAATTTGAATTAATACATCATTTAAATTCTATTGTTAGAAATATTGGCGTGGAACCGCCCTGTAAGGCAATCCGTCTTTCCATATGGAAGATGTTCCTCAAGAAGCCGCATTCCAAATGAGATCTGCGAATTACGCGAGATGAATATAGCGAGCTTTTTCATCCCAGGACCGTTATTCGGCGACTCCAATGAGCATCGATAACTTGTTCCTTTGCCCATTTATGGATTACCATGTTCCAATTTTCTAGCCCCACCACAGGGTTCGTCACTTTTTTGGCTGCGTTTTGTGTGAAATTTCGGTGCCGAAGTAGCAATAAAATTGTACATGTACTTATTCTGAAGAATGTTTTATCGGGCTGGTTTTTGTTATGGGAAATGACCGATTTACTGATATCTGACCTTGTGAGTCTCGTGACCAGGTAAGAGTTTATGGATTTCAGTTATATTACCCTCCCTGCATTGAATCTTCCATTTACATTGTGAATATCTATGAAAGTACTTGTATTTTTCTTTGGCAACAAATATAATGATCACCAAAATATTTTTTTCCTACCCAAAATGGATAAATGAACACCAAAAGTTGCAAAAAATATCAGGGCAAAATACTGCGGTAGCTTAGGTGAAGGGTAAAGGGGGTGAGCGAAGCGAAGCCCCCTTTATCCTTCGTGTTAGGTTGAACAAGTAAGAACAAAAAATACTTAAAACATAAACGTACACAAAACATAAAAAGAAGTTTGGTGATCATTTATCCAAACACAATTTGGTGGACATTTGCCAGAATGGATAAATGTCCACCAAATTGTCAATTGGCAGTCATTTCAAATTTATTGGTACTAAAATAGGCGCGTTTTTGGTAATCGTTTAGACAGACGCCTTTTTCTTTTGATGATCTAATAATTTGTTAAAGGTATTGTTACGGCTTTCCAAGGATAGTAACAACTTTTTTGTAGCAAAGTATTATATCGATAAGCGTGTCACCTTTTCCGATCATTATTAGTATTACTATAATCGTGGTTATCACTGTGTGCCCGGATGCCGGGATGACTTGACATCGCCATTTTGGTAAGAATCACACAAATCGCATATTCCATGAAATCGCCATATTCAGGAGGTATAGGAATGATCTGTTGCCTGGCGTTCTAGGAAATGTAATAATATTGTTTGACATAATTCCTTTTTTGTAAATTATTAAGCATTAATAATTACGCAGTCATTTCAATCAGACTACAATTATATAGCATAATCATAAATATATAACAATAATATCACATATAATGTAATGTAATGTAATATAAGGTTGTTTATTCTTACAAGTGAACCTAAGACGAAGTTTTGAGGGGGCTTCGCTTCGCTTACTTTAAGCCATACTTGACCCGCATCTTCGCCCAGATATATGTCGTGTGCAGTTCACAATTTTGCAAATAATTATTCAAAAAATAATATGTAAAAAACTTCATTATGATACTCAAAATTAGTCCAACTGAAAATATACCAAAAGCAAGTTAAAGCGAAGCGAGGGAATTTAATATGACTGAGACAAAAACAGCTTTTTCCTCGAGGAATTCACTCTACTTTTCTTGCATTTTGCGAGACACTAAAAAGCACGGCTACTATATTGCAGCATCTTGCAACACTCGCGGCTTTTGTTTTATTTAAAATGTGTTCCACTCAGCTCGCCGTGGCCAGCTCGATTTTCTAATAAGTTCGATTTTCAAATAAGTTCGCCGACTCCGCCCCCAGAGGCTTGGCCGTGGGCTCCGTGCGGAATTGCGGACGCTACGAGTATAGTTGATATATTTCACGAAATTAGACCTAAGGACATAAAAATAAGAACTATTAGAAGTGAAAATAATACTACATATCAATTTAGAACAACATTTCGACCCGGTTGAAGCCAAGGGCCAAGTCTTGCTTCAAGTAAGGTTTTCATGATATATACCTATAATTTGGCATAGTCGAACTCGTGGTGTGACAAGTACTATCATGCCATTACAAGTTATGACAATTTCATAAATATAAATATAAAAAGAATACAAATTAAGAAACACGAAAAATTATGAAAATCAAAGGGATACTGGTGTGACAAGTACTATCATGCCATAACAAGTTATGAAAATTTCATATATATAAATATAAAAAGAATACAAATTAAGAAACACGAAAAATTATGCAAATCAAAGGGATACCTACAGGAACACGTGTGGGTTTTTAATAGTTACAACATAGAATTAATTCAGAGGCACAGATTACAAAGCATCAAGGTTGGCAACACGGCACAAGTGTAACATAAACGGTTCATGGGAACTAATAATAAGCCAGTAACAATGAGTGTTGCCGCAAGCGTTAGATGTGATGTGCGCAGGCACGTCACTCGCGCTGCCGCCGCCACTCGTAAAGCTAAATTCAACCCAAGCAACACTAGGACCCGGCCAGTTGGCAGTCAACATAATGCTCATGGTTATTTCTCATTTTCTTACAGACGCTTTCTGATTTTTTGCTAGTCTACTCATGTTTTGAAAACGACCATCAAATTGTCTCCAAACCCGCGAGCTTTCACTATGTAACATTAGTGCCCGTCGCGGCCGTCACTTAGCAGTCATCGGGTCAAGAACCCTGCTGCAGAGGACGTTGTTTACACCACAAATACAATCTCAAATCAGACTCAAATGTAAAAGTGGATCGAACCTGGGCGTCCGATATGCCCTGGCCTTCCGCCAATCTCGTCTGATTGAATGAATGACGATTCGGTGCAACAGTACAACTTAGAGAGAGAAAAACGCAGCAATAAATAATCGACCACGTTCGGTTTATTTCTAGATTCTGCTCTGAAGTATCCTGACTCACTGGATGCGCCACTTGAAAGAACGAAACCATTGAACTAGCGGAAATGCGTCTGGAGATGCTATTAGACGCATCGAGTTGTGTGAGCTAAGCAAGCATGAGCAAATAGTCGTGATGCGGTGTATTCTAAGCAAATGCGCGTTATTAGTGATTTGGATGTATGGAGTGAAGGAGGTCCTGTTAGAGAGTGTGTCAGACGTGATTAGGGAGCTAAGGGGCCATTGTTGGAGGCAGTCACGTAGCTGACGGAGCACTCAACCGATAAGCGACAGTACAGTAAGCAATAAACATATAGGTATTCCTTCCTTTCCACACTAGGTCTGTCATTATCATAGGAGATTTGATTGGTGAGTATGTCGACAAGGATAGCAAGATCAGACATATCGGCAGAAAATATATTTTTCTAATATCGGAATCAAATTTGTTTTAAAATAAGGTGAAACACTTCTTTAGGTAAATAAATGGTGAGATGTCTACCAAATTAGAATAATTTGAAAAACCTACTTAAACCTAATAGGAAGAACAAACAACAACAAAAATACATGTTGCAGAGAATGAAACAGCAAAAAATAATTACGAATAGCGTGCTAGGTGTGTGTCACTATGATGATAAAACAAAGCGTATTTATTAGGTTGGTAGATATTTTTATTTCAAGTGAAGAGTTGGCGTTGCCTGATGATAAACAAACAAACAAATATTTCAGAATACAATACAGACAGCGTATCGATAAAAATAACTGCACAATAGATCTAAATAATAGACCAAACAACACAAAAAACAAACACGCCAAAATATGGAGGTGAACTAGCAAAAAAAAATCTTATTCAAAGTCATACCGACTGTAATTACACTTGATGTAAACAGAATGGACATTATTATCTGAGCTTAAGTACTTCAAAAAATGGTTCGACCAATAGGTACGATTAAATATAGCCTATACGTATAGTACTATAACGAACCATTTCTTAAAATACTTGAATTTGTTGAAATACCTACCTAGATTCATAAACAGGAAAATAACGTGTTGTGTTGAGTTGCTTCAGGCGGAATTTTTCAGATAAGCTATATTGCAGTAGATAAGGCTGATTAATTCTGACAATATTATTACTGATACTGAAAGAAACGTTGACACTGGTGGAATTTTTGTATTGCAGGAGTTTTGCAAGATCGTTTCGAATTTCGCTCACCTTAGCAGCAGACGAATTGGCGTTCATCCAAAAATGATTGTGGACGCTTCGGATGTCGCTGGGTTTCTTATGGCTTTCTCACCCCTTGCAACCTCTGCAAAACTTCAAGCACTCAAACAAAGTCGAGCTGAACTGCACGGTCCTCCACTCCAACACAAACAAGTACCTAGAGTTCAAAAAATCACACTAAGCACAAATTGAAACAATTCTTTCCTCAAGTAAACTTCTTGGATTGTTTACAAGAAAACGATCTCACAATACACCGATGGCAAACCAATAATGGTCTTTCACATCACGTCTCTATAATCGTGTGGTCACAGGTGCACATTCGTAAAACGGTGCAGAAGCGTGGTGCGCTCGGCGACATGTGTTCGCTTGGCAGAACACCGCGATCAACAGCCGGCGCGATAAGACGCGTGGCGCAAACTGAACCAGAGAATCCCCTCTACACGACCGCTTCGAGCACGGCGCCCGGCGAGACTGACTGACGTGACGAGCCGCTAAAATATGATGCCTCCCTCACCGACCACTGGCATCATCAGGGCTCCCAATCCAACGCCAATACAACCCCACTAGCGCATTTTTCTATAGCAAAAACTGCAGGCGCCACCTACCCTCCAACCGGCCTTTGTGGTCCTGCCTGTCTCGTCGTTTTAGGAGAGCAATCCAACCGCTTCTTGTATTGTGTTCAGTCTGGTCTTATAATTATTCACGCCTTTTAGGGATCCTTGTTCGTAAGTAATAATTGTCGCAACCAATCTCGTGAGAATTACATGAGATGGAGTTGGATAGGTGTTGTTTGAGAATAATAACCACGGTAAAAAGATAGAATAGGTATGTTCAACAAAGAATAAATGGTATGAAAATGTAAAAATAGGATTTTACACGTAGTAACCCAACAACGGTACAGAGTCATATTGAATGAAAAGTGTCCAAACCAAATACCCATAAGGTTAAGTTTTAATTTAATTTGATTGGAATAATCGTGCCTCTTCAAATCTCTACGGAATTTTTAGACGATACATTCGAAAAGCACAACGTGGTCAACAACTAATAATCAATAGTGCCAAAATATACACCGCTACAGTCTTCACAAAATTAAAGGACTGGTGGCCCAAAGTAAACTCAACCTTAATACGTCAGTGACACGGACGCTGTCACCGGGCTATTTATTTTGTGAAGACTGTAGGAGTATAAACAAGTCAAGTAACATAATACTGTAACACATAGCTCCATCAGATTTACTAGAACCTATTCACCCAGTTGAGAAAACTGTAAGTGCTTCAAAGAATTCTTCCATATTCTAGCAATATAAGAAATTGCAAACAGCAAAGTAAGAAATTGCAACCTTTAAAGTTGTTAGAAAGCCGACGACGAAGGCGACAATTAGCAGTGATCTAGACGACCTGGTGACATCGATCTATCGGGGTCCTTACTTACAGTCCACACAAAAATCAAAAGAGGTTATGTCAAATTTACATTTATTGTATTTGAAAACTGTCACATTACCACAATTTTCGGACGATTTGTTTCAGTGATTAAATGGGGATAAGAGTTGTTGAGGCTATATCTCAGATGCCAGAGGTCCTGTATTTCAATCCCACATTCTAGTTCAATAATTTAACTTTTATTAGATTTCTTCCCGACGATAATAAATTCCTTCCAAATTTGGTAGGTAATGAGGCGGATCGTCAATTCAGAAATATTTTAATTGGTGAACGCATTTTATTGACGAGGATAACAATTATTATTTATTAAATATCCCATTAAAAGGTTCATTGTTTCGTTGACTGACTTTCTAAATTTAATTTGAAAGTATTGCTTACCCTTTTAAGGCAATAATTCTTGAGGTATTTCAAGAAACCTCCACTTTCAACACATTGTGCTAAATTGTAGGTGATTGTATTTTTTGCCGCAGTTTTTTCATCTCGATTGACACATTGATGCGTTGACGGCCAATTCGAAGGTCCATTGTAAATGTCCACGAAATTCGTCCATTCGGCTTGGCCGGTGATATTTTCTCAGAGGCTTTCTCTTTTCCCTTTTGTACCGGGTCGATATCGGCGAGGTGTCGACTCCTGAGTGGATTTATCGGTGACCACGTATCCTCCGACACGGCGGGAATCGAATCTGGCACCGAGCTAACAATGGCATAAACAAGTTTCACTCCGCGCGAGGGACCTACTTCGGCGATACCTGTACGGCCTGTCGAATTAATGCTGAAGACCTTGTTTATGAGAAATATCATCTCATTATGCTTCGTGCGTACTAATTCCCGTTTAGTGCGACAAGATTTTGCTCATGCAAAAACGGAAATTCAAAAACGATCCATGTACGTAGTACTATGGTACTTATAGCCATTTCATGGATGAATGATGGACGGACCATGCAATATCTTTATGATGGGGTTAAATTAAAATGATAAGGGTAGGCTGAAACACTGCATATGCCTGATTGAAAAACATAAAGTGAAATAATGTAAAGTATGCAAAGAGAAAACAATAATTTCATCGAAGAATCTTCGGACAAATATAAAATAGGAAAAATGACTACCTCGAAAATGTTGGACTTCTTCATACAAAACATCAGCAAATTGTCTATTTAGACATCGATGTGTTCAAGTTACTTATTTTTTTGTCCTATGATCATTTTATAATTATATTCATTCGTCAAATTATTTTTGTGCAATCTTCACTCTTCTAACATTACACGATATCTACTGCCAAAAATATTTATTAGCGTTTTAAAGCGCATTATTAAATAATTCTAGCGGTCCATTCCGAATCTTCGATCATTATTTTCTATCAATGGGCCATATTTTAGAGCAGCGATCGTCAATCACAGATTCGCAGCCAGCCTGCACGATGTTAAAACTCTCCACGTACCTACCCAGGTGTATTTAGCTTACTTGGTTGGATAGAGTAAGACAGGTTTGCAATAAGAACTGTTAGCTTGCTTTTATATTGCCTTATAGAAACCTATTGGATAACATTTATTTATAAATTTGAATTAAGAAAGTCCTGAATTGTTGGTCTAGTATCATTTCCAAATCAATCATCTTCCCAAGCATAATAAACCTTACTGAATTTTCATACAAATTGAATTTGTGATTCCTTGCCAGTTCGTTTAGGAGTGTCAGCCATCTAATCCATGTATAGGTAGGTATGTTAAACAACATCTCTACTTATTATTACTGAGTGCACCAACGACATTAAAAAGTTGTCAACAATAAAAACAAGTAACGTGAGAAGTACCCGACAGCTTCTACCCATCATTGGATCAAGACTCGTTATGCGCCATTTGCGCGCGTAATGTTAGGCAAACACAGGCTCTTATTATGCGTAATATAAGAGTGTCTCATATCACTCTACATTAGCATTACAATTAACCAACTCATCTGAATTTAAAGCAACGTCTTTTCTTGAGTCTTGTTTGTTGTCAAACTTAGATGGTCTTGTCTTATATTTTATAATTATGGGTTATTTATTACGATACGACAGATGACGACACCTATTTCAAAGTTAAGATCTTTAGACCTACTTAGGTATATATGACTATAATCACATGTAGTTCTCAGTGACTCTATTGGATTGGATGGGTCTATCTAGACCCATCCAATCCAAACACCATGTTATAGTATGTAGATATTGTGTGAATCGAGAAGACAACGACTAATCAAAGTTTTACTAACATCACACAATGGATGATTCAAGTGTTTATGAATGGAGAATTGATCGCATTTTTTTGTATGTTCATATAATCTGACAGATGCCCCAAAACAAAACAGTAAATTGCGGATATTTTTTTTATTAAACAACCAAGAATTTCGATAAAGTACAATAAAACAATAAGTTGCCATACAAAAAGGGAAACATAAATTCAACTGGAGCAGGTTAATCGCCTTTTATAAGCAGGCATGCGCATGAGTCGAATATTGATGAAGACTTGCTTACAATAACATGCAGTGCTCAGGGATACAGACGCAACATTTCCTACTCAAATACAAAGTTTATAAATAAAGTTTATAGAGCATCAAATTGGCAGCTTACTGATCAAGGCGGCTTAAGTCAGTTATCTATCTTGTAGTTGAATCATCGATCCCGTATCAATTATTCAAATTCAAAAAGAAGAGACTGGAACTTTTGATATCGATAACATACCGTGAAAATTGGTTATTGCCGATCTCCGATGCAGGCTATCAATTACTAACATGAATACAAAATTGGATGGGATAACTTCGGACGCGTTAAATTAAACGATTTTTAGATTTATGGACCATAATATCTACTAAGTGTTTGCCGCTAATAAAATTAATAAAACACTATACCGCAAATTCGCGTACAAAGCTGTTTTGCATACCTGCAACAAAAATAATGAGAAATGTAGATCTAATTATAAGGTAGGTATCGATTGGATTTAATCTCGTTATCTTACAGTTCAACTGAACTATAATAAAATAATAAAGTAAACATACTCGTAATAAAGTATGTAACGACTAGTAATGAGGTCGAGTGAAAACTAATTGCAATTATAAAAACCGGCCAAGTGCGAGTCTAATTCGCACACGAAGGGTTCCGTACCGCCGTACAATGGTAGGGATGGTGTGGAGTGAATAGTTTGGATTTTACATAGCAAAAAGTTGTTTAAAAAGTTATTGGTGCGTCTACTTTCACACTCCATGTACGTACCTAACCAGATGCATTCATAAGTTTGTATGTGGTATTGAAAGAATTATTGTATGGGAGCCCCCTTAAATATTTATTTTATTCTGTTTTTTTTAGTATTTTTTGTTATAGCGGCAACAGAAATACATCATCTGTAAAAATTTCATCTGTCTAACTATCACGGTTCATGAGATACAGCCTGGTGACAGACGGACGGACGGACAGCGGAGGCTTAGTAATAAATATGGTTCTGTTTGGCACCCTTCGGGTACGGAACCCTAAAAATATTACGTGGCCCATTGAGGCTAATGATGTATCGAATTCTAAACAATAACTAACTAACAAAGGTTTATAACGACGAGTTCAATAAATCAAACAAAATCTGTCGTGTATAATACGAAGTAGCTCCAATTTATATACGTATTGTATATAAATTGGAGCTAAAATATGGGATAATTCACAAACCTCCTTAGGGATTTCTAGGATGAATGGATCATATATATTAATACAAGTCTAATATCATATAACGATAAAAAATCGATTGGATTTAATCTCGTTATCTTACAGTTCAACTGAACTATAATAAAATAATAAAGTAAACATACTCGTAATAAAGTATGTAACGACTAGTAATGAGGTCGAGTGAAAACTAATTGCAATTATAAAAACCGGCCAAGTGCGAGTCTAATTCGCACACGAAGGGTTCCGTACCGCCGTACAATGGTAGGGATGGTGTGGAGTGAATAGTTTGGATTTTACATAGCAAAAAGTTGTTTAAAAAGTTATTGGTGCGTCTACTTTCACACTCCATGTACGTACCTAACCAGATGCATTCATAAGTTTGTATGTGGTATTGAAAGAATTATTGTATGGGAGCCCCCTTAAATATTTATTTTATTCTGTTTTTTTTAGTATTTTTTGTTATAGCGGCAACAGAAATACATCATCTGTAAAAATTTCATCTGTCTAACTATCACGGTTCATGAGATACAGCCTGGTGACAGACGGACGGACGGACAGCGGAGGCTTAGTAATAAATATGGTTCTGTTTGGCACCCTTCGGGTACGGAACCCTAAAAATATTACGTGGCCCATTGAGGCTAATGATGTATCGAATTCTAAACAATAACTAACTAACAAAGGTTTATAACGACGAGTTCAATAAATCAAACAAAATCTGTCGTGTATAATACGAAGTAGCTCCAATTTATATACGTATTGTATATAAATTGGAGCTAAAATATGGGATAATTCACAAACCTCCTTAGGGATTTCTAGGATGAATGGATCATATATATAAATACAAGTCTAATATCATATAACGATAAAAACTAGGAGTACTAAGTAACCTCAGATAACATGTACAATATCCGAATGTAGGTAAAGCCGGCAAAATAACATAGGAGCGCTAGAGACATAAGCAGTGTTGAAAGCTAGTTGCGAATAAATCTTATTAGTAGAAAGCGAATAAGACTGATGGTATCGAATCTTTATTAGTTAATTCGGCACTACGTAACAATTCATTAATATCGTCAAATCAAATTACCAATGTAGTTACATGTGCGTTAAACGCCATAAATTACTGTTTGTAGGAATATAATTAATTTCAAACTCACAATGATACAGTTAGTTTAGAAATATATTACATATGCCGTTAGTTACATCAAAGTTAAATAACATATTCATCATAACTTTCCTCCGTACGAATGTGTACGATAAATAAATTATGAATTATGAATAATATTTTGTTAGTATAGCTACATGTACCTAATATATGAATATTGTTAACAAAACACGTGTTTGCCAATGGTAATATTATGAGTAGGCATACTCATACTCATCCAATGTTAAAATTCCTGCTAAATCATGCCATTTCTGCCAAATCTGTATTTCTGCCAAATATAGTAAGAGAGTGTCTCGCACGCAGCACATTCGCAAACTTGATTGAATTTACCGGACGAAATGCGGCTTTTCCAGAGGGGAATAGGACTACATTTAACCTTTTCTTCATTCATACATATATGGCACAAAGAATACAAAGGAGAAGACAAATTAAAAGGCAACGAAAATCAATGACGGACTTTTGAACATGGCTAAAGCTGAGCTACGAAGCTCTCGGAGTCCGCCACACAAGAAAACATAATGAATGCGCATGCCAGGAATACTCACGCAAACCTTCATTTCACAATGTCAACATGCCAATACCAAATTAGGTCGAAACGAGCGGCCAATTTGTGAACTACGATACTATGAGGCAATTAAATGGAAATTCGTTCGCCCTTTATTCTTTAAAACGATTCGCTCAAGTAGGCAACTCGGAATGATACAATAACAATATAATAACTTAACTACCGCAACGCAATTTTCACTACCTACTTGAATGGGCATGGAATTCATTTTCGATTATTGGACCGTTCAATTAAAAAAACGCGGCGACATAAAGCTTGATTATGATCCAATCAGTCCGTTTCGGGTTAACAGTTTCAAGAGCTTTAAGGGAAACTAAAAAAACATTTATTTGAGATGAAATATTCCATCAAGACAAGATTGTGAACATTACAAAATTATTACTACACCGAAGCGTAGTCCTCGCTGAATCAAGATAAAAGCTGTTTCCTTTGCCACCAACTAGAGAATATCTATCAAGGCTTACATTTTTGTACTCGAATATAAACAAAGAATGAATTTATTTGCCAAACGTGGGATTTAATTGGCGGATCACGCGACAATTGGCCTGGTGTGAAGTGTCCAGAGTCGATTTCTGATCGCCGATAGCGGACTCACGTTCGGGGTCGCGTGATATGTCAGCAGTGGGTACTGTGGGTCCCAGAAGATCATTGGCGAGATATCCGTTAATTGACGAAGGGAGGAAAAGCTGCGAACCACACCGAAGCCCCACTCACCAGGTTTTTTCAACTCCTTATGAGGAGTCCTGTCCGGGGAATGAAAGAGAGCAAACATTGTTTTTTGTTGGTTTTTCACATTCAGATACTTGTCAGGTAGTCCACTAATCCTACTCCTCATAAATATGGTTGATGGTTGTGGTTGTTTGGGTCTCGTTACTGCACTATTTACACCGGCTGCGTAAACCAAAGCCAGGTGCTAACAACATGCGGGCGTTCCTCAGGCAAGGGCACTCGGACACAATTTACTTATTACTTGCAATTAAGACCGGCGTCGCGCCCGATAAATCACTGTACTCATTTTCGACAGTTTCCCTATATAGGTTTCGTTACCCAATTGGAATTGATAGTGATCTGGCAGTGTTGTGTGTGGCCGCTTGTGCCCAAATCTGCGGGGTAATTAGCAAAAATCAGAGACCACACAGTGCAGTAGTGGGCATTTCCCGCGCTTCTGAATTCAAACTTTCAGAGAAGCTGATTTTACGACTAATTATCTTCTTTCATGGTGATATTAATATTGATTTGATGAAAGGGACGTAGCTGGCCGTAGCAAGAATAATATCCGGTGAAGAAGATGAATCGTGGATGGAAGAAAATGAAGATGGCCGACGAAGATATTCATTGGAATGATTGGGTAGCGATTTAGTCTTCTGTTTCATTGGAAAATCAGCCTAAAGAAGTAATAACGAATCTTGCCATCAGAGGTAATGCGACTTCACGGTATCAACAAATCGTTAATTACAACCGAAATATCAAAGTGAAACCTATCTTAGTCAATCCATCATCAGGAAGACTGTACTGACGCAATGCTTCAATTATATGCTTATTCGATCAAATTGCATAATTCGGTACAGTCTTTGAGCAGCTAGTTGAACAATGACTGCTAACAATACAGCTACACATTTTAAATCTTCGCCATTCGTTAACATATCGCCCTGCACCCTGTACCTACACTGCTGTACTTACTAGTACGTATCAGTGAAAGTGAGGAATCGTCGCATTACGAATATGTAATGCCGGCCGGTAATGATAGGCGACGGCGTTGATTTGTGCGTCCGCGATGTAGAAAGCTCGAGCATTATTATTTATGAGTCGAATCTATTGTTGATCTATTGAGTGATTTACAGTGATGGCCGATTGTCGATAATCGACGGTGACGACGACGACGGTAATTACAAAGAGGCTTGTTCCGGTCCCATCTCTCCATCCTTTTAGACACGTCGTCATAATCATGAATGACTCTGCATTGACTCTTCTATTTATACTAGGCATCAGACATCATCGCTCGAGCCCAACGTCGATATTTGCAAACCGATATTTATAAACATAGCAACTATAACACAGACCGAGCCACAAGTCGCTCAAGAGCTGGTGCTGGCTCAGTTAGTTAAACAGTCGTGTTGTGTCCCCTCTCGAAACAGCAGCAGACCGAAACAAAGGACCTGCTTCGGCAGAAAATATACCGGGTGGTTTGACCTGGACCGACAGTGGATGCTATTATGATAAAGCGTTATTCAAGCAAGGCTTTACATGTATCAACGAGACAGGTACCTACCTCACTTGTTATTACGATACACTTTGGGCTGTTTTTCGCCCACACCACATCAAAACACGATCTGTATGTCGATAATGAAAGTGATTCGTCATTCGATCACTTTGGTGGACTAATTTACGTAATAGTTTATGAAATGTTATTGAGGATGAAGAAGCTATAGTTGATGTGGGCAAGTAGGATGTTGGCCTAAGATGATCTTCTGATCAGTCTGATCAACGTGGTTATGGTGATAACTATGTCTGAGCTAACTAAACCTCATAAAGCATTAATACATTGGACACAATAATAACTTGGACACTATTTACACACATTGATCTAGCCCCAAACTAGGATTACCTGTATCTTGGGTACAAGACAACGATATACATACTTACATATATAAATATTATACTTAGATAGATAAACAACAATAACTAGGGTACAAACATCCGTTCTCATCAAACAAATATTTGCCTTCACCGGGATTCGAACCCGGGAACCTGGCTTCGTAGGCAGGGTCACTGCCGACCCGGCTATTGGGGTCGTTTCAGCAGAGTCAATACCGACAATGAATGCAACCCATAAGTTACTATGCCGCATGATATAGCAATTATTATTTAATGTCGATCTCGTACATGCATACGTCCTTTCGTATCAAATACTGATAGAGAAAACTACGTGCAAATAGTCAAAATGAAAAGTAGTAAGCCTTTTTATGCCTCTTCACAAAGAGCAATTATGTATAATAGAGAGTAGTAAAAGTAGGCGCCGGCGCTGCAAAGGGTTTATTATTAGTTTTATTTCTAAATCTCTAAGTGGTAACTTGCTTCTTGTCGGAGATCTAATCTCTAGAGTTTGATTGCAAAATAATAAGCCTCGCTTGACCATTGCGTGTCGGAAGGGCGATTTCGCGTTTTGTTTTTCAAATACCACCAACTTCAACTTGGACTTCCCAATCTTTCTGATCTAAAAATAAATGTATGGGCACAGAGAGGCCAATTTACAGTAACAAAGGTTTCGTGTCAAACTCCAAGAGTCTTGGCAGCGTATTATTAAAACTAATAGAAAACAATTGTTGTTACAAGTTCCCATTCCCTTCTTACAATCACAAGACGAGATATAACGTACGCGCTATTTGTGTTTACAAATTGTTCAATAAATCGCTTAGCCTTCGGAAGTTGAATGATTTGTAAACGCAATGAAAAACAATTCAGCGCGAACAGTAATTGAAACTGCCTTTAACAGAACGAGGCATCTTCGGAGATTCATAAATCGGACGGCGTTCGGAAATCGACTCGTGCGCAATAACATAAATAAAACCATCTTTAAACCGTGTCCAGTGTCCACCCTACACTTTCTTTACGGCAAACATAAATATCGCGTTATGCACGAAGCAGTTTGTATTTCAATACTATGAAGTTTCTTAGATTCCTATATCCCGTACCTACACGTAGTTAGATTAAAAGCGTAAAAACCATTAGAAGCGGCATTTTATTACGATGGTGTAGATGTAGTCGTAGTCACGATGCAGGAAATATAGGAATTGCAGACATTTTTTTTTTTTTACTGTATATAGCACGGGTCCCCAACCGAGGGCGCGGCGTGAACCAAAAGGGGGCGCGGCGTGAACCAAAAGGGTCAGGCCGAGCGGCTCCTGAACTGGATTTATTCAATGGAAAATTTATGTAAAATTTCTGAAGCCTATAACAATAGACCCTATTGTTTTTTTTACTTAATAGCCATATTAAATTTCAATGCCTCTTGGAATATCCTAATTCTTTAAAAATTTAAAGAGCAGGTTACATTTTAGTATGGAGCCTGGCATACCTACCGTCCACCATCTTGAAAAAGAAATTCGTCACCACTCATGAAACTGGTTTCAATCGGTAGTTTGTAGTGGCATCGGTAGTTGCATTACAAACACAAATTATTGATTGTCAAATGCCCGTAAGATGTATACTTTCGGAGACCTATAGAGATACATTATTTTTTGTAGAGCCAATTTGCGCCCTCACTTGAAGGTATTATTGCTAACTTATTGTGAAAATAAAATATTTTTGGCATTAAATTCACTTTTGTTATCTAACCACTTCATCGATTATGGCAAAACACCTTGGATAGTAATAAGTAACGATAAAAAACCGGATGCAGAATGTATGCATTTGAATTTAAAGAAAATCTTATTCAAGCAAAAGTTCAAATAAAGGAAGAAATCAATTCAAATGGTTTTATTTACATAATTACATTTACATAAATACTTATATCCTTACAGACCATAACATTATATATTTCGTAAACTGTGTTGTATTTTTAAGGTAACTGAAGTTCATTATTTGAAGGTGTCTGTGATACCCTTCCTTGCTTAACGCCTTCTTACCCATTCAATTCGATTTTTACTTTAATAGGCTGTCACTGGACACTGGACAGTGTCGGTGACACTAAAAAAAAAGTCCTAATATATCTGAAAGTATACATTTGATGGCAATTTCACATTCAATAATTTGTGTTTGTAATGATGTTTACTATCGGTTGACACCAGTTTCGTGAGTGGCGAAAAATTTCTGACTTTATCAAGATTGCGAACGTTAGGTAGGCCTCTAAGGTTACATGTTAAGGTTACAAATGATAGCTCGTGTGAAATGATCGCGATCTGTTTAAGTTAGTGAATGGAGCTTTCAAAACATAAAGCATTGAAAAGCTGTAGGGATTCATTTCACTATTTTAGACAGAGCTCAAGATCTTATTGGTTTACTCAACTTTGTGAGCCATGTGAAATTTCAGGGGCGGATTGCGCCGCCCCTCACCTCAGGTCATCCCGGTTTTTAGTTATTTGCGTACATTTCATATATTTTATTGCACATGAAAATTCACATTACAAACTTATAGAAAAGATATTCCAAATTCCAAATTCCAAGTCTTTATTGCTGTAGATATTTACATATACATAGCAATAGTAATTTTTTGCCACTTCTCTACATTGGACCACTGTGGGAGAAGAAGGGCGTAGAAACTCCCACAGATTGATTTTTAGATCTCTTTTTAAAAATTGCTTATGCTTAACTAATACAAAATATAATATTTAGTCATTATCATAATTAATAAGCAGGAATAAATAATTACAAAATTATTAACAGCAGGTCTGTGTTGAGCCAGATTAACCCCATACAGACCCATCATTTAAGTAATCTTGAATATTGTGTTATCCCTTTTTCGACGAAGTCGCTTTAACATGGATTTTAAATTGCTCAAATGGCAATTTCAAGATCTCCAGAGGTATCTTGTTGTAGTAGAGAATGATTGACCCTTGAAAGAATTGCTAACCTTCGCGAGTCTAAACCGGGGCGCAAGTAGTCTGTGATTATTTCTTAGGTTCACATTACAGCTATCGCTAAGTTTGGGAAATTTTGTAAGGTTCTTGCGTACATACATTATATTTTCGAAAATAAATTGACTAGCTACAGTTAGTATGTCAATTTCTTTAAAAAGCTGTCTTAAGGAGTCTGTGCGTTTTAAATTATAAATTGCTCGAATAGCTCTTTTCTGTAAAATAAAAATAGTTTGAATATCCGCTGCTTTCCCCCACAACAAGATACCATAGGACATGACACTATGAAAGTAACTAAAATATACTAGCCTAGATGTAAAATATACATGCTTTCGACTTAACAACTCACCTACCGCGCCCCTTGCGCGAGGTCTCGCGATTTTGAACGTTATGCCTAACCTAATGCCCTGCCTAAATACTCGAATTGCTAGCTTGGCCTTTGCTCTCTCTCATTACTCCCTATTTTGGCTTTTACTAATAAAATATCAATAGTTTTTAACATCACATACAAGCGGGGCGCGTAAGTGAAGCAGAGCGTTTAGGGGGCGCATAGTGAAAAAGGTTGGGAACCTATGCTCTATAGCGTCTTTATTGGTAGATATAGAGAGATTTAATCGCATGAACACAATACCTATACAGTATCGCCATACTGGTAACTCTGATCTCCACCAGGATTTAAGAGATTGTCGAATTGTCGAAAAGACTCTCTTCTTTAATTAATACACTAAATTGCGATCAACATCGGTACACCATTTATCTTTCTTTAATATAGCATCCGGCTCATTAACTATTTAGTACCCTGTGGAATAGTGCGCATCTGAAATCGATACGATGAATGTATCGATAGAAGATATCCAAAAGATTAGCGTATTTCCAAATGGGAAAAAATAAAACGACCGAATAAAAAACTGAGTAAATGTATGAACAGCGGAATTTCCTGAAACGAGCGAAATAATACTGAATGGCTTATTGGCTAAATAGTCATTCAGTATTATTTGGCCTGGCTCACCACTTCGCCCAGACAGTCTTGTGTGGGCGAAGTGGTGGGGCCAGGGTATGTGAACGATGAAGGGGGTGAGCGACGCGAAAATCCAACGCTAGTTTTGCATTTATTTTATTCAAATTAACTTCTGGACACCTGCACCTGGTTATGAGGCACCGGGACTTTGAATCCCCTGCCATGGTAATAAATTTCAAAACCTATAACGGGAAAATTTCTTTTTTGGAAGACGCCCGGCATACACAGGTTTTCGGGTTGCTGTTTTTAGATTTCTGGTCGCGCGCTTCAGTAATTTTGTCAGACGGAGCCAGTATCTCTCGTCGCGCAAATTTTTTGACGCTATACAGCAATTCATCACGGAAAACCAATATTTATGCCAAGCAAAAACATGATTTACAGTCTTACGTTTAAATACTACCCATTTTAAGTATATCTTTGGGAGGTTCATATGGACCTAAGTACATAGGTACAGACAGACAAAGTAACATACATAAGTTAATGTGGGAAAGTACTTTCTTTTATATTTCTACTCCTTTATCACCTAGATATTTTTCATATTTGACCCAATTTCTCCAATCAGGCTGCTATAATTCAGCGCACTGTCTCTCGCTTAATAGTTGGAAGCGGTACTCAATTTGAGCAGCGTCTGTGCATACAGGGTAGGGAGGTTGTATCGATATAACCTTATCGACATCGACGTGGACCCACAGAGTGCCTGATCAGACGGTAGTCGGACGATAATCCAGCGCACTATTAGCGAGCCACCATTAGTCTGATACCGCAGCCGCGAGTCAGAGGTGAATATTAGTTTTCTCTCGTGAGAAACTTCGCTTTAGGCGGTAGATATAATGAATTCTCTAGCGCTTTCGCGGGATCATATTGGGAGGCTTGACATTTTACAAGAAAATACAATCTTACACATTCAAGTCTCATCTGTGCTGAACTATTCAAATCCGGCTACTCCTGCCCCCCTAGCCAGTAGTTGTAGTTGCATTCGCTAACTTATCACTCGGAATGACGCCAACAAGATGTACTCGATGTGACGTTTGCCGACGTAAAGAATCACTTGGCTTGGCTTGTCAACTTGTTCTGATCCTAATAATTGTGAACAACAGATCAAGATGCACGAAGTCGGCCAAAAAATCTTGCGTCGCGTATACTAAATACCGGAATGACGGAGTGACCATCTTCACGGAGAGAGTAAAACATCGTTGACATAATCTCCCGTAATCGACAACAAGATTACCCAATCGATTACGATAGCCCTAGGGCGATCACAAAACGTGTTTTTTAAGTGTTACACGCCCAACATTGACCGCGAGTGTGCCGTGTGACTCCTTCCGGCGGAAGTGCGACGAAGTGGCTGAGAGTGAAAGCGCGTGCGCACGCCAGTCATACCATTTTGGGTCCCGCCAAGGCCTAATTTTTACCCCCGATAACCATAAGAGGGGTTTTATAACTTTGAAACGTCTGTCGGTGTGTGTCGGTTCGTCTGTCCGTGGCGCCCTAGCAGTCAGATGGGTACGGAGATTAATGCGGTTTTCTGATAATAGTAGTAGACTTCCCTGCGTAGTTCCCCGGTAGTAGACTTGTATTAAAATCGGTTCAGTAGTTCGAAAGTTATCAGCTTATCAACGAATAGCGGTCATACGAGTAAACGGATTTTAATGCGATTTTCGTAGTTGGCAGTAAAATTCACTGCGATAGTTCCTAGATATGTTTTGTCGAAATCCGTTAAGTAGTTCTAAAGTTATCAGCTTAGCTAGGAATAGCAGTCAAACGGGTGAACGGATTTTAATGCGGTTTTTTGTAGTTGGTTCACTGCGATGGTTCAAAAGTTATCAGCAAAGGAACAAGAGAACCAAATTTTGCCGTAAGGGTTATTTTTTTATATATATTTAATTTATAAATATAATCGATATTTAATTTATTGCAAAACACAACAGATAGTATACATCTCATTTCGTGGTTTTAAATCTAATAAATAAACTTAGACAGCATGATGAAATCAAATAAAATTCGAAACTAAATTCGAAACTATTATTTACAGACAGATGTCACTCATTTGACATTATTTTGCAAATAATCTTTACCACACTTGGCAGTATTTTATCCCGTATTCGGTACTATTTATTTTATCTCTCTTGTCTCCTACTGCAATCTCTCTGAAGGCCGAGCGCTTCATCACAGCCTCCCGGCTTTTCGATGTGGCTACCATGATGCTGGGGACATTGCAAGAGCTCTCCTGCACTTCCTGAAGCTGTCCTTGTTCCCCAAGATCTTCCTACCGGCCGGCCCCGCAAATCCATTCTACCTCCTGGATCTACACCGGTGATCCATTTTCCTACCGGCACCCTAAATACATACAGACATACATACAACAAGAAAAAAGGATCCAAAATATGATTGCATACACGTACAATCGTAGATCTACACATAAAATGAACCGCAAAATAAAGAAAATCGATTAAGACGCTCGCGGAACTCTCAAACAATAACATCGTGATAAATGTCTCGATTAAAATAATCGAGGTGACCTTTAGCGATCCGTCACCCGAAATATCTCTATACGGAGCGCCTTAAAAATGACAGTGCACGTCAAAAACCCATACAGGGGCATATAAAAGTACGGTGCTGACAGAAAAATTACACAGTCGGGAATCAAACCCATTGTTTTCCGTGAGAGAGATGTATCGCAGGCTCTCTTAATACGATGTTGTCATACTCTGTGTACTTTACGAAGGCTTTACGCTGCAGTTGCCATTAATAACGTTGTATATTTCATGGGGTATGATTATATTCGAGGCACTGTGTTTATGGGTATCGAAATCTTATTTAAGATCGATGATGGCACAAGGTGAGAGATCGAGCTGACCATCACTGAAAATAAATACAGATGAAATCCTCCCTATCTGGGTTTGCCGGTAGAAATCTCTTTTAGAGAGATAAGCGCGCCTCTTGTACATATATTTTTCTTTGTGTTGTCTCTGTATGTTGACGACCATGGACGACCCGAATGGCCGAGTCGGCAGTGAGCCTGCCTACGAAGCCAAGGGTCCCGGGTTCGAGTCCCGGTGGGGGCAAATACTTGTTTGTTGAGAACAGATGTTTGTACCCTAATCATGGTTGTTTATCTATCTAAGTATAATATTTATCTATTTAAGTATGTGTATCGTTGTCTTGTACCCAAGATACAGGGAATCCTAGTTTGGGACTAGATCAATGTGTGTAAATAGTGTCCAAGGTATTATTATTATTATGTTTGTTTTTGTGCAATAAAGTATCCATTCATTCATGAAAAACCGAATTTTTCGGATAGGTGTAAGACTATCTACAAATGCATTGATGTTGATGCAAATGCGCGAACTAAGTACGCCGACGCTTTGATATATTTAACGGCTTATGTTTAAACAATTACCAAAAACGCACCTATTTTACTACCAATAAATTCGAAATGACTGCCAGAATGGATAAATAAATGTCCACCAAATTGTGTTTGGATAAATGATCACCAAACTTCTTTTTATGTTTTGTGTACTTAAGTTTATGTTTTAAGTATTTTTTGTTGTTCTTACATGTTCGACCTAACACGAAGGATAATTACCCTTCACCAAAGCTACCGCAGTATTTTGCCCTGATATTTTTTGCAACTTTTGGTGTTCATTTATCCATTTTGGGTAGGAAAAAAATATTTTGGTGATCATTATTTGTTGCCATATTTAACTGCTGGTAAAAATCTATATCGGGATTAACAATAAAGGATCATTTCCACATTCGAACTTAAGTCTTTAGTTATTCATACAAGTAACCTGTGGGCGGTACGTGTTTAAAGGCGATCCGATCCACCCACGAGTCTACCCGAAGAGGGCACAATAATTGACCAGGGTTCCAGTTCCAATAATGGATGGCGGTTCAGGACCTGCTGTGAATTTCCAATGGAAATCTACTTCCTGTCTTCTTATTTCCTCTGGCGCTAAAACTTTCTGCATATTGGTATAAACGGATAGATCATCTACGGTCTTCTTCGAAAGTCATCCCCTATGCTCTCTCCCTTGCGGCCTTCGTCGGTCCACTTTAGTTTGGTATAGGCAGTCAAAATAGTGAGTTGTCAAAACGTGTCAGTTATAGTCCATTGCGACGTACTCGACTTCGGCTATGAGGACGAGAAGGGCACTTAAGGTGTCGCGTTTGAGGCGGGATGAAGTGATACACACATTGTGATTTGTGTGACGTCATATCACAATCATCACGTCATAAACCAATGTGTTAATTCAATAATTACAATTTGGTCGTTTTTACAAAAAAATATGTTCATAGAGTTATACAATTCCGTCAGCGACGATACTTTTTGTATGCAAGCAGGGCTTCAACGTCCTACTTGTATTTATAATTGTTCGACTACCTTGTCAAGTAACCCATTGTATGGCGAGAGGCATAACAAACTCAAAGGCTCTAACTAAGGTAAATGTGATACGCAAATAAAGTTTATTATTTTTATTTCATAGGATTTTTTTCCTTCTTAGTAGAAACTTCGATTTTACTTAACAACGATATATAAAATAACACATAGTTATGTCTTGTAACTCAAAGAGAAAACGTAACAGGGACATGCATGTTGTTGAAGTAACCTGGAGGTTTTATCGATCGTAAAATTTTCATCGCCCAGCATTAACTTGCGAATGTTATTAAATGCCTCCTTAAGTAAGTTTCTAGTAGTTGCAATCCCATAGCCCGTCTCCTTACATGTGTCGGTTGGTTTTACGGCAAAATCCCAAAATCATTCAGAGGGTGCATTGGAGAATGCAAATAAAAAAAATTGAGCAAATTAGAAAGCCCAATTGCCCAACGCCCAACGCCCCTGTGTGTACTATAATTACATATAACTAAAAGTTAAGAGTAAAAATATATATGTCACCGTAACGAAGGATTGTCAAAACGTAGTTGATAAACCAACGTTTTTTCTCGTTAGTTGGTCAACTATCGACAGATAGTAAACTGTAGCGTACTGATTATATGACGCGTTAGTTGATTATCTAACCGTTAAATAGTAAACTGGTTTAAACTTGAATTGCAAACGAAATACCAGCGCAAACACTGCGGTAGCTTAGGTGAAGACTAGAGGGGGCGAGCGCAGCGAAGCCCCCGAATAGTCTTCGTGTTAGGTTGATATGTAAAAACAAAATAAACGTCAATTCTTAACCCTGTCGGTCTGGTTTACTATCTGTCGATAGTTGATCAACTAACGCGTTATATACTAACGCTCAACTCACGGGTTTTGACTATCTTACGGTGACATATACTTAATAAAAAAAATACTTATACTAATTTTATTCATTTTTGAATTGGTAATTAATTTCAATTGCTCACTATCGGTCACTTTTTAAGAAATGACTCCATTAGGTTTCATCGAAACACAATATTTTATCTCTGAGTGGACGCACTTGAATGAAGTCATTCGATTTCTTGATTGAACAACTCCAGATTATAACAACAACTATCTAATTTATATCCGTGATTGAAGTGTGAGGTTTTGAAAACTGCAGGCGGACAGCTTGATACCATCCGAAGGAAACGTTTTTTTAACCGACTTCAAAAAAGGAGGTTCTCAGCTTGACCCGTATGTTTGTATGTGTGTTTGTCCGCAATTATATCGCGTTTGGCTGAATCGATTTTGAAAAAGTATTTGTTACATTCTGGGGAAGGTTTTCGTCAACTTTGAAGGCGGTTCCTTTTTTTAATATTATCAATAGCACAAGCCGAAATGGTAAATGGTAGTCATTAATTGTAAAACTTCCTAATCTGTATAACATAGCAAATACGCGCATTGATATACATGATCGTATACAGTGAACTGCCCGCACTTAAATACGTTTATCATTAGCGACTATTACAAGTTATCTTGTCATATAAATGCTTTCCACTCATTAGTTCGTCTGGCAATAATGAATTTCATTTATTAGTATAGCTGCTGCGACTGTGACAGGTGAAACGAAGCCTCTATTAGCCAACAATCAGGGTTGTCACGGCGACAGAGTCGGAAACTATGCAAATAAAACCTGCTGCACAACCCTACCTATGGAAGCAGCAGGGAGACAACGAACATTTATGATGTCAGTTTAATCATTGCAGTGAAAGTCCATTAGGACTACCTTACTAAGTAGACGATAGGCTTGCTCTGTTTAAACATTTATATTTTGTACCAGCTGATGCCCGCAACTTCATCTGCGTGAACCTCGGAATTATCATTTACCGAGACAACGTTACCCTCCTTCGGGTGCAGTCGGATAAAAAGTATCCTGTCTGTTAATCGTAACCGTTTGGCCGTTTTAGCGTGGTTGGGGCACAAACAGACAAACATCCAAACATCGCTACTTTTACATTTATTATTATAAATGTATTATATATTATTATGTATATATATATTACTACCCAAACCATAGCCCATCTTCATCAATCTTAATGATTTTATTCATCTTACTATCATAACTTTTTCTGTAGAATACGTATTATTGTTTAGTGCAATAAATTGATAAGCACAGGAAAGATCCGCCTCCCACACTACACACACTCACACACACTATATGTGACAAATTAGTCCAACTTTAATTTCGGAAACGCTAGGAAGAAGAATAACTACTTCAGCTTTTTCAGCTTTTTCAGTATAGGCCATAATTGTTGGCAGTAAGATATTTTAGACTCATGGCCCATGGCGGTAGTGTTGGTTTTTCCGTACGCAACGTCGTGGGTGTGTGGTCGAGCCGTCATAAACTGGGGACATCAAAGCATGGATTAGAATGACGACGTCTCCTACGTTACGAGAGTTACGAATTATTATACTCGTATGTCTGACGTATGTGATACATTGATTACAGGCTGACGCGTGTCACACATGTGTTCTATGAATATGAGAACCGAATCTTCGATCCAAAAATGGGTTCCAAAAACCAATGCTATGTTTACATCGCTACATGATGGCAAGATAAGTTTGTACAAACTTTTTAGCATGATAAGATATAAGGCGCAATAATAATTTCCTACACGCTCATAGAATCGCGTGTTGCAAGAAAATGGTAAAATTCTGCTTTTTATTGTCCTCGTAACAGGAGAGGCAATAAAATAAAAATATAATCAATCGTTAAAGCCTGATTACACCTGATATTGACCTTGCTGCACCGTATGTCCTTCATCTCCCAGAAACAAAATGGCGCCAGCCACAGTGCCCTCGGCCTGCCCGTGAAAGCTACAAAACAAAATGGCAGCAACCGTTTCACTTGTCATTCCACAAATGAGTTTTGTGCATCATTTAGAAAGCCGATCCCGGTAAATTGAATTATACTGCTGCTCAGCCACAGACGTGCTCGTGGCCAGTCTGGAGAAAATACGTATCGTGGCTGAGAAGATACATAGGGACTGGAGGTCTACCTCAGGAACTAAGGCGGTGTTATTCAGGGGACGAATAGACATTGCTGCGGTTCTCAAGAGCTCCATGCTTAGATGCTGACCCCTTGCTAACCCGTATAGTCTTGCTCCCCCGCGTGTGCCTCATAGTGACATGAAGTCGGAATGAGGTAGGGTGGTGCTGAGATATTTTCACCAAGTGTTTCGGGTCAGGCTTTTCGATTGTCTGAGATGAGAAACAAATTTTGATTTAATTATCTTTGCAATTAGTTAAGATTGTATCACATGTTAATAAATAAGAATGAAAAGACTGCATGTTAATCTAACTTAACATAGAAATCGCTGTTAATAATTTTGTAATTATTATATAATATTGCAATATAATAACTAATATTGCAATATTATATAATATTGCAATCATATTGCAATATCATATTGCAATACATATTTGTATTAACTAAACACAATCAATTTGCAAAAGAGATCTAATCTGTGGGATTTTGATCCAATGTAAAGAGGCATTTTACATTGGACATTTACTAAGTATATGTAAATATCTAATGTAATATAGAAATGTTGACTGACTAATCTCATATTATCACTGTGTCATATTCCCGTTACAGTCAAAGCACAAATACGTGAACTATAAATTAGTGGAAAGAAAAAGGCGTTCCTGGCGCATAAGCTGTCTAGTTGAGCGATATTATTTTTCAACTTTCATCATTGCCTTATACAATTTCCTTCTAATGAACTGATATGTCAATACGAGTATTTAACTATGTAATTAGTGCAAATACATTTCGCAATATAAATCAAGACCGTAGTCAGCATCCTGATATGCGCCATCAATTATAATTATAATTAGCTGGTTTATAGAAAAAAAGGTGTCTGGCAACTATAGTTATACAAGTACATCAAGTTTGTAGCATTTAAAACCGTTCAAGTAAATCTGCAAGCATAGCTTGTGAACGTTGAAACAAGGTGTGTGAGGGAGTGACAATAATTAGTGGAAACGTTACCTTCGAGGCTGACGTCCAAAAATTCAAGATCTCTCTGACACATTAGCACTCACACCAGACTCCTCATTTGTAGAAGCAAAAAGAGAGAGACGGTAGGTCAGTTGACATCAGTGATAAATGAATCGAGGACAGCTTCAGTTCCAAGAAGCGATAACACTCGTTAAGGAATCAATTGAAGCTTTTTACTTCGACCATTAGAAATTTATAATTATGGTAGCTACCTGTTGTACCTTACTTCTCTGCATTTATTTTATTTGCAGGTGATGAGAAATGTACCTGAAACGAAACAAGTCTTGTTAATAACTGGAATATCATGAAAATAAACAGCAGCAGGGAAATGTCTGTAATTTTATATACCTATACATGCCTATACCTATACAATAAATGCATATACGTAGGACATGATAGCTAAGCTTTGTCTCTGGGGAATTGGCGTAAACACTATAATATACTAATATCATATACGTTGTCTATACTTACACAGATACATAACTTAAGTCTATCAAAGGAAACACAAGCAACAATCCACTCCTTTTATAGCACACCAAACGAACAATACACAAGGACATCATCCAACAAACATCAATTACAATACCGTCTTATCTCCTTCAGATTAGCAAAAACACATTCATATTGTTTAGTCAGAAAATCATTCCATCTGGAAAACTAACAAATATTCTTTTAACAAATGTCGACTCATTTTACTCTTGAAATCTGTCTTTCAACAATAAACACGACGCCATGTAATATTGAAACCGATTACCTGAGACTTTCATTTAATGCTACTTTAAAATATTTTTTTGATCACACGATTTGAAATATGGCCAGCGATTACACTTGAACATCGTAATGATAGTGCGCACATCGTGGGGCGGTGCCGGCAGGAGGTTGCAGGAAGTCACGAATCACTTTATCACCGAATGGATTCTGATCGGAAGGAGCTTGATACAGATACACATTTATTTACATAGGGGCATCGATAAAACGACTCGCAAAGATAATGGATTGGTCAGCAACATTGACTGGGTTGATGAGCAACAAGGGTTTTCATTTGTTCTTAGATGTTATCCTAGCACTATGGCTAAAGGAAGCTTTAAGCATAACCCTGACCCACCATGTCAACCTCATGTCGAAATTATCCAGGTGATTCTAAAAGTGGCTGACTAACTAATATTTCTGAGCTGCTGTTACATCTTATTCTGCGCCTTATAGAATGCCTTTGCTTTTGCAAGACCTAAAATTTACTTCCTTTAAATGAAGGCTAACAGCTGTTGCGGCCGCGCTCAGATATGACGATTCTCTCGAGGAAATGTGGTCGGTTTATCGAAATTATGCACTAGTTTGCATACAATCAGGGTGAAAGCCTTTTAGTCATGGATATTTTAATCGGCCTGTGCCCATTTCGGGGCATGGAGAACGCGGATTTGGGTGCTGTACGGTTTGCGCAACGTTCTGTGAGATGAGATGATATCACGGTTACGGTTGCTCGCTGAGCTTGGTTGGGATACTTGTTATATATTCAAGTACTTCACTCCCATATCGCAGTATTGTTAATTCACGCCTCCTGATGAACATGACCATTGTCGGTGAAAATCACATGGGCGTTATATTACAATTTATAACAAATACGAAATTTTATATTTCGGCTCTCTTTATGCATTGAGTGAGTACAACTGATATGATAACCTTTAAGATATCAGTTTTCAAATGCAGTAAAAAATATAAATAATCAAATTGATATCTCTAATGTTCCTCTCTTTGATCTATGATTTTTGTAATAAGGAATTTCCCGCGCTATAGCCTGTATATGCACCAATTTTGATTTATTCTAAGTAACTAACGATAAGTTATGGTACACTTGCCAAGGCATAATAAACTTAAAAAAAAACTTTCTTACATTTCGTCTATAATTCTGAAAACTTATAATAATTAATAAATTTGCCATCTACAATACAGACAAGCCCTTCCATGCCAACGCAATAGACCATTCAAAGAGCCAGCATTACCTGCACTATCTCATCTTAAACAACACGAGTTATGCCCACTGCCAGCTATAATGGCCAGACGTGCCGTCGCCACTCCGCTTGAGGACTCAGTTACTTGCGGCGTGCGTGCGCGCACCTCCAAGCTTGATTTACGGAGGGCCAATCGATAGTTGGGAGGCTTGCGCAGAGACTGGGGACTGGCTGGACTTTGGATATTTTTGAACAATTGCAGATGTCCTGTAAGTTATTCGTAAGTGCGGTGACTTTCTAATGATGATGGAAACATCGTGAGGAAACCAAACCATATCATCATAGATGTGGCTACCCTATCTGGCAAATTAGTACCGTACCTATATTGAATAACTGCTTCTGGTTACTGCAAGTGGAGCTGTGCGTGAGGGTCGATATTACCATAAAATAAGTACAGTATGCGAGGTACAGCAGTCCTACCTGTCAAAATCCACGCAACGTCATATACAATTGGCACCTACAACAAAGGACAAAGTTAAGGGTGTTTTCTGATGAATTTTCGAACTAGTTACTTGTTTATGCGCAACACTGGCACCTAATCTCAAAATCTAATTGCAGGCGCTGGTGCAGTTGGAGGATGTCTAACTCTCAAAGTCGTTTCTTCTTGAAATATATGTTATTGTTATATGTCATACACGTGACACTGGCTTATTAATAAACCAGTGTCACATATAATTTGAGGTTAATTAAGCCAGTGTCACGTGTATTTGTAAGATGACGTGACGTGTTTTTGAACCTAACCTCGGATTACCCCCCAGGCGGGGGTAGGTGCCATAGTCATTCTTCTTGTGGCATAATAATGTTTAAACAACTATATGTCATAACTTCGCTTTGTATTTTTGGCACAGTTTAAGTTTGCGAAAAGGCTAGTTTTGCTCACACTACTGATAACACTGGTTTGAAGACCGGAGATACTATGTCGCCAGTATTGTAGGGAAACATTCAATAATCGCCAACATTTACTGTAACGTGTATAGGAAAATACCTATACAGAACGAGGATATAGTTGATTAATTATTATTGTGGCACAAGAAGAATGACAGTATTTGGAATGACTTTCATCAGAAAATACCCTTAACTTAGTCCATCGTCGCAGGTGGCAACAGTATATGACGTAGCGTGGATTTTGACAGATCAGAACGCTATACCTGGTATGCTTCTACTCAAAACTACTTGTGTTAAGACAGCATTTGACTTTGACGTCACATGCTAGTATTTCATAGAACTCGTTAACAAAATTGCCGTTTTGAACGTTCCTAAAAGTATCTATTTTGACAAGCAGTCGAATACCGTATTATATACTCTTAGTTTATACTATGGATATTACATGCTATGCCGACCCCGCACTGAAGCCTCACGCCATACAGACGTCTATTCGTCGCCACATCCCTCACCACCGCCCGACTACACGAGGAAGTCAAGCGCTATGGCTGGAGGCTCATCTTTGGTCTCGTCTCTCTTCAGGATTTTATAAGTGATACCTTTATTTTGACATCAATGGGCTATTTACTATCAGTAAGTACCTCGTATTGTCTGTGCCTCATGTAACACCATCTACGCATCCCAACCCAGCTCAGAATCTATGCATACTGAGAGGATCTCGTTCTAGAGAGGCAAGTCCACAGTTTTCGCGCTGCATCCTTAATCTAAGCCCTTCGCGAAAGGTTACCGTTTGGAAACCTGCGCCCGCGCCGGTCAAGCTATAAATAACGTCTTACGATTTCCGGACTTTACACGCTTCGGATTTAAAAGGCTCAGTAATCGATGTTTTCAGTTTTTGTTGCGTAATACTTAACTCTCTTGCCCTTTTGCGTGCTAACTAGATTCTACGTGCGAGTTGGGAAATACGCAGCTCGTTGGGTAACTAACCCGTAGATGCGTTTTAATTTTGTAGGTTTGATTGACTTATTATAGTAGTTAATCAAATTACATAAATATCTCAGTTATCCGCCTGGATGTCCACCGTTTCTACGAGATAATTTTTAAAAATATAGTTTAATGTACATGAAACTTTTTAATCTAATATAAATAAACGACAATTTATAATATGTAGTGAACGTACGAAAAATATGCAGCTAATAGCAGCTATTATTCAATACAGAAAGCGATAGTTGTTAAATAATGGTTTTATTACGTAAAGCGAGTGGCACATTCTGTTTAACCTGTATATGTAAATCTTTACCAATATCTAGAAAAATATAGACTTTCATTAATTATGTGTTGAAGTTATGTCAAAAATAGATTTATATTTATAAAATTTCAAACTACGGGTTTCTCCGACTAATATACAGTTATTTTAAAACATGTACTAAAGCGAGCCTTTATTTAAGATAATTATCTTAGAATATAATCGCTCCTCGCTTCGCTTCACAATCTTACCAGCTCTAAAAGGATCTAATGAATACTGGGCTGCATTCCTGAGCATCACCGAATGCTATCACTTTCACTAATAGCCGCGATGCTTGCCCGCGGTTTTGGTTACGTAATAGAATTCCACTGAAAATTAGGGTGCTTTGATGTAGTAATTGATATCGTGCCTTTGTTGGAATACTTTCGACGACAACCACATTTGAGATACAAATCTTTTCTTCTTTAAGTCAATCACTACGTTTGTTAATTGACTTGATGGCACCACTGGAGAACTTGCATTTGGGCGCTTTTCACTGAAAATTCTTTCACGGCTTTTACATATAGATAGTATTACGTAATAGTCTGAATGATGTAATAGTAGCATGTTTTTCATAAAATCACATGCGCTGTATTTCGCAAATATCTTACGAGTTTAGCCATTCCCTAACTGGCTTTAAAGAATGTGACATTTGAAACCAAGATGCACAACAAGCACAAATCCAACCATCGGTTTCCGTGAGGCCTCACGTCGCGCAGCCAGCACATTTATCACCACAATTCATTGCCGATATCAAGATCGAGCAGACCTTGCCTCGGTCGGGCATACCGCTCAGCAGAACCACGGTTCAAGGGTCCACTTTCACTCCACTCGCCATTATTCAAATTGAAATAACAGTTCTTTTGTTTTGCTCTGATAAGGAGGACCTTTGCGTGGGGTATCTTACATGGGTCCGCGGAAATGAATTATCCGCTCGAAAGGTTCTGCTTCAATCCTTGTTGGTGATACAATCAGTGGATCATGTAACAGCAGAGAAAGGTAATGCTGGGACCGTGATTGCTAAGTTTTTGTGTACCTAGCATACTTATAGTGAATTTTCATGAAAATTGTTAATAAAGGTAATATGAGTACCTAGATGGTAAATGTTTACAGGAACAGGTATGATCTAAGACTCTTAGAGATATACCTGCGTAGGTGGTAGGTACATCAAAAAATAATCACACCATAAGTCCAAAAAATCACCAAAACACACAAATCAACAATCTAAAGAAGACAAAACATCGATCAAACTCTTGCTATTTATTTTGCATATGAATAAAACATTTTCCCAAAACAGAACCGCGTCGTGAATGCTTAACCGATGCCTTATTGGGAGCAATATGTATGAGTATTTTCATATATTTGTATAAACAATGTCTTCCGCATATGTTCACGAAATATTCAAATTAACAAGACAGATTTGGGGAAGCGTTTCCAGGTACTGACTGTTTTAAATTTTAAATATGAATCATAGGTGGATTTGAAAGTTATTATGAAATTTGACACTTTAGTGATAACTTTCATAATAGTGATCTCGCATTATTTTCATTGTCAGAAACAGGAGAAATGTGAAACTAAAAATAAATAAAAGTATCCCAATGTCCCTACTGAGGGCCACAGGATTTTACCCGGATACGAGTAACATTAATAGTAATGTGGAACCACCAGTATTTAAACCTCATTCACTCCCGTGGGTGCAGGTAATTTGCATAGTCAACCTTAATCATTAAAAAACATCAATGCATCCTTCTAAGGTAGGTATACAAAAATGCGGTGCTTATAGTCGCAGAAAAATAAAAAATAAACAAAGTAAAGATAATCCATATGCCCTAAAAATAAAAAAAAGATGTTCAGTTTAACCTCTCCTTTCCCGGGAGTTCGAGACGTCAAAAACGACAAATACCGGAGTGTTTTTGAGCGTGCGGGCTGCGCGGCACTTGACTAATATATCAAGTGATTCTGTTGGAATGGTAACACTTAGAATTATGGGAGTTCTATATCTGAGTAGCTAATGAAACCCTCTTTTACACAATGTGTAGAAAATGTCACTGTGACCTTAGTTTATTTTTGTACTGGCATGAGAAACACAGACTTCTATGAAAATGCTCCCTCTCGACACAAATCTAGCCGACATCAGAAAATTATCAACAACATGTACATGTTGTTTGATACCTACGTAATCTACACAAAATAACCTTTTCAAAACAATAAAAACATTAGGGTGTTCTTATAGAAACTTTCGAATATTTCAGCGTTTCAAATTTTCATAAAATACGGAAAGTAAACTGACGCATCGCGCGAATTATGCAAATCTTGTGAAATTATTTGTGAAGAGACTAGACTACCTAGCGTTATATTTCTTAGTTCCTAGGATAGGTAATTTATTCAATAAGAGGAAAACAAGTGGTATTTGCCACTAAATCATAAATGATAAGTGTGAGGACGCCATATCTCGCAAGGAAAGTATAAAATAGGTAGAAATCAACACTTTGTACTATTATTGAATTTATAGGCAATAGGTGATACTTATCATTCTAGAATTAGTGGTTCTAAGTAGAAGACAAACTAGGCTTTCTAACAGTGTATCGTACTATGTACCTTTTCATACAAAAATAATTCAAAATCATGCATGTTATTTCGTGTCACGGTGTGTTGTTTCTGGGCTTTCTCAAGGTCTCGGCAGGTGTACGATATGCGTTTATACAGAGTGTGCAAAGATGGAACGAAGAAAATGTTTCGCCGTGATTTGATTCTAGGTAAAATAGCTAAACTGGTGTTTCGTTCGTGTAGGTATGGTGTAAGTTTGAGTTAACTAGTATTTAGTTGTTATGTGTATATGAAGTGTTTCCACGCGGCTCCGTTCACGCGCAAGTACAGATACCTACTGTTCTTACAAAGTGTAATATTGTGTAATATTGTGTTAACTAGTGTTATGCGAGATCAGATATGTACTTTTGACAATTTAGTGTAAGATTACACAAATTTGTAAAAAATAAACAATTATTTGAAATGTGTAATTAGTAATTAGCTACCACCTACCTAATGTGTAATTGCGTAATTAGGTTTTGGAAAAATAAAAAAGAACAAAAATTTATATAGTTATATATTCACATTCTTTATTGCCCTGTGCATAAAAATGTACTTAAAAGAAATTTTATAACAACAGGCGAGCTTATCTCTAAAAAGATATTTCTTCCAGCAAAATTTATATAGTTATATATTCATATTCTTTATTGCCCTGTGCATAAAAATGTACTTAAAAGAAATTTTATAACAACAGGCGAGCTTATCTCTAAAAAGATATTTCTTCCAGCAAAATTTATATAGTTATATATTCATATTCTTTATTGCCCTGTGCATAAAAATGTACTTAAAAGAAATTTTATAACAACAGGCGAGCTTATCTCTAAAAAGATATTTCTTCCAGCAAACCTGGGCGAGACATAATTGTTTAAAAAACAGGACAGTACTAATGCACAATGAAACTGTATACATTATATTTACACACACACGAGTACACAATTATGGAAAAGTAGTAAACAGTAAGTAAGTAGGTAAACAATTCTATACAAGTTCTTAGATAGTTGTTTGACTGATATTTGTAACTTTTACCGTATAAAAAATGGAATAAAGTACACAATTACGGAAAAATGAAAAAGAATTTTGTTGCAACTGTTAAAGTAAACAATTTCTATACAAGTTATAAGATAGTTAGGTAGTTGGCCACAAATAGAAATTGTTATTTACACAAACGCATAAATATTAGACACATAAAAATTCCACACAAAAAGATAGAAACATTGCAACTGTTAAAGTAAACAATTTCTATACAAGTTATAAGATAGTTAGGTAGTTGGCCACAAATAGAAATTGTTATTTACACAAACACATAAACATTAGACACATACACACATAAAAATTACACACAAAAAGATAGAAACATCCGGATCGCTAACGCTATGAAGGAGGAGAATTACAATCACACACTGATGGCTGATTTAGATGTGTCTAGCAAGACATAAATGCCCTCAGGAGTCATTGAGCGATTTTATCTCAGCAGGGACGTGTGCCCTTTTGCGATTCATCGTCCCAATGACATCAGTAGCACGGGATTTGAGGTACCTCGTCAAGGGCATTTGGTTATATCAATTGTCCATGAAAGCGATTGCGACTCATCAACTTCCTGAAGGCAGGCATTCCCAACACACCAGTCTTCCACCAGTTTGATGCTGCAACGTGGAAGTTATATGATATGGCATATTTTAGTAGTTTTAGTTACCCACTCAAGCAAGCGATACACCCGACCGAAACCGGTCCAAAGCGAGGTGTGCGTAGTTTTAAAACCCCTATTACAGAGACATATTAACCAGCCATCAGTACACAGTCAGATATCAGTCAGTAGGCATGCTAGAATAAGAGGAAAGCTAACATTACAACAATACCGTTTCGAGCTTCTTGCACAATTTAAAGTTACATAACACTTTCAATGGAAGACGAAGAGGAACAGATAAACTGTAGAAACGAGAATGGGTACCCATAACATTAAAAGTGCTATGGCCCCAAATTGGCCAACGTGTGATACTCCAACCAACACTGTCCGAGGCAGAGTCTGACGTTGCACCTACGGCAGAAACTGTTCACGGACGTGCGCTTTCCAAGGGCCGAGCACCTGCAACATCTCCCCTGCTTCTTCTTCTTGGAATTGCTATAAGTCGGAGCAGGAATCGGGAAATGTTGCGGGTGGTTGTCCAGACGGTGGAAAGCGGTGTTGCTTGGAGGATTCTCTCGTTGCATCGGTCCCGGACAGAAGAACCGATCAACAAGCCCCTGAGCCACGCTAACCCTTGTTTCCCGGTGCGTAAGGTTCCGGAATGTTGGGTTACGCGAGAGAATGATGTATGTATTCAACAGGCTGCTGTTAAGCAGCCTGTGGAATACATTGACATACCACTTCTTCTTACGCTTCCTCTCAATCAAGTACATGGACAGCATTTGGTCCTTACGATCCACACCGCCCATGTACTGATTGTAGTAGTTTACAAGAAGTGGCTTCACGACATCCACCCCAGCTCGGCGGCCAGGAACTTGTTCATCGGTGTGGAATGTAGAAATTGTGGTGACAAGTTTGACATCCATCCAGGAAATCAAAGTGATGTCACCACAATGTCTCGCCACCTGCTGTCCCCGCGGCAACACGCGGTCATTGAGCGATTTAATCTCAGCAGGGACGTGTGCCCTATTGCGATTCATCGTCCCAATGACATCAGTTGCACGGGATTTGAGGTACCTCGTCAAGGGCAGTTGGTTATACCAATTGTCCATGAAAAGGCAATGCCCCAAATCGAGATACCCATCCATGACTTCAAGAACGACCTTCGCGGTAACGTTGCTGAACCCATGAATGGACGTCTGGTGCATCGAAGAATCTTTACCCGCGTACAAGAGAGTCTTCAGCAAGTAACCAGTCGTTGCTTCGCACAGGTCGTAGGACTTGATCCCGAACCTGGCCGCTTTGGTGCGTATGGATTGGACCCAAGAAAGGCGTCCCTTCCATAGAAGCAACGACTCGTCCAAACTGAGTTCTCTTCGTGGCGTATACAAAATCGGAAATATATCGTTGCAATGTGTCAAAATGGGGGTAATTTTGAAGATTTTTTTGTGATACGAAGACACACCAGTAGGTTGTTCTTCGTTGTTCACAAAATGGAGAAAACGCGTGAGCATGAAGAAGCGATTGCGACTCATCAACTTCCTGAAGTTTGCCATTTCCAACATACCAGACTTCCAGTATTCATGGACATTCGTCCTCAAGCACAGCGACATATAGATCAGCACGGCAAATAATACATAAATTTCGTCGACTGTGGTCTCTCGCCAGTCGTCCAGACTGGCGGGAATATGACCTGTCTCGGATAATTTACTTATTATTTGCCATGCGTATCTATTTGTCTCGGTGACAATCATCTCAATGATTGACCGAGGCCACATTCTCAAAAAGATATGTTTCTGCCGGTGAACGCAGATATGTTTCTGCTTGGCCAATGAAATTCGAAAAATCACTCGACCAAGAAAAAACATTCGCGTCCGGGCTAGCAGGCGGGCTGACAGCACGCGGGCGCACAGCGGCCGGGCTGTCAGGCGCACTGACCACAGTTTCCGCCCCAACATCCGGCAGAGATACTTCATCACCTTCCATATCGACAGCCACCTCATGCTCTCCTTGCAATTGTCCTCTCAAAAATCCGATTAATTCTTCTGCTTGAACATTCTGCATCTCGGCATACTCTCCTAGAACAGGCAGCGGGCTAACATTCAAATCAAACAAACTTTCTGGTCGCATGCATTCTATTTCCTCCGCCTCCGCTACAGCGAAACTCCGCTCTAATTTGCCCGTATCAGACGAAGTTGCAATGACCGCGTCGAAATCGTCAACGTCACTATCAGAGATATCCAGTTCACTTCCGGAGTCCTCAATGAAATGTTCATTTACAATATTTTCTATCTCACTTTCATTGAGAACCCGGGAGTGAACTGGCATTCTCGACGATGACGATGACGACCCAGGCATTGGAGCTGCAGCGCGTTTACGCGCTCCGGATGTTTCTCTAACAATATTTAATGCAGTGGTTGTTGTTGCGGTGGACACGGAGGCCGCCGTGGCTGTGGCAGCCGTGCCCAACTGTTATGAAAAAAAAAACACACGATTTTAGCAACAAATGAAACAACAGAGGGGGATTGTAAAGTTTTTTTAATTAAAAGTACTGGATCAAAATACGTACCAGCTCACTCCCACTGCGTTGCTGGAGGTTGCTGGCTGCCGGCTCCTCCCCGCTTCCCGACGTCGGCGGCCGCTGCCAGCTGCTGCCAGCTGCTGATGACTGTGAAAATAGAAAAATACATTATTGTATATGGTATGGTACTAGAAAGCATGGAAGGATAGCTGGAATAGAAGAGTAGGTGCAGGAGAAATGCACAAAGGCCCCGCTCAAATGGGCCAGCTGCAGGCAGGCCACACCCTGTTGGAGGAGAAGAATGGTATGATACCACCGGTGATCTATCTGCTTGCTAATCAGAATACCTACCACCATTTCTTCAGCCAGCGAGCGCCGGCAGCGCCTTGATGTCGACGGCTGCGGGGAGGAGTCGCCCTCGCTCCCGCTCCGGCCCAGAGAAGCTGGTTGCTTCACCATCTATAACATAAATAAAATAGGCAAATTAAATATAAACAAAATACCAGACTGGCAGTCAGTGACATTTGCAGTATAATTATTTGTGTCCTTTTAGTATAAAACTTCACATTTCCCAGGTAAATATTTAATTATACTTGGTAAAACTATATTCAGACCGTTTAGGCTGCTGAATGGAACAAATTAATGGATATGTATATATATAAATATAAAAGGAAACGAAGCAAAAACGATGCGAGTGAAATTTCAATTATTTACCTTCATCCGACCGGAGCGGGAGCGCACATACACCAGCTTCTCATCAAGCTGGGCATGGTAGTCATGATCCATTCTGAAAAAAGTAGCTAAGGCATTAGGATCAAAACGTACACTCTGTGCACTTTTACAAATTTGTGTAATTTTGCATTTTTTTGTCATTTTACACTAAATTGTCAAAAGTACATATCTGAACTTGCAGGCAAACGAATCCGCCTAAAAAGACAAGTTAACACAATATGACACAAATTTGTTATTTTTTTATTTTATTTTTATTTTTATTTTTTTTATTTTGATATTTCCACTTGGGCATCGTGTAGGGTGTCTTACGAGCATAATTTTATGTCATATGCATGTTTTCCCTAGGACCAATATTTATAGAGATATCGATATTACAAACATAATATGACGTATATCTCGAAATCGGTGAGGTGCACGAGGAAAATGTTTATAACCAAAAGTGATAGCAAAAAGCAGCACTACACGATTCCGAAGCAAAAAATAACAGTCAAAAAAAATATTTTTTAACACAATTTTTCTAAGTCGCTGGATGCTGGATTTTTCCATTGATAAAAAAAGGGGCTTCCGCCCCCTTATCGACACTGAACTCCAATCATAAAGCCGCGGAACCTTTGATATGGAAACCCCAATCATCACATCACCCCGAAACCTATGATATGGAGTTTCACCGAATATGACTGAAAACACCCGCACCCTGTAGTGAGATTCTGTCTGTGTGTGAGTAAAATGGCGTCGCGGAATGCTTATGTGTGCGGGTGAAGCATGTGAATTGGATGCCTGATCACGTTTCTGACGGAAAATCAGCAAATTGGTACATTATTTTGATAAAGAAACCTATAAAAATGGATTCCTTATAAGATTTCCAATAAGATATGTGTATTTTTTATTGAAATCTAACTGTATTTCTCATTGGAATTACAAATAGCATTGGGGGGAATCCGTCTGGTTGCATGACGTATCATGTAAATTTGCCGATTTTCTGGACATCTTGATGAATTTTACTATGATTTGTGGTTTGTTTATCGCAAATAGAGTTGTAAATATGAATAAAACAAATACTTACCTCAATTCACCAAAAAACTACACTTTTCTCCCAATAAAATTTCACCACCAAATACGTTGGGAGCGTCCGGAAGAAAGTGATTTTCAAAACGCGGTTGAATTATTTTTTTCTACGGAAAAGCATAAACTAGCACACAGACCATAAAGTTTGTCTAATTGGGTGTCCACACATGATCGAACCGTAAAAATTGGTCCAACCGTTGGATAAAAAATACCGGTTTCAAAAATATTAGTCATCCCGCTGCTTATGCTGACAGCGGTACAGGGAGTGACCGGGGCCGCGCTGCTTATGCTGACGGCGGAAAAGGAGAGGTTAAGAATAACATTCAAGGAAACGCTCCTATTTTGAATAAAACAGCCAATACATCATCAGAGAAACATTAAGGAAGGATGTTTGGATAACTGATGGTAAATTTATGCAGGAATATTTCTGTGTGGCCTTTGCTGACTGCCCAGTTTACACCTCCAAAACTCAGCAGCCCTTATCTCTGAGGGATAAGCACTAGTATAGCACAGAGAGAGTGCCCGATAAAATTGCCCGACCGGAGATATGGTAGTGATGACGGATCGACAATAACCAATAACGTAATTACATGGTAGCAGACATTATCGATTTCATATTAAACGTCGAACATTATAGATTGAGTTTTCTTCAGCTGGTGACGTGAATAATCGAGGAGATCCTTGGAATCATGCTCCCCGTAAGATTTTCATTTCAAAATCAGCGAACTGTCATAGACGTCTGCGAGGGATTAATTTAACATAAAACACTAATTTGAAAACACAGTTATTTTGAGAACTCTGCATTACCCCTTTAAAGGATGACTCCAGCAATCTCCGTGAGACATTTTCGGGGAAGTATTAGTAATGTAAGCCAAATATTTTCTTGCTGAATTAGGACACTATGACACACGGACTTTCACTGCCCTTACAGAGTCTCCGGAACTCGTCGCGGTCCCATGTAGGGATGGCAGCTTTTGTTTCTAACGAATAAGGAATCAGCCTGCGTATGTCGTGAGATCTGACCATTTGCCATTTTTGTATAGGGACTTCGCCTATAACGTGTTCCCATGGCGACATTTATATACAAAAATCTTATAATAATGCAACCGTTTGCATCTCCGCAGATACTGTCAGATAAGAGATTTCCTTGTGAATTGTGAACTTACACGAAGGCCTGACTCTTTCTCTAAAGATGGTAACTTGTACAGTCTCTCTTACGTGATCTGTCGTCTAGACTTTTGCCATAAATAATCTTTATCCCTAAATATTTGACTTTACAAGTCGTTATGTCATGGCCATCTAAGGATGATGAATTTTCTATGTGTAACTTTCCTAATTCACTTTTTTTCCCAATTTTTTTAGACTAGAGTCTAAAAAAATAGTGATAGGGTATTTACGATCTCACAACAACTGATGAAATCGGTGCCAAATCAAACAATGATGTAAACGAGATAAGAAAACCATTAACCGACATCTGACGCACAAGTTTAAACTAAAACTACAAAACGCCAATCGAAGTATTTCGCAAGGAAAATCAATCAGTGATCCGATTGACACCTTGTCGAACCAACAAAAGGTTGGAAAGAATCACTTTACGAAACATTCGTTATTAGAAACACTTTAAAGGTCAAATGTATGAGTTAAACGGTGCGATACGAAAAGTCAAGTGTCGACAATAGAGAATGGAAGGTTAGGCTACGCTGTGTTCCGCAAATCCTCAAGCAGTACATCAAAAAGTCGCGAATATGCATTTACCAGTTTTTTTTCCAAACGATCGTGACCAGTGATTAATTACTGATGTTTCTAATCGTGCCTCGAAAAGCATTGTTCAACTCTTTGTTTTAAATAACAACCACTCGGCTTGGTAAGACCGAACTGAACACAGAAGGCATCAGACATGGCCTGAAACAGACAGATTTATACCTCTAACAAACTATAGACTCGCATTTGATTTGTCGAATTTGCCAAATGCCAGCAACAAGGAAGTGTCAGTTTGGTTACAAAGGCTAAGAGCCTCGACCAGCTGGTATTAATATCTGTCCCATTAGCGGGTGCCGGCGCTAAATGCGCGGGCGCAGACGGAGGCGAAAGACAATAGCGGCATTGTACCCGCCCCGTGGCATGCTGCGCACTCAGAGTTCGAAGAGTATGGAGTGAGTCTTAAGAAGATAACACAGGCTGAAAATTGTATCAGAATGTAATATCTACTTGTGGCTGGCTCCTTTAAACGCTACTGTAGAAGATAATCGAAATCAATGAGGCTCGGAAGGAAATTTTAAAGGAAAATTTTAAGGGCAGTCTATGGATTAATTAAATGTAAAATGAAATGTCAATCTATGCCTTATTGAAACTTATCAAGAATCTTCCCAAGGTTCAATAACAGATACGATGCCATATCCACTGGATTTAACGTTTCCCGACCCTCAAAGGTGATTGCGCCGTTTGTCATGAATATGAGCGATACAGTGTGATTTATCCAACCCTTTACCATCGTTCCAATGGCTCTGCTGAATTTGTCAGCCTGCTGCGAGATGTATTGCATGTGTGCGCTGATTTATTAGCGAGGCTGGGCTTAAGTTAAGCGCTTAGGTTGGTTTACTTGAGTTAGAACTGTACGCGTTGTTGAGAATGAATTGAACTATTGTTTAAACTAAAGAATACTCAAGATCAAATGGGAGACGTCAGCGGTGATGTTGAAAGTGATACACAGTTACCAGCAATATCTATGCAATAATGTTAGAGCGACGCAATGACGTCACATTCACGTGCAAATTTCACAGAAAGAGAAGAATAAGAATAATTTTATTGTTCAAAATAACAGGGCTTAACATATTTGAAGTCCCTGCCTCTCAAAGTAGGAAAAACCTGTATCATGGGAGACAGTTACTTACCAGTGGGTACATATTTTATTTTGTACAATACTAGTACTTAACTATTTTTAGATTTAGGCAAGTAATAAAAAGAGGTAAATCTACAGAAAAATTATAATAGTAATAATCTACAGTATAAATAAGTAAGTAATAAGTAATTAAGAGATGTATCCTACCATTCCAGCGAAGGTATAGAAGGTATTTAGACAATGCTACATTCGCGACCCCAAAAGTCTGCATTTCTAGCGGTTCTAAAGTGCTTCGGAACTGCAGACGAACTACATCAATCGCGACTGCATCACAAATCGCTAGATTGTATTATGTTCACACAATTACTGATTGGCAATCTTCGGCAATTTTCTCGGTTGAATCATTGTTCGGACTAGAAAGGCTCGTCTTTTGTCGTCGTAACGAGAATGGACGGCGATCTTTGTAAATATTGCTCCTTTCTCGGCTACAATAGGAATGGTTAACTGCTCGTCAGTTATACGGACCAATTTCGCCAGTGAAAGGGATTTTTCATCTGGAGAGACCATCGATGAGACCACAGTTCTATGTCGACCATGAGTGTTAAGGGAAGGGATTTGTTTAAAAACATTAAAAAATATTTTTAGTCGCATCTGTAATATCTACAAGTAGTGGTTATCAGGAGTTGGGGCACCTTAGCATATGCAAAAAATAGTAGATGCCAGAGTTATACTTATTTATTAATATGGGCATATCTCCTGATTATACCTAATGAAAACCCGCAGATACTCTACCAGCGGTGGGTGAGTGGCTATCTCTCATGTCGATGGTGGAAAGCTGCAGACTATGTCATATTGTAAAATATACATTGTAATTATCCATCGCATGGTTTTGTGGTAGATTGTAAGTCTCCGTCCAGGTGTTTATAAGTTAGCTGCTCAGAATGGATTTACAACATGGTAAAAAGGTAACAAAAACATAATAACGTAGTGCCTTAACTTATTTAATCTTAGCGCAGGTTTCAAGAAGTCCCGATTAAATGATAAATCTTACATTTTGTTTGTAATATGACAGATGAATCTATCACAAACTGCTTACCGGGACTTCTTGAAGCTGGCCATTAGAGTAATATAACTTTTTAATACTAGTAATAAACGAGAAAACGTGTAGATTTTTCTACTATCTACCTATACAAAGGGATGAAACCAAAACTGTTCTCCGCGAGGTAAACATTGGTCGATAAGTCGGTATCAGTCCAATAGTGTGCTTCCACGATCAAAACGTTCGTGTCCGAATATAAACGGCGTGTAATGCGGAGTTTAACCAACAAATACTGAAGGTGATGAAAATAATGGCATCACGTAATAAATTACAAGAACGCCAACAAAAACACGCTGCCAGTGTCAACGATTACGAAACCATGTTTTTGCTTCGATTGACAAAGTTGCAAGTGTGATTGGACACAGCCCTGCTGTAACTATCCGATAATCTTCACGAGACGCTGTCCGCGACTCGTCGCAATTGGCCATGTCAATATTTTCAAGGGCACCAAACTGCGAAAACCATTTCAGGATAATTGTGTTCCCCAACCAAATTCCGTTATTCCCATCAAAATACTACAGGATTACTGAAATATACGTTAAAGACATAATGTCCTTCAATTGTCTCTACGGCGTAGTTTGTTCAAAACTGTCAAGTGTCAACAGTTTTCCTGCCAGTCGATAACTCCGATGTCAGTCGGAACCTAAACAAATATAATAATGTAGGCTCGAATCGGTGAGGCCTTTGCCCAGCTGGCAGTGGGACATCATGAAGGCTAAATAAAAAAATTAAAAAGTTTATTAATTTTCTAATCAGCCTCAACTAAAATAGTTTATAAACTTTGACGTCACAAGGGGTTATATTTAAAAATAATTATTCTTTCGACGCAAAGTATCAGATAAGCAAATTACCTGACGTGCATGAGACCAGTTATAGTTTTCACAAATTACAAGGCACGCAAATGACCAGACACGCATATGACCTGATATTGTATCGCAGATGACCTAATACGCATATAACCTGATATTGTATCGCAGATGACCAGATAACATAGATTTTTCTAAATATTCAAACAAGTTTCTTAAAATACGCAAAAATTTCATAAAATAAAATATAAAGTACTACGTATTTTTTTCGGATGGTCAATTACAATGTTAAGGTTCTTCTTCATCGACCTCTGTGGCGCTGCGATCGTGGCTCTGCCTGCCATGCGAGAGTTCCCGGGTTCGATCCCCGGCTGGGGATAAAGAAAATGAAATGCTCGTCTGTCGCTGCAGCAGGACAGTACGAAAATTGTGTGTTTTATATTTTTCAAAAACCACAGATTATTTCAATAATTTCAAACACTATATTTTAAGATATTTTCAATAGGCTATTTTGGATGCAAGAACCATGACAATATTACTTTTGGGCCCCAAGAGATAACACGTTTTAGGTGAAAATCATCTATTTAGTTTCTTTTTTACTCTCATTGATTGAAGGAAAGGGATCTCTTCATCACATTTTTACATTTATTTTCTGGATTTAGAAAGTCTCTCCTATAGAAGGAAAAAAGCTTCAAAGAAGAGGACTGACCAAGATTCTAGCAGATGCAGGTAAGTTTTCGTTTAAGCCCCAACTGAGGGAACTCAGGATATAAAATAATAAATCAAATACACTCTGGGAAGTAGGAACTTCAACCTGAATGTCCCATACAAAGCAACATCGTATGATTTCCGATTTCCTGGCAGATATCGCACGACCTCATTCTGATGGCGGTCGTTTAAAAAGTTCGGATTTACCGAAGACAATACCGCCGATAGCATCAGCTCGTTTAATTAACAACGTTGATAAATTGAAAAAGGGCTATATTCATTTTATTATTACCGGCTTGGATATGAAATAAGAAATGTATTTGCTATGTCAAGGGTATTGTCAGTAATTAGTTTTAGTCTATTAATTGAACTCCTTATACAGCTAGTCAATAGCATGCAAATATTTAGTTGACTGGTATTAATCATTTTTAAAATTTAAAAACTCCTGCAGTGAATAAAAACAATTGTCTAAGAGCCATTTTCGTAGTTTAGATGTAAATAAGTTAACAGGAAGGTTTTTAATATCTTGAGGTATGAGATGGTCAAGGAATCATCCCTATATCGGTCGGTAGAGAGAGGTCTGATAAATAGGGCTGATTTATTGTCATGGCGTGGGTAGCCATTTCCCGGTATCGCTGTTCTGACCGATAATGATGTACGGGGTGAAATCTGTAAAATGTTCTGTTGCTCAGTATGGAGAGACTCGCTTGAGCATCACCTGACCTTATAAGGTTAGGAGGATCAATACGAGCAGGGATTTAGACTGGCCTACCAGGGATATGTCCAGATACTGTGAATGGTATAATTGGTTACATATCTACGGTAGGTAGATTTATGTTCTTTCCAGCAGCCTCCTTTACTCAACAAACTCACTTATATGAGTACAGATAGATAGTACCTATAATAGATTTCAAGAATTAAATTGAATCCTAGTCAGTTTTAACCAAAGATTAAATACAATGCAGCAAATGTTAGGTGTCCACAAAGGCTGACTGTAAGTTAGCGTAATACCATGGCGAATTAGCATAGAACTGGGCAATACAACGGCACCTGTAACCAAACTCGCGTCGAGATTACTGATAATCGATAGAATCGATTGTCCGGGGCTACTGAAAGTGCTGGGTATTAACTTTAAAATGAGCTAAGTGCTTTGTTAGAAATGTGATTTGTTTAGTATGGTTATAAGGAGGTTCTAACGGTGATGGAAAACGTCCTAAGGAAACCTTCAATGAGGTGGGCTAGCCCCCTGTCACGCAAAATGGAGTATTGAATAACTGGCTAAACGTGGGCACAACTATGCAAAGTCAAAGTCAAAGTACTTTATTACTGTAGATATTTACATATACTTAGCAAACGTCATTTTTTGCGTCTTCTTCTCGCGTAGAAACTCCCACAGATTGATTTTTAGATCTCTTTTAAAAATAGGTTGTGCTTAACCAATACAAATATGAAAAATTTAATTCTTATGATTAATAAGCAGGAATCAATAATTACAAAATTATTAACAGCAAGGTCTGGGTTGAGCCAGATTAACCCCATACAGTCCTGTCATTTAAGTAATCTTGGACATTGTAATATCCCTTTTTCGACGAAGTCGCATTAACATGCTTTTTGAATTACTCAAATGGCAATTTAAAAATCTCCAGAGGTATCTTATTGTAGTACAGAATGCACTGACCCTTGAAAGAAATGCTAACTCTAAACTCTAAGCTAATGCTAACCCGTAGGGGAAAAGGCTTGACGCTATTATTGTTTTATTTTTGTTTTTTAGCCAACTGATAATGAAAAAGAAAAATCATGACATTAATTTTGAAGTCAGATTTTCATCTCTCTGTCAGCTAAAATTAGGCTTAGGCTCTATACTTTCCTATGTCAGTCTACCTAGAGGAAAGCAAACACATTCGTGGATTCATTGTGCCATAGATCAGTATTACTGTGCCGCCAGTTCTGTACCCAGTTTAATATCCTTTTACAATGTCTTCTGATGAATTGCTCGCATCTCAGAAATCGCTTCGCATTGTATATGGATGACTTGTTACCTTTCCTATCGCCAACATTTGCTACAAGTCATACCAGGTTGAGTCGCTATGCAGATCTGAAACATCTCGCAGATAGCATCGCGTGGGCGGCTCTCGCTCGGTTTGCCGAGTTTACGACCGATAAATAAGAGACAAACGTACTGAAGATAAATAAATACAGTCATATCGCCGACTGTCATGTGTCGTGTCGCTGTTGCTATGATAAAGGATTGCGAATACTGCGCTCGCGTGAAATAGCTTTTGGGAATACGTCGGAGCACCGATTTCACTTTTATTTACGTGGAGGTCTAGCTAGACAGTTTACCTATATATACCGTAACATGTACGTCTGACCAAGACGCAACTTTCAGTTTATCTGCTATTCAGGTTGCAGTTTCAGTGAATAAGGCCTCAACACGAATACAATCCAATATTTATATTAAAACTACCTGTAGGTATACCTATTATGTAAACAATTCTCCTTTACGAAAGCGATTACGTCTTTTGAATCAAGTATTATCTGTAAAAATATAAAAACAAAGATTGTAAAATAACAAACACAAAAATAAGTCCTTGACAGAAGGTTTTCCCTGTCTCCCAAATCAGTGTAATCTGTGTCTTTGGAGATCAAAAACATCAAAACAAAGAACATCTAAAACGTTTTATGAACCAAACCTGAATAGGTGAAACGGTGTTCTATCAAAATTTATAGTTTTAGAAACTAGCCGGTTAATTGAAAGATGGAGTTAATTAAGCGCAGGAAGAGGCGTTCGCTGCCAATTTATCAATCAACTATATTAATGGCAACTTATAAGATTTCATGAAGTCTTATATCGAACCAACAAAGTAGGCGACAGATTCGTCATTAAGCTATAATTTAGATATGATCACTTTAGAAACGGTGAAAGTAAAGTAGAGGTTTTACAATGGTCTGATGACCCGGACAAGGACTGGCATTGAGACAGGGTAAAATTTATTCAGACCTAAAGTAAATATAAACGTTTAACTACAGGCACATATATTGCTTTTGGCCTCACGCCAGGACACCCTGTGTCGTGGTAACCGGAAACAGCACTCATAAACATCCAGGACCTGGGGATATTTTTTTTCTTTTTTCCCCAGCCTTCAAACCCGGGACCTTTTGATGGGAGGCAGAGCCTCGTGCCGCAACCCCCCAGAAGTCGCCAGCCAGAGAATGTATAGGTCTGTTAAACTTGGTCTAACGCTGTTTCTCGTAAATATTCATGCAAATCTTTAGGTAGATACCCCGAGACTTTTGATTTGCAAATACTCGCTATGCAAGAAGATCAGAAAATTGTATTTCAAGTGTCATTTTTTATACTAAAGTCTAGAATAGCCTAGGTTTACACAACATTACTGTCATTATAAAGATCCCAATCAAATGCAATTCAAACAAAAGGAGTGAAAGTACTATATCGATTCAAATCATACCACAATACAGCAAGCCATCCACCAAAGCATTTTGAAACATAAGTTGTCGTGTAGCTATACGAACCTAACCAGAACCTAACAGAAAACAACCAGAATAAAATTTAGTAGAAACAGTTTATTAGTTATTTACAATGAAGACGATAAAAAAATGATACGAAAATGAGGATGGATGAGATGAGAACAGGTTTTTTATAAAACACAGGTTAAGTAAAAAAAAGGAAGCGGAGGACATGGAGAGTAGGTGAGAGTAGGTGACCGGTGGGGTGATGACCAGGATGCAGGTCTATTTGTTGGTGAAGATGTTGTTGAAATCGTCGTTGTAGGAACGGTAGCGGCGTATTTGTAGTTACGGCTCGCAGGATCCCGTTGTAGGAGCGGCAGCGGGCGTAATTGTAGGGCTCGCAGGATCCCGTTTGTAGGAAACGGCTCGCAGGATCGTGTTTGAAGGAATGGCTCGCAGGATCGTGTTTGAAGGAACGGCTCGCAGGATTGTGTTTGAAGGAACGGCTCGCAGGATCCCGGGGTAGTGCGACCCCGGGATAAGGCCTTTAGGTGGTACTTCTAGTTCAGAAGCTGACGTGAGACTCTAGAATTTCAGAAATGTTCCGCTTTTATACCCTTTTTGGAGAGTTCTAAAAATTATTTCAATTAAACGTAATTTTTGTGAGTGGCCAAGAGAGAAAAAGTATTTTTGTAAAAGTATTGAAGCAAACATATCAGACCGCTAACGAGTTTGAATGGACATTGCCATGACAACCAGATAAACAACGACGTCAACAAATGTCAAAGTTTAGTTTCAGGCTCGTAATACGATAAACAACAATAAAACCATGAAGTAAATGAAGTAACAATGAATATAAAAAAGTAGCGCACCAGCGCGCACGAAGCCCGAGATTGCAGAGTTTCAGAGAAAGCCAAAAACAAGGTCACCAAAGGTAAACCCTTTCCCTATCGATTTACAAGAGCTGATAGTGTGAAAATACAAAGCGAAAATGATTTGTTAATGTGTTCTTATGGTTTAAAACGTTACAGGGTCCTATGAAAATAAAGGTGATACCAAATATACAGCTATGCAGCTCAGCAAGAATCCAGCTGAAAAGCATGAAAGCATGAAAAGCAAGAATAGCATGTAAGTAGCATAACACTACATTTTCCCCCCGACCCTGGAAAAATTTTTGACTCAACAAAAATTTTGATATGTACAAAAATAAACCAGAAAAACACAGCTTTGCAGAAACAGACATCACCAGGCAAAATCAGATATACCATCTCTTACATTCATCATCTTCATTCAGGTAAGGGTGGAGTTCACATTCAATGACTACCACTCTAAAAGTGTGTTTTCAAAAGGACATTCAGGCTTACTTAAGGAGTTGTCATCCGCTCCTGCGTGAAAAAAAAAAATAAGTAGAGGTAAAGAGAAACAAATTAATCCTAAGGTAGCTTTAGTCGCTACGACTTAAGACAAGATTAAGAACGGCCAGAGCGGTAGAGCTCGAAGCCAGAGATCAGCCACATCGCCATGAGATGTGTCTGAAATAAAGAATATACATATATACAACAGAGCGGTAGAGCTCGAAGCCAGAGATCAGCCACATCGCCAACGAGATGTGTCTGAAATGAAGAATATACATATATACAAATTAACAGTTAGAAGTTAAGAAAATTTATGCTACTTACATGCAAAAATTTTATGTAAAGATTCGTATCACCTTCAGGACAGAAGTTTGAGAAACAAGAGGAGGTTCCATGACAGTCGGATCAGCAGGAAGGTCAAGTGATGGAGAGTCATTTGCAGTTGAAGGTGGAGACATTGTTATAGTTAAGTGTAGAGTCAAGTGTTATAGAAGTGAAGCGAAATGAAGTGAAGTGAAGTGAAGTGAAGTAATGTAAGTTAAATGTAGGCCTAAATATAATCCAGATGAGTTGAAAAACTAGATGAAGTTTTGTTTTAGAATTTGGAAAATATTTAGGCTCAACTATTTATCGCAAAGTGTAGAGTCAAGTGTTATAGAAGTGAAGTGAAGTGAAGTGAAGTGATGTAAGTTAAATGTAGGCCTAAATATAATCCAGATGAGTTGAAAAACTAGATGAAGTTTTGGTTTAGAATTTGGAAAATATTTAGGCAAGTGTTATAGTTAAGTGTAGAGTCAAGTGTTATAGAAGTGAAGTGAAGCGAAGTGAAGTAATGTAAATTAAATGTAGGCCTAAATATAATCCAGATGAGTTGAAAAACTAGATGAAGTTTTGTTTTAGAATTTGGAAAATATTCCAATTTCCATTGTTATAGTTAAGTGTAGAGTCAAGTGTTATAGAAGTGAAGTGAAGTGAAGTAATGTAAATTAAATGTAGGCCTAAATATAATCCAGATGAGTTGAAAAACTAGATGAAGTTTTGTTTTAGAATTTGGAAAATATTTAGGCTCAACTATTTATCGCAAAGTGTAGAGTGTTATAGAAGTGAAGTGAAGTGAAGTGAAGTAATGTAAGTTAAATGTAGGCCTAAATATAATCCAGATGAGTTGAAAAACTAGATGAAGTTTTGTTTTAGAATTTGGAAAATATTTAGGCTAATTTTTTCTGCCCTTTCCATTGTTATAGTTAAGTGTAGAGTCAAGTGTTATAGAAGTGAAGTGAAGTGAAGTGAAGTAATGTAAGTTAAATGTAGGCCTAAATATAATCCAGATGAGTTGAAAAACTAGATGAAGTTTTGTTTTAGAATTTGGAAAATGTGAAAAGGATGAGTAGATAAAGATTCAAGAGTGAAAGAGAAAGCAAATCAAAGGGAAAGAGACAAGGCGCAGAAAAGGTGAAGAGTGGAGAAGAACTTTTACGTTGGGCACCAAAATGTCGTGTAGCTATACGTACCTAACCAGAACCTAACAGAAAACAACCAGAATAAAATTTAGTAGTAACAGTTTATTAGTTATTTACAATGAAGACGATAAAAAAATGATACGAAAATGAGGATGGATGAGATGAGAACAGGTTTTTTATAAAACCCAGGTTAAGTAAAAAAAAGGGAAGCGGAGGACACGGAGAGTAGGTGACCGGTGGGGTGATGACCAGGATGCAGGTCTATTTGTTGGTGAAGATGTTGTTGAAATCGTCGTTGTAGGAACGGTAGCGACGTATTTGTAGTTACGGCTCGCAGGATCCCGTTGTAGGAGCGGCAGCGGGCGTAATTGTAGGGACGGCTCGCAGGATCCCGTTTGTAGGAAACGGCTCGCAGGATCGTGTTTGAAGGAACGGCTCGCAGGATCGTGTTTGAAGGAACGGCTCGCAGGATCGTGTTTGAAGGAACGGCTCGCAGGATCCCGGGGTAGTGCGACCCCGGGATAAGGCCTTTAGGTGGTACTTTTAGTTCAGAAGCTGACGTGAGACTCTAGAATTTCAGAAATGTTCCGCTTTTATACCCTTTTTGGAGAGTTCTAAAAATTATTTAAATTAAACGTAATTTTTGTGAGTGGCCAAGAGAGAAAAAGTATTTTTGTAAAAGTATTGAAGTAAACATATCAGACCGCTAACGAGTTTGAATGGACATTGCCATGACAACCAGATAAACAACGACGTCAACAAATGTCAAAGTTTAGTTTCAGGCTCGTAATACGATAAACAACAATAAAACCATGAAGCAAATGAAGTAACAATGAATATAAAAAAGTAGCTCACCAGCGCGCACGAAGCCCGAGATTGCAGAGTTTCGGAGAAAGCCAAAAACAAAGTCACCAAAGGTAAACCCCTTCCCTATCGATTTACAAGAGCTGATAGTGTGAAAATACAAAGCGAAAATGATTTGTTAATGTGTTCTTATGGTTTAAAACGTTACAGGGTCCTATGAAAATAAAGGTGATACCAAATATACAGCTATGCAGCTCAGCAAGAATCCAGCTGAAAAGCATGAAAGCATGGAAAGCAAGAATAGCATGTAAGTAGCATAACACTACAAAGTACAGTTTTATAGAGAAAAAACTGTAAGTGAATATAAAAGGCTCTACCAAATAAAGATAAACAAAAAGCTGGGAACGAAGGCGCCATACTTAGTTATCAGCGCACAGTACGCCGCGCAAACACATTCAATAAGCATCAGGCATATATGACTGAAGAAAATTTCGAGATACGCGTACGAGTGGTCGTTTAATGTGTTTTGGGCAGCCTTGATGCAAAAAGAATTGTCCTTGGGCAAGAATTGATGCCGGCCTAAAATATTGCTGGCGTTTTCCTGATATTTTCCCGATATTTCATCTTTCCGGAACTCAAAGGCCAGACGTTGGAAGCGATCTGGGTATGTATTTGGTGTTTATATTCCGTGGTGGCATTTCCTTTAAAAAGTAGACGGGTGAATATTATAGGTATTCTTGAAAATGTACTATCCTTTGCATAGTTGAATGAAACAGCTTCTTCGATGTAATGTAACTCCACAGTAGATACTAGTTTCAATATCAAGAACATACAAGAACAACTTGTTAGCTTTAATGTTTCAAACTAAATAACGATCTCATCTCAGCTCGTTCTGTTTCTAACTTTCACGCGTCTTTCGAGAATTTCGCAAAATTGTTTTTATCGTTTCCACAGACTACGTAAAGTCATAACTACGACGTGAGACAATGTAGTCTGCGCTGAATGTCGAATTTCACCTGACTTACAAGACATGTGCGCGTTTTATTAGGATCTTTATTATAATAGGTACCTACCGGTTCAACAAAAGTAAACATATAACTATAGATCCGAAACATATTGAAAAAACCGTAGGTTTTATTCAACAGGGTCTAAGTAGACTAAAAAACTCGGAGGCAAAGAGTTTTACTAAATGCCGTTAACCCTTCTGATCTGGTTCTTTCTGAAATTTTCCCGAGGTTATTAGTCCAAATTTCAAAACCTAATTGGTAATTCTGTCATGACACCAAAACGTATATTCTGATTCCTGATAATTGAAATTAGACGACACATTTGGCTTGTTCGGCACAGTGAATAAGGGAGCAGACAGAATTACCAGATACAAAGCAAGATGCTATCATCGCAAAGTTATCGTTGTGCCTATCGCAAACACGATCTTCTATCGATGCTATGACATTCGCATTGATATTGACCACGCGGAAGTAGACCGGCAATAGAACTATACTATAATCTGAATTTAGTGGTGGCTTTGATCAAATGGATAAAATCATAAAACCATGTGTAATTTTGATTTGCATAGCAAAAAATATGCTTCGAAATCCACAAAGATTTCAATAATATTAAGAGTTGTCTAGGAACATTTTGGAAAGTGATTCAAAATTGCTGATTTTGAATCACTTTCAATAAAGCATCAACATCAGCATCCAACAAAACAATACGGGGAAGTATAATGACCGTGTTGTGGATCGTTTGAGAGCCAAGAACATTATCATTATTCTGCATGAAAGGCACTAAAATCGTGTAAATATAGAGGAAGAGCGGCGTTCAAGTTCGCATTACACGGCCGGCCGTCTCAGAGCGGTGCGTGGGCGCACCCCGCCAAAAGACAATAAATTGACAGCTAACGGACGCCATCATAGAAAATACAGCTGGGAATTGGAGACAGGATAGCACATAGGAAATTAAATAAATATTTGTAGAGTAAAATGCAGACTGCTTCCCCTTTATCGACTATCAGATATTTTTAGTACTGATGGTTTCAACTAAGGGTAGGTGTTTTGTATAGTAATAATAATTAATAAAATAAAGGACACTATTTACAAACATTGATCTTGCCCCAAAATAGGATTCCCTGTATCTTGGTACACATATTTATATAGATAAATATTATACTTAGATAGATAAACAACCATGACTAGGGTAGAAAGAAACATCCGTTCCCATCAAACAAATATTTGCCCCCACCGGGACTCGCACCCGGGACCCTTGGCTTCGTAGGCAGGGTCACTGCCGACTCGACCATTCGGGTCGTCAATAGTTTCGTTTAATAGGTAAGTATATTAGCTCACTTTCGTTCATATATTTATTTCTGCCAATGATAGCGATCTATTTTTTTTATGTTGCGCAATTTAGGAATTATCTACAATGATATCTGACAAGTTTTTTGAATTAATATTACTCAACTTTTATTTAATCTTACTTTATGTATGTAAGCAAAGCCCTGTAAAGTTTAAATATCACCATTCTAAAACGGTTTAATGTTACCAGACAAATGTCAATAGACTATAAGCTCGATACAAAGGCATTAAGCAACACGGCAGTAGCAATAAAATACGCTATAAAAGTAAATGCTAGTGTCGTACGATATGTAAAGGGCTGGATCGGATCGATTAGATCGTATCGATAGATCGATCGACGCGATCTCTGATCGGTGACCTCCATATTCAGAGTCGCTCCACCACCTATGTCTAATCGAACGCAGTAATATCCTTTCACAGCGTGGTCCTATATAGTGACTGAGACTAAATCAATTTTTTAAAATCCCCCCATTTATTTTCAAGCGTTCTGTAGATCAGAGTGAAGGGGGCAGGTAGCGTGTCAGTTGAGCCAGTGAATCAAGCAATCAAGCTGTGCTGCTTGGCCGCTCTAATATAATACGATAATAAAGGCGTCTGGTCACGAACATGGCAATAGTCCGCATAGGGGCTACTGTGTCAACTATTTTATCATGTGACATACTTTACACACGTGATTCGGGTTTAAAACTGGCGGTGATCTGTCAAATTGCGATTTTATCGCGAAACCGTCAAAGAGCACACATCGTTCTACATCTATCTCACGTTTTCATCTTCAGCACATCGAGCTGAGTCATCGTGCTCCATATTTAGGAGTAGTTTCCAAACCGAAATTGCTGTCAATACTCATGATAGAATCGATGCAGTCCTGAGAAATAACCATCGATTGCCCTGCTATCGATAAGAGAGATCGATAGATTTTATTCGCGATAGTGTCTACAACTTTGTTGGTACTTACAATCAACCATGACATGACTACAATACCAGTACAGTATTTTAATACCAGCATCATAATGGCTTTATCTAGTTTCTAGTTTAGAGTTTAGAAAGCGTACTAAGCTAGTCAGAATAATTTGCTAATAATTATATGCAATAAATTAAAAGCATTCGCATATTACGTAAGTAGAGTAATTATTTTGACATAATGCTATTTATCAGTATTATCTGACACCTCAAGATTGGATAATAGACTGATAAAAATAGTTTTAGCTGGTGTGATCGCTCGATTGCTTGAAATTTTCTTCTGTCATAAGTACAAGTTTTAAAAACTAACAACCTACCCTAGGTTGTTAGTCTTTTATTAAAATAATAATAATAATAATAAATGAAGCCCATTAATGTCCCAACCGAGGGGCACAGCCTTTACGAGTAAGATTGAGCCATACTCCATCACGCTGGCTCAGCGCGGGTTGGTTTTACTATTACTAGCGATAGTAGCCGGAACCTATATCTTAACCTGCCATCCGAAACACAGAAAGTCCGATAATGTACTTAAGATAGATACTTAGATTATCTCATTGGTTCATGGTCAGCATATGGATTGGCAAACAGTACGCCTCATGTACACAATGATTATAGCACCGTGCCGTGCATGGCCTACGGTACGGTGTACGGTGAACGCAGCAGCGATGACCAAAGCGAACCGATCCAGAATCCGCAGAGATGAGAAATTTGTTGAGACGATTTTCTGAGCCAAAACCGGCCCAACCATGTGGCTATCCTTAGACGCCCAGAACAACACATACTTCGCGCAGCGCTAAAATACGAGGCAAAATAAAAGAAAGTCGGACGATACATCTTCAAATGAAAGGACACGCTCAACCAAGTCTTCTAAGGCGAAAGCCACGAGTTCTGGAGCAGCACAGGACAGATGCAAATTTATGTCTACGTCCCAGAAACAGACTTTAAAGACTAAGAAGAAACTGACCCTTCACCCTGGACGGCACCGACAGATCAAGCTAACCAGAGGACTACGAGAGGAAGAAGAAGATTTAACAACAATTCAGGTCTCCAAAATCCTGTGTAACCTGCTTTCCTATATTGGCTTTAGGCTGAATAGTCGGTCGACTGAATGCCCCAACTCCTAGTCCCATCCTCAGAGCTGGTGTTCCCCCTACATACATGCTTTTGCGTCTCCCGGTACAAAGCTGAGTTTATATTGGCGGCTAAGGTGATATGTGCCTGTTGTAAGCACCAGCTTATCCCAAACACGGACTACTTTGGACCAAATCTAAACTCAGACTTATACCGATTTATCGGCGTCAGAGAAACTCTGGCTAGAAAATTCATACAATTATTCAATCATTCATTTCATGGTCAGCACCGGATTCGAACCGGCATCTCCTGCGTGGGAAGCATGCGTGAATCCCACTAGACCACGGACCTTTTTTATTAATATTAATTCTTTTCATAAAACTTAATCACGTGCCAGCATATATCATGGCAAGTTACAAAAACATTATCTGCTGCTGGTAGATCGCTGCGATTGTGAGATTAGCTGCTGCTATTGTTTCAACAAACTTAACGCTCAAGACACTTACGCGCCAACAAAACTAAACGCTTCCTATTCTTCGTTGTTGGTTCGCGGCTACTATTGACACTAACTGTTACGTGTACTTTATTGTACACAAATTGCAACCGGAGAAGACAAACTCGCAGCTGCAGGTGGCCAGGGAGCCGCCGCTGTTATGCTATACTTTAGCTGTTAGGCAACAGGTAAAGAGACTCTTAGGCATTTACGACGCTCATAAAACGTTGTGGTATAAAACAATTTCTGATTTACCCAGTAACAGTCAGATGATTGCGGTAATACCTTGTCAATGTGTTACGGCAAGAATGTTTACATCGCTGCGTAGTAGCCAGATTTATGATATTTTTCTACAACTTCTCTTCTATTCGTAGCTTTGAAACGACGGTTAAAACACTAGACATCATACATACAACAGGTAGTTAGATGCAATAGACAGAGCCCAAAGGGTTGCTTACGTGCACTTTCTACGCGTGCGCGTGGGTGCCTCTGCACCGCATTAATTAATACAACGAGACTCAGGCGCAGCCGCGGTGAAACTTCGCAAATCAATGCGCCTGCAGACTTACACAAATGAATAACAAAACGCGTGGGAAAAGAGGAGCTATAGAGGAAGAGCTCTTGCAAACTGGCAATACATAAAGAGGAGCTATAGAGGAAGAGTTATTGCAAACTGGCAATACATAACATGTAGAGAAGTTAAAGGTTGTTGTTTGTAACTTTATAGAGCCAGTCTCCAACCAATAGAGGAAGGTACAGGTTAAAATTTAGAAATATAGTCACAATCCCAAACCCAATAAGGTTTTCGTTTTATTTTGGATGCTGCCCCTTTATTTACAAATTTCAAACAATGCAGTTTATTTGACAAGCTCTTGTACGTGAAAAGTGTTGGGCCAGAAGCAACGTATTTGCCAGTATTTAAATGTTTTGTTTACCTCAACTTTCGGTCGATTTGAGTTTGTGAATAAGGTTGCTGGTCAGACTTTCGTACAGTCAATAGTATTATGGTGAGGTCTAAATTCACTTTACAAGATACGAGGTAAGAGCTTGTTCACTTTCTACGCGATATGATTTAAGATGGACTTAGACTTAGACTTAGCCAGTGCAGACTCGTTAGCCAGATGCTCCGTATTGTGGTCTTGTTTGAACGGCTATTATTATGATTTTGCTCTAGATATGTCTATTTTATACGTCCATCATGCACAAATGGTCCTCACTGTGGGGCCAAGTAAAGACCATTTGTGCAGGTGGGTATCTAATAAAGGACAGATAATGAGCTTGTATACCAAAAGAGTTAATTTCTGTAACTGCGATAAACCTAACTGAGTTCCTACGTCTTTTGACACAAAAGAGCCAGCTCAGCCAGCTCAGCAAAAGTCAACAGCTGTTAGGGTTCCGTACCCTAAAAGGTAACCGCGTGGAGGTACCACGTTCAAAATAAGATCAATTACTAAGGTCTGTAGTCCCTTGGAGCTGTGATCAAATCAATCTTCTATGTCAATGCAATGATAAGATACTGCCGTTTATGCCGCAAGTTAGCTGAATTTGCGTGTTCCTCCCGTTGACCTAGAATCGTAAAATTTCGCAAGAAGGGCGAGTAAGGCACAAGTAAAGGAAAACATCGTAAAGGCAGAGAGCATGTTCTAATTTTAGCTTAACCAGCCAACAGCATTTAAATACTAATTCATAAATTATTCCGTCTCTATTCATTTTTGTTGCATTTTTATGAAATAATTTAATAGCTAATGAATATTTGTTAGATTTATTTTTCCCGTGGCATTCACAATTCAATTCACAATTATTTATTGCACAGACCATTACAACAATACATTTTACACGAAATTAAAAGGCAAAGGCGAGCTTATCTCTCAACAGACATTTCTTCCGGCATTTTAAGTCAGACTCAGACGTCGTTTGATCGCTTTATCGCGCGGCAAAGAGTTTCATTCATCTGAGGTCGCTTGTAGCAAAATCGTTCCTGAAGTTTGTATAGGTACAAAACAAGCTATGGATGGAGTTTTATTGTGTTACCTTTTCCAACACTCTTTAAAAAAACTGTCATTTAACGGCTCTTTAAATAAACAAACATCTTGTTGCTGTAAAAATCTGAAAAGGTCCTGAAACTTAGGAAACATAAAATTCTGATATTCAGTGGCTCAAACAGGAATAAATATCACAGTAAAAAAGTGTTAGAGTTCAGATAAAATTAACTTTATGTTATTGTACGTAAGTCTCAGACAGCTCGATTGGCATACTTTTTCGACGCGTAATTATTCCTGTTTCCTACACAGAATTGTGTATCGCTAGGTACAATGCCTGAACATCTCTGGGGCATACGTCTATACATCAATTTACGTGTCCTTTGTAGTTTAACTACAAAAATAAATGATATTTGTGCGGCACCCTCGGTGGGCTAGTCCAACGCGAACCTAGTCGGTTTTTTGTAATGCCATCGAGATTCAAACATAGTTAATTCCTTGTTTGAGCGAAATCATGATCATAAATATAAATTTTCACATAGTTTCCTGTTACATGCCAGCTATCAGCAGGGAACATAAAAGCTATAATTTGACTTGACAGAATCGCTACCGATGACACTTTCACTAGAAGAAAGTCTAGTAGCTTCTGCCTTTCTTTATGCAGGTAATAACGTCGACGGGAAAATTACATTTATGACCATCGTAAACACTTTGCAATGTAGTGCTCGTAGATGTAAACGATGATGGACTAAGTAAATTTTCTTAATTAATAACGCCAAAGAAAAGACGAGGCTAGAGCGCATCATACCTCTTTTCAACAGGAGTGGCATGGGAAAGATTAACAGTATCTCTTTACTGACTTTAACTGCAATTGTAAAAACTGTTGCAGCCCGAGTGTTCATTTATCTGATCTGAAGCTAATTAGTGTTAGTAAAGGGAGAATAGGAAAGTCAATTCAAAGCAGAGCAAGACTGCAAACAAACTCTACCTAGTTAGTGAGAAAAACTAAAGTCGATAGGGTTCATTGATCAAGATAACTATGCCCCAATGATATAACGGTTACGAGAACAATAAACCACGGTGGGTTACGATCAGTCGGATCCTGAACACGGACATTAATTAGCGAGAAACGGTCTAAGTCAGTCGAAGTGGTGAAAGCATTGTCTACTGACCCGAGTCTAGAACAATACCGATTCGTGGGAAGACGGTGGGCGGAGGCAATACCTGAATAATTATCAACACCAAACCTCACAGACCCACCCCAATCCCCGCACATGCAACTAATGCTGATGTCGAGTGGGAGGGATTGAGGATGTTAAGAGGTCTCGCTAGACTGGTCTAATAAAATATAGGAACAAAAGACCGTTAATTTGTCTGAATAGTGGACCGCTCACACTCTGTTATGAAATCGATAGTGTTAATAAAGTTAGTGTCTCAATATTCTGACACAGCTCTTTCGACGTAGCTGTATTCCACCGCGTATTTATTAGATGATATTGCTGTATGACGAGATTGTGTTAGCAGTTCTTAAATATTATCTGTGAAACTAAAGGGGAGTTGAGTTGCAAAGTTTGTAGACGGAACCACACTAACATTAATACTAGTTAATTATTTTGATAAGATATTACGACAGAGTCAATTAGTAGAAATGGTCAACATGACTGGACGCAATCATCATTACCACCGAAAGAAATATTTCCTTCGGTGGTGATGACAGATGTTTGAGTTTATATAAACTCATGTAAACTCAAACATCTGTCGCCGTCTACCCACGATGCCTACTATAATTTCATACTCGGAAGCCAATAGGAAAATACAAATCCATGTAATTCTCCCCACAATCATCACGGTATTTTATGCCGTGCTGCCAATAAATTCCCCTGTGTCGTAAATTAAAGCTTTCGTTACGGAGGAGGAGTTTGACGACGACATAACGCCATTTCAAATTATGCAAGTGACAATGAGGAAACTGACAATGACAGATGAAACAATATTTTCATTTATGTCATATTGTCCAGCCTGGTTAGCGTATTTATTATTATAAATCTTCAGTATGTGTCTTTTTGCGAAACTGTGACTCTGCCACCACATGCAGGAAAAGGGGTGACACTATTTAACTGTCCGACTGACAGACAACGCCTAGCCTAAATCGGTTCAGCTAGAGCCATGAAACATTGTACAGGGGTTCCTTAAGTAGCGTAGGGCAGCACTACGAGGGGACTTGGCGAAATTCATCACATAAGGTGGGGGTGGAACGGGGGATTCAGTTTGTATGAAAATCAAAAACTAATTTACTTATGAAGCTGAAATTTTGCAAATATAGATAGAGATGTGAAACTTGAGTTCAGTAAAGGTTTTATCCAAATTTGCCCCCACAAGGGGTGAAAGTGGGGGTAAGAGTTTGTATGAATCTAAAAAAACTATTTGACCCGTGAAGATGTGGCCCATAGGTAGGAGGTAGTTTGCACATACGTGACGTCATTGAAAGTGTAATTTTCGAATTTTCCCAGAGGAGAGAAACTGGGGAGGGGGAGTGTTTACAGGACCAAGGGTGGGTGTACAAACAAGAAATTAAAAGAAGAAACTTATGTGTCCGCGTGGACTTGGCAATTTTTTCATAACTCCACGTAGGTGAAGCCGCGGCTAGTACGCAGATAATAAACAAAAACATTCCGCTATCATCAATCACTTCCAGGACTGTGTCCACTCGTCATCGGCCCCTGGCTAGCAAAACGATACAATCGAGTTAACAAAACCATTACAACAAAACTGCAGACGTAAACAATCAATAGAGATGCGACTAGTAGGTGTTGCTATACCGATACCGAGTGCTCGATACCATAACTCGTTGTATAATCGCCCGATGCCCTGCCGCGATAAAGCGATAGTTCGATGCGCGGACGCATCGAGCGTGGGCGGAACGCAACGCCTATTTGTACTGCAGTATCGAATAGCATATTGATAAATAGAAACGTGAATTACACCTCTCGGTTGTACCCATTTGTGTCGTTGCCCGAAGAAGTTTAATTATTGCTGTGGTCCCATTCTAGAATGAACTACAGTAAAGTAAGGCGGACGAATTCATGAAAATACACGACCATATAAAAAGATATAGCATAAGTAAGATATATATTTTTTATTAAATGTGATCGACAAACGTCAGCTTCTTTTTGCAAGTTCTATTTTCTTTTCTTCTTTTCACTAAAACGAAAAGCGATATCATCTCACGAACGCAAGTTGCACAATACGTTATTGTACGGGACTCACCCAAAATATTTGATTGGCAGTGATGTGAAAGTTGTGCATATGAATGAAGATGTGTTGCAGGAAACAATATCCGAGGCTTTCATTATGTCGAGGCGCCTTGATAGTATCTGTTCAATTGAATTTGAACATCATATTAGTGTAGTTTTGTGTTGCGTAGTTGCCTCGTTAATAATTAATGCACACCCATCCCACCTTTGTATAGAAATATTTCATTTTCATTGTGTTGTCTTCATTCAAAACCACTTAGTATATACGAGAACGATAGGCATAGGAATATATAGGTATTTACTATTAACATTTAGTAATTACAGTATGAATAATTAGGCATCCTCCGCTGAACCGCTAAAATTAGTACTAAAGTTTGGCAATACATATTACTGTGATCCAATAAAACAATCTCTTCTACACAGAACATCTCTTGCACATCGTGATTAATAAATACCTTCTGAGACGGGGCGTCACTATTAACAATATGCGAGATAATTAAATTATCCATACCCAATTAGCGACGGCATCCATATTATAAACCCGTTCCTTATTAGTTGGCTAAGTACATCATCAAAACCGGTCATAGTAAAACTTGTGTTGAGGCATAATTGCGTTTATGACTTTGCTGCATTTTCAACTTTCCCCAATAATACTTGTACTTATTATATGGCTGCAGCCGCAATGAAATCGAATTACAAACGGTTTTCCTGATTATTCCGGACATGGCTGGAATGCAAAAGGAAGCTTTTAATTTGTATTGATATTAATGATATTGCTAGTACTCACGTTCACGATTCAATGAACATAGGTATATATAACCATGCATACCTGTAACAATGTAAACAGCACATATTAAAGTACATAAACAAAAGAACAAACGACCTTAACGCCACGGCTTTTCCCATAAGGGCTGGCAGAGTCACAGTAGAGCCCACGTTTATCTGGTCAACATTCACACAATCGCACTAATTAAATAAATAATTAGGTACCATTACCAGAATAGGGTACAATGTTCCTTGAGAACCAGCAACATAACAACGCAAAACCAGAAGCAGAAATAGATCAATATAATACCATTTCCTATATAGGAATGGGTCGATACGATAAGTCGTACGCTACGTTTACGTCGTACGGCCCTCGGAGTTCAAGGAGCGAAGGCCAAGGTCGGCGCCTCGGCTCAAGGATGCGGCGAGGTCGCACGAGGCCGCCCGCCCGCCAGGAGGACGAGAGGGCAGGTCACGTGACCGTGTCGTCGGACCTGTGACGTAGACTGGGAAGCACGTTGGAGGGGGGGTACAGGTGGATTATTTAGTCTTTGGAGATACGAAACAGATCAAGTTAGTAGTTAGGCTATAAGCAACTGTGAGTGTGAGAGAGAATGAGGATAGCTGAAGCTGTTTTGGTTGGTAACGTTTGTAGTATGTTATTTGCCAATATAAAGTACCATGTAAGAATATGAATTCAAGTGCAGTCCTCAATTCTATCTTAGAACATGCTGGGCACAGGAATTGTGAATCCACTTGCAATTTATTTCAACACTAAAGCAGTAAATAAAAATGTATATTTAGTTACCCCAATCAGTCATACGAGTAATAAATCAGCACATGCACATAATAAGTCTTTCCGCTTCAGAATTCAATTCGTATCTCGTCAAAATTGATTGCAGCAAAATATCTACCCGAACTTTAAATGATAAACCGTCTGTCTGTCTGTCGGTTTCGTAATTTACTGCCCCGAATTTACCGGGGTCATAGTGCGCCCCTTTTTTATGGTCAAAGCCTCAACATATGTATGAGGTGCCGATTAAATATGTACATTATTTACCAAAGTAGGCAACTTTGTTGTAAAAATTAACAAAAATAAGTTATCGACAGCCAGTGACAGATTGTTGGAGCTTACAAACTATATGGTGAAGTAATTTAAGTTTATTTTTTGTAAGTGCATTAAAAATAAACGTAGCACTAAATCCGCGTGAGCACTCTCAGAGCGCATAAAGAAGAAGTTGGAATGCCAAAAAAACCGCCCGACCCCATGTAAATATATTCAGCCGAAATTACGTATCGCTGAAAACAATGGCCGATGCAAATTGAGGAGGCACGCAGTGAGCGAAAAAATAACGTTTCAATTCAATGCCCCATAAAGGGCAGGCTTTTGAAGCGGCTCGTCCATTGTAAGCGAAAATATTAAAAAACGAAATGGCATGAAGAAGGTTGAACTATAAACCGGCAAAGTATCGGAGATCCTACACGGTGTCTCTCCGTTCAACTCCTCGGCATAACACTGACGCTTACGAATACTCGTTTAAGTTAACCTCTCCTTTTCCGCCGTCAGCATAAGCAGCGCGGCCCCGGTCACTCCCTGTACCGCTGTCAGCATAAGCAGCGGGATGACTAATATTTTTGAAACCGGTATTTTTTATCCAACGGTTGGACCAATTTTTACGGTTCGATCATGTGTGGACACCCAATTAGACAAACTTTATGGTCTGTGTGCTAGTTTATGCTTTTCCGTAGAAAAAAATAATTCAACCGCGTTTTGAAAATCACTTTCTTCCGGACGCTCCCAACGTATTTGGTGGTGAAATTTTATTGGGAGAAAAGTGTAGTTTTTTTGGTGAATTGAGGTAAGTATTTGTTTTATTCATATTTACAACTCTATTTGCGATAAACAAACCACAAATCATAGTAAAATTCATCAAGATGTCCAGAAAATCGGCAAATTTACATGATACGTCATGCAACCAGACGGATTCCCCCCAATGCTATTTGTAATTCCAATGAGAAATACAGTTAGATTTCAATAAAAAATACACATATCTTATTGGAAATCTTATAAGGAATCCATTTTTATAGGTTTCTTTATCAAAATAATGTACCAATTTGCTGATTTTCCGTCAGAAACGTGATCAGGCATCCAATTCACATGCTTCACCCGCACACATAAGCATTCCGCGACGCCATTTTACTCACACACAGACAGAATCTCACTACAGGGTGCGGGTGTTTTCAGTCATATTCGGTGAAACTCCATATCATAGGTTTCGGGGTGATGTGATGATTGGGGTTTCCATATCAAAGGTTCCGCGGCTTTATGATTGGAGTTCAGTGTCGATAAGGGGGCGGAAGCCCCTTTTTTTATCAATGGAAAAATCCAGCATCCAGCGACTTAGAAAAATTGTGTTAAAAAATATTTTTTTTGACTGTTATTTTTTGCTTCGGAATCGTGTAGTGCTGCTTTTTGCTATCACTTTTGGTTATAAACATTTTCCTCGTGCACCTCACCGATTTCGAGATATACGTCATATTATGTTTGTAATATCGATATCTCTATAAATATTGGTCCTAGGGAAAACATGCATATGACATAAAATTATGCTCGTAAGACACCCTACACGATGCCCAAGTGGAAATATCAAAATAAAAAAAATAAAAATAAAAATAAAATAAAAAAATAACAAATTTGTGTCATATTGTGTTAACTTGTCTTTTTAGGCGGATTCGTTTGCCTGCAAGTTCAGATATGTACTTTTGACAATTTAGTGTAAAATGACAAAAAAATGCAAAATTACACAAATTTGTAAAAGTGCACAGAGTGTACGTTTTGATCCTAATGCCTTAGCTACTTTTTTCAGAATGGATCATGACTACCATGCCCAGCTTGATGAGAAGCTGGTGTATGTGCGCTCCCGCTCCGGTCGGATGAAGGTAAATAATTGAAATTTCACTCGCATCGTTTTTGCTTCGTTTCCTTTTATATTTATATATATACATATCCATTAATTTGTTCCATTCAGCAGCCTAAACGGTCTGAATATAGTTTTACCAAGTATAATTAAATATTTACCTGGGAAATGTGAAGTTTTATACTAAAAGGACACAAATAATTATACTGCAAATGTCACTGACTGCCAGTCTGGTATTTTGTTTATATTTAATTTGCCTATTTTATTTATGTTATAGATGGTGAAGCAACCAGCTTCTCTGGGCCGGAGCGGGAGCGAGGGCGACTCCTCCCCGCAGCCGTCGACATCAAGGCGCTGCCGGCGCTCGCTGGCTGAAGAAATGGTGGTAGGTATTCTGATTAGCAAGCAGATAGATCACCGGTGGTATCATACCATTCTTCTCCTCCAACAGGGTGTGGCCTGCCTGCAGCTGGCCCATTTGAGCGGGGCCTTTGTGCATTTCTCCTGCACCTACTCTTCTATTCCAGCTATCCTTCCATGCTTTCTAGTACCATACCATATACAATAATGTATTTTTCTATTTTCACAGTCATCAGCAGCTGGCAGCAGCTGGCAGCGGCCGCCGACGTCGGGAAGCGGGGAGGAGCCGGCAGCCAGCAACCTCCAGCAACGCAGTGGGAGTGAGCTGGTACGTATTTTGATCCAGTACTTTTAATTAAAAAAACTTTACAATCCCCCTCTGTTGTTTCATTTGTTGCTAAAATCGTGTGTTTTTTTTTTCATAACAGTTGGGCACGGCTGCCACAGCCACGGCGGCCTCCGTGTCCACCGCAACAACAACCACTGCATTAAATATTGTTAGAGAAACATCCGGAGCGCGTAAACGCGCTGCAGCTCCAATGCCTGGGTCGTCATCGTCATCGTCGAGAATGCCAGTTCACTCCCGGGTTCTCAATGAAAGTGAGATAGAAAATATTGTAAATGAACATTTCATTGAGGACTCCGGAAGTGAACTGGATATCTCTGATAGTGACGTTGACGATTTCGACGCGGTCATTGCAACTTCGTCTGATACGGGCAAATTAGAGCGGAGTTTCGCTGTAGCGGAGGCGGAGGAAATAGAATGCATGCGACCAGAAAGTTTGTTTGATTTGAATGTTAGCCCGCTGCCTGTTCTAGGAGAGTATGCCGAGATGCAGAATGTTCAAGCAGAAGAATTAATCGGATTTTTGAGAGGACAATTGCAAGGAGAGCATGAGGTGGCTGTCGATATGGAAGGTGATGAAGTATCTCTGCCGGATGTTGGGGCGGAAACTGTGGTCAGTGCGCCTGACAGCCCGGCCGCTGTGCGCCCGCGTGCTGTCAGCCCGCCTGCTAGCCCGGACGCGAATGTTTTTTCTTGGTCGAGTGATTTTTCGAATTTCATTGGCCAAGCAGAAACATATCTGCGTTCACCGGGCCCGCAGTCTATATCCCAGGATCCTACGGATATCTTTTTGAGAATGTGGCCTCGGTCAATCATTGAGATGATTGTCACCGAGACAAATAGATACGCATGGCAAATAATAAGTAAATTATCCGAGACAGGTCATATTCCCGCCAGTCTGGACGACTGGCGAGAGACCACAGTCGACGAAATTTATGTATTATTTGCCGTGCTGATCTATATGTCGCTGTGCTTGAGGACGAATGTCCATGAATACTGGAAGTCTGGTATGTTGGAAATGGCAAACTTCAGGAAGTTGATGAGTCGCAATCGCTTCTTCATGCTCACGCGTTTTCTCCATTTTGTGAACAACGAAGAACAACCTACTGGTGTGTCTTCGTATCACAAAAAAATCTTCAAAATTACCCCCATTTTGACACATTGCAACGATATATTTCCGAGTTTGTATACGCCACGAAGAGAACTCAGTTTGGACGAGTCGTTGCTTCTATGGAAGGGACGCCTTTCTTGGGTCCAATCCATACGCACCAAAGCGGCCAGGTTCGGGATCAAGTCCTACGACCTGTGCGAAGCAACGACTGGTTACTTGCTGAAGACTCTCTTGTACGCGGGTAAAGATTCTTCGATGCACCAGACGTCCATTCATGGGTTCAGCAACGTTACCGCGAAGGTCGTTCTTGAAGTCATGGATGGGTATCTCGATTTGGGGCATTGCCTTTTCATGGACAATTGGTATAACCAACTGCCCTTGACGAGGTACCTCAAATCCCGTGCAACTGATGTCATTGGGACGATGAATCGCAATAGGGCACACGTCCCTGCTGAGATTAAATCGCTCAATGACCGCGTGTTGCCGCGGGGACAGCAGGTGGCGAGACATTGTGGTGACATCACTTTGATTTCCTGGATGGATGTCAAACTTGTCACCACAATTTCTACATTCCACACCGATGAACAAGTTCCTGGCCGCCGAGCTGGGGTGGATGTCGTGAAGCCACTTCTTGTAAACTACTACAATCAGTACATGGGCGGTGTGGATCGTAAGGACCAAATGCTGTCCATGTACTTGATTGAGAGGAAGCGTAAGAAGAAGTGGTATGTCAAAGTATTCCACAGGCTGCTTAACAGCAGCCTGTTGAATACATACATCATTCTCTCGCGTAACCCAACATTCCGGAACCTTACGCACCGGGAAACAAGGGTTAGCGTGGCTCAGGGGCTTGTTGATCGGTTCTTCTGTCCGGGACCGATGCAACGAGAGAATCCTCCAAGCAACACCGCTTTCCACCGTCTGGACAACCACCCGCAACATTTCCCGATTCCTGCTCCGACTTATAGCAATTCCAAGAAGAAGAAGCAGGGGAGATGTTGCAGGTGCTCGGCCCTTGGAAAGCGCACGTCCGTGAACAGTTTCTGCCGTAGGTGCAACGTCAGACTCTGCCTCGGACAGTGTTGGTTGGAGTATCACACGTTGGCCAATTTGGGGCCATAGCACTTTTAATGTTATGGGTACCCATTCTCGTTTCTACAGTTTATCTGTTCCTCTTCGTCTTCCATTGAAAGTGTTATGTAACTTTAAATTGTGCAAGAAGCTCGAAACGGTATTGTTGTAATGTTAGCTTTCCTCTTATTCTAGCATGCCTACTGACTGATATCTGACTGTGTACTGATGGCTGGTTAATATGTCTCTGTAATAGGGGTTTTAAAACTACGCACACCTCGCTTTGGACCGGTTTCGGTCGGGTGTATCGCTTGCTTGAGTGGGTAACTAAAACTACTAAAATATGCCATATCATATAACTTCCACGTTGCAGCATCAAACTGGTGGAAGACTGGTGTGTTGGGAATGCCTGCCTTCAGGAAGTTGATGAGTCGCAATCGCTTTCATGGACAATTGATATAACCAAATGCCCTTGACGAGGTACCTCAAATCCCGTGCTACTGATGTCATTGGGACGATGAATCGCAAAAGGGCACACGTCCCTGCTGAGATAAAATCGCTCAATGACTCCTGAGGGCATTTATGTCTTGCTAGACACATCTAAATCAGCCATCAGTGTGTGATTGTAATTCTCCTCCTTCATAGCGTTAGCGATCCGGATGTTTCTATCTTTTTGTGTGTAATTTTTATGTGTGTATGTGTCTAATGTTTATGTGTTTGTGTAAATAACAATTTCTATTTGTGGCCAACTACCTAACTATCTTATAACTTGTATAGAAATTGTTTACTTTAACAGTTGCAATGTTTCTATCTTTTTGTGTGGAATTTTTATGTGTCTAATATTTATGCGTTTGTGTAAATAACAATTTCTATTTGTGGCCAACTACCTAACTATCTTATAACTTGTATAGAAATTGTTTACTTTAACAGTTGCAACAAAATTCTTTTTCATTTTTCCGTAATTGTGTACTTTATTCCATTTTTTATACGGTAAAAGTTACAAATATCAGTCAAACAACTATCTAAGAACTTGTATAGAATTGTTTACCTACTTACTTACTGTTTACTACTTTTCCATAATTGTGTACTCGTGTGTGTGTAAATATAATGTATACAGTTTCATTGTGCATTAGTACTGTCCTGTTTTTTAAACAATTATGTCTCGCCCAGGTTTGCTGGAAGAAATATCTTTTTAGAGATAAGCTCGCCTGTTGTTATAAAATTTCTTTTAAGTACATTTTTATGCACAGGGCAATAAAGAATATGAATATATAACTATATAAATTTTGCTGGAAGAAATATCTTTTTAGAGATAAGCTCGCCTGTTGTTATAAAATTTCTTTTAAGTACATTTTTATGCACAGGGCAATAAAGAATGTGAATATATAACTATATAAATTTTTGTTCTTTTTTATTTTTCCAAAACCTAATTACACAATTACACATTAGGTAGGTGGTAGCTAATTACTAATTCAACATTTCAAATAATTGTTTATTTTTTACAAATTTGTGTAATCTTACACTAAATTGTCAAAAGTACATATCTGATCTCGCATAACACTAGTTAACACAATATTACACAATATTACACTTTGTAAGAACAGTAGGTATCTGTACTTGCGCGTGAACGGAGCCGCGTGGAAACACTTCATATACACATAACAACTAAATACTAGTTAACTCAAACTTACACCATACCTACACGAACGAAACACCAGTTTAGCTATTTTACCTAGAATCAAATCACGGCGAAACATTTTCTTCGTTCCATCTTTGCACACTCTGTATAAACGCATATCGTACACCTGCCGAGACCTTGATAAAGCCCAGAAACAACACACCGTGACACGAAATAACATGCATGATTTTGAATTATTTTTGTATGAAAAGGTACATAGTACGATACACTGTTAGAAAGCCTAGTTTGTCTTCTACTTAGAACCACTAATTCTAGAATGATAAGTATCACCTATTGCCTATAAATTCAATAATAGTACAAAGTGTTGATTTCTACCTATTTTATACTTTCCTTGCGAGATATGGCGTCCTCACACTTATCATTTATGATTTAGTGGCAAATACCACTTGTTTTCCTCTTATTGAATAAATTACCTATCCTAGGAACTAAGAAATATAACGCTAGGTAGTCTAGTCTCTTCACAAATAATTTCACAAGATTTGCATAATTCGCGCGATGCGTCAGTTTACTTTCCGTATTTTATGAAAATTTGAAACGCTGAAATATTCGAAAGTTTCTATAAGAACACCCTAATGTTTTTATTGTTTTGAAAAGGTTATTTTGTGTAGATTACGTAGGTATCAAACAACATGTACATGTTGTTGATAATTTTCTGATGTCGGCTAGATTTGTGTCGAGAGGGAGCATTTTCATAGAAGTCTGTGTTTCTCATGCCAGTTCAAAAATAAACTAAGGTCACAGTGACATTTTCTACACATTGTGTAAAAGAGGGTTTCATTAGCTACTCAGATATACAACTCCCATAATTCTAAGTGTTACCATTCCAACAGAATCACTTGATATATTAGTCAAGTGCCGCGCAGCCCGCACGCTCAAAAACACTCCGGTATTTGTCGTTTTTGACGTCTCGAACTCCCGGGAAAGGAGAGGGGGCAATTCGACTGTGGAACGCACTTCCCAGCGCCATTAGGGAGTCCCTCAATCTTCACTTTTAAGAAAAGACTAAAATAATAAAATAATAAAATAATAATAATACCTTGGACACTATTTACACACATTGGACTGGACTGAAAGTCCATTTCCTTTCTCTTTTTCCAAGGTTCCATATCTATGCAGGTACATTATAGTTTATAAATGTGCATGCTATCTATTGTATTTTACATAGTTGAGGTATAATTTTTATTTATTTTTTGTATTTTACTTATATTTTGAAAGTAAGTTACGTATGTATACGGTTTTATTGCGCAGTAGCACTGACCTGTTTCATAAACTCCTGTCTCGCATAGGTTTGCTCGAGAAAATCTCTTTTGAGACACTTCTTGTAACTGACTGAACCTTTATATTATCTGTGCAATTAAGAATATGAATATGAAGTCTCGGAGTTGCAAGACGAACTAATGGATGCGGAATCGCATGCGCAGGCTAAACATTCTCTGTGGTGAAATACATTATTTTCAAGGAAGCCAATCGTTGGCAGAGTCGGTAATCTCAGCCAAGAGGATAATAATCGCACCACTAAATCACAGATACTATATAATTCTAAACATGATATGTAGTTAAAAGTGAGGCGACATTAGAGTTCAAAATTACCTCGAAAGTTTCATTTTCGCAAAAGTTACCTGGAAGATAACTTTTTTGGTATTTTTCAAATATTTATTTTTTCTTAGTGCCAGTCTTATTCCGCCTTCTAGCTAGTCTCCCTGACTAACAAAAAATCGTCTAATTGGTATACCCTGCACTTAAAAAAACGAACACTCAGTAACATGCGCAACCACATGAATGATACAACGTTTCGTTGATATGTTTTTCAATAACAATAACCTTCAAATGCTTGGATAAAAATTCGAATTTTTGAAGCAAAATTATAATTTTTGAAAATTACCTCAATTTGGAAAGATTCAGGTAAGTTATCAGAAGGATACTTTCCTTATACCTGGAAAACTTAGTTTTTTACAGAAACTTTTCAACTCTAGTCGACTTGAACAAAACATAATACACTACAATAAAATCCATCGTTTTATAGCTTAGGGACGTAAGGCGAAGGCTTTTATGCCAATATTCGATTAAAGTTATGAGTGGACAGCATAGTGTTTATGAGATTATTCGAAACCTTTCACTGGCAGGACTAAAATTAACAGGATTGTATGATGATACAAAATCAATGGACTATTGAGATTATTCATCATTGTAAAATAAATTGAGACAAAATATGTCAATTTCACTTATAAAATATGGGCGAAGAGTTTTTAAGAGAAATGCCAAGAGTACGTAGTTAGGTAGATATGCATTTTGCGTTGGAATAAGTTAATAGACATGAAAATAGACATGCAAATAAAAGGTGTGCCCATGACTATTAGGCATAATCGCTGGACAATAACGTCAAGATCAGGATACAGCTACCAAACCAGTCAGCCGATCAAAAGCCGCATCAACTTCATACAAGGGCCACTCCACGATAGATGCCACGAATTGAGTTATATATAACCCGCCTGTCGCAGTGAAAAGCCAATGTGTAGGCAATGGCGATAATTCATGCCATTTGTCTGTTTTCGTGTCCAAGCCCAGCGAGAGTGAAAGTAGCGCGCTACCGGGCTTAGTTGTGCGGCTGCGTGCGCCTGCGCGGGCCTACGGGTGCTTCGGTGGCGGCTCGAAGGACCAGAGCGGAGCGGCGCTGGTGATCGGTTTTTAGGCACGATGCCCGTGATTTTGTCGAAGTCGTGTTTAGGAAATAAAATGTTGGACTTTTCTGACATGCCTGGAGTTTGTCTAGTCAAATAACAGGTTAGTCGTTTACCGTTTCTTGTTCTTCACTTCATTCATTTCTTTCGCTCGTTTTTTTCTTAGCCTTATTAATGCACGAAATGATCTGTGCTGTCTGACGGTTATAGATATGTATTCGTTGTAGGGCAAGCGAGCGACCGGTTAAAAGTCGATATATACTCGCTATCACTCACAACTCGTACTACACACTCAAGCAAACCTATATAGATCCCTATCGTCTATTTACGAGTGCATTAAGTTGTAAAAAGCCTATAATTTTGCCTCTCTATTGGCCAGTGAAAAATGTCCTGCGGGCCCGCTTGTATGCGTGTTCGACAAATCCGCGTATCAACTCACAGATTATCTTGGAAATTGGTCCAGAAACGGTGGACTGATAGTGATAGTAAGCTGTATAAAATGTAGAGCGGGCAAAGGTATTTGAAAGTGGATTTTTTAGGACTTTTATTTAAGATTAGATAAAATATTCAGACAGGCATCAGTAAAATTAGTCATAGTTTAACATTTTACGTGGTCGAAGAGCGACTCCATTTAGGTATCTGGAATCGTATTTGGTAATGACCTTGCGAATTCCTCGAAAAGGCAGCAAAAAAAAAACTATGCAGTGCCCGAGATTATTTATCAATCGTCTTTTCTGTTGAGCGGAACACCTCTGTGCTTTCTTCTCCTGGTCACGGCTGTCTATCGCCGTGGTACCTAATTTGGATTGGACGTGGTGAGGATTAGAGATCGGTTATTGCAGGCTAGGGGATTTGAATGGAGTGCTGCATTAGATAGTAGGGACCTAGGGAGTTGCCTTGGGGCCCAAGAACTCTAGGCAAGCAGACATTTCACTTGTCCAACAAGAAATAATAGGTTAGAAGATCTTTGAATCAGAAAATTTAACAATACTGTAAAATTCTTCAAATTGACAAAATATGGAAACCGGGAAGTCCTTGGCAGAAATGGCTAGAGATTACGGAAAATGTTTTATCGTGTGCAACGGTTTTATCAGCAAGAATGTCTAGCAGTGATCAATGTCGTACTTACGAAAACCCTAATGCCAATCCATAGAACCTGCATCCAATAATAAATGAGATGAAAGCCAACAAACGTATCGTAATTTCATCACAGCGGAAGAGCTAAACTTACATAAACGTCCCACCAAAGTGCAGAAAGGCACTAAATTCATTCGCAAAGCACAATTCCTGTTCAATAAATCCTTTGAGCATCAGACAGCAGCCCACCTGAACGTACAAAACGCCAACTAATGTAACTAATGTGATATGAACTGGGCGTAGCCAGACTTGGCAGCAAGGGACATAATGCTATGCACGGTTCTTTGGACCTATTACTAAGGGATAGTCAGACCTTTCCCCGTTGCACGAATGAATCACATTCATAAGACAGATACCGTAAATACAGAGGTACTGAATTAAAAATATGTTGACGAATAAGCCATAAATGGTGAAGGTGATGAAATTGATGTTGATGTATAGGTAGATATCTGGTTTGTATTACTAAACTCAATTATATACTTAAACCTATCATGACGTCTAGTTATAATGCGTCGTTACTTTTCAGGATCTGCATATCCGAAGTAAGAGTCCAATAATAGGAGGGTTCCACGCAGCCAAAGCCCTCCTAACTTGGCCCATGTACTCAGGGACCGGAATCGCCGGCATGAATCAGTACAGCGTTGAAAGGCCGTGGGTGTAGGCTGCACGGGAGCTTCCCGGCCCACCCACGGTAGTCTGGGACCTTAGCTAATAATAAGTCTGTCGTCTACGTGTGTACAAGTCGACATGCTGTGTTTCAGTACTGGTAAAGAATGTGACGCATTTGAGATGTCTATAGATTATTTTTAAATACTGAGGTACTCAATTGGTCTTGGCCTGACGCACATGTCCTGTCGAAGGAATTCAGATATAAGACGGTTTTTTTCATATAGATCTCTTAAAACTTGGGATGAATTTGATGTTAGAAACTACAAAGGTTTCCAAAACCCCGAATCAATCATCAGCTGTAACTGTAACCGCTCACCGGGAATTCACAGCAGAGCCCGGCTTTCCCGCCAATCTCACCATCAACGAGGTGACTCGAAAGGTCTACTCAAGATAAGCCGAGCAACTGCGCCTGCGCTTATCAACCGCGCACCCTTATCGCCTGCCGTACTAGGAAGGAGACTGGCTACATTGAATGAATTCCTTTTCTCGGACTTTATCTTGTCGCGGAGGTTAACGAAAGTGAATTTATGTTTGTGAACGCTGGTGTATCGGAGATCTGCGGATTGCTTTAGACACAAACTCAAACTGTGCGATTTGGATTTGTTCTCATGCAAGATTCGATTCGAAGAGTCGCCTGTGATTGAGGGTTTGGTTGATGATGATGTCGCGTCGACAATTTTCGGCAAACGTGTAGAAGTTGCGTTTAAGTAATGTACAATAGCCTCTCGCCATCCTGATTGTTAGCAATAATACAATGTAATCTAACTTCGTATACAAAAACATATAAACTTACTATCAGGAGAAGATACCTCAAATGTATGGGAATTGCAATTATTTTCCATCATCAACATTGTATTTATAAATAGCAATGGCATCACATTAAGGATTAATACCGGATACCACACGACTACTGACTGATCTCAAGATCAGTAGCTGTAAAATGTCGAAACCAGATCATAACGTAAAATATGGTCTCGTATCTGTGTTGTGTTGACCAAACAATGCCGGGCCAAGGGAGGTTAAAGTAGGAGGGTATTGTACGGAAATGGCGATTTGTGGACTTTCTAGGTCGGCCGCAAAGGTGCAACAGGAAGTCTAAGGAACAAACCCAATTCCTGATTGTTCTTTGTTCAAACTACCATAGGAATAAAGTCTTATGACGCCATCTTATAGAAAAAAGTTCTGGTCGGTCAACAACCTCATCATCTCGTTGAGGACTCAAGACAAAATGGTAGAAATCTAAACTCAAGGTTCAGAACTGTCCGAGATGTATAGGTACTAGTAAAAAAAGCAACTCGAGTGGAATCTTGATATGATATCATTAACACAGAAAAATGCTTAAATGAATATTTCAGGCGAGTAGGGTAACATTGGGGGTTCTGCATCACAAATTCGCGCCGCTCGCTTCGCTCGCTCCGCTCGGTTTGTGCTGCAAAACCCCACAATGTTATCCTACCCTGCAGGTTTTAAACGGCAACCTGTTTATTCTGAAGTGTGTCTAATTCATACTGCACCTCTTTTCTATTGACTGATGACGACCTGAGCTACAAAATCTTATTGTACGCTATGCAGTTAACAATTAGTCTGCTTGACAGACATAAAATAATGAAAATTGTGTCCACTAAGTGATCAATAATTTTCATTTCAAGATATAAAAAATAGCAGCAAAACCTTCGCGTTTCGAGAGATGTCTTTACTTGATACGTGGTACGTGGTACGTGGCACTTGTTGCGACATCTCTCTCAACACTTAGGTTGGTCTGGTATGTGGCATATGGTACTTGGCACTTGGTATGTGGTACTTGTTCCCTTGCGGTTATGTCTAAAGCTGCTTTCGGGTTGCCCAAACCCTAATCACCTCAAGAGACAAATTTGCATGGTTGACAATGGGACATGTATAAGAGCAGTAGTAAATCGGGCCAATTTAACTAAAGCATCTCACACAGAACCAGTCTAACTGTAGTTTATCTTACACTTCTTATATACTAAAAGAATGAAAAACTTTGATAGCGCGATGTAGGACTTGATTCATTTTATACTGGAGAATTAAAGTTTTAAACCTGAATCCATATTATGATGACCCTTGGAACTCTGATGACAAGGTTGTGACGTATTTCATTCACACTGCATTTGTTTACTTAGAGATGTCGTAGCCATATCGTCGATTTGGCCATATCACAATATGGTCAGAAATGGCTTGACCATATCATGAAATGGGTTGCCATATCATGATATGACCTGTTTTAATGAAAACATGTCTTTTTAAAAGCATTGTTATTCAGCACTGCATGATGTTTTTTTTGTGTTATACATGTCAAACTAACACGAAGACTATTCGAGGGCTTCGCTGCGCTCACTCCCTCTAGTCTTCACCTAAGCTACCGCAGTGTGTGCCCTAAAAGATTTAATCGATTTATGATATTTCACGTTTGGCCATATCGTGATATGGCCAATTCGATGATATGCCTACGACAGAGATATTCCTTATAAGTGTTCCATGTCATAATCATAACAAACTTATGCATATAAGGAGCTATCACGAATAAGGAAGGCGCTATGCGCTTTATACAGGGTGTTGATTTGTAAAGTTACGCCGAGCTCAGAGGTGGTTAAATACATGATACTAAAGCAAAAATAAATTTTTTTTTCAGTAAAAATTAAATTAATATTTTTTTGATTTTACAAATATTAAAAAAACATAGAAATGTCGTCCAAAAAGTGTTGCACTGGGTGGATTGAGGTTCAGGGCGCGGGGAAGAGTCTATTAGCACTCGGGCGCGGTGACTGGGGGGGTGTATCCACACTTTTAGGTAATTTCAGGAAAATTTTCAGATGGTAAACTATCGGCTCTGAGTCGGGTGTAACTTTACAAATCAACACCCTGTATGAATCCATTGCATTGAGAGCTCAACATAATTCAGTTATCCTAAACAATTGTCTCAAAAACCATGCTCTTAAAAACCCTGCTTACATTGAAATTTTCACTGCTTGTTTAGAGTGGACGATATTTTTAATGATGCCAATAAACCCATCAATGTATTTAAAGGTACATCTCATAACCATTTAAAAATTATGTTTCTAATTACACACTTGTCCTTATCCAGTACAACCATTGACCAAATTCAGTCAGCTAAGGCAGCGTTCATACAATGATTGTTAATAGTTGGAAACAAAATTGATAATAAGTACTTGAAATATACTAAGTATAAGGTTCAAAATCCTATGCCATTAGATTTTTTTAATTTTTTTTATTACACCGGTTAACAGTATTTTTTCCATTGAAAGTTCGATGTTGATGCACCTTTATAAATCAAAGCTTATAAATATTGATGCAACTAGATGAAAGCCGCTTTTCTAATACTTGCGTCGATATCTTCGAGTGAGCTCGTGTTTTGTGAATTAGTGCTGCTGAAGAACTGAAGACATAAGTATGTAAGTTTGATTTTTTATCACTTATGGATCCCGCACTTGGATACCTTGTGTCATGGGAACCAGAAACAGCGATAATACAAACATGTTAATCTCTAAGACCTAGGAAGGTTTTTTTGTCCCAACGGAATTAGAATCCGAAACCTCTAGCATGGTAGGCAGACGTACAACCGCTGCGCCACCGAGACCGTTTTTTTTTTTTTTTTTTTTTTTTTTTTTTTTTTTTTTTCATTCTATTAATATTTTAGGTGGTCCAGCCCATTTGATTCTGACGTAGACGAGGAGATCAGGAGCGAAGTTCAGAAGAAAAAACCTGCTGCGAAGGCGAAAAAAACTTCAACCCCTAAAGCGAAAAAAGCGGCGGCAATCCCAACACCAGCACTAACTGATGCCGGTTCTGAGTCGGATGAGGAGCCCATTCCTTGTGCTCAGCCCAAGAAACGGAAGAGAATTGCTACCTTCCCAGATTCCGAGGTAAGCTTTAATATTATTTTATTTAAACAACCATTTCTCATGTTTTAAACTAAATGTAGCATCTTGTTTGAATAATATTTTATGCTCGTCTATTTTAATTTTTTAATCATTATTTACTTTTATCTGTAGCACAAACATGTAAACATTCAAGATCTGATGTTTGTTTTTTATTTAGTTATCCAGCCGGGATTCGAATCCGCGATCCCTCGCATGGTAGGCAGACGCACAACTTCTGCACCGCAAGCCCCGCCCCTAATTTTATTTGTAATTACTTTGATTAACTTTTGATTAAAGATATACCAAAAATGTTTCGTAAAAACAATTTCCTCTTATCTTAATCCAACTTAACTCACAGTTTTAAAATAATTGCTAATAATAATTGATTGACATGCATATTTTACTAGTGAAATTACATTGACAATGTAAAATATATTTTTTTTAAATAATAGCGAATGCCTATTTCACATCTTTACAGGATGAGCTAGAGCCGATTCGTGCATCAGCGCTCAAGAACTTTCTTTCACGTCGCACCGGCTCGGGGTGTTCATTCCAGTCCGATCCTTCACGTCGAGGCGAATATTATGTGGAGCTACGGGTGTACAACAGCCGTGAGTTAGAGGGAAGCAAGTTAGGAGATCGGGACAGATGTAAATTGGCTTTGATACATATGAAAACGAATGTAAATGGAGATGCTCCCCTATGGCATTCGATTTCAAAAGTAGTTACTGATAGTAAGGAGCAATTCAAGGGAGTAAGACCAGTCATTTATCCTTTGAATATTATGTAATGCAAAGCTGTCGATATCCGAATATCGCAAGCGTAAGAATCAGCCTCCGTCTGTCATTTATCCTTTGTTTTTTTAAATCTTAATATTTTTAGCAACTTATTAACATAAAAATTCATGTAATCAATACAAGTCATTGTTATAATTTTTTCATCGTTCACATAATTTGATATTTTACTAATCTTTTACAACAGCAGTATTTGATTAAATAGATAATTCTCTTACCTACAGATAAAAATGGTTTATTGTCAAGAATGTCAAGCATATGTCTCACGATTATCTTCTCACAAGAAAAGTAGCATTCACAAATCTAACTGTTTGATACGAACTGAGTTAAGCAATGTTAAAATAATAGCAACAGCGTTTAGAAATAGAATAATCAGTTATAGAGTCAATCCTGAAAAAGAATATCTTGTACCTGATTTTTTTTTGTCAGATAACTATTCTACCGTTAGTAATCTTATAAGCACCCTTCTAAGAAAACATCGATCGTTAAAAGTAAACATAGAACTTTTTATTACATATAATCTACCTAAAGATAACACTCAATCTTTAAAATCATTTAACACAAAATATACCATGGTATTGCAAAGTACTGATATTTCCGTTTTATACCATGATTTATCAAACCTTTTGCTAATGAAGTGCTTAGAGTTTGAACACGCAGAGTCGGGGTGGACTATAGAGTCAGTAAGTCATTTGGAGATAAACATTGCGAAATTTAGTCCGTTGAAAGCAGGATCGTACATACCACTTCCGAAAAGTATTCAAAACACAAAGTCTTGTCTAAATATAAAAAATAATGATGAGTACTGTTTTTTGTGGAGCATTGTAGCACATTTATATCCTGCAAAAAATAATCCCAATAGACTTTCATCTTACCCTCATTTCTCTAACTTTTTTAACACTTCAGGAATGTCATTTCCCCCCAGCTTTAAATGTATTAAATGGTTTGAAAGACATAATACGGGAGTGAGTGTCAATATTTATGGATTAGATGAACATGGTAGTATAACAGGTCCTCTATACAAAACTTTGCGAAGACGTGTTGAGCATGTGAATTTGTTATTTATCAGTTGTAAATCGAAAAATCATTTCTGTTTAATTAAAGATATGGGAAAGCTCTTACACAACCAACTCACGAAACACAAATCACGAATTCATCTTTGTGATGAATGCTTCATGTACTTTAGTACAGAAGAGAAGTTAGCAAGTCATAATTGTGCAGGGATACAGACTGTTCTTCCTGAGGAAGGCAGCAAAACAGGTTTTTCAAATTATGAAAGAACACAAAGGATTCCAATAGTGATATATGGTGACTTCGAGAGTTTACTCCGCGAGTATTCAGATAAACATAAATCCACTCATGTAGAGAATGTGCAGGTACACGAAGCAACTTGTTTCGGTTATTTCATTTGTTGTAAGTCTAATCCAGAGTTAAATGATTATGTTTCCTACAGGGGTTCCAACTGTTCTCAAAAGTTTTGTGAGTCAATTTGCAAGGATTTGCTTCGTTTACATAAAATATTATCTGTACAAAGAGAAATGACTCCCTTAACAGAAGAAGAAAAATTAAGAGTGGAAAATACAACTAACTGTCATATATGTAAAAAATCATTTTCTCTCGAAGATACAAAAGTTCTAGATCATGATCACTTTACTGGGAAATTTAGAGGACCTGCACACAATTCATGCAATTTAAATTGTAAGACTTGTCCATTCATTCCAATAATTTTCCATAACCTTTCTGGTTACGATTGTCATCTATTTATTGTAGAGCTATCTAAAATATGTGGTCGCATTAAACTATTACCAAAAAACAAAGAAAAATATATTTCCTTTACAAAGTTTATCCCACTTGACAGACAACATACTGCTCAGCTGAAATTTGTTGATTCTTTAAATTTTTTGGATTCAAGTTTAGATAATCTCATTAAAACACTTGAAACCGAAGACTTCATTAACTTAAAGTCATTTTATGAAGATGAAAAGATGTTTAATTTAGCTCGGAGAAAAGGTGTCTTTTGCTATGACTATGTAGATTCGTGGGATAGATATAATGAGACCACATTACCAGACAGAAACAAATTTTATAACAAACTCACTTCTGAGATTATTACCAATGATGATTATAATCATGCTATGAATGTTTGGGAAACATTTGGAATGAAAACTCTTGGAGACTATACAGATTTTTACTTGAAATGTGATGTTTTATTACTTTCTGACGTATTTGAAAAATTTAGATTTATGAGTCTTAATCATTACAATCTAGACCCTTGTCACTATGTTTCTTCACCATCTTTAAGTTGGGATGCTATGCAGCTTTATACAGGTGTTGAGTTAGACTTAATATCAGATGTTGAAATCTATCAAATGTTTGAAAAAGGTATCAGAGGGGGTTTAGCTCAATGCTCACGACGGTATGCAAAAGCGAATAATAAATATTTATCCGATTATAAACCTAACATATCTTCAAATTATTTAATGTATTTTGACTGTGTTAATTTATATGGATATGTGATGATGTCAAAATTACCCACCGGAAATTTTAGATTTTTAAAAGAAAATGAATTGATCAATTTTAATGTCATGACGATAAGTTCTCATAGTGATACAGGTTTCATTCTTGAAGTAGATTTACATTATCCTTCTGAAATTCATGACAATCATGCAGATCTACCGTTTGCTGCAGAACAATTAAAGGTTCCATTTCCCCTTGGTAAAAATATAAAATTAGTATCCAATTTATTTGATAAATATAAGTATGTGATTCATTATGTACATTTACAAAAATGCTTAGAACATGGCTTACAATTACTTAAAATTCATAGAGTTCTTTCATTTGATCAAAGAGCATTTTTAGAACCTTATATAACTCTCAATACAACTCTAAGACAAAACGCAAAGTCTGAATTCGAAAAAAATTTTTTCAAGAAACAAAATAACTCAATTTTTGGTAAGACTATAGAGAATAAGAGAAAGCAGGTAGATGTGAAACTGATAAACATTTGGTCTGATTCATCAAATAAAACAAACAAATATATTGGTGCTGAAAAATATATAAGCGCTCCTAATTTTAAAAATTTGGCCATTATTTCAAAAGATTTGGTAGTCATACAGATGGAGCCCTCAAAAGTCATTCTGGATAAACCAATTTATGTAGGTTTTAGTATATTAGATCTAGCAAAAACACATTTATATAATTTTCATTACTCAGTAATGAAAAAAATTTATGACAAGAACATCCAACTATGTTACACAGATACAGATAGCCTTCTGTATCTTATAAATACAGAGGATATTTATGAAGACATGAAAAAACATATTAAATATTTTGATACTAGTAATTTTAAGTGTGACAATGTGTACAATATGCCATGTTTAAATAAACAAATTCCAGGATATTTTAAAGATGAGATGAGTGGGGATGTTATTTCAGAATTTGTGGGCTTAAGAGCCAAGTTGTATTGTATAGAGACAAATAAAAACTGTTCAGTTAAGAAAGCCAAGGGTGTGAAAAAATGTGTTGTAAAAAAATTGGATATTAATAAATATAAGGATGCTTTATTTAAAAACATAGAATTTAAAGATTCAATGTATTTTATACGATCTAAAAATCACTGTGTCTATACACAAAAAGTAAATAAGGTTGTTTTAAATGCAAATGATGATAAAAGACAGATATTAAATGGAAGTTTTAAAACATTGCCCTGGGGACATTATTCCACTATATTTTAAGAAATAACCTGCTGTTGTAAATTAATTAAAAAAAATAAACAAAATTTAACCATGTTATATCTAAAGTGGAATCATCACTTTAGATATAATGTTGTTAAATTTTGCGGTTTAACTTTGTAAAAATAACCAAATGAGGTTTTATGTATTTGTAGTTAATATAATTTGCTCCATGTACTGTTGATATTTACTCGCTTATTCCAATAAAATAATATTGTTTAACCTTATTGTTTGTATCATTTATTGAAACCCTCCAGTTCCTTAACAATGTAGAGCTTGTCTTATCTCAAATGACGCACCACCTCATTTCTCATACAAGCAGATGGAGTTTAAAGTGGAGAGGCATGTCATTTGAGCTGAGACAAGCTCTACTTTGTAAATTTTTATCTACTGAAGTTTTTATCTATCCTAGTTAAAATCTCATTAAATAAATTAAACACAAACTTTTAAATATCAATTTATTCACATTTACATTTACATGGGATATATTTATTAGATAAAATAGTATGAAGTCATCGTATACTAGAATAAGGTGAGATAGCTAACATAAATAACAAAAACTACTTATTGATATTAATTATCACTATTATCACATATTTTTTTTGAAATTTTTCTAATTAAATTCTCAGTCTCTTCGAGTACATCCTCATATAAATTTTTTACCACATATTGCACAACAACATTTCTATTCTTATTTCGTTCGTCTAGTGCCTCGATTTCAATTTTTATAACACATGATCCCGAAGCATTTTCTTTTTTAATAAAGGAAGCATCATTCAGTTTCCTTTTTTTAGGGGCAATGGTTTTTTCCTTCTTCTTGGATTCCAACCATGCTATCCTCCTATTTTCAGCTTTATCTAGCCAAGCGTTTACATCTTGACCTTCACCCCCAACACCGAACTCATCAATCAAACTAGGGTCCACAGCTGGGGGGCTAACATTGTAGTAGTTGAAGACAGAGTTCTCCGACATTTCTGAAACAACATTCACATGTTTTTTAAAACTTACTGCAGCAATGATTTGAAGTATAATATTATTTTTAAACAGACATGTAAAATAGGTACTCACTTGTAAATAATAAAGTTGCTTGAATAGTTTATTAGATCCTTGAGACTGGAAGTAATCCCTCAGAGCTCTAAGACACTTAGATGTGCACACTGATTAGGTTAAATATACACTGATATAAAATAAACTGCTTGTGATGAGTATAGACTGAGCGAGGGGAAGGGAGGGTTGTTTAGGTTTTGTTAATATAAAAGGAGATCTGCTGACGTAAGTAAAGATGAAACTTAAAACGGATACATTTTCTAGGAATTTCAGAAACTAATCAAACTTTTATAAGTATTCAATAACATAATAATATACATACATACATACATACATACATATGCTTGAACCTTTTCACCTAAGAGGGGTAGGCATAGACTAAAGATCTTCATTTGCTATGATCCTGGTATACTATATGAAATCTATTCTTATGCAAACAATAAATACACATGCTATTTAATGTATTAATAGCTCATTATGTCATCAGAAACTAAAATGAAGTTAATCAAACAACCCGTTTCTTTAAATATTTGTGAAATAAAAGTTGATCAAAATACTAACACTTTTAGACATAGCATTCTTTTACCAAATTCCATTCGCTGCATAATATGCGGGCCATCGAATTGTGGAAAAACAAATGTAATGATAAGTTTGTTATTAAATGAAAATGGGTTAAAATTTCATAACATTTATCTTTATTCGAAAACAGCTTTCCAGCCAAAATATCTATTTTTAGAGGAAGTGATAAGATACATTCCAGAAATTAAATTGTTCCTGTTCCAAGATGAAAAAAATGTTATTCCACCCCACGATGCTTTGACAAAATCAATATTTATTTTTGATGATGTAGTCTGTGAAAATCAGAGTGATATACGTAATTATTTTTCCATGGGTCGACATAAAAAAATTGATTGTTTTTATTTATCGCAAACTTACTCAAAAATACCTAAGCAGTTGATTCGAGATAATGCTAATTTATTAGTTATCTTCAAACAAGATGATGTAAATTTAAAACATATTTATGATGAGCATGTCAATTCTGATATGAGTTGGCATAGATTTAAATCAATGGCTACTGATATATGGAAAGAAAAATACGCATGTTTAATAATTAACAAAGATTGTGAGCTAGATAAGGGAAGGTACAGGAAATATTTTGATATTTTTATTAAATTAGAATAAAAGGATTATATATTACTGTCATTAGAAAAAAAATACCACTATAGTGCAAGCTATAAGAACGAACAGAAGTGTACAATTATTAGTACTTTAAAATGGATGTAGATATAAAAAAACAAATAATAAAATCAGTAAGGAATATTAAAAATAAATTAAAAATACTGAAAGAGGAAGAAGATATTTCAGAACGTTAACAACGTAAGATATTAAAACCCATTACTGATCCGTTAGAGTCGATAGTCTCGATACATAAAAACGAAGAGAATAAAAACAATCAAATGGAAGCTTCCAATGAGAATAATGATGATTACTTTAGCTCATGTACAAGTGACACTAGTATGCATACTGAAGATGAATTAGATGATAGTATTTTCCATGATGAAAGGAATAAAAACATTACTTATGGTATAAGAAACGAAGGAGGCAAAGTACTAATAGGAAACGTTCCCATCGTAATAAAGAAAACTGAAGATAGTTCAGTGTTTAGTATTAAAGATAAAAGCTATGTCATTACTCCAGGTCTATCAGAGTTGTTGTTTGAAAATAAACCTAAGATAGATTTGATCACAGAACAAGATAGGTTACTATATAAAGATATTTTAATTGCTACTAATGCACATAGAAGAGGATTTATTCCATCAGGACAAATACAAGGTAATTCAGGAATAAAATATTCAAAAATAATTAAGCCTTTATTTCTTGAAACTGAAACAAAAAAAGTACAACAAGGTGGTAGTTTACCAATATTAAAAAAATATAAATCAAATACTGATTTAGTATACTGGGACAATCCTAATGAACTTATTGATAGGTTAAAACTTTTAGTTGCCTCAAAGAGTGCAGGAAATACCAATCATGATAATGAAATAATTTCTATAATAGAGGAATTAAAAGAAGCAGGTATTATTAGAGAATAAATAGAGCGTAAACTTTTTCATTAAACTAGTTTATTACTGACGGGCTAGCGATGAACATCGATAAGTTTGGACATCATGTATTTAAACGACAGAAAATGGATAGTCACTCAGATTATCTGATTTGTAGTATGACTGATGGATCTTTAAATAAGCTCCTTAAAAATATTGTAAATCCAGTAGATGCTGGAGATTGTGTGAACAAACAATATGTTGATAAGAATATAGAGAGCTTAGAAATTAAACTCAAATCAATAAACCAAAATCTGACACAAATTGGATCAGAAATCAACAGTATCAAACAAAGTATAGAGTCAGTGAAACAGAAAATTAAAAAAAAATGAGTAAAGAAATTGTAGTGAAAGAAATACATAAGCAAGCAAGAAAAAATTTTCCAAGAAGACATGTTGTGATGAAAGACATTGATGATTTATGGCAAGCTGATCTAATCGACATGCAATCTATTTCTAGAGAAAATTCTAATTTCAAATACATATTGGCTGTTATTGATGTCTTTTCAAAGTATGCTTGGGTATATCCTTTAAAACAAAAGAATATGGAACAAACATTTAAAGCATTCCAACATTTATTTAGTAAAAATCGTATTCCTAAAAATTTGCAAACTGATTTAGGAACTGAATTTTACAACAAGAAACTTAAAACATTGTTCAATCATTATAATATAAATCATTACTCAACATATTCTACTAAGAAAGCTTCTGTAGTAGAAAGATTTATTAGAACCTTTAAAGGTATTATGTATAGATATTTTAGTTTAAAAGGAAACTATGTTTGGTTTAGTCATGATATTCTTTCAAAATTAATAGAAATGTATAATGGCAGAATGCATAGAACAATAGGTTTGAAACCCAATCAAGTAAATGCAAGTCATAAAGAACAGATATTGCAAAAATATAAAAATAATATACGTTTAGATAAAAGGTTCATACAAAATAAAACTATACTTAAGTTTGGAGATTATGTGCGTATAAGTAAGTATAAAGGAACTTTTGAAAAAGGGTATACACCAAATTGGTCGACAGAAATATTTAAAATTATAAAAATCCAGAACACAGACCCTGTCACTTATCTCCTAGAAGATGCTAAAAAAAATCCTATATTAGGATCGTTCTATATTCAAGAATTACAAAAAACTAGACATCCTGATATTTATCTTGTTGAAAAAGTCATAAAAAAGAATGGAAATAAGCTATTCGTAAAATGGTTAGGTTTGCCTTCTAATGAAAACTGTTGGATAGATAAATCAAAAGTTTTATAAGCAAAATATACAAGTTACATTCTCATTCTGATAATACCTCTTCGAAAAGAAACATCTTTTCATACAATTTTTATAAATAGTATTTTACAATTCGTTTAGATTACAATGGTGATGCAAAAATCAAAAACAAATCAAAAAAAATGTATTAATAAAAATGACAAAAATAATATCAAAAAAGGCACTGGAATGAAAAAAACTTTTAAAAATATAGTTTCAATTACAAAAAAGCATATAAAAAAATTTAAACCTCAATGCAAAAAGGCAGCTATCGAACTCGCCATGGCTGTTGTTAAAGAATTGGGTTCAGATTCAGATGAGTCTGTGATTACCCCGCGTGTGATACCTATCCCAAAAGTTGGAGGATTCTTGCCATTGATACCGATATTTGCTGGACTGTCTGCTGCTGGTGGTTTGGCTGGAGGGGCAGCTGGCATTGCTAAAGCAGTTAATGCTATTAAATGCGCTAAGGAACGCTTGAAAGAATTAAAACGACATAACAAGAAAATGGAAACACTGTGTATAGGAAAAGGATTATGTCTCAAAGAGCGTGGTGATGGTTTGGGAATTTATGTAAATAATAAAAAAAACTAAATCATAGGCTACCCAAGAGAGCGCTTACTAATATAGATTTACTTAAATATGGTCAAAACATTCCATTTTTCAGAGGAGTGTTTATGAGGGATGATTTACCTCAGCATCCATTAAAAAAGGAATGTGCTATTATGAATCTTGACAATTCTGAGAATGCTGGAACTCATTGGGTAGCCTATGCAAAATTAGATAATTATGTAGAGTATTATGATAGTTATGGTAATTTAAAGCCACCAGAAGAATTAATCAAATACATAGGACCAAATATATTTTATAATTATGATAACGATCAGAAACGTAACACATACAAATGTGGTCATTTATGTTTAAAGTTTTTAAATGCCTTTTGGGATCTAAATAAATACTGAGTACTTTACGTTTGAGTTCAGTTGTTGCAATGTCTGTGACTCTAACAATCGTTGGTAATAAATCTATTCTCCAATCTGAATTTACATCTCCTTTGAGTTTAGATGGTAATTATGAGTGTGGTTTATTATTTTTTTCCACATTCAATTCAATTCCTAACATACATGAAAGCAATAACGTATTTGCATATGGGAATAATGATGTGATAAAAATTCCAAATGGCATTTATGATTTATCTGCTTTAAATGAATATATAAAATCGAAAATGGAGAATTGTAACATTATGATTCATCCAAATAACAATACTTTAAAATGTTCTTTATTTTGCACTAAACCAATTGATTTTCGCGTGAAAAATAGTATCGGTGCAATGCTTGGATTCTCGAGTACGATTTTGGAAGCGAATAAATGGCATGATTCAACTCATCCAGTGAACATTATACCAGCGTCTGTGATACGAGTCGAATGTGATCTAATACAGGGCTCTTTTACAAATGGTTCACCTACACATATAATACATGAATTTGTGCTTAATATTCCATCAGGATATCAAGTTATTGAAGTACCAAAAAACGTTATTTATTTCCCAATAAAAAATAAATACATTTCATCAGTAACATTAAAAATTTTGGATTTAGAGGGAAACCTAATTAATTTTAACAACGAAAAAATTCAACTGCGTCTTCATCTAAGGAAAAGAAATGATAGTCTTCAATGATAATCATGATGTCTATAAAATAAACAAAAATAATAAATCTAAAGCCATTATCAAGAGCAACGTGAAACAAACCACACGTAAAAAGTTAAAAATAATTACAAAAAGTAATAAGGAATTTCTTCAAACTTTGGGGTTTAAAATATGAGTATTCTAAAAATATCAGATTATCCGCAGTTCGATAATTCTATCGAAAGTTATGAAACGCATACCTACAATCCCTACAATAATAGCTTTAATGAAAATGATGAAATAAGAATACCAATTCATCAGCAAGATATCTACTTACTACCATCATCAAGTGCGATATACATCGAGGGAAAATTTTGTGTGCAGGCTCGAGATCTGGCTGGAGTTATCAAAAAAAAAAAAGTTAATCTAACTAATAATGCAATTTCCTTTCTATTTCAAGACATTAGATATGAAATGAATGGTGTAGAAATAGATCGTGTACGAAATGTTGGAATAACAACAACTATGAAATCTTTAGTATCTATGAGTAGTGGAGAAAATAAAGTAGCAGCTATATGGGGTTGGAACATAGACGGATTTCATGATCAAGATGGTAGTTTTTACGTCTTACTACCATTAAATAAATTATTAGGCTTTGCAGAAGATTATAGAAAAATAATAATAAATTGTAAACATGAACTAATTCTCAATAGAACTAGTACAAGTTTAAATAGTGTAGTTACTGACAAAGATGACTCTGTTACAGTAAGTTTACAAAAAGTGCAATGGCGTATGCCTCATATCAAGGTATCTGACCAGCAAAAGCTTACTTTAATAAAACACTTAGAGAAAGACAAACCTATACAAATCGCATACAGAAATTGGGATCTATATGAATATCCATTATTACCTAAATCTACCAAGCATACATGGTCTGTTAAAACAACTTCACAATTAGAGAAACCACGTTATGTTATATTTGGATTACAAACAAATAGAAAAAATAATAATGTTAAAGACAGTGCCATTTTCGATCATTGTAATTTGAAAAATGTTACTTTATTCTTAAATTCTTACTATTATCCATACGATGCTCTTAATTTGAAATTTGATGAAAACAAGTACAATATATTATACGATATGTATGCTAGATTTCGTCAGTCGTTCTATAATCTTCCTGTAGACCCGTTGATTGATCACCTAACATTTAAAACTAAAGCTCCGTTGTATGTAATTGATTGTTCACGGCAAAACGAAAATTTAAAAACAGGACCTGTTGATGTACGTTTAGAAATTGAATGTGAAAAGGATATTCCGGATAACACAAGCGCATATTGCTTAATAATAAACGATCATCTGGTAGAGTACAGACCTTTAAGTAATATAGTACGAAAAATATCATGAAATCATCAGCTATTGTAGATGTACAAGGATTCAGAAGAGAAAATAATGAATTTATTATTAAAGAAATTGCTATCATTTGTGGTGATCAAGTTCAAGTTTTATTAATTCTTCCACCTTTTTCATTTCACCACCTTACATACACAGAAAAGATGCAAATCAGATGGATAGAACGAAATAGAAAAATTTTCTGGAATGATGGCTTCATTACCTATGACAATTTTTTAATGAACACGCAGCCATTCTTGGTTGACAAAACAATTTATTGTAAAGGGGTAGAAAAAGCGACTTGGATTAAGAATATATTTAATCATGATGATGTTATAAATTTAGAATACGTTAAATGTCCTAGTTTGTTAAGTTTGCATAAAGAATATAGATTTTGTAATGATATTTTAAATTGTATGTATCATCCTTCATTTTGTGCACTAAAAAATGTTACATGTTTAAAAAAATGGTGTACTTTTTTAAAAATAATATAAACCATCGTTGAAATATCTTTTTTTTATTTTTCAAATACCTTATTTCCTTTTGTAATTTATAAGAAATATATACGCATAGCGTAGGCGGCGTACCCGTCCTATCAGATAAAAAAAAACAGTAAGATTCTGTAGCTCAGATCGTCATCAGTCAACATAAGCAATTGAAAAGAGCTGCAGTACGAATCAGACACACTTCAGAATAAACAGGTTGCCGTTTAAAACCTGCAGGGTAGGATAACATTGCGGGGTTTTGCAGCACAAACCGAGCGGAGCGAGCGAAGCGAGCGGCGCGAATTTGTGATGCAGAACCCCCAATGTTACCCTACTCAGGCGAATGCCAGCATAAAAGTTTTACAAGAAATTTCGGGTTCATCGAAATGCGAAACGTGAGACAATGGCTTGTAATAATATGGTTTTTTAATATCTGTAGAAAGGTGTACGAAAAACGAAACTCAAAATCCTTTGGGTCAACGACGATATACAAAACACAATTTTAAAATCGACGATTCGACACGTCCAAGAAACCGAAAGTAAGTCATGAGAACGAATAAGTCCTCCTTTTACAGATAATTTTGCAAAGTGAAAATTATGTATGTACAATAAGGCCGTCTTAAAGTAAATGACGAAGCTATATATTATCTTGAATGAGAAAAGAACAAACTTAATATAAGTATAAATCGGTGTCGTTGTCAAAACTCAAAACTCAAAAACTCAAAACGTTTATTCTGTAAATAGGCCACAAGGGCACTTTCACATGTCATTTCATTTCATTTTTTATAGAACATTTGGTATTATTATTTGTATCATATTATCAGAAAAAAAAAAGTACTTAATTATTATTTCTGAGAGATGTAAAGAGTCTCAAATGTCATAATAAAATAATTAAAATATAAATAACAGAGATTGTCTTAAATAATTACCTATATGTATATACGTGTATTTTTCCAGATTTTTACTTTCTTGTCTTCAGTTACAACGTCTAATTAGAGACATTTCGGTTGCCACAACAGAGTACAAATTACAATTTTACTTTGTCAACAGGCCACACCATCCGCATGGAACGCACGAGAAGTTCCAATAAGATTCATTTAAATCAGACGATAGCAATCGATACAAAATCAATATACGGAGGAGTGAGAGGGTCGTGCACAAAGTGGGTGTTTAACCTCTGACCGCGAAGTTGCGCCGGCGCAGCACACTCCTAACAACCGCCATTTGCGGCAAATTAGTCCGGGCTGAAGCACCCAAGTACCACTATCGATGGTGCTAGGTGCTGGGTATCAAATGTGACGTGGACAAATCGCCTTGCGCCGGCTTCGTCACGGTTTCCAATTTGCCTTCTTCCGCGGAACAGCACTGACCCCGCGCCCCGCCGCCCCATGGGAATGGTGAAGCTCATGGGAAGCATTATTTACATGTTCGGAACCATACCCTGATTTATTGCCTCGGTAGATTTCTCTGCGGTATCAGGTTGAAATGCTCCGTCGTGATAACTGGTGCCAATCGCACTAACTTGAAGGGTTGATTGGCGCTAATATTAATGCCTGCTTCAATTATGCAATGATTTATCGATAGTGAGAACAAATTAATGAAAGTTGTAATTGTTTTTTTCCGGCAGGTTATTAGTTAGTGGCTAGTCACGATTTTAATTATGATAAATTGTTTATGAGAGCTCGTATACGTGAAGGATTCGCGATAATCTGATATTGAATATTGTATCGGGTCAGGAAGCGCGGCAATAACTGCTCACGATCGCACCCTTCTTTATATCAAATTGGTTTTATTGGTGATGTCGCAAAAATAAACACTTAAGTATAGGAAGGATTTTCCTTTATTCGAAACCAAGTTTCCTAAAAATACAAATAATTCTGTTTTCGAAACTGAATTAGGTGAATTATTTGTTTTTTGTATTTTGTGGTTTCGCAAGTGGCCAATGAAAGCAATCACGTACATCACAAGAGATTGAAAAAGGTAGGATACCTGCTACAAGTATGATCCACATAAACAAACCAAGAGAAGTTTCACACATAAATTGCTCTAATGTAGGTCTCCGTCCACATTCTCATACCGAGCAAGCCTGCTACGCTACATAGTAAGCTAATAACAGCGAAGTGTGCACTCGCCTTAATACGCGTATCATTTAAGGCTTCATGCTTTGCCGTGCGCTTGATAGACACGCACTTTCATATAATCACAGAGTACCTAAGACAGGGGTGTGCAACCTGTAATCTCTGAATTAGATTTTAATGGGAGCAACTCTTGGACGTTTATCCACTGCATTTGAATTTGGAACACGGGAATACTGCAGCGTTGCTGCAAATTTCTTTAATCTACACACGTATCATAAACCCTCTTTACTGCGTACAAAAACCGCACGTTACGATCAGCATAATGTTAAACTACTTGGTAAAAACTCATTTCTTATCTGAAAAATTACACATTATGACCATAATGTGTAATTTTTCTACATATTATGACATTCAAATTTCGAACGCCTACGCCCGCCTTCATGCCACCCCTAGTTTTTCTGTGAAGTTGGTACTGACATTCAAATTTCGAACGCCGACGCCCGCCTGCGTGAAGTTGGTACTACAGAACAAGCTAAACAACTGCAGAGCCACAATGCCGGTCAAACATGCGGTTCCTGAACACATCAAAGAGAGCTTATGATATGTGTGTAGATAAACTAGTGTATGTAACTTTACATAATTAGGCATTAAAACTCTCGAGTGATATTATTATGAAACTCGCCTTCGGCTCGTTTCATAAACCCACTCTCGAGTATTAATGCCCTCCATTATGTAGCAGTCACATAAACTACTATAATAGCATAAGTAAATGTTATTATGGAGCATTTCATTTGTAGAGATTTGAAGTTGCGATAATAATTATTGGAACAAAAAGTAAATCTTTAGAAAAACCGTCTTCAACCCAATTTGTTACAAAACATATCCATATGTGACTTGATTAATAAAAGAGTTCCCTTTATTTCTCCATGCTTCAATCATCAGATCCTGAGCAATGTTGATAAGCTTACCTCTGGAGATTTTGAAATTGCCATTTGAGCAATTTAAAAAGCATGTTAAAGCAAAAAAAAGGGATATTACAATGTTCAAGATTACAAAATGACGGGACTGTTTGGATTAATCTAGTTCAACACAGACCTTGCTGATAATAGTTTTTAATTATTTATCATGGCTTATGAATCATAATAAATACATTTTTAATATTTGTATTAGTTAAGCACAAGCAATTTTTAAAAGAGATCTAAAAATTTATCTGTGGGAGTTTCTACGCCCATCTTCTCCCACAGTGGTCCAATGTAGAGAAGCGGCAAAAAATGACGTTTGATAAGTATATGTAAATATCTACAGTAATAAAGAACTTTGACTTGACTTGCTGCTGATAAGCTCTCCTGGCACATCACCATCAGTTCCATTTCACCATATATGCATATGAAGGGCATACATTTCTGACCAACTTTAAATAAAGTTATCATAGCGCTACCTGTGGGGTACCTTTATAGTATGGAGGAGTTTGCTCCCGAGAGTAAATAAAAAAATAAAAAAACTATACCTATAATATTCCAAGAGTTCTCTCGATTTCTCCAGGATCCCATCATAAGATCCTGACCTGGTGTCAGTGGGAGAAGTTAGCATTTTGTTCAGGTCAGGTTCAACAGGCTCACACATTGCTCAATCGGAAGTTAAACATTTCTAAACAAAAAATATCAAAATAAGTCCATCCGTCTTGGAGAAATCATTAACATAGTACATAAAAACAAACATAGATCTCGAAGAATTGTAAGCCTTTTGTGAAGTTTATAAAACAAACAAACCAGCATATTTGACCGAATATTTAGTTGGCCCTTCTGGTTGGTCATTTTGGCAGTGAAAGTAGGTTGAGGAATGAAGAATGGACAGCATCAGCTATCAAGGATCAGCACCAATTACTCACATTTCTCAACTCCACATTTCGATAAGATTCAAGAGAACTCGAATTACACAATCGAGGCGCATATAATCGATCCTCAAAGAGGCTGGGTGGCAACAGTTTCGTGAAGTAATGAAGTCCCATGCAAACCAATATTTGTTAAATAACGTAATGTTACCAGTCCACTCTTGCCAATAAAAAATCTTACTTATCAAAAGGTGTATAATTCGTCATGATTTCTAAATCATGCTCTTAATCCACCTATAAGGACTGCATCTATAAATACATCCCAGGTTTTGCTATTGATGGGAACTGGCATATTCAATACATATTTAGTTTTATCCGCAATAATATGTCATTATTTCCACCAAAGAAACTCCCATTGACCGTTGAGCAAAACCTTCCCAATATTTTACACCTTTCTGATTCTGTTCTATGCCCTCAGGTTGCCATCACCGTATATTAACCAACGATAGCTCAGAATGAAAATTGAAAATCATAAATCCTGTAACGTTTACTCTGCCTTATATTAAGAGCGTCGGTGTGACGTGCAACCCCCGGGTATCTCGAGACGGCTTCCGTTCTCAATTAACCATAATCTGAGCCAAAGAAGAAGCTGGAGTGATCGTAAACAATTCACGATCGGACGACGAACGATATACGATCGACGTGAATTGAATAGGTATAGCAGTGTTTCTCAATACCATCGCACGTGTTCCAATTCCATTCAATTCAATAAATTGTATTTCCAGTAAAGAAACCCATTTATATAAATATCTTAAAACTATAGAATCAAATAGGATTTTTATAACAATACAAATTTTAAACTAAGAACAAGAAGGAAACTGCGGTGCTTCATTCAGGAAGGCACGCTCTAGGTATGATTTTGTCGCAGCTTACGTTGATGCTGAGGCTAACTCCGCTGTTGGAGCAAATAAATCGGAAGTTAAAATGACGCCACGATGGCGCTACTCTGACTCTTTCACCCCGTATGGGAAAAGGCGCGACGCTAAGTTGCTTTGTTTTGTTAAAGGGAATTCTGTTAAGCTCCACAGATTTCACAAGACATTCCTACATTCAACACGTATTATTCTACAGACTTGCCGCTGCTTGTTAATATGATGCCTCAAGTGATCTTACCCATATTCTACACACAAATGCTCTCTGACCCTAAGAAAATTAGCAACACAGCGCGAGAATTTGCGTGCAAACGGACCGTGCGTAATTATATCTATCCAACACAACAAACTTTGAAAACCACTGATCCGCTGAATCGCAGTGCTTCGCCCACGGGCACCTACAATAATTTACTGAGTATAATATCGGTAATGCATATCGGCTATGACAGACGTCCGTAATGAAGAAATCTATTAAATTGTCCCGCTAGGCGATGTCTAGTACTCTATGCGTTATTACAAAGACGCAGAAAGTGGACTGATCCATAAAATATCGCCGGATTAATTCATGCCTATCGTATGGTATTGCATTTGAATGGACCTTCTAATACTGCTATAACATTATAGGGGATTTGTCTTTTATCTGCAGTGTGTGTCACTAACACTATATCGATGCTTCTCTATATATGGTCTACAAGCATATCTAAAAACCACTCAGAAGGAAACATCGAGACCGTTACAGAAACAGAAAGCTCTCGAACATAATCAACCACAAGCTAAACCGTCTGCTATTATTGCTCCTGTACAGTAACATATCAATAATACCACGATCAATTTCGATCGAGTCACGACGGCAACTTACTTCCTGCAACAGCTAATACGATATTAATTCGACAGAAACAACGTTGCAATCACAAACTTTAGATCTGCAACATGCTTGTTCTGATACGTAAATTCCGATACCAAAAACATGACTAATACGAGAAATTATACTGTTTTCATAATACATATACATACACATACTGTTTTCGAAATTCCTTCAAATGTCAGTTTATTGTCGGAGTCTATTTATCGTTATTTGTTAGACAACAGCGTGGCCCAAGATATAGACCCTGGGGAACACCATGTGAAAAACGGAAATGCGTGATAGATTATAGGTAAATATTTTTCAAATAATTTCTTATGTATTGTGTGTAACACGAATAAAATCAGTAATTGTTTCCCATACAAAAGGCAACCGTGCAACAATGTTGCATGCATAACAATACAATAAAGTATGTTTACGAGGATTTACATGAAAAAAAAAAACATTCGATCATCTTTACACGTTTCCTGATCGTAAAAATTAATAGCGATGCGAGAGTTATTCTCGCAATCCAGTGCTTAATTTGCAATCAGTAATATCGCAGTAATGGCTGTAGGAAATGCGTTAAACATGCCGACCACCAAAGCTGCCGGTCCGTGCCGGCTAAATTATAGGTGACTCGAGTGACCGTAAAGAAAGATAATCATTAAAAAGTATTGTAAGTGTAAGTTCAAATGAAAATCGATTGAGTAAGTCTGTAGTAAACAAATTAAAAATGCTGAATAATTTTGAGTGTCTCATTAAAAAAAAACATTCAGGGTAACGCTTTCCCGTACGGGTGGCTGACGCACAGAGAGATCCAATAGTCAATTTTGCGTCACAAGTTGCCAGGCCATCGCCCGCAGATAAACATATATGAATGTTTCCTCGCAATGTTTTCCATCAACAAATGAGAATATAGTAATTTAGTATACCTACTACTAATCGTTAGTCGTGAATCAGGGTCTTTGTCGGTCGGGCAGCCAACAGGGGTCTTGTTACAGATTTCCCCCGGTTTGAGCCAACAGCCACGTTACGTTATAGGTTCTCATTAGCACCACGCAGTCTAGACGCCGGCACAGACGGCTAACTACGGTGTAATTTGCACTTACGTAATTATGTATGTACGAAACGCCCTCGGGACGTGAGAGCGATGCTGTGGTGATGCGAAAATTAATTTCATCGGCTTGGATCAATGGAGTCTAACGTGATTCTTGTTAATTGGGCCACCACAGACTGACTGAGCAACAGTCCGCGCAAACTGTTATGTTTCCAAATTTGAGACGCCGCAAACTAGTGAAGTGTCAAAAGAGCTTATTAGTAAAACAGTGGCCAAGTTATTTCGGTTAGTTTCAGTTTGGCTTTTTTATCGATTTAATAATAGCCAATTAAGTTACTTAATCGAAGAAGAAAAGTAACTCTAACGGTAAAGTCGTATGATAGAACACGCCTTCCTCTATAAATTCAAAAACTAGTGGTATACAGTTAAAGGATGAAGTTTAATACTCGTAAAAGCCATGTTTTATAATTTGCTGCAGATAGATCTGCTGTAGTCTTATAACGAATCTCACAATAAAATAGCCATTAAAATATCAAGCCTCCGAGGAAAGCTTCGGCACCGTAATATTTCATAATGTCAGTTCGATTTATTAATCCAATTGACTGTTGTATAGGTCACTGGAGAGAGTGAAGCCGCTAGCATCTGCTCTTCTAGCCGGATGAGAAACTTCTAGAAATTATCGGAATTTTCATTAAAGGCCTTGGAACCAAGAATAGAGGGGAAGTTCGTCAGAATACTGCTGGTTAATATTAGATATGTGAAAATTAATAATTAAATTATTAATAAAAGTTTCAATATCAATGTCACGCTTTGTAAAATTTATTTCTAATTGAAAATTACCGTTCATCGCCTCGAGACTTGGGAACATGCTTGTCAATTACGATTAGTTCGTCAAGATCGCAAATACATTCTAGTATAGTAGTAGTAGTACATCTATATATGTAAAACGAGACGTCGTCGTCTCGTTTCCGTAGTCTTTGGTACATTTTGAAGGTTGTCAAAGATGTCGGCAAGATTCAGAAATATGTGAATAATTAAGTGAATAATAGCTTTAATTGTTGTTTTTCTTTCAGGTAAGTCTTATAATAACTTACCTTTAAACTGTACTTGCCATAATGGTGAAATACTGTAATGGATAAACCAGGGTTTTAATAAAATGTCTTTCTTTCAGAACAATGCAATTTGGTTTTTATTTCATTATCTGTTGTGAGGATACAAGCTCTCCAAAACACACATTATAAAACAACAATTCTACAGCTGTTTATCGACAATGGATAAGTTAAAATTTGAATTTATGGTGAGAGCAGGTGAAGATCCAAAAACAAATATCATGTGCATAACCTCAATCACGGATACCGACATGAGCACGTTTCTGGTTCCGGAAAAGCATCAGCCGGCAAGGCTACACGAAGCAGTTTTAGCAACTCAAGCATATCAAAACGTAAAGAATACTATACAAAAAAGACACGAGAAGAGACAGGTGTGGATATCATTAACACCAGAGATGAGCAATGTCTATAGAGATCAAGATGGAAATATGCAGTTTCAAGGGTATTTGCTGGAAGAAATCCCACAGAAACCACCTTCAGCGGGAATCTCAGATGAAATTTTAACGAAGATTTTGAAAAGTGTGACTGAAACTAAGAAAGATACACCTAAACCACATAGTAATGTAAAGAAATTGGCAGAGAAATTTGTGATCGAAAAATTCAATACAAAAACATCAAATGTGTCGCAATGGATGACTATTTTTGAAACGGAATGTGCACCTTTAGAAATAGTTGAAAATGTGCAGAAAATTGAATGTTTCAGGTTATTTTTGATGGATTCTTGTCTAGACTGGTATGGCTCCATGCTTATAAAACATACAGTAGATTCTGAATGGTCGATGTGGAAAAACAAGTTTTGTGAAACTTTTGCGGACAAAGGTTGGTCGCCGGTCAATTTTATTCAAATATAGACAAGGCTCATTATTAGAATACGCTTTAAAAAAAGAAAGATTAATATGGGAGGTAAATAAATCAATAGATAAAATCACTTTAATTGATTTAATTGCCACGGGGCTACCAAATTTTGTAGCGGATAAAATTGATAGGAATGATTTGAAGAAAACCGAGGACTTATTTAATGCTATAAGAGGTTTAGAATACTTGGTGAACAAAAAGAATATCGAAAAAAAGAAAGAGATAGGCAGTTCCGAAACTAATTTTAGAGAAAGAAATAAATACATTCCGTGTAAGATTTGTGAAAAAGAAAATAAAGGAAATCGCTATCATCCGGAATCCTCGTGTTGGTTTAAAAACAAAAACAGTGACAGACCAAAAACAGAGCAGATAAGAAGCGTTAACAATTCGGAATTAGAGACAGAATTAAACGATATTAATCCAAAAAACTAAAAATAACACCATTAATTAAAATAAAATTAATGATAAATGATACATTGGAAACCACGGGAATCTATGATTCCGGCTCTAATGTGTCTTTAATAAATTCCAGATTATTGTCCTTGAAAAAAAACACTATAAAAGACAATAAAAATAATGCGACTTTGAAAACGATTAATGGTGTTAAAAAACCTATAGTGAATGGTTAACTTAAAGATAAAAATATTTGCTATTGAGAAAAAAATTAATGTTTTTGTCATAGACGAAAGTTTTGACTACGATTTCCTAATTGGGCTAGATTGCATAGAAACGTTTCAATTGATCCAAAATGAAAGATTAGAAATTACGCAAAATATAAAAAAAAATGAAAAAGAAGATAATAAAGATGATATAATTATTAAAAACACAAAGATTCCTGGCTATACAGGTAGTGTAAAGGAAAAAGAAAGTATGAACAGTAAAAATGAGGATATGGATGTGGAGTATAAAATAAACTTCAATGAGAACATAGAAGTTGAAAACTTTAACATTACTGTAGACCATCTAGACCAGCAGAAACAATCACAAATCGATGATCTGATTTTCAAATACAACACCCTTTTTGCTAAAGATAAATATGATATAGGCACGTTAAAAGGCTATGAAGCACATATTGATCTATTAGTAGATAAATACTGCAGCAAAAGACCATATAGGTGCACTTTTGAGGATATGAAGGAAATAGAAAAACAAATATCAAATTTATTGGAAAAAAAATTGATTGAAGAGTCGTATAGTCCTTTTGCCGCCCCAGTAACACTGGCATTCAAAAAAGAAGATGGAAGGAGATCAAGATTACGCATAGATTTTCGTGACTTAAATAAAATTGTGGTTCCTCAATCACAACCCTTCCCTCTGATCGATGACTTAATGGTCAAGACAAAAAGATGTAAGTTCTTCTCAACACTCGATATCAACTCAGCATTCTGGGCTATACCGCTTAAAATTCAAGATAGAGAAAAGACAGCATTCATTACTCAGGAAGGTCATTTTCAATTGCTTACCATTCGGCTTAAAAACATCGCCTGCAATTTTTCAGAGAATATTAAGCAGTATCATAAGAAAACACAAATTATCTAATTTCACGGTAAATTACATAGATGATATTTTGATATTCTCAGAAACATTCGAAGAACACATAAAACACCTCTCCTTGTTATTGGAAGCGATCGCAGAGGAAGGCTTTAAATTAAAATTCTCAAAGTGTAACTTTGCACAGGACTCTGTCAAGTATTTAGGTCATGTGATAAAAGATAATACAATCACTCCATTGAAGGATAATTTAATTGCTATAAAGAATTTTCCTATTCCAAAAACACAAAAGAATGTTCGACAGTTTCTAGGTAAAATAAATTTTTACGGGAAATATGTTCCAAATATGTCCATCACATTGGATCCTTTACATAATTTGCTGAGGAAAGAACAGAAATTTATTTGGTCGGAAAAATGTCAAGAATCATTTGAGACTATAAAAAAACTACTATGCTCTAAACCTATTTTGGCAATTTATGATCCAGATCTGCCGATACTTATTTATACAGACGCTAGTATACAGGGTGTAGGCGCGATCTTAAAACAACCACAACTTGATGGCGAAGAAAAGCCCTGCGCATTTTTTTCAAAAAAACTAAATGATTCCCAGAAAAACAAAAAGCCATATATCTGGAATGTTTAGCAATAAAAGAAGCTGTAAAATATTGGCAGCACTGGCTAAAGGGTAATACCTTTATGGTCTATTCGGACCATAAACCGTTAGAAAAAATGAATATTAAGGCCCGAACAGATGAAGAATTAGGCGATCTCGCATACTACCTATCACAGTTTAATTTTGAGGTAAAATATTCTCCAGGGAAATATAATTTAGAAGCAGATAGTTTGAGCAGAAACCCTGTATTAGAATCATACGAAAATCAAGATGACTGTTTAAAAATAGTTAACTTTATAAAAATAGAAGACATACAAGGTGATCAAAATATAAATGAAGATGTAAAACAAAATATAAATAAACTTATACTTAAAAATACAATATACTATAAAAAGATTGGAAAAAGAGAGAAGATTGTATTAACCGAAGAATTTAGTAAGAAAATTATAGAACAAATACATTATCTCTACTGTCACATAGGAATACAACAGATGGAAAATAAAATAAAACGATTCTACATAGCAAAAAATTTAACATACAACATCAGAAAATTTTGTGAAAACTGTGGAATCTGCGAAAAAAACAAATCTAGAGCAAAATTTAAATTTGGCCTGATGTCTCACTTAGGTCCCGCTACTTATCCCTTTGAAATAGTATCGATAGACACCATTGGTGGATTTGGTAGCTCACGTTCTACAAAAATATATTTACATCTTCTAGTAGATCATTTCACAAGATATGCCTACATTTTAACATCCAAAACTCAAAACTCAAATTATTTTATAAAGCTTATTAAAAAAAATCCACAGGGAGATAATAAAATAGGCCTTATTCTATCTGATCAGTATCCAGGCATAAATTCGAAAAATTTTAAAAACTTTTTAATAAAAATGAAGATACCCATCATCTTTACTGCGGTCAACGCTCCTTTCTCAAATGGTTTGAATGAAAGATTAAACCAAACAATAGTTAATAAAATTCGATGTAAGATAAATGAAAAGAAAGATAAATTGGCCTGGACAACTATTGCTCAGGAATGTACTAAACGATATAATGAAACGGAACATACTGTGACAGGTTTTTCCCCAAAATATTTGTTGGAAGGAAAAAATATAGATATCCTACCTGAGGAATTAAAACAGAACAAAGTTTATTTAAAGATAGAAGAATTGCATTAGAAAATACAATAAAGTCACACAATTATAACAAGAAACAATTCGACAAAAATAGAAAACATTATGAACCAAAAGTAGGAGATTCAGTATATGTTGAGAATGGAAATCGAATAAACCGAAAAAAACTAGACGAACTAAAAGTTGATCCATTTAAAATTTTAGAAAAGTTATCAAACTCTATTTATAGAATAGACACAGGACATAAAAAATCGGAATCCAACCTTTTCCACATAACAAAACTTGTCCCTTTACCGGAAAATAGTTTTTAGTAAAACGCGTGCGTTTTCAATTTTGGTGGGGAGATGTAAAACGAGACGTCGTCGTCTCGTTTCCGTAGTCTTTGGTACATTTTGAAGGTTGTCAAAGATGTCGGCGAGATTCAGAAATATGTGAATAATTAAGTGAATAATAGCTTTAATTGTTGTTTTTCTTTCAGGTAAGTCTTATAATAACTTACCTTTAAACTGTACTTGCCATAATGGTGAAATACTGTAATGGATAAACCAGGGTTTTAATAAAATGTCTTTCTTTCAGAACAACGCAATTTGGTTTTTATTTCATTATCTGTTGTGAGGATACAAGCTCTCCAAAACACACATTATATATATATATAAAAATGAATCGCTGTTCGTTAGTCTCGCTAAAACTCGAGAACGGCTGCGCCGATTTAGCTGATTTTGTTTTGAAATGTTTGTTGTAGACCAGGGAAGGTTTAAAAGTAGGGTAGGATAGGGTATGGGTAGGGTAGGGTAGGGGTAGGGTAGGGGTAGGGTAGGGGTATGGTAGGGGTAGGGGTAGGGTAGGGGTAGGGCAGGGGTAGGGTAGGGTAAGGGTAAGGGTAGGGTAGGGGTAGGGTAGGGGTAGGGTAGGGCAGGGGTAGGGTAGGGTAGGGGTTGGGTAGGGGTTGGTTAGGGGTAGGGGTAGGTTACTCAAACTCAAACTCAAACTCAAAAGTACTTTATTACTGTAGATATTTACATATGCTTAGCAAACGTAATTTTTTGCCTCTTCTCTACATTGGACCACTGTGGGAGAAGAAGGGCGTAGAAACTCCCACAGATTTATTTGTAGTTAGGGTAGGGATAGGTAAGGGTAAAGTAGGGGTAGAGCTACCCGCAGCGAAGCGAGAGCGGGTCAGCTAGTACTAGTATATTTATTCTAGATTTTTGCGTAAAAGTGTATAATTGTTGTAAACAGCTACTATGTCATACCTATATATGACTACATAGAATTAAACAACTGTTCGGCCCCCCGTTACCTGCTTCACCCCACTCCCCACTCCCCACTCCCCACTGCCCACTCCCCTTGAGAAAGTGTCCCGTTAACAGATTTGATCAAATTTCAGCAAAACGATACAAGTTCGGACAAAAGGGTCTCGGACAAAAAAAGTGACCACTTGAAAAGTGTCCCGTTTTACAGATTTCCTCAATTTTCAGCAAAGCGGTACATGCAAGTTAGGACAAAATGGTCTTAGACTAAATGATTAATTAATGATTTAATTACCTAAAAACAAGTGCCCGCATTTATTTTGATACAATTCTTAGTTTCCAAGTATTGATGAGTCAAAGTTGACTTAAATTTTATAACCATCAAATAATCACGCTTTAAATACTCGCACGCTAGGGGTTCGGGGGCGGTAGAGTAGTGTATTATGTACTCACATATAAGTATAAAATAGAAGCAGTAAAACAAAATTATAAATATTGCCGCTTTGCCCATACATTGAAATGTAGAATACTCTATACACACGTATCTATCATTATGCTGATTATATATCGCTGACTAATATGACCCCGCTCCCACCCGGCAAAAAATATTCATTCAAATATGGGTTTTAGGTTGTGCTCTATAGTTATACTTTACATTGGTGACACAACTTCGCAAACAGCTCCCTGTAAGCGAGCTTGCCGTAATCATACCACTCGATAGTATAACAAACAGAGCGCAATCTAAAATCCATCTTTGAATGAATATTGTTTGCCGAGTGGGAACGTGTATAGGTCAGCGGTGAGCTGTCGCATCGCTCCTCTAAATCAGGACTCGCCACCAATAGTGCTTGACCTCAGCTATGGTGCAGTATTCCAAGTGTCAGTTGGAACAGCACAAGATACGTCATTTTTACGAGCACCTTTATTATGCATTATTTTCTCCACCATTACACCACCTACACAATATTATCTAACTAATAACTTTGCAGTTTATAGTACCTGATTATGTCGTAGTAGGCATAAAGCTTATCATAGTACTTAAAACGCGTTCGGACAGATTTTATTACTGCAGTATACCTACACAAGTACAAAATCATTTACGCTTGAATAGGTACTTGGTTTAATACCAATATAAGGCATATTCTAGCTGGGTTTACAAATCGGTTTATCAAATGTCGATAAAGATTTAGAGTCCAACAATCCAAGAAACGTTTTTTTCGTGCAAGACTCCACAATAGCGAGGTTTTGTACATTCGGGCATTTGTATCGATATTATAGCCACGACATTACCAAATAGCTTATAGCATATATCCACATAATATAAATAGCCATTATCTATGTACTTAATTGCTAAGATAATAGAGTCTGCATCATAATCGTATTATCATCGAGCGATCCCAGTACGATTTGCGATTAGGCTCGCGCCTCCACGGCGTTGATGTGGGCGGTTGTACGAACATTATGAATATTATGTTATGATACAGTACTATCTACTTTATGATACAGTACACGTTAGCCCGTCGTTTGGACATGGTATTATATGAACCCACTTTGAATCTAAAATTAAGTTTTAACACCTTACGCAATCATCTTTATCGTAAGTATTTTGTCTAGGCCTAAAAGGCAATCGATATAATCTATCCAATCTATTTTTGATTTGTCTAGTTTTCCATTAATTTGAATTGAGAACCAAGTTGCCGGTCGAATGCAAACCAATAATGTTGTCCGATCTAATCAACATGGACCATGCAATAGATACGATTACCCATAATCGTTTACAGTTAGTGCGGGTGAAGTTTGACATAAGGTAGATAGATACCATACAATTATGCATGGATCATGTCGATATATAAAATCCGCAACATGACAACATATTATGACGTCAGGTTCCACGTCCCGGAATAATAAAACAAAACAAAACCTGCAAAAACACTGCCTAATAGTAGTTTATGAGACTGCTGCATAATTAAGGGCATTAAAACTCGAGAGTGGGTTTATGAAACGAGCCGAAGGCGAGTTTCATAATAATATCACTCGAGAGTTTTAATGCCTAATTATGTGCAGTTACATACACTAGTTTATCTACACACCTATCATAAGCTCTCTTTGATGTGTTCAGGAACCGCATGTTTGACCGGCATTGTGGTTCTGCAATTGTTTAGCCTTGTTCTTTAGTACCAACTTCACGCAGACGGGCGTCGGCGTTCGAAATTTGAATGTCAGTACCAACTTCACAGACAAACTAGGGATGGCACGCGGGTGGGCGTCGGCGTTCGAAATTTGAATGTCATTATATGTAGAAAAACTACACATAATGCCCATTATGTGTAGTTTTCCAGATACGAAACGAGTTTTTACCAAGTAGTTTAACATAATGCTGATCGTAACGTGCGGTTTTTGAACGCAGTAAAGAGGGTTTATGATACGTGTGTAGATAAAATATTACACTAGGGACAAGTGCGTGTTTCGCCACGTTGCAGCGAAATATTAGGGGAGATGTGTCCCCTAGTGTACTTGAAGCCTTTAAACCTAAAAGATATTACCCTACCCATACTTTCTTTAGAAAGCGGAGTTTTCAATTTAAAATTTTCATAGGTTTCCCTTTTGAATGCGAGACGCAGATTTATGCAGATGGCGGATGGCGAAGATGGTGAAATGCAATGAGCTGCGCGCGCATCACAAGATGCATAGAAAAGTAATTATGGGGAAGATGATTGCTAGCTGTTGACTGGCGCTTTCTTTCTTGTGATTGACTCTGTAGCGCACCACTGAAGCGTCAGCACGATGAAGCAGCTATTAGTTGTGATTGACTCTGTAGCGCACTACGGAAGCGTCAGCACGATGAAGCAGCTATTAGTTGTGATTGACTCTGTAGCGCACTACGGAAGCGTCAGCACGATGAAGCAGCTATTAGTTGTGATTGACTCTGTAGCGCACCACTGAAGCGTCAGCACGATGAAGCAGCTATTAGTTGTGATTGACTCTGTAGCGCACTACGGAAGCGTCAGCACGATGAAGCAGCTATTAGTTGTGATTGACTCTGTAGCGCACTACGGAAGCGTCAGCACGATGAAGCAGCTATTAGTTGTGATTGACTCTGTAGCGCACTACGGAAGCGTCAGCACGATGAAGCAGCTATTAGTTGTGATTGACTCTGTAGCGCACTACTGAAGCGTCAGCACGATGAAGCAGCTATTAGTTGTGATTGACTCTGTAGCGCACTACGGAAGCGTCAGCACGATGAAGCAGCTATTAGTTGTGATTGACTCTGTAGCGCACTACGGAAGCGTCAGCACGATGAAGCAGCTATTAGTTGTGATTGACTCTGTAGCGCACTACGGAAGCGTCAGCACGATGAAGCAGCTATTAGTTGTGATTGACTCTGTAGCGCACCACTGAAGCGTCAGCACGATGAAGCAGCTATTAGTTGTGATTGACTCTGTAGCGCACTACGGAAGCGTCAGCACGATGAAGCAGCTATTAGTTGTGATTGACTCTGTAGCGCACTACGGAAGCGTCAGCACGATGAAGCAGCTATTAGTTGTGATTGACTCTGTAGCGCACTACGGAAGCGTCAGCACGATGAAGCAGCTATTAGTTGTGATTGACTCTGTAGCGCACTACGGAAGCGTCAGCACGATGAAGCAGCTATTAGTTGTGATTGACTCTGTAGCGCACTACTGAAGCGTCAGCACGATGAAGCAGCTATTAGTTGTGATTGACTCTGTAGCGCACTACTGAAGCGTCAGCACGATGAAGCAGCTATTAGTTGTGATTGACTCTGTAGCGCACTACGGAAGCGTCAGCACGATGAAGCAGCTATTAGTTGTGATTGACTCTGTAGCGCACTACGGAAGCGTCAGCACGATGAAGCAGCTATTAGTTGTGATTGACTCTGTAGCGCACTACGGAAGCGTCAGCACGATGAAGCAGCTATTAGTTGTGATTGACTCTGTAGCGCACTACTGAAGCGTCAGCACGATGAAGCAGCTATTAGTTGTGATTGACTCTGTAGCGCACTACTGAAGCGTCAGCACGATGAAGCAGCTATTAGTTGTGATTGACTCTGTAGCGCACTACGGAAGCGTCAGCACGATGAAGCAGCTATTAGTTGTGATTGACTCTGTAGCGCACTACTGAAGCGTCAGCACGATGAAGCAGCTAATAGTTGTGATTGACTCTGTAGCGCACTACTGAAGCGTCAGCACGATGAAGCAGCTATTAGTTGTGATTGACTCTGTAGCGCACCACTGAAGCGTCAGCACGATGAAGCAGCTATTAGTTGTGATTGACTCTGTAGCGCACTACTGAAGCGTCAGCACGATGAAGCAGCTATTAGTTGTGATTGACTCTGTAGCGCACTACTGAAGCGTCAGCACGATGAAGCAGCTATTAGTTGTGATTGACTCTGTAGCGCACTACGGAAGCGTCAGCACGATGAAGCAGCTATTAGTTGTGATTGACTCTGTAGCGCACTACTGAAGCGTCAGCACGATGAAGCAGCTATTAGTTGTGATTGACTCTGTAGCGCACTACTGAAGCGTCAGCACGATGAAGCAGCTATTAGTTGTGATTGACTCTGTAGCGCACTACGGAAGCGTCAGCACGATGAAGCAGCTATAAGTTGTGATTGACTCTGTAGCGCACTACGGAAGCGTCAGCACGATGAAGCAGCTATTAGTTGTGATTGACTCTGTAGCGCACTACGGAAGCGTCAGCACGATGAAGCAGCTATTAGTTGTGATTGACTCTGTAGCGCACTACGGAAGCGTCAGCACGATGAAGCAGCTATTAGTTGTGATTGACTCTGTAGCGCACTACGGAAGCGTCAGCACGATGAAGCAGCTATTAGTTGTGATTGACTCTGTAGCGCACTACGGAAGCGTCAGCACGATGAAGCAGCTATTAGTTGTGATTGACTCTGTAGCGCACTACGGAAGCGTCAGCACGATGAAGCAGCTATTAGTTGTGATTGACTCTGTAGCGCACTACGGAAGCGTCAGCACGATGAAGCAGCTATTAGTTGTGATTGACTCTGTAGCGCACTACGGAAGCGTCAGCACGATGAAGCAGCTATTAGTTGTGATTGACTCTGTAGCGCACTACTGAAGCGTCAGCACGATGAAGCAGCTATTAGTTGTGATTGACTCTGTAGCGCACTACGGAAGCGTCAGCACGATGAAGCAGCTATTAGTTGTGATTGACTCTGTAGCGCACTACGGAAGCGTCAGCACGATGAAGCAGCTATTAGTTGTGATTGACTCTGTAGCGCACCACTGAAGCGTCAGCACGATGAAGCAGCTATTAGTTGTGATTGACTCTGTAGCGCACTACTGAAGCGTCAGCACGATGAAGCAGCTATTAGTTGTGATTGACTCTGTAGCGCACTACGGAAGCGTCAGCACGATGAAGCAGCTATTAGTTGTGATTGACTCTGTAGCGCACTACGGAAGCGTCAGCACGATGAAGCAGCTATTAGTTGTGATTGACTCTGTAGCGCACTACTGAAGCGTCAGCACGATGAAGCAGCTATTAGTTGTGATTGACTCTGTAGCGCACTACGGAAGCGTCAGCACGATGAAGCAGCTATTAGTTGTGATTGACTCTGTAGCGCACTACTGAAGCGTCAGCACGATGAAGCAGCTATTAGTTGTGATTGACTCTGTAGCGCACTACGGAAGCGTCAGCACAATGAAGCAGCTATTAGTTGTGATTGACTCTGTAGCGCACTACGGAAGCGTCAGCACGATGAAGCAGCTATTAGTTGTGATTGACTCTGTAGCGCACCACTGAAGCGTCAGCACGATGAAGCAGCCATTAGTTGTAGGGAAGAGTTTCAGAATTCGCCAAAGATGATCAAGGTGCTTTCCCTTCTTAATTAAATACAGTTTAGCTTAATGATGATCTTATCCAGCTAAAAAAGACTGCAAAGTGCAAAACAAAGCTCAGCCCCCTATTTTGTAACGCAAATCCACCTAAACAACTAGTGTCAGTTAATGTCTAATTCACATTTAGTAGATGAGAGAACAGTCACATTTTCATAGTTTTCGGTCGCTTTGAGTTACTGAATAAGTTTGCTGGACTTCGTTTTGTACTGCGCTTTCTTGTGTGTTATAAAACTAAAATCGTAGTTACTGCTCTGCGGTATCTCGACCTGATGATGGCTGCTATATAGTGAAATCGAAAGCTTACTTCGACAACAGCCTACAACAATGAGACATAAAAAACTAAGCAAAAAGCAGTGTTCACATATATTCAATAGAATATCCCCTTTACAGCCACTCAAGTTTTACAGCTTAGTGTGAAATACGGTAATGGAAAGTAAAATGACATTATTACTGAGACGAACAAAAAGCAGCTTGTAAGCAACTTTGTATGCTGATCGTTAAATACATAATGTTCCACACAACACTTGAGTTGGGGCATGGATATAAATTAATAACGTGTCATATGTTGTGAAAGTTTTGAAAACCTATGTAAAACGCAAACGCAGTACGAATGTAGAGACAAACAAAGTTGTCTTGTTCACCGTAAGGTCAATTTTGCAATCTTCAGATAACAGAATTCGTACTCGTGTCAAATAAAGTGATCTGTCTGTTTTTTTGGGAATGAAACTTCCCCTATATCAATTTACATCATTATCGATTTCTTTTATGTACCTATATGTTTTTTTCCATAACATCATTAACTTTCATGTCATAGAAACTTTCCTGTTGACGTAATTGTGTGTTTTGTTGCAAATAAACGTATCTCTATGTCTACTTAATACCAAATAATCAAAAAGTGAAATAGGACTATTCTATTATATTCGAATGTACAACAAACAACAACATGTACAATATAGAGTCACGCCTTTTCCCATACGGGGTGACAGAGGCACAATTGTGCCCAAGATTATTCAATACTCTGTTTCCCGTGACAGGGGGCTAGCCCATTGAAGCAGGCTGTGGAGCTACGAAGGTTCACGAACAACATGTTGTAAAATGTATACATGTCCTAAAAGATAAAGAGGAACACAGATAAACAAGATAACTACCTAACTTAACCTATACACATGCATTTGTTTTACCTTGGATGTCTATTTAAACCGCATTGATTGATGTATGAATACTTAAACAGGTCATTTGCGTTTTTTTACGAAAGTTACAATGATTGTTCGTATCAATCACTATCTGACAGCAAGTTGTATGAGTAAGCGAACATAAAGTCCATGACCTAGCAAGTTTAAAGTATCAGATGATCTTGTAGCATAAACATGTGAGAATATATTTGACTTGTCTCGTCATAAGATGATTGTGACTTTCCATAGGTAAAGGTATACCTTAAAGCGATTTCTAGTTTCGGAGATAATAATAGCTATTTTGGGAAATGAAGCGATTTTTTATTTTATTTTTTTATCCTCAGACTAAAATGTGTAACTTGTTTTGAAACATTCTATGGACACACTTACATATGTTTGATATGACGTATTTGTAGTTATACTTGCTGTTTCGTATGTTTTAGGGTTCCGTACATTAATAAACGAAAAAATTTAGCATTATAGGATCACTCAGTCAATGGTGGTGTGAAAGTAATATTAAACAATCGAATTCTGAACCGATTATGTATTAGTACACGTATGTGTGTAGCCCTGTGACCCCAACACGGACGTGTTAACGTAACAAAAATACAAAAATATTTTGAATTAGGGGGCCAATCAGTAAACTGAATGAAAGTGCCTGTTGTGATCATTTCATTTTTTTCTTCATAATTCTGAAATACTTAGTTATCTTCGAAATACCCCCCCCCCCCCCATTATCTCTGACACCACTGATCCTAAACTTTTGAAAAATATACATTATATAGGTCTTTAATAAATATTAATATTACATGAAAAATTAATGATTTAAATAGGAGACACAATAGAGTGGGGGGGCAAACCAAAACATTTAAAAATAACGGTATTGTATGATATGTCAAATGAAAGAGCTTGTTGCGCAAATCTCAATAGTACATTTCCCACGAGTTCGCAAAAGCTTATATTTACGAACCGAGAAGTTGACGGCACGGTCCAAAGGCGAGGGTCGTCGTAAAAAGCCTTTCCGAACGAGTTAGGAATAGAATTTTTCCGCCTGAGAACCCAAAATCAAGCGGCGAAGGTGCTATTTTTAGCTCAGAAGTCGCAAAATATATTTGTTTTATAATTTTGAAATACTTAGTCAAAAAGTTCACCATTCCCCCAGCGAGGTATGCATAACACCTCGCTGGGGACGATATCACTGTAGTTATTTCAATAATGTGTTTAACTATAACAAATATTAACTTAAATAAGTATAATACATTAATAATTATATAAATAATATGCAGGCATAAATAACTACAAAATTATTAACAGCGAGTTCGGTGTTGATTTAGATTAACCCCATACAGCCTTGACATTTATTTGTAAAATATTGTAAGGTTCTTGTGTCCATACATTACAATTCCGAAAATAAATTGAATAGCTATGTGCCATTAGTATTTAAAAAGTTATTATTGGGAGTCTGTGTATTTTAAATTAGAAATTGCTCGAATAGCTTTTTTCTGTTACATAAAAATATCCTGAATATCCGCTGCTTTCCCCCACAACAAGATACCATAGGACATGACACTATGAAAGTAACTAAAATAGACTTGCCAAGTTGTAGCCACCTCCGTATTTTGTCTTATGTTGCTAACAGCGTGAGCCGCAAAACTTAATTTATCTATGTGGGGTTCCCAATGCAATTTGTATTAATGTTTTTTTTACAAAAATCTTCGTATCGCTTACTAATTCTAATGTGTTGCTGTCTAACTCTAAATTGGTATCAACTTGCCAGACATTTGGAAGTAAGAATTTAATAGACTTGGTTTTGCCAGCGTTTAACAATAAATTATTAACTGTGTTCAAGGTTAAAGACAATACATCAATAACATCATCAAAATCTTCTTTTTGTCTTTCAATTGCGAATACCAGTGAAGTATCATTAACAACCAACACCATGACTTTTGCCTTTTGAATTACATATATGTAAGTATTGCATACGTATGATCCTAAAAGATTTGACACTTTATTTCTAACTCCGTAATTATTTAATTTCATTAGTAGCGTATCATGACCAACACAATCAAAAGCCTTCGACAGATCGCAAAAAACACTGATAGCATCCTGTGCGGCCCCCCAGGCAGAGCAAATATCAGCAATAAGGGTAACGCCTGCACCCATAGTCGATTTACCCCTAAAAAAACCGTATTGTTTGGCGTAGAGTCGTTTTGAAAGCATTTGATTGAGAATAAACTTTTGAAATATTTTACTTAGTGCTGGAAGAACAGATATTGGTCTGAAGGATCACCCTTGTCTCACGACTTGAACAGAGGTACCAGTTTACTGTGTCTCTTGAGGTCTGGGAAAGCTCCATCGTCAACACATTTACCAATATCTAGTTTATTATTTTTATTAACATTTTTATTGTTGTGCACATAGTTCTACCTTTGGTTTATTTTTACTTCTCCATTCTAGGTTTGCTGGAAGAAATCTCTTGTTAAAGATAAACTCGCCTTTGTACATGATCTTTCCTTTATATTTGAATGGTTTTCACTGTTTTGTGCAATAAAGTATTACAAACAAACATACAAGCTAAGTGTGGGGGCTATAACCAGAATACCGAATCAATGACATTGACTTACATATCCAACAGATCTTCAGTATTTTATAAGTTAAGTAATGTAAACGTTTTGACAATGTACTGAATACATACATGATTAAATCGAAAATCTACATTACTAACGCGAGTGCTGTTTTTAATAAAGTCTCTGCTTCATTTGGAGATGAATTTAGTCTCAAGCTGCAGCATTGGATTCAATAACCTATCTTTAGGCAGAAATCATTGTCCCTTGGTAAAAGTTTTCCAGTTTCACGGATTATTATTCACCAAACCGTTTACATTCTATAATTTGAATTTTATATTTTTGCATTAATGTGTAAAGTTTTTGCAGTTCTACGAATCAACTTGAAAGTTTTGGAATATTTTTAATATAGTTTTGAAATTTTCTATCAAAGCTATTTTTACATACAAGATAATTCTACTTTTACGAATTCCAAAAGTTGTCCAGTCATTAAATTTTGATTTACCTTTGTTGTCACTGACTTTCATTAATTTAAAAACGATTGAATTCTGTTTGAATAATTTTAAAGAATTCATTCTGAATAAAAAAAAAACGGGTTCTGTTCATTAAAATCTGATACTGGCAAATTGATATCTAAGTTTTGCGTATACGTTTCTAGTCTATGGGATGTTATAGGCCTATAAATGATGGATCAGTCTTATCCTTACTAGCAATTGGGAATGAAACTGTTTGACCGCTGTGATCGGAGGGTAAGCTGTTAAAACATTTTACTTGTGAAAACAAAAAACGCGATCTAAGCAAGTTTCGTGTGTAATTCTAGTCAGCTCAGAAATACAGTACATAAATTAAATTATTTGTAAAAAGTTATGAATCGTTGTTTCATTGTTGTATCTATAAGCAAATCTATATTTAGATCGCTACAAATAATTAACTTTTTTGTTAGTACATAGTTTAATGAGTAATAATTTTAAATGATATAATAATTTAATAACATAATTTTCTCGAAAGTTTCGAAATATCCATGGCCTTTTTCATCCTTGGGAGCCTTTTTCATACCTTTACCTGTGGATTATCACATATTTTTCGTTCATAATCCATAAAAAAGAGGTATACAGTTGAATTTAAGGCCCAAGATCACACAAAACCACTGAAGAGAGCTTTGGCAAAAAAAATAATTAAATTATTTCCAATAAATTCATAGGTCTTTAAAAAATTATATGTTATTTATTCACAAAGAGATAAATAGTTTAAATACTATCCTTATGCAATTTGATTAATTTGGTTCAGTCGTAAAAAATCCTGAACATAATATAAAATTTCTGATTTTTCTCATAATTTTTATACTTCAAGTTTCCTCTTTTGGAGCACCGTATTAATCCTTAAATTTTATCAATTAGATTATTTCCGTGTTTCAGTAAATTTGAAAAAAACACCTAATTTTTAACGTCTCCAGGCGACCCGATGCTATTCCGCGCCGCCCGCTACCCCGCCAGAAGACGACGGGCGAATGCGGCGCCCCTCACCTCAACAGCCAGAACTGAGCCTTAATATCAATTATACCTCGCGCCACGAATTAAGAGCGCTGGGCGACGCTGGCGGGAATTACTGCGCATAAGTACAGGTATTGAAAAGTGACTACTGCGCATTCAAGGTCACCGCTCATAACGTGTGGCGCGACGTATATCTGTGTACTCCTTTGGAACTGTGGCAATTTCGAACTTCTCGGTCAACGCGATCAAAATCTACGGCCATTTATGCCGAAAATTTGCTTGATATTCGCAAAGAATCAAAACCTAAAGGGTACTTTCCATTGACCTAGAATCATGAAATCTGGTACGAAGCACGGTTAAACCACATGTAAAGGAAAAAACAGAAAACCTTCAATTTGTAATTCCTTCACAAAACATGCGATTTGTACAGAACGCTCGGTGCGTAATCCGACTTGCACTTGACCGTTTTTTACGTTACGTATAACTGCGTATACAGACGAAGTGTCTTGGCCACGGCATCACTAGCTTATACAGTTTGAAACCCAATACTCCTCTTACCGTTAACTGCCTCAACTCAAGAAGTATACGTAGTTCTTTTTCAAGCACGTAAAGTTTAGGTGGCTGGTAATTATGGTGTACAATTACAGATGTATTGTGTTACAGAGTTGGCTACTTATTCAGCACGCGACTTATAGAGAGAAATGACATTGTCTAATGGGGGTATTGTGTTGTTGATTTTCTCATTGATCTCTTCGAAACAAAATCGTTTACCACTTCATCTATAGCAATACAACAACTGTGGCATGTATGTCAAAATATACAGATACTAGTGTAGAATAATGAATATCGAAAGCTTTTATATCTAACGATTAACATAAAGATTTTACAATCTGTATTAAGCAAACGAATTGTAGAAGCAGTTCAATTAGTTTTTACAAACTCTACACGTAGACATGAAATGTATATTAAGCACTTATAACTTGATAACATTGTCCCAACATCACATGATGTTTGTACCCACGTAGAGTACATAAACTATTTGCTCAAATTTACACAAAATGTTGCCAAATGCTCGGAGACTTATTTAAAACCACTAATTTACTCAAGGCTGAACTTAATTGCCAACTGAAAATAGTCGGCTGGATATAGAATATCTGTGTATTTGCAGCATGAACACCGGAAAGCGTTAGGTCATATCCCACTAGAGTACCTAGACCCACATTTACATGCAAACCTCATTTTTGGCGTCTTATCTACATTGGACCACTGTGTGTGAAGAAGGGCGTAGAAACACCCACAGATTGATTTTAGAACTCTTAAAAATTGGTTGTGCTTAACTAATACAAATATTACAATATTAATAATTATGATTAATAAGCAGGAATAAATAATTACAAAATTAATAACAGCAAGGTCTGTCTTGAACCAGATTAACCCCATACAGTCCCGTAATTTAAGTAATCTTGAACATTGTAATATATCTTTTTCGACAAAGTCGCTGTAACATGGTTTTTTAATAAAGAGTCATACATAATATATGGACGTACTGGTACCACGGGCAGTTTTGTCGCTACATTTTATTTGACAGCAACAACGGCACGAACCGTATAACACGTGATTTTTTAAAGTATGAACTCAAATTGTGCATCGGACTTTGCCCATTTTTTTTTCTATACCAGATATCAAAATTGTAGAAACAGAATAAGCGTTAGGTCATATCACACTAGAGTACCTAGACCCACATTTACATATCTAGTTGGGAGGAGACTCGCAATGTGACGGACTGTGAATACCTTTCACTGAACATCTTTGTTTTCTTCAAAGCTGCGTATTTTTTTCTGCCGCTGTACCTTGAATTACAACGATATTGAGAGTATACCAACTCACATTCCTCCTTCGCCACAAAGTCCTTTCTCCCTCTTTCTTTCTTATCTTTCTGTATCACCTAGACTTGTGTCCCTAGCACACCGTCTATAGCTATTATTTTATGTACTCTGTGGTGCTCTACTGTTGGGATAAAGATCCCAGATAAAGACCATGGTGCATTGCAATTGAAACTTATCGCGGTATTTTTCGGGTATTTTATTAACATGAGGACACAACACACAGGAGGCAGAGGTACTGATTCGCAGTTAATTTAATACAACGTCATTAAAAATCGTTCGGCTATTTAATGACGCTCTGAAGGCAACAAAGTCGAGTAATACCAGTAATTCGGTATACAAACAGCAGCAGGCGCCCGCGCAGAGGTGTCGATAACGATTCGAGCCTCCGCCGCGGCGCCGTAACTCAGCGCAGCTCGGGGGCTCCACGCCCCGCGCTTTCCCTGCTGAAAGTCGAACGAAGCACCCCGAACGTGGGGAGTTGGGGTCTCCATGCGGCTTGAAAGAAACGGAGACAGGAGTATCTACAAAAAACCCCTATTCGCAGTCATTAATTTCCCCATGTTTTTTTAGGTAATTGTTTTAGATTTGGATGGTTCACAATAGCGTCGACACACCAGTACTAGAGTCAGAGATGAAACTGTAGAACATTTACGGGTCATATTCAGAGCCGCAATCCTCTGGCAGTATGACACAAACTGTTTGGAAGCTCTATAAGAATAGTTTTATAAAATAATGGCTACAATACCATCTCAAGCGCAGCCGTCAGCCGCGAGTCCGCGCGATGAGTTATTGCGCGTAGGATTGCATCTCGCGCTGCACTTTCTATTTCCCCGCGCGCGCTCATTGGGCAGAGGTAATAAGCTATTTTTCAATAAATTGCGCCCGCGCACCGTTGAGTTCAGATATCGAACCTGAGTCTTACTCAATGATTTCGCTTGGTCGATCAACCTTCAGGATCAGATTTTTTTGGTCGTTTCAGTTCCTTAATATTTATAGACTACGAGTAGAATGGATGGTTCTAAATATAATGGTACGAGGTTTGTGTTTAGACTACTGCTATTGTAATATTAACGTATTTAGTATATGAACCAATGAGGTAAGCAATTTATTTTAAGTACATTACGGACGTTCTAACGGTGATGGAAAACATCGTGGAGAAACCTTCATTACGCCATAGCTGCGGCGATGGGCTAGCCCCCTGTCAAGCAAAATGGAGTATCGAAGTGGGCACAACTGTACCTCTGCCAGCCCGTATGGGAAAAATCGTGACGCTGTCTTATCTTTGTTAGTAAGAAGAGGAACATATTGGGCTCACTAAACGCCACTCATAACTATTACTCCAGCCAAAAGATAAAAAAACGCAAACATAAAAAATATTGAATTTATAAGTAACGAGTACCTATTATTGTGTCACACAAGTTTTATATTATTCAAGTTTTTGATTGACACGGAGATAAGTTTAATAGATGGCGTGTAGTATGTGACACATCGGGTTAATATCCGAACGCGGCCCACCGATCGGTTTTCGCGCCCTTTCACGGATTGCTTTCTTGCGCGTTCGCATTGCGCCGCGCTTCCTTGTTTACAAGCTCAGGTTGTGTATCATCTGCTTGTTATTGGCATTGTGGTTTCACGAGGGAATGTTGTGGTTGTAACTGATTCCCTCATCAATTAGTTATTCTTGAATCCTACAGAAAGATTGGCCACTCAAAAGGGTGTACAACACACCTATATGTATGAAAAAGTAAAATTACTGTAAGACTATAGCTACTGTATTCGGGAGTCATTGTAATGGGCTGGCCTTGAATGCGCAGAAGTTACTATTCAATATCTGTACATATGGGCAGTAATTCCCGCCAACGTCGCCCAGCGCTCCTAATTCGTGGCGCGAGGTATACCAGTTTGGCAAGCTAACTCTGTTCTGCCCTGCCTCCATCAAATGTCGTCAAATCACGACTTATGCGACGCATATCAGCTCGCCTAACCTTTGCGTTGACTTGTACAGATATTAGTCACACAGATTAACCAATTTATTAGGTTACTGTTCTCTGAATGGATATTACCGTTCGATATTACAAATATCATTGTTTCGACAAACGATTAAAGCGGGTATCGACTTGTTCCCGCGCAAGCGCCTACGCGCAAACAACATGAAGTATGACAGATAGTTGATATTAATATACGCTATAAACTTAGATGTGATACGACTAAACTAATGTCTGCACCAGCCTTTCTATGTCGTTTATCATTCAAAGTAATTCAGCTAAGTAAGGCGCTGAGTACGGGTGTAATAGTTTCCTTGAAAGCCTAATGATCTACATTACAGTGTTATATCTAAAAGGATAAATTTAACGTCGATTTGATCGATTGACTGTGAATTTTAATGGATATATAACTGCACTTAGGTAATGTTCTCGAGAGCAACTTAGCAACGGAAAGTACCAGAGAACATTATACCTAAAAATATCCCAATAACTAGAGTAAAAATCTTCTGATTCCTGCAGAACTGGTAAAGTAGACTAATGAATGGTTTCCATTGTCGGAATGCTTATCAGCTCACCTCAAAGTTTATCAATGAATTGAAGATGATAGATTCACAAAAACAAGCCAATTAATTGAATGGCTTAAAGTTAATTCGCTATATCAGCTCATCGGCGCATCAGTATCGAAAGTGCGTCTTATTGCTGTATCACTTACTGTACTGACAGACTCGTTTTGAATTCACACTAAAGAAGAAATTATCCCACAAATAACCGACGACACACTCGTAAACAAGCACGTAATACTTCATTACTAACCAGACGGTTGACTACAGAGACAATGTTGGTAGGAAACGTTAATAAATAATTGCCTGTTGGCGGAGTTACTAATTGACACGACAAGATTCTCTCAATTCCACAACCAGGTAATTATGAAGAGACGAGAGAAATTGACTTTACCATAGCATTTCTAGTGGAATAACAGGTAAGTTTGCTTATTATAATGGTGGACTACATGCCTTATCTATGGCTTCCCACAGCATAGGTTATACAAGCATTCTTGGAAGTGAACAGTAACTCCTAGACACTGATAGGCACTTAATTTGTATGCCACATACTGAGTGTAAACTTTGTCTGAACTTTGAACCGTGGAAATAAGGAGTGGCGGATCGAAGGTGTTTTGTTAACTTTACGAACTTTATCGTAAACTTCGTTGTGTCCGGATGTGACATTATACAAATAAAACGTAAGAGTACAAGAAATTGGTAGCTGTGAAATTAAAGTCGCATTGCTTCCGTTCAGTTCACGGAAGTCATGAGACGGATGAGTGCATATCACAAGGCATTCTAGAAAATATACCCGATTGACTTTATTTTACCCAACTGCCCTGTATGTATACAACGTGTCATTGAATAAACGCATAACCATATACACCCCAACTTACTTTTTTATATTAAAAAATATTGAGATAAAATTATCAAATGTTTGCCTAATATTGTACAAAATATTTGAGACTTAAGTTGTTGTATCATTTCCGACGAATTCACAACTTTTTGGTGCGTGCCCGCGAGTTCAATCAAATTATCCGTCACACTTACCATAGTTAATATAGCAACGTCATAGTAAGTACCTAATTAGAAATAAAACAACGGAAAAATGAAGTAAAATAAAAATTTAGGTTAGGTTAGGTATAGTAAACTACAAAACATCCCAAAAATCTAGGCACTTCGAATTCCCCGCCCCCGCCCACACTAACCAAGTTTATTTGGCTCTGAGCGAACGGTGCCTCTCTCTTACTCACCCCACCCTTACCCTATGAGTGAAAGAGACCCCGCTCGCTCATAGCCACAGAAACTTGTATGAAACGGGCTGGATAATTTCCACAGAGCATTACATATTAGAGAGAGGGCAAGCCGCGTAACAGCTGACCGTGTTGTATGCCCAGTGTGCATACAGTGCATTCATTTTCTCTCAGCGAGAATTCCCTCGTGCACGCGCCGATCGCCTTAGAAAACTGACAATACTTAGCTTTATTTTCTATAATGCCGGGCTGTGCAGTTGTCCTACGTGAAAATCGCAGTAATTCGAGAAATTTACATAACAAGGGTATAACATTTCACAGGTAAATACTGGAAATACAATATTTCTTAAATAAAACAACACGATTAACGAAGTATTCCGAGAAATTAATGTTATTGAGTCGCATCCAGATTCCGTCTCTTTCATAATCATTAGCGTTACCTTCTAGCGAGAGAGACAGGAAATAAATTAAATGTCCATGACGCTGTGTGCTGTGTTCGTGCTTTATGAAACAATGTGCGCCTCATGCGCACATATACAGCCACGTAACTGCTTTGCCTGTATTTACCAATACGAAAGTAGGGATAAATGTGTAAGTGGTTATTATGTGTGCGTGTTTGTTGTGTTTATTTAATGATATGTTGTGTGCGTGAATTCAGCTTGCGACAATCGGTTTGCATACAAAATAGGCTGAACGCCCTATCTCCTATGTTGAGATGTCTGTGATAATTTCCGACGTATTGTAATTACTTGTACCTACCATTCGCTCGCGTCTTGAATGCATTCCAAATGTAGGTACTGTACCTACCTACGGGCTGTGTTTGTGTGAAAGTACTGTAGTAGTCGCTGTGACACTCGTACTACGAACCGTTCAAAGTACACCGAGACAGCTTGATTGCTACTGTCATTAGATAGTAAAAGTATAGTTCTCTGACTATGTCACAATGTTCCACATTTGTGTATCGAAATGAAATTTCGTGGTACGCATGCGCTCGCGTAGTAGTGCGGTGACGGACTAAACAAAACAAACAAAGAGATCCCCGTACCCCGCACCCCTAGCCATTCCTATACGGATGAAGAAAGTAAGCGTACCTACGAAATTATCCTTTTGTTTTGCTTGGTAAAGAAAACGAAATCAGGTTTCATTTTGGTGGGCAGCCACCTGTGTGAGCTTGGTTTCAACGTGAGTAGAATCTAGGCAGGGGTCAGTTAAACTGGAAGGTCGCGCCTAAGTTATCTTAGCAATAAAGAGACAGAGCAATAACTTTTGTCTTAAAAAATATGACCTATATTTAAAGTCAGAGATATCGACTCTGCCCATGATTCTGAACAAACTAGTATCTCACTATGCGTTTATTCGATAACAAGTTATATATTTAGTATGAATTCATGTATCAAAAGCCAAAATTTCTTTATTACTGCAGATATGTAAATTGTACATATACTTAGTACAAACTTAATTGTTTGCCTCTTCTCTACATTGGACCACTTAAGGAGAGGGGAGGGCGAAGGAATACCCACAGATTGATTTATAGATCTCTTTAAAAATTGGTTGTTTTTAACTAACACAAATATTACAATAATAATTATTATAAATAATAAGAAGGAATAATTTATTTTAAAATTATTAATAGCGAGTTCTGTGTTGAGTTAAATTAACCCGTACAGTAAATCACGTTGCAACGTATATTTGTTTGTATGTATGAATGTTTGTATGTATGTCTATTCCTGAATCCCCTCGAAACTACTCGAAGGCTCTACTGATTTTGTTTGCCAATACATCTTAGATTCGTCTTGACATATGTAACTGTCACGGACGAGCGCGCGAGTGTCATTGTTTTTTTTTATTGCAGATTTCATGCGCAAGCAACACGTTTTTTTTTGGGACCCTCGCGAAAGACGAAAGGCGAGTAATGAAATATTGATTAAACTTGCACAAGGTATCAATAACCTTAGTTTTAAAGATTTTTCGTAATTTTAGAAATGAAAAAAACAACAATACCCTACTGCGGTACACTAAAAAGCACTCAACAAGCAGATAAAATGCAGGCGGTGGGTTCCGCTGGCATTTTAATTTAATTAAATTTAATATTGTACCATAATAATTTTATCGTATCTCAATAATTACGTCTGTTGTTTTTTTTTGCGTTTGCGTCATCTATTTAGCATATAATTATGTAGTTCAGCAGACAGTGTCACGCCTTTACCCATTCGGAGTGCCAGAGGCGGTGCGTAATATGTAAAGGTAGTTCAAATACTAGCAGATCCGATCTATCTCTGACATAGAAAGCCATCACAACCTTCACAAATTACCCAGATTTGATCACAAACAAACAGTCGTACGAGCAATCTCGATGACCAATCTCGATTCTCAATGCATAGCTGATTGGTTGTCAGGCGAGGGCTCGCATCAGCACTCAATCACGTCGAACATACGGCTCAATGTGGGTCGCCTCTAGGCTTGTTGAAAAAATATCGATATATCGATATTTTCTCTTCGATATATCGATATTTTTAGAAGATATAATTTTATCCGATATATCGATACAAAAAATCTAATATCGAAGATAGTATCAAAATCGATATATTTTTTGTTAGATCAGGCAAACCAGTTCATAGAGCTCAGCACTACTCAGCAGTGGTCTTGCTTGTGGGTAAAACCTTATGCTTATGCTTAAGCTTATGTTATGTTAATAAATACATTTAATAAATATTAGTTTTTATTAAGAATGTGCGTTGCCTAAAAATTAATATCGATATTACTGAGCTAGGCTGAACTAAATAGATCATTATTTTAAAACCGCAAATGCTCTCTGAAAATTTCACCGATATATCGATATATCGATATTTTTTCCGCGATATATCGAGGTCGATATTGATATTTTTATAAATATCGATGGATATATATATCGATATATTTTTTATACTTTCGACATCCCTAGTCGCCTCATTTCTGCCCTTAACTGGGTCGGTCGGATCGGAACACCGAATGGGAAAGTATCGAATGATCGCGGAGTGATGCTGATGATCTGTTTGTAAATTGAAATTACAGTGCACTGGTTTCGATTTCAGAAAAGGTCACGGGTGCCGATGAGGGGTATTTTATTGCCATCGCTTCAGCAATTAGCTAAGTGGTCGATATGGCATATTGAGAGAGACATAGTTGGTCAAGCGGCCGCAGGAAATACGGCAGGGCCTCGACGATCCGAACACCGAAAATGTATACCCTGTTCGGATGCACGAAGCGTTCGGATTATAGTATGTTAAAATTTTGAAAGGGATTTTTCGAAATAAAACAAAAATATTTTATGTTTATTGAAGTATGTACGTTAGATGTATGTTAGATACAATGCTATCAATCACACTTTTTTAAAGAATTCCAATATAGTGCTTTGACGAGTAGTATTTAGTGACATAGAAAATGCTTTATCCCTTAATTTACGTAACAGCATTTTTTCCGTTCGTTCGGATTATAGAGGCGTTCGGACGAGCTGGGGTACGGATTATCAAGGCCGTGCTGTACTCGGATATCACCGCCCTACATGGTCCCCTTGTGCAGTGCTATCGGGAAAATACAACATTCAAAGTTTAGTCCGTCTAAACACAGTCGATTCTATAATGAATCACCAAGTTAAAAACTTAAAAAAAAGACTTCAAGTTCAAGCCCTATTTCGTCCTCCCCGATCGGGATGCAAATGAAGTCTGTATACATGAAAAGCCCTCATGAAAACTTTTGCTGCACGGAAGCACAAACCAAAACGACAACTGTGTATTTTTTTTATTTGTTGATTTTTGCAAAAAGCGCTGAATTAATTTTGATAAAATTTATATGGGATCCCCTCTGAAGTATGACCTACCAATCAAAGCAAGAATCATCAAAATCGGTACATAATTGACGGTTAAATCGCGTAACAAAAACAAAAAAATAAAAAAATAAAAACAGACGAATTCGGAACCTCCTCCTTTTTGAAGTCAGCTGAAAAACTGCAACACTGCAAAACCGCAGACAGCTGTTAATTAAGAAATAAAATTGGAAGAAGCATTTGTAAATACTGCCAAAATGTTAACCGCAGTATCCAATACTGTAAAGTTTGACCCAGAATCTCAAACCCCAAAGTTGAAAGCATCACTTCGTTTGGGAGCGGCGGCCGGCTAGTGCTAGTGTTAGTGGCTTAGCTCAGTAATGAAATGGCCCTCGCTGAGGTTTTATATGTCAAGGTTCGTCGCCGCCCTGTCTGGTCTGGCCGTGTCATTAGGCTCGTATCGCCTCACAATTGGGTCGACGATGCGAAAACCCGTGACACATGATTTAGTATTACTAAGGGGCAGATCCTGTCTGTTCGAGATATTATTTATAGCCTTCGATTTTTACGATACTTGTGGTGGGTTTATGGCTGTTGAATTTATTAAGGCTTTCAATATTATTAACCGCGGCTTCCTGGTATGTGGTTAAGAAAGTGTTACTCTGATAGTTCACTTTTTTTCGGGATAACCCCTTGATGAGAGAAACAAAACGTAGCATGCTTCAAAAGAACTTGTATGTTTGCATACATAAGTACTTCTTCTTCTTGACTCGACGGTCATCTCAAAATCGGACAGCCCAAAAATGTGCATCTTAAGAATCGCCTCTAGAAAATGGTAGTATACGTGTAAGATATCGCTACTAAGAAACAATATGATATTGTTTCCTCCGTGATTCACAGCTATCGCTTTCGCATCGATTCACCCCGAATCCGCCGCGTCATCACGCAACAATAGCTATTAGAGCTATTAGCATATCCACATAGCTTGCGATGAAAGCTAACACCCACCAGAACGAAAGTGGGCACATCCTGTAAACATGCCTATAAATAGTTCAAGATGTGCAATAGTTGGCTGGGACTGAGTAAAGGCTCTATAATGATTTGTTCTTCAGACGTCGTCGTCGGTTGAATCACTATTTCAATAAGTAATGAGCACGGAAATATTCATACTCATAAAATACCTATAAACGACGATCCAGCGATCTCAATTCCAATACGAAAATATTGAATGTGCTTTGAAAAGTCAGCGCGGCTGGTCAATACTGAGGACCTTGAAAGGCACTGAACTTCGCCTGTCCAAGGAAAGATCTTGATAGCCTTTGAGACGCCGCCGATCGAATTAATTGAACATCGTCTTTGCATTCAAACAAGCCGTCTTGTATAGATGAGCGAATGACCTTCCCAGCCACCGCGGTAGTCAAAACAAATGCATGGAAATGTTTGTCAAGTCACTACCGCGCGTGACATCCATGATGAATCCGTATCGTTTGCGTCTCGAGAATGTCTGTCTGGTCTGCCGGGTGTCGGCAAAACATTGCAGTTTCGCTAATAAAACCCCAAACGGAATCTTGTGCGACACTATTCGCTGGAGAAACGAAGGACGTGCGAATATCGCGTTGTTTATAGCCCCGATGCGATATAAACGTCATCATCAACATTACCAGCCGACTGCCAGTTGCGGCTTTTTTACTGGTAATGGTTATAATTATTAATTAACGAACACAACTCGGTTGGTAGGAATTCGGTGAAACGGACCCCGCGGTTTTGGCCTGTTAAAGTGATACCTACCGCCGATTACTGGCTAATTGACCTTTCGAAAACGCGCTCGCTTTTGGAGTTTTGGTCAGCCAATTCAGAAATTAATACAAATAGCTTAACATGATAGGGGGGCTCCCATTCAGCTTCAATCTGATTCGGGTCAGTATTATCTTAACGCCTGGACATCATCATTCCTGCTGAGTGCTTATGCTAATGGACGACAGCAGAAATTCTCTCTCATAGAAAAACCAACTCACCTGTATCGCTCTCCTCGGCTGCGGCAACCGCAACACAGGCGCCGGCGGCCTCCGCGGCGCCGGCATCACCGCCCTGTGCACCGGTGGCGCCGGCAGCGCTGGCCTCGGACCTTGTATCACCGTCACTGAGGGCACCAACGGTGGCGGTCTTCTGGAACGTTCCACTATGGCGAGGTGTTCGGAGGGCCTGATGAGGCGCGGGGGATGGTGGAGGGCGACGGCGGTGCAGGGCTCGGGGGGGCGGGAGGACTGCCGCGGAGGAGGCGCGGGGGCGCGGCGCCGCCTCGGGTCGGTGTCGTCCGCCATGGCGCGCCAATCTGGGGACAAAACGGTGGCATTTTAATTTCTAATCTGAATATTAGAGATTCGTACAGTAAATAACGTAAGGGAGGCTATGGCAAAAAGGCATAGGCGAAAAATTTTCATAACACACCAAAATATGATAAGATATTTCCGGCACCCAGGACACAGGGTACTGAAGTTACTACTAACGATATTTCACCCAGAAATTTAAGGAAAATAGTATGATTTATATTTGATATAACTTTCCCTAACCAACGGTACCCAATGGAACTGTCGCTTTTTTGTCACATTTTAGGCATCTAGCAAAACTTCGTGCGTACTTCCACCTGAAGGCCACAGAGGCTAGGGGCATGTTTAATTTAAAGTCTTTGCCTAAAAATTATTTTGATGATCGTTTTTATCAACTGTAAAACATGTTGTAATCACATAACACGAAGACACCCCGAAAAAAAAGAGCAATATTTTGTGAAGATTTATTGACCTAGCGACTGCGAAGTAGATTCACTTTTGGAATATTGGAAGACAGACCTCGCAAGCGACGCTGGATATATAACAGCGGCTCTGTGAGCAGTAGACCTCGCAAGCGACGCTGGAAATATAACAGCGGCTCTGTGAGCACTAAGTAGATCTCGCAAGCGACGCTGGAAATATAACATCGGCTCTGTGAGCAGTAGACCTCGCAAGCGACGCTGGAAATATAACAGCGGCTCTGTGAGCACTAAGTAGACCTCGCAAGCGACGCTGGAAATATAACAGCGGCTCTGTGAGCAGTAGACCTCGCAAGCGACGCTGGAAATATAACAGCGGCTCTGTGAGCACTAAGTAGACCTCGCAAGCGACGCTGGAAATATAACAGCGGCTCTGTGAGCAGTAGACCTCGCAAGCGACGCTGGAAATATAGCAGCGGCTCTGTGAGCACTAAGTAGACCTCGCAAGCGACGCTGGAAATATAACAGCGGCTCTGTGAGCAGTAGACCTCGCAAGCGACGCTGGAAATATAACAGCGGCTCTGTGAGCACTAAGTAGACCTCGCAAGCGACGCTGGAAATATAACAGCGGCTCTGTGAGCAGTAGACCTCGCAAGCGACACTGGAAATATAACAGCGGCTCTGTGAGCAGTAGACCTCGCAAGCGACGCTGGAAATATAACAGCGGCTCTGTGAGCAGTAGACCTCGCAAGCGACGCTTGAAATATAACAGCGGCTCTGTGAGCAGTAAGTAGATCACGCAAGCGACGCTGGAAATATAACAGAGGCTCTGTGAGCAGTAGACAACGCAAGCGATGCTGGGAATATAACAGCGGCTCTGTGAGCAGTAGACCTCGCAAGCGACACTGGAAATATAACAGCGGCTCTGTGGCCAGTAGACCTCGCAAGCGACGCTGGAAATATAACAGCGGCTCTGTGAGCAGTAGACCTCGCAAGCGACGCTGGAAATATAACAGCGGCTCTGTGAGCAGTAGACCTCGCAAGCGACGCTGGAAATATAACAGCGGCTCTGTGAGCAGTAGACCTCGCAAGCGACGCTGGAAATATAACAGCGGCTCTGTGAGCAGTAGATCACGCAAGCGACGCTGGAAATATAACAGAGGCTCTGTGAGCAGTAGACCTCGCAAGCGACGCTGGAAATGTAACAGCGGCTCTGTGAGCAGTAGACCTCGCAAGCGACACTGGAAATATAACAGCGGCTCTGTGGCCAGTAGACCTCGCAAGCGACGCTGGAAATATAACAGCGGCTCTGTGAGCAGTAGACCTCGCAAGCGACGCTGGAAATATAACAGCGGCTCTGTGAGCAGTAGACCTCGCAAGCGACGCTGGAAATATAACAGCGGCTCTGTGGCCAGTAGACCTCGCAAGCGACGCTGGAAATATAACAGCTGCTCTGTGAGCAGTAGACCTCGCAAGCGACGCTGGAAATAAAACAGCGGCTCTGTGAGCAGTAGACCTCGCAAGCGACGCTGGAAATATAACAGCGGCTCTGTGAGCAGTAGACCTCGCAAGCGATGCTGGGAATATAACAGCGGCTCTGTGAGCAGTAGACCTCGCAAGCGACGCTGGAAATATAACAGCGGCTCTGTGAGCAGTAGACCTCGCAAGCGATGCTGGAAATATAACAGCGGCTCTGTGAGAAGTAGACCTCGCAAGGGACGCTGGAAATTGCGATTACTTTTCAACCCCAGACCTCCGACCCCTTGATGTTTATTGTATGAACAAGTCGATTCATTATACAAACCAATAAAAACAAAAAACACTACAGAATTTTCTTTCAATACCACATTATAACACATACAATTACTTTGTAAACTACATTTGTGACCTACAATCCAAACTATTGATTTTTCACTAAAACTATACAGTGTGAATCTTCATAAAGTGCTCATAACGATCTGGGTTGAATAACATCGAAATTAATCGAAACAAAAAAATCTCATCCCTCCCAATTCAGTTTATAGCCATTTTCATATTGAAGTGCGCCACTGGATACCAACTGCAGAAAAATAATATCACTTCGGAATGGAAGGGCTTTTCTTAGTGAAATTGAGTGATTCTTGATGATGAAAGACACGTAGTTTGGGATATATAAATGATATAAATTTAATTCAACTAACAGTGGATACTGAACAATACTTACGGTGGAATTAAGTTACGTTATTACAACAAGAACAGAAAATAGATAAACGAACTTCACCTCATTTGTAAGAAATCAGTCAAGCCATTTGGGCTGTAGTATTTTTTTCATTTTCAAACCCAAATCCCCGCCATTTAAAAATTCAAACTGAATCGATAAAAAATCCATATAATTATCGAACCTGCTCACAAAATTTCACGAGAATAGGTTGAATAATTATCGAACCTGCTCACAAAATTTCACGAGAATAGGTTGAATAATTATCGAACCTGCTCACAAAATTTCACGTGAATAGGTTGAGAAATATGACCTGTAGAGGAGAACAGCCGGACAGAAATCCAGACACAAGAAAGCATTTTTGCCCAAAGCTGGAACGGAGACGCTTCGGTCGCTAGGTTAACTAGTGGCTCTGTGAACTGTAGACCTCGCGTTTCTTTTGGCGGACAGCTGAACTTCTTTCATACAAACTTATGAATGCACCTGGTTACCTACATGCAGTATTAAAGTAGCCGCACCAATAACTTTGTAAACAATGCAGAATTTTTCATTGGTTTTAGAATCCAAGTCATAAGGTTGAAAATCATGTGGCGATATGTGTCTCCTTGCCTTATTAAGGGTGAAGTTCAACCAATTGACTTTTCACCAAAATTATAAAGTCTACGACACTCTCACGGTCTCCGTAAATTCACCGAGAAGTCATATGTTAAAATCTGTCAAGTCGTTTAGGTTGCAGCAGTTTTTTTACATTCCAACCCCATAGTTCCGCCATTTTGTATATTTTCCAAAAACTCGCGCGCAACCATTGCCAAAACCTAATGAACTTTTGGTGCTCGCGGGACTTTACGCCCCAGCCCAGTGGTCTAAGGGGTCTGTCATACTCAGAAAATTCCATTCTGTGAGTGAGTGAGTGAGTTCCATCCAAGATGTGAGGCTTGCGCATGTGTTTTTTTTAATTAAAAATATGATTTTAAACTACCTATACAAAAAACAAACAAAAGAAATCAAGTAGGGAACGACTGTTAAGTTACTTAACAGTCGTTCCCCACTTAACTTAAGTAGCTACCTACTTCGTCCAATGGAGTAACAATGTATCACGCGATCACCCTCACCAAATGGTGAAGTTATGGCGATTATAGTTATTATTCACGAGATATAAAACTTTTTGTGTACATATGCCGCATGAATTTTGGTTTTATTGGTAAAAATAATTAACACAAAGTTGACGATGTAAAATTAAAAAGATTACATATAGGTAGATAGATATAGGTAGTCATTGCAGAAAAACTTGTGTAATCTTTATGAATCAAATGTAACTACCAAGGTAGCTAAATCACGTTGTTAACTGAGATTGTAATCTTAATAAAAGGTTAGATTATTTTGCTGAAATAACACTGACCAAAAGCAACTACAGCGAAATGTCTCTACCTCTCTCTACAAGGTAAATAGCTCTACCAAATTACTACCTAAAGCAACTACAGCGAAATGTCTCTACCTCTCTCTACAAGGTAAATAGCTCTACCAAATTACTACCAACGCCATCTGCCGGTGAAGCAGAGAACTATCAAGCATAGTAGCGTCTTGGTCTTGTCGTTCATTGCAAGCTTGCACTCTGTGTACCTACATACATTGCGCGTGCTTGATTGCTCCTGCGTACCTACTGTTACCGAGACTACACCAATCTTTAACACTCAGCTCAGCGGCAGAATCAGCGGAACAGAAACATTAACTTAATTGGGTTAACCTTTATTGAGTATTTGATTTAGATTCTAACTAAAGGAAAACGCGATTGAATGAAATTTTCGCGATAGAATTTAATAACGAAAATACCTCTAAATTGTTATATTTTTCCTGTAATTCTGAAATCCTAAGTAATTGCATTTTTTATTAAAAGTTGTTTATTTTTAAACAATTTTTATGTGGTTTTGCGCTACATTATTTTAGATTAAGCCAAGCGCATTGTTTGCGCTTTCTTTTCATTCTTATGTGGAAGTAATTTACGCTGTCACTTTCGTTTACATTCCTATTCCTTTTATATATATTTTTTCGTATCACCTCAACCAAAAAAAGGATAAGCTATGATGGCAATGCGGATACTTGGATGGGTGCCCAATTACTTCGTTACTTGCCAATTTGCTTGTACCTACTCGTAGTTACAGGTGGTCAAATTAAGAATTTAATTTATTGCGAGACGTACCTCTACAATATCCCACCTTTCTCATAATGAAAATGCTATATTTAAGTATCTACATATAATTGAGTATGAGGCCTTATAAATTCACATTTTCATATTACTTATCTAACGGACTTAGCTGTAAGTTTATGCCAAAGGTATAAGTCAAATGGAATGGGATAGACTACCAACCAGTATTTACTCACATATGATATATGTCTCTACTTCATTGACTTCGTAAATGTACCGTTTTGCGGATAAGTTTCTACATCAGGCTTTCGATAATTTACGAGATAGTCTCTGAGCTTCTAATCTACGCAACTGTACCACTTCCACCGTGTACACAGTCTTGACAACATTCATATTGCATTCCTGTGGACCTAAATATTGCACAGACTACGATCAAATTAAGTGCCGCTTGCCGGACTTTGAGTGAGTCTCAAACTTCGAGATTTCGAATGTGCTTAGCACATAATATTAAGCAAGTGTGCTTGTGTGCCAAAAAGTTACTTATTTATCGTCGGCGTGGAGAAGACGCTTGCTTACACAAGGATCTATCGATCGGGCCATTGTTCCGGCCGACGCGACGCGACGCGACGCTACCAGCTAATTAAGACCACAATTTAAGGGTCTAATTAACTTACCTCAAGGCAACACAAAATTTCCAAAGAATTCTACGGCTTTCACGGAGGCAGTTGTCCTTTCTATGATAATTTCGAAACTGGTTGGATATACCTACCTAATTCAAGAGCGTATACGCTTTTGAATTTGTTAATTAATATTCAAGATAATTTATATTTCTTAGTACTTAGCCACCATTGTCCCACTCACGCCTACACACATTTTTTTCATAGGATTTAAACCTTAACGGTTTTAAAGTTTCAATTTTCAAATTTCCAAAGTCCCGTTAGATCTGGGTTAAATCGGGGGGCACAGCAGTGCCCCCGCCAAGTCAGGCGCGAAGCAAACACTGCCGTACCATCCTTTACTGGAACCATTTCGCCGCATTTTCAGGCCCCTATTTGAGAACCTCTGGATAAGACCAGAACGCAGAAATTTTCGTCATCCAGTAAGCTATAATCCACATACTTAAAATCCAAAATTTCAAGTCTGTAGGACATTTAGTTCCGAAGTTAAGCGAAAGCAAAGTTTCGCATTTATGACACTCACTCACTCATGATCATCAGAATATAACTAGTACTTCCCATAAACTCAGAGAGCTGAAATTTGGTACAGAGTTAGGGTTTAAGGGCCACATAAAGGGAAAGCTATAAAAACTAGGATAATCGAAGATCTGGAGTACCTGGTGACCCTGATTAGAAAACACAAGAGCTTGGTTTTATCTTGGTATAGATTCGGTGTATACCGTTTTCATATCTCCCGGATATCTCCCGAAAATCTAATAAAATAAATCAATATGCCCACGTTTCTACAAAAACAAGTGAAATCCCACCAAAAACATTCTGTAAAAAACTAGCCAAGTCTCGATGGAGCTACTTGTTTATCTCTAAAAAGTTATGAAATCTAGACAAAGTTGTGCCAAGTCTATGGTTCCTTACTGTGATTTCTTTATTATTATAGTTAATGTTGTGTGACTTGGCCGTTGAACATTCTTTATACGTTAGTGGGTACACAGAAATTTTGAACTGCGTCGTATTTAATTACAATAACTTACAAGCTGCAAGTTTCCTGATAGGGACACGTTATGAAATATTAGAAAATGACTGCAGGCACCTTCCGTGATCGTTTCATGCTGCTCGTTAAGGGTATACAAAGGAATTCTATTTTAAGCAAATTAGTATGTAAAATAAAAATAACTTTGCCATGACTTATTTTTTATTGACATTGAGAGTAACAGATATAACATTACGTGATAACAAAATTGACTTGTACCCACTAACGTATAAAGAATGTTCAATGGCCAAGTCACACAACATTAACTATATTATAATAAAGAAATCGCAAAAAGGAACCTTAGACTTGGCACGACTTTGTCTAGATTTCATTACTTTTTACAGATTAACAAGTAGCTCCATCGAGACTTGGCTAGTTTTTTACGGAATGTTTTTGGTGGGATCCATTTTTCTAGACATGTATGTAGCTTTTTTCAAGTGATCCGTCCAAGACATTCCTATGGTGTCTTGAGCCATCGAGTAATAGAATCAAGAGGCCTCTGTATGGCTGTAATGTATTATACCTGATAATATCGCGCTATGTATTTTGAAGTATTTTTTGCTCGAAGAGAAACTATTAAATGGAAATTAATTCAAACTTGAAATATCTACTTTTCCAGAAAAACCGATTTTCCCAGCATACTATACTCACAATTGATAAGAAATCGCCCGCCGAGACAAAGACTCGCAAACAGCGCCCGAGTAAACAAACACTTGATACACTTTCCACTTCAAAACAAGGCTGTATTTCCATAGATCATGCAAACACTACCGCAGCGAATAATTATTTATCGTTAAGTAATATTCACAACAGTAACATGCAATTATGGTATCGAACGGTGTTATTATTTAAACAGTAAAGCTGGGACTAGAGCCAGCTCTGTTGCACGGTCGCGATGGCAACCCTGTGTTGACGCGTTTTCCCTCCAAAAATAACGCATGCGCATTTGGATGCAAGCTTTACCCAAACGTAGCATCATTCCAATTTCACTCTTAAAGCGGGGAAATAGGGCAAAAGAAGGGTCTAGTGCGATGCCCAAGCTAACCCACTAGATCAATTTTCTGAATTCATTAGATAAAGGTATTAAAGTACGGCAGTTCCAAGGGGGAGGATTCTCCGCTGTATTTGATAAGGGTTTGCTTCGTTGAGCCTCGATATTAGAAATGAAACAAGGTCTCTAAAATGCGAAAAGCAATATAGTGTTATGGTACATCAAATAAAAATATCCCTCGCTGCTGAATAATTCAGATAAATAGCTCAACGCTTATTATTATACTTAATCTATTGCACTTTGCGGAAGCGTCCGTGGCCTAGCGGTATTCGCACATCGGAAACGATCGTGTGGGTAGCAACATCTGACTGAGACGGATACTGGATGGGTGTCTGTGTGGCATTTTTTTTTCGGGGCGCTTCCGTGTTTCGGTTGACACGTTAAGCTGCAGGTCCCGGTTAGTATCGCTACTCGCTGGTATATCTCACGCCACGAATTAAGAGCGTTGGGCGACGTTGGCGGGATTTATTGCGCATATGTACAGGTATTGAAAAGTGACTACTGCGCATTCAAGGCCACCGATCATAAAGTGTGGCGCGACGTATAGTAATCGTTAAGCTGGTCAGAGGCCCTTATAGGGCAGCTTGAAAACATCTTACAGTCGGGTTGGCCACTAGACCAACTGTTTTTACGCCCCTCCACTAACCCGCACTGAGCCAGCGTGGTGGAGTATGGCTCAATCTTACTTGTATCCGGGTAAAGGCCCATGTCCCTCGGTGGGTACATTAATGGGCTACATCATTACAAGTGTTTCTGTGAGAACAGTAGACCTCGCGAGCCCTTCGACAAACATATATACTTAAACATATTGTCACGACTGACGGACAAAAGGCTTTATTATAATGCGATACAAATTTATTTTGCGCAAAATTTTTAATTGAATTTCAGGTGCTTGAATTTTCCAAATTCTATGCAGACTTTTGAGCAAAACAGGGCTATTAGTTTTGGCGATTACTCGCGTTTCCTTGGTCCTAGGAGGTCAAATTTGATGTCTACAGTTTTGTCTCGTGAAGGCGGAGAGAATTGCGTAGTCTGATTAGGTATACAGTTTCAGAAATAAAGACAAAAACTGAAATCCGCTATAACGAATACGTTTGCTACAGCAAACTCCTCCCCCCAATTTTTCCCCTCCACTCCCCCCATCACACCCCGGACCTCTGAAGTTTAACGGACGAACAACTGGAATTATTATAAATAAAATAACCCAACTGGATTTTCTTTCATTACCACATACAAACTTATGAATGCACCTGGTTACGTACATGGAGTATGAAAGCCGCACCAATAACTTTGTAACGCCACAAGTCCACCATAAAAAATAAAAAAACTGACTCGAGTGGACCATTATCGAACCTGCTCACAAAAATTCACGAGAATCGGTTAAGTGATTCGACCTGTAGGCAAGAACAGACAGACAGTGCATACAGACAGATGGATTTTTGGCCAATATCGAAACTGAACGCTCGCTCGTTTCGCTCGCTCGGTCAATTATTATTATTATATCGCACTTTATAGGCTTATGTAAATATTAAATAGGTAGAGTTACTTTCATAGATAGTATCATGTCATGTCCTATGGTATCTTGTTGTGGGGGAAAGCAGCGTACAACTATTTTTATCTACACACGTATCATAAACCCTCTTTACTGCGATCAAAAACCGCACGTTACGATCAGCATTATGTTAAACTACTTGGTAAAAACTCGTTTCGTATCTGGAAAACTACACATTATCGTCATTATGTGTAGTTTTTCTACATATAATGACATTCAAATTTCGAACGCCGACGCCCACCCGCGTGCCGTCCCTAGTTTGTCTGTGAACTTGGTACTGACATTCAAATTTCGAACGCCGACGCCCGTCTGCGTGAAGTTGGTACTAAAGAACAAGCTAAACAATTGCAGAACCACAATGCCGGTCAAACATGCGGTTCCTGAACACATCAAAGAGAGCTTATGATATGTGTGTAGATAAACTAGTGTATGTAACTGTACATAATTAGGCATTAAAACTCTCGAGTGATATCGTTTCATAAACCCACTCTCGAATTTTAATGCCCTCCATTATGCAGCAGTCACATAAACTACTATTATATTACAGAAAAAAGCTATTCGAGAAATTTATTATGTTACGCGATTTTGAATACAGGCCTTTATTCTGCGCGGCCAGTCGTCTATCGCAGCACGAACGAGGTCCATGTCAATATAGGCGGCTGCCTTAATCAAGGATGCCTTGAGTGACTCCAAATCAGGATGAGGCTTTGAGCAGGCCTTTTCCTCCAAGTGTTGCCATATCTTATAATCTAACGGACTCAAATCTGGACTGGAGGAGGGCCAGTCTTCGTGCCGGATGAAGTCGATTTCACGCGCCGCCAGCCAGTCTTGTGTGCTTTTCGCTCTATGAGCTGGCGCAGAATCTTGTTGGAATACCCAGTGCCTGTTATTAAACATGGTATGAGAAACAGGTTCCACAAGGTTCTTGAGGACTGTATTTTGATACACAACTGCATTCGTTTTTACGCCTTTCTCACAAAAATGTACCTCAGTTAAGCCCCAATAAGAGACTCCCAACCAAACCATGAGCGAGGATGGAAAATGACCTCTTTGGACACGCGGAATACGGTTGCTGGCTTCTTCACTGCTGTGTGCGTACACCTTATCATTTTGTTTGTTGTAGCTCTCTTCCACGGTGAAAATTTTTTCGTCCGAAAAAAGAATTTCCCGATGCTTTTTTCCCGCGTACCGCTTCAACAAAGCGCGGCATCTCTTCAGTCTCAGGTCCATTAAACGAGCGTCCAAACGATGTCCTGTTTTTCTTCGATATGCCCTAAGCCCTAAGTCTTCATTTAACACCCTTTTCACCGTGGTCCTGCTTAACCCCATCTGAAGGGCCAACAGTTTCTGCTTACATATGGGATTTCTTTGAATTCGCGCCTTCACAGCTTTTATCACTGCTGGAGTCGTAACAGAGCGAGGGCGACCACTTCTTGACCTGTCATCTACACTAGAGTCTTCATTGTATCGTTTTATGGTACGATAAACGAATCTTTTGATTATATTCAAATTTTTTCAGTAAGTCGAAAATCTGAATTGGCGCGTAACCGCAACGATGCAACGCAATAACTGCGACACGGTCTTCTTTAAGTGTCCACTCCATATTTAAAAATGAGGAAAATTCTAAAAAGTACACATTTTTATTTTCATGAAAAATTCGAAATTCGAATTCAATAAACTTTTTTGTGGCCAGCGTTCTAAATTCAAAAGTCTTTATTGTGTGACAGAACTTATGACCTGACTGTGTATAATGCACAGACTCCCTAAGAGAACTTGCTACTGTAGCAGTTTTTCGAAAATATTGAGTCAGTATTTTCGAAAATATTATGTATATACGCAAGAACGTGGCAAGAACCTTCCAATATTTTCCAAAATTAGCGATATGATATAAAAATATTAACCTAGATGCACCCCGATTTAGACTCGCGAAAGTTATTAATTCTCTCAAGGGACAATTAATTCTCTACTACAACTGATACCTCTAAAAACCATGTAAAAACTACTTTGTCTACAATATTCAAGATTACATAAATGACAAGAGTGCATGGTGTTAATCTAACTCAACACAGAACTCGCTTAATAATTGTATGATTATTTATTCCTGCATTTTTTTTATAATATGCAATATTTGTATAACTCGGTGCCACGAATAAAGAGCTCTCGGAGAAACTGGCGGGGATTACTGCGCATGTGTACAGTCGCGGCATAATTCCGAAGTGCGTTTTTAGGGTTAGTGTGAAGGAATGAGTGTTCAGGACTTTCTTCACTTCTATTTTTTCTCTGTTTGATATTTTGTTGATTGGGATATTAGCCGATGTAAATAATGGACTTTGTGTCAAATAAACTATAGGTACTCTCTATTGACAACATTTGTTAACGTCAAGGTTGAAACCTATATATAAATAACCCCCTAGCATAGAATGCCCCTAGTCACTAGGGCCTAGTGAATATAAATACCTGTAGTAATAGTCCTGCACACTCTTTTCTTCCCGCTGACTAATAATTTGTAACAATTAAACCACAATTAAGTTTTTAACACAAAAAATATTATTCATCTGACAGTAATGATATTCCTTCCATTAAATCATCCTGCGATAAGGAACAAGGCTGCTGTTGGATGCTGGAGGCACTCGTAGAAGGCACTTGTTCATCGTCATTGGAAGATTCGCCCTCCACATCTCCATTATCGTCACTGTCTGTACTGTCATCACTATCATCACTAACCCTTATAATGAATTGTTCTGTCATTAGATCCACGACGTGGTCGCTTTTAGTATATTCTTCTTCTACTGCTTTCACCTTGTTACACAACACCTCCCATTCTCGTGCTCCCATTAAATTTACCTTTTCCTTTATAAGCCCAATAACAATATTGAGATTCCACTTCACATTTTTACTGCCTACATATTGTTTTATTGTAGACCAGGCCATCTCTATTGGGTTTAAGTCTGGATGATATGGTGGTAGTCTTAACACATTGTGGTTTTGTTCGGCCATTATTTTATCGATAGAAAATGACTTGAAATTTTCTTTATGGCCTTTAATTAATTTATACAATTCCGGTTTTAACAATTTTGCATCAAATACTATACCTTTCTCAGACAGCCATGCTTGCATTTCGGCTTTTTTTGAATTAGATGTGGGTGCGAGGTCATATTGCTTATTATGATAGGAAGCGTTATCAACTACCACGACAGAACCAGGAGGTAAATTTGGAATTAATTGTGTTTGCAGCCATTTTTCATAGTTTTCGAAGTTCATATTGTCGTGGTAGTCACCTGATTTAGAACCCGCTTTAAAAGTAAGCAACGCATTTGGGACGAAGCCTGTTTCAGATCCAGCATGTACGATTACCACACGTTGGCCTTTTGATATAGGCTGTTTAAGTCCTTTTGTAGAGCCATCCGACCAGGCCTTTGGAATCGAGTGACTTGAATCTACATATGACTCGTCTGTATATATTATGGGTCGCCCCTCTTGGCGGTATTGCTTAATCTTTTTCAGATATTCAATCCGTTTCAGGCGTAAATTTGAAGATTCAATTAGAAATGGTTATTTTCAGTTCTTTTCCATTTAAAACCTAATGCTTTGATTATGCGTCGGAGGCTTGTTTTGGATCCATCAAAATTAATATCCTCCTGTAATTTTCTTCTCAATTTTTCAATTGTTGGAAGTTCATTATTAGTTTTGTGGTAATTGTGAATACACCTTTTTACGACACCTTGGTCAAAATTATCTAATAAGGTCACTGGTTTTTGTCGCGGTCTTTTTTTACGAGGGGTTCGAAAGACTGCAAGTAACTCTGAATTGTGTGCTTCTTTCGAAAGCCTTTTTACAGTTGCAACAGACGTTTTGGTAGCAGTTGCTGTTCTTTTCTGACCCTGGTTTAGGACATTAATAATGCCTTGCAATTTTAAGCTAGTTGTATTCATAGCTTGTCCAAATTCTTCGCGATTTTGCTCCAAGTTATGGCAAATTTCGGTTAATATGTTTTGGTCTGTAACACTTATTGACCTGTTTCTAACTTCATTTAAATTTTGAATTGTGGCTTCTAACAAGTTTTGTAGTGTGATGGAAGAGGTGGCTGATGTGGTCTTCGCCAGTTTTAAATCAGCAACGATTTCATCAGACTCTTTTTTGATATAACAGTTCACATCGTAAACCATTTTTCTAGCTTGCCTAGTCAGTACTTTATTTTTCGGCATTTTCGACCGGGGCGAAAGATAACGTTGGGTAATATTGTATGCGACTGTACTCAAGAAGCTTCGAGACGTGCTTTCGGTGCGGGCATCGGGAAGCGACTGATCAACGAATCAGGTGCCGGCGCTGACTACCGCCCCCGTCGCTCCTCACTTCCCCGCGCCAAACACTTGTGAAAAGTGACTACTGCGCATTCAAGGACAAAGCTCTTTAGTCGTGGCACCGAGTATAGTAGTTAACCAAAACCTATATTAAGAGAGATCAAATATCTAATTGTGGGATTTTCTTTGCCTTGCTTCTCCCACAGTGGTCCAATGTAGAATATCTTAATATTTACAGAAAATAAAGTGTTAAATTCCACGCCTTAACCGAAAGGGGGTGGAATCTTGGTAGGGTTGTTTTTCAGTGGAATGTCACAAGCAGTACTGACCTTGACTCCGTGGACCGGCATTCGAAAGCTCAATTCGAGGCAGGAGTACGGGATGAGGAACACAAGGGTGGGGGTTGAGGGGAGTCGAATCTTACTCCTGTCGTAGTCCGCCGCCGGTGCCGTCGTGATGCCGCCGACTACATGGGTCGCTATCCGAACGCGACGAATTGGTGACCGAACCACTTCAACCTTTCACAGCACGAAGCACTCACTACGATGACGTGAAATCTACTTATTTCTTGACGATTGTTCCGTGATTATTACAAATAACATTCAGCCAAGCCTCCCGATACTGGCGCCGACAAATTTACCATGTGCGAAAGTAACCTCTAGCTAGCCATTTTTTTTCTCTACCGCAAGTGACAGCTAGCTAGTGATGTCCCGATCACTCGCGGTCGATCCGCGCAACAAAAACCGAGGTGCGTTCCGAAGCATAAATATTAAACATAAAGAAATTGTTTAATTCAATTTAAAAAGGAAATTATGTTCTTAACTTAATGATGTGTATTCTGATGAGACTAATTTTATCACAATACTCAAGATGCCACCAATCTCACGACCCATGGCTATAAAATACCCCACATTGTATACATTTTACATTAAAAATATAGCAAGACTATCTAACTTATACCGTCACGTCCCAACTTTACCCTCATAAATAATGCACTGGCTGTGTGACACAGGTTTTAGTAGTCAAGCCATCGTGCAATTATCACTAGGGCCGAGGCAGCAATCATTTAAAGGGCTACACATCAAAGGGACCTATGAGACCACCCTGTGGCGTACGTGAACAGAATGTAAATACCGATGTTGGAAGGGTTGACAAGCGTAGCAAGCGCCCTACACGAATATTTGGGCAAAAGTAAAAGTATTCTGGTTTCCATTTCGTCCGCTTTCATAATTACTATAGCTGTGCTTGTAATTCAGTGTGAATTATAACAGTTGCGTAATATCGTAAAGGAAACACTTCAGTATATTTATTATTCAGTATTCACCTTTATGTATGATAAAAGATATGCAACTTATAACTTTTTTTCTTCTCTCAAGAATAGATCGATCGACGAGTGATTTCGTTAACATTGTTGACATAGTTGGAATCTCTCACGGCTTCTCTAGAGATTTCTTTACTTCTTACAGTGAAACTTTCATTCACGTGTTGATGATGGTTGTTTATGTTTGAAATTATGCTGCGTTACTTTGGAAAAAGTTTGCTTTATCTGCCATTTATTTGGCTGATATCTTTTATTCAATGCACCCTGATCAAAGATTACTGTAGCACAATCAAAATATTTCATACAACTTTGTATCATTTACAACGATATAAATGTCACTTTTCACTACCTAGACAACAATCAAAGTTGGCAAGTGTGAACCAACAGCCGATCTCTCCAAGTTTCTAAGAAAATTACGGCCAACCCTGCAATGTAACTACAGTTCATTATGCTAAACTTGTCACACGCACGTCTGTGTAATAGTGAAAATGGCGTGTTAGGATAAGAGGGCAACCGCGACCGAGTGAGAGCCAGAAGGTGAATATTAACGGCTCTATTCGACACGACAGATGCGCGAGCGCAGATAGGGAAGTCGCGACCCCGTCAGCGCGACAGCCGGCGAAGTTGCGACCATCTACTCGTACCTACGTCGTGGCAACTAGTCCTCCAGTGAAACGATTAACAATAAAACACAACATAGCATCCCATATATGTTGGCAGCAGCACTTGAGCTCACTTTTAGTTAGTTATTCAATACCCCACTCCACTTCGCGTCCCCTGTTACGCTAGTCCCGCTGCGACTTAGGAGTACGCTTTGAGTGTCGTGCGTATTTGTCATGCGGGACGCGGGGCGCCAAACTAACAGCACAGCAAATCCCGCGTGCGTGATGAAACCCGCCTGACATTAAAAGTGGCCTAAATATCATCGTCATCCTCGATTAGGTTTCCTTACAAAGTTTTTAATCAGCGCAAGGAATGCGCTGAAAACCTATAAACATTGAACATGCGAGAATTGTTGGCATTTGCTAAAAGTGATAAAATATGTCAGCCTCAAACGAGTCCTCATTACAACCGTATTAGATAGATGCATAAATAAAATCAGACGTTTAGCGCAAGAGAGTTACGGTTATAGTTGACTGCATTTGCAAACGGTGGAATTACGACACCGACTAGATTTTCCCTTTGACACGGCATCAATTGAAGAAACCGCTCAGTGGCATTAATCTCTAAACAACCTCCGCATTATTTCTCGGTTAATTGGCACAGTTAATATAATGTAGGCTCGTTAACACCGATTTAAAGTTATCACTGATTAAAGATCGCTTAACAGTTATAGGATCACCTGTTTTAAAAGATAAAATCATAATTATGTTCAAAGCGTAACATTGTGGGGTAAAAATGCGACCGATAATGTTTTGAATGGGAAATATTAAACTGCACATCAAAAATACTGATTTTCACAGCAAATATCAGGGCAAAATTCCGGTAGCTTAGGTGAAGGGTAAAAGGGGTGAGCGAAGCGAAGCCCCCTTTATCCTTCGTGTTGGGTTGAACATGCAAGAACAACAAAAAATACTTTAAACATAAACTTGAGTACACTTAAAATATTGAAAACATAAAAAGTGTTTTTACTAATCCTTTTTTGCTGTGCAAATCAGTATTTTTGATGTGCGATGAAATACTAGCCGTTTTGAATCAACCGTATCGATTGTCGTACAGAATCATCCATCGGCGCATGTCATCATACAGAATCATCCATCGGCGCATGTCATCACTATCCAAGCTTAGATAAATAAATAGGGCTGTTAGTACTCTATTAGTAGTTAGTAATGTACGAAATATTTTTCATAATTTCACTCCGAGGAGTTATGAAATATAACTAACAAGTAAATAATCGGCCAAGTGCGAGTCGGACTCGCACACGAAGGGTTAAGTAACATCGTACAAGAAAACTTAACCACCAACAATAACAAAGCAAAAATTAGAAGATTTTGGTTCATTAAATAGCGCCCGCTGACGGACGGACGGACGGACAGACGGAGAGACGGACGGCGGATGGTACTTATCTGAGCCGGATCGCTGAAGTTGCGCTTTCTTCGGGAGATAAGAAAATTACGATGTAGATCCTTACGTCCGTCCGTCCGCTCGCAAATAATTCCATATACTGAACCAAATAAGGCTATAGACCTTAACAGAGGAGGACGATCGCAAGCGCAATAACCGCAGCAGGCACTCGAAAGCCGGCGAAATTCGGCGTGGCTGCTTTCACGGCAGGAACACATGGGTCACATGACGTAATCGTATGGAAATCGCTGATAGCTACAATCTCGCGGATCAAATGTTGAAACTTGCAACCACAGAGACCGCACTCTCGTGAAATACCGCACTCTCGTGAAATACCGCACGTACATTATAGTGGTCGTTGCATATTTTAACAGTGTGGAAACCTCCGTCTGTTCTGATACATATCCAAATCAGCCATTAGTATCTAACTAGGCCGGGTCTTCGAGATAGAAGGTCGCTGCAAGCGAATGCAAACGATTTCCCCAGCCAGTTGACGGACTCTGATATAGAGCTGATGCAAAAGGTGATAAATGCATACTGTCCTTTTCAATACTCAGCATTTATGATCATTTATAGTAACCAGCACCTCTAGTATCACCGCAACATCGAGAGGAACAAGTTTTCTAAAAGAAGTAACCAAATCTTAACGGTTTATCGGATTTATGACATATCAGAGCAGTAATAAACCTACATGCGTATGTGCTACTTCTGTCGGTCTGCAAGAGACAGGATGCAGGAAGGACGTGATTCCACTGTCTTTTACTTATTCAAATCCGATACTATCTGATGGTGTCACGTCCATCTACTATTGAATAGCACAAGCAATCGTATCACTGGGTTACAGTTTTGTCATTATACGATAGTGATATCAAAAAAAATAGTTCCGTCCAAAATTTTGACGAAAATTTATAAATTAAGTAGAACGCGAGAATGCTTCTTACGATAAATTTATCCATAGAAATAACAGCATAACTTCATTGTAATTCTCACGCTGTAAGTACAGTTGTTTGGATGTATTTCATAGCAGCAATCTACATACCGACGGAAGGTAACCCGTAATAAAAGGTGCGATAGCGGTGCAAATAACTGCACCAGTGACGGCGCAAGCGCAGGCTATGGGGTGCTTCCACCCTGATCAACGACATAACTGAACATTTGAAAGCATTTGAGACCGATTTTGAGCTTACTGTGCTTACATTGCACTCACTTGAATTGTGATAATCTCAGATTTAGTCGAAATTAACTCGATTTTGATAACTCAGAAATATATATATCTAGGTGAAATAAGAATAAAATGTACAGGACACGAACTGTATGTGGCAGCAGCCCTGGAAGTACTGACTAGTGCAGCCAACATTAATAATAATAATAAATAATAATAATACCTTGGACACTATTTACACACATTGATCTAGCCCCAAACTAGGATTCCCTGTATCTTGAGTACTAGACAACTAATTATACTTAGATAGATAAACAACCATGACTAGGGTACAAACATCCGTTCTCATCAAACAAATATTTGCCCCCACCTGGACTCAAACCCGGGACCCTTGGCTTCGTAGGCAGGGTCACTGCCGACTCGGCCTTTCGGGTCTTCAGTACATAACAATATTATAAAAATATTAAAGTAGTGTTGGGAACACGTTCTCGTAACATTTTTAATCATACTGACAAACTACGCAAAGCAGCTAGCGTGTCGACGTGTTCTCAACTCCAGGGTTTCTAATTAAAATAAAAAAGTTAGTGCCATATGCTATCTGGCTTTCTATGTTTTGACCCAAGTGGCCCTGGGTCATATAAATTATAGCCACATCTTTCTGGTGTGGAGCTCAGACTCTGCCTTAGAAGACCAACGAGGACTGACCCATCAAAGGCATTGATGAGTGCTGCGTTGCGAATGATTGCCAAAGTTCAGTCACGAAGCGGATAATTTGCAAGTTTTGACATTTCGCTGTTGGTACGTGCCACGGCGCAGTCTACGATGGTTATCCTACCAGTCGAAACATATTGCCATTATTGCTTTACACATAAATTCTCATCTGGCAGCAACTATTTAATTTATTGTATGGACATTATAATGGATGTTAAATTTTTGGGAGCATCCGCAGTGATAACAAAAGAGAAAGCTTTTCCGCAGTTTTATTTTTCGTCCTAAGCCAAGCTAAGGCGACTTAGGAACTAATGAAATAATAGTATCCTAGAAGAACACTGTTCGTTTAAACAGATATCTAATCGAGCTCTACACATACATACGAATGTTTACTTGCTGCAGCCAGTAATTAATTAGACAAGGCCACTCTTTGGCCTTTGCATCTTTATGCACAACTCGATTATTCTCAATGTATATCAAAGAAACTACTAGTAAATTGAAATATTTTCTAAGACGTACCTTTAACGTATAATACAAGTAGCTGAACAATCGTAGCACACCGTAGTTAATTCCAGTTTGAGTTCTGATTTTCTCATGCTCTCAACGCACTATTACTTTTATCAGTTTTCCCATCAAGACCATAAATGAAAACTTATTTTCCCTAACACTTTTATTCTCAGCAGCAACCATCCTGCCCAGATTAAGATAGTGATAGTGTTAAACAATTGTTACAGTGAAATTAATTGCATTAGAATACCAAATTCGATGATACTGCAACATTAGTGCACAGAAGACGTGCGCACTATTATTTTATAGGTATTGTTAGCGGGCATTGTTTCATGATGAAAACAATGTATTAAGCACAAATCTTAACAACATAGAGAAACGAGATATATTTTTTGGGGTTGTTCGAAAACTTATTTGACACCTCAAGTTTTTTTTTTTTTATATTTACACTTCAGCGATTTTGCACAAACTCTTATCTAATGATCTCATCAATCATCATTTTTGTAAAATAAATGTACGTCTGCTTAATAATGCAAATCAACGTGTGCCACAATTATGCAGAGCATTTTGTCATGAGTCTATTCCCCATCCATTGTAAGGTACAACCCCGAACGCAAATATAGCATTATGTGATTAGTTACTTCCAAAGGGTTGCCTCGTCCTTTCCGCTGAAATCATAAGGGCAGTTGCCTAGTTTTGTTCCCTTTGAGTCTGATTGATTACTGCGATTTAGAAATTTTAATAAGATACGTTGTACATTGTACCCTTTATTTGGTGTTTGGTTAAAGCAAAATAGTTAATAGTCTATGCAAACGTTCCCGTGTTCTTGCGACGCCTGATTTCAATCAATAACGACTTTTTTTTGTTCCCTTTAATGTGCTTCTGATTTGTGCAATATTGTGTTTCTACTTCTGGAATATCGTTAGGTCTTTTCAAGAAGGTAACTCTACCTTCTTGAAAAAGATCAAAACTCAAAAAATCAAAACTCAAACCAATTATTGCAAGCAGGCAAAATAATGCACTTTTACAAGTCAAACACTTACTAAAGTCTCATATACATGGGAACAAATAAAAAATAAATCAAATATGTATGATTAACTTAACTAATGAGTACATAATTGATTATGGTTTGAGTTTGACAAAGAAATTTTCTCCTTAAAGTTCATGGCTGAATCTCGCATAGGAAAAAGAAACTCCATTAACTCTACCAGTGCTTCGGAAATACGCCCGTCAGAGAAGTTAGCACCAAGAAACTCTACGGGGATGTATTTTTTTCAATTTTCGTCATATATTTTTTATTACACAATGTACGATATAAAAAATTATCTAATTGACAAAAAAAAATCTAATGATATCATCCGGACTTGGGCTTACACTGACTCGGATCACTAATTGACTTTACTGTTAATTACCTAAGGACCGTTAGTAATTATCCTGAAAAAAAAGAATACCGATGACTTTTGTCTAGTAGTTGTCCTGCCAGTGACTGATCGTGTCCTGCCGATGCTTGTCGGCAATTCGATAGCATTTTTTGGCCGGCGCACACCGTTACTGTGGACAGTTCGGATCATTTCGATCGATCCGCTCACCGATCCGCGATCGGTATGCGCATTCGTCTCGCTCGCACTCACCGGTCTTGATAAGGACAGAGGACGCCTGAATAGAGCCATGACTGAAACAATTATATCGTCTGCAACGGGACTGGACAGCCGAGACCACGTGGACGTGGTACTATTAGACGCGCCCGCTGGCTTTGTAACGGATCGCAACACTGTACATTACTGCTGTTGTATGAGACTGGACTTTTGCGAGTAATCATCCCTAAACAAATACATCCCATCCACATATTTTCTATATGAAACGGAGACATGTCATGCTGTCTTGTATCCTAAACGAATTGATGACCGCTTCAAACTCCGACAAGGCACTCCGACGACATAACAATGAGTTATCTGTGCCCCTTCATCACAGATCACAGACCTAGCCCCATTTACTAAGAACAATCTGTCGATTCAAGAATCGTTCCTATTTCGATCATAATCGTATCACCGACAGCAGGGTTATCAAACATAAATCAAAAATGCCTGAACATAAATCAGAGTTTTCATTTGACCGGAACCCTCTCAACAATCATCTATCGTCATTGAGAATGTTGTCACGTAAACTTTTTTTGATTAATCGAACTTAAATGTAAGTGAAGTTCTATCTTAATTATACGAAGACTTTGTCCGAAGAAATTAGGAATACTTGTAGTAGTCCGTACTGACTCGCCATTCATCCACTTTAGTTAAAATACATTGAAATCTATAAATATGAAAAATCTTTAAAAACCGAAAAAAATACATGCGACGTCACTTGTACATCTTTGACTGCAAATAACTCGTTTACGTGACGCTTTACAAGCTTTTTCCCATCTATACTTTATGTTTGCATTATTGTGATCTATCGATTGCTGTAAGTTCTATGCGTAACCGCCATTTTAAAAAAATAAAACGAAATTTCAGATGGCAACTGGTACAAAAGATTCAAAGCCCTTTATAACTTCCTCTCTCTTGCTCGGGTCTGCAGGAATAAAATCTTTAAGAAATATGCAGCACCTTTTTATGATTTTGTGTGCAATAAATGATTATATAAAAATAAATAAATAAAAATAAATAAATCTTACAAAACAAAAAAATACAATTTAAATTATCATAATTTAAATTGTATTCATGCATTATTTTAATTGTATAAAAACGTGGGTATCAGAGGAGTGGTCCTGGCTTGGTTTGAGAGCTACTTGACTGGCAGGCGTCAAAGTGTCAAAATGGGGGAGTATTCCAGTACTAGTGCTACTTGTACTTATGGAGTTCCACAAGGAAGTACATTGGGACCGACACTCTTTCTACTATATATTAATAGCCTCTGCACAATCAATATTAAAGGGGCAGACCTACTAATGTTCGCAGATGATACAGTAGTCCTATTCCACGAAAATACATGGGGTGCCGTAAGGCCTTTAGTTGAGGACGCAGAATTACATCCTGGCTTGAAGATAACCTGCTCACAATAAATGCACAAAAAACTAAGTACCAATGCTACAGTATGACAAAGGTTAACAGTCCCTATAATGACTTTAAAATAACTATACATGGCTTTCCGTGTAACCGTACCTCGGTTGGAGACATACACGCAACATGCACATGCCCACTTCTGGATAGGGTGGGCTCCATAAAGTATCTGGGCGTTATGATAGACGAACATCTGCGTTGGGAGCCACATATATCAGCTACTACGGCAAGGGTACGTAAGCTGATACATATATTTAGGAATTTGCGTATGGTAGCGGACCAAAAGCTTTTGCTGCAAACTTATAAGGCACTTTGTCAATGTATCTTGGGCTACTGTATCTGTGCTTGGGGAGGTGCCGCTAAAACACATATGCTGAAGCTTGAACGAGCACAACGTTCGGTACTTAAGGTCATGATGTCACTACCGTATAAATCCCCAACTACCTTAGTATACAAGCAAGCCAATGTCAATTCGGTTAGAAAGATGTTCGTTTCCCAATCACTGATACGATACCACAGTAAGGGCATACCCTTTGTCCCTGTCACAAACAAAAGAACTGCGCGATGCCCATATACAGGCTTCTACCGGAGCCTATTCGCCAGTAGGCATTACAGTGCCATCGCTCCCAGGCTTTACACCGTACTATTGAAGTCCGACAGTACCCTTAAACAACTAAACTCGTACAGATTTAAAATAGTACTTCAAAAGTGGCTTAACCAATTTGATTACGATGATGCTGAGGAGCTCATAGATCGAATAACTAGGTCTACCTAACTGATGCTGATGTTTTGTTTTATTATATATTAGCATTGTTATCATATCACGTATTTTTGATCTGTTTTATATCATTAAATTAACTTTAGTTTCAGATGATTTAAGTATTCATCATGCATTTGCATGGAAGATATTACTGCTTGAGTGAGAGTAAATGTACTACTATTTGTTTTAATTTTTATACCTACCGTACTGACTAATTGTCCACCACACGTTAATTTAAGTTTTTTTTATTATTATTTGTTTTCATTTATTTTATTTTACGCAAGTAATTTGTTAATATTATTATTTATGGTTGAGCCTAGTACCCACGACACAGGGAGACCTAGTGTGGGACTAGTACAACATATGTCTACCATAACCTTTGTGTAAAATAAAGATTTTCATTATCATTTTCATTTTTCATTTTTTCGTAATCTAAATAAATATTCATTCAAAGATAATTTTGAAGATTTATTATATTTATTAAGATACTGAAAATTGGTTCTTATCATTGTTTACAACATTTGTTAAAATCGAGCCAATATCTCCGATCCGAATAAAGCGATATCCCGTTCCATCCAGTGGTACTTCTAATTGTGTCTATATTGACACCCTTTTTATGCGCAGTGGACGTGGCAGCGTGCCTGGTCGAGTGGGCAGTAAAAATCGATGTGTCGATCCCATTTTGTCAATGTTTTAGGCGTCACTGCCTTGTAAGATCCCTTTAAACTTATAAATAGTGTATAAATATTTCCTCTTAGTTCTCTGGAACTATCAATGTATTGATTTGAAGTCATAGCTGGACTGATTTCTGTTTAATCTTTTCAAATTGTGGTAGTGTGCGTGCTACCTGTGCGTGAAGTTTAATTTAGGTCAGGCAATTGATATTTAAATTATCTGAGTTGATCTGAATATCAATATTTGTTACTTAAAATTTTTGAAGTTGTTTGCATTCTATGCGCTGTGATGATTGCTATAAGAGTAACTGTATTTTTAGTAAAGCCAAAAGGTCTAACGAATCATTGCTGAAGAGAAATATAATCCAGAACAATTGATGGGTCCCATGTTGGGTCAAACTTAGGTGTAGGGAGGTCGCATCCTATAAAATCTCTTGAATAATCTCCGAACTCTGTCAACTGACCCTAATCTGGAGCCCAAAATAAGTTATAGACCAGAACGAATAGAATTGAGAGTTCCACATTGAGCACCCGAATTAAAAACTTCAGTTTAGAATAAGGTCACATTTGGTATCGAAGCCTCATAAAAATAAATCTGATTTTGATCACAAAAATTACTCCAGCGTCTGAAGCCAACTTCATATTGTTTCAAGGAATTATGCACTAATGAAGCGCATACTAATGATTGTGCGAGAACGGTAGACTTCGCGAGCCCTTATAACCATTAAATAACCGACACTTTTCCTTTTCTCCTGGCTTGGCGAAGCCATTTAATAGTTTTTAAACCAACCTATTCTCACCTAACACGCATCCTCTACCCACAACACCCACCGTAGGTTATCCTATTCCCCTCGTCACCAAAACGTCCTCATCCAAATTTACATAGTTACAGGGGGTCGAAAATACCCCGAAGTGCTTCCCTCTCCACTCACTCCTTTTGGATATTTTTTCGCAGCATCTTGTGTGGAATTAAATTCTTATTGTGACTCTCAAATTTGATTGAAATCTGTCGATAAATAACGCTACAGCAAACTTCCCCCCTTTTTTTCCCTCCCAATCAAAAATAGCAATCGACTAAAATAATTAAATCAATGGGCCCTGATGAGACGTGTTAGACACAAAACTAGATAAAATGATTACAAGAAGGAAATATTTACTGTTCTATAAAGCACGAGATAGTACCCACAAACTATCCACATTACTTTTGATGTAACATCCCCACAATATGTACATATCACGCGAACATTTCATAATGCGAAGGTAACATCCCCACACAAAATACGAAAATAACATGATATAAAATCATGTATCAAGTATTTACCATAACGATTTGACGTTTTGAGCTCGTCGTCTATGGCGCAGTACCACATAGGTCTGTCCGCTGTACTTAACAAAGGGCTCCAGCTGTGCGCCGTATTCAGCAATGAGTTCCAGCTTGTGGTCAATCACGGGGGCCGGTGCCGGAGGCTCCGGCGCCCGTGAGGCATGAGCTCCACTACCCGAGGACGAGTCCCTTGTAGGGGAACGGCGCAACTTTTTTTACGTTTTTCCAACTCTTATATTAATTGAAAACAAAATTGCCACACGAAATTTGTGGTGAACGGCGGAGCACTAGAACGCGAATGATTCATTGGGTGAGGGAGGGCAGCGAAAAGGCACGAGAATATTTTTCGGTTTACTATGTATTTTAACTATAGTGGATGAATGACGAGTCTACTACAAGTGTTCCTAATCTCGAAGGACAAAGCTGCAGTATAATTCATAGCACCTATAATATTTCTAATCACAAACAGGAACTACCGCCGGCAAGAAAACCAACAGAATCTCAATGAACTGTAACAAATCTAATTTCTTTAGAACTGATGACAATGTCAAGAGAGCACTTTAAATTCTGGGCAAAGACTGGTCCGACCTGGCAACCCCACTCGTGACCCGCCATGAAGAGTTACTTGCAGGACGTCAGTCTCGTCTCTTCTTATCTGATGGAAACCACTAATGAAGTTGTAAGAGAAGGCCGCCCCCTTAACGAGCCAGCATTAGCGAGTGCATCTAAGATCAATCCTTGCGTTCAGCTTTCATTCGATGCGGCTGCTTTTATATTGGAACACGTTTACTTGGATAACTTAATCAGGAACCGCGATTTTCGAGCAAAGTTATCGAGATCCGTCAGCGGAGTATGGAGCAGTTTTGATCGGTGAAGTTATGTTTAGAATAGCCCCTTTCTTGTAATGTTTCTGAAATAGCCGTGTATAATAAGGAAAATTAATAAATTAGCTTAAATTCTTAGTTTAGTCGATTGTCACTATTCATTACTGAGGGTGATAACGTGGTAAAATAGTAGGCAGTAAAATCAAAAAATACCAAATGTTTCTTGTTCAAGTCGACCAGCCCATATTTTAAAGCACATGCCTTTAATAAATTTAACCGCTCCATTATTCCATTCCGTCTGCAGTCGTTGCTGCAGCATTTGTTTGATTGCCTTATTATTCTCTTATCACATCTCTGCAAGTACGCAGATTCGAGGCCGCCTACGCCCCTATAACTCCTGAACCTCCCCCGCCCCCGACTGTCTGCAGTCATGCACGTCCTCCGCGCGATTCATCAAGCAACTTCAACTGTACAACAATCAGAACTGCAATAGGAAGACAGAAGACAGTTATTTGTTTGACTGTTTTAATATTGCAAGGATTAGAATAGGCGGAGAATATATTGTTCAAGTTCTGTGCAACTTTCCATATACTAGCATCTATTAGCAACATTGCCAATGTTGAATTATGTTAAATTCTCGAAGACTTTTAGCTTTTACTATTTCAGTTGATATCAAAGGTCTAAAAGTTGGAGCATAAATTAGATGCACTTGCACAGAATGTTGCACATCACCCCAACCCTTCTTGATGATGTAGTGTAATGTCCTGCGGATGTGGCAGTGAGGGGTGTCACCCCATCGTCTGGTCACCCTAACGCTTGGGGTGCTTACAATACCTTCAAGGAGACAAACGTAGAAAACGTTCTTTGAAGGGTTTGTCTAATTGGGATTATTTATCAGATACACCAATGTTTCACACGAATCCATTTACTAATTAAAAGTTGTTAATTTAGTATTAGAAAATCCATTCAAGCCAAGCCAAGGCTACTGGGCATTGGTGAACTTATATAGTATAACTAATGGAAGAGTTCAAGCAAGCATAGGCGTTACTTTTAAGAGTCATAGACTGAATTAATAAACAAAGGTGTCACCTGTAAGTAAAGCCTGAAAAGGAAATCTTCCTTTAACTTGGAAGTGCAAAGGACTTGTGATGGACATGACAAAAGTTTAGATTTGAGGTTTGCCAGCGAAATATGGAGCGTATCCTTGGGGTCCGGTTGCTGGGCCGCAAGCAGCTGAATTGAAGTGGGACTCGAGTTATGAAACCACGACAATGGGCCAAAATAACAACTTGTATAAAGAGGATGTGGTCGCCCCAGGAAGCGTTGCAGTGCCGAGCTGAGGGAACACAACTAGATCTGGTAGGAGATCAGCCCAGAAGCGCGAGGAGTGGAAGAGTGGAAGAGCAGAGAGAATATATAGGCTAATAATAAGGTAAAATAACCTGTAATTTGAAATAAATGCATTTTTTTTGATAATTTTTAACCCTTGGCGACGAAAAAGACGGGTGTTATATAAGTTTAAAGCGACTTTCTGTGTGTCTGTCTTTGGTACTCTATAGCGCCCAAACGGGTGGACAGATATTGATACGGAATTCTGTAAATCATAGTAAACTTCCCTGTGATTGTGCTTCGCCGTGTTTTATTAAAATCAGTTTAGTGGTGCGAAAGTTATTGGCTAAAAGGAAACAAGCCAGCCAAATTTTAGACTAAGGTTTCATATAATAAAATAAAATAATTGTAGTCCATTAATGTCTCCATTGAGGGACACGGCCCTTTACCTAGATATGAGTAAGATTGGGCCATGCTCCACCACGCTGGCTTAGTGCGGGTTGATGGAAGGATACTCAAAGGATGTCGGGCTAGTGGTCAACCCGACTGTCAGAAGTCATAAAGCTGCCCTATTAGGGCCTTTGATCATTTGATGATTGTTCTTTACACTGATTAACGATAGCAGCTGGGAAGTAAAGCTTAACGTATTATCCGATACACGGAAGCGCCCGAAACAAATGCCACATAGAAACGGACACCCCGTCCAGTGTCCGTCTCTCCCTTGCTACTCGACGTTGCTACCCGCACGATCGTTTCCGACGTGCGAATACCGCTAGGCCACGGACGCTTCAACATTTTTATTATCCTTCAAATATGTATTAGAGGTAAAAGGTTAAACTTTTCTAAATTGATTCGGCTCGATGCGGCAAAGGCGTAAAGCTGAATTTGTTTGTCTTTATTTTCCACAGCAAGTAGCCAACTCAAACAGCAGTTTCGTCACCGACTCCGCAGCACACTACTCACTACACACTACTGACATTTGGGCCAGCTCATGTCCCCTGAGGACAGAACACGGTCCGTTTCGACACAACTGGCCACAACCAACACATGCCCGTACCACAATATCATACCGGGAGCAGGAAATGCCAGACACGATATTTATCTGCGAGGCCAATAGCAATATTGGACCAGCGTTTGATAAATTAATCCGTTACGAAGTTCAGCGTTCATGTTTTATGGTGATAATGGGTCGCAGTGGAACAGATAGTGTAATTGGAAACGTGATTGCTCGGAAACAGATGTTTAGCGAAACGTGCAGGTGTTATTTGTGTTGCAAGTCAATGGTTTATTGACAAATTGGAGCAGTGAAGCGATAGAGTAAGCTGCAGGGACTTGGAAATACTCATAACTTCAAAGGCCGTAGGAAACTATGTCCTCAGAAACGTGACCTATTCTCAAACTATCGTCGTTTAGCCATAGAACTATCGTTATGATTCGAAGATCTCCATCGAGATTTAGGCACATTTCAATGGGAATTTCTCGTACGGAGAGGTTTATGAAACATTTTTATTAAAAAACATGAATACGAATAAGTGTAGGAATTCGAGCGTTGCGTGCAACATAAACCTCTCAATTGTTCAGAAGCAGGCCGTCAATTTTTATGTGGTCACGATCTCAAGGGTCCACGGAGGTACAATATCGAGACGGGCCTGTCTTGTAGTCAGTGATCCCACCTTCTGCGTGTTCGGGCAGGAGGTAAACTCTTAGAATATAAAATGTTATAAGGAAATTACTGTGCAATCTTCAGAGATTAACTTGGTTGTAAGGGTCTTTGATGTCATAGGTTTCATATAACAAATATTTATTTATTTATGAGTAACAAGCACAAATAACGTGGCAATACTATAACTGCCCTACTTTGGTAAGATAAGATACAGATGCTATAACAATTACGAGAGATGACCAATTGACCTCTGTGAACTCGTCTTGAACAGCACGGGAAAGAATGCACCGACCGGATACACCGCGATAAAGATTCGCAAAATAAAGGTGGGCATTGCCCCAGGCAAGTCGCCGATGACGAGATTTGGAGCGCTTCCAGGAATCGTCCGGCTTAACCGATATTGGAAATAGCGCCTGGTTTGGCCGCAAAATTGGCATTGCCCGAAACGTATTATGTATTTGAAAACATTGTGCCAGACACAAATATTGCGCTCCACAAAATAAATTGCGCCGGCCATCTGAGTCGCTTACGACAAACGGTTCAACCCCGGCAAGGGCACGACCAAATCGGGCACTAAACTGCAGGTTGAGTGCATTCAATGTGATTACTATATTCTGGAGCGCCGGCGGCGAGCGCCACAGATAAATTAAATAGATAAGGGAGCCGCGTCGCCACTGGCTGCAATTTGGCCCAATTAGGGCGACTCCGCGATTCTACAGAGAAAGCCACGATCCAATACTATCTGCAATTGCCGTGAAAACGCGCAGACTATACGAAGACCAGCGAAAATCATACCGCTGTTGAAGGCTGCAATCACTTCCGAGCAACAGTTGATGAGTTTATTCGCAACTGCCAGTGACTGTGCTTCATCTACTAATAATGAATAATGACACAAGATTGTAGACGCCAGAGTTCTCAGTAAAGCATCACTTTAAAAGTAGTACTGCAGCTTCCTAGATGGAGCAACTAAGCCAGGAAGTGATAAATCTAAAATCACTATTAGTTCAACTGCAGTCAATGAGTACACAACAGATTGTTTGACTTGCATCCAAAGTAATCCAAACACAACATACCAATTACCCCACAGCTTAAAGAAACAACGAAAAAATCAACTCGATTGTTTACTGTCGTTGGAATATGATTGTCAACAAACATCGCACTTTAGTCAGAAAAATATTTATTTATAACCAGGAAGCAAGACATGCTTTGGGAGCCTCACTAAATTCTTTGATCTATCGATATTTACTATTTTTAATAATTTTTCAATGTTTCAAAGTCACCCAAAAATCACCCAAAAATCACATTTCTGAATATCATCTTAACACCAACGTCATCGGATACATTCTGTTCAACTACACCTCAACTACACCCTAACTGGAAGACCAGTTCTAATGGAGTCCACGTTAATTCTAAATTGCGGAAGCCCTAAATTGGATTGTTCTACAAACTCAAAATGCTCGTATATTCTGCGCTGACATGATAGCGAAATACCGCTGCTAGGAATAACGGAATCTACTTGTCGCATTGTTCTATTAATTATACAATCAGTGTAGGAAGCAGGAGTTATTACGCGTCGAAAAAGTATGCGAATCGAACTGTCAGTGACTCTTAATAGCAATGACATAAGGTTCATTGTATCTGAACTCGAACACTTTTTCACTCTGGTAATTTTTCCTGCTTGACCCACAGTACTTTGGGATAACCTTACGATACAATTTAGGATGCGTGTACGTTGAATAAAGTTTTGTGGAGAAACAATAGCTACTGATTCCACGTACGATATCTCGTAATTTTACAGGAATTTATCCGCAATAATGCAATTTTCTAGTCGGAAATCAGAAGAAAAACGAAAAACGGTTCGTTCGTTGAGCGCTTGCGCTGGCTATCGATCGGTGATCGACTACGCTTGTCTTGTAAATCAATCAGTGTCGATTCATTTAAGATAGCTGAGCGGAATGCATCGATCTTCCGAACGATACTCTAGACTAGAAAAAGTACTTTAGTTTATTCTTGCTCATAAAACACGCCTTTATAATTGTGTTACACCGACATCGCAAAAGGAGGAGGTTTACAATTCTTCAAGACGGATGGACCGATTTGAAAAATTGTGTTTTTTGTTTAAAGGGTTTACCGATTTGTCCCATTTTCATCAGGTCAGGATCTGATGATGGGATCCTGGAGAAATCGAGGGAACTCTTTAAATATTAACAGGCAGACCTAAAGCGATTTTTATAATTTTCATATTAAATCGTGACTTTACTCTTGGCAAGCATCATTTCTTGAAATGGAACTGATGATGAAGACCACACCTGGCCACCCGAACTATTCCGATATATTATTGTTTAAATTATTGTATACAATTTTAATAGGTCTCGTAGTAGTTATAGTAAGCTCTAAAAGGCAAAAAAATAAAACTATAACATGGGTATTTTCAGAATCTTTACTTCCTGATTTAATAGGCGCCAAAAATACAAATTACTTACACCCTTGTCACACCTCAGCAATAACGAGTGTAGTATTTTTGTGGACGTAAGTATAGGAGCCTGTAGTTAGACAGTGACCTCGCCTATTTCAAAGAAACTTGATATCATCGGGTCGACAAAAAAAGAGAAATCGCACCATAATAAAATATTAATCATCACAGATAAATTGGATTGCGGCTACTTTATTGAGCAACAGTTTAATTTAAGATTTAGTTACTTGGATAGTGTTACAAGTTGTAATTGTTTGCAACAGAGTTTATCTTCGCTAAAAATTATAATTATCTTGAATATAAGACTGATTCATAGCTTTCTCCATAGCTGCGGCGATGGGCTAGCCCCCGGTCACCCAATAAGGAGTGTGAATATGTGGCTAAACGTAGCCGTGGGCACAATTGTGCCTCTGCCACCCAGTATAGGAAAAGGCGTAACGCTAGGTTAATGTTTCTTAGACTGATTCATAATTAATTAGACTGATTAGTCCTGCCATAAGGTTGACTACAATAATCATACGTGTACCTACATATAAAAGTTGTCCCAAAACCAATGGATTACTCAGGAGCTGGTGAAAGGCGTCATCATGCATTAACAATATTAAAAAAAAATAAAAAAATAAAAAAACACTTGTTAACCGTGATATTTAACCAAGGTCAAAATGATTATTTAGAGAGTTGAGGGCTATAAATAGGTTATCCATCGTTTTTGGGACACCTTGTATATATAGGTATGTGTATTAATTTCCTTTACGACGCTATTCTGAACATAAGTGCTAGTACTCTGTCTACTCTACACCGCATGATACTGATTCATATATCAATAACGATTACTATCCATAACACGTTCAGATATCAGACTTCTGGGTAAATATTATTCTTCAGAGTCTGGCACCAGACAGATCTTTACTAGACTGATGGAATGTTTTTAATAATAACACCACAGTCCAAAAAGACAGCACATTATGTTTTACAAGAATTTATTCAAATAAGCATTCATTCGCGGTTCGAATGAAACTGTAAGTATTTTAACGCATTACCGATTCGACCGGATGTTCAGGCCTATAACTTTCGTCATTCTTGCTCTCGTTGGAGCGGGTCCTCAGCGTGCAACATATTCGGACCCCATAATCAGTAGCAAAACATCACACCACTAATTAATGCCATGAGCTAAGCTGCATCAGAGCCCAGACCTTGGCAGTATACTGGAGAGGGGAGTAGCACCGGCTCAGGTAAACTGAATACATATAATAAGCTATTTAACGATGTTGACATTTTTAATTTATCCCTAAATGCGTTTAGAAATCTTATAACCAAGACACAAAATTGCCCCAATTTATAATTATATATATATATATATAATATATATATATATGGAATTGTATCATAAGTTGAACTTGTGAAATTAAGTTGTAAATTAATTAAATTAAAATAATTATATATATATATATATATATACAATTATGAATTAATTAAGTAATTAGATTGCATGTTAGGCTAAGCTCAATTGTTATCTTTATCTACGAAATTTTAATGTAAACCTATAATTGGAACTTATTCATTGAATTTTATTAATTAATTCTATTATAAATAAAATTATGTTGGTTTGCTATCAAAAAAAAAAACATCAACAAGATGAAAATTCAACATCAAGATAATGGAGACTTGAGTGAGCTCATCCATTGGATCAAATTGCCAACTTGATTGATATCATTCCTCAGATAGGCAAGGATCATAAATCTACGGACTAATCACAATTAAATACGCATACCTTAGAATATAATAGTGTCCTCATTGAAGCACACAAGTACAACGTATCCTTGTTGTGACGTCATTGATCATTTATCTCTATAACAATAATAGTAAATGACTGGAACTATAATGATCTCGATGAGGTGGGTTGGAGATATAGCAGTGGATGACATCACTAGGAGTAAGTATAACACAAACTAATGATCCAAGTCGCTGCAAGAAAAAACATGGCACCTTATTACAATGTACAATAGTAGGTATGACGACATTACTCACAAAGTTAAAAACTTCAATATACGGACTTTCATTTTAAGCCCTATTTCTTTCTCCCCTGTCATCCCGACCGAACGACGAATGTCGTCTTTATACAAGAAAAGTTCTCATCAAAACTTATGCTGAAGGGAACCTCAAACCAAAACGTCATTATTCTAATTTTATTTTATTGACATTATGGAAATTATATTTTTAATATGATTTTTTTATATTTTATATGTGCTGTGTATAACGCTTTGAATTGTTATCTATAAAGTTGTACACTAAGACGGATTAATAATAAATAAATATAGCTGCGCATATGTTTTTTGATTTTGTTATTTTTTTCAAAAAGCGCAGATTTTTTATTTATTTATATGGGACCACCTCTGCAGTAACACCTAGCGATCCAAAAAATAATCATAAAAATCGATTCATAATTGACGGAATAATCGCGTAACATACAGAAAAAACAGTCGAATTGAGAACCTCCTCCCTTTTGAAGAAGGTTAAAAACATATCTATTTCCAAAAGCCCATAATAAATGTGTTATCTCGTCCCACAATAAATAATTGGCCATGTTTTGTAGGTGTTGTTTATTACACAGAAAAATGGCAACGACCTTAGACAAAAAAACCGGCGATGTGCGTGTCAGACTTCGCACTTTTAGGGTTCCGTAATAAAATTATTATATAAGCCAAAAAAAAAAGAGGAAGGTACTCACTTCACATACACCTGATACACCTAGCCAAAATATGACTATCATTCTTCATCATCATCATATTCAGCCGACATCGGCCCACTGCTGGGCATAGGCCTCTTCTCTAAAACGCCAATCTCCCCGGTCCTGCGCTAATCGCACCCAGTGGGATCCCGACGACTTGATGATATCGTCGGACCATCGGGCTGGGGGTCTGCCCACTGGCCTTGTCGCTCCCCGTGGCCACCACTCTGTGACATCGTCCGTCTTCCCGTATAGCCAAGTGTCCCGCCCATCTCCACTTCAATCTCGTCATCCGTGTGCCTACATCTGCGACCTTCGTTTTCCGTCGAATTTCGACGTTTAGCACACGGTCAACGAGAGAGATACCCAACATGGAACGCTTCATCGCTCTTTGTGTGACTTTTATAATATGAACATTATGCTTTGTGAGCGTCCAATCATTCCAATCATTCTTCACCAGCAAATAGTTACTTTGTTTTTCATAGTGTTTGTATGAATGAAAAAGTTTTGTAATCAATATTTTATATCTTAAAAACTGCTTATTTTATTTTGTTCAAACCAATTTTCGTTGACAGTGTTTATTGAGATACATAACATATACGTTTTTTTAGATTTTTCACTCTCTTAATTTAAAAATAGGGTTGGGGGACACAATTTTTTCCACTTTGGAAGGGTCTGTCTCTTCAACGATTTACTCTGAGGAGAAATGGTTTCATGAACCTCAACGTCATATTTAAAGACTTATCTATAAATTATATACATAAAGTTTTGATGAAAAAAATACTTTTTTGGTTTCAGCTCCATATACAGTGTGAGTCTTTATAAAGTGCACATATCAAAACCAGGGAAACTACACACAATTTCATCGACGGATAAATTGTTAAAAAAAAAAACATATTTTTATGAATATTTGAAAATTTTAAGTTGCAGCTGCTAACCCTATTTAAATAAATTATTATAACTTTTAAACTAATGGTCCTATTAAAATGAAATAAATTTTGAAATTATTGTTAATAATAGGCCGTTCCAAAAAATAATAATTTCAACAAAAATAAACGCCATAAAATTAGAATAAAAAGGTATTTGCTGAAAATCTAGTATTTTTTTCACCATTTTTACAGTAATTTTAAAATTTCTCAAAAAATCGTCATCTTTATCTTCCTTTTTTTTATTTTAAGTTATTCTACATCGTATTAGCTTTCTAATGGTAAAAATGCACGTTTATTACTCAGATACAACTTTTTTAATTAGCGTTTTAAAAAAGCACTTATCTCAGTTAAGAGCCGTAGCAGGTAGAGAAATAAAAAATTGAATTTTTTTATTTTATTTTTTTTGACAACTTATCCGTCGATGAAATTGTTTGTAGTTTCCCTGGTTTTGATATGTGCACTTTATAAAGACTCACACTGTATAGCCCCCTTATTTTTTTAATTTTTGTATAAAAATCGTAAAGATGTTCACAAAATCTACATACCAAGTTTCAACTGTGTATCCGACTGTGACATACGGACAGACGGGCAGACATACATGACGAAACTATGAGGGTTCCATGTTTCTCTACGGAACCCTAAAAAAACACCATAAGGCCTATTACAAATAATTTGGTGACACGAGTTGGTTTAGCTTTGGAACGAGTTTTGTAAAACGGCGGCGGCGCGGCGGGGAAAACATAAGTACGTGAAAAAGTTGTGACATATTACATATACACCCTAAAATTGTACAGATCTGAAAGAATTTCTAGTGTTTAGTGAAATAATATCTCTTGGAATGAACAAACAATCTAAATAGTCTTTTACGAACTAAACTTAATATATATATATATTATAACATGTCTACAATCGATGGCCGTTAAATAACAAATATTTGCTGCGACTCTAGCTAGAATATTTCATTTTCCAAATTCGAGAATAGTTAACACAAATATTTGTGAAGATAGCGCTCGTAATGCCAAGATACTACAAAATTGTTATTGACCAAGTTTGTTGAATGTTGACAATATGAAACGAGAAGTGTGACAAACGACAATTGACCGAACATTATCACAAAGGTCAATGTGTGACACTAACTAAATACAGCCCCATAATGTGTGTACCTCCCTTCTTAAATGAACAAATCAATAAAGATCACTCTCCTTGTTTTAAACTTTAAAAAAACCGGTCAAGTGCGAGTCTAAATCGCGCACGAAGGGTTCCGTACCACCGTTCAATGGAAGCGACGGTGTGGAGTGAATAGTTTGGATTTTACACAGCAAAATATTGTTTACAAAGTTATTGGTGCGGTTACTTTCACACTCCATGTACGTAACCAGGTGCATCCATAAGTTTGTATGTGGTATTGTTTTATGGGAGCCCCCTTAAATATTTATTTTATCCTGTTTTTTAGTATTTGTTGTTATAGCGGCAACAGAAATACATAATCTGTGAAAATTTCAACTCTCTAGCTAGCTAGGTTCTTGAGATACAGCCTGGTGACAGACGGACGGACGGACGGACGGACAGCGAAGTCTTAGTAATAGGGTCCCGTTTGGAACCCTTCGGGTACGGAACCCTAACAACGATGTTTTGAAATCATCCAGTGCTTTTAAGTGAACCTGTTGGAAAAAAACGGTCAAGTGCGATTCGAACATGCGCACGAATGGTCCCATACTACCGTACAATGGCAGGGATGGTGTGGAGTGAATAGTTTGGATTTTACAAAGCAAAATGTTGTTTACAAAGTTATTGGTGCGGCTACTTTCACACTCTATGTACGTAACTAGGTGCATTCATAAGTTTGTATGTGGTATTGAAATAATTGTTGTATGGGCGCCCCCTAAACTATTTAAATTATTCTGTTTTCTAGTATTTCTTGTTATAGCGGCAACAGAAATACATCATTTGTGACAATTTGAATTGTCTAACTATAATGGTTCATGAGATACAGCCTAGTGACAGATGCACGGACGGACAGCGGAGGCTTAGTAATAGGGTCCCGTTTGGCATCTCAGGTTCTTATTTATACTATGTCTCAGGTATGGAACCCTAAAAACAACATATTACTTATTATTTTTTAAATAAACCTGCGACAAGCCAGTTTGCAGGTTTCAGTTCAAAGCATAACATTACGGCAAAAAAACGGCACAAAAGAGCCTCCGTAATTGTACCACATGACACGACGCATGCATTAGCATAAAAACTAGGCCTGGCTTCTACTAACAACATGGCCACTCAGTGACCGTGAAGTGACAATGGCGGTCCTCTATAGATATCAATTATTATATTGTTTCTGAACCCCTTTCCCTTTGATGAATAACTAATTATCATGAATATAAATAATCTTAATTTCTATAAGTAACGAAAAATATTAAAGGGCCCCGCAGACGGACCACGGTAACCACACCAACACCACAAAACGCCTCGCCGCCTAAAGCTAGGAAGTGGCTGAGAGTAGCCGCACTCGAGCCACAAAATGCCGCACCATACGCCGCGCCATAACCACTTTTACATAGGTCACATTAAAAGTTTCCGGAAATGGCCACTTACATAAACAATATTTAAAAAATAATTGCAACATTTGAAAATGGAACTCTTTGGCTGTAGAATGCAGTTTGTTTCATCTGACTGTGTCTTGTTTTTACATTGTGGCGCCATTTTAAAAATTGCGTGTCTTCATTAACATGGATTTAACTCGGGAAAATTTTCGTACAATGATTTTCTACGATTTTAAGTGTAATTTGACAGATCAGCAGAGCCTCGCTCGGCTTCAATCTGCTTTTGGCAATGAAGCACCATGCAAGACGACTAATTATAGCTGGTTTGCTGAATTCAAGCGCGGTCGTGTCAATCTCAGTGACGAATTTCGCTTTGGTCACCCGTCCACCACTGTTAACTACGGAAACATCGATGTTCTGCGCTGTATGACTGAAACAGACAGGCATGGGACCTACCATGATATTCGGGTATCCTTAGACATAGGCATGAGTCAAATACAATCAACCCTACACAAACATTTGCACACCCACACAATTTGACCGAGGCTCAAAAAACGGACCGCGTCACTTGCGGCGAAGCGGCGGGTGAAAAGAGCATCTAAGCGAATGATTGCTTCTTTGTTTAAAAAAACTGGACGTGGCTACTGTTGCTTTAGAGAATCGTCGTACCGTGAATAGTGACTGGTAAGTACACGACCATTTGCTTACCGGAAATTATTGTCCAACTCCGTAAAAATAACCCTAAAGGCCATATCATCTTGCACCACGACAATGCTAGTTCCCACATGCCCAGACAGACAAACGAATTTCTGAATGTGAAAAACGTAGAACTTATGAGCCATCCTGCATACATTCGCACCTGGCATCTTTTACTTTTTTCTGTTCCCAAAAATTAAGAACCAATTACGCGGTCCACCATTCTCATCACCAGAAGAGGCTGACGAAGAATATAAAAACACGTTTATGAGGTCACCACGGAGGAGTGGCAAAAATGTTTATAATATTTATTTAATTGTATGAAAAAGTGCATTTACGCAAAGGGAGGACATTTAGAGAAACAATACATTTATTTTTGTCCTTTATAGTATTTTATTCTTATTCATTCCGGAAACTTTTAGTGCGTCCCACTCCCACGTATATGGACATTTTATGTGGGAAAAAAGTGGTTGTGGTCCGTGTGCGGGGACCTTACCACAATTGGACTGTCGTTGTCGCTTCATTAGACATTGAGCCGCTAGTACATGTATGTAAGAGGAATTGCGCCCCTGGACGTGAATACACACTGACAATGCAACGTAGGGAGTACCAGTGATGGTGTTACCTATCTATGTATGTTATTTGTTCCGAATTGCGTCAGCGACTTAAATAACATGACAATGTGTTTCAGAATTTCGAACATGACGCCATAGTTTACACACTGGACGTTAATTAAACTAAGTGCTACGTAAGAACAACTGATGCGTTTTTCAAAGATAACGATTATGTAGAGCTGTTGCCAACCTCCAAAATTGGAGCGGCAAAATTATATGAAGAAGTACACCTGACGCCAATTTTGTTGGCGCCTGAATGCCGCCTGGAGGGAGTAGTGGCGCATGGGTAGAAGAGATGCATACATGGGCGAGAGAAGAGAGGGTGACCTCGTTCATACGCCAAGAACCCTTTCGATAGCTGTTCGTAAAAAGTTACAAAGCAAGCTATCCTGTCCTAATTGCGTTTTAATTTAGCTTTCAACGCCTCCCGACGCTGATTGGACAAACAATCAAATATGAAATCTCTAAACAACCGTTAACAACAACTTTATGAGAGTTAAACGTAATCTAATGACGGTCCGTTAGTTAAACCAACAGTCAGTGGTATCCTTTATGGTCAAACGAACATTTGAAATCCATCGACGCGTACATAAAACTATACAGTGCCACGCGTTCGCGCGACCATTACAATAAACGGGGCTGTAAAACATCCGATAAGGTACTTACCACACGTCAATAAATACATCAACCTGTAGATGGGAATGTTGTGTTGTATTGTATTGAGATGGTAATAGTAGTTTATGAAACTGTTGCATAATCAAGGGCATTAAAACACGAGTGTGTATTTAGAAACCGCGCCGTGGGTGAGATTTTTAATAGTATCAGATGAGTGTTTTAAAATCTAGTTATGTGCTTTTATACACTACTTTATCTACTCCCATACATTGGTGTTGAAACTACTAACTAAAAGATCAAAAGAGTAAGAAATAATTTATTTAACATTGAGTATTTAGACCCAACGACGAACACATGCACTTGTCTGACAAATCCTGAAAATAGCACGTTTTCCGAAAACGAAATAGCCTTTTATTAGTTTTACAATTCCATGAAGTCTTCGTAGCATTTATGATATTATTTTCTTGACTTTGCTGGTAATGATATATTATGATATATTATGATAGACATAATAATAGAATATGAGTCATTTTCTTCGCCGCATTTAAAATATCGGGCGCAGTCAAATTTTCTTCACAATCACTGCTATCGGACATTTTTAAGCAAAAATAACAATATTTCCACGAAATGATGTACAACAAAACGTATGAATGGCGCCAAAACCCAGCAAATCACCGATCATGCGCTAAAGAGGGCGCTGCCACAGAAATGTAAAACTGTAACAGTAATGTACTATTATAACATTACTTTGTTTGATCAAATTAAATCACGCTTTCTGTTTTAATTTGATTCTATTTTTAAATTTCGATATTTTCTTTATAGTGTACGTCAGTATAAATTCGTTTTGAAGTTTGTAATACGAATTTTACGATGTGAGAGTAGATAAAATAAATGACGTATGTTTATGACACAGGATAATGTCAGTACAATCTTTGAAGTATTAGTCCTGATAGATAAAGGAGATTCTAATCCCAAAAAAAAGAAATGTTGTGAAGACCATTCTTAAATTTGTGTTTATGAAAACATTATTTGTCAATGGGAACTATATGAAAAAAAAATACATAAATCTTCACCTAAAACTTGCTATTTTTGGGATCTAATAGTAGTTTATGTGACTGCTACATAATGCCTAATTATGTACAGTTACATACAGTAGTTTATCTACACACATATCATAAGCTCTCTATGTTCGACCGGCATTGTGGCATTGATAATTCCTTTGCATTTATTTAGCTTGTTCAGTAGTGCCAACTTCACAAACAAATTAGGGGCGGCACGCAGGCGTAAAGAGGGTTTATGATACGTGTGTAGATAAAAATATTAACTGATACATAGTTCTTGCGTCAAAAATTGCGAACATTGTGTAATTTCTATTTATTTCTTCAAAAACACTGATTATATCTTAATTTCAAACACATAGCTTTAAGATATTTTGTAAGAAATTATCCTTGCCAATAGTACCACGGATATTTTTTTTTGGCCGTGGTACTACCAACAGCTCTGGTAGTATCACGGGAGAATTATTATTTCCCATAGTACTACTGGCCAATGCCATGGTTGATTTCTATGTGCCACTATTTTGACAGGTGTCACCATTTTTGACATGCCATGTTGCAGTGTGAGCTGACATGAACTTTATTTTAATATGCTTGTGTCCTAAACTTTAACCACCATGAATCGTTGCTAATTTTTCCAATAAACCAGCCATGTGTCTGAATATCCATGTTCACAAATGCCAACTCAACTATTTCTCAAAGTCAATGCAGGCGGTACCACATATAAGTCAACATGAAGCAACAGAGGTCTAGTCTTTTGATTTTGTAGTTTAATTAATTAAGTTGAGCAGCAGTTTTTAACAATTGGGACATAAAATAAGATGCTAAATAGGACTTGTACAGGCCGCGCCAATTTTCTTTATTTTTGAGCGAGCTCTGACCTCACTTTCTCGCATACGGTACGGTACGATGAGAGAGAGAGAGAGGGGTGATATAACTTGGCGCGAAATATACCCCATTTATAGGTACTTATCGACCTCGGGAATATATGAAGATAGTTCATCATCATAGACTTCTCTTCTGACCCAATTGTGGACCTGGAAAGCACAAACACCGAGTCCATAATCCTCATCGTCAAAACAGAGATGTTTAAAAATACCATCAGTTAAATTAAACAAATTGTTAGCACAATTAAAGCATCTGTTTCTCATGAAGTCATCGCCACATCATTACTGTTCTCACGGGCAAATCAAGTGAGCCTACTCCAACCAACGCGTATACACAAACACTCCATCAGCAGCATACATATTATGCTGATATGTGAAAAAAAACACATATCTCGGATGTTTATTGTGTGACGTCACTGTTTCCGGTTCCCACGAAACAGTGCACCCCAGTGTGGGGCCAGAAGCAATGTATGTTTTACACATGTTGTACCTTTTTATTTTGATGCGCTGTAGGTAAGACGAATGCGAACTTTTACAACAACCTAAGTAGGTTAACCTTACACTTCTTACACTTCATTGGCTCTGCTCCATTTTTTCAAATGACGATAAAGCATTCTGTCGTTCATTATACTTGTGAAAGAAACTAATATCAATCATATTAACCGTTTCTACTGTTATACGACCAAGCCTCTTGGTTCTTCGTTTGACCACCAAAACTAACTGTACACCGAGCCCGCGAATAAATGCTAAATGAAGCAGATTCATATCCCGAACCAAAAAAAACACATCTGATGAATTCTACTGAAATAGAATCCATTAATAATATAACCATACGATCCAATCTATTAGCGGATAGCGGACGGCGGCATCTATCATTGGTGTAATTAAAAACAAATTAGGGAAAAAAAGGGTACAACAAAGGGCCCACGAGGCCGTACCTTAATCTTCGATATTGAGGCTGCGCTGTGGCTGACCTTCTTTCGCAATCAGAACCAATGCAACGAGCTTTTTCGACGCTAAGTGTTGGATAAGGCGGGCCGTAGACTCGCGACAATGACCCTACAGATTCTAACGATTTCTCAGGCATTTGGTGCTAAGGATTATGACAAGCGAAATCGATATGTACTTAGCCTGGTAATCACTTGTTAAACTTCATCACGATAGTTATCAACGTGTTAGAATCGTAGTCATGGCTTCTGCTAATAAAAATACTAAGAAAAGTAGATCTAACCTGTCATTGAAAGGTTTTTTTTTCTAAATTTCGCTTAAATAATGATAATTGTCCTTCAAATATTAGAAGTAACACGTTGTAGTTTTCTTTATTCATTCGACCAAAGACTACTGTCTAGACCTGAAGATTCAACCAATCTCAACGTTCAGTAAGACACTGAAATAGCCGAGCCAATCTGCATACTAAATATATGTAAGCAGACCCAGACTATTCCATTTTTTTCCCCGGCGAAACCCAAAAGGAGGGTTACGTGTTTGTCCAACCCTATTCCTACATGTCGTAACTACAAAATGGCTCAACCGATTTTGATAAATCATACATCGTTAGATTCATTTTAACCTGCTCGCACGCGTTAGCCCTAAACAGGGCAAAAATTTACGTATTCTAGGCATTTGTGGAGGGACAACACAAAATTTGCCTTAATTTTAATGTCAGTTTTTTTCCTTTTCCGGCCATCAAAGTAGTGAAAGGGTCAATGGCGCAAGTGTCACTGGCTTCATATTTCTTCAAAAATCAAAATGGCATATTTAAAGCCCACGGTAAAAATAATGACCCTTGGGGTGGGATATCAAATAAAAGAGCTTTACAAAGCGAGTTCGGAAATATATAATAATTTTGCACAAGCTATGAATAATACACCTTAGTTTTTAATTGCGAAAAAAAAAACAGCCGCGGTGCAAAAAATAATAAATTTAAATTAAAAAAAGTTTAAATTAATAAATACATTATGCAACCAAAGAGCACAAAACAAGCAGATAAGTTAATTGTTGACATTAGATAAAATTATTGTAGTACAGTGTTATATCAATTAAACTTAAATGCAGGCGGGAGCAATTAATCTGGGCTTCGCTTCAATTTGATTTAATTTATCGCTGTACTATAATTGTTTAATCGACTCTCAATAATTACGTTTAGTATTATTGCTTGTTTTGAATTTAGGTGTAAAATTTATTTAATTATTTAAATCAGGTTCTTTTTTGTCATTTTTTAATACGTACGTAGTACGTAATATGTCAATACTTCGCGTCGCAGATATGCGGTCGCCCTAACAGTTAAGTGCGTGCTCAGCACCTAACATACGTGGGCCATTTATCATCGTTACAGATCGCAATGTTGTGATACAGTTGAACTTCATTATGTACCTACCTAAAATACCTATGAGAATGTATAATGTGTAACGAACGATTTTCCCAGTAGAGTTATTTTTATGTCGGATATAGCTAGAACACAATGGACGCGGTGTTCACCAGTATCTATCCTAGGCCTGTGCTCCTCAGTGGGTTGCCTCACAGCTTGATGATCATTATAATAATCATCTGCTTGCGATTATTGGAAAAGGCCTGACAATTCAGAATAGTGGGCTCAGAAGGCGGGATAAATAGAAAGATACCAGATAGAAGCGTCCGTGGCCTTGCGGTATTCGCACATTGTAAGCGATGGTGCGGGTAGCAACATCTGGCCGAGACGAGTACTGGATGGGTGTCTGATCTATGTGGCATTTGTTTCGGACGCTTCCGTTTTTCGGATGACACGTTAAGCTCTAGGTCCCGGCTACTATCGCTAGTCGGTGGCAGTAGTCGTAAAGCTGGTCAGAGGCCCGAATGGGCAGCCTGATAACTTCCGAGGTTGGGGTTGGCCGCCAGCGCGACACCCCTCCATCAACCCGCACTGAGCCAGCGTGGTGGAGTATGGCTCAATCTTACACGAATCCGGGTAGAGGCCCGTGCCCCTCGGTGGGAACATTAATGGGCTACATTTGTACCAGATATTCGGAACATTGATTTTCCTAAGGTTGCTGGTAAAGTCGATAGATAGATAAGTCTTTTTAGAAGGGCAAAGAATAAGCGAGTCCATAACCTTTGAAATTGGTCCGCAGTAGACGTGCTGCAAACAGGACAATGGTCTTACCTGAAACAGACAAAGAGCAACATTACAATTCAGAAAAGAAAAAGAATAAACTAATTAGTTAAATTACGTAGTTAGGATATCCTTGAAGAATGCGGACTGAGGAAGCACATAGAAGTAAAAGGCTATAATTACAAATAAGAGGTACAAATGGCCTAGGGCTACAATGTATGTAAAATTGTAAACAAAAAGCACGAAGATATAATAATAATACCTTGGAGACTATTTACACACATTGATCTAGCCCCAAACTAGAATTCTCTGTATCTTGGGTATTATACAACGATACACATACTTATATAGATAAATATTATACTTAGATAGATAAACAACTATGACTAGGGTACAAACGTCCATTCTCACGAAACAAATATGTGCCACCACCGGGACTCGAACCCGGGACCCTGGCTACGTAGGCAGGGTCACTGCCGACTCGGCCATTCGCTCTCTTCATAGTCATCTCATGCACCCCTTCTGGGGCGTGGGGAGTCGGGGTCAGGTCGACGGACCTCTTCCCGAAGAATCGCCTCTGTCCACTCCTGTGGACAGGTCATCGGATGGCCCCTGCGGGCGGTGGTCTTCTTGTGGCGCTGGTATGCAGTGGGTGATCGCCGGCTAGGCAACCAGGTCGCGTGGCAGGCGGCGGCGGTCGGGCGGGCGCGCGTGGTGCGGCGCCAGTTCGGCGATGTGCGGAAGGTGTGATGCATCCGCACGCGCGAACATGCCCTTCGCCAGCCTCTGGACAAACTGGTCCACGGTTTCCCATCTTAGGTCCCTCTGGATTGTCGCGTTCCTCACGTAGCGGGGGGCGCCGACGATGGTACGCAGAGAGAGGTTCTCTTGGGCTCGGAGTCTCCATTTGTTCGTCTCCGAGCACAGGGCGTACCATGCCGGAGCCGCGTAGGTGAGGCGGGATCTCACATAGGTCTTGTAGATCCCAAGCTTCGCCCTCAGAGGGAGGCTGGAGCCGGCCATTCGGGTCGTCATATCATAGCTACGTGCGTACATTTTATTAGGATATACTGTTTCGGTAATGCATTTGATTTTAATTCGGAATCCTTTCTTTGGAGTTTGATTGGTGATGCTCCGTCTATCGAACTATAAAAACTTAATTAAGATGATACACATGGATAGATCTTGCATGCACTTAAAGTTTGAGTGATTCAGGAATAATGCTTCAGTAGGCTAAGTTTTGTAAATAAAACCGGCCAAGTGCGAGTCGGACTCGTGCACGAAGGGTTCCGTGCCATTGTCTATTAAAATGACAAAAAAAATATGTTTGCTGTATGGTGGCCACCCTCAAATATATATTTTATTTTAATTTAATTATTTTAAAGTGAATAATAAACTCAATATACTGTGAATATTTCAAACGTCTACATGTTGCCGTTATTAATATTGAGCAAAAACGGGCAAAAAATATAACGTTTGTTGTATGGGAGCCCCCCTCAAATATTTGTTTTATTTTAATTGAATTATTTATTTTTAAAGTGAATATATAACTCCATATTCTGTGAATATTTCAAGCGTCTACCTGTTGCCGTTATCAATATCGAGCATAACCGAACAAAAAAATCACGGTTGCAGAGCCGCCTTAAATATTAATTTTATTCTGTTTTTAGGGTTCCGTACCCAACGGGTAAGAACGGAACCCTATTACTAAGACTTCGCTGTCCGTCCGTCTGTCACCAGGCTGTATCTCAAGAACCTAGCTAGCTAGAGAGTTGAAATTTTCACAGATTATGTATTTCTGTTGCCGCTATAACAACAAATACTAAAAAATAGGATAAAAGAAATATTTAAGGGGGCTCCCATACAACAATTCTTTCAATACCACATACAAACTTATGGATGCACCTGGTTACGTACATGGAGTGTGAAAGTAACCGCACCAATAACTTTGTAAACAATATTTTGCTGTGTAAAATCCACACTATTCACTCCACACCATCGCTTCCATTGAACGGTGGTACGGAACCCTTCGTGCGCGATTTAGACTCGCACTTGACCGGTTTTTTAGTATTTGATGTAATAGAGGAAACATAATTACGACATCTTTGAAAATTTCAACTGTCTAACTATCACGGTTCATGACATACAGCCTAGTGACAGACGGACAGACAACCGGACGGACAGCGGAGGCTTAGTAATAGGGTCCCGATTGGCACCCTTCGGGTACGGAACCCTAAGAACCGTACGTATGCTACTAGAGCAGCACAAATGTTGGTCATGCTATAAGTATTGGTATCAAAATGGAATGGCATTGACGATTCGTCTTGTTTATGTTTGTAATATGGCCTTTGTTTAATTAACTCATAGCTCTAAGCTACTATAAATATATTTAATGGTGCCTAAATCGTTATAGCACACTTCATCATTCGTTGGTCACGTATCGTTGATAGGGCCTGTCACAACACCATCGCCATGGATGAATTACTCACGAGTTCTACAATGGCCACAATCAATGCTAACAAAAATCTTTGGAGTACTGAAGATACACGATTTAACACTTGATAAAGGGTATTTCAATTGCGTTAAACCGATTGTAATTTTGCAACAAAAAAAGCCGTTTTCTAAGGTTTTGTGAGATCGAAACACGATGATTGTAAAAACACTGAACTTTTTTCAAGTTAGACTGAGATCAGTACAGTTAGGTACAAAACTTATCATGCATAGGCTACCTTACATTCATAAGTAAAAATTTGTTTTCTTGTATGTGCATGTGTATTTTTTGGCAACAAATATGTATAATGATCGCCAAATAATGTTTTCTTACCCAAAATGATCACCAAAAGTTGCTGAAAATATCAGGGCAAAATACTGCGGTAGCTGAGGTGAAGGGTAAAGGGAGTGAGCGAAGCGAAGCCCCCTTTATCCTTCGTGTTAGGTTAAAAATGTAAGAATAACAAAAAATATTTAAATCATAAACTAAAGTACACAAAACAAAAAAGAAATTTGGTGATCATTTATCCAAACACAATTTGGTGATCATTAACTAATTCTGGCAGTCATTTTGAATTTATTGGCAGAAAATTTTCGATTTTTTTGGTAATCGTTTACACACAAGCCGTTTTGTTTTAACTTTAGTAGGTACTTTGCAGTTCCATAGCCGTATCTCATAAGCTCGAAATTCTCACTCGCCAGTGAAGTCAAAATCCTCCACTGCAAAAGTATTATAACTTCAAGTAACAGTAACGTAAGTCAGGATGGAGCTTATGCTAATCAGCTTCGGCTAAGCTTCCCGGGTTTGAAGGCTTGAGCGAAATCGTCGAGTTATTTCATGTGTATATAGGTTCGGCAACTCGCCAGCTGAGTTTGAACATGAACAGTACCAAGTTCCAGTTGGAATAATAAATCTAGGATACCGTATAGAATAACTAAATAAAAATGACATTTTGATTTCATTCAGCATGATTCAGCACTACTAGCATCAATATGTATGCTATGTAGTGTATGTAGAGAAATCCCTCGTGGAGCACTGTACACGGCATCGAAGTAGAACTGGCTGTCTATTACGCGAGGCAGAACATAATAAACCTCCTTTTGGGTTTCGTCGCAGTCGAGTTAAAAGAAGAGAACTACCAATCTAAGCAACGAAGTGGGTTTATTTATGGGTGGGAAATACTCGAGAGTGGGTTTATGAAACGAGCCGAAGGCGAGTTTCAAATAATATCACTCGAGAGTTTTAATGCCTAATTATGTACAGTTACATACACTACATAGTCAGGTCATAAGTTCTGTCACATGTGCAATATGAAATAATTTAGACATGTTTATTATTTATGTAAACATTTATATAGCAAAATGAATTTAATAAAACATAGATTCTTATGGTAATAAAGTTTATTCAAAATGACCCCCGCGATTTTGAATACAAACCTTTATTCTGCGCGGCCAGTCGTCTATCGCAGCACGAACGAGGTCCATGTCAATATCGGCGGCTGCCTTAATCAAGGATGCCTTGAGTGATTCCAAATCAGGATGAGGCTTTGAGCAGGCCTTTTCTTCCAAGTGTTGCCATATCTTGTAATCTAACGGACTCAAATCTGGACTGGAGGAGGGCCAGTCTTCGTGCCGGATGAAGTCGATTTCACGCGCCGCCAGCCAGTATTGTGTGCTTTTCGCTCTGTGAGCTGGCGCAGAATCTTGTTGGAATACCCAATGCCTGTTATTAAACATGGTATGAGAAACAGGTTCCACAAGGTTCTTGAGGACTGTATTTTGATACACAACTGCATTCGTTTTTACGCCTTTCTCAAAAAAATGTACCTCAGTTAAGCCCCAATAAGAGACTCCCAACCAAACCATGAGCGAGGATGGAAAATGACCTCGTTGGACACGCGGAATACGGTTGCTCGCTTCTTCACTGCTGTGTGCGTACACCTTATCATTTTGTTTGTTGTAGCTCTCTTCCACGGTGAAAATTTTTTCATCCGAAAAAAGAATTTCCCGATGCATTTTTCCCGCGTACCGCTTCAACAAAGCGCGGCATCTCTTCAGTCTCAGGTCCATTAAACGAGCGTCCAAACGATGTCCTGTTTTTCTTCGATATGCCCTAAGCCCTAAGTCTTCATTTAACACCCTTTTCACCGTGGTCCTGCTTAACCCCATCTGAAGGGCCAACAGTTTCTGCTAACGTATGGGATTTCTTTGAATTCGCGCCTTCACAGCTTTTATCACTGCTGGAGTCCTAACAGAGCGAGGGCGACCACTTCTTGACCTGTCATCTACACTAGAGTCTTCATTGTATCGCTTTATGGTACGATAAACGAATCTTTTGGTTATATTCAAATTTTTCAGTAAGTCGAAAATCTGAATTGGCGAGTAACCGCAACGATGCAACGCAATAACTGCGGCACGGTCTTCTTTAAGTGTCCACTCCATATTTAAAAATGAGGAAAATTCTAAAAAGTATACATTTTTATTTTCATGAAAAATTTGAAATTCGAATTCAATAAACTTTTTTGTGGCCAGCGTTCTAAATTTAAAAGTTTTTATTGTGTGACAGAACTTATGACCTGACTGTGTAGTTTATCTACACACATATCATAACCTCTCTTTGATGTGTTCAGGAACCGCATGTTTGACCGGCATTGTGGCTCTGCAGTTGTTTAGCTTGTTCTGTAGTACCAACTTCATGCAGGCGGGCATCGGCGTTCGAAATTCGAATATCAGTACCAACTTCACAGACAAACTAGGGGCGGCACGCAGTCGGGCGTCGGCGTTCGAAATTTTAATGTCATAATATGTAGAAAAACTACACATTATGGTCATAATGTGTAATTTTTCAGATAAGAAATGAGTTTTTACCAAGTAGTTTAACATTATGCTGATCGTAACGTGCGGTTTTTGTACGCAGTAAAGAGGCTTTATGATACGTGTGTAGATAATAGTAGTTTATGTGACTGCTGCATAATGGAGGGCATTAAAACTCGAGAGTTTCGGCGAGTTTCATAATAATATCACTCGAGAGTTTTAATGCCTAATTATGTACAGTTACATACACTAGTTTATCTACAAACATATCATAAGCTCTCTTTGATGTGTTCAGGAACCGCATGTTTGACCGGCATTGTGGCTCTGCAATTGTTTAGCTTGTTCTGTAGTACCAACTTCATGCAGGCGGGCGCCGGCGTTCGAAATTTGAATGTCAGTACCAACTTCACAAACAAACTAGGGACGGCACGCGGGTGGGCGTCGGCGTTCGAAATTTGAATGTCATTTTATGTAGAAAAACTACACATAATGACCATAATGTGTAGTTTTCCAGATACGAAACGAGTTTTTACCAAGTAGTTTAACATAATGCTGATCCTAACGTGCGGTTTTTGAACGCAGTAAAGAAAAGTAAACTTTACCCACATCGGGTAAAGTTTATGACGAAATGTGCCTTAGTAAGAAGATTTTTAAGTCTAGAGTCAAGTGGTGCCAAGGACACCAAGAGCAAATAAAAATGGATATACTCTCCCAGCATCGGTCTGATAAAAACTTCATCAAATTCTGGCAGTCTACAAATAAACTGAATATAAAATCTAGTTTATCTGATACAGTAGGTAACAAAAGTGACCATATAGATATAGCCAACTTATTTAAGGACCATTTCCGAGTAACTTCTCCCCTGGGGTTATCTAAAAATGTAAACAATGTCGATACATGTACGGGTGCCTTAACAATGCGTTTCACGCCGAAACAAGTAGCTCTTGTAATTAAAAATATGACCCGTGGGAAATCCCCAGGGCATGATAGTCTCAGTATTGAGCACCTACAGTATGCAGGGGTACATCTGCCTAGGATTCTGTCGATGTTCCTTACATTATGTCTTAGCCACAGCTATCTACCGGAAGACCTCACTAGAACTATTGTTGTGCCGATTGTTAAGTGTAGGACTGGTGACATTGTAATGGTACACGAGAGTCGGTACATTAGATACTTCATTCTGCGTGATAGAGGGCTAGCCCAACGCCGCGCTGTTTTGAATACGAGAATCGGTTCAGATAACGTTTGAGGGTTTTGCATAGCTTACTGGCAAAGTTAGCAAAAAAAAACAGAGCCGATGCGTGGGTTGATTCGTGGAAGTTTTCAGGCCAAGTTTTTTTTTGTCGCATTCCTGCGAGATGTGTAGAGATGAGAGCCGATTTGGCTGCGCGTTGAATAAAATTATGAATAACTAAATAATGAAAGGTTATTACGGAACGGAGAAAGCTATTATGTTGATTGCAAATATACAATTGCGATTGAGGTATGATATGGAGAGTCTGACACCTCTATTTTGAATATCATTCTAGAGGTCTTTGCCACGCGCGTCTAGCGGTCGGGAAATGCTTAATTAATCGCAACAAGCTTTTATTGGTCAGCGATCAACAGATTCTGTGTATCGGCAGTACCAAATGATTTGAGTGATAACCTACGGTTGATCATAGTGAATATGCGTACACACAATTTGTAGAACGGCGGATCTGCATAGCATGGTTGAAATTAGACCCTGTGTAGTTAGTGATAAGAAGCTTCGCTTGGGCAGAGCGTATTCGCAAAGGACGCATGTGGGGCGTATAAATACCATTGTGGGGGAAGGGAGAGCATTCAGTCTCTGCGTCTAGCCGCTGTGACAGTCGTCTTCACGAGTTCTAAACAGTTTTGGCTGCCGTGTTACGCGTCAGAACTATACGAATTGGTGATTGCGAAGTTTCAGTGGGTTTTCGTGAGTGTCTGAAGCGCCGAGATATACCTCGGTTCCTAACCTTTATATCAACCTACCCCTAATTCCAAAACTATCCTTGGGTCGTTAGGAAAGAACTTGTAAGTCAATTATTCTGAGTCTGAGTCTGGGCTTGGAGCGACCCTAAATTCCTTTTTCCTTCACCATAGGGTTCCTGGATTGGCTCTTAGGATATTCGCGGGCTAATCCTCTCCTCATTCCTTTAGAGTAGCGAGTTTTGTAATTCCCACACACACAGTCGTTAAACATTCAAGCACATTCAAATCAAACTCAACCATTTTCGAGTGGTGTCGATAATGGACGTGGTATAACACTAGGTTTTTAGACTAGGCTAGACAGGAGTTTAGTTGCGGCTAAACCTAGGTTGTCAGGGCATAGGGAGACTGTTTGATCGATGAGGTTCCGCGGATGGAAATAACAAATTCAGAACAAAGTTAAACCGGTGTCAACACAGTTAACATATACTGTTGATATTTTGACATTTGAGTGTTGTCGGGGACGCGCGAAGAGATCAATTTACAGTCTAAAGTTCATTGTTTAGGTCCGGGTAGGTGTTTTGCATTGCCTTGGGTCAGATTGGATTCAAGTTGCATTTTTAAATTAAATGTAAATTTCGCTGGATATCTAATGTGTAAGTTGAGTCGGTATATATGATTTGGCTCAGCCCAGGACGTGCTGCGGCTAGTGGAATTCATAGTTCGGTATTTATCGAATTATGCACTTCGCTATGGTGTGGGTTAGATATCCTAAAACAATAATGCTTGCGTTTCGATAACATCCAGCTCAAATTGCGCAGAGTTGAAGGTTTCAAAACGTTACGGACCTTTTGAGGTAACCGCTAGTTCAGAACCCATTTCGGAACTCAAATCGCAATTGTGTAAACCGGTCTTTTCGGATCGTTATTGCCGTGAACAAAATATATAATTGGAACCACCACAAGCCGCTACGAGCGAGCACATGAAATATAATTGAGTACTCACGTCGTAAAACTACGACGGATATCTATACTATAACTGTGATCGATCACTAAAACTAAAACTAAAATTACAACAAAAGATGTTCCAATGCGCTCATATATACAAAAACCAGATGGTGCCATCACATAAAATATAACAACGATCGTTTTGGCGCAATACACCGCTGACTGATGCGAATTACCGGCTCGCGGACATATATGCTTTCTCTGTCTAACTTGAAACTGTAACTTTCCGAACCAAGCTTCGTTCGACTATTGTACGCCTGACGAATTTCTCAACGAACGAGGAATTCAGACTTATCATTCTTACTTACAAATCTTACAGCTGAATCGGGTCCTCTCATTTTGGGATAGAAAGAATAGACGATCATAGCTACTGTTAGCGGCGGCTACGACCTTTAGCCCTGGGCCCGTTACAACATAGCGGATAAAAACAACTATAGGCCGATATCGCTGGCGACCATTGTGGCAAAAGTGTTTGATAGTCTGTTAAACAGGGAGCTCGGTAGGCACATTCAGCTTCATGAGGCACAGTTTGGTTTCCGTCCAGGCCTATCCACCGAAACTGCAATTCTGAGTTTAAAGAAGGTAGCCAGGTATTACACAGACAGACGGACGCCGGTCTATGCCTGCTTCCTAGATCTCTCCAAGGCTTTTGATCTAACGTCTTATGATAAGTTGTGGGAGAAGATGGAGAGGCTGGGTGTGCCTGCGGAGCTGTCGGCTATTTTCAGGCACTGGTATGCCACTCAAATAAACTGTGTCAGATGGGGGGATAGCTTGTCTGACATGTATAGACTGGATTGTGGAGTCAGGCAAGGGGGTTTATCTTCTCCAACACTCTTCAATCTTTATATGAATGAGCTGATTGAGGGGTTAAGTAGTATGCATGTCGGTTGCAATATTGGTGGAAAACGCATCAACAATATAAGTTATGCTGATGACATGGCTTTGCTCGCCCCCTCAGTCAGTGCTATGAGGAAAATGTTGGCTGTGTGCGAAAGATACGCTGAGACTCATGGCCTCCGGTACAATGTGAAAAAGAGTGTCTATATGGTTTTTCAATCTGGTACTAGTACCCCCACATATGTGCCTCCCATCACCCTAAATGGTGTCACTCTTATAAGGGTCAATCATTTTAGATATCTCGGTCACATTGTATCGGAGGATCTTAAAGATGATCTCGATATTGAGAGGGAGCGCAGGGCGTTGGCAGTCAGAGGTAACATGCTGGCCCGTAGGTTTGCAAAATGTTCGAGACAGGTGAAAGTCACTTTATTTAAGTCGTACTGTCAGACATTCTACACCAGCAGCCTATGGGTTCGCTATAAACTGAAGACTTACAATGCCCTGCGAGTCCAATATAATAACATCTTCAGGATGTTGCTGGGGCTGCCTCGGTTCTGCAGTGCGTCAACAATGTTTGCTGAGGCGCGTACAGATGATTTTTACGCGATCATGCGGAAGCGCATTGTTTCGATTATCGGCAGATCCTGGGGCGGTGCCAATGAGATCCTGAAGGTGATCTCGGGAAGGTTTGACTGCCCAATGTACCAACATTGGGTGGTCAAGCTTATCTCGAGCAACAAATAGTTTTATGTTGTTGTTTATTTTACTTTACCCTGTTTACTAACCATATGTTTGTGTTACTAACAAATAATTGGATCATGTTATCTACACATTAATAAATGAATGAATGAATGAAAGAGGGTTTATGATACGTGTGTAGATAAAATTAATTATTATCTTTTTCACTGTCTAACTAACGTTATTTCTTACGATGTAAATTGTCATATAATCTGCTCTGTTAAAAAGCTTTTTAAATCAATGCGCTTTTAAAAAGGCCCTAAACTGTTTGTCCGTCACATATTCTTAACCCCTCGCCTGTGGGTATGGCGGAATCCGCCAGTAACAATTGAAATTACCCATTGACGGGAGGTGAAATATTTTTAACCACATCACAAATTCACAAATCAAAGCGTTACCTAAGTACTACAAAAATCTGAAAGGTTATGTGTTTCACGTTCACTTTTGCAAAAGTGACATTTCTACGTGGACTAAACATTTATAATTTGTTCTCCGCGTTTTCATTTCATTTAATTAAGAACTATCCCGAACCACACGTCTTGTCGCGAAGGTTACGTAGAAAGGTTAATTAAAGGATATGTCAGATTGGAGGTCGCGTGAGAATGAAACAACTGTACCTACGTCGTAGTTATATCGTAGAATTTTATCATTTCATAAAAAAGGCAACCTTGGATTGATCATTTCATGAAATGGCTAACCATTATTACATGATATAGTCAATTTATTCATGAAATTATCAGAAGGGGTTGAATTTCACGAAAACATATATTTAAAAAGCATTTGTATTCAGTTCTACAATGTGTTTTTTGTGTTATACATGTCGAACTAACACGACGACTGTTCGGGGGCTTCGCTGCGCTCGCCCCTTTAGTCTTCACCTAAGTTACCGCAGTGTTTTGCCCTAAAATATTTCTTTGTTCAATGAAAGTTGCAATTCCACCATGGTTGGCTATTTCGTGATATAGTCAACTCTGCGATATGGTTACGACACCTACATAAACATAAATCTGCACTTACAAAGTATTGTTGCCCGACTAACCTTGACTTTTCGGAACAGAATTAAACTCTAAGAATTGTGCTTTGATGATAAATGGCAAAGCACTTATCTATTGTCAGAGATTTCCGAACTTTTTACTATGTTTCTTAGAATTCTCAGAAGAATGGACAAATCATTTAAGTCCTAACTTATGAAGTTTTATCAACTAAACTTTAAAAAAAACCGCTCAAGTGCGAGTCTAAATCGCGCACGAAGGGTTCCGTACCACCGTTCAATGGAAGCGATGGTGTGGAGTGAATAGTTTGGATTTTACACAGCAAAATATTATTTACAAAGTTATTGGTGCGGTTACTTTCACACTCCATCTACGTAACCAGGTGCATCCATAAGTTTGTATGTGGTATTGTTGTATGGGAGCCCCCTTAAATATTTTTTTTATCCTGTTTTTTAGTATTTGTTGTTATAGCGGCAACAGAAATACATAATCTGTGAAAATTTCAACTCTCTAGCTAGCTAGGTTCTTGAGATACAGCCTGGTGACAGACGGACGGACGGACGGACGGACGGACAGCGAAGTCTTAGTAATAGGGTCCCGTTTGGAACCCTTCGGGTACGGAACCCTAAAAAGACATTGTATAAAAGTACGTTATTATGAGACAAGTGTGCTAAGTTGGCTGTCAGTAGGTATCGTTCACGAGTCGGTACTATTCGCACAGGCCGTCAGGCGAGCGCGGTAAGTAAGCCGAGTGTGTATGATCAATGCATTCGAGTTCTATACGAAGTTTTTTAACAAATATGCGAGAAAAAACCAGAATTGTATTGCTAATAACCACACAACGAAATCGTTAACAAATCTAAATGGTGCGATGGTTTTGATTTTTCCGAGCGCACTGGCACTGGCAAAACCGCTAAACAGCCTACAAAAATAATGATAACAGGCATATTGAGGTTATTGAACATGGCGTCACGCCTTTTTCCATACGGGGCGGCAGAGGCACAACTGTGCCCACTTTGACAGGGGGATAGCCCATCGCCGCAGCTATGTAGTAATGAAGGTTTTTCCATCACCGTTAGAACGCCGCGTGTAATGTATAAGTGTGCGTGCGTGTAAGATAAACGAATTATCTCATTGGTACATGGTCAGGAATCGAACCTGCATCTTCAGTGTGAGAAGCAAGCATGAAACCCATTAGACCACGGAGCTCTTTAAGGTTTATAGGTAGAGAAATAATATATTTACTTAAAAAAATGATGATTGATTTATCATAATATGTATTTAAGCATAAATAGTTAATTTATTAACAAAAATATTCACTGTTTTTTGAGGCATAAAAACTCTTAGCTGAGATTTAAAAAAAAAGTGTGAAGTACATGCGGTAATGTAAAGCAAAAAAGCTCCATTATCAACCTAAATAAAAGGATTTAGGGTTCCATATTAGTATGTTGTTATCATACGCGCAGAGAGAATTTACGAAGAAAGATCATCATTAACAAGGAAAGTATTTATCGGCCACGAAAAGGGACTTACGTATCAATTTACGAGCCATTTTTAGGGTTCCGTACCCAACGGGTAATAACGGAACCCTATTACTAAGACTTCGCTGTCCGTCCGTCTGTCACCAGGCTGTATCTCAAGAACCTAGCTAGCTAGAGAGTTAAAATTTTCACAGATTATGTATTTCTGTTGCCGCTATAACAACAAATACTAAAAAACAGGATAAAAGAAATATTTAAGGGGGCTCCCATACAACAATTCTTTCAATACCACATAAACTTATGGATGCACCTGGTTACGTACATGGAGTGTGAAAGTAACCGCACCAATAACTTTGTAAACAATATTTTGCTGTGTAAAATCCAAACTATTCACTCCACACCATCGCTTCCATTGAACGGTGGTACGGAACCCTTCGTGCGCGATTTAGACTCGCACTTGACCGGTTTTTTTGTTAATTCATATTTCGTGTCGCTTTCACTGAGTGAGTTAGCATCTTATGAATTGGAACACGGCCTCATATTGGATTGGAATCCAGAAATAAATGTTTTTTCTTCGCACAAAGGATTTCATAAAAGGCCATTGACTTCACTACACTGGCTCCTTTGGTGATGAATCGTGTACTTATGTGGGCGAGCGGTAAGTAATCTTCATGTATTCAGAAGACATCGATACAAAGCCTGTTTGTCATAATATTGTTTGTTAATATAAAAAATCCTTCATATAACATAGCTTATCTGTCGTCGTGTAATAAAAAACCGGCCAAGTGCGAGTCGGACTCGCGCACGAAGGCTTCCGTACCATCATCTTTAAAAACGGCAAAAAAATCACGTTTGTTGTATGGGAGCCCTCCTTAAATATTAATTTTATTTTAATTTTATTATTTATTTTTAAAGCGAATAACTCAATTTTCTGTGAAGATTTCAAGCGACTCGCGTTATAAATATCGAGCAAAAACGAGCAAAAAAGTCACGTTTGCTGTATGGGAGCCCCCTTAAATATTTATTTTATTCTGTTTTTTAGTATTTGTTGTAATAACGGAAACAGAATTACGAAATCTGTGAACATTTCAACTGTCTAACGTTCATGAGATACAGCCTGGTGACAGACGGACGGACAGCGGAGGCTTAGTAATAGGGTTCCGTTTGGCACCCTTCGGGTACGGAACCCTAAAAAGCACGTATATGCACATGTTACATTTAAATTACATAACATTTAATAACTTTATTATAAAAATGTAAAGTTCACATATAGTTTGGATAACCTTCACATGCGAAGTGCTTATGACCATAATGAACATATAATCTTCAGCTTGCTACAATCTGACATATAATATCATACGAGTAATATAACATTTATAAACAGGCACATACATTATCGGTAACCTGTGTCGTGGAAAGAAACAGTGACGTCACATACATATAATATAACACATAAATATAAACTGACGACCTGAAAGCCAAGGGTCCCGGGTTCGAGTCCCGGTGGGGGCAAATATTTGTTTGATGAGAACGGATGTTTGTACCCTAATTACGGTTGTGTATCTATCTAAGTATAATATTTATCCATATATGTAAGTATGTGTATCGTTGTCTAGTACCCAAGATACAGGGGATCCTAGTTTGGGGCTAGATCAATGTGTGTCAATAGTGTCCAAAGTATTATTATTATATAAACATCCAAGACCTGTTTTTATTTTTTCCTCCCCAGCCAGGATTCGAACCCGGGATCTCTTGTTTGGCAGGCAGAGCCGCGAGCCGCCACGCCACAGAGGTCTTCAAGTAGGTATGTTAATGTCACTGTCGTTTTCAGCTTTATCGGTACAATTTTTTATCACATTAACTGTAATTTTACGAGCAACCGATAAACATACTTCAACTGCACGGCTTTACATTACAGTTGCAGCGAATATTTTGGATCTCTGTGTGCTCAGAACTGCTTTCAGAACGGTTATAGTTTATGGCCTTATATATGTTTTTATTATACGAGGGACAGTGGCAATTAATTTAACGATATACAATTGGAGCGAAAGATATAAAATATTATTATTTTAGAAAGCGAAAGAGTGTAGCGGAAATACTTCATTGAGAATAAAGTCCTGTCGTCTTTCCTTGTGTGGGTGTAGTGTGCGTGCGTGCTGACGGGGCGATCAGTTGCGTGCGAGCGAGCGAGAAAAGAGAGTGTGTTGTACAGATACGTGTTTACCACAAGTAAAACCCAGGCGGCTTCGTGATGTGCAAGAACTATTAGGTACCTGACTACAATGCAAGTACTTGTTGAATGATGATAAAACCCAATTGTTATACTAAATCTTAGAATAATTATGACAGTCACCTATAAAAACACACACACACACAGAAAAACACCCCTCCCATACACAACCTACCACATACATACCTAATATTTAAACGTATCGTGACAGCTAACTTAAAACACTGCAAGATTTATATAATTATAAGTATATTTGTTTGATGAGGACGGATGTTTGTACCCTAGTCATAGTTGTTTATATATCTAAGTATAATATTTATGTATATAAGTATGTGTATCGTTGTCTAGTACCCAAGATACAGGGAATCCTAGTTTGGGGCTAGATCAATGTGTGTAAATAGTGTCTAAGGTATTATTATTATATATTATAATTCATTTGTGTGTATTATAGTAGTTTATGTGACTGCTACATAATGGAGGGCATTAAAACTCGAGAGCGGGTTTATGAAACGAGCCGAAGGCGAGTTTCATGACAATATCACTCGAGAGTTTTAATGCCTAATAATGAACAGTTACATACACTAGTTTATCTACACATATATCATTAGATCTCTTTGATGTGGTCAGGAACCGCATGTTCGACCGGCATTGTGGCATTGATCATTGCTCTGCAGTTGTTTAGCTTGTTCAGTCGTACCAACTTCACAAACAAACTAGGGGCGGTACGCAGGCGGGCGTCGTCGTTCGAAATTTGAATGTATGGTCATAATCATAATGTATCAATATTCAGATAAGAAATGAGTTTTTACCACGGAATATATCATTATGCTGAGCTGATCGTAACGTGTGGTTTTTGGGGGCAGTAAAGAGGGTTTATGATACGTGTGTAGATGTGTGTGTAGTATGTAGAAAATAAAATAATGCGATAAATAATTTATCTAATGACATAATATGGACTTTCTAACGGTGATAACATCGTGAGGAAAACTTTAATCTCCACAGTTACAGCGATGGGCTAGCCCCCTGACACGCAAAATGGCGTGTTGAAAAACTGGCTAGTAATAATCGTGGGCGCAATAGCGCCTTTGCCACCCCTTATGCGAAAAAGCATGATGCTATGTTAGTTTTTAGTGTTTTACTCACAGTTCTAATCGTTTCACCACAATAAAGACCATCCACATTCACGTATTTGTGATAAAAATCGCCAATAGAGCGTTTAGCGCTGGCACGCTAATTGTACAAGCAACAATGGATAGCATATTGTAGGGTTTACTTACACGTTGCACACGATAATAGTGCACTATTCCGAGTGCTTTATGAAGTAGCCAGAGGCTAACATGTCGGTGAAGTATTTCTATAAAGATTATCCTCCAAAATTTAAATGATAAATATTTTGGTTATAGGTTCATTATTAAATCAGTAACAGCAGGACTTTTCTTGTCCGTCTCGAAAAATAAAAGGTATTGCACATTCACTATGTATAATAAAAGAGAAATCTGAAACCCATAGTCCTTTCTCGTTATGTATTTTACCAAGATACATTTTTTTTTAATTATTATATGTATAGATATATATTTATTTAACACATCTTTTACATAACATATTTTCCACCTACGAAGACCAGACCTCTTCTGTTCTATCTGGAGTGGTGAGATCGTTCTTATTATAATATTCTTTTAATTTATACAAGTATTTCTTATCATCTGTGTACTTTTTTATAAGGTTCTTGGGTATATCATTCATAATATCAGTACTGGTAACGTATATTCACATGTCCGTATACTACATAAACCTAGGTAGTTTATATGTTTATTAGTAAGATACGTTTCTCATACCAGCTGATCTGTCAATTGGCTGTATTTTTATTATTGAATGTATTTTTGTACTTAAGTTAATTAGGTTACAGTTACATGCTTCATTTAGGATAGCACTTCTTATTTTGTTGGAGACATTCATAACGTTACAATGCTTTACTAAGCCAATACTATTTTAATTTTTATATTTGTCCTTAAATTTTATTGTTCGGTGCTAAGCCATAAACCTCGGTTTAAGTCATGCTTGCATTATTTAAAGAAGCAACATAGAACCCATCGGCCGACCTTGCGCCTTCAATCTCAAGACACTCGGGCGAGCCCTTGAGAATGCAACGATCCCTTTGCGGGTCGATACTAGGGCATGCACCCGGGTATACCCGGTTCCTAACTACCCGGGTATACCCAGGTATACCAAGGTCTCGAAAGACCCGGTTCTGAAGAAGCATACCCGGTTCCCCCGGTTCTTGAAAAATACTAAAATTAACTACTAAAATGGAAAATTCTTTAAAGAAAAGGTACTCGCAGCGACGACTTATAGAAGCAGCTACACTTCAATACTTAACGAACGGACCAATACTTTGCTGATTTTCTAAATGATGATTTGGCTGTATTTCCTCGGCCCTCTTGCGATGAAATGTGCAGGGGTATCGTTATAATCTCGTACAGCCATTGTCAATGATCGAACAATGCGATATATGTGAGCAAGGTGAAGATGAGGTGGGAAATGCAGATGAAGTCGATGTAATTCTTGTCCCAGATCCGATTATGTCCAAAAAGATGAGCTTGATATAGAGATGCAAAAAGCTACAGCCGTAAAAAGTAATAAGACGAGACATCAAGACCGCGACGCCTACTTTACAACAGTCAAAATAGAAATGGCATTGTTTGAAAACGGTGGAAGTCGTGGTAAAAACCTTTCACTAGCATATAACTATTTAAGAACCATACCATCAACAAGTGTAGAGCCTGAAAGAATTTTCTCCTCAGCGGGCTACATTTGCAATCGCTTGCGCAGCTCGTTAAGTGATAGGAGCCTAGATGTGATAAGTTACTTACGATCTCACTACCAAGAAAAATATATTTCCAATAAAGCTATTCATTAAAATTAAAACGAAAATATGGTGATTTGTTGCTTTAGGTAATACAAAAGAAATTATTTGTTGTTTTATCATGTTGCTGTTACTCATACGAGTATAAAAAGATAATTAATGCTGATTTATTAAAAAGACTGATTAATGTGTAGTTAAAGCTTTTTGAGTACCTATAATATTCCTGTTATGTAATGAGAAAAATGACTGTTTGAAACTATAGTGTCCTAATAAATGTTTATTTGATATAATTTGCCAACTTTTTTATTCATCCTCGTAATAACGTTATATACTTTCAGTTTCTGTGTGATTTATTTGATATTACAGTCTTATGAGCCGGAACCGGGTGCACCCGGTGCACCCGGTTCTGACGGCTCCCAGAACCGGGTCTCAAAAATCTGGAACCGTGACCGGTTCTGCATGCCCTAGTCGATACATTGAGGCGGAGAGGCTGGACCTTTAAGAGACCTAAAACAACCTGTCGAGTTTCCTTGCCCTTTTAAGAGAAAAGGGGATACAGGGTACAGTACCTAGACACTCTTAAAAATCACAGCCTAGTAAAGTCACTAAATGCTGGTAACGTAAATATGTAATACCTATCTTCAAAGATAATACTTTCATCACTGGGTTTGACGGATGTGAATGCCCTGCAAGGTGCAGGGCAACCAGTGGACTTTCATTCAAAATATCATAAATAAATAACCAGATTAAGTTGGTTTGTTTGTTAGTAATTACTAATCGACGAAGAATGGTCAACTCAAGAAATCTACTTTAAGTTCCGAGATATCGTTAGACTTTAATTCGAAAACCACATTTTCTTCTGTATCGTACGTGCTCGTGGAAAACTTCAGGTTTTCAATATGACGACGACCGGTATCATTTCTGCTGGCAGTGCGACGCGGCATTCCTGAGTAACTTCCAAATATCGATTCGCAAAAAACTAAAGAGATAAATCTTTCAAGACAATCGATACTGAGATCGTAATCGTACTCGTAATAGTTTGAACGATACAAGTGCATCGATTTAAATGTGACATTGAACCCTGGGTCGACACGGTGGATAAATAGCATTCTCGTTCGATGCTTTATGCAAAATCAATCTGCGATTGCGCAACACTATGAAATATTACTTTAAATGTCAGTCTAGTTATATTTGTCAAGGTCTGTATAGATAAACATTACATTGTGCTATGAGTAGTTGTAATTATTATGCTTAGTAATACATTTTTTTTTAAGTTAATGTTCTCTAGGGGACGTTGTCGATAGATTTGATTGTGATGGGTTATTTTTAGGGTTCCGTACCCGAAGGGTTCCAAACGGGACGCGACGGACGGACGGACAGCGAAGTCTTAGTAATAACTAAGACTTCGCTGTCCGTTCGTCCGTCTGTTAGTCCGTCTGTCACCAGGCTGTATCTCAAGAACCTAGCTAGCTAGAGAGTTGAAATTTTCACAGATTATGTATTTCTGTTGCCGCTATAACAACAAATACTAAAAAACAGGATAAAAGAAATATTTAAGGGGGCTCCCATACAACAATTCTTTCAATACCACATACAAACTTATGGATGCACCTGGTTACGTACATGGAGTGTGAAAGTAACCGCACCAATAACTTTGTAAACAATATTTTGCTGTGTAAAATCCAAACTATTCACTCCACGCCATCGCTTCCATTGAACGGTGGTACGGAACCCTTCGTGCGCGATTTAGACTCGCACTTGACCGGTTTTTTTTATTCTCGTCAGCTGTCACGTTTTGGTTAACAGAAGAACAGTTGAAGGCTTTTAAAAAGCGTAATGTTTTTTAAACGCTATTTATCGGGGCAGATTATATTAAAACAAGACACAAGTCAAGTGCTAGTCGGGCTCGCTCACTAAGGGTCCCGTACCTCAGCATTTAAAAAATGTTTGAACGTCCGTGGCCTGGCGGTATTCGCACATAGGATACGATGGTGCGGGTAGCAACATCTGGCTGAGACGGGTACTGGATGGGTGTCCGTTTCTATGTGAAATTTGTTTAGGACGCTTCCATGTTTCGGTTGACACGGTAAACTGTAGGTCCCAGCTACTATCGCTACTCGGTGGTTGTAATATTAGGGCAGCTTGAAAACATCTGACAGTCGGGTTGGCTACTAACCCGACACCCCTCCATCTGGCACTGAGCCAGCGTGGAGGAGTATGGCTCAATTTTACTCGTATCCGGGTAATGGCCCGTGCCCCTTGGTGGGGGGGACATTAATGGGATACATTTATGTTAATTATTTATTTAATTATAGTTTTACTGTAATGTTTAAGTAAAGACTTATGATTTTCGTTATCATTTGAGGATCAATAGTTTCGGAGATACTTTTTAACTAAGTATTTCAAAATTATAAAAAAGTATATTTGAAATCCTCGCAACAAGCCATAAGTCACACACATTTTGATTTTTTAAATTTTATTTTCTGATTTGCCTCCCAATTGTGCCACCCTATTTAAACCAAACAAAACTCTAGTTTTCTTGTAATATTGAAAATACTACGTATTTTTTTTGTATTATATTGTCTCTTTCCTTAAATAAGTTTTAACTAAGGTTTTCAAAATTATTAAAAAAAAATACTTGTAATCCTCACGACAAGCCCATTCATTTGACATGTCACACGATACCGTAAAAAACTGATTGGCCCTCCACTCGTTCCCCCAAATTCAAAATTTGCGTAACACGGAACGTGTTTGGGTCACATAGATACACAATGGTACCAAAACTTAATCAGTCCAGAATTCCGTCGTTTCAAATACTTTACAGACGGACGGACAGACGCGCGAGTGATCCTATAATGGTTCCGTTTTTCTTTTTAAGGTACGGACAGAACTCTTATAATTAAAAAAAAAATACATGTCAGATGAAAAACAAAAAAAACTCGATAAAATTATTATTTTATAATTAATTAAAAGTATGTAATATTGAGTAAAAGTTTTGTTCCAAATACTCTGTCAGAAACTAGCGCCATTTTGAGGTTTATTTTATTCAAATTCTTCGCCCATCTGGACACGTCTTCTGAACAACCAATTCTTATTTATTTCCTCGCTTTTTATGTGGTACGGTGTTGAAAGCATTTAAAAAAAAATCTCAGAGTTTCCTTGGTTATTAGTATCATACCACAGGAGCAACGAAATACGAGAACCTATACCCAAATTTTGCAAAGGTCAATGTCCATATTAAAGCTTCGATCGTCCGACTAAAAAAAACGACTAAACCGACTTATAAATTACCGACTAAACATAGATTCATCACCGCTCAGACAAAACTGCTCCAAGTCGTGACTCAAGCCTTGGGTTAATTAAACGTATATGAATAATACCTACCGTCCATGTTAGCTAGAGCAGCAAAAAGAGCAAAGAGGCCTTTGTGTACCCGTAGATGCTGAACAGAAAAAAAAACTTTTCGTCAAGGTTATTTTATTCTGGATATACACTGAATTTATTTATTGAGGATCTTTTACAAGAAATACGCAACACAGGCACTCCATAAATACTTAATTATAACAATAGATTTGCGCTTTCTTCATTAAACAAGACCTCAGCATGCATTGCGGCTACGTAGATTAATGATAATAATTTAATTATTCCCTTAAAATTACGGAAAATTAAGATTGTATCCACGGACATCGACTATTTATACCTTTTTTAAATTAGCAAATTGTATGATACGGCAGATGATAAATAATATGCACAGTGGTCCCTTATTCCCAACATCGAGAATAATGTATCAGGAACCGGAAGCGTTGCACTACCTAATCAGGGTATTCATTCTCGCAGTTCGAAGCCTCAGAAGCGTCGTCAACATTACCAACGCTTAACTTTTCCAACGTTGACGCAAAAGTTGGATATGTTTGCAGGAGCCATGTTTTATCGTGTGTCCAACTGGTGGCTGAAGTTTTGGGAAGGGTCTCATTCACCACCATCGTCGTTGCTTGCCTGAGAGTGATAATATAAACCATATCTCTCTGCTGTACTATTGGAAGTATTGGAAGACAAGTACAGTATAGCCATTTTACTTGTCTTCCAATAGCTTGCGAGTTCGATCTCGCGGTCGATCGCATCAGCTGCATCCCGCACTGCACTTCCCTGTACGTGATTCAATTATTCAATTTGAATCCATCAATCTGCCTTCAAACTGACGTTGCTGACTACTGTCAATATGAAACAGGAAATACCAGATCGGCCACGTTTCAATGTGCTGGCAGTTTGATTATGGGCAATTATTTCAATGGTTATTCGCGCTTAAGATATGGTAAAACAAGGCCTTACCTGTGTATATTCTGCAGAGGGAGTCCAGAAGTCCCTGCATCATCTTGTATGTTGAAATTCGCGAGAACAATCAAACATTTAATTTGGAAGTATTACGAGACGCTACTTTTCAATAAATAATCATTATTTAGCGAAACGAGAGGCACTGTTGTTGTATTTAACTGATTATTTCCGTACCAGACAATGACATCAAAAATAAGACAAGGTATAAAAGATTCGGGCGAAGATAATAACAAAAAAAATACTCGAAGGGCTGATCTGATCTGGAAGTCAATGATCACTCTAACAGGATAAAGTCAGTAAACACTAAGTCCGTGTTAGTTGCATCGGCATGCGCTATCCTGGTGCTATAAATGCCAACTTCACACAAGCAAGATCCAACGGGATGTTCCAAAGCAGGCTAACTCCCAAGGTGAACGACCCGTAAATATTGGCCGGTGCTTGGTGGCCAAAATTGAAGTAACGGTTAGCAACCAGATCGTTATCATCAATCAGTTTTGCGTAACTATCTATTAGCAATTACATGGCACTTGGATACCTAAATGAGCATATGGAGCGAGAGCGAGCAACCACAGCCAGCAACAAACATAAAGGTAATAATATTTATGGCCTTTAGGGCAGCAAAGTTGTAATGGCCGAAATGAAGATGTGATCATCAACAACTAAATAAAATTTGCATTTAAGCAATAGACAGAACACAACAAAAAAGCCAAAGACACGATCGAGGCCATGCATCTGTATTTTGTTGCGTACGCCTACGATGAATGAAATACAATCTGACCACAACATTATGTATCGAAGCAATGTTGAAATAGCACAATACGTGTACCTCCTCCTACCGTATCAATAGATATTGCAAAGTTTGCTGCATTGTAGAGGTATACTTGGAGTGGACAAGGATGAGTTTTAGGAGTGCTATTTAGGAATTTACTCTATAGGAAAATTAAACTATAGGATTTACCAGAAAAGCATAACGGTACCTAGTTCATATATTACATCATGTATTTATTTAAACTAGCTTTACCCGTGTGTAAGATTGTTTCATATCCGCGCGAGGAGTATCGGTTTTTCAGTCTAGTGACACAAGAACTTCGAGATATTAATATGCAGGGTTTACTGTTCTTTTTATTCTTTTGGCACAGTATCTCGCAACTGTCTGTCAAATACTTAAGAAGCATTTCTGAAATGTATCACATTTGCAACAAAAAACCGAGAGACAAACAGATTCCTCTTACGTGATCAAATTACTTTGAAGGAAAAAATACGCCCTTAAAGAGGCATCATATTTATCTAAAACGAAATTAATTGTGTGATTTGCTTCAAATCGCCTTTAGTCTGAACCCAGAAGTTCTAAAATATAACGTAAGATGTGGTCAAGTTAAGTTAAGTCAAGTTAAGTGATTACGAGTTTCATCAAAATCAACTGTCAACTGAACGAGCTTTACATGAAGTGTCTTTACTTTAGAGTACTATGACTAATTAACATTGGAAGTTAGAATGGTAATAAACTTAAGGTAAATCAATACACGCCAAAGAAGTGTAAAGTGTAGGCAACAGAACAAACTGACTCGACTACTGATTCCTATGAAGCCCACGAAATGAAGCCAGACCTAAAAGAACCAATGACTACTTTCGAGTCTCAGACGCACACAGTTACAAAAATAAACCTGACAATAACGATGAGTACAAACACCGCACTAATGAGACATCATCGTAAATATAGTAAATTAGTTATTTCTGAGCTTCGACGCTAAGCGCATGTACCAGGTGAAGAATGATGACAACATTCCGTGAAATTTCTGTAATATTTCAAATATTGTGATACTTATTTATCTTCAAATCGATAACACCAGTTGTTATCTTATTCTTCAAGTCAGCTGCCTTCTACAGCTGGTAATACCCTTCCAGCATGAATTATTTACTCAAATAGCATTTTGCTTATACTTATATTATTACCTGATTTATGCCAATTTTTAACTGTCTATTACTGTGTCTTAGTCCAGCAAAAATCCGTCACACTAAAGACGAATTTACAGATATTGTAGTACCTAATAAGACTGTTACAATTGCTGAGAAGGATTTAGTAGACAAAGTATAGGAATGTTATAAGACGTGTTTAGAATCTAGTCAGCAGCAGTGCCATTCATTATGATTTTTAAAAACTAACAGTTGAGTGAAAGATCATAAATCACTCGTTAGCAATTACGCAAGTTATGCGGACAGCAATTTATGACTTTTCAAATTTTGACGCGTCATATGTTAGTTCAGTCTTACCTGACCGAGCTACATATATGTACATACCTATACATATACAATAAGCGGATGAAATATTGAATAATCATTTTAGCTTCAGACTGAAATATCTGTAAATTTCAAGGGTATGCAACTATATAACTACGACATACCTAGATAGATAGTCTGAAGTTATCTAGATTAATCTTTGCATATCATATCACCCAACGGCTCAGACAACTGCGTTCAACTTAGATAAAGCATACTTGTAATGTGGCGCGTAGTACTTTACTTTACGAGTTAATATCGCACCAAATGCTGGCCAGCGAGATTAACTATGATTCAGTTACAGACTAGTTGACAAAACTACGAAAAGACTCTACGGTAGAGCATCAAGGTAGTAAGCAACAGTACCGGTCTGCGTCTCATAATAATGCTAATACAAGATATCAAACCAATAGAGATACAACAAAAGCTTTCAAACACTACAAAGTTTACAATGAACACGAACTGTTTAAACAATAGATTATCATTTTGACAGTGTACTTATTGCTCACGAACACAACCACTTCACACTTTCATTTCGATCACTTTGCAACAAATCTCCGAGTTGATAAGTGAGCATGGCAACACTGCACTGCACGGCCTCATGGCACTACTGCGATTCTCAGACAATGGATTTTCTAGAATTTTGTCTAGATGCTGAAGTTGTGTCGTTATCAAAGACATGTCGGTCGATCGGTTGCGTATCGGTGGCGGGCACTGAAGGCGGGAACGCGCGGCTGCGCGGGCGCCGTCCGCGGTTAGGCGCGCCGCGAGCGCCACTGCCGAGTGGGATTTTATTTATAAGTTCCCTCAGACATAGGGGGTCGCAGAAATTTCGCACAGCGACGTCGTGGTATGCTAAGCCTAATGACTGCCCCAGAGAACGCCGGAAGACGTGTCATCCGTTCCTGGTGCAGTCTATTTGTTTCGCGGTATGTTGGGCAATGAGCCCTTCAGGGATCTGGCAACGGCGAGAGTTGCTGATCGAGGGTTTGTTTGAGATACTCGCATTCTTCGCATTAAGGTTTTCATCAGATCTGAATTGTGGTTAAACATTTCCTAGGCTAAGTATTTTTACTCTTGAGTGCTATTTATCGCATACACCAGTATCAAAGACAGGACAAGAAAGGTAGCTAAGCTAGAGCTATTGCAACAATAATTCCAGTATCCAAGCGACAGAAGCGACTAACTCTCTCGCAACAAATTCTGTCCACCTGCCTGCCTCAACCTTTACCAATTTTTGGATCAAATTGACAGGTATATTCTTGAAGATGCTCGAGTGACATTGGCCACCCACGTCACTCACGGCAGGTGTTCTGAGTATTCGCTGATCTGCCGAGCTAATTATGACAACTTCTGTTTGGGCCCAAAGCCGTGGGCGGCAGGAGGCGTCGCGGCAAGGTCTACATTCGACGCTCGATCGCTTATGGACAAATTTGGACTACGGTACCAAATCGGAATTCTCGCGAGAGGTGCTCAAATGGCTATCGGTAATCGGAAGAATTTTAACGTATGGTCGTCGAATATCGAAACGAAACATCAATTAGATGAGCAATTTCATAAACCAACTTACATATGTGTAATAATAGTAGTTTATGTGACTTATACATAATAGAGGGCTATAATTAATTATGTACAGTTACATACACTACTTTATCTACACACATATCATAAGCTCGTTTGATGTGGTCAGGAACCGCATGTTCGACCGGCATTGTGGCATTGATCATTGCTCTGCACTTGTTAAGCTTGTTCAGTAGTACCAACTTCACCGACAAACTTGGGGCGGCACGCAGGCGGGCGTCGGCGTTCGAAATTTTAATGTCATAATATGTCGAAATATTGATACATTATGGTCATAATGAATCAATATTCAGATAAGAAATTAGTTTTTACCAAGTAGTATATCATTATGCTGGTCGTAACGTGCGGTTTTTGGACGAAGTAAAGAGGGTTTATGATAAGTGAGTAGCAATAACAAAAACAACGAATCATTAGATTCGTAGGTAATCCAAAAATATTGACGAAGGCGATTTGCCATCTAACACTACAGCTTTGAGTGAATGTATTTTAATAACAGAGAGCCCTGAAATTCTTTGTCATGACATGACGTACTGAGTATTACCAAGTAAATATTACATAAATTGGTACCCTTTGGTATTGACACTGTTACAGTCAGTCGGTACACGACAGATATCCCACTCGTAGGCCCAACCGCCAACTTGACCCAAACACTCAAGGGCGCTCAAATGTTATTTAGTTTATTTATGATAATTATTTATTTTGATACGCTTATGCTACTATAGTACTGGCATTGTACTCTGTATAAAAAATCTAAAATAAAATTATATTTAAAAAACAAACTAAGCGGCACTTTATTTATATAAGCAACTGACGGACTATCCGTTGTAGAGATCCAAAGAGCTACGAATATCGAAAGTTACATCTCGACGATTACTCAGAATCACGACTCAGTTGCAGTCTGGCAAACAGACATAAATTAGTTCCAAAATACAATGTAAGTGGTATAGTAAAGACTAGAAATAACCGTTTGTTTTGAAACAACGAATGACGTGGTTCCACGTAGCAACACTAACAATTACGGAGAAACATGTGGTGTGCAAGCATAGGACTAAACGACTGGTTTATAATGTACACAGGAAGCCCAATTATGTTAGAATTGTTGGATATTATAAACAGTGCATCCTCAATTCACTACAGCGCCTCTTTCGTGTGAAAATCCAAGAATACAAACCACAACAGTTTAACAAACCGTTTCTTGTGACATGTCTAAAGGAAAGTTTTGTTGCGAGAATCTCAAATATATTTTTTGCATAAACCTGAAATATATAGATAAAAAATATTTAAGAAAATAGGCAAATATCAGTCCCACCCTCCTTATGTACCTACTGATCATATTTGAAAAAAAAATACGTAATACAGGTCTTTAATTTAATATTAAAGGAACAATAATGAGACAATTATAGTAAGGAGGGAAATTTCTTTCAATACCACATACGATACAAGAAACTTGAATACCATTATGCGGTGCCTTCGTGCGCGAGTCCGACTCGCACTTGACCGTTTATTTTAACCCAACATAAAGTGAAATTGGAGTACAAAAGTATTCCAGCAATGGAGACTTGCGGCAGGCAGCGGATGCCCCAATTACTCGGAGCCAACTACCAGCACAGACAAATTCGTATAGTTTATTAGTAAAACAGTGGGACATCCTTGATGATCTCACTCGCTATTCTGTCCTGTATTCAGACTTGATTCTACATTAACAATACCCAGATATATATTGTTGATATAACAATTAGAATTAAATAACGTCAATTGACAATAGATCGATATCATCAGCGGATCGACTTGCACAGGATCGAATATATTGGCATCGTATTTAATAGATTGACACAAAATATCCTAATTACACCCAGCAGTGAGCTGACTGTAGATAAGTGTAATGACGTCATACATTATAAACGTTAATATAACGTTAATATTAAAAGCTGTTGCCGAAGGACAGTTTTTATCTAGCATGAGATTAGAGACCGATAAAAGCGTCTAGATAACCATCCGCACCGCAAAACGTTTCCCCGGGAAAGCTCGCCGGGACATTTATCCAAATAAATAAAGCTCACATTCACGCGTTTTGAGATAACATTCTTCCCATAAACAGCCGCCATTCTGTGGCGACAACGGCTTGCATCTGTATTAGTCATCATGTTGAATGCAGAAAACAATTCGGAATACACCTGGGAAGCGGTCATTCTGCATGTTAATTCTGCTGCCACGGCAACGCTTTGAAAACAAATATAAAAAAAAACCTACTGCGGTACACAAAAAAGCACAAAACAAGCAGATAATACTTAACTTAAATATGGGGATTTTATAAAATAATCAAAATACAGTGTTAAATTAAATTGCGGTTATGGCTCTGCCTAGTTGCCTTCCATGCGAGAGGTCTCGGGTTCGATCCCCGGCTGGGGATACAGAAAAAAAAACTCCAGGTCTTGGATGTGTTTATATGTGAGTGATGTCGCTGTTTCTGGTTCCCACGACACAGGGTATCCTAGTGTGAGGCCAGAAGCAATGTATGTAAATGTTTATGGTTTATGTTAAGTTTATGTAAATTTAATTTAAATACAAGCGGAACCCACTGTAATAGATTTAATAACTACGTTAAGTTTTAGCTGCTTGATTTGTGTTTTTTATTGTATCGAAGCCGGATTTATTGTTTTTTTTTTAATTACGTCATTTATTTCCTGCTTTTCAGAACATATTTATCAAAAACATGTAAATGCTTAGTTTAAAACTAAGGTGTATTATTCATAGCTTGTGCAAGATTAGTAAATGTTTCCATACTACCTTTTTAAAGACTTTATACTCGAGGGAACCAAATCCGCTATTTTTGATGAATTTATGTACTCTGTAACACTCGCGCTATCGAGATGAATCTAATGACGTGTCATATATAAAAATCGATTGAGCCGTTGAGTAGTTACGAGGGGACACCGGAACAGACATACATATATTCATACAGGTCAAACACATAGCCCTACTCTATTCCGCTTCGCTGCAGTCGGTTAGAAAAACTGTAGTCACGCTGTACATAGAAGAAGGAAGTGCCGGGTTATCATACTCCTGGATGGGATACAACAGTATATGACGCCAGATGTGAAACTAAGTATAGAATTTGGCTGTAAATGCTTATAAAGATCTTTGTTTATGGATGTCTTAATGTGAGGCATAATAAAGCAGTGTTTATCACTTTGGAGCCAATATGTTGGAGAGAGATATATTTTAGGACTCTACTTACCAGATATTTTCTTGATGTGATTAATTTAAATATTCACGAAACCATAATAAGGACGGCATTAACTGGGAAAGAAGACAAGTAGACATTTTTAGTAAAGGTATCGTTATTAATTTTATATATTCAACATTAACATTTATATATTCAATTAAAAACCATGACTCACAGGCTTCCATTACGTAAAATCAATTATTGGTGAAAAAGTCAAGGAAGTCTAGTAATTTTATTGCCTTTCAATTATCTACACTGAAGCAAGTCAAACGATAAGGTATACCTCGCGCCACGAGTTATGAGCGGTGGCCGTCTGCAGTAATTCCCGCCAACGTCACCCAGCGCTGTTAATTCGTGGCGTGAGGTATACAAGACTATTGCGCAAGACATGCGAGTACTTAATACATAGTAACTAATATGCATCGATGACCGTATGATACCTATGATAGTGAAGAGAATATACAAAATCATTCACATCGACGAGCGTACAGCGAAAATAGAGCCATAAAATCAATATCCGTAATAATCTTGCTCGAGCCAGAAATAAGCGGGGAATGGAAATAGCAGCTAATCTGCCCGGCCTCTATCAGTTAATTCATATTTTCGCAAGTATCTGCAGCATCCGATATGGTCTAGTGGCTAGGATACCTGGCTCTCACCCAGGAGGCTCGGGTTCGATTCCCGGTATCGGAATTTCTTTTTATTTTCTTCGTATTTTTATTTTAGAAACAATTAAGTGGGTAAAGCAGAGTAAACCAAATACAAGTAGCAAAAATTTTACAGCCAATATCACCAGGGACAACTAAGGCCCCTCCATCATTTGACGACCCGAATGGCCGAGTCGGCAGTGACCCTGCCTACGAAACCAAGGGTCCCGGGTTCGAGTCCCGGTGGGGGCAAATATTTGTTTGATGATAACGGATACTTGTACCCTAGTCATGGTTGTTTATCTATCTAAGTATAATATTTATCTATATAAGTATGTGTATCGTTGTCTAGCACCCAAGATACAGGGAATCCTAGTTTGGGGCTAGATCAATGTGTGTAAATAGTGTCCAAGGTATTATTATTATTATCAGGTAGAGAAAAAAAAATTGTTCGTGTGGCGTATCGTTAGCTACTTATCAGTTCAGCAACAATTTACAGAATACTGTTTGCGTGATATTGCGTATTTCCCAGCACCTCTTAAATTGCTATCAGTAAAATAAAACGACCGAGAGAGGTTATAAGTAGGGATGCAACCGATACGATACCGATACCGATATATCGGCGATATTTCGGGTTGGCCGATACATCGGCATCGGCGATATTTTTATGGCCGATGCATCGATACTTTCCAAATTTTGCGCTTTAAAAATGTAATTTAAACACACGTGTTGTCTCTTCTATTTCGTTGCAAACGAGGCACGTTAAAATACAATGTAAACGCGCGTGTTGTTTCGTCTATTTCGTTGCAAACGAGGCACGAACTATGCTCGCAGAAACCCCGCGCTCTATTAATAAATAAAAATCTGATTAATGTTAGTTTTAATTACTAAAACTGTATCAACCTGTCTATATTTTTTGTATTACGTAATAATAAAAAAACTTGACTTGTATTTTATCTATTTAACCTTCATTTTCTAATTCAATAAGTGAATCGGTATCGGTTTCGGTATCGCCGATATTTTTATAAGCGTATCGGTATCGGTATCGTATCGGCAAAAAGGCGTATCGTTGCACCCCTAGTTATAAGTGAGCACAATTAATCTGCATGCCGACTTCATTCTTAATTACTTCGGCCACCAGCGTTGTGTTTCCAAAGTACAACTTTCCAAAATTGGACTGGTATCCGTTGTATTATAGATAGCAATACTTCCATGGTTTGAATTGAACTACCTTGAAAATCGATAAAGACGAACATTCTAATATCAAAAATCAATAATTTGAGAAATAGGTAAAGTCTAAAATGTGTCCTTCGTGTCTTTCTAAATGTTCGAATTCGTTTCATTATCATTTTCATTAGGTGATACTTATCTGAAAACAGGGAAGAAACTGAGCTATCATAAACAAAACTGCTCTATTGTATTTCAAAGATAATCCACATCATTGACTAGCTTGTTACGAGCGGGAGAACAAAATACCCACTGTCCTTTGTGATACAATCACATTCTGCTATTAAATATAACATGTGAATTTGTGTCATTAGAATGTTTGTTATCTATCAATAAAATCATGCATTCACAAAGAGGTAGTATAGTCATTGAGAACAAGGTTAAAATAACGCATTCTATTTTTAATCAAGTGTTTAGAATATTTGTTAAACAATGTTGATTTCAATATGGGTATATAATCCGACCCAAATAGATATAAGAGAATATTGACTAATTCTAACAGAGAAATCGGCCTGGTTTGTCTAACTCCAGCGCCACTCAAGAAAATATTTTGTCGGCGGTTTAACTAATGTTAGCTGCCTTCTCATCTACAATTCTGAAAGTTACCAATGAGCTCGCTGAAATCAAATAAACAGTCTTGTACCTCGCTGATCGAATGATTCCAACCAGGTGAAATACTTCCACCATTTAAAATTTGGTATGAACCAGAATTGGAACAGGAGGTAACAAGCATTGCCCTCGATATCTTTAGAAGTGACAGAATTCCATTTCCAAAGCGCTTAGTGCCCATCTTATTAGGAATCTTGTCGAATACAAAGTGGAGGTTTGTTCCTAGGACAAATCTGTAAGCTGCATTATTTTATACAACCTATGTACCGTGAAGCAAAGGTTTAATGCCAAGCAGTCTTAAATGCATCGGCATGATTCACTAAATACTTAGTAGTGTCTGATTACGCCGATACAACTCTACGCAACAGTGGTGACATGCAAGAGAAGCGTGCTCCGCGTAACTCGAGCCTTCGATGCAACACCATTTAATCACAACGCAGGCATGGCCGTGGGTACTGTATGCACGCTTCAGCTAATGACGAATTCCGATCAAGCGTGAAATTGTCAACTATTAAACTAAGCAACCGTGGCAAACAGCAGACCACCCTGAATGGATGCAGAGTCCGTCGAACTCCGGGCCCTATGAAACTATTCCCGGAGTGAACCCGGTGCTAACACCGGCAGCGAAGCTAAACAGCAACAGAGAACAATCTCACAGCGCGAGCTGCCACCGGCGAATAAAAACGTTCTGCTATTTTACAATCTATAAACGTCGAGATCAAAGCTGTAAACGACTTTTCGCCCGATAACACGACTTTGATTTTTCGAACGAAGTCTAAATTTGTAAATCTGAATACAAATAGTGAATGATTTATAATCCTCAAATACGTGGAACATGCGTTTATTTGCTCTGTTAAATGTAACTCCGTGTCACAGTAGACATAACATGCCCGCGTCTGCGTTCTATGATGAATTCTTAAAATTATCTCTGATTTTTCTCAGGCGATCCCATAACGGGAGAAGGTTTACCGAGACGTCAACCGCTTTTGGTAAACGACTTTAATAATCATGAGGTTGCCGAATTTTCACACAAATTGCACGGCTTCAACAAAGATGAAGTCATTTCGGACGAAATTATTCTTAAAACACACCTCGACAAAAAATATCGGACGTTAAGAGTTTTAATAATGCCAATAAATCGGCCATGGAATCGAATCGATTAAGAGCTCTTTCATACAATACAGCGCGACTGCCGCGCTGCGCAAAAGCGGCTGGTTACCATATTAATGACAGCCGCGCGACTGACTAAAGGTGTTGAAAAAGCTGGTATGCACCCATTCCTTATTTAACAGATGACAGGCTACCATCAAAATCAGGACCGATGTTTCCCAGTTGGAATCCATGAAGTGCCACACCGTGTTGCAGTGTAAAGGCATGTGCGGCTATCGTGCGGTTCCCTCGCGACAGCCGCCGTAATGTGGAAGCACCCAAGGAAGATGTCTATGTCGATGCTACATTTAAATTTTTAGTAAATTCTTAATAATTTTCACCCCAAACTGTGCCATTCTGGTACTGCAGCAATAAATACTGAAACTAGAACGCTAGTTAGAAATCGTAATGTGATAATGACTACAGTTAGGTAGGCGTCTATTAAATTTGCAAGCTTCAGATAATTTGATCAATTTGGAGGTTACGAAAGAAAAATGTATCATAGCTACAAGAAAATGATTAGATATTGCAATGATCATTATTGGTGGCACGGGTAATGATATGCACGTACTTACTTTTGAAATTAATCTGCATCTTATAATTAATATCCCAAACCAACAGCTCCGCGTCGATGTAATATAACACAAGTAAAAGGCTTATTGTTATTGCACAAAACAATAAATATACAGATGATGATTGTTTACCTCTCCTAAGGACATATTCATGTACATGTATATCCGAAATGAGACCTTATTTCTCTCCACAATACGCTTCAAAATATCTTGAAGTGAACTAACAATCAGCAAGAAATCTGATATGAATCTTTATGGAAGTCAAAAAGATAATGAAATAAGTTTGGTGAGTTAGGTTAATCGTAAGTCAGAGGTGAGTACAAATTCTACAGATCGGTTAACTAAAGCTGGCACATTCACAGTACTCACACTAATGCAATTTCACTATACAGCATGTTTTATATTTATTATTATTATCATACTCATGAGACTATTATTGATGCCCATGCAGTGCAACGTCACGCCGTGCACTTATGCACAGACACTACATAACAAACAAGTGTTCACAAACGGAGACTCAAAGCTCAAGAGAACCTCTCTCTGCGTACCATCATCGGCACCCCCCGCTACGAGAGGAACGCGACGATCCAGAGGGACCTTAAATGGGAACCAGTGGACCAGTTAGTCCAGAGGCTGACGAAGGGCATGTCAGCGCGTGCGGATGCGTCACACCTTCCGCACATCCGCGAACTGGCGAAGCACCACGCGATGCTTCGGGAAGAGATCCATTCACCTGACCCCGACTAACCACGCCCCAGAAGGGGTGCGTGAGAAGACCCAGACGACGACGTGTTGAACGTGCCAGCTTTAGTTAACCGATCTATACGACTGCTGCAAGCCAGTATCTAGTTTGTTACTGGAACAAACACAGGTATAAATTATATGAAAAAGTAATAATATGTAGGCCAGCAATCAATTAAATGAGGCATCAGCTAATAACGATAATAAATTTAAGATAATTCTATTCAACATTGTAACTAGGTATGCACTATTTGCTAAACACGCTCAAAAAACCGGTTCAACCGTAAACCGCGGAACCTTGAAATTGATCCAACCGCATCATAACTAACCTACTTTTTAGAAGTATTATTTTCGCTTGTCATTCATTTCATATGCATATAACCATATAACAACATGCGAAGCATTGGCGTTTTAAATATGTAATTTAGCTAGAGAACATCGTACGTAGGCACTCGATAGAGACAATGGTCTGCATGAATACCATGGACTGTACGTCACGGTGCTCGTTGTGCTACGTAGGCCACGAGGCTACGAGTGTGGTATGTATGGATTTGTAACATTTGAAACGTAAGGCTCGTATATCGGTTAAATTAGCAACTTGATCCGCAGTGTTTGAAAATTTGGACACAACCATATTAAAATAAAGTTCATAACAGCTCCCAGTGTAACATGGCTTAGGTCAGTCGCTGCGGCGGAATATTGCGAAAATTGGGTGTTTTTTACTTATTTCTTCAAAACCACTGATTATTACTTAATTTCAAACACACAGTTTTAAGATATTTTTAATACAATTTTTTTGACGCAAGAACCATATCAATTTTCTTTTTAGATCCTAAGAAATTGCAGGTTTTTTAAAAAAAAATGCGTAGATAACATCTTTTTATTTTAATATATTATTATTTCAAACACACATATTGAAGAAAAGGGATGTCTTCATAACATATTGTTTTTCGGGTTTTGGGATGTGCCTCCTTTAGGAGGAATAGCGCTTCTAAGATGGGATTTGACCGTGTTTGACATTATCCAGCGTCCTAAACTGTAAAAGAGAAACAGGTAGCCACTAATCCACTATCCATGGTCCAGTCCATCTATAAAGATAGCTATATATGTATAATATATATAAGATTTTGTATGTGCAGCAGTGCGTAGGCGCAGGTGACACCATGAAACCGAAAGTAAATGTTGGCGCCTGTGATCGCTATGGGATGTCAAATCAATCATGGTTATCTTGTTGTTTGAAATATTAATTAGTACAAACAATCTGAGAGCTGAGTTTCATGCACATTGTCTGCTATAATTCAGGATGGTTTAATAAGCTGAAAAGTAAAAATCTTCATTATAAAACGCAATATGGGTACAGTCAGTATCAAGTCTAGTTGCCCCTATACAATACCGTGCGACTGTGCACCCTATGAGGCCCGAGATACGAACGGCACAGGGCCAGAAGGGGAACCATGTAGACGACATAAGACTGTACTATCGAGAGTGAATAGAAGACCAGCATCTTTAAATCGTATAGATGGGTCTTTCATCTCCACAAGTAGCCTATTCACCCCGCCCGACACGCCCGAGTAATTGTACCTATTGTGTTTACATTAAATTCCTCTTGGTGTACTTTCTGATAAAGGAGCGGATCGCATCAAGTAATCTTTTATATGTATTTTGAACTTGAAAGAACTTTACTGCTAAATCAAGTTGACTTAGATTTATTTTAAACAAATTCTACATAACAGAAATTACAAATTACAAACAGTTCTGCGCTTTCCGGGGCTACTGTACATATACTCAGCTTGCTTAGAGATTGACTGCAACTTGCTATCGATAATCTTCCTATCTTAATCTTCCTAGCGAGCATACCATTAGCCATGCGTGAGCCAAGTGAATTGTTAATGGCATCATGAGGAGGCATGCATTTCGAAGATCATCCAGATACATATAGCTGAATTAGATAATAGCCCACTCTGTCAACCCCACCACAGGAGAAACGTGGTTACTTCTGTGCTTCGATGTTTAGTGAAGCTATTCCTCAGCTCTCATATTTACCGTTGGATACGGAACACCATTTTCGTCGAGGCGTGATGTTGACTTAATTGAGCTTTTAGTGTTGACATAAAGACTGATGCATGTAGTGATAGGCAATAGATGAAATGAGACAGGCGACCTACATACCGGACAAATGGTCTTTTTGTCTCCGAGACAAAGCGAAAGTGGCGAGCTCTTAGAAAAAGAGAATCGAAGATGGATGAGATTTATGTGGTTCAATTAATTGCATTGGCTGTTAACATTTAGTACTATTCACACGACAATCAGTTAATTGTTAGAGAATTTTATAATTATAAGTTATATAAATGTATATCCATCAATTTAACGTAAGTATAAAATCTATTTTATTGACCAGGCAGAGATGTGAATATAATTTATCTACCTACCGTTATTGATAGTTATTCTATTAAGTTAACCTCAAGATCATAACCCGTTAAACTGGCCATGATAACGATAATTAATTCAACTTACAAATCATTTTCAAACGTCACACTATAGACAAGGCGAACCTTGCACAGAAGCCAACCATATCAATCAAATCAACAATGTAGCAGACTAGCAAATTCTGACTAAACAGGGAATCATACGGACTAAAAACAATGGTAAACGAAAGCGAGAAAGTCTCGGACTTCAAAATACTCGATACAAATATTTTTCCCTATCGATTGCATTTTCATAGAGGCAAATTCAAATTCTTCGAATACCTAGGGGCCTGCATATCATGGAATAATTCACTTGACATCCTCTCAACTAAATCAATATGGGTTGTGACAAACATAATTCATTCATATACTGCTGGCTGACTGGTAGACGAGACCAATTAATTACATGCAATAACCAATGCATATTGATTGACTCTGCCTTGGTCAGATACCATAGGTCCAAAACAACATATGCTCTCAACTTACTAATTTTAAAACTCGGCATTTGGAAATGGACCGTCACTTTCTTTTTTATAGCGTGGGCCAATATTTCGGCTTAAACCAATACATACAAGGGCCTGTAATTGGCCGAGAACAGACACTTTGTATGGAGTGAAGCGTTTACGATAATAGCGTAGCATTACCGATGGGCCATGGCGATCGGCCTGCGCATGCGCTTATCTCGTCAAGGCCAGAGCCATGATGCGCGTGAGTGCCTGTCGTAACGTAACGGCTAACTGTTTGAGGCGCCTCGCATGTAATGACTGTCTCCGTCGCTAGACTGACAAGAAATACCTCCGAGAGTGTGTTTTGACCAGATTTAATTTGATCCTAGATAACTCAGATCCATAGCCATAGACGGCTGAAGATCGGCGATCTATTTGTGATTCTTGTGAATCATGATTCATGTTCCACAAGATTGGTTATTTAGTCCACAGAAAACATTATGCTTTCCATCTCCTGTTTAGTCCCAGTGACTCCGGCACAAACCTTTTAGACCACCTTTCAGATTTAGATACCTCCATGAACTGTCTTTATCTTAGGTTATATCTTTTCATTCCCAACATGTTTTGTATCGTGATTGCCAAGATAGCGATATAGGAAATAGTCATAAGTCAGCTGTGTCAAGAACAAAGACATAGCTGGACCTGGGCACCATATCGACAATCACACCCCATTATCAATGTCGACCCGATCATTCCACAGTAAACAGATTTATCTTCAACAATCTGACCCGAGTCTGTTCACTGCATAATAAATATTGATTGAGTCCACATTGATATGGACGACACGACCTTAATTATTGGATGTTTACAGAAGTGGAAAAGCGTTTGGTGGCGTTAGAAGACATGATTTTGTTATGTCAGACAGTTCTACCTATTGAATTCTCGACAGCAATGATGATTGTAAGGCAGGTACTCACCCCATGAGCACTATTGGATGTTTACAGAAGTGGAAATGCGTTTGGTGGAGATAGAAGACATGATTTTGTTCTGTCAGACAATGCTACCTATTGAACTCTCGACAGCAATGATGATTGTAAGGCAGGTACTTACCCCATGAGCACTATGTTATTAGCGATTTAACAGACTTTTTCCTGACAAGATATATCACAAAACATGCAGTTTACACGTGTTTAGTGGTACTTTTGCGTGGAGATCCTCTCTTTGAGTGTTTTCCGTAAGGAGTGCGTAATTTACCTTCCAATCTACGACACCTGGCTATGATCGACCCGGTCTATAAGCTCGAAGATACCAGATGTTTTTTTATGAAATACACCTTTAGGTATCTAGCTTTGCATAACTTTCTTCTAATGCTATCATCGAACCTGGTGTCGGCGATATGAAGGCAAACTTAAGAAATCAAACGGTAATTATCCTCGCTGACTTGCTCGTTGCTACTGGTATACAACGAGTAATTGAGGCTTAACTGCACCATAAATCCGAAAATTACGCGGCCTAATCACGCTTAAATATTGTAAATCACTTCGTTTGCACAAGCCGGTGGAAGCAACGAATATGGAAGACCAAATATTGGCGTGCGTGACACGGCTCGCCTAACGGGAAATCATGCAAGGAAACCTTTTATAGGAACTTAAACATCGGCTACATTGCCGCCTGGCAATTTTAGTTTTTAGTCTTTATGTCCACAGCAGTGTTCATAAGATTGGCTGGGTGGCTGGGCGATTAGTGACAGTACATAGGTGTCAGAGAAACTCATTTTAGCAACGCATTTCACTTTCCACCAATCAGCGGGATTGCTGCTTTTACAGCTTCTGTGCACTCCCCTCACAAGTCCACTTTTACATACCTATATTAAATGTCAGCCGTTTAATCCTAATGCAATGCAATTACATACAATAGAACAGGTTTTCTTTCGCTACAGTATTATCTATTGGCAATGTGCAACAACAGTTATTGAGCCACTTATCTGCATCCAGAAAATGGCCAGGTGGTTTTTATCGGTTCAGCAACATTATTATTTTGTCTGCAGTTAATACCTTCTGATGCCCACTAACGGAGTTTAATCATGATTTGCAGCGAGTAATGCGACGTTGACCATTTTGATACCAACGACCGCGATGCCTTTGCACAACTCCCATTTCACGCGAATCTTTATAAATCCGATTTTGATGATTCATCGAAATACATCGTTTATCTCGTTGCTATCAATTTGCGAAATTGGTTTTACAAAAACAAGCCGCGGATGGCATCGATAGCCTTCCAATAAGTGATGCAGCTGCGGCTTATTATAGCTCTATATCTACATCTTATCTATATCTTGGTTCTAGATATATCCCGACGATCCGCAAGCTTTACAAAAGACAACGATTGATTCGCGAGATCTAGTATGATTTCAAAATGTGTTAGGTGGTAGGCTCTGGGGACTATAAAGAAACATCGTCTTTAACTGACCCACAACCAGCATGAACTAAGTAGCTGCACTTTACACAGTAGACACTCGATAGGTATCGCCGGTTCTCTGCCGATGACGGGTTTCGTTCTGCTTATCCGGTGTGTGTTACTTAACACCATACATGCGCATCGAAATACACCTACATTGCACTTACATAAGCAGTTTTCTCTTACAATTTTCACTTTAATTCCAATGTAATGATGACAACATTGCAGAGTATTTAATTCATGGGAACAGTCACAGGACACCATACCTACGAACACAATCAGCACTTCATTAAAATTTGCATTAAGAAGAACATCAACGGAAACATAAACTTATTTTAAATTGCCAACATGCCTTTTGTAATCGTAATTTGTTCAGGTTTAGATTAAAGAAGTTGTCTTGAGTTCGCCAACAAAGCAATTATCAAGAAGCCAGCGTCGCAAGCTGAGCCATTGACCCTCACCTTTGTTGGCACCAAAGGGGTCTAATAAAGACTTGTTATACAAAATTTTACTGGAGCATTGCACCGCTGTGCAGCGGTACTGTGTGGGTAATTAGAGGTCGACGCCCTAGGACTCCGCTTAGCGAGCGGCCTAGTGCTAAAATTTAACCTCCTCCGTTGCAGCACATTGCACGCGGAAATGCATTTCCTGAACACGTTCTACTTCTGTACCGAAATAAATTAATGATGGAGTCAGATGAACAGCGTTGCCAAGTGAACTTGTTAAAGCCTTTTCGCCTAAACAGATACCTCCATATGCTATCAAACACGTGTTACCTTCAGCCAAGACAATAGGTCTTTTATGCGAGTCTAGAGGAGTCTACATCCACTCCAACTCACTTTAACAAAACAATCAAACAGAGTTCTCATACAAATGCAACGCCTAGATAATGAAAAAAGCATTGCAGTACAAGTACAATCCTTTTGGAGAAATAAAAGCTATACCATACCTAGTTGTAAACGGTAGAGTAGCGTGGTAGCATCTCGGCTGGACGTTATAGGATCATCAATATGAGACAGAACCACAACCTTCATAGTTGAATAGATGACCCGAATGGCCGAGTCGGCTGTGACCCTGCCTACGAAGCCAAGGGTCCCGGGTTCCAGTCCCAGTGGGGGCAAATATTACTTTAATGAGAACGGAGTTTGTACTCTAGTCATGGTTGTTTATCTATCTAAGTATAATATTTATCTATATAAGTATGTGTATCGTTGTCTAGTACCCAAGATACAGGGAATCCTAGTTTGGGACTAGATCAATGTGTGTAAATAGTGTCCAAGGTTATTATTATTATTTATATTATAGTGATCCAGATTAGGCAAGTCAACCAATTCCATTACAATACGCCTAATACCAAGACTTGTTTTAAGACGGCCATGGTAATTTTGCTGATCAGTTTCGGTTCCTAAACTGAATCGGCATAAGACGTTGTAGTTACCCCCCAAATCAGTGCCTATGGTTGTTATAATCATCTTCGTTTCTACTTCTCCTACGATAACACCAATTGAGGGCACGGTAAAATGTGCGGGCATTCAAGTGTCACTGCCGGTATTGTCCAAAATAAGAGCATGTTACCTGGCAGCTTTTTATTCAGCTACGGGAGACTCCAAGGCGCGTTCTTTAACGAGCATGATGGAACCAGTTTCTTCCCGCTTTTCATCCAGTCATACCAAATCTGGTTGTAAATTCTCAGATATCAGGCTTGCTCTCACGTATTGTTTCGTTTATCGAGAATCATCGTTGCTCTGAGATCGAACTTGGAAGACGTGGCTTTCGTAGAAAGATGACACGCTTGCTGCTCATCAGCTAGTAATTATAAGGCTTTCACTTGTCTGTTAATATTACTAGCGCCGTAATTGGTTTAAAACAAGAAGATGAGATAGGGCTACGGATGGCGAAATTATTATTATATCTTAGATATAAAAAGGAAGAATTAAAAGTTTCTTGGAAGCCTTTGAAAGATAATAAAGGAAAAAACAGTTTTGTATTGGAAATATGTTGTAGTATCTGACAAGTCAACTCTTGGATTTTGGCCCGACTTGGTAAATACAATGATAAATAGACGAGTGTTTCGTCTCGTGTTAATACAAAAAGAGGATCACAGCAATTTGCCTTTCACCTTCGTGCACGCAACCCGCTAATTATAAAGTTCATCGGTCGACTCTCAAAACGAAATTATACATCTAATCCAGCCCGATTTTTATATGACACGAATCAGTCAGCCTGAATTGGAACATAATCTTCTTGATGCACGATTTCGCTTCGCTAATCCTCATCCTGACCTGAATCTTTAGTCTGACGGATCATCGATAACGAATGTCATAATGTGCGGTAATGAAATTTACCGCACATTATGACATTTATTAATTAATATAAAGTCCATCAAACTATTGGCGTCTGATTGAAATCCCATTAAAGCAGGAAGTTTGCGCAGAATCTGCTCCTTAATCCAACTTAACTCGTGATTAATCTCGCTCACGGGTCGTCCAGTTTGCACAGACGCTGACAAATCGGCGTCGTTCCACACGATTAGGGCGCGTAACTCGATGCCAATAGGAGGGTTTGCATCGACATCGATAATTACGTATTTCAGTTCTGGTTGCATACCTCTTCCGCAAAGCGTCTAAAGCTCAGACTCAAGGACCAAAACGTCATTAGGACCTTATAAAGTCGTACGCTTCTTAGCTAAGTACGTGATTGCGCCATTTGAAACTGGTTAAAACGGAAACCCAGGATTTAATTAATTACATCCGTACTGGACGCCAAGCGCTTTAGCCCAGCCTGCTTGAGGGTCGCTTCACCTCTTGTCAAGTTCGTTATGGAGTCAGTAGACAGTTAAGTCATTTATAAAACTCATTAAATTGAAAAGAGATGTCGACATTCTTATAGCAACAACACCATGTAAAAGGTTACAGGTCGGCCAGGTCGTGTGAGGTAAAAATATAAATCGATCCAGGTGGTCGTGAGCAATGCATCACGAGACGTGCATGCTCTTAATCGATCCACATTCCAATGAGGATTTGATTACAGCTGTGTAATGGGTTTTGCGGTTTTAGGAGTAAATAACCTGTGGCGCCAAGATAGTTTAGTTGGTCCCACCAACTCGTGAACCATATGCTCCTTTCAACTCAGTCTGTAAATTTATAAGCGAATTTTGGTTGGCTCCAGCTTGCAGACGGACATGCATGATTCTAGAATAATTTAAATCTATTATGCTCTGCAGTTTTTCTTTGCTTGGATCACCTTCTGACAAGTGAACAAACAGTTCTCGTACGTAAGACATATTCTTGTTTGTCAGTCAGTATGTTTCGCACATCACTTAATATAACTTATAGGTATATTGTAATTTTATTTTTAAGAATGACGTCAACATGTAATTTAGGTAGTGCCTATACGAATCTAGATTGAATTTTATCAGTGGCGCCGCAACGATAATGCTAGTGGAAAACATGGGTTGCACTAAGTGCTCCTGTTATCCAGTCAAACCGATAATACAGAGACCTCGCCCACTAACTGATAACATACGAGTAAAGAGATATAGCTATGCAGTTAAGTTACTGTATTAACTGTAGGTAGTTAATTTACCAGCCTATTTCGCAAAGAAGATGAGAAGAAGAAGATTATGTTTGTATTAAATTTTTGAATAGCATAGATAAGTGTTAATCTTTTGATCTGGTTCTTGACAAAGTAACTTCTTCCTTTGGCATACACGCCATCTTCCAAAAATCGCGAAACAACTTTGTTTATCCCTTTTCTGGCACTCTCTTGTAATTCACGTTCAATTTTCAAACACAATCTTCCAGAGTCTTCATACTTAATATAACCTGCAAGCATTCAATGCACATTTATACTGGATTAAACAACGAGGGCAGGATATAAGGACGCGTCCTTTAAGTTTTGTTGATTCACTTTGTTTTCTTTGTAATTCCTGCGCTGCATTCTCGACCGCGGCTCAGCGAGGCAAGCCGGGCGGGAGCGGAGCCCTCGGCCTTTCCTGGCGGGGGTGGCGCGGTGCAGTGCAACGAAACTAAACTGGCAAACCATCAACCCATTACTATTCTTGAGTAGGTATCTTGTCCAACAATAATTATGTCTGACGGTAATAGATAAGTGAAGAAGAAGATAACAATAATCATAACGTGTTGAAGATTCTAATAACTGATCCCAAACTTTGCTAACCGTTCCACTGCATGTTACCACGAACAGTTCAAAAGTAGGACAAGATAAAGTAAACAGTTTGGACTATCAGCGAAGATAAATAACTGTCAAAACATGTCTTCCACTAACCTGAAGTACCTATCGGCGCAGTCCGGTTCACGATCCAAGCTGCATTTTAACCTCAAAATACACCGTAGAAACCTCCAAGACGAGCCAAGGTCACTGTTGTGTCGCGTAGCATAATATCACAAGCTTGAACACCGGCAAATCGCATGAAATTTTACTAAAAAAACAATAAACGACCGACGAGGATACTGTTAACCTGCTATGATAAACACAAATGTACAGTTCATTGCACGTTTGTTTTTTGACCAAAGGGGAAATGATCCACTCAACAATCCATTGTATAACATTTTTGTTGATTTTTCTGTATTAAAAATAGCACCATTTGTAACTCGTTGTCTTATTAAATGCAAAATTTACGATAAAAACTATCACAACCGCGCACAGCACTTCGTCTGACACGACGAATATGGCGGATGGATTTGAACTACGCTTGCGCTGTCAAACAGAAACAATAAAAAACAACACGTTCGACAGTGGTGCCCTCTAGGGGCCTAATAGTAAACTTTCTTCTTTGATAGCAGTAACATGGCGCTGTCGTCGCTGTATCGCGATCACAAACCAAAGCAGCTCACAGTTCTGGAATAACTTTCCAGAGGGCCCTGATCAAAAATTGGTATAATTTGCTTTGCTGTCGACTCCGAATTTTTACTCCTCAGTCCTAAACAATATGAAAAATTATGATTTATTGACTATGATTATGATTGGGATCAAATAATTAAGGTATTTTTTTATATTTCCTTGATACTTCATAGCGTCCCATTTTAGTTCTTTGTTGGACCTACTCGTACCTACTTATATATATATATATACATTCATGAGGTTGACTTTTCGGAATATTATGAGTGGATGGGAATAACAAAAACCACACCAGAAATTTAACTGGATAGGATAATATTTTATAGTTACGTTATTTTATACAAATATATCACACATTAATTATTACAATATATACACCATTCCAAGAAAATTACTAGGTATTTTTATTTAATTAGAAAGTACGCTGTACTGTACGAGTCATCACTCCACGCTCATGAATAAGGCCAACAAATAAATACCATTAACATTTTACTGTAATATATTTGTGACCAATTGTCGGACCTTATTTTTACGCATACAAAATATTTTTAGATAAAATGACATTCCTTTAATGACAGATTTTATACAGAAATAATGGTTTGTGACCAATTGTCGGACCTTATTTTTACGCATACAAAATATTTTTAGATAAAATGACATTCCTTTAATGACAGATTTTATACAGAAATAATGGTTTGTGACCAATTGTCGGACCTTATTTTTACGCATACAAAATATTTTTAGATAAAATGACATTCCTTTAATGACAGATTTTATACAGAAATAATGGTTTGGGCAACAGTTCTAATTAATTAATGAGATGGTAGCCCTTATATACTTATGTATAAAAGCTAATTCAAAATTTAAAACCTAGTCCCAAGATTAACCATCAATTTACAACAATTACTACAAAAGACGAACGAAAATGGTTTTGATACTCTGGGCCCAGTTCATTAAAATGTAAGTCTCATAATAATAGCTTTTCACTTTTAACCATTTGAATTTAAATATGATTATGTCAGTAATATTTCTATGAAAAGGCCCCAGATTATATTATCTGTCAATTGGGCACTCCCACTTAGGCCTAACATACAGATCGCGAGTTAGCGAGTTCGACATCCCATTCGGCAGTCTTTCGGGGCCATGGAAGCAGTGCCTCCTATTTTCTCCTCGTCCTAAACCTCAGCGCCACCAGCGCAAGCAGGTGGAAGGCGGCATATAGGCCGAGGAGTGCGAACACGTCCGGCCAGAGTCGTGAGGAGTCGAAGTCGTAGCGGGAGAGGACCTCGGAGCCGGTGCTGAGGCACGGGGCTCCCGGGGTTGAAGACGTGCACGCTGGAAACGGAAGCATCATCATCATTAGCATCGTCACTTGTCTGTCCCAACTCAGCCAGCAGGGATGTTTCCAGGAGCAGGCACAGGGGCTCTCAGTTCACATTTTGTCTGTCCCAACTCAGCCAGCAGGGATGTTTCCAGGAGCAGGCACAGGGGCTCTCAGTTCACATTTTGACTCGTACCTTGATTATACATTTTAACCGTGTTCGGTTAAAATGTAAAATGAATAATCAAGGTGTCAATGTTGGAAATTCTCACTTTAATCAGTTATTATTATTGACCGAGCGACCGAAACGTCTCCGTTTCAGGATTAGGCGAAAATGCTTTATTATGTCCGGATGCTATACTGTACAGGCCGCATTTCTCAACTGACGGAGATGTGGGGGTATTACATAACATAACATAGCGTCACGCCTTTTCCCATACGAGGTGGCAGAGGCACAATTGAGCCCATTGTGAGCCAGTTATTCAATACTTCATTTTGCGTGACAGGGGGCTAGCCTATCGCCGCCGTAGCTATGGAGTAATGCAGGTTTTCCATCACCGTTAGAATGTCCGTATTACTCCGTATAATATTCTTAGATAAATTTATTATCTAATTGGTACATGGTCAGGAATCGATCCTACATGTCCTGTGTGAGAAGCAAGCGTGAAACCCATTAGACCACGGAGCTCTTCTTGTGGGGGTATTATAATTAATAAAAAAAACTGGTCAAGTGCGAGTCCAACTCGCGCACCAAGGGTTCCGTACCACCGTACAATGGCAGGGATGGTGTGGAGTGAATAGTTTAGATTTTACATAGCAAAATGTTGTTTACAAAGTTATTGGTGCGGCTACTTTCACACCCCATGTAAGCAAACAGGTGCATCTATAAGTTTGTATGTGGTTTTCAGATAAATAAAGTATTTTATTCTGTTTTTTAGTATTTGTTGTAATAGCGGCAACAGAAATACATCATCTGTGAAAATTTCAACTGTCTAACTATCACGGTTCATGAGATACAGCCTGGTGACAGACGGACGGACGGACAGCGGAGGCTTAGTAATAGGGTCCCGTTTTGCACCCTTCGGGTACGGAACCCTAAAAACCGCTACAGTCCAAACAGCTTGACGGCTTTTAACAAATGAGTTGTCGTTGGATTTGTAGAGACCCCCCTGAGAGTAACACTCTATATCATTTTAGTGAAAAGTCAATAGGTTGTGTTTAAGACCACAAAATGTAGTTTACAAAGCTATTGGTGCGGCTACTTTCATACTCTATGTACGTAACGAGGTGCATTCATAAGTTTGTATGTGTTATTAAAAGAAAGTGTCACTCGCGGATTCCACAGCTCACAGAGCCACTTGGTATATTACAGCGTGAAATCTAAATATAGTATGAAAAAGATAACATGAGGATATGGGGTTAATCGAATTTAAGTAATTATTTATACTTACCTGCTTATTATTTATAATAAGTAATATTGTTGTTATTGTATAAGTTGAGTAAACAATTTTAAAAGTGATCTAAAAATCACTCTGTGGGAGTTTCCTCGTCCTTCTCCCACATTGGTCCACTGTAGAGAAGCGGCAAAAAATTACGTTTGATAAGTATATTTTGTTATTGCTTAAAAAGATCTTTTAATTAATTTAATCGATACATTCTTCAAACTTTTGTGAATTGGATAGATTTTGACATTCTTTTTTAAAATTTCGATTTTTTCCGATTGTTTTGGATCCTTATAAATGTTTAAAAAGAGGACTTTATAAAGTTATATATGTCATCTCGCTTCTAAGATTTATCATCTCCATATTGTGGGGAATGATAATTATGAACCCCATAAAACCCATAATTATGAACAACTTTCCCCAAGAATGAAATGTTTGCGAATGAAAAAAAAAAAACGTCCTCCAATATATTGACCCTGGCAGCTGACTACAAGTCTACTATTTTTTTTGTAACCGTATGTTTCGTGGGGAAACTTGTTCACAATGACGGGCAGGTACTATCATTCCTAAAAATACGTATTTTATAAATATGTAATTTACTTGTATTTTATTATTGTTTAGATATTCTGCACTGCCTGCCCTTTATTGATAAAATTTCCTGTCATGCCTTGGTTTGCTGGAAGAAATCTCTTTTTAGAGATAAGCTCACCTTTGTACATAAGTTTTCTCTTAATGTATCTTTATTAAATAACTGTGTTCAATAAAGAATTATGAATTATGAACTATGAGACCCATGAGTTACTATTAGCATAGCTATAGACGAACAAAAAACGTGTCGCAACTTGATGACTCGGGGAAGCGGGGGGAGCGAGGGGAGCGCGGGGCGCGGGGCGCGGGGCGCGGGGCGCGGGGCGCGGGGCGCGGGGCGCGGGGCGCGGGGCGCGGGGCGCGGGGCGCGGCGATATTGCACATCACAGAAGTGACACTGCTTTTGTATTCTAGCTACCTAAAAGTGATTGTGGACGAAACGGCCGGAGCTATTTTTACCCGACTACAGTGAAGCGACAAAGAGAAGCGCAATGTGTAGGGATGGGCCGAAATTCGTTATACATTCAGTTTAACCGAATTTCGGCAGCTTGAACAGAACTTCGGCATTCGGACGAAATTCGGTTTAAATGCCGAACATTCGTTGCAAAAAAAAAGTAAGATACTCACTTGCAATTTGACTGAAATCATTAGAATAGAAATCATATATATATATATATATTAATAATCGTAAAATAATTTTAGGCCTTTATTCATTGTCATTTATTTTCAAATTTAATTGAAATTTTATCTAAACTAAACAAAATAAACTTAGTATTTTTAAATGCCTTACTGCTGCGTAATTTAAACGCGTAACTATAAACAAACAAAAAATACTTCTAGTTTGGCGTGGTGCATCTATTCATTTTGACAATTCATGTATGTGGGTAAACAAGTCATGACGTGTCGCTCTCGAGAAATCGTGGCGAAATTAAACCGAACTTCGGCCATTTTTTTATTTTAACCGAATCTTCGGCCGAAGTTCGTATTCGGTTAAAACCACATTCGGCCCATCTCTAATAACTACTCAAAGATAAGCCTCCGATATCGTCTTCTAACCTATAAGTAGCGGAAAGATTTTTAGGTCCATAGTTTATTCAAAAAAGGGAGAGGAGACTAAAAATATTCCTACATTATTGTTATTTCTTACTACCTATCCAAAGCGTATTGAAGATAATGACCGGTTAATGTGAGAAGTTCTGCCCTATGTCTCACTTCGACAAAGTTAGGCGGTTATTATAAATAATTGGTCTAAGGGGGGTGAGTAAACATATTGACTAGGTACATTTTTCACTTTGACCGTGACATATGTATTTTTAAATTACCTAGGTAAATTAAAAAAATGCAGACCATTAATGTCCCCACCGAGGGGCACATGCCTTTACCCGGATACGAGTAAGATTAAGCCATACTCCACCACGCTGGCTCAGTGCGGGTTGATGCCGGGGTTTCACGACCACTACCACGTAGCGATAGTAGCCGGGACCTACAGCTTATAACGTGTTAGCCGAAACACTGAAAGTCCGATAATGTAGTACTTATATAAGATAAATTAATTATCTCATCGGTAAATGGTCAGGTTTCGACTTGGTTTCGAACCTGCTTCACCTATGTAGGAGAAGCAAGCGAGAAGTGTGCGTCCTTAGAATAATAACGCCTAGAAACCTAGTCCACGCGCACAAAGTGAGACAAGTAAAACTTTGTCCATTCAGACATAGCACGCCGGTGGGCGGTCGGCCAGTCAGGAGGGTTACCACAATCTTTTTCCGATCCAAATTAGGTTCAAAACAAGACCATCACCATGGCAACCATTTCCATTCCAATTCGCCATAATGGGCTTTATTTACCTAATACCAAGACTTGTTTTAAGACGGTCACGGTAATTTTGCGGATCAAATTAGGTTCCTAATCTGAATCGGCATAAGACGTTGTGGTAACCCCCCAGTTATCTACACTTGTTATGTTCTCTATGTCAGCCCTTGCTACTAACAGCTCTCAGATTTTGAATTATAGATGACGGTTTGTGTGGTCCATGGATGTCACAACTCATCAGGAAAACAGAACAAAAGATGTAACAGCACATTCCACATGTTAGTACTGCAATTCACATTATAACTTATCGTTAAACATAAATCAAAACAGAAATTATCCAACGTAATTTCAATGACGCCATTGCTTTAAAATTTTGCCAGTTAAAGAAAAAAAAACCTAATGTGGCAACTATCATTCTAGGCGTTAATTATTCTAAGTGTGCGTAAAGAAGAAAAAAAACTTGCATGGATCGATCGAGTACGATCCAATCCAGTCCAACTGATCCCAAAATACTTACAGCATTAAAAACGTGAATTTTTATGATATTGAGCGGAACAAAGGTGATAAGATAAATAAATCCCAGCTAAGAAACAAAACTTTAACATACATGCACAGGCACATACATTCCTTCTGGACCCACCCTAGGATGACCTGTGTGGGAACCAGAAACATGTTAACATCCAAGACCTAGGGATTTTTTTCTTCTCCCCAGCCCATTGAACTACTATTACTAGCGTAATGGTAATGGTAGCTCAATGCCCCAGCCGGATTTGAACTCGGGACCTCTCGCTTGTGAATCACAGCCTCGACCGTAACACTACAGAGGTGATGCTGACAAATTTAGAATCTATCGCATTGAGTCATGTTTATCACAGATGAGTACTACAATATTTTATGTCACCCAAAAAATTATCAAAATCGAGTTCTGTAAGACTAGCCGTTGCCAGCGGCTCCACCCGCGTGGAGTTGTGTAAAAAGTGGCCAAGTCAAAAAAAACCGAACTTCATCTTTGACTTTTATTTACTTGTTGGTATGGCGCTGTCGTAAATACTGCCCCACACTTTTTTTTCTCCCTTCTACCTGTATTCAGATTCATAGGTCTTTTGTATTTTCATACAAAGTTCACCCCTCATGCCCCCCCATTAGTGGAGTTTTTTTTTACAAAAAACTCTTGTTAACGAACGTCTTGCACCTTAGCCTCCCAGCGACCCAATCCTTTTTGAGCCATCGCGATTTTGAACCTCGTGCCATGGTTGGTAGTAAAATTCAAAACCTATATATAATAATAAACTAAATAAACATTTACATACAGGCACATACATTGCTTCTGGCCCCACACTAGGATACCCTGTGTCGTGGTAACCGGAAACAGCGACGTCACTCACATATAAACATCCAAGACCTGGGGATGTTTTTTTTTTTTTTCTTTACCCCCAGTCGGGGATCGAACCCGGGACCTCTCGCATGGTAGGCAGAGCCACAACCGCTGCGCCACAGAGGCCGAGAATATATCCTACCGGCAACAAAATTCAGTTTCATAGGTTTTTGATTTTCATACAAACTGTTGCCCTCCTCCTCTTACTGCTACCCTACGCTACATAAGAATCACCTGTACAAAGGTTCATATCTCCAGGTCCACCGGTTTAGGCTTTGCTTTGTGTGCCAGTCAATCAAATAGCGTTTTATTAAGTATATACAGAGTGTTTGGTGCATCGTTTGCCAAATCAAAATGGTGGATAGAAGGGGTCAGTCGCTATCTCTTCAGCCTACCAAAAAAAAACATGGCCCCACGTTTTTTTTTTTTTGAAAATCCCTCGGGGTATTCAAAGTAGTCTCCTTTAAACTTGTTTAAATAAAAAAGTACAACTTTAAACAATATTGTATAAATAAAATCACAACATTGCAGATTCAATAGTTTAATAAAATGCAGTCAATACCAATAACTTTTTATTTATTCAAGTTTAAACGAGTGTACCTTGAGGATTTTCCAAAAAAAAATATAATAAAAAAAAAGGTAGGGCGAATATCTTTTTTGTAGGCATTTTGATTTTGCAAACGATGTACCAAACACCCTGTATAGACAAGCACTTCAAACAAAAATGATTTTTGGTTAGGTTTACTGTTCATTAAAAATTATTTTCGAAACCGGGAATGTTGTCAGACAATCCAATGGACTATTACTTAGAACCAGTTTGACTCCCTGCTAGTTTTATTTTAACACCTTGAAGAAAGATATTCTAAAAGTTTATAATTGCCCTCTAAATACTTTACAATAGGCGATTCTATTGTTAGCCTCTCAGTGGATTCCCATTGTTTAATTTTGAATGGCTTCATTCTGACTCGAGGCTGCTATTTAGGTAGTATTTGGGGCTCCCAACAGATAAAGCCATATGGTGGTACCTGCTTTTTTTGGAGATTGCACCATCTGTTGTGCTTGTCTTCGTGGAGATCGCGATAAACAAAGATGGGCTACAACTCTACAGTTTCGAATGTTAAGAATCAAAATCAAAACACTTATCCATACAAGTATCATAAACCCTATTTACTGCGTCGAAAAACTGCACGTTACGACCAGCATAATGTTGTACTACTTGGAAAAACTCGTTTTTATCAGAATATTGATTGATTATGACCATAATGTATCACTTTCGACAAATTATGACATTCAAATTTCGAACGCCGACACCCGCCTGCGTGCCGCCCCTAGTTTTTCTCTGAAATTGGTACTTCTGAACAAGCTAAACATGTGCAGAGCAATTATCAATGCCACAATGCCGGTCCAACATGCAGTTCCTGAACACATCAAAGAGAGCTTATATAATCTAAGCTTATGATATGTGTGTAGATAAACTAGTGTATGTAACTGTACATAATTAGGCATTATGTATCAGTCACATAAACTACTATTATCTGTATATTACAAATATATATTATACTTTTTACTATACATACTATAAAATTGATGATATATAATCTACATTGCAACTACCTACGTTAATGTTATTAGGAACATTATAATGATATCATAAAATAGGCGTAAGAACAGTAACTGACTACTTTTATTTATCTATTTTTCATAAGTGTCATTTTTTATAAAATTGTATAACTCGTAAGTGTAAGTGCAACTGCTTTTGACCAAGCAAATGGTAATTCTGCCTACAAGCGCCCACGACACCTAGTGTGGGAGCTACCGTCAAAAATACTGTAAAATTGTGTTTTTGGATACCTAATAAACATTTTGAATTTTGAATTTGAATAGTAACGTTATCTTATCACACTTCGTCGAAGTCTTAAACAGATGAAGCCACTCACACAAATGAATTTCTCATGTCTCGCCATCTGGACTACGCTGTACTGTAAAGGCGAGGCAAGCACTAACCTCGGTTCAACGATGACGTTCTACCTACCCAAAATTTATATGCAATGAGATAACTCGAGAGGCTTTCGCGACTTATTATAAGTTTTTACGTGGACTTACTGATATTTTGAACTCCGTCCCACTGCAATATGCTCATGGCTTCGTTGGAGTACATCAGCCATGACAAATGCCGAATCCAAGATATGTACTTCGGTATTGAGCTGGAAGTCAAATAAAGCTACATTACAATTCGTTACAGTGTCGACTTCTTGTGTTGTGATTGTGACCAAGAGAGAAGGTTGCTGGCTCAAGGCTCAAGCCTCCATAATGCTCAGAAATCAGTTTCTGAAAGATGTCATTAAAAGATAACGTAGCGTCACTTCTTTTCCCATACGAGATGGCAGAGACACAATAGCGCCCACGTGTAATAGCCATTATGCTCCATTTTTCGTGACAGGGGGCTGGCCCATCGCCCTTCATCCACTTGTATTGTTAATTATTGTAGTAAAAGTCGACTTACCTAAGTTTGACGAATAGTCCTGAAGTGATCATCAGACAGTAGTCAAAAGGTACGAGGTAGGCAATAGCGATAGGCATGGAGCCGAAGGCACACGAAAACAATGAGCCTACGAACAAAATAAACAAACGTTACTATACGAACTACCTACTGAAAATGCACAAATTGGGTTGTATACGTTATTTTATGGCTAGCAGTGACATCTGAAGACAACTGCTTCACACACAAGACACAACACACGGGTTGTTTGTAGCCCGTACACTACCGTTGACGCGGTAAAGTGAGGGACGGAGATATGCGCTAAACAGGGTGTAACAGAAAGGTGTAGTCATATAACAGCTTTTACTATGACACCGATTTGATCGGAGCAACTTAATTTTTCTTTCCTCATAAACATAAAGTTGCTCTGATCAAAAGGGTTTCATAGTAAAAGTTGTTCAGAATCATGTCCCTAACAACCCCTTAAAATATAACAACAACATTGACATTTACATTCAGGCACATACATTGCTTCTGGTCGCACACTAGGCTACCTACCCTCCCTAGTAGCATTTATTGTAGGCATTTGGTTGGGCCAAACACGAATAAATTAAGAAAGCTTTTAAAGCCCATAGATTGATTCCCACCGAGGCCACAAGATTTATTCAAAGAAGCCGGCTACTACTACTACTACTACTACTACTACTACTACTATTGCTACGTCCATGGTAATAATCTTTGCTGATTATTACCATGGACGAATAAAACTAGAGGACAAACAACAGTAGTACTTTCAAGCGTATTTTGATTTTTAGTTTAAATGTATATTGCTAGATAGAGCTACTAGTTCAAAAGTTCTTTCTAGTATAGGTAGTGGCGCGCTTAGTTTGGGAAATATGGAGGTACTTAAAAGCGTTAATTTCCTAAGAAGAAACAAGCCTTACGCTTACGCCATCTCTGATTTTTCGTCGATATTACTATGGATTATACTACGCCGTCACCCTAAGCACCCAGCATCTATTGCTTGGTACAGCGACGCGACGTCTAGAAATAACACAGGATTTTAGCTTTCTAGCAGGGTACGTTTTTTTCTATGACGTCAGACCTCTAGTTTTATTCGTCCATGTTATTACTCACCACAGGCTATAGCGACGTTGAGCACCAGCATTGTAATGAACAGTGTGAAGCTGAACGCGTAGACTGTCCAGCGGAGGCCGGCTATCGAGTAGACTACCAAAGTGAACAGGGTCGGCTCTATGAGCAGACCTGGCAACTGAAAGAACATAGACAAATCAAAATTAAACCCATTTCGTCCAACCGACTTGCAAAAAAATGGGGTACCTACTTAAATATCGGCTATAGTTCTACAACGCCGCCCTTCAGGTCATTCAAGTAAGCAAGTATCAGGTAAGCACCGAATGGTGGTGGGGGGATCTTCACTTAGCTTATATGGCATGTGGGACGGGGGGTTCTGGATGGTCATTACGTCAGCACTATTTATTTATTTACTTTTTCAGACTTTTTGCAAAAGGTTGTAGATTATTATGTCGGAACCCTACTCATCTATGCTCGAAAGCGAAAACCATTTCGGCGATTGCCTGAAATATAATTGTTACTGCTCTTGCTCTCACGCGGTGTTTAATGTTTAATAACGTTTATCTACACACGTATTATAAACCCTCTTTACTGCGTACAAAAACCGCACGTTACGACAAGCATAATGATATACTACTTGGTAAAAACTCATTTCTTATCTGAAAAATTACACATTATGACCATAATGTGTAATTTTTCTACATATTATGACATTCAAATTTCGAACGCCGACGCCCGCCTGCGTGCCGCTCCTAGTTTGTCTGTGAAGTTGGTACTGACATTCAAATTTCGAACGCCGACGTCCGCCTACGTGAAGTTGGTACGACAGAACAAGCTAAACAACTGCAGAGCCACAATGCTGGTCAAACATGCGGTTCCTGAACACATCAAAGAGAGCTTATGATATGTGTGTAGATAAACTACTGTATGTAACTGTACATAATTAGGCATTAATATTATCTACACACGTATCATAAACCCTGTTTACTGCGTACAAGAACCGCACGTTACGATCAGCATAATGTTAAACTACTTGGTAAAAACTCATTTCTTATCTGAAAAATTACACATTATGACCATAATGTGTAATTTTTCTTCACATTATGACATTCAAATTTCGAACTCCGACGCCCGCCTGCGTGCTGCCCCTAGTTGGTACTGCCCCTAGTCTGTGAAGTTGGTACTGACATTCAAATATCGAACGCCGAAGCCCGCCTGCGTGCCGAAAAGAACAAGCACAATGCCGGTCAAACATGTGGTTCCACAACACATCAAAGAGAGCTTATGATATGTGTGTAGATAAACTAGTGTATGTAATTGTACATAATTAGGCATTAAAACTCTCTAGTGATACTATTATGAAACTCGCCCTCGGCTCGTTTCATAAACCCACTCTCGAGTATTAATGCCCTCCATTATGTAGCAGTCACATAAACTACTATTATAGACTCAAAGACTGCTTTTCTTTTCAGATAAAAAAAAATAAGTCGTATGCATGGAAGGGGGAGGGCTACTTTGCTTAGTTTTTCTGACAAGAGAATTTTAGTAGTGTTTTGTTGTTCTTGCATGTTCAACATATCTCTGTGCAGTTTAATATTTTCCTTTTTAAAAGCATTATTATTCAGAACTATGCGGTGGTTTTTGTCTTATTTATATCGAACTAACGCGAAGGCGCTCGCCCCCTGTAGTCTTTCCAAGTGTTTCGCCCTAAAAATATGTAATCGTTCAATGAGACTTCACGGTTGGCCACATCATGAAGTGATCACATGCGCGAATCACCGGTTATAAGGAACTAGAGTAGCAAGATGAAAGAAGTCTTACCATAGCCGTCATCCTAGCCACATAGTAGACCGGCGTGGAGTACAGCCCAGCGCCCAACTCCCGACTGAACAGCGGGAACTCCTCCGGGAACATGTGCAGCATGGAGTACATGGGCGAGAACGTGTTCTCAGCGATGATGATGAAGAGTGCACCCTGGACGTCCTGGATGCCGCTCTGGGTGAGTCTGACTGTGCCCATGAAGCATAGGCCTGCTGTCAGCGCTATTGCCTGGAAGAAGTATATTAGTTAACAACAGTATACCTAAAGGATTCTTATCTGGTCTGTACTTATGAGAATTAAGGTTCAAATTGTGTTTCACCTTAAAAGAAGAGAGTACATCTGAAAAATATTTTACTGATCCGTTGTATTATATGTTAATGTTGTCATGGTAGAGAATGGACTAATGTAGGTAAGTAGTAAAGCAAGCAACTTACCAATTTTTGTACTATCCTCAATATTTGCACCCTTGGATCTCTGATAATAACTAACATATATCTATAGATCAGCCAGAATAGTTTGGTGAACCAGAAAGGTGCCTTGAAGCTATCATGGAAGCTGCAGTTTCTTGAAGCCTGGAAACAATTAACGATGAATTGATAATACCGAAGAAGTTTATTTAATGATTTCTATGGCTGATACAGTAGATAGGTAGTTAAAGTACTCCTTAACTTAGAAGTGCGCTAGTCAGTGTTTGGAAATGTTTTTCTTAGGGTTCCGTACCCGAAGGGTGCCCGGGCTTAGTAAGTCCGGGCACCTCCGCTGTCCGTCTGTCCGTCCGTCCGTCCGTCAGCGGGCTGTTTCTCATGAACGGTAATAGGTAGAAAGCTAGAAATAGAATGTGTATTTCTGTTGCCGCTGGAGCAACAGGTGATGAACTACACGAGATTTTATAAATGAAAGGGTTTTCCCATATAAAAGAGACCATGGCTCACAGTTAAATCGACTATCGACTACAATAAACTATCGATAACTGTAAACACAAATGGGTTGTTTTTAGTCCGTATAGCACACGAGCTGATGCCCGCTCAATATGTGGGGACCCGGACATAGCAGGGAGGTCTGACTCCTGGGCATGGGTCATTCCATTTTTTACCCCTCCAACAAAAAAAACCCCTATAAAAGAGACGTATTTTAACAACCCCCGCGATGTAACAAATCATATTCACATATGATCGTAGATTTCCCGGCTGCTCACATGGTTGTGGTGGAGCAATGAGCCATGTAAAAAAATCAAAGGTCAAAATCAAACCAAACTGAGAAAACCATTCCGTGATAATTGCGTTCCTAACTAAATTCCATTTTTCCTATCAAAACTATTACGAGCTTGCCACAAAATTGCTTAATTATCTGTAAAAAACATAATGTCCTCTACGGCGTAGTTTGTTCCAATTCCCTTCGACGTTAAGTTGGCTGTTCTGAAAAACTGTCAAGTATCAACAGTTTTCCTGTCAGTCGATAACGCAGATGTCAGTCGGAACTCGGAACGTAAATCAATATTGATATTATAGTTTTATAATCGGAAACAACCAGCCTCAAGTACAACCGTTCCAAAACTGTGAGCAGTGACGTCACGAGTGGTATTATTACCCGAAACCCGAAATATTTAAATTCGTTTCTGAAAATAGCGAATAATTTCGAACCCATGTTCGGACATAACATTATTTTATTTTTAGTGCTCAAGTTTTCTTGTGCGATGGTACAGGAGGGGAGGGGAGGGGAGGGGCGGGCTTCCTTTAGTGTGCGAGCCGAACTTGACCGATTTTTTTGGATTGATTTTTAACTTTGACGTAACTTTTTTGGAAAAAAACAATTTTTTGTTAAAAGTTTGTGCAGAGAAGGACAGTGGTGTTACGTACGAGGCTGTGCTTCCCAAGCGAGAGGTCCCGGATTCAAATCCCGGCTGAGGAGATAGAAAAAAACCGTCTTGGATGTTTACATGTTTGTGATGTCGCTGTTTCTGGTTCCCACGACACAGGGTATCGTAGTGTGGGGCCAGAAGCAATGTATGTGCCTGTTTGTAAATGTTATGTTATGTTTTGCGTCAGTCAAGGTTCGTTTTAATAATTTACAGATCTTTCCGTTTTTACTACTCGTATTTAAACTATTTGAACATAACATAGTGTCAGGCCTTTTCCCATACGGGGTGGCAGAGGCACAATTGTGCCCACATTTAGCCCTTCATTCAATACTCCATTTTGCGTGACTAGCCAAGCTTAAGAATTACACAAAAATTAACTACCTGATCCTCATTATCAATTAGGTGATACTCCAGATGAATCTCCATGTCTAGTTCCTTGGCCGCGTCGCTGACTGCGAAGCGGTCGCAGATGCTCTTGATGGCCGACCGGGAGGCTGGCTCCGACCCTGGGGTCAGCGCCAGGACCTTGATGAAGTAGTCCGTTGGGTTGTAGGTCAGGGGGCAGTGGTAGCCGAGGCTGGGTGAGAGAAGAGACAGATGGGTAGACGACGAAGCAATACCTTGATTGTTGCTAGATTGGTGATGCTGGTTTTTTGGCGCTAAATAAGCTACCTATAAATATAGTTTGCGCTGAGTCAAGCTAAAGCCGAAGAAGAAGATGGGGCCTGATAAAAATATGAGACTGGGTTGCCAGTCCTTGACTGCTATTGGAAAAAATGGCTAAGTACATCAGTTTATCTATTCCGATATCTATCTCGCGCTTCGGCTAATTCAGATAGTGCCTAAATAAATCTCGAGTAAGTTAATTAATCCATCTGGGAATAAGGAACGTGCGCCGCTGAAACGAGTGCTTTCACACGCAAATGTAACATTGTCTACCACTTAGCGCACGATAGTTGTATTAGAGTAGATTTGGAACGTAGCTGTCAGAGTAAAACTGCCGCCAGCTCCATCTATCTGTGGGAAGCTCGTGATTTTATATTTGACATGTCGTCGAATACATACAACTGATAAAACGATAAGTAAAAGAAAATATTATAAAATAAAACCAGTTAAACAAATAACGGTGTATCATTTAAGAATAATACAATAGTAAAGTTTTCGTTGCGTGTTGTCTAGAACCCTGCCCTGGCTCAACAATGCATCTTAGTACATACGAAACTGCATAGTGCAGTAAGTCGGTCATTTCAAAGGGTATCATTTGTCCTCAGGATGTTTCATTGGGGTCACTCGGACTCACTCAATTGGTTTAGAGTTTAGTTGGTCAATCAGTCTTTAGCTAAGCTGAATTAACTAGTATTTATAAATTAGAGCAACGGCACTGATCAGAGAATTTGCATGTAAATAAAATGTGTCTTTGATTTAATAAACGTTAGTAGATTGTTAACCAAGAGTGGAAAGTGACCCATTTCATCGGATATTTCTGGCGCTCGAACGAAGTGAGGCCTTCGAGAGTGAAATGAGTCAGTTTCACCCGAGTTTAACACTCTACTTTGAATTTCGACTGTGAGGATAGTAAAATACTACCCGCACATTTTATAAAACAGGTATATTAAGAATAATCAGTTAAAATTTAAAGTAAAATTAGAACAATTTCAAAAAGACAAATTCTTTGTTTTGCCGGGCATGTTTGAATGTTCTGAGAAACCTGCGTTGAAACCTGAGTATGAGACCCAGAGTGAACATTTTCGTTGATAAACCGGCGGCTTTGTGGCGAAACTTGTGGAACTTCTGGCTCCGGATCCGGATTTAATAATAATTTATTTACCAAAAAATATATTACAAATTCACTAATATCTAACACATTGTTGAGCATTTTACATTTAACAGTTGCAGAAAAGTCTTAGAAGTACTGCCCCCCGCACCACAAAATAAATAGGTACAGAAATCAATCTACATACAAGCGCGCTCGAGCAACGCACACATAGATACTACTCACGGACACGATATCTCGGACCAGTTCGGACCAGTGCGAGCGTGAGTGCCATCCGGTTGAGACGCGCGTCTTTTAATGCAAAAAATGCAAAAATGGAGCATCGGAAAAAAGTAATTAAAACTGTTCAGTGGACGGTTGTTTAAATTCAACATTAAACTGTGAATTGGCGTTTTTTAAGCTACCAGTGGTTTCGGAAAGCTAAGTAGCTATCTGCTTGTATTTCGATGGTTCGTTTTAACGTTATATGTATAGAACAGTTAGGTAGGTAGGTAAGGTCCCCGAATAATATATCTAAGATCGATTTAATTAAATAACAGTTGCCTATTTTTCAATCAGTATAATAAAATAAGTATTAACAAAATTCTCACGCCACCTTACTTACGTAAGTTGAAACATGTTATTTTGTTTGTGTAGATATTGTGTTGTTTTTAGTGTCTTTTGACAGGTGTTGGTCTAAAACGGACAGGGCAATAGAAATTTTGTAACTCGGGTAGTCCGTTTAGAAGTTATCAGGGATTTTCGATAGTGAAAATTGACAAACGTAAAATTGTGTAAGTATTTCTCTGTTCTGTAAACCTTAATACCGTAATAATCGTGCATTTCGCGAATGTCGAAATCGTCGCAAGATATTTTCTGTGACAAATTTGTAATATAACAATGACATTAAAATAAAAATATTGTAGTTATTATTAATTTATATTTTCATTCTTCTCGTTTCATTCTTCATAATAAATCATACAACTAGATAGGAGCGCCAGTACCACGATAGATTTTCGTGCATAAGCCGTAGTTGACAACCCTAGAGCGATCGCCGAGCGTAGCTATGAAAAGTGAAGTACATACATGTGGTTGACTTCTGTACCTATTTATTTTGTGCCCGCACTATGGTTTTTAGAAACTGCGTTGCAGCAGGGCATGTTAACAATTTACAATTTACGCATTGGAGTACAGACGTGTAGATAATATGACTGAGGTTATCAAATATTTGTTTATTCTTAGTTAAAAATCTCAAGGAATGATAACATAGATTTTATCTACACACGTGTCATAAACCCTCTTTACTGCGTCCAAAAACCGCATGTTACGACCAGCATAATGTTATCTAATAATATAATATATAAAATATACTAGATAATATAATATTTAAAAATGATGATGACTGAAGATTATAGAGAAATAAATATGTTTATATATAAATATAAAAGTAATATGTACGTAAATAAATATTTAATTTAGTATTATATAAATTTAATTTAGATGTAAATCATAATGTAACTTTCAAGTGTCCTCATAGAGGACACTACATTGCCACGCCCGTGCCAGGTTCCATATTTGGTAATTTGTTAAATTTATTTTCACCATCTTTGTAAACCTATGGAGTGCAATAAATGATTGAGTTTTGAGTATTGAGCATCTACTTGGTAAATCAACAAATTATGACATTCAAATTTCGAACGCCGACGCCCCCTGCGTACCGCCCCTAGTTTTTCTGTGAAGTTGGTACTACTGAACAAGCTAAACAAGTGCAGAGCAATGATCATTGCCACAATGCCGGTCGAACATGCGGTTTCTGAACACATCAAAGAGAGCTTATGATATGTGTGTAGATAAACTAGTGTATGTAACTGTACATAATTAGGAATTAAAACTCTCGAGTGATATTACGGCTCGTTTCAAAAACCCACTCCCGAGTTTTAATGCCCTCCATTATGTATCAGTCACATAAACTACTATTACCTAACATAAAATAGAAATTGAGTCGGCAGTGATCCTGCCTACGAAACTAATGGTCCCGGGTTTGAGTCCCGGTGGGGGCAAATATTTGTTTGATGAGAACGGATGTTTGTACCCTAGTCATAGTTGTTTATCTATCTAAGTATAATATTTATCTATATAAGTATGTGTGTCGTTGTATAATACCCAAGATACAGGGAATCCTAGTTTGGGGCTAGATCAATGTGTATAAATAGTGACCAAGGTATTATTATTATTATTATTACATAGGTATGAATTATATGGTATGGTATGTAGGTATGTATTTGTGATTGCAACATATGCAAATATATTTATAAATGTTTATTTGACATTCGTTTGTTATAACTTATAATAGAATGTTTAAATATATAGATATATGTTTGTAAGTATTTATATATGATTTAATATAATAATATACATTTATAATATATTGATAAATATGATTAAAAATGTGGCCAACTGCGAGTCGGACTCGCCCATGAAGGGTTCCGTTGTAGCAAGTAACCATGTGACTGGATGTTTATGTTGTAACTTTGTTTTTCATAGTGTTTGTATGAATGACAAAGTTATCTTTGCGGTTTGAAATAAATGTTTTATATCTTAAAAACAGCTTATTTTATTTTGTTCAAACCAATTTTTGTTGAAAGTGTGTATTGAGATATACAGCATATAATTTTGTAGATTTTCACTCTCTCACTTTAAAAGTTAGAGGGACACACACACACATTTTTCCACTTTGGAAGGGTCTAGTCTTTTAACGATTGACTTTGAGGAAAAATGGTTGCAGGAACCTAACGTCATTTTTAAAGACCTATCTATAGACATGGGGTGTCATAGTTTCAACTATGTAGTCCTAATAGTTTCTGCATAAAGTTGCTGTGACATACGGACGGACGGACGGACGGACAGACAGACATAACGAAACTATAAGGGTTCCTTGTTTCTCTACGGAGCCCTAATAAATGAGTTATGATTTTATAGGCATATCATTTTTAGGAGATTATTTTTAAAAGTTTGTCAGTTTGCTCATAGTTAAGTCTACTCAAGAAGTTGTCTAATATTTCATATTGTTTTTAATATGGCAGGTAGCGCAAATTTTGTTATATATATGGTCCTAAAAAGTGAGAGACGTGTTAAAAAAAACTTGTCTGGCATAGAGGGACTATATAAACATTATCCAATCATCTTTGGGAGATCTGATTTGGTGGAATGATGCTGTGTCGTCTTAGAACAAGCGCGCTCAGATATATTGTCGTATCGTTATGACTTTAAATTTACGGTAGAGATCTTCAGTAGGGTATCGATAGGGTTTGAAAGTTTCAGTCTTTGTATTCGCCCTCTGGGCTCTTTCAATTTCAATAAGATTACTTTTATCGCTGCTCCCCCACGCAGTTATACCATAGGATGCTGCAGATTGGCACAGTGAGTAGTAAACCAACTTTATCCTTTCAATCTCCTTGGTGTGTCATAATCTTTTAAAGATTCATATATGCTTACGTAAGCGTGCGCTAGTGAACTTATTTGTGTTTTCCAGTTTAGGTTCTGGGGCCCAATCCCGGTACACAATAACAGTTCCATGACAATTACATGACGATTACGGTCAACGTTAGATATCCAAAATTTGAAGTTCTTAGAATATTTTTTTATGGTAAAAATTAAGTTAATTGGTAAGCACAATAATTAAGTTAAATAACAAAGGGATTCGAATTACAAAATCGTGAGATATTGGATATTTAAAGTTGACCATAATCGTCATGTAATTGACTTTGAGCTATAATTGTGTACCGGAATTGGGCCCCTGGCTGTCATTGCACCCAGGTGTTTTATGATATGACGTTAATCAATTATCATCGACTCCCTGGCCAATTGTAAACATATTTAAAAAAAGCATTCCTCCCTGCGGATGGGAAAGCAATTTTACACCCATGAAAATTAAACTTTCCGGACAGGAGAGATGAAACTGTACAAACCGAGAAGTTTACGGCATGAGCCGAAGGCGAGGATCGTAGCGAGGTTCGTAAAGAAGCCTTATCGAGCGAGTTACGAATATATTGTTTCCATCTGAGGGCCCAAAATCAAGCGGCGGAGGTGTTATTTTGATGTTAGAAGGCGGAAAACTTTATCGCCGTTAGTTGCAGATTCAATAAAATCTGATATAAAACGGCAGTAATAAATAACAAACATACAGTCAGTTACAGAAACCATCTTTACATTTTAAAGCCCCGTTAAACGCTGCGGCGTCAAGGCGTGTGATCGGTCATGGACATTATTCACTCATACCCATGTTTTATCAAAAAAAGAAAATTTTATGGAACTGACACGCCATCAGCGTGTAATGGGCTTTAAAATTTGAAGATAGTTTCTGTAAATGGCCGATAGCGCCTCAACATCACGCATTTCCCATCCAGGGTGGCAGAGGCACATTACTAGTTTACGTTTCGCCACTAATACATAAAAATAGGTTACCTTTCAAAAAAGCCCAAAGCTCCACTCGCACTGCCAGCATAAGCCACTCTTCCCTCAGCCAACAACACCAGACTATCGAACATGGCCATCAGTTCCGAAGACGGCTGGTGTATGGTGCAGATTACGGTCTTGCCCTGAAGAGCACTGGCTCGGAGCAACGCCATGAGCTTCTGTGCTGAGAACGAGTCGAGGCCTGTTGTTGGCTCATCGCAGAAGAGCAGGCCTGGGTCTGTGAGGAGCTGAAAGAAACAAAGAGAAACATAGTGCCACGCCCTTCTCCGTACGGAGTGGCAGAGGTTCGTTTGCGCCCAAGTTAAGACAGTTCTTCTTCTTCTTTTATGAATGGCGTGCTAAACTCTTTTGAGGGTAATTTTGCCAGTGCCAAGTGTATTTGACATTGTTGCTCTTAGAGATCGAGATATAGGAGATCTATACGAGATCGCTTGATGGGATTTAAGTATTTCTTACAGACGTGAGCAAATTTACACAGTTATTCAATTTGGCATAACATGTTCCAGCCTTGGTTAAACCAGTTTAGCGCGTCAATAAGATAGAAAGTTTCTAGTGTTAGAAAATGGAACACGATGCAAAATTTTGTTCGCTTCGAATATTTTTTCGGTACATCGTGTTCCATTTTCTAACACTAGAAACTCTGTGAGTGCCATGTGGTCTGGACACGTGGATGGATGATTCTACAACTAATAATACAAACAACCACTTATAACGAATCATTGATTAAACATGTATGCAGATTATATCTTGTCGTATCTACCTGAGTATTGCATACGTATTAAAATCATAGGTACCTATTATCTATTTCTGACTGAACCAGAAACGTGACGTGACGTCTGTCTGGTAGATTTCCTAATGAAATGCAAGCTACTTCTTTGGCTTATTATTTTGACATAGAAACAACATTAAGCCGATATAGTTTTCTGATAAGGGACCATACCAGTCTTTGTATGAGATCGTGTATGCAAAAAATACTTGATAAACTCCAATTGTGGTTGAAAGCGTTGTTATTACAAGTAGAAGTTAGCGTTAACCTACTTAGATATGATGTCTGCTGGGTATGTATGCTGGGTAACTCGACCTCTATCTTTACGAAGTTAGCTACTAAAACAGAGCACAATAATTCGCCTCCTGCTGCTTTATTGAGTGTTATATATTTTGACAGGTATCACTACTTTAGACAGCTGTCAGTAATTTAGACAGCTGTCTCTAATGTTGACAGGTGTTACTGTCTTTGATTGTAAAAATCATTCGAGATCGGTTAAAAATTACTCCGAGTGATGAGAAAATTACCCCAGAGCGTTCGGAAACAACCCGAGTGAAACCGAGGGTAAACGAACTGTTACCTGACAGCTAGCCGAAAAGCTTTTTCGAACTGCTCAGATTACTCACTGACAAGTGCGATTTATCTCCCTGCTTTAGCGTCGTGACTACTTTATGACTCAATCTACTTCCAGTTCTGAAACGTATCTTTCTGTCTTCTCTCCAGGGCAAACTGCTGAGCATACGCGCTAGCATCATCGATGGACTTCCACCAGCGGTTTCCTGGTTTTCGAGGTGGGTAGGCAAACTGTCAGTCTTGTTTTTTTCGCGAAGGGTGGTCAAAATCTTATATGTATACCGGTCTTAGATAGTCATACCTCAGTAGCAAACGACAATCGCTTCCTTTCGCCTCCTGAAAGTGTTTTAGTTCCGTCCAGCCCTCCTATCCGGGTGTGTCGTGACGAGTAAAGAGATAGTTGACGCAGCAGCTGGTTCACTTTCCTCTTTCTGACAATACGAGGTGCTCTTCTATCCATGCGAAGACGAGCCTGCGGGAAGATAGAACAGTACATCAAGTCCAGGGCGACGGTCTCAGTGGATGCGATTAGCATATCACCGTGAAGCATGTCACTATAAAGCCAGCAGGTCGACGCAGGCTGAGTATGATGATGGTGATGATGAAGCAAATTGTTCATCAGAAAAACGTTTTAAATATGGCGAGCTTTTAATAAAATTTCTTCCCAAACACCAGGTTATTACCATAAGCATCCAACTTACCATGATAGTGAGATGTTCCATCACAGTGAGGTTATCCACAAACAAGTCTTCCTGGTGCATATATCCGGTCGCCTTGTGCATGAATTCGTCAACTGGTCTTCCGTTGAGAGCTATTTCGCCATCGGCTACTGTACCCACTGTTGGATAGATTTATATATGCATCATATCGGACAAAGCATCTGATTTGCAGGCTTAGAACAGATATCTTTGTGAATTTAAGTTTGGGAACGTTTATTGCGGGTGGCATTTAAAACAACAAATAAAAGTATTTAAAAATGTACCTGGTTTTCGGTGTGCTAACGTTGACATTAGGGTGGTTTTACCGGCACCGCTGTGGAAAAAATAACAAGCTATAATTTGTACGAGTAATACCTACTATAGTGGGCAAGTTATCGTACACATTCTCGCTAGCATACATCGCTATCAATTTCCAAATGAAGAAACGACATGACGTGGACAGGCCCACATTTCGCCAACCATGAAAGGCCGCATATTTTCCATCACTTGGGGGCCGTCCATAAATCACGCGAGGCTCGAAATGGGAGGGGTGTATTGAAATATCTCGTGTATTTCATTTTCGTGTTACAAACACCCACAAATATGGCAACGAAGATATAAATAAGAATTGGCTAATAATATAATATTGTATTGGGGCCAGAAGCAATGTATGTACCATGTTTATGTTTATTTTTTAATATGTTTTCCTCTGACTAAGAACATTTTAATTTTTTATCATATTCTGCTCTGTTAAAAGGCGTTTTAAAATCTTCTTTTAACAATCTAGAACTGACACGGCGTCGATCTAGATAGTGGCGATTTCTTAGAATAATGAATGACTCATAGAAGTCTTAAACCTCCCACCACCTCTCCACGTATCACCAGGGGAGGTAAAAAAGTTGCTAAAAACCATCACGTGATTAATGAACGGCCCCTTGGTAACACATGTGTAACAGGATATTCCTTAGCTTCACGTACTTGAAGTGAGAATTAGGTAAACCGAGAAACTCGAGAAGGCTGTTACGCACCGATAATCATAATTTCACCCAACAATATCACTAACGACATAACAACGAAAGCCTTGGTGTAAGTACTTACCTACTGAGTTGGGTGAAAATTACCATGTTAGAATATCTTAGGGCCAAATACATACAAACACATTCCATAGCAAATATGTATTTTAGTAGAAGAGTCATTTCGCAAATTATTGTAATCACGGTCACGGAGTGATCTTAGAGGACAACGTAACGATTAAGAGTTCGCATTGAAATTAGCTTACCTGGGTCCCATTAGTGCTACCAATGATCCTGGCTTTGCGATACCACTCACTGTTGACAATAATATCTGCATTAGTATAATTTGAAGGAATTTCAAAGATTTTATAGATAGCCTCAGCGGTAACCAATCACTGAATGGGCCTTGGCTTTAGCGTATTTAGGTTTTTTTAAATTAGTAGATACTCATAACATCTCTGACTGTTATATAAAACCATAAAAATAACAAGATTGTTTACCAAATCCTTTAGCCCTGTCTAATAATCGTACCTATCATTTGGGTATGTTATGTAACCACTTTAATCATTTGACCCGATACAAAATAGATCTCGTAAGAAGGAAGTATCGAATTGTTAAGGTCTTTATAGAAAACTACTCGTATTTGAGATGATTTAAATTGATACAATAACAGTGTCAATTTTGGAGTTCAACGAACTTATCTAAACACTTAGGCCTATAGACATAATAGGGATGTTGTCAAGCCAAGATCATAACTCATAAGCCCCGGGAGCCGTCTGGCTTATTACCAAAAAATAAGGCGTACTTATCTACAAAGTGGTATATAATTCTGATTTGAATGTAACAACACGTAATACGAGTACCTACATACCTATATACATAATGTACATATTCTTACATTAAACAGGACCAATATAAATGGAGAGCAGTAAAAAAAATATTGTGCCAAACTTGATTCCGAAACTACCCGTTTTAAATATATATATTTTTTTACATCTCGTAAAGGCCACTCATGTGATGATGTACCTTCTCGTTTACTGGTTTTTAACTTTATTAACAAGTTATTAGGTACACAATTAGGATGCCCAGAGGGGGCCTCCAACTGATGATAATAGATCTCTCAAAGAGTCTTTGACACAGCATCGCGACGATTCGCGCTATACATATTAAGTATGGTGGTATAAAAATAATCCAAACACACTTAGGTGGTCGTTTAGCAATTCTGGCGGTCGTTTCGAATTTATTGGTAGTAAAATAGGTGCGTTTTAAGAGATCTATGCCCAGGTTTACCAATAACTTTATAGCAATTCAGATTAGGTTAAAAAAAAACATTAATGGAGTTTTTAACCTAATACCAAGACTTGTTCAAAGACAGTCTTGGAAATTTTACGGTTTAGGTTCCTAAACTGAATCGGTATAAGACGTTGTATTAGCCCCTCTGCAGTGGATCGATATAGCGTGATGATCCTCACCATTATTTACTATTCTCTTCAAGCTGCCATCCCTCAGCTTCACATGGACACTGAGGTCCCTCCACACCAGGGTGGTCGGGCTGGGCGGGCGGGCGCCGCCGAGGACTTCCTCCACCTCAGGAAACAAGGGGTCATACTTGGATTTGGTGAGCCCGCTATCTATGAACACCACGTCGGCTGTAAGCTCCTGGAAATTATCATTCTTATGTTTTTATTTCTGTGACATGCCGTGAAACACACTGTGTGAACACAAGAGGTGGTGAAGCACGGCTATTTGCAATAGTCCGCACCTTTTCACCCGCATAATTTTCCCTGTGTTCTTCGTGACATTTTGCATGAAAAAGACGATTGATTCCAAATATAGTTAAAAAAACCTGGACTCTTGTTCTATCCTCATCATCAAAATCCTAAACTTTGCTTGGAAAAAATAACTTTCTTGGGAAAATCATAACAGATTATGGGTCTCTATAACTTACCATTCAACAGTATAAAATAAGCCGCAATAATAATAAGCATCGACGTAATAATAATCATTATTTTTTATCTGTAGTTATTTCAATATACTTAGCAAACGTCATTTTTTGCCTCTTCTCTACATAGGACCACTGTGGGAGAAGAATAGGCAAGAAACTCCCACGGATAGATATTTAGATCTCTTTTTAATACTGGTTGTATTTAACTTATTCAATTATTACAATATTAATTATTATATCTACACACGTATCATAAACCCTCTTAACTGCGTCTAAAAACCGCACGTGAAGACTTTATACATTATGACCATGATGTACCAAAATTTGCCCGCCTGCATGCCGCCCCTAGTTTGTCTGTGAAGTTGGCACTACTGAACAAGCTAAATAAATACAGAGCAATGATCAACGCCACAATGCCGACCGAACATGCGGTTCCTGAACACATTAAAGCGACCTTGTGATATGTGTCTAGTTTATCTAGACACATATCACAAGGTCTGTCTATATATCAAGGTCTATCACTATACAAAATTAAATAGGCATTAAAACTCTCGAGTGATATTATTATGAAACTCGCCTTCAGCTCGTTTCATAAACCCACTAATAAAGAATAAGCAGGAATAAATAATTACAAAATGATTAACAGCGAGTTCTTTGTTGAATTAGATTAACAGCTCATACAGTCCTGTCATTCAACCGGTCAACACCTGAACCTCCTCATACAGTCCTGTCATTCAACCGGTCCCGGTCAACACCTGAACCTCCTCATACAGTCCTGTCATTCAACCGGTGAACACCTGGACCTGGTTATGAGCCATAGCGACTTTGAACCTTATGCCATGGCAATAAAATTCAAAACTTACAACGGTAGTTGAACGTCTTATACGTCTCCAGGTACCAAAGGGTTAAGTGATCTTGAACATTGCAATATCCCTTTTAGATAAGGTCGCTTTTACTGAGATGACCACAATAAGTAATACCAGTGGCGCTATACATAGGAATGGCGGTCAATGTTAGAGGAAATTGCTTTAAACCTTTGAGTTAAAGCAATATAATTGTCAGATGGAATGAGTTGTAGCATTTTGGCATTTCCAATACGCAGGGCCATTTGGACCATAGTTGCGTGCTCTTACGGTGCTTTTAAAGATTCTACAAAAAAATTACGACCGCGATAAATAAGAGACATTATCACTGCCATGCTCGCTACTGACCACTGGCTAGCCCCCTGTCACGAAAAATGGAGTTTTGAATAACTGGCTCAAAGTGGACACAATTGTGCCTCTGCCACCCCGTGTGGGAAAAGGCGTGACGCTATGTTATGTTATGTTATCACTGCCATTTTCCAAGCGAAACGAGCAAAGAGATAACATAGCTTTGCCGCTTACATTACGGTAGGTAGTGCTGTATAGTACAAACTTTAAAGTTTTTTTTTTAATCAGTACCTTTCAACATACGTCATGGTACCTACGTCATGTTGAACGGTTTTGACATCATCAGAAATAATCAGAACATCGACATCATCGGGACAGAACACCAGAGGTCTCAAAAACATGAAGAATGGAATTGTTTTTGCCAATTCTTAAATAAATAATATTGAATCTACTCTATCAATGTCCCCACCGAAGGGCTCAGGCATTTACTCGGAGGAAGATTAAGCCATACTCCATCACGCTGGCTCAGTGCGGGTTGATGGAGAGGTTTTACCACTACTAAGTACTACTAATTAGCGATAGTAGCCGGGACCTACACCTTAACGTGTCATCCGAAACACTGAACGTCCGATAAAGTATTTCAGACAAATTAGTTATCTCATTGGACACGATTCGAACCTGCATCTCCTGCGTGAGAAGCAAGCGTGAAACCCACTAGACCACGGAGTCCTCATAAGCTTAAGAGCTAAGGTTCTAATAGTAAAACAATAACTAAAATAATTAATGATGCAAGGCAATACATAACTATAATATCGTCGTACAGCGCATTCTATAGATACGATGTTTAATTAAGAGTCATATTTTTACTTTAAAAAACCGTACCTTAAAAACTCGCAACATAAAACCGGTCCGTTAATTGTTTATACTTATCTTGGAACCTATTAGAAGAATATGGGATTGGATTATGTATGCTATGAAATTGAGTGAAATCCTTGTTTCCTGAAGTAATGGTTATCCCCATTAGGAATACAGAGATGTATTAGGAATACAGAGATGTATTAGGAATACAGAGATGTATTAGGAATACAGAGATGTTAGAGCCATGGAGCGTGCCATGTTAGGTATTAGGCCGCCTGACCGCATCCGGAAAGCCGAAATCAGACGCAGAACCAAGGTGGCTGACGTCGTAAAACGGATAACACGGCTCAGGTGGAAGTGGGCTGGACACTTGGCAAGGCGAGACGACGGCAGATGGACCAGATCGGTAACCGGGTGGTGGCCGAGAGGAGTCCAAAGATCAGTCACCTGCCAGATGCCACTTCCAAGTTCGAAAAGTGAGAGGTCATGAGCTGAATCTGCCTTGCAATGGTAGCGTCGTGGCGCAGGTGGATCAGTTGAACTGCCGCGGCTTTACCATTGACTCTGGCTTGGCGTGGACGGAACATAACGACACCACATCTAGAAGACTTCTCCGTGCTTTGCGTTGTCTAAACTCACTCACAGTCTATCAACCGAGAATGTAAAGAAAGCGTATTTCGGGTATTCTCACTCGCTACTAATACTAATACATACATATATAAGATTTAGAGCCGCCAACAGAGCTTTTAGGATGCAGAAACGCGCCATACGAATTAATTGTGGGGGAGGGAGCCCTGGGACCACTCAGACAATGAGTTATTTAAGGTGCTTAACATCCTAACTGTCCCGAGTCTATACATCCTGGAGATATGTAAGCGCGTAAGACTTAACCTCAAAATCTGCCCCCAAAAATGCTACACGCCTAAACAGAAATGCTACACGCCTAAACAGAAATGCTACACGCCTAAACAGAAATGCTACACGCCTAAACAGAAATGCTACACGCTTAAACAGAATTGCCACACGCCTAAACAGAAATGCCACACGCCTAAACAGAAATGCCACACGCTTAAACAGAAATGCCACACGCCTAAACAGACCGAGCCCAAGACGTAGTCACCTACTGTTTGTACCACCAACCAAAGCGATTGGCCGAATCAGTCCAATGTCTGTCTTTAATAGGCCCCAAATTATATAACTCTTTACCTGATGAACTCCGAGATGTAAGAATACTGATAATAGAGAATGCCTTATAACCGGTAGATTGACTTTTGTAAAATCTCATGGACAAAAAAGTAATCACGAATTGAAATGTAAATTACGTTTAATAAATATCGGTAACAATAAAAATAAAAAATGACGGTCGAAATCGAATCTAATCTGTAATGTAATTTATATTACTTATTTTGAAGCATTTTTTTATGACGTGTAAATTTTATTTATTTTTTTGATTTGAAAGGTCCAATAACATAGTGAGGATAGCAGAAACTCTCCAGCCAAACCACTCAGCAGTGGCAGTGGGTGCCCCGACAGAGCTGATGATGATGATTAGGAGAATACAGTCGCGATTATGTTTTTATTACTACTCCGTATGTGCCCTCGTTCTACCAGAAACTATTAATTGATTCATCAAAATAGTACTCACGTAAGACTCATCAGCCAGCGATGAAGGCTTTGATGAATTGTGCAAAGACGGATTTTTTGACGATCCTGGCGCGGTCAGTCCACCATTAGAGCTCATCTTACCAGATCCGTAATGAAAACCTAGACAATTGCACTAAAAAATAACACATTATTTTTAAATGTCAGGAAAATAGTAGGATTAGTTTCAACATTTTTCGTGCGAGAAAAGTTTTTGCGGTAGCTCTGCGCGCGGCAGCCTTCGTCGGCGGGCGCTGCAGTTTGACATTTCCTCGTGCGTTAGATGGGGACGGCGAGTGTATAGGAAAGAGATAACCGTATTTTCGTCTGCGTCCTTTCATAAAACTGCTGGTTTCGATTATAAAGTGTTTCAGCTCTTACTACACTTGTAATAGAAGATGTCTTTCTATAAGCTTGCAGGTGGAGCGGCAGGTTATGAAGGCTAGATTTAGAAGGATGGTCTAGATATTCTTCACGACTTCATAAAAGTAGAGGTTTTTAATTCTATACCTATGTATGTAATATTATCATAAACGCAAAATATTTACACATGTTATTCTTTTAGGGCTTCCAAATAAGCATGTGTAGATGAATATGTATGTTTGTGTTCGTGTTTCTCGGAAACTATAGAACGGATTTTGACCATTCTTTTTTATTGGCTTACTTTACTTCCAACTTAGAGAAGAGTGTATGTCTTATAAAAATCGGTCAAGTGCGAGTCTAACTCGCGCACGAAGGGTTCCCTACCACCGCAAAATGGTAGGGATGGTGTGGAGTGAATATAGTTTGGATTTTAAATAGCAAAATGTTGTTCACAAAGTTATTGGTGCGGCTGCTTTCAAACTCCGTGTACTTAGCCAGGTGCATTCATTAGTTTGTATGTGGTATTGAAAGAATTGTTGTATAGGAGCCCCTTCAAATATTTATTTTATCCTTTTTTATATTTGTTGTTATAGCGGCAACAGAAATACATCATCTCTGAAAGTTTCAACTGTCTAACTATCACGGTTCATAAGATACAGCCTGGTGACAAGACAGTCAGACAGCGGAGTCTTAGTAATGGGATCTTTTCGTATGGAACCCTAAAAATCGGTTAGTATTTTTTTAGGTATGGACTGTTACGTGTAAGTAAGTAGTCTAGCTTATTAATACGAGCTGATTAACAAAGATATGATAGAAAATTAGGGAAAAATTAGTTTTATCAGAATCGGATCAGTAGTTTTCAAATTATGAAAAATGGGACTAAAAAGAACAGCTGGAATACTTTTCAAATTGGCAGTGTTTCCTTCCTGATCAGGAAAGATCCTTCCTGTTGTGCTTGGCAGTTGTGAATATAGAAGGTGTGTGTGCATCAAACTCGGGGGATAGGTGTTTCCCGCAGTACTAACAAGACTGAAAGGAGGCCCATGTAAGACTTATCATAACAAGTTTTTCCGCAAAACTAACCATTACGAAATATATAATATAAAAAAAAAATAAGTCGACTTCAAAATACATATATATATATACCACGAAATTATCAATTGACCCTTTAGGTCCATTTCGACCACATTTCGGCTGTGAGTCAAGGGTGAATACCCATTTAAGCATTCGATACTTTAGCCATGAAACAAACGTAAGCTATTTCTAGCAGAAGAGGACAATTGACAAATATTCAATTCAATCGAGTGCTATATTTGTAGTGGGAAGGAATTTGTCCATTTGGAAAGCTGCCTCATTAAACCTTTAGTCCATTTCGACAACTTCCGATTTCGATAAACGTAGTTCTTTACATTTTTTTAAAGGTAGCCTAATGTTACAATATTATAACTGCACACAGTTTCTCAAGGCCTGGCACCGGACTCAAAAATAAAATGTTTCGTACCTAGGTTTGAATAGGTTTGAGGGGTTAATTTTGTGTACATGTAAAAATGTTATTTCTTAGTTTTGAGATAATTTGAAGTCAACTTTTTATTTTTTATTTATTTTTCAAGCGTTTTTCAGACAGTTTTCTCGCTTTTGCAAGAAACGGTTTCGATTAAAACATGTTCATTTGTTTGATTTAATTGATGAGCAATCGGAACCATTTTATTACTATTTATTTATTTATATGAAGCGAATTTTCAAGTCGCATTAGTCAGCGATGCTATTTATCTGACTCGCGATTTATTCTCATTTGCTGAGTCTAGTATAATCTTGTTGAGTTTTTAGTTTTGGTATGAGTGTATAATGGCTTTGTTTATTAGCTTATTAGTTTATTAGTTGTTTATTAGTTTATTACCTACAATGTAATTTAATATCAACTCCTTCTATAGTTTACATAACATATTTACTATTCAGTTAAGTACTCATTAGTTTAGTTGATCATATTCGTTTTTTTTCCATGTATATATATACTGACTAGGGATACAATGTATGTACCTGCGTCATCTAAGCGACAGATTGCCAAATTATTGGCATACAATATTTATGACCCTGTTATTGTAGAGAAAATAACTAGGGTGCCAGTAGGAAATGACGAGTGTAGAAATAATTATACTAAACCTTTGTATGTTAAGAGTAATGTCACATGCACCCCTATTGGGAATTCACCTGTTAATCATACTTTGCATGCAACGTTGGAATCTGTTCCAAGTAATTTAAATTAGTTCATAAGACAATAGAGGAAATCTCTAGCATACAAGAGCCACTAAATATCTCAAAATGTAAGCCCCAGTTAAATATTGCCCATCAAAACATCCAGGGGCTACCTGGAAAAGAACTTGTATTAGAATTATTTCTAAAAAATTCTGACATTGATATTATTTGTGTTACAGAACATTGGTTGAAGGAAAATATGATGTCTTTTAACATAAATATTTACAAAATTGTCAGTTGTTACAATAGAAAGACTGCTGATAGAGGTGGTTCTTTAATCTTAGTGAAAAATAATATTAAGGTGAAACAACGCAAAGATATTCTTGCACTTACTGTTGAAAGACAAATAGAGGTATCCTGTGTTGAGTTGGATAGCCATATTATTGTTTGTGTCTACAGGCCGCCGAGGGATGAAAAAGGCCATGGCAATTTCGAAATATTTGAGAAAATTATGGAGGAAGCCCTCTCTAAACTATGTAATAACAGAAAAAAGTTAATTATTTGTGGCGATCTTAATGTAGATTTACTTGTAGGAACAACAATGAAACAACGATTAATAACTTTATTCAAATCGTTTAACCTAAGTCATGTATTTTTAGAGCCAACTAGATTTACACTTACCAGCCAAACTTGTTTAGATAACGTTTTTTGTGACTGTGCATTCACAAGTAAAAGTGTAATTAACTGCTTACCTTCCGATCACAGTGGTCAAACAGTTTCATTCCCAATTGCTATTAAGAATAAGACTGGTCCATCATTTTATAGGCCTATTACATCCCATAGACTAGAGACATATACGAAAAACTTAGATATGAATTTGCCACTACCGGATTTTAATGAACAGAACCCAAACAAAATCTACTCAGACTTCTTCAACATTATTCAGACAGAATTCAATAAAGTTTTTAAATTAAAGAAAGTCAGTGACTACAACGGTAAATCAAAATTTAATGACTGGGCAACGTTTGGGATTCGTAAAAGTAGAGTTATCTTGTATGACCTTTATGATCAAAAAACCTATAACTTTGATCGAAAATTTCATGACTATGTTAAAAAATATTCCAAAACTTTTAAGTTGGTTTGTAGGACCGCAAAAACTTTACACATTAATAGAAAAATTCAAAATTCAAATAATAGAATGAAAACAGTTTGGCAAATAATAAACCGTGAAACTGGCAAAGTTATACCAAGGGACAATGAATTCTGCCTAAAGATAGGTGATGATGTTGTTAAATCCAGCGATGATGTTGCTCGAGCTTTTGAAACATTCTTCACCAATGTACCTTTACTCACAACAGATCGTCTAAATTCATCTCCATATGAAGCAGAGACTTTATTAAAAAATAACACGAGCGTCAGTAAGGTATATTTAAAATTTCATCATGTATATCCCCAGGACATTATCAAAACGTTTAAATTACTTAACTTAAAAAATACGGAAGACCTGTGGGGTATATCAGTCAACGTCATTGGTTCAGTAATTCTAGTTATAGCCCCACATTTAGCTTATATATTCAATAAATGTGTTGACGATGGGGCTTTCCCAGACCTCATGAAACACAGTAAACTGATACCTCTGTTCAAATCGGGAGATAAGGGTGATCCTTCAAATTTCAGACCAATATCTGTTCTTCCAACATTAAGTAAAATATTTGAAAAGATTATACTCAATCAAATGCTCTCACACTTCAACCGTACCAAACAACTCCACGCCAAACAATAGGGTTTCACTAGGGGTAAATCAACTACGGATGCAGGTATTACCCTTATATCTCATATTTATTCTGCATGGGAGGCCGCACAGGATGCTATCGGAGTTTTTTGCGACCTGTCGAAGGCGTTTGATTGTGTTGATCATAATACGCTATTAATTAAATTAAATCATTACGGAGTTAGAAATAAAGCGTTGGATCTACTAAGATCATACCTAAGCAATAGAATTCAAAAGGCAGAAGTTAACGGCGTTAAATCTGATGGATCGGGTGTAAAAATTGGCGTTCCACAAGGTTCCATATTAGGTCCTTTCTTGTTTCTGGTATATATTAACGATCTGCCTTTCATGGTGGAGAAATTAACTGACATAGTGTTATTTGCTGATGATACTTCAATGGTCTTCAAAATTGAAAGACAAAAAGCAGATTTTGATGATGTTAATGGTGTATTGTCTTTAATCTTGAATTGGTTCACAGTTAATAATTTATTGTTAAACGCTGGTAAAACCAAGTGTATCAAATTCTCACTTCCAAATGTCAGGCAAGTTGAGACCAGTTTAGTGTTAGACAACAGCACGTTAGAATTAGTAAATGATACGAAGTTTCTTGGAATAACCATTGATAGCAAATTGCAGTGGGGACCCCACATAGATAAATTGGCTGGTAAATTAAGTTCTGCGGCTTACGCTGTTAGGAACATCAGACAAAGCACGGATGTGGCTACATCTAGGCTAGTATATTTTAGTTACTTTCATAGTGTGATGTCCTATGGTATCTTGTTGTGGGGGAATGCAGCGGATATTCAAACTATTGTTATTTTACAGAAAAGAGCTATTCGAGCAATTTATAATTTAAAACGAACAGACTCCTTAAGAGAGCTTTTTAAAGAAATTGACATACTAACAGTAGCTAGTCAATTTATTTTCGAAAATATAATGTATGTACGCAAGAACCTTACAACATTTTCCAAAATTAGCGATAGCTGTAATGTTAACCTAAGAAATAACCACAGACTGTGTGCGCGCCGATTTAGACTCGCGAAGGTTAGCAATTCTTTCAAGGGTCAGTGTATTCTCTACTATAATAAGATACCTCTGGAGATTTTGAAATTGCCATTTGAGCAATTTAAAAAGCATGTTAAAGCGACTTTGTCAAAAAAGGGATATTACAATGTTCAAGATTACTTAAATGACAGGACTGTATGGGTTTAATCTAGCTCAACACAGGCCTTGCTGTTAATAATTTTGTAATTATTTATTCCTGCTTATTAATCATAATAATTAAATTTTTCATATTTGTAATAGTTAAGCACAACCTATTTTAAAAGAGATCTAAAAATCAATCTGTGGGAGTTTCTACGCCCTTCTTCTCCCACAGTGGTCCAATGTAGAGAAGAGGCAAAATTGACGTTTGCTAAGTATATGTAAATATCTACAGTAAAAAAAAATAAAAAATATATGTATACATATGAGACTTAAGAAAGTGTTTGACTTGTAATTGCATGTGCATTATTTTGCCTGCTTGCAATAAATGATTTGAGTTTTGAGTTTTGGATCATGCATGTGTAAACCTTAGCTAGAAAATAAATCATGGCAACAACAACGTGTTTTTTTAATTTAAATATTTGTTTTGTCTAGATCATGGAGTAGTCCGCTAATATGTCACTTTTGGTTGGTTGGTTGCGATCATTTATTAGGGTTCCGTACACGAAGGCTGCCAAAGGCGTCCCTAATATTGTTACGTCCGTCTGTCTGTCCGTCAGCGGGCTGTATCTCATGAACCATGATCTGTTAGGATAGGAGATGAAATTTTCACAGAACGTGTATAGAAATAGGTACACATTTTGTGAAAAATTTAAGGTTGGCCTCGCACCGAAGGGCTCCGTACCATCGTACAAGAAAACTGCAGGACTAAAAATATTAATACAAAAACCAAACATAATTCACCTAACTTGGTTTGGATACCATTGCCTAAATATTGCGAATGAGACGTCAACTTCAAATCAATTGCGCTACACACGACTAGGATGAGTACCGCGAAATTTTCTATTATCTGTTTCTGTAGCCGCAACCGTCGTCGTTTGGTTTTTGTAATACTATTTTTAGTCCTGAAGTTTTCTTGTAGGGTAAACCATGGTATAACTGGCATCGCCCAGTAACTGGCACACCTAAGTGTTATTAACAAATAATAAGCGAATAAATAAAGTAACGCCATCTTTTATGTGTTTGTAGGTATATCTGATTATTCTTCGATAGTTAAGTTCCATTTCGTACTGATAGATGAACTTATACCCGCGCTGTAATTTTTCGAAGTCATTGCGGCGCAGGGTGTGAAAGAAAGTGCACGTTTCTATTTTTTTTCGTAAGGTGAAACAAATCGTATTCGAAAGATTTCCTCGTAAATAAAAACTTTGTTGATACCACGCTCATGACAACGAAGAAAGAAAAGGTACGTACAATACGTATATTGTTTGTTTGTCGTTGATTTTGCTTGGGTTTAAAATTTGTGGGGGGGTGCCAGTTACTGAAATATAGTTTGCTTACTTGCTTTATAACTGGCAGGACCCTGCCAGTAACTAAATGCTTGCTCATTTCTAATTTTAAGAGATTTGATACTTTCAATACATAGCTAATAAGATTTAATTTACTTTGCAAAAACATTCAGTATGCTGAGACATTTCTTTCAGTAACTGTCAAGAGGTTGCCACTTACTAATTTTCATGTGCCAGTTACTGGATTATTGGATTAACATGCTTCTAATACATTTAAATTGATTATTTTATCTTCAGGGAAATGGCGAAAAAAAGACAATATACTAAAGACAACATAGACCAAGCTGTGAAGTATGTACATGACGGAGGATGCAAGAGTACAGCTGCTAAGATTTTCGGAGTGCCCAGGAGCACTATTCAATTCAAGATAATCAATCCTGACACCAAATTCAAGTCGGGTCCTGATCCAGTTTTAAACGCCGACGAAGAGTTGACAATAGAAAATTGGATTATACAGCTGGCTAAGCAGGGATTTCCAAGAAAGAAGAAGGATATTACAGCTGTCATTCAGTCGTACCTTAATGAGAATCCAAGGCCGAACCCTTTTAAAGACAACAAACCAGGTGATTGTTGGTTTAAAGCATTTCTAACACGGCATCCTCGCATAACTGCAAGGACATCTGAAGGGGTTACTAATGCCAGCGCATGTGTAGGAGAAAAAGACATCCGAAAATGGTTTGATCAAATATCAGAATATTTTACAGAACAAAATCTTACCCAGGTATTGGAAGACCCATCACGCATTTTCAACGCAGATGAAACTGGTTTTAACATCTGTCAAAAAACTGGAAAAGTTTATGCAGAAACGGGTTCTAAGAATGTGTATGAGATTGAAAAAGCTTCATCAAAAGAGAACATAACAGTTATGTTTGTTTTTAGTGCCAGTGGATCAACATTAGATCCACTGGTGATCTATCCATACAAAAGACTACCTGAGAAAATATGCAGCAAGTTACCCCCCACGTGGGGCGTTGCAAGGAGCAAGAAAGGATGGATGACATCACAGGTATTCTACGAGTACATCGCAAACGTATTCTACCCGCAGCTTGTTAGGGACAACATCGCTTTACCTGTAATACTTTTCGTAGATGGGTATAAAACTCATCTTTCGCAAGAAGTTACCACATTGTGTATAGAACTTGGCATACACCTGATTGCCTTATATCCAAATGCGACCAGAATTCTCCAGCCCGCCGATGTAGCTGCATTTAAACCCATTAAGTCAGCTTGGCAAGAAGGTTTGAGGGCTTGGCACGCCGAACACAACTATCGGGCATCATTGAACAAAGTGACATTTGGGCCTTTACTAGAGAATGTAATTCGTAATTGTGTCACCAAAGAAACTTTAGTGAATGGATTCAGAGTGACTGGCTTGTGCCCCTTCAATGCTGACAACGTCGACTACAATAAATGCCTAACCAAAGTTGAAGATCACCCAGTTAGAGAACAAGATATATCAGACATAACGTGGAAGATGGATTACAAGACTTTTACAAGAATCGTCGGGAAAGAAAAAATTTAAGAGTTTTCAAATACTTCTGAAATTTTGGATGGCGACATTAAAGTTTTATACAGACTGTGGCTGAAATTCAAAGAAAGTATAGGATGCAGTAATAATACAAATGATGAGATGGTTGATCAGAACAATTCTGAGTTGGGTACAATAGTCCAGTCTGCTTTTCCGAAATCGACATGCCAAGCGATATAGCTGATGCAGGTACGCCCATATTAGACCCAGTTACTGGTATTTTTCACTCTAACCAAGCAGCTACTGAATCAAGTGACGTTAACTTACCGCTGACTAATGCTGAAGATGTTGATATGAATTTGACAGCTGCAGAAAGATATGATATAGCAAATAACTTAATCAATATTCCGTCTTCTTCCAAAGAAGCAAGTAAAGCTATAAAAGTTATATCAGATGTACCACTTGAAGACTATCTTAAGACAAAACTCTGGCCGGAAACTCCAAAACGTAAAGGAAAGCGAGACACAGAAAAAATGCCTTTCGCTATAACATCTGCTGCTTATATGGAAATGATCCGATCCAAAAATGAGTTAAAGAAACAAAATGCAACCGAGAAAGAAAATCGTAAGAAGAAGCGAGAAGAGTTAAAACAAAACAAGATAAGAGAAGTAAAACAGAACAAGCAGAGCAAAATAAAGAAGATAAATGCAAAAAAAACTGTGAAACTTCATCTAACAAATACAACTGACACTAACACAGCTACGAGTATAGCAGGAAGATCACCTTTAAAAAAAGCTATATCAGATATGCTCTGTTTGTAATTACGATATAAAAAGACTTGGTGTGCTTTGCTCGGAGTGTCGGCTCAATTATCACCAAAAATGCGTGCCATTGAAACATAGAGTTCACATACCATCGGAGGAAGAGGACGATTTTGTTTGCCATAAGTGTTTCAATGTGGAGTCTGATTCTTCAGTAGATGATTTCGTTAACCGCATTCTCGAAAGCAAAATGAATACCTAGCTAAGATCTTTTGAGAATGCGTTTAACGAATCTGCTGAAGAATCTGATTTGACATTATTAATTAGGTACCTACTTGTTGTAAGTTATGAACAAAAATTAAAGTTGATCTCATAATTAGGTTATTTTGAAAATAAAATTAAAACTCTTGGATACTGATGTTTCATTTATTTAAGATCCCTGAGGTAGCTTATCGTTATATTTCATTAAATAAAGTTTAATTCATTGAATTTAGGCTACTTTTCTATCAAATTTTACTATTTCAGAATACATGCCAGTTACTGGTACAAAACCTGACAGTAATTGATTTTGTGTGCCAGTTACTGCACTTTTGACAGAGTCACTGAATACAATGACCACAAAACTCAATAAAAGAACCTTATTTCATTCCGTTTAGGATCGTTTATTATTCGTCATGTTGTTCTTCGTAAGTAAAGCCATTACCGTAATCAGGCAATGCTATACTTTTTTATGATAATATTTTTTAAGGTGCCAGTCGCTTAAAGTGCCAGTTACTACTATGTTTACCCTACGATGGTACGGAACCCTTCGGTGCGAGGCCGACCCGCACTTGACCGTTTTTTAGGAGCATTTCCTGCCAAAGTGTATTCACTCACATACTACGCCACAGTTTGCGTTCCCTTATCATTCTCGTCCAGCTACCACTTACATGTCACGTTTTACAAATCATCGGTCCATTACATCCGTATTTGTAACAGTAGGTAGCAAATCTAACTATGTCTGTATTTGGGTAACGTTACGAGCAATATCCATTACGTACAATATCTTTTTCTATCGTCCAAGCCCAAGGTAAGGAAACAAATAGGTTTACGAATTCTCCAGGTCTCCTAAGAACCTTTTTGCATATGTCCTACTGGCAGCACACACATAAACGAATATGTATACCTATGCATATGCAGTGCCTTCCTTCGACGGTCGAAAATTGGATCACAGGTTCTTGACATTGCTTCCGCCATTGAAAGCAAGTTGTAGGAGCCTGCCCTAATCGCGGATTAGACTTGGTCGACTGATGCCGGATCGTTACCGATTGGAGAAAGCGATGTGACAGCAATTTGTGGGGTTTCCATACGTGTCTGTCAAAATGGCGCCTATAGGGGACGTGGCAACATTGGATACTCCAGGCAGGGGTGGACAGCACCAGCAAGCAAGGCTGTGGCGGGCAACGGAAAGTTTACAGAGCTGACGACTACAATGATTAGAATAGGCTAGTATTTAATCGCACAGCAAAAATACTGATTTTCACAGCAAAAAAGGGTCAGCAAAAATACTTTTTACGTTTTAAGTATTTTTGTTGTTCTTACATATTCAACCCAATACGAAGGGTAAAGGGGGCTTCACTTTGCTCACCCCATTTAACCTTCACCTAAACTGCCGCAGTATTTTGGCCTGATATTTGCTGTGAAGATCAGTATATTTGCTGTGCAAATCAGTTTTATTGATGTGCAGTTTAATATTTCCCATGAGAATATTGCAATTACACACTGGTATTTCGATTTGGTATGTTTGTAGCTGTTTCCACTGCCCAAAATATACTTTTTGGGATGAAGTTAGCAGCATCACTGACTTCTCTTATCTTTAAATTGATTGCTATCGAGAGAATGTGTGGTAAACTACGCCTGAGGATTGATTTTCGATCGATTACTTCTGAGGTTGTGGTAGTTATTATGTGGTCAAGGTACCTGTGGCGAAGCACGTGCGACATATAATAGGTCACTGAATTACGAACGTTAAGTATTATTAAAGCCTGTAAGGTTAGATTACATTACCGCTTCTAGGGTGATTTTAATATACACTTTGGACGCTTAAGGTTTTATTATTTAGTTAGGAAGGACTTTAGAATAAGGGCTGTTTCAGATGCCTTTGCTGATGTTTCCTCTATTCTAAGAGTGCATTTAGAGCACATATTAAAAAAACGCGAAGTGTCGGAAATCATTTGATTTCGGGTTTTTTTAAACGTTGTTCGGGACCGTGGGGATGTGCATGGGAGTATTAGGATGGGCAACAACGGATTTGACCGATTTTTTATGTTCGATTGATTGATGACCATAACGTCATTGACTTTCGTTAAAAAACCGAAGGAGGTTCATAAACTCACATTTCACACTTCACAATGATAGCTTATTCGTTTATAATCGATATGCTTTTTAAAGTTCATTGAACTCGAGGTCGTTGACCTTGCTTAAAGGTCAAATGAGCTTTATTGACCTTGTCGGTGTGTGACCAGATTTTTTGATGAATGTGTTTAGTCAATTTCATTGGCCTTCTTAAAACCTTTCATCATGGGGGTTAGCCACCTGACCTGACCAAAACCTGATAGTCATTTGTTTTGGATACCAGATTCTCATTATTATTTAAAATTGCTTTAGCTTCACCGACCAGCTTCGCCCGCACCATAACCATTCTTTTATTTTCTTATTTATACTATGCCATAACGCTCGGTGTGCAGCAGTGCGCCTTCGCCCCTCCGTGCCTCCGGCTCATAAAAAACACTCTAGAGTCTGGCCACAGGACTGCCTAGAAAGGAAGGGCCTAGGAAGTGTTCCGATTCAGATTTTCTATCGGTTTTGTGAAACAAATAATTGTAAACTCACAGTAAATAAAAAAACCGGTCAAGTGCGAATCTAACTCGCGCACGAAGGGTTTCGTACCACCTTACAATGGTAGTGAAGGTGTAGAGTGTAGAGTGAATCGTTCGGATTTTACACAGCAAAATGTTGTTTACAAAGTTATTTATGCGGCTACTTTCACCCTCCATGCACGTAACCAGGTGCATTCATAAGTTTGTATGCGGTATTGAAAGAGTTGTTGTATGGGAGCCCCCTTAAATATTAATTGTATTCTGTTTTTTAGTATTTGTTGTTATAGCGGCAACAGAAATACATCATCTGTGAAAATTCATCTGTCTAACTATCACGGTTCATGAGATACAGCCTAGTGGCAGACGGACAAACGGACGGTCGGACGGGCGGACAGACGGACAGCGGAGGCTTAGTAATAGGGTCCCTTTGGCACCCTTCGGGTACGGAACCCTAAGAAGGGATATTACAACGTTCCAGATTACTTACCTGTATGGGGTTAATCTAGCTCAACACAGTCTTTGCTGTTAATAATTTTGTGATTATTTATTCCTGCATATTAATTATAATAATTAATATTATAATATTTGTATTAGTTAAGCACACGCAATTTTTAAAGAGATCTATAAATTATTCTGTGGGAGACGACCACTGTGGGAGAAGAACTCCCACAGTGGTCCAATGTAGAGAAGAGGCAAAAAATTACTTTTGCTAAGTATATGTAAATATCTACAGTTATAAATAAATTTGACTTTGACTTCGGCCTTACCTGTACCTGTAATCAAATCAAAATCAAAATCAAATTTATTTATTCGTGCTGAAAAATTACATAGGTAGGTACAATAAGTAGGTATAGCATTTAATTATTACACTGCTGATATTTGTTTTGCGTACCTCAGGGAAGCTCTGTCCCCTACACTAAGTAAAACTTGTATAGTAGGGTTACAGCGTCTCTCTTTGGCTGTGTTTTATGCTCTTATTTAAAATTATTTTATTTAGGTGGTACATTTCAAGATTTTATTTAATGAAAGTATGAATTAAATTTACACATTAATTAATTAAATTTGTAGGTACATAATATAAATTGATTAATTATAGCTTGGATCTTAGATGCCATGGGTGTGAGAGTGTGTGTGAGTGTGTGTGTGTGCGTGTGTTGTGAAGTGTAAGATAAAATATTTAGCTAATTAGTTAGGTATAGCAAATAATTTCTCTGTTTCCTCAAAATTAAGTTGCAACAAGTACCGTGTGATTGTTCTGGTGCATTCGTGCCGATTCAGTGCTAATATGCTGATATGCTGATATCAGGTATCAGGTACGGGGCAATGTACTGATGATCTGTTTTTTTTTATTTGTGATCAAATGTTATTTTGGGAAAGTTGTTGTTAATAATGGTTACTCTATCATTCTCCAAAATATGGTGAGCTAATTAAAGGTCACCTGTACAGATGAGGGTAAACACGATGTTTAGAATAAACAATCCAAAAAATCACGAAAGCCCTAGTAAAAGGTCATCTTTCTAAAGGCTAGCCTATAGTTATGGTCTAAGATACGGTTCTGATGAAAATCTACCCTCATCTGTACAGGGTGACTTTTAATTAGCATACCATATTTTGAAGAATGATAGAGTAACCATTATTAACAACAACTTTCCCAAAAGAACATTTTATCACAAATGAAAAAAAAACAGATCCTCATTACATTGCCCCGATCAGCTGATCACAGGTACAGGTAATGGCCAAAGTCAAAGTCAAAGTCAAATTTATTTATAACTGTATATATTTACACATACTTAGCAAACGTCATTGTTTGCGTCTTCTCTAAATTGGACCACAGTGGGTGTTCTCTCCCACAGTGGTCTCCCACAGATTGATTTTTAGATCTTTTTAAAAAATTGTTTGTGCTTAACCAATACAAATATAATTAATGAGCAGGAATAAATAAGTAATTACAAAATTATTAACAGCAAGGACTGTGTTGAACTAGATTAACCCCATACAGTTAAGTACCTAATCGTGAACATTGTAATATCCCTTTTTAGGGTTCCGTATCCGAAGGGTGCCAAACGGGACCCTATTACTAAGCCTCCGCTGTCTGACCGTCCGTCCGCCCGTCCGTCTGTCACCAGGCTGTATCTCACGAACCGTGATAGTTAGACAGATGAAATCTTCACAAATGATGTATTTCTGTTGCCGATATAAAAACAAATACTAAAAAACAGAATAAATAAATATTTAAGGGGGCTCCTATACAAAAATTATTTCAATTCCACGTACAAATTTATGAATGCACCTGGTTACGTACATGAAGTGCGAAAATAGCCGCACCAACTTTGTAAACAACATTTTGCTATGTTAAATCCAAACTATTCACTCCACACCATCCTTACCATTGTATGGTGGTACGGAACCCTTCAAGCGCGAGTTAGACTCGCACTTTACCGGTTTTCTATAGCCATACAACCATTCCAGTCATTGCGACGGAAATTTTTGTCGCCAAAAATGTGTATAGACCTTTGAGTAATAATGTATTATTACTCAAAGGTATAGACACATTTTAATCGCAGTAGTGTGGTTACCATGTGACGGTGTTATTTAGTTTTTCAGATTGTCGCAACAAAGTCTATAGGTACATAAATCTTGTGTGTCGTAACATAAACATCATATCTAAAATGTATCACACCGTGTCGACATTTAGTGTGCGGATTGAGTCAACGATTTAACGTAACTCTGCACACAAGTTGAACAGCTAAGCTACCGCAGTGTTTGCCCTGGTATTTCGTTTGCAATTCAAGTTTAAACCAGTTCACAATTTAACGATTTTATTATAAACTAACGCGCCATATCGTAAGCATTACCGTACAGTTTACGATTTATTGTTAGTTTAAACGGACGAGACATTGTAAACTGACGAGAAAAAAACGTTGGAGTAGGTATAAACTAACGGTTTTGACAATCTTACGGTGATATATCTTACGCTTAGCATTGTACTCTTCACTTTCTCTCGACGTCGAAAGAGAGCTTGCCACGTCTATAATTTGGTCGTCCGTCCCCCTCTCCCACGTCGCGGCGAGAGCGAGACACGCCGAGAGATCTCGGGCTCGATAGAGAAAATGACATTTGTTCATAGACAAGGGCCTTTCTCGAGCGTGACATACTAGTGTCAAGCTCAAAATGCTAATGAGATCAGAGGGCGAATGTGTGACTTTTCAATAGAATTTACTTTACGATCGCGTTGCCTTAAACGTCAGTTTTTTATAGAAAAAATCACGTGACCGGTGAGTCGCGAGTAGGGCTACCATCTCTCAGGCTTTGGCCTCAGATCTCAGGCTTTTCAGGCTCATCTCAGGCTCTCAGGCTTTGGACCGAGATCTCAGGCTTTACAGGTTCATTTCAGGATTCCGGCCGGATTTAGGAAATTTCAGGATTTATTGAATTATCAGAAATATACAATTTTTTAAGATCTTGTTTATTACTGTAACAATAATAGGAAGATTATTATATATAATAAAACTGCTATGTTTTTTTTAACTACAAAGCTTAAATTCGAGAAAATCTCAGGCATTTTCAATGGGAATCAGGCTTTTTAAATGTTGTGTCTGGTAAACCTAGTCGCCAGCTCGTTAGTCACGTGACTTTGTCATACAAAATGGCGTTTTATGGCAACGCGGTAGTAAAGTCTATTTTATTGAAAAGTCACACTTCGCCCACTGGCCAAATTTGTGGCACTAACTGCATAGATCTGAGTCCAAACGGAGGAGTGGAACCAGAGATGATCAAAGTGTATTTGAACTATTGAACGTCCTTAGCCTTGCGGTATTCGCACATCGGCAACGATCGTGCGGGTAGCAACATCTGGCTGAGACGGATAATGGATGGGTGACCGCTTCTATGTGGTTTTTGTTTTGGGCGCTTCCGTGCTTCGGATGTCACGTAAAGCTGTAGGTCCCGGCTACTACCACTACTCGGTGGTAGTAGTCGTAAAGCTGGTCAGAGGCCCTAATGCTGCTTGAAAACATGGTGGAGTATGGCTCAATCTTAATCGTATCCGGGTAAAGGCCCCTGCCCCTCGGTGGGGACATTAATGGGCTACATTACGTATAAACAATGAACAATAAAAAACCACCAAGTGATAGTTGGACTCGCACACCGAGGATTCCGTACCCTGGACGAGATGAGAATGTGGACGAAGTGAACTGGAAGCGATAGGTAATGTCGTTATGTTATGTGTTAAAATAAATTATCAAAAAGTTACTGAAGGCAATTAATTACTTAACTGTATAACTGCCAAAATTCGTGACAGCTTTAAAAAAGGTGACATCTTTAAAAAAATTACGAATCGTCAAGATGCCCCTATGCTACGAGATGGGAATGTGGACGAGATAGTTATGTGGACGAAATGAACCTGAATGAAAATGAGAAAGAGGTGGACGGGTGAGTTTGAGAGGAATCCATCTTTTGCACTTTTGGCCGAATCACTATATAGCTCTTTACGGCTATTGCGAGGAAATAAAATTAATTACACAGAAAAATATTTTGTTGATTAATTTGGCTTGGACCTCCGCCTGCCGCCTCCGCCGCATACGTCACGCACGCTTTTACCGACGCGACTGCATGACGCACGCTTTTACCGATACGGCATGAAGTGACATCTGTTGTCATTTGAGAGAAACATTACAAAAACCAACAATTTTGTGAACAGGACATAAGCACGATGAAGTAGAGTTTGCGGTGCTCGTGCGTTAAAACTATTGACTTCATAAAAATGAGGTTCATATAAGAATTATAGGATTTTCTTCTTGTGTATTTTATTACAAGTCGTTAAACTAGTATTTTAAAATCGACAAAAAACTGAAAGAAACCGAAACGATATGTGAAAATATACAAGGTGACATTTAATTAGCTGACCATATTTTGAGGAATGATATACTCATCATTATGAACAACTTTCTCCAAGAAACATATGGTCGCAAAGGGAAAAAACATTTGTCCCTCAGTACATTGACCCGATCAGCTGATTACAAGTTACTATGGGGGGACCAACATTTTATTTCGTTTGCCACCATATGTTTCTTGGGTAAAGTTGTTCATAATGAAGAGTACTATCATTCCCTAAAATATGGTCAGCTGATTAAATGTCACCTTGTATATTTTCACATATCGTTTCGGTTTCTTTCAGTTTTTATATTTCATTAACAAATCAAACAATAAATGTAGTCAATTACTATCCCCACCGAGGGACACAGGGCTTTACCCGGATACGAGTAAGCTTTAGCCATAGTCCACCACGCTTGCTCAGTGCGGGTTGATGGGGGGGTTTTACGACCACTACCACGTAGCAATAGTAGCCAGGACCTACAGCTTAACGTGTCATCCGAAACACTGAACGTCCGATAAATTAATTATCTCATTTGATACATGCGTCAGGTTCGAACCTGCATCTCCTGGTGAGAAGCAGGCGTGAAACCCATTAGACTACGGAGCTCATACGGAATCAAACAAAACAATGAGAACTACCAGATCCAGATTTGTCGCAAGGTCTGATAAACAACCTAAACTTTTTTCATTGGTTTTCGCATTTATTATACCAAGCCGTGAGGTTGTAAGTTTGGTCCTAGCACATTGCCTGTTTAAGGTAACAGGACAAATATGTTTGTGATGTTTAATTTGCATCAGATTTTTTAATAAAAACGAATCTACAAGCATGTCAGCTTTATTAAAATTCACCTTGCCGAAATCACGCCGGTAACACGCCGCGCCGCCGCCGATCCGCCGGAGATTTTAGCATCGGCGCACGCGTCCGCTATGGGAGACCCACAAAATGTTTTCGTTCGCGGCTATAGGTGAGGTGGGAAAGTTGTTCATAATAATCACTCTCCAAAATTTGGTCAGCTTATTAAATGTCACTCTGTATAAATTAGCTAATACATATTAATGCATTTCACCTGGGTTGCCTATCTAAATCTGGCGCCGATGGACTTTTTATTACCTACTTAATTATAGTTCGCGTAGTTATAAGACTACATACTAGAAAATGGCTATCACGGAATTATTGGTACACATTCCAGAGGAAACGTTCTTAACTGCAGAAAATAAGTAATATTGTTATATGGATCTTAACTTAGGTCTTAGCGTCAGATTAGCGCTAAGACCTAAGATAAGATGTGACAAATGAGGCGAAACTGGAACGTTAGTTGAGTAAGTCCATTCATATAAGCTAACTATCAAACTATCGTAAGATCGCCTTTTAGGTCAACTTAACCGATTATTTTATCTTTTACCAACTTTAGTTAACAAAGGCTCTTTCATAGATCATGCGCCCAAAATAAGTTGAAGATAAGTAAGTTCCTATGAAGAGGAGATTTCCTTGATGATGATGCAATCCAATGCAATCAATTTATCAAACCGTGCCTACAGTCTTATGTCGTGTGTCCGTCCGGTGCATTCAAACCAAACAAACTAACATGTGACCTAACCATGCCAAGTGTAGATAGACAAGCGGTCAAATTAAGCGTATAAGGTTAGAACGTCAATCTTTATTAAGGTTGACCTATCAATTGCAACTTGTGCCCTACTGTACTGAACTAGAGCATTAGAGGATTATCTAGATGCATGCTTTTATTTCATACTTTTGGATAGCGATTTTTAGTTTAGGTTTGTTTTTGAATTTATGTTTTGTAATCATCATTCATCACATCTTGGACTGAAATTACGATGAGGATTGGGACTAGGTAGAGAGAAAGAACATTTTTTTCGTAAAAATATCATTCGTGCAGGTACTTAATTACAAAAATATATTATCGCATATTTGTTTATACAACTGATGTAAAAATGTTATCTAAAACGTTACCTAAAGAGCCTGCAGTCTTATCCTAAAGTGACATGAATCAAAACAGTTTATTTTTTACACAAATAGATCAGACTCTCTCTTCGATCACTATAATGAACCAAGAAAATACAATTATATCTTTCACATGGCAAGATATCTTAACTAACATCATCGTTAAATATCATAAACCTTATACAGAATCAGAAATAACAACATTATATCTTCACTTTCCCCGCCTTGTTCTGAATAAAAGCGCGATGTATGCAAGCAGTCTGAAGCCAACGAACAATAGCAGCATGTTCACTACGTCCATTGTGAAGTTATCCTGAAATCAAAGTGATTCTGTCAGTACCTAATTAAAAACGGCATTTACAAAATAAAACTGATTGCAAGTACTTGCAGCCCAAGTAAGTTACTAACTTGGAAATTATACTAGGGATTGGAGCCATTCCGAATTAATGGAAGAGCTTTGAATTTTAATTCAACCCAGAAATGAGCACTGCTCAGGAATTCTCTTCAACAATGAAAGTGACAATTATTGGCTTACTTCTATCCCAGTGATGGAAAAACCACAAAAACACTTACTGATAACTGGTGGAACCGATTCAATCTCACAGTCTATAACCACCTAGGTATTCCACCCACCTCAGAGAAACTCAGGGTATCCAGCACAACTTGTCCTGACGCTGGGCAGGTGAAGTTCTCTCTGGTGCAGGCAATGCTCTCGACTCCGGTCCACTGGTTCACGAGGAGGGCCTCGTTGCCGTACCTGAACCAGGATAAGTACGATATCCAGCTCAGGTAGGGAGGGACCGATCTGTTGAGGAAACAGTTCAATTCGATTGGTAATTAATGGCGGTCTAGCTAATTTACGTTAATTTCGCAAGGATTTCAACTATATTATATTCAATATAGCGAGCTAACAAAGCGCTATCTCTGTCACACTGTTGTTCATAAATCACAAGGACAAAGCCAGTGCGAAACGCCTCATCTGACACCAAATCATGTGCAGGCGCATTTTCTCAGTCTAGTTCGTTATTGTGAATGATGTAGGTATACGTTAATTTGGACAATTTCAAGATTTTTTTATTGAATTTATATTGAATGTTCTTAGTAAGCTAGTCTGCTCTCATTCGAGAAGCTTCAAGTTTTAGAATTGATGGTTCATCAACACTAAGGCGTTGTCAGAAAAGAATTTCCGTGGATGTGAAACTACCCGGGAAACGAGCAGTAATACGAGTAGATACGAGTAGGTATGTCATTAAAATTTACATTTACATACAGACATATACATTACTTCTAGACCCACACTAGGATATCCTGTATATGTGCATATGGATTCCTCATAAGTCTGTAAGGTTACCTTTGTTACCGTTTGGCCAGGGCTGTAAAATTATAAAAGAGACTACACAACCATTTTCAGCAAAATGTGCTGAGGTAGCTCCTAGTCGGAAGCCTTAAACGAGCCTAGATTGTTGGCCCCTGAAACCTGACATTTTGTTCCTCACCCGGAATTCAAGAAGAATCCTCCGAACAACATGAATGGAATGATGATGGGCGGACCGACCGATGCCGCCATGCTGACGCTGCTGCTGGCACATGAGATCAGGTATCCTGGACGAAGGAGAAGAATTTTATATACTAACTATCCCATCATTAGACAAAGCATATGTCGCAGTTGGTTGGTAAATTCAGACACTTAACTAACTAATTAAATACGGACGTTTAACCAAGTCATTTTGATTTAAATAAAGCATCGTCGAAAACGTTTAACAATCTGTATTACCGAAAGCCGGTGTGTTGGAAAACAAGATGGCGTCACGGCAACAGCTGATTTGCACAGCTTATATCAGGGCAAAAAATTGCGGCAGCTTAGGTGAAGGGTAAAGGGGGTGAGCGAAGCGAAGCCCCCTTTTTCCTTCGTGTTAGGTTGAACATGTAAGAACAACAAAAATACTTAAAACATAAACTTAAACACATAAAAAGATATTTATATTGTATATGTCTTGTGGTCTAGGAACGTTTAGACAACTCGTTAAACGTTTCGTTCACTGACTTGTCTGACGGAATTTTAGTGACTTGGTTAAACGTCGGCATTTAATTGACGATAGTTAAGTGTCTGATTTAACCAACTAACTGCGACACATACATTTCGTTCATGAAAAAGAAATAGAGGATACAATTTGATTCAACTCAATCAGATTTCCGAACAAGGGGTTGAAATTTTTACATGTTTTTTAAATATACTATCTACAAATAAGTAAGAAGTATCTACATTTCTTTCTCAATAATTACATGTACATTGGCTATCTTATTTGACCTAGTAACTAATCTAGATTGACAGACTCCTTGCAAATACATAGGTTAGAACGTTACAAACCTAACTGTCGATACGGTGGTTTTGCATGGTGTTTTCTTACACGTTATTCGATCTCTTGTGGTCCGTAATTTGCGTGCTCCGTTACTTGTCACACTCTAGTGAGTAGATAAGCCGAGATTTGTAATTTTGCAAGAAAATGTAACTACTAAATACTAACACGCTGAACTAAGTGTATTAAGTAATTAAACCTACATATTTAGTGAGAGAGCGTGCACATTTTGCTACTACCACAATAACGTATTCAAAGGGCAAAACGCACCTAAGTGCATCTGCCCTATGAGTAGATTTGCTAAATTCTAAATCCACATTTGATTCGTCGCTGAAAGCCCAAGTAAGGTGGAGTTCTGATATGTCTATTCTAATCACGGTTCTTCTTACTGACACACAATTCGACCTCACAATTCGGCACCAACCACGCGCCACGGATATCAAATGGCATGTGAATTCGTCTATGAGAATATTCTTGCGGTTAAATTCATTATGAGTACGGGCCGGCAAGATTTGTAAAATGATAGCCATTAATATACCGGGTACCTATCAAATGTAATGTGGCATTAGATTGACTTGTACAAGATAATTGATAAGCTTGATTGGATGCTGAATAGTAAGATTGTGATTCTGTGTTATACCTATCAGCTGATACATTTTATCATTGAAGGAATAAACTATTATGAAATAAAACATGTGTTAAAATATTTTTCGTTATGTAATTTTATGATACAGAACCTTGAATGAGTCGTTAATAGTGTTGTTTTATTTAATTGTTTTACAATGAATAATTGCAATAGGCATTTTGACAAATATTGCGCAATATTGCAACAAGTTATTTTTATAGCTTTTAAAATAAATACCTCGTCAATCTTTATAGTGGGCGGCCGATCGTCAAATTCGGCACATCATGATGCGAGGCACATATCACACATATCATGATGTGGCGACATTTCTTGATCTGCCAAAACCCGCCATATCGTTTCAAGACCAACGTTCGACGATCTGCCAGCCTATATCTCGGCATATCGAAAAGTAGGGTTACATTAGATCTGGCTCGTTAGGTTAGGTTAGGTTAGAACGTGTATTTGCAACCAGCGGAGCGAGCTTGCGAGTAATGAAAAGCCAAACTTGGCTAGAGTAGGTTATTGTGGCAAAATTTCAGTTGTGTTATAGGTTAGGTTGGAACTTAGAAGAAGCAAAACCGGAAGTGAAACAGAGCGGAGCCAAGCGTATTAAAAAAAACCGGTCAAGTGCGAGTCTAAATCGCGCACGAAGGGTTCCGTACCACCGTTCAATGGAAGCGATGGTGTGGAGAGAATAGTTTGGATTTTACACAGCAAAATATTGTTTACAAAGTTATTGGTGCGGTTACTTTCACACTCCATGTACGTAATCAGGTGCATCCATAAGTTTGTATGTGGTATTGAAAGAATTGTTGTATGGGAGCCCCCTTAAATATTTATTTTATCCTGTTTTTTAGTATTTGTTGTTATAGCGGCAACATAAATACATCATCTGTGAAAATTTCAACTGTCTAACTATCACGGTTCGTGAGATACAGCCTGGTGACAGACGGACGGACGGACAGCGGAGTCTTAGTAATAGGGTCCCGTTTGGAACCCTTCGGGTACGGAACCCTAATAAAAACAACATTTAATAATGAGGATAACAAAAGTCTCTAAAATATCATACTCGGATACCCAATAGTAGTTCACCTACTCCCGTGTGATGGTCATCCTACTTTTCTTGATTTGGTTTATAACCTAAGAAAACATTTATGGATAATTATTTTTAAAAGAAATACGCCTAACAACAAAAAAAATAAGTGTTAAAATGAAATAGATTTGTTTATTCGTAAAATTTTAACTATTTGACGATGTGACGTTTTATCCTTTATCCCTATCATGATGTGGCGAAGCGTTCAACGTTCAGCACTTGATTAAACTGACTGTATAGAATTTGACGTTTGTTAGGTTATACCATGTGTAAAAAAAACTGTATGTGTAAAAAAGTGTCTGTGAGCATTTTAGTTGCTAGGTTTATAACTTTCCAAAGTAAACTTACCGAACGAAGTTGCAACATTCGTGATCAGCGCGGCCAGTCCAGAAGCTATAAAGAACCGTGCAGGCGACGGGTTCAAACCGATCATGTAGTAAGACACCGTGGTGAAGACCAGAGGTATGGTAGCGAAGACCGGAGCCTCAGCCAGGGTTTTCGAGAGGAAGTAGACGTCAGCCCGGTACATGCCGGAGTGGTGTTCACGAATGAAGATCGGGAGTTCGGAGCAGAACACCTGCGTGGAGAGGTTGAGACTATACTAATGCCGCTGTTTATGATTCCCAAAACACTTTGTGAAATACATTTCTAAGACTTGCGCTTAGGTAGGAGCCGGGAAGGTAGACAATAACAACAACAATAAAAGACCTAATGATGCATGATGCTCTAATGAAGATTCTTTTAAATGTCGTACTGACGCCGTCATTTCTAGATCGACAGACAGACACTCAAAGTCATGCTGTTACATGACTTTGAGTGTCTGTCAATCCTTGAGTGTTGGCTGCGCCCGGCCCGGGCCTTAGTGGCATATAGCACTCTCACACCACCGGCATGTTGGTAGCCGTGCGGGCTTCAAATGAAACTCTATGAAGCGCTGTTGTGTCATCATATCATTAAACCCGCCGGTGGTGTGCCGAAGCCTTTAACTAATACAACGCACGTACATAATTCATATAACATTATTTTCATGACAATAGAGTTCGATTTATTGGCACGATTGATTGATTAACTCAGTCTTGTAGCCCAGTTTGCTCCAGAAACCAGGGTATTGCCTTAAGGCTAAATTCAATATCTCCCAATATCACGACAATTTGTGCTACAAGCTTGAGTTAAAAGATCAAATGATTAAACATATAAGTTGGCAAAAAAAGGGTCACGCCTTTTTCCATACGGTGTGGCAGAGACACTATAGGACCCACGTTAAGCCAGTAATTCAATACTTTACAGCTATGGAGATATCGTCGCCTTAGTGGTGAAGCGAGCTATGCCACACTTGAGTGGTTCCGAGTTATGGCCAATTTTAAAAAAGAAGTGCAAGCAAAAAAATATTTTTTGTTTTATCTCCTCTATTAATGTCCAGATTTCGTAATTTTTTTGTGGGGAGGTAATAATTATGTGTTGCAATTAATTAAGTTCGATTAAAGTGCGCTCATATAATAATTTTTGAAGTTATGGCAAATTTTGCGGTTAGCTCTTTTCACCACAAATAATAAAAAAAACAAAATGGGCAATTCAGGATAGTGAATGAATCTATCCCTCTTACTAAGCATTCACCACCAAAAAAAAATTCAAGTTTTGTTTGAAAGAGCAACGTTTGTGAAGAGAGTTTATCGAATTTATTTCTTTTGTCTTTTGTATTAGTCAATCTATTGTGTCAATAAAAATTGTCTCAATTTATTTACAGTGTTGAAAGGACCTATATGGTAAGATAATAATGAACAACAGATATTTAGGCAAGTTTTTATTTAGTACACACATTAATACAAGTTTTAATAATGAAATCAGACGGAGGCGAAAACTAATAATGGCCAGAAGTTGAAGGTCTGCTTTAATCTCAGACCTTCAACTTTTGTCTTGTCCGACGAGACAGGATCTTGAAGGTCTGAGTTAAATATTAACTCAGATCATCAACTTCTGACTCGTCTGATGCACTATCATTCATTATTGAGGACTGTAAACTTTTCATGTAGAAATGATGGTAGGCAGACGGAATAGTTCCATTTGTGCAGAGTTGCTGCAGGTCTTCCAGTTTTTTTTTCTCAATTGGTAACTGGTTCTTGTAAAGAGGAAGTACTACATCAGCCGCTGCTTGAACTTTTCTGGTAGTTCTTCGGATGGATAGTTTTTTGAACTCAAGTTGGCTTAACTGTGTTTTGTAATATATAGCTGTGTCGTCGTTTTTCCGGTATTGTAACCACTTTACTTTCAACCATCTCATTACTTCTCCATCGTCTGCTTTATTTTTATTTGTTATTTGTTTTTGGCTGTAGGATTTGAAATCCAGAAACTGCTTATAATGCATTTCATTCACTTTGTAAAGTGGTGGTTCGATTTTTGCTGTCCTTGCGACTGTGTACCATCCTTCAGGTACAAAAATGCTTGCATGTTTAGCTCGGCCTTCTATTGTGGAATGAACACTATCACACTCCATGTCGGAATGCCCGGACTCCATGAATTTTTGATTGATTGTTTGTATTGGTAGATCTCGAACAGCCCGCAAAAACATTGCTGACATTATGGAATTGCGATTTTGTCCTGCTGCAGTATCGGAAAAGAATGTTACTTCAGTCACTGCAGGATCCAGATTCGTGAGTAAATTCCAAAGACATGTCGAAACTTCGGATGCGCCTTTTGTGCCATTCGCTTCGTGCCACATATAATTGATGGCTTCCTTGTCAGCTAGATTATAGACAGTAAAATTCAAAGTTTTTAATTTTCGTTTATAATACAGTTGCCCGACTACTAAATGTGGTGTCAGTAATATCTTTTCCATGTCCATTGTATATGCATGGAAAGTTGGATCGTTTTTGGCGCGCTTCTTATCATTTATTTTATGATCACGGGCTTCTAGTTTTCGTGTAAGATGCAGCTCATGTTCAGCTTTAGCCTCTAGTTGCTCATCTACAGACTTGTTATTGAACTGGGTGCAATAATCGCACATGTCTTTCTTTGGTCGATAAAAACCGTAATTAAACTCATTCGTAAAAATATGTATGTAGTAGGAGGAGCTTACTGGTTCCATTTCATGTTCCTTGCAGAATTTTACATAGTCCTGGTACAAACGCATCTCGCTCAAGCCAGAGGGTAGGTATTTTCGCTTGCTACTGCTTCTACAATAATGTGAGTCAGTTACAGGTATAGACCTGATATGGTTTCTAACCCCATCTTTTCTTTCTTCAGAAATACGATTTGGAGCTGGATTTTTGCCACGTTTGTCTTCCTCCACTACACCGCTTGAATCTGACTTTTTCATCGCTGTTTCAACCTTCTTCCCAGAAATATCTAGAGTTGCCAAAAAAAATTTTTTGCATACTCGCTGCTTTTTTCCAGACATTGTTAGAGTGTACGAAAAACTAAATTTTCTTCTGGAATTCTTGTTGTCGTCATTGCTGTGTTGATTAGTACCAGTTTTTGTCCGTAGATAACGCCTTTTTGGTTCATATTTAGTAACACAACTGCTGATAAAGCCCCATCTGGATCTTTCATCGGGGAGGCTTAAATAATCGTCAAATATTTTCTGCCTGTCAGACGAAGAAACTGTTTCTCCACATTTATTATGGCAATGACACTGTACTTGCTGTACTGATCTCCCTCTTACTACATTTCCTTTTTGCGACAAGTGCTCTTTCCCTTCAAGCCTTAGCAGTTTTTGTTTATTTCTTTTCCAAGAAGCTGGGTTGCGTTTACGTTTCCTTGTTAAAATTTTCTCCTGTCTCTGTTCATCTAAATTCAGAGGATCGTGGGCCTCTTCATTCTGAGGAAGCATCGAATGTTGGTTCTCTTTGTTCTGAGAATGGTTAATCTTATTATTTTCAGAGCAGTGGTTCTCTGAATGGCCGGCTTCATCATCTGGTTCATCACTGTCGGAATAGTGCGATGTAGATGTGTCAGGTACATACATAGGATCCGCAACAGAATCTGTATCTGAGAAAGGATCGTCACTGTCCTCGTTATCTGAAGCAAGAAACGTAAATAATTTTAAACCAGAAACTTATGTATAAAAATAACAAAACTTAAATTCTAAACTGAATAACCTCAATAAGATTTAACTAAGGCCGGATCATGCCAATGTTGTATCCAGTATTTTAATAAACTTAGGCCTTTTTATATCTGTGTTATTTATTTATGTTCAATGGCACATCAACTCAAACTAGACTAGTTAAGTGACCATTCTAAGTCTGTGTTAGTTATTCTCATAGTAAGACTTACCGAGTAACACTGTGCCTGGTTTTGGTTGGTTGGTTGGTTGGTGTTCTTCAATCAAATGAAACGGTTGATACTGTGGTACATGTCTCTCTGGTATTTCAGTCTCATGTTCTATAACTGCAGAGCCTGAAGGAATTTGATTCGTTGATCCCAACTGAGATGGTGTAGTCTGTATTTGTTGCTCCTGCACATGAGGTATTTCAATGTCGGATGCAGCTGTAGCTGCAAATAACAACAAACAAATAAGGTGCTGACATAATACCTGGGACATACAAGTACCTGGACCATTTTTTTTACACACACATTGCCATTGATTCTCTGTATTTTGGGTACTAGACAAGAATAATACATTACATATAAATAGACAAATACAATGCTTAGACAGATAAACAACCATGACTACGGAACAAACATCACACAAATATTGCTCCTATCAGGACTCGAACCCTGGTCCCCTGGCTTCGAAGGCAGGGTCACTACAGTCTCGGCCATTTGGCTCGTCAATCAACAATGGGTGAGGTTGATAGACCACTTGGATGACGGATATCACATTTAGTGTCTAAGCTTCTTAATTTTATTAAGTAGCTTAACTAGTTTATTAAATATATGTAAATAGTAAGAATCTATAAGACTTACGGGGTAACACTGAGCCTGGTTGATGTTCTTCAATGAAATGGAACGGTTGAGACTCTGGTACATGTCTCTCTGGTATTTCAGTCTCATGGTCTACAACTGCAGAGCCTGAAAGAATTTGATGTGTTGATCCCATCTGAGACGGTCCAGACTTCATTTCTTGCTCCTGCACATTAGCTATTTCGATGTCATCTGTAGCTGCAAATATAACGAAAAATACTGACATTATAAAAACGGGTTAGGTAGGACGATGGATACTAAAATTCTAACACTGTTGTTGGTCGAAAAATATGAACAGTGTAAACTAAATATGTACTTACTTGCAAGTATAATGCGATTCTCCCAGTTTTTTCCCAAAACATTTGTCATCAGCTTTGTAATACGCTGTCCTTTCAGCGGCATGTCTGATGGGGTTTAGTTTACTCACTTTACTAATGATAACACAAACAATAATACTCTGCTTAGTCAGCAATAGAAGCAGCAAAATAACTGTAATTTCGCTTTAAATAAAATAACCACGCTCGGACGCGCGAGAATCACAAAATGCGGCAAACGAAATGTCAGCTGTCAAAGAAATGTCATAAAGGGCGCTATTCCATTCAAATGTGTTGCCAGAAATAGCTCGTCGGTAAGAGGTTAAAAAGTCTATGTGGCGTAACTCTTTTCACCACTTATTTTTGTAGTATTTTTATGACACGAATAAATAGTGGTGAACAAACATATGCAGCTAAAATATAATTCACCACTGGATTTTTTGTTCCTAGTTACATTTAACTCCTTTCACGTCTGAATGAAAAATCAACTTCTAGTTGAGCTATCACTTAGATCTCTTCACCACTAGAATCTCCGTTTAACGCTGAGTAAGGTGGTGTTCTTAACTCAATTCGGTCAAAAGTGAGGCTTAGCTCTCTTCACCACTAAGGCGACGATATGAAGGACAAAATGTGCAGAGAACTTGGCTCCTAAGGTATTCTTACTCACATTGATAACAGCGAAGATGTTCTGGAAGGTCATATTCGTGAGAAACATGAAGATCGCTCCGTTGATGTTCATCACTCCGTCCTGATCAAGGTGCTGGCCGAAGTAGATCACGCCTATGAGTATCGATACCATCTGGAGGAGGAAACCTATGTTGTGGCTAAAATGGTAGGCAATTTTAGCTTTTGCATATTTTGTTTAGCTTAGTAAATGAGTGCTCAAAAAGGGGGTCTAGGTACAAAGGTCGAATCCGAAAGTTTGACTTCGGAACTTTGTACTAGAAGTCCTGAACAAATCTGAGGTAAGCCCAAAGAGTTTTTGGTTTTTCGCTTACATCTCGAAAACAATGAATCATAGGAAATTTTGTTGTATTCTACATAATAAAAGGTGATTAATTTCTCTACAACTATGATTTTATACACTTTTTACCTATTCCCTATCGTTGTCTAGGATTATGAGCTTCGAACTTTTCAAAGTTAGATGACTAATAAGCATATATATATTTGAAGAGCAATTTAACTCCATGACTTTCTTTGGGGCACTTTTCCTCAGATTAGCTGTTTTAAAGTAAAAAAACAATGTACATATATGTCACCGAAAAAACACTTTTTGTTTTTTCGTTTTCACTTCTCACATCCTAGACCACGATAGAGAATAGTTAAAAAGTGTATAGAATCAAAGTTGTAGGTAATTGTATTAGCTAGCTTTCACTGTGTAGTCGTTTTCGAGATGTAACAAAAAATAAAAAAATGGGATCTTCTTTGTGTCCCTCTCCTAGAGCTTACCTCGAAGGGGTTAGGGATTTCGTTGCCTAGTCTAAAAAGACATGACAGAACTATACTTTTTTAAAAACTTCCAAAAATAATAATTTGTATTTCGGATTTTAGATGAATCCATATTTCCATCTAACGAAACTACCTAACATTAGTATGGTGGATTGCTCTAAAACGCCTTTCCTGCCCATTATTTGTTTCTCTTGGTGCTCATAGCTGGTAGGCAGTGGAAGTGGATGCAGGAGGCTCAGGACCGGAGTTGATGGTGTGCCAAAGAAGAGGCCTATACTTAGCAGTAGGTGAACGTGAGCTGATTGATCATGATAATGATGATGATGGTACTCACAATAGTCTGCAGGAACCGCACTTTGATCAGCATGGGCTCCTTGGTGACTGAAAGCCAGGATCTCCAGAGCACTGCCCTGAACTGAGCCCACCAGGAAGCCTTGTAGGGGGAGCTCCGAGCCCTCATGCTGACGGTGCCAGTCCAGGCTGCATCGGCCCACCCGGTGGTTATCTTTCGCTAGATGGTCATAATATAATAGATGTAGATTCTTCGGGAATGCTGGATCTCAAGCCAACTGTTGCATCTTGAGAATACCTTAAAGGCTCTATAAGGTTTTCTTAAGATAATCCACCTATATCCGAATATACCGTTCAAACTATTCCAAATTGCATATTACGGTATTAAGTGGTTACTGTTTCTCCTGGAGAAAGAAACATCTTGAGAAAACTTCCAAAAATACTTATGGTCTTCAACGTTACTCAGTTAAATGCTATAAAAATCCATAACTAATCATACCCACACGATAACTTAATCTTGACAAAAATTTCGTAGAAAAACACACAATAAATTATACTAATCTTGTCACCACAGGTCAGGGCACTAACCTGATGCATCAAGGCATTCTCAGCCTCTGCCGCCAGACGGCACCCGATCTCGGACTTGGCAAATGACGTGCACACCGTGTCGATTGTATGTCTGGTGGCTTCCTCTCTGCCTGGTACGCCAGCTAGCAGCTGTATGAAGTGGTCAGCTGGGTTGTAGTTCGCGGGACAGGCCGCCCCTAGCCTATGGGGGAGTAGGGTTAGTTAGTTTAGTTCCACTGTGGCGGCGTAGCATTCGAAGGTTGTTGGCAACACCGAGCCGGATATATTTAGAGGTTCACAAGTGCGGCCGTGGTGTAGTGGTCGAAGATTTTTGGCAACACCGAGCCGTATGTACTTAGAGGTTCACAAGTGCGGCCGTGGTGTAGCGGTCGAAGATTTTTGGCAACACCGAGCCGTATGCACTTAGAGGTTCACAAGTGCGGCCGTGGTGTAGCGGTCGAAGGTTGTTGGCAACGCGCGAGCCGGATATATTTAGAGGTTCACAAGTGCGGCCGTGGTGTAGCGGTCGAAGATTTTTGGCAACACCGAGCCGTATGTACTTAGAGGTTCACAAGTGCGGCGGTGGTGTAGTGGTCGAAGATTTTTGGCAACACCGAGCCGTATGTACTTAGAGGTTCACAAGTGCGGCCGTGGTGTAGCGGTCGAAGATTTTTGGCAACACCGAGCCGTATGTACTTAGAGGTTCACAAGTGCGGCCGTGGTGTAGCGGTCGAAGATTTTTGGCAACACCGAGCCGTATGTACTTAGAGGTTCACAAGTGCGGTCGTGGTGTAGCGGTCGAAGATTGTTGGCAACGCGCGAGCCGGATATATTTAGAGGTTCACAAGTGCGGCCGTGGTGTAGCGGTCGAAGATTGTTGGCAACACCGAGCCGGATATACTTAGAGGTTCACAAGTGCGGCCGTGGTGTAGTGGTCGAAGATTGTTGGCAACACCGAGCCGGATATACTTAGAGGTTCACAAGTGCGGCCGTGGTGTAGCGGTCGAAGATTTTTGGCAACACCAAGCCGTATGTACTTAGAGGTTCACAAGTGCGGCGGTGGTGTAGCGGTCGAAGATTTTTGGCAACACCGAGCCGTATGTACTTAGAGGTTCACAAGTGCGGCTGTGGTGTAGCGGTCGAAGATTGTTGGCAACGCGCGAGCCGGATATACTTAGAGGTTTACAAGTGCGGCGGTGGTGTAGTGGTCGAAGATTTTTGGCAACACCGAGCCGTATGTACTTAGAGGTTCACGAGTGCGGCCGTGGTGTAGCGGTCGAAGATTGTTGGCAACACCGAGCCAGATATACTTAGAGGTTCACAAGTGCAACGGTGGTGTAGTGGTCGAAGATTTTTGGCAACACCGAGCCGGATATACTTAGAGGTTCACAAGTGCGGCGGTGGTGTAGTGGTCGAAGATTTTTGGCAACACCGAGCCGTATGTACTTAGAGGTTCACAAGTGCGGCCGTGGTGTAGTGGTCGAAGATTGTTGGCAACACCGAGCCGGATATACTTAGAGGTTCACAAGTGCGGCCGTGGTGTAGCGGTCGAAGATTTTTGGCAACACCAAGCCGTATGTACTTAGAGGTTCACAAGTGCGGCGGTGGTGTAGCGGTCGAAGATTTTTGGCAACACCGAGCCGTATGTACTTAGAGGTTCACAAGTGCGGCTGTGGTGTAGCGGTCGAAGATTGTTGGCAACGCGCGAGCCGGATATACTTAGAGGTTTACAAGTGCGGCGGTGGTGTAGTGGTCGAAGATTTTTGGCAACACCGAGCCGTATGTACTTAGAGGTTCACGAGTGCGGCCGTGGTGTAGCGGTCGAAGATTGTTGGCAACACCGAGCCAGATATACTTAGAGGTTCACAAGTGCAACGGTGGTGTAGTGGTCGAAGATTTTTGGCAACACCGAGCCGGATATACTTAGAGGTTCACAAGTGCGGCGGTGGTGTAGTGGTCGAAGATTTTTGGCAACACCGAGCCGTATGTACTTAGAGGTTCACAAGTGCGGCCGTGGTGTAGCGGTCGAAGATTGTTGGTAACACCGAGCCGGATATACTTAGAGGTTCACAAGTGCGGCGGTGGTGTAGTGGTCGAAGATTTTTGGCAACACCGAGCCGGATATATTAAGAGTTTCACAAGTGCGGCCGTGGTGTAGCGGTCGAAGATTGTTGGCAACACCGAGCCGGATATACTTACAGGTTCACAAGTGTGGCGGTGGTTTAGTGGTCGAAGATTTTTGGCAACACCGAGCCGGATATACTTAGAGGTTCCCAAGTGCGGCGGTGGTGTAGTGGTCGAAGATTTTTGGCAACACCGAGCCGTATGTACTTAGAGGTTCACAAGTGCGGCCGTGGTGTAGCGGTCGAAGGTTGTTGGCAACGCGCGAGCCGGATATATTTAGAGGTTCACAAGTGCGGCCGTGGTGTAGCGGTCGAAGATTTTTGGCAACACCGAGCCGTATGTACTTAGAGGTTCACAAGTGCGGCGGTGGTGTAGTGGTCGAAGATTTTTGGCAACACCGAGCCGTATGTACTTAGAGGTTCACAAGTGCGGCCGTGGTGTAGCGGTCGAAGATTTTTGGCAACACCGAGCCGTATGTACTTAGAGGTTCACAAGTGCGGCCGTGGTGTAGCGGTCGAAGATTTTTGGCAACACCGAGCCGTATGTACTTAGAGGTTCACAAGTGCGGTCGTGGTGTAGCGGTCGAAGATTGTTGGCAACGCGCGAGCCGGATATATTTAGAGGTTCACAAGTGCGGCCGTGGTGTAGCGGTCGAAGATTGTTGGCAACACCGAGCCGGATATACTTAGAGGTTCACAAGTGCGGCCGTGGTGTAGTGGTCGAAGATTGTTGGCAACACCGAGCCGGATATACTTAGAGGTTCACAAGTGCGGCCGTGGTGTAGCGGTCGAAGATTTTTGGCAACACCAAGCCGTATGTACTTAGAGGTTCACAAGTGCGGCGGTGGTGTAGCGGTCGAAGATTTTTGGCAACACCGAGCCGTATGTACTTAGAGGTTCACAAGTGCGGCTGTGGTGTAGCGGTCGAAGATTGTTGGCAACGCGCGAGCCGGATATACTTAGAGGTTTACAAGTGCGGCGGTGGTGTAGTGGTCGAAGATTTTTGGCAACACCGAGCCGTATGTACTTAGAGGTTCACGAGTGCGGCCGTGGTGTAGCGGTCGAAGATTGTTGGCAACACCGAGCCAGATATACTTAGAGGTTCACAAGTGCAACGGTGGTGTAGTGGTCGAAGATTTTTGGCAACACCGAGCCGGATATACTTAGAGGTTCACAAGTGCGGCGGTGGTGTAGTGGTCGAAGATTTTTGGCAACACCGAGCCGTATGTACTTAGAGGTTCACAAGTGCGGCCGTGGTGTAGCGGTCGAAGATTGTTGGTAACACCGAGCCGGATATACTTAGAGGTTCACAAGTGCGGCGGTGGTGTAGTGGTCGAAGATTTTTGGCAACACCGAGCCGGATATATTAAGAGTTTCACAAGTGCGGCCGTGGTGTAGCGGTCGAAGATTGTTGGCAACACCGAGCCGGATATACTTACAGGTTCACAAGTGTGGCGGTGGTTTAGTGGTCGAAGATTTTTGGCAACACCGAGCCGGATATACTTAGAGGTTCCCAAGTGCGGCGGTGGTGTAGTGGTCGAAGATTTTTGGCAACACCGAGCCGTATGTACTTAGAGGTTCACAAGTGCGGCGGTGGTGTAGTGGTCGAAGATTTTTGGCAACACCGAGCCGGATATACTTAGAGGTTCACAAGTGTGGCGGTGGTGTAGTGGTCGAAGATTTTTGGCAACACCGAGCCGTATGTACTTAGAGGTTCACAAGTGCGGCCGTGGTATAGCGGTCGAAGGTTGTTGGCAACGCGCGAGCCGGATATATTTAGAGGTTCACAAGTGCGGCCGTGGTGTAGTGGTCGAAGATTTTTGGCAACACCGAGCCGTATGTACTTAGAGGTTCACAAGTGCGGCCGTGGTGTAGCGGTCGAAGGTTGTTGGCAACACCGAGCCGGATATATTTAGAGGTTCACAAGTGCGGCCGTGGTGTAGTGGTCGAAGATTTTTGGCAACACCGAGCCGTATGTACTTAGAGGTTCACAAGTGCGGCCGTGGTGTAGCGGTCGAAGATTGTTGGCAACGCGCGAGCCGGATATACTTAGAGGTTCACAAGTGCGGCGTTGGTGTAGTGGTCGAAGATTTTTGGCAACACCGAGCCGGATATATTTAGAGGTTCACAAGTGCGGCCGTGGTGTAGTGGTCGAAGATTTTTGGCAACACCGAGCCGGATATACTTAGAGGTTCACAAGTGCGGCGGTGGTGTAGTGGTCGAAGATTTTTGGCAACACCGAGCCGGATATATTTAGAGGTTCACAAGTGCGGCCGTGGTGTAGTGGTCGAAGATTTTTGGCAACACCGAGCCGGATATATTTAGAGGTTCACAAGTGCGGCCGTGGTGTAGTGGTCGAAGATTTTTGGCAACACCGAGCCAGATATACTTAGAGGTTCACAAGTGCGGCGGTGGTGTAGTGGTCGAAGATTTTTGGCAACACCGAGCCCGATATACTTAGAGGTTCACAAGTGCGGCGGTGGTGTAGTGGTCGAAGATTTTTGACAACACCGAGCCGGATATACTTAGAGGTTCACAAGTGCGGCGGTGGTGTAGTGGTCGAAGATTTTTGGCAACACCGAGCCGGATATACTTGGAGGTTCATAAGTGCGGCCGTGGTGTAGCGGTCGAAGATTGTTGGCAACACCGAGCCGTATGTACTTAGAGGTTCACAAGTGCGGCCGTGGTGTAGCGGTCGAAGATTTTTGGCAACACCGAGCCGTATGTACTTAGAGGTTCACAAGTGCGGCGGTGGTGTAGCGGTCGAAGATTATTGGCAATAGCGGGCCGGATATACTTAGAGGTTCAAAAGCGCGGCGGTGGTGTAGCGGTCGAAGATTGTTGGCAGCACCGAGCCGGATATACTTAGAGATTCACAAGTGCGGCGGTGTTGTAGCGGTCGAAGATTGTTGGCAACGCGCGAGCCGGATATACTTAGAGGTTCACAAGTGCGGCGGTGGTGTAGCGGTCGAAGATTGTTGGTAACACCGGGCCGGATATACTTAGAGGTTCACAAGTGCGGCGGTGGTGTAGTGGTCGAAGATTTTTGGCAATACCGAGCCGGATATACTTAGAGGTTCACAAGCGCGGCGGTGGTGTAGCGGTCGAAGATTGTTGGCAGCACCGAGCCGGATATACTTAGAGGTTCACAAGTGCGGCGGCGGCGGCGTAGCGTTCGAAGATTGTTGGCAACACCGAGACGGATATAGCAAGAGGTTCACAAGCGAGAAGTTCCGGGGAAGAAAAATATACCTGGGCTTTGGATGTTTATATAGGTATAGATAGCCGACCTGCGATAGGAGATGGCACCCTAAGAATAAGCATTTCTCATACTTACAGCTGGTAAAACATATCTCTTAAATTGTTGTTTTATACATAAACTATGTTTTTAATGCATAAAATATAGTCATTTCAAAAACATTTGAGTGGCAGCTCATGGCGCCTTGATAAAGAGGATATTAATGTACTCCTAATTACTCATATATATGCATAGAACTTGTTGCATTCTTGTTAGTTATATAAAATAATCAGTTATAAGATTCTCAGTAACCTCGTGTTTATTTAATCATTTATAGCAAACAGCAATCAAAATGTCACTAAGATACGGCGATACATTTACAAAGTCAGTGAGACGTATTTCATTAGCATAAGTCGATTTAATATTATGATGGTTATATAACTAAAAGCAACATCATTGAATGCTAGACTTGGAGTATAAAGTAGAAGATTTTACTCGAAATATAAAAATAGAAACTTCTTTCGATGTGTTGTCCAATAAAAAACCTGAATTATAAAAACAAAGCAGTCAAACTAGCGCGATAAAACTGAATCGCTAACAAAAACTAATGAACCATATATTCCTTCGAAAGAAAAAAAACTTGACAAAAATATATCTATCCCTATGATATATAGTTTATTTACTTCAGTTCATTGTACGGACGTTCTAGCGGTGATGGAAATCATAGTGAGGATATCCCCTAGCTCCATACCTGCGGCGATGGGCTAGCCCCCTGTCACGCAAAATGGAGTATTGGATAACTGGCTAACCGTGGGCACGACTGTGCCTCTGCCAACCCTTATGGGAAAAGGTGTGACTCTATGTGGTGTTGTTAATCATATGTCCCTATGGCATCTTTTATAAGCGTCAAGAGATTCAAGAGATTCACTCACTCCTTGAAGAACTCCGTGGCTTGATCAGGCGAGCCCAGGAATGCCACTCTTCCATCCGCCATGATGAGTAGCTTATCGAACATGGCGTACAGCTCGGAAGACGGCTGGTGGATCGTGCACACCACTGTCTTGCCCTTCTGAGCTAGCCCTTTTAGTACCTAGATAGAGGTAATGGTCACACTGATTCCAAAGGACATCAAAACTAATTAAAAATTGAGTTTGAAACGGGCAACCGGGATAGGGAGTTGCCGGATTTCAAGCTGTCAGTTTTGATTGTTAGTTCATTTTGCCGCCTTTAGGGCTCTTTTAGTGACGTGTGGATTTCATCAAGAACGCGGGATTGGCGCACATTACATCACGCACGCGTACTCGTAGTCAATCCCTACTCAATCCCGCGTGTGTGAAATGAAATGAAATCCGCACGACACTAAAAGAGCCCTTAGGGTTGCACACACTGTGTGTGTTGATCAGTTTTCGGACAATAAGCCAAAGGCAATTATCTTCTGTTAGCATTATTAATGAGCTGTCATACATTCTTCGTCGGACGAATCAAACTTCGAATTATTTTTGGGAACATTGAAATGAGTAACGAAGTCTAGGCTCCTGGTTTATTAATTAATTTCATACTCAGTATGTATAAAATTGATAATTTGTCAGTATTAGCGCTATACAGAAAAGGCCCATGATGGCCAGCAGTGAGTCGATGGTATAAATATGATGATGATTAACATCTCCAATCGAAACTCCTCTCACTAGGGGAACTAAAAACGAAAAAAAAAGTTTTAACTTCCAACCTGAATAACATTGAGCGCCATAAACGAGTCCAATCCGGAAGTGGGTTCATCACAGAACATCAGCGGGGGGTCGGTCAGCACCTCGCTGGCGAAGGACAGCCTCTTCATCTCGCCTCCAGAGATACCCTTGAGGCGGCCGGGGATGCCTATCACGGTGTGCTGGCACTTTGTTAGTGCTAACTAGAGGGTTTACAAAAGTCACAACGGAGTTCAGAAATTTACCTGCAACCTACATCGGTATGATGGTGTTAATCGCTTATATTAGGTAGGATTATTTCATAACTAATAATTGTTGTAATGACATATTATGGAACTTCTGCTATGCTAAGGATTAATTTTACTTCTAAACAACGACCCGAATGGCCGAGTCCGGGCGGGGGCAAATATTTGTTTGAAGAGAACGGATATTTGTACCCTAGTCATGGTGGTTTATCTATCTAAGTATAATATTTATGTAAGATACAGGGAATCCTAGTTTGGGGCTAGATCAATGTGTGTATATAGTGTCCAAGGTATTATTATTATTATTATTATCTGTGGGTGTTTCATCGCCCTTCTTCTCCCACTGTGCTTTTTAAGTTACTTATATTAGTGATGTATGTAGGTAATTCATACTTACAATTGTAAAATATGATATATGATGGTTTAGTCACTCTTCGAGATAAATAAAAAATTGAGCAAATAACGATAACAGAGATACTACACCTCTGATATGACTTCTTGAACACGACGCATGCGCTGTGCGTAAGGAATGTGGCGATCCATTCGCACTAGGGCCTGTAACAAATACAATTTATAGAGCTCCGCGATGAGATAAAAACAAAGCTACGTCTATTATGGAGTGAAACTACATACAAAACTGGATGCTCTTTTGTAAAGTTACGCCCGACTCAGGGGCTGTTATTTACTCCACCCTGAAGCAAATATATGTAGAACCGGCCAAGTGCGAGTCGAACTCGCGCACGAACGTTTCCGTACCACCGTACAATGTGTGGAGTACAACCCTAGCGTGGAGTGAATAGTTTGGATTTTACATATGTTGTTTACAAAGTTATTGATGCGGCTACTTTTACACTCCATGTACATAATCAGGTGCATTCATAAGTTTGTATGGGGTATTGAAAGAATTGTTGTAGGTATATCGGCAACAGAAATAAACGGTTCTATCTCATGAACCGTGATAGTAAAACAGTTGAAATTTTAAACAGTTGAACACAGCCTGGTGACAGACGGACGGACAGCGGAGGCTAAGTAATAGGGTCTCGTTTGGCACCCTTCGGGTACGGAACCCTACAAACGGCGAAAAATACATAAACATAGTAAAATTGTGCCCTTACTTGTATCGCTTGCTACCACGCTCACAATATCGGGCACTCGGCGCGCGGCGCGTGCGCACTTGGTGTACCGGCCGGGGGTGCTTTTATAAATTTTATTTCTTACTTATACTATGCCCGCACGTTGCGGTTATTTCAGGACAAATTGAACACGGCATTCTATCGTCCCTGAGACGGGGTAACTTTGAAACAACACTCTGTATATCCTTAACTCTAATGTGGTATTGAACTCGCTAAATAACTTATTATTGTGAGTTCCTGACTTGTGTTCGATGCCTAGATTCGATTTTATTTTATCTAGACCAGAGAGTCCGCTATCGCAGGCATTACACAACGAGTCATTAAAGATGCCATTTCAATCAATAAACTCTACTAGTGAAATTCCCCATTTGGTATGGCACCTATACCAAATGGGGAAATTTACTAAAGAAATGTTTTACCTGAAACACCAAATGCTCCCGAACAGTCAACGTCCCAATAAACAGGTCCTGCTGCTGAACATATGCAGACATGGCAGCCAGGGCATCAGGGTTGGCAGGCTGTCCATTCAGAGCCCTCGTGCCGCTTGAGACCACGCCACTGGGGGTCCGGAAGGTCAGGGTGTTGAGGAGTGTGGTCTTCCCGGCGCCTGAGGATCCCATGATCGCTAAGAGCTCTCCTGGGTAGGCTGCGCCGTTCACTGTTGGAAGAGATGCTAGGTGGAGACACAGCAATAGCAAATCGATCAAAGTACACTAACAAGTATGTGTGGAAATCGTATGTAAAGCTGATGTTCTCAGGGTTATGATGTTATATCTCAGCTTTCTGTGTTTGCAACAATCAGAATTTCTCTTCTCTGAAGGATGACATCGAGAAACAGTTTTAAACTAAATAAATTACATGCAAAATCTGTCACTTGCTAATCCGATTGTATATGGCTTGAAGTGTGACAGTGAAATTACCACTGTCGGACTGGTATTACAACACCCTATAGTAGCTCCTATTACAACGCTATCGATATTTGCACGCTGTTGGGATTATTTTTTAAGAGTAATGCACTACATGTCAATCCGGTGACTAACAGTCAGTTTCTTTCTTTTCTCTTCTTCTTCTAGCATCTTCCCACTAATCTCTGTATTTCGCCAAATGAAATAGGTCTTCGACACCGGCTATTTCTTTCCTTAAGGTAGGTAAATATTAACTTACCGCTCTTCAAAAGCTGTTTCCTCTGCTGGTACATGCGATCACCAGAGCTCCTCCAAAAGGCAAATCGTCGTCCCCTATTCCTGTTCTCTGTGGCGAAGGCATTAATGTCCGCCCAGGTGTACGTGACCTTCTCCAGGCCTCCGATCGCGCCATAGTTCTTTGGAGCTGGAATGGCCAGGGTGACTTCGCCGCCACTGTTGCGTGGTGTGTCAGATGGCGTGGTGCTGTTCTATATGGGAAGAAAAGACACAGTTGAAACATTTGTGGGAAATAAAATGAGGTATTTTGGCGCCAGCAGTCTAAACGCCTGTTTACTTTGGAATCTGTGCCGGCGTAGATTTTGATAAATGAAAACTTGGTATAGAATCAATCTCAACATTGAGCTGTTTTAAATAGATATTTTAGTTAAACTGAAAATTCCTACGAAAATTATTAGAGCGGAATAATGCCTGCAAAAGCTAAGCGCAATGGAAAATGAAAAGCATAAAGCGTAGTGGGATATAAAATTACCAGCATGTTATCACTTTCCAAGCGGTTGCTTGAAGGCGGGGAAAATTGCGCATACAATACTTCCTGAGGGGGCTCCAAGAAGAGGTAGTTTATCGATTGTGTCAATAACTTTGTGAAAAAAGAACAGAATGCCGATAGAAACTGAGCTATGTTCAAAAGTGAACTAAATAGCCAAGTAAACATTATTTTTCCATTCAAGCCATTTAAACGCGAAGAGAGTTTCGTGTCACGTAAGAGCAGCCCATGTCCGTAACCACAAACGATAAAAACCAAAATGTGTAACAACAAAAAAAGTAAAAACTTCGGAAACACTTCTAAAACCGTATAAATTACAGGGATTACCGGAACGGAACTAGGAAGTGTAGAGATATCGATTACAAGTATCGTATTTCCGATAGTGCCGGTAGCGACGTCGCACCCGCGCCCCGGGTAACCTGAGTTAGGGACCGCTGGCACTTCTCCGAGTGTTAAATTTGACACAATCGTTCTTGCTTGCCTGTTGTCAAGCAGATACTTGCTGGCTCTTATTGGAAATAAAACGGAACGGAACTATATACTTTTGAAAGACAGATATTAGCTTCTTTTTTTTACAAAAAATGCACTACTATTGCTTTATTATAACTTCTTATTATACTTCCAAGATATGAACTTTGTGAATTCCTCAGCATCTAATGATCTGACAGATTGCCCACGAAAGAGACTGATGCGTCATGACGTGGACTGATATTAAAGTGTTACGAAATCTTTAATTAGGTTTTAATGACGAATTATTTGACAACTAGGCCCTAGAATGGAAAGAGCGGTACTGTTTGTTTGACGGTCTAGTCTAGAGCTCGAAGCCGTTGACCAAGTATTCCAAATAGGACAGGATATGTCCATTCACATTGAATTGGGATCGATTAACCGATACTATTCGGTCCATTGGGTCTACACTTACAAAGAATCATGGGTACAGATCACAGATACAGTAAATTGTAGTATTGTATTGTAGTATTGTTTCCTGCAATAAGATTAAAATTCGGCAAGTACGGGTCGGACTCCAACTCGCAGGGTTCCCTACCATCGTTCAAGACAACAAAACAGCAAAACAAACCGATAATGTTTAAGTCCGGACTAGGCTTCGAACCTAGAGTATCACTCTACCCTTCAGATTGCGGATCTGAAGTCAAACCGAAATTATCGATTATATATGAATAACGATGATTTGGTAGTTCGCAGGGATATTGAAACACGTCTCTTTGATTTATAAAATCTTGTGTAGTTCGTTATTTGTTGCTGCAGTATACATATTCTGTAAAAATTTCAACTCTCTACCTATTGCGGTTCATCAAATAGAGCCCGGTGACGGACAGACAGACAAACAGACAGTCGGACAGCGGAGGCTTAGTAACAGGGTCCCGTTTGACAGCCTTCGAGTATGGAAGCCTACCATCTAACGATCATACTGAAAAATACAATGCGCTACGTATGCAAAACACCTTTTGTTTTGACAGAAGATTAAAAGCTCCTACCCACACGTGGAGTTTATTGTTCTTCAACAAGAAATATATGAAGTACTTAGAGCTGTTTGTCATCTTACAATGTATGTATGTTGGTGTTGGGGAAATATTTGATGAAGGATCTGTATATCACTTATCACATCGTCTAGTCTTTCTAGGTCAAAGACGTCATGTAGATTTCCCTGTACTTTGTATTTTCACTGTACTTTTATACGTGCACATACTGTCAAGTCAAGTTCCCAATTTCCCATACCTATTTGTGCGTGCACATACTGTCCACGTCAAGTTGGGATGGCACTATTTCAGTGAAGTAGTCTGTGTCATTAGTTACCAAAAAGTTAGACGGCTAAATGAAGGTTCAAAACGATCACCTATATTTAAACTAATATTTTATTTATCACAATCAAAATCAAACGAAATCGTCGCTAGAAACACATATGGAATCTTTGTCACTACATATATATGCTCACGCCTATTTCCCGGAAGAGGGGTAGGCAGAGACCAAAGACCTCCACTATTTTGTCACTAGTTTCTCCGAATTCTATATCCTTGACCCAGTATTCATTTTCTAGTTTCTAAAGAAGTTTTTCGAAACTTTTCTGGTCAGTTCTCGTGCTTGAGATTGGACCATTGGTTTTTCCTTTTCATACATGATGAAGATTTCATACAGTGCGAGTACCTACAAGCATCAACTTGATCAATATCGAAATCGATAAACGGGGTCGATGTAGACTCGTACAGCACTATGACAAAGGTCACGTTTGAGTGTGGGCGGGACGTCACCCGCTCAGCGACCATCCCAAACTGACGCGAACTATACGGAGGAGAGTGCAGGAGTGACAATTTCACAAGTATACATATTTGTCAGTGTTCAGAACAAACTACAAGTAGGTACACACAAATGCTTCACATAAATGTAGATTACGTCTTCTGACAAGAGGCCAGTCCTTCGCCACCACTTTTGCTTAGGTTTATTGTCTATTACCTTAATTCTTGTTTGTTAAGAACGTATTTATGACGACTTATAGAATAAGAACATCGGTATGTTGTTCACAACCGGCAATGACGTCCCCAGTTTTATGATACAACATACATTGCTTGTTAAATTAGTCTTTAGGACTGACCTCTCCCTAAGACTTAGATCAGATGGCACGTGTGAGCGAGAATATGAATCTCAAGATTAAATGACCAGATTGCATATACCCAAATGTTTTAGGTAACATATCTGTGGGATTGGGAAAGACTAGACAGAGATAGAACATTAAACTTGTTTTTTGGTATGTTTCTAGACGGGCCTTGAACCGAGATGGATATTTGGGTTGTTGACTTAAATTGAAATAATGGATGGATGGATTTTAAACGAGAAGAGCTCTTTATTAATTATTTCATTTCATTTCATTAGTAATTTGTGGCGTGATGTTCTCTACCATCAATACATCTTCTCCCTTCAGTTACCACGTACCTCTTCGACTCTGTACTTTACGGAACTACTACCTTAATGCACTGGGTGGGAAATTCGTCCAGAACCGTTCCAATTCCTAGATACCGGGAAATCATAAAAATCCATTGAGTTTGGTATTATTACCTACCAGAAATGCTATTTAGAAGTGATTTAGTTAAAACTAGTCATGTATTTATCTCATAAGTAGTTTTAAAAGCAGGTTTCGATCAAATATGTAGAACAGTTTTCAAGTTACACTCATATTCAAATGAAACATCAAACTGTTATTTTTTTTTTAATTGAAATCTGATAAATTAAAAAATATAAACAGAAAAGACATTGAAGTTAGCAAGATGTCCATCGAATATATGCTTATAAAATTTTATTGTTTCTTATATTTAGTGCGCCTTGTTAATTTAACCAAGCTTTATTGGTTTTAGAGCACTAAGGGTGGTTGCACACGGCGTTTATGGCGCGGTTGTCGCAATTCATACGCTAAGAAAACGCAAGATCGTCAGCCAGCACAAGTGAACTTTGAACACGTATGTCGTGATACAAACTCGCGGAAATCAGCAGCCAAATGAGATTTTTTCCACAGAATTGATTGCGATGGCTTTTCTCGCGACAACACTGCCGACGCTGCCTTCGTGCTGTTTTTGAAACGACGCACTAGAAAGACCATGGGAGTACCCAGGTAGGGGCAGGGGGGGCTGCTGACCCCCCCTAGAAGATAAAATAAACGTCAATTTTTCTGGCAAGTGGGAATTAAAAACGTGTATGTTCTCGAAACAGGTATGAGCTGCCCCCAAGCTGAAATCCTGGGTACGCCCTTGAGAAAGACTAGAGCACTTTTTGATAGCACTGGACTGATTTGCTGTAAAAAATGACGATTGCTAAGTATATGTAAATATCTACAGTAATAAAGACATTTGGAATTTGGAATTTGCTTCTATCTGCTGTCTCATGGCCTATGCGAAGTTCAGTCAGCATGCGCTCGCCGCGAGTTGTCAACTCTGGAAATGCAGTGTCGCTATACTCAATACGAAATGGCGCCAGAAATTCGCAAAACTATCAAAACTGAGGCGGAACAAGAACCTAGATTCTCTATATGTATTACAGAATTTAAATCTCGTATGTATTTTATTTTTAAATATCAAATGTCAAACTTGCAGTTTCATTCAAATCCGTCAACAAAACAGGCGAAATTGCAAATGAGTTCTGATTTGAAGGATGTTAGACGCCTTCAGAGATAAAGAATCAAGCTACAGGTTCTAAGCCTAAAGCATTTTTCTAAAAACTACATATTTACTTGTAAACGGGCTGCTCAGATAAACCAAGGCGATGGGCTACTCACCACACATCACGCAAGAATGAGATGTTGGATAACTTGCTAAACGTACAAATATGTGCATCAATGTGCCCCTCGTATTGAAAAGAGTAATTGCGTGAAGTTGTACGTTCACGCGTTCCTGAGAAAAAGGGTCTTGACAGACAGACAGACGGATAGTCGACGTAATTTTATACATACATATTCTTTAAAAGGTATGGAAGCCTAATAATGAAATATATATGTACAAATTCTATGCAATGTATGAAACCTACTGTCCAAAACTGTTTTATTTATATATGTTTTATAGCTAGTTTTCAATAGTTCCGACAAAGTCGCTAGATTGGCAACACTTTTCCCCTATTATACACCCCTTTCCCCGCTGCTGGGATACTTTCTGAGCAGTATTTTTTCAAAAGCGTTGCAGATGCGTTAAAGAATCAATGTTCTCAAATATTTATCATTAATTTTTGTTTGTTTTTAAGTATCCTCTACGTAATATATTTACCACATTCATCAGGCGCCAAAGGAAAAAATGTAGCGATGTCTGCAACGAGTGTATAGATGAATTTTCAAATAATATTTTCCTTGTATTTTTTTTTCCATTCTTGTTTTTTCCCAGGATTTATTTATTCAATTCTACTCGTAGTAGAATTTTCCACACGCTTTAAATTAATATTTTCCGATGCATTTATTTTCTCAATCCGTATTTTTCATTTAAATATGTTTTAGCGATATAATAATTTTCCAGGTGTTTATTGCCTCATACACTTTATTCTTGATTTAACTTACACCCCTACATGCCACGTCTTTTCTCATACGGGCGGCAGAGGCCAACTTATTGGATTAAAAAAAACTGCTCAGAAACTATCCCCTTGTGTTTTTTCGCGCGGTTGTTGCGCGGTTTTGACACGCGCAACAACAGCGCCATTTTTAACCGCCATGTGCAACCTCCCTTAATCATACTGTCAGGAATCGCCATAGTTTTCCCGGGTTCGGGTACCTATGACTTATTTCCCAGGTATTTCCATTCCCGGGAACCCGGGACCGTTCCCGTAGTCTGTGTACTCTGTACTACCGGGTGTTTAGAGTAGCGACACAATTTTGGGCATTAGAGAACATCATTCTGGATAACTTTCAATATGAAACTGATTTGATTAGTGCAACATATTGTTCACTTCTCCATACATTCTCCATCAGCTGTATGTGTGTATAGATAAGTTGAAAATAAAGTGGCTCTGATCAAATCCCCCTGATGTCCCCTACTCAGCTCGGAGGAGCTCCGCTGGAGTATGGAGCGCCAAATAAAATCGTCGGACTATACTCCAAACATACTGTATGTGTATGTTATACAGGAAACAGAAAGGTGTAGTAATTTTTTATAGGGTTGATAGGGACATTATTCTGAACAACTTTTACTGTGAAACAGATTTGATGACCAACTTACTTACTTAAAATACTGCTAGGTGAAAAACTGCTACTAGTAAAAAACTAAAGTCGTCTGTCGTAAAATACCTTTGTCCCAAAGGCACTGTTTTTGATTATACTAATTAGGGAGACATATATTTTTATTACAATATTGGTCGAGCTACATACAAGAAATCCATTAAAATAAAAACAGGTCATACCCACAACCGCAGAAAAAGGTCGATCGATTAGAAGTTTAAAATGTTGTCTCAGCCTCTATCGTCAGTCTCGAAGAGTCGAAGAAGAGCAACATTTTGAAACTTTGAGGCGCATATTTTAAGGTAACCTGTCTAGACAACATTCATTTCACTATGAACAACCAAAAATAACGGTACCTAAATTGGAATTATCTGATTTCCACTAATTAGTTTCTTTTTGGAGTCAATTGTTTTTCTTTCGTGTTTTACCTTTACATATTTATCTGTTTTGTACTCAAAATTGTGACCAACACATTTAGCAATTTTTTGTTAGGGTTCCGTACCGTAAGGGTGCTAAACGGACCCTATCACAAAGCCTCCGCTGTCCGTCCGTCTGACTGTCTGTCCGTCAGCGGGCTGTATCTCATCAACCGTAATATGTAGAGTTGATTTTTTTCACAGAATGTGTGTTAAACACAATTTAAAAAATAAATGGGTTCCCATAAAAGAGACGTGTTTTTGGACTTTTTCTTGTGCGATAGTACGGGACCGTACGTGCGTGTCTAGTCTAAACATATACATGTCACTGTAAGATTGTCAAAACCGTTAGTTTATGTATAAACTAACGCGTTAGTTTGTAAACTATCGACAAATTGTAGGCCAGACCGACAGGGTCTAGAATTTACGTTTCTTTTGTTCTTACATGTCAAGCTAACACGAAGACTATTCGGGGGCTTCGCTGCGCTCGCCCCTTAGTCTTCACCTAAGAGCTACCGCAGTGTTTGCCCTGGTATTTCGTTTGCAGTTCAAGTTTAAACCAGGTCACAATTTAATGCTTTTATTATAAACTAACGCGTCATATCAGTACAGTAGTAGTACAATTTAGCGATAGTTTGTAAACTAACGAGAAAAAACGTTAGATTATAAACTAACGGTTTTGACAATCTTACGGTGACATATATATATATATATAGATGAAAAACTATATATTTCTCTAAAGCTCACCTGTGGAGATGCATTGTATGTGACCCGTTGGTTATCAGCCGACGCCGTAATCAGCGGCTCCTGCTCTTCGGTTTGCGCGGTCATAATTAACTTTTCACTTTACAAACACACAACACTATAAAATTATAATATTTCACTGAACTAGGTTTTGGCGGCAACGTGGTTTGATAGCGTCGACCGCGCGCCGTCGCAGATGTCACGAAATGAGCTGAGTAGTACGGGACTGTCTGTAAGGCATACGGTTCTACGAGTGATTGCGGTTGACGGAGCACTACTGCTATTGCTGTTTTCATTTCTATTGTAATTAGATGCTGGTGGTCTCAATTAATAAACTGCTTAGCACCATAATATCCTACTTCAACTTAGTTAAGTGTACATAGGTACGTCGTTCATATTTCTTCCTACCTGTGTAGAGTCTACAGTAGAGAACGTTGTACACAATAAAAAATATCGTTTTCTTGTAATGTAAATGTTTATTCATGAAAAAAAAGTAAAGTTTGAGCTTAGCAAATAATTATTCGGTAAATTATTTTATTTCTATAGTTTATTGAATACCTTTTACATTTTGTTACGCGTACGATTATAAAATGACACTTGACAAAGGAACTATTGTATGTAGACTTGAGATGCTTTTATGGATCTTGTACATAAGAATACGTACCAGGAATATGGCTAGATATCATATTCACTGTTTATAATAAGTATAGGTAAACTTACTCGCTATTTCACAGTGACATTGCAATTAGCATAGAAATACGTTTACTCATTTACATTATTATTTGGTGAAATATTTTCTAATACTAGGAGCGTTTTATCCCAGACGGGTTGGCAATATTACTAAGTTGTTTACAAGTAATATGTATGCTTCTTCATAAGCTATTGCATAGTGATAGCGCCCCGCTTTAAGTTCAACACACCCCTAAACAGATTTTAACAACTTTCGAATTTAATTACGAATGTTTGATTAATCTTTTAAAATACAAAAACAACTGATTCAAGGCATGAAGGCTCCATATTAAAATTAATTTCGTTTATGTATTTCTTTCGGTTATACTATTCTCAATACTATGAATTAGCATTTGTCCATGACAATACAGAGCGATGAGTGTATGAATTTAATAAACACCATAGTAATCGTATCTATTTACAATGCACAATGGAGGTTATCGTAATTCGTAACTGGTACCTATTATTATAAAATTATAAGTAGTAATTTTAGTTATTTAGCACGAACGTAGGAAGCATATTTAATTCTTCTATATCAGGCATAATTTACTATTATTTTTCACTATAAGGACAGCAGTGATACAGCTATTACAGACATTATATAGTTATGGAGTACATTTTGCTAGCTTGAAGTTCCAGATATATTAGATTCATTCGTTTAGGTTATGACGACTATTCATTTTATTGATTAGGTACAATCAAAGGCCATATTGAATAGTGCCATTTTCCAATATATCATGATCTACAAATCTTATTCATAGTTTATACTACACATAATCGGATATAACAGTGGTGTCGTGATGACGTATGAATAAGTGCTCATTCGCAGGAGGACGATTCGTGTTTTATGACGAATCATTTTTTTTCACGATTCGGATTTTTTGACGAATCGTTTTTTTCACGATTCGGCTTTTTTGACGAATCGTTTTTTTCACGATTCGTGTTTTTTGACGAATCGTTTTTTTCACGATTCGGGTTTTTTGACGGCGGCAATGCTTTTTATATGCCCGTGCACAGATTAATAAGCCCGTGTTCACACTGATCTCGAATCGTGAAAATATACTTATACGTCTTAAATCACGACACGATAAACCAATTGTTTGAACACCTATTCGGATATTTTGATGAATCGTGAAAAAGCACGTTCCGTATGCAATGTGAACCTCCATCCGTCCATGACGTATCGTGTTATTTAACAAATCGTAAATGACGGATGAATGAGTCCTAGCACGACTTGCCTGCGGCATACGACGATTTGTGTAATTCAGTGCTAGTAACAGTAGACATAGGTCAATTATTATATAACGTTGGTATGGACACCCATCTGACTCCCTTAAGCATGAAGGACTGTTGACTTACTATCAAAATGCACTGAAAACAAGTCAGTAATAAATACAGAGTAGCTTTTTACAGATCCGGAAACACACGTTAAAAATAATTGCATAGAGGAACACTTTGTTTTAAACTGCCTAACGGGAAATACATATCCACTCAACAGTGATGCGTGTACCTTCTCTACTACTGGTTTTTAACTTTATTAGCAAGGCATAAGGTTCAAAATCAGGAAGGCCACAGTGGGCCTGCCAGCTCCCACTGATGAGATATTGTTGCATCTCATTATTCTCTCATTTCATCTATATATCATTCTACGTCTACAGTAATTGGCAGTATATGGATTGGGACATGGGTCACGGCTTCTGCCACGCGGGGTGGCAAGATGCAGTTACAGTTGGGACGTAGTTATATAACTGTCAAAATGCGACGTGGTGACCCAAAGGCCCGTTAGAGGTCACTTGAGGTCTGCTGTACAATAAAACCTAGGTTAGAGCTTCAGAGCACCCGTACATAGTGGTGGGTAAGAATTAAGATCTATTGGTGTTTCGTTTTCGCGGTGATGAGTTAAATACTTGATATGTCTAACAATATTCGAGGTATTATTGTTGGGTGTCTTTTATGAAACATAAAATTTACATACAGGCACATACATTGCTTCTGCCCTCACACTAGGATCGAAGACGTGGGTAGTTTTGTCATCATCCCCAGCCAGGCTTCGAACCCGGGATTTCTCGGTTGGGAAGCACATCCTCGGCCGCAATACCAGAGGTGGTCGTTTATCGGCGTACAAAAGGGTTACTGAACCATTACCCCTATGGACTAACTCCTTTTTGTTTTCTGTTCAACTGCTGCGACACTAAACTTTGTGAACCTGGGCTAGCTTGAAATATAAATTTAAGTGTTGTCACATAATAGTGTTGGTGGTTGCATTGCTTCATGCAAGCTTTAGCCCGTCGTTTTACGCGATTTTAGTATTGCAGATCATTATTCGTCTATTTATTGCATTTTATACATTCGCTAACAAAGTATTTACTAGCCACTGGTATTGTAATGGTATGTGGAACTATGTAAACCGAACTCTATGTATATTATAAGTAAATTCAAGTCTGTCGTGCATATACAAAAATCTTAACCCTAAGAAAAGCATTCGTTAAGGCATATTATTTGCATTCACGTAATCTTGATTTCACAGATTGCACTTGATTCATAATCAATCGATCGAAAATTGTGTAATACTATAATAATATTTAAAAGTGACAGTCTTTCCATTGTAGATTTCCCAGACGAGGATAACAGTTAGCGAAAGAGGCTGATCACACCATATTAGAAGCGACTTTAAAAAAAACCCTACCCTTTTCCCTCAAGTAACAAAAAAACCTCTCAAGTTTTTACTTGGTATCGGATAAATATAAATAACCCATGTTAACTAACTAATCTTGATTTTAGACCATAAACCTGCTGTCTCCAAGTTTGAATACAATATAAAATTGAATCTAATTGTGACTTTGTGACTGGAGTAGCCATGAACCTGCTGTCTCCAAGTTTGAATACAATATAAAATTGAATCTAATTGTGACTTTGTGACTGGAGTAGCCATGAGAACTTAATGCGTGTCAATCAATATATGTCTGAATTTTGTTATTAGTCCCAAATGCTTTAAAATCAGTTCAGCTCACCTTTGTCGTGCTAAACAGTAAACTAACTTGATTCTTGATTGATTTTTATTTTCAGAATAATTTATCCCCATTCTAACGTCCCATTCACGAGTTTATATATTGCAACATTCTACAATGCAAACTAACATTGTAGTTAACAGTTAACGCCGAATAACTCAACTGTATTTAAGATGTGCTGTAAGGTCATTGTATACTTTTACTGAATAATTACAGAATGAGGAAGTCGTCTGATATAGAACAACAACATAAAACTGTAGTTTACGTTTGATCTTGTAAATAATTTTACGATGCCGACGATATACCAGTAAGCAGTTGCCAGCATGAATGGGCCATGTTAAAAAACAAACTGAGAAAAACCATTTCGAGATAATGTGCTCCTAATTAAAATCCGTTATCCTCATCAAGAAATATTACAGGATTTCTGAAATCTCCGTAAAAACATAATGTACTTCAATTCCCTTCGCCTTTAAAAAAACTGTTCTGTAAAACTGTCAAGTATCAACAGTTTTTCTATCAGTCGATAACACAGATGGTTCTAGGTTTGCTGGTAGAAATCTCTCTTTAGAGATAAGCTCGCCTTTGCTCATAAAATGTTTTGTTACCTTACTATTTCTATAAGATTTCTGTGCAATAAAGAATATGAAAAAAAAAAAAAAAAGATGTCAGTCGGGACGTAAACAAATATTGATATTATATTTTTTTTGTTTTATAGTCGGCAACAACCAGCCTCAAGTACAGCCGTTCCAAAACCGTAGCAAGTCACGTCAGGGGGGGTGCTATTTAAAAAATTATATAAAATAAAACCGGCCAACTGCGATTCGGACTCGCGCACGAAGGGTTCCGTACCATTATCTATTAAAACGGCTAAAAACACATTTTTTGTGTGGTAGGCCCCCTTAAATATTTGTTTTATTTTACAACTAAATATTCTGTGAATATTTCAAGCGTCTACCTGTTGCCGTTATCAATATCGAGCAAATACGAGGAAAAAAAACGTATGTTGTATGGGAGCCCCCTTTAATATTTATTTTATCCTGTTTTTTTGTATTTGTTGTTATAGCGGCAACAGAAATTTCAACTGTCTAACTATCACGGTTCATGAGATACAGCCTGGTGTCGGACGGACGGACAGCGGAGGCTTAGTAATAGGGTCCCGTTTGGCACCCTTCGGGTAAGGAACCCTAAAAATAAAACATACATTACCCGAAATATTCAAATTAGTTTCTTAAATTAGCCTATTTTTCACAAAATAAAATAAAAAGTAGTTCGAATTTTTTAGCATGGCTCATTGCATACAAATTCGAACTGACACACTAAAATGAACTTTGTATTTGAAACCACAACGATTACCATTGAGCCTACAACGTCTCCGTACTTACTTCAATACCAATTATTTTTGTAGATGAACAAAAGCTTGTCACCGACTCTTCAACATGAATGCGTTTGCACAAATATTAACATTTATTGACAGAAATTCCAGCTTCCACTATTAATAATTGATTTGATTTGATGTTTCACTACGTTTCGCGCACTGATATAGTGTTACTGCTAAGATACTATAATACTAATCTGTAAAATTCATTCCAAATGGGCAAGTCAAGACAATGTCTGCTTGCCAACAGTATGGTGATATTAGAGCGCGAACCAGTCGTTAGATTATGTGCAACAATTCTCGACTATTACCCTAAGGTTGCCACTGAGAGCACTCATTCGTCTAACATTGAACATGCGATGTGAACTATAACTTAAATACAGATCAAAGGAGCCCAGTAGCGCAGCGACCGTCAACCGTCAACCCCACATGTCTCTCCGATGGAAACCTTCACTTACTTAGTATAAAATTTAACTAAGGAGTATACACATCACAAGAGTCGCCTAAAGCTAACAAATGAACGAATAATTTTCAGCTAGATATGAAGAAGTGATGATGAATGATAAAGAAAGAGTTTAACCGAATATATCCCAATTTCAATGAAACAAAAACTTCGTTTGTAATTGATTTTCGATAAATGATTTGGCGCTATAGCCATTGCAGCTCCCCAAAATTCTTTCCTAAAGACGTAATAGTAGATGAAGTAGAAATACATAAGTCTAATGACACACACACACACACACACACACAAGCATATTTGTAAGCACACATACATGGCCGCCTGTGGTTAACGCGGACATACAATATCACAGCCAATACGGCTACTGCGGTGCCTGCCTGGGCTCCTTTACATCTGCTTAATTATATTTAATCTTTAATTACACCACTATATAATACATATAATGATAGGTGTGTTTGACGCGTTTTGAAACTTGTGACGCGAATCATGCAAATTAGTTAAAGTATTATATTATACAAAGGCATGTAAATAACTGGGCTATCTTACGTTTCGCCTTGTGCTAGCTAGTATTGGTTCAACATTAGCTTATTTATCGAAATTGTTTATAGAATTTCCACTTATTTATCTTTTAGATAGATTCTCAGAACAATGCCGTTTGAAAAGCGCGTCAAACACTAATTTACATAAGCAAATATGTCTACAAGTGTATTATATTTAGGCCGCCATAGTCTCCTGCGCAGTGCGCTTAAGCGACGGCCTCCTTGCCCGGTATTATAATACTATCAGTCTTTGGGCAATAGTATCCCTTACACGCCGCTAGGCATGACCAACTTATAGACAAACGTATGATACGATACACTCAATCCAAATCTGGATATAATGTTAAACCAAATCATAATTAAGATTCAACATAGATGTAAGAGTATTCAATTAAGCTACTAAGAAAGAACACTGCGCGCAAACTAACACAATTAGGCTTTACCAAATAGTTGACATAGGGGTTGTAAGACCATAATTAAACTTTGGTTGTTCAATGAAGTCTTGCGTAAAAAAGGAGTATAATCCATCTTTAAGAATGATTAGTGTGATTAGTGTGAATCTGTCATAGCTTTTCAGTTGCTTCGGAACTTAAATTCAAAATCAAAGCTCAATAGAATAGCGAGGTTCAAACCCTTATTCAGATAAGTCACGATCTTATAACCCACTACACCGAATGAACATGCAAGAGCACACGACAGCACTGCGTTCGGCAATTTGAAATTATAGCCCACTCATATCAGTGAATGAAGTTTAGACTAAGCAGGGGAAGACGAGATATAGATACCGTGGCGTCTCATGTCTAGCCGCAATGATGCCACAAGATGGCTCTAGCGATCTTTGTACAGAAGTGACGCAAGATCCATAACGTGACAGTGAATGAGTGAATGAACGAAGTTATCAAACACGAAGGTATTAAAGAAATAACTCAGACACATAAATTAATTATTGTAAGAATGGAGTTACGAATTGAATGAATGCACGAACGAACAACGAAATCAATGACAAAAATCACGACAGAATAAACCAACACGGTGTCTTCAACAAGGTGGTCGTATAGCGGTGGTGGTGGTGACAGCCCGGAGTTATAATTCAAGGCTGGATGTTCCTAAACACGCAACACGATACCAGGTGACGGACGATTCAAATAAACGAGACAAGTATATGATGAATGAACGAATTAATAAATGAACGAACGAACAAAGGAGTACACAACTTCACGATGTTTCTGTCAGTATGTCGTGTCTCTCACAGCGTGACAGTCCGGTGCTTGGGCGGGCGGGCGCGCGCTCTGCGTCACTGCCGGTTGTTTTTGTCTATGTTGTGAAGAGTCCAGCTGAGAGAGGTGGTCCACGCGTTCTTAACGGCGTCGTAGAACTTGGAGCGGAAATGCTTCACCGCCTCTTCTTCGGTTAGGTCCAGTACCTGGTGATTAGAAGAGAGGTTAGAATGGGCTGGATATTTTTAGCTGTCGCCACGATCGCTGAAGTTAAAATTCACTTGCTTGCATAAATATAAAACATTTAATAAGAAAATAATTGTTTATTTATATAAAACTGTATTAGAAAACATCTTTTAAAACTAAACATTATTATTAGCTATGGCCTGTATCGTGAGTACAATATTATGGTTAACAGATGTGAGTTTAGCTTAGTACATTATCTATACTTATAAAACGAATCGCTGTTTAGTCTTACTAAATCTCTAAAATGGCCCGAACGGTTTGTATTATTCCTATTTGGTTTTATTCTCCTCAGTCCAGAGTTGTAAATACTATGTTTCGTACTCACTACAGAAACCTAACAGCTCTTTATCAAATAATGGGTTAGGGTCCGCATTGACGTCGCCGGCAATAATACAGTGCGCCATATTGTTCCTCCACTATTCAATTAATTTGAGCTGGTATCTCGCAGAATTCCGGCAACTTCTCGCTCTTCATAACTGGAATGTAGACGGTAATTACAAGGATAGTATGTACATCCGATAGTGTTGTCTCCACAGCGGCTATTCGTAGATTTTCGCATTCTATCGTGAATATTTGTTGTACAGTACTCCAACACCGCCGTACGGGCGTCCTCGTAGTAGTATGTCAGCTGATGTATAGACAGCTGACGTGCTGATGCTGCCATGATTACCTGATATCTCATTTGAGAACTGTTTATCATGCGGCAAAAACCATGTTTCTTGAAATCGAATCACATCGTCAGAGTGGGAAAATTCCTCGCCTCACGACACATTATGGTAGCTACATATTTTCAAGATTTTATTTTTCGGAGTGAATTTTATTTCTTGATTTAGTGGTAGGGGATTAACTTTTTGTTGTTTAAAATGCAGCGACCAACCACCACTCCTTCAGGCCACAGAACGTCATCAAGAGCTTTATCAAGATATTGACAATATCTTGTCACGTTATAGGCATTATTTTCGTTCTTTGAGGTTTTAGTAGACTCGATTTTCAATTTACTCATCAGGCTATCCTATAGGATTTATTTGAGGTCTCTTTCTTGAACTGAAGGTCGCAGATTTTCAACATTTATATGTCAACGTGCTATTGTGAAAACCGTGAGTTTAAAAATACGCGTGAGTTTGTAAACTATCGACAAATTGTAAACGAAACCGACATGTTTTTTTCTTCTCACATGTCAACCTAACACGAATCACTGTCCACCACTAGCACCGTTGTTGAATCGTAATTTCATAATCGAAGGGAACTTGATACATTCCTTTATCCCTGAGAGTTCAATTTGATGGATTTTTTATCGTCCGTAGATGCATACATATTCTTAATAGGGTTGAGATCCGCCTACAAAGCCACAATATCCTTCAGTAGATCCACACGGTTGAAGTTAACTGGGCGGAGTTTTTCCAAATCACGGGCCAAGAAAATCGGGGGCATCTCCTCCTTGCCATCTCTTCTTGTCTTTCATTCTTCCTTCAAAGGATGTTTCGGTCAGAGCTTCATTTAGGTTAACTTTGGAGCGCTCGAAGAATTGCTTTTGCAGACTTGGATCAATCCATTAGGTACTTTTATTTTGTTCTTGATAAATGTTAATAACTCATCGACAACGATGTTGCACGAATCACATTTCGGTTTATTGTTTACTATTTTGACCGCGGTATGCGTTTGCGGCGCTGCGAGCGGACTGTATACGGAATGATTAGTGAAACAACTACAATAGGACAGGTGGGTATAGCAACCAGAATATTATCAAAGGAAGAAAAACATTTACAAAGCCAATTTTAAATGTAAAGTTCTACAAAAAAATATTCAGAATATACGAACACATAAATAAATATAATACATACAAATAACCAGAAAACTGCTGCAGCACACCATTGATATATGCCCATCCGATGAGCACTCATTGGGACTGATGTTTGCAGCAATGGGCTGGCGTCATGTTACAGGAAGGAGTACTACTCGTAGATTAGGTGTGAGTATACTCACGAGGGTTTCCCTGAGGTATTGCAGGTCCTTCTCCGACGTCAGTTCCGGCAGTCCGGTGGATATCATCATTGAGAAGAGAGAGAGGAACAGGTGGCCGTGCTTCCGGAGGATCTTGAACGCCTGCGAAAATGACACATACATTTTATATCCGCCATTTCAGGAGTTTTGAGACGAGCTGGCAAATCCCGAAAACTCATGATCATCATCAAGAGGAGAAGAGTTGCATATCTGGGAAATGTTCTCCGTCACGATCAATATCAAATGCTTCAAGTTGTCGTGATGGGAAAGGTTGAAGGGAAACGGAGCGTCGGAAGAAGGACATCGTGGCTCTCGAATATACGTAAATGAACCGGTATAGCTGGCGTCGGAGACCTGCACCGCCTAGTGAGACACAGAGAGGGATATTCTAAACTGACTGCCAACCTCCAGTAGTGGAGAGGCACTGGAAGAAGAAGATTTCAGAAAGCCCTGCGAAGGCCTGAAATCGCGAATATGTTGATTTTGTCTGCGTTGCTAGCACCGCACCAATTCATTCTTAAAGTAAGAAACGGAAGTAGCTGGGCCGGTACGACGTACTAAATGGGATACATTCAGAGCAGGATAAATTCGACAGATGGCGTTCAATAAGGCCCTTCCATTTTTTCCTTTGGCACATGATAAATTTTTCCTTTGGCACATGATGAATCTGGAGCTCTATTAACCGCCATCTAGAAATTTCGAGCAAAATGATGACTTGAAGGATATTTGCTTACTTCAAATTGACGTTTCCGAGCGCGATCGTTTCATACGATCTGACAGTCATTAAAGCGACTGTAATTTGAATTCGAAAGTAATTAGGACACAAAAGATACAGAATAGAGCTACTGATCAATCCATGGTTAAATCACGAATGTTGATTCATACTATTACTAGTGGCTCTGTGAGCTGTAGACCTCGCGCGTGACACTTTCTTTTAATAACACATACAAACTTATGAATTCACCAATAACTTTGTAAACTACATTTTGCTGTCTTAAACCCAACTCAAATCAAAATCAAATCAAATCAAAAATCATTTATTTCCATAAGATGTTGTTACAACACTTAGATCCGTCATTACATTTTTTTTTGGGTGAGTTCACTAACACAATGGCGGAATCTGTGGAGAAGAGCTCACCGAAGAAACTCCACAGTCGTCGCATCTTTTGCGTTTCCTTTTTTAAATAAAATATTGTCAAATTACAAAATGAATGCTAATTATATATCGAAACAGCCTGTTACTCAAACAATCTATTCCCATGGACATCTGTCCTCTAAGTAATCAGATATCCTATAGTTACCTTTTTTATACAATTTCTGTTTTATTATTATTTTAAACTTGTCTAAAGGTAAGTTTTTAATATCAGTAGGGACCTAGGACCAAATTTTTAGGTTTAACAATCGACTCCCACTTAACATGGAAAACACATATTGATAATGTCTGCACAAAGTTAAGCCAATTCTCGTATGCACTATTTATGCTTGCTAAGGTAGCTAGAGTCACTACCTTGCTATCAGCATACCATGCTTATGTGGCTTCGACTCTCAAATATGGTGTTATATTCTGGGGCAACTCAACGGATAAGGACAGAGCCTTTAAAGCACAAAAAAGATGTTTAAGGGCGATATGTCATTTAAAACAAACAGAAACATGTCAGCCACATTTCAAAAAATTAAGAATTTTAACTCTACCATCGTTATATATCTATGAAATGGCCGTTTATGTAAGAAATAATTGGGATCATTTAAAAAAAATAAATTCAAAAAGAAACATTATGTTAAGCATAACGCGGCACTCGACCGCACTATTTCAAAAAAATGTGTTTGGGATGATACCAAAAATTTATAATTCCAAAATGTATCAGAGAAATAGAATCATTTAATTTATTTAAATTAAAGCTTAAAGAACTTTTGCTTAATAAAGCCTACTATAGCGTACAAGATTTCCTCAATGGTGACTGAAAGATTGCTTAATGGGTGGTAGCGTATGTTTATTAAGGATCTATGTAATTTGCAGTATTTGAATAATCAAACGGACATGTAATATAATGTATTGTTATGTAATTTTAATTTAATCTAAATATAATTTAATTTAAGTTAATATTTGTACGCCTTTAAGGTAGAGTGTGGCAAGAACAATATTTATTTAACAACCCTGTAACCCACGTTCACAAATAAAATATCTTTATCTTTATCTTTATCTTTACCTTACTGTAATAGCGTATACAATTGCCTTTAAAAGAATTACTAATTTTATGTAGTCGGCTTACATAAGCAACCAACTTGTCTTTATTTCTAGTATTAAAATTGTGTATATCACTGTACTTCTGAAAATTAGTTATATTTCTTTTTACATACACAAGATTGTCATAGATATATTGAGACACAAATGTCAGAATATTGATTTCTTTAAACTTTTCCCTCAGTGACACTCTAGGCCCTAATCTATAAATTGCACGAACAGCCCGTTTCTGCAGAATAAATATACTATTAGCATTCGAAGCGTGACCCCACAATAAAATACCATAGGTCATTAGACTATGAAAGTAACTAAAGTAGACTAGTCTAGCGGTGTCTACGTCGGTAAGAGCTCTAATTTTTTTAACTGCGAACGCTGCTGAACTCAGTCTGTTCGACAATTTATTTATATGAGGATCCCATTGTAGTTTGGCGTCTAAAGTAATGCCCAAAAAAACAGTCGACTGCACAAGGTCCAATCTCTGTCCTTTTATAAATATGTCTGTAGTTACCGGGTTCACATTGGGTAACACGAATTTAATACATTTAGTTTTCTTTTCATTAAGTAATAAATTGTTAACAGTAAACCAGCTCACTATACTAGAGATAGCATTGTTTACCTCGTCATAATTTGATTGCTGTCTTTTAACTTTAAATATCAAAGAAGTATTATCGGCAAACAATACTAACCCATGTTTTGCTTTAACAAGGTAAGGTAAATCATTAATATATACTAAAAACAAGAAAGGACCAAGAATTGAACCTTGCGGTACGCCCATACTTATTGAAGACCCAGGTGATCTTTTCCCATTAACATCGACCATCTGAACCCTATCTGTTAGATATGACTCCAGAAGGCCAAGGGCCTGATCTTTTACACCATAATGGCGTAACTTCCTGACAAGAGTGTCATGATGGACGCAATCAAAAGCCTTGGATAGATCGCAGAAGACACCTATTGCATCCATTGCGTCTTCCCAGGCATCAAAAATATTGTCGATTAGTTCAACACCAGCATCGGCTGTTGAACGACCCTTTGTGAAACCAAACTGAGCAATATGAATTAAATTATTGAGATAAAAATGACTTTGCAATTGATTAAGTATGAGTTTTTTAAATATTTTGCTAAGCGTTGGTAGTATCGATATGGGTCTAAAATTGGTGGGGTCTGATGTACAATCGGCAAAGAAGTTCGGTTTGCAGGGCACACAAATGCCACTCTTTGTGTGCGTAACGTTGCGACACGAATCGCTGACTTGAATGTGTGTGCGTTACATTGGTCGTCACAGCACAGTCACAGATATTATAATACTGTCTGAGCATACAATCACTATGTGTCTTCGTTGAATATAAGACTAGTTTTTACCGCTTCCTACAGAGTGGACGATAGCCCAACGGGTTAGATGCCAGACTAATGACTTTGAGGTATTGAGTTCGATCCTCTATCAAGGAGGGAAAAAGCATGGTGATGTTTTTTTTTAGATACTTTTTTTTAATTATTATTGATCAGACCAAATATTTATTCTAGATTAAGGGCCGGTTTCACCACTGCTGATGAAGCCTATCTGCCAGTTAAACTTAGATTTTTGTATGGCGTTATTTGACAGATAGGCTTTATCAGCATGTGGTGAAACCAGCCTTATTTTTTTCATAATAAAACAAAATTATATTTCGTCCTAATAATAATTTATTACTAGTTTGTTATAATAAACTACACTTAATTTACTTATTTTAGTTTTAGTCAGACAAGGACAGATGTCGCAGTTGATGATATATAAGCTATGAATCAACATGCTAAGCAATTAGAAATTATGTGATAACTTCTAACCTGAAGTAGCAATAACATCATAGACATATAAATCACCTTATCTTATGATAACACAAAGCTTTCACATATTAATGGTTATGTTTTATTTAATATCTTAGTGGAGCTCCTTCTCTTACTATTATTTGTTGTAGTCTACTTCTCATGCCAGTGACCATATTCCAACACATGTCAGTGCCTCGCATTATCTCCCAGGTTGAAGTAACAACTTCATCTAAATTAGACCTAGATCTCACATTCGATGGATCCCAATTGAGCACCATATGTCCCCATAGATTTTCGATGGGGTTTAAATCAGGGCTTTTAGAAGGCCAGTCAATAACTGTCAAGGATTCTTGCTTGTTAAACCATTCTTGCACAATATGGGCGCGATGCACAGCGCAATTGTCATGGACAAAGTATATATGCTCATCCGGATATACAGTTCGTACGGTTGGTAACATGACGTTCTGTAAAATATCCAAGTATCCTTGAGCAGTGTTGCGAGCACTCACTTGCACTAATTCACCGGGGCCCATCGACGACATCCATCCCCAATATCCCAAAGTAATACGGCCACTACACCTGCACGGTAGAATGTTTGCTAAACTATATCGTTCATTATTTCTTCTCCACAGTATTTTACGCCCATCCTTGTCTGATCTAAAAGTCTTTTCATCACTAAAAACAACAACATTATTACACCAATCAAAGTCCAAATATTCACGGGCAAACCGCACTCTGTCTTCACGATGCTCATTAGACATCATAATCTTCTTCGCTGGTCTCCGACATCTTAAACCATCAGCTCGTAAGTGATTGCGAACTGTTTGTAGTGTTACATTATGAAGTGTCGCCGTAGACCGGGTGCTGGCAAACGGATTGCTGTTATGCGCTGCAATGATGTCGCGATGGCGATCAGATGCAGCTGTGTAGGCTACAGGCTGTGGGCCTGGTCGACGACTTTCAACATGTCCAGAATCTGCATACCTATGAACCCACAGTTGCACTGTTCTTCTCTGTAAAATAAGAAAAAAATACAATGAAGTAGTAACACAAGGTATAATTATAATCATAATTTATAAAAAACCTTCAAATTTATTTTTTATATGCATAACTCACCGATATCATTAAACGTCGTGCTATCTCGCTAATTGAAATGTTTTGTTCATACAAAACAATGATTTCCGCCTTTTTAAAAGTGGATAGATGACTTTCCATGATAGATAACAAATCTCAATCACAATTTACAAGGAACGAAATGCAATACAACTAATGCTGAGAGCGCGCAGACGCAAAACAATTTTAAAGAGGGTAGCTGTTACATTTTAAATAAAGAAGGTAGACTATGGCCTTTTTACCGGGCAAGTTTACAACTCTTCGAACTCTAGTTTGGTTAAACAATTGTAATCAATTTATATTCGATGCTATGTGAATTTAATAATACTCGTAGCTTCTAAAAAATAATTTCCTTTGAGGGATCGAACCTTTATCTACATATCGTAATTCTAGCACCTAATCCACTAGGCTATCGACTACTTTGCATAAAGCTGTGAAAACTTGCGTCATAATCAATGAATGTATGGGATCAGAAAAACGCACACAGACGCGACATTAACACGAATACTGTGTTAGTGTGCATTGCTAATCGTAGCTATTGGCAACGTTACGCACACAAAGACTGGTGTTTGTGTGCCCTGCAAACCGATCTTCTTTGTCGTGTGTACTACCAGCTTTGAATAAAGGTATAACTTTACTTAGTTTCATCAAGTCAGGAAACACACCACTATCTATACATTGATTAAATATACAACAAAGGTGAGGTGCAATACAATCTACAATGGAACTAATAATTTTTACTGATAGACCATGGGCGTCAGCTGCCTTTTTAATTTCCAGGGATTTAAACGCTTTTACAATGTCTTCATTATTTACGTGCCTAAATTTAAAATCTGTTTTACATTCCTCAAAGTTTTGTTTAAGTATAGATTCAGCAGCAGCGGGAGATTAATTTAAAGACTTGGTTGTTGAAACTGGAATGTCCGTAAAGAAATTTTCGAAAGCTTTTGCTACTTCTAGGTCTGTACTTAGCAATTGATTATCTATCTTAAGCTTGAAGTTATTATGTGTAGCTTTGGCCTTTCCAGTCTCTCTGTTTATAATTTGCCAAGTCGTTTTCATTACATTGCTACTAGATTCAATTTTGTTTTTAATGAAATTAGATTTAGCTACGGCACAAACGCGTTTAAACATTTTTGAATAACTACGAACATAATCTAGAAAGGCCGTATTTTTGTTATATGATTTCTCTTCATAGAGTTCATATAATCTTCGTCTGCTCCTATGAATTCCAACTGTCGCCCAATCACTAAACAAAGCTTTGTTATTAACTTTTATAGTTTTTGATTTAAATACCGTATCATATTCATTTTTGACAAGGTTAAATACTGAGTTGTACAACAAATTTGGATCGTCACTGTATGGTATTTCCCATAGTTTATCTAAAATATTATTCCTGTAGTGTTCAAGCCGAGTGTAATACTTTGTAATGATGAGTTTAAAATGTGCATATCTGACTGGAGTCGCCGTGTGTCACATTCGTACTTTTCTGTAGTTTTTTCCAAACATAATCTACAATCATCGATTTCGTTAATTAATTCGACACGTTTCTTGCTACAATTTACATTTTTACAAAATATTTTATTTCTATTAGCTAGTTTTTGTGTCCTTTTTATATAATTATTCAATTTAACATATTTCTTTAATTTATTTTTACTACAGCTCTTAGTGGTTACTGATTGCGATCTATTAGGATTATCACACGTGAGATCAATTGTCACAGTTGAATTTTGATCTATGGGTGAGATGACAGAAGCTACAGGTGGAGTGATCAGCTCCTCAAAGAGTGACTGGGTCTGCCCCGACCTGAGGCGATCGTTTGCAGTTTGTAGTGCAGAAATTTCGTTACGTGCGTCGCGAAGCTCCTTCTCCAGGACAGCAATACGCCTCAGGGCATCTTCGAACGCACTGCCACTCCGGTCGAAGCCATCTACCAGGTGCTGAAGCCGATCCCTATCTCCCGTCACATCAAGGAACTTGTTGTGCAACTCTGCCATCTCACTTTTTAATTTTAAGTTCTTATTAACAATAAGCAATAGCTCCTTCTCACTTTCATCCCTTTCAGTAAGCAACTGCTCATTGGTTACCTTACACTGTTTTAATTCATATAAAGCTAATTTTAAGTTATCTTCTAGTTGACGGGCTGCCTCACTTCTGGTTGTTGGCATTTTAAACAAAATAAAAAAACAGTAAAAAGCAAGATTGAAGCACGGCTGTAGCACAGCTGATAAGCAGTCACTTAAATTGAGGTTATGATAAGCAAAAAAATAAGCTATTCAACAAAAAACAAAGTAATTCCAAATCAATTTACGTGCCTAAGTAATTAGTTATATTGAGTAGCCCAGTAGCAAATTATTTCAAATAAAATACTCAACCGTCAACGTTACGTTTGCGTTTTTTAAATACACAAAATAGGATAACTATTAGAATTTTATACACTTATGCACCAGTTAACACAAAATACACTTAATTAATACGTATAACAAATTAGATAAACTTGGAAAATTGTATTAAAGTATTTTTAAATCAATAAAATGTATCTAATCTTTTGTTTAAAACCTATTCGCCAGTGTTGTCAGAGCAATCCCCAACCTATTGACTGTTCACGAAATTTATATAGACTGACTGACTGACAAATGAGACACCTCATTTGCTAAAATCCGTCAAGCTGTTTGGATTGTAGCGGTTTATTGAAAATTTAAAACCCCTTTTAGAAAACATTACACAAACTGAATCGAAAAAAACATAATATTTAATTATCGAACCTGCTCACAAAAAATCACGCGAATCAGTTGAGAAATGCGGCCTGTAGAGGATAACATCCAGAGACACACCCGGACATACAAAAGCATTTTTTCCCAATCCTGAAACGGAGACGCTTCACACGCTCGGTCAATTAACGGCAGGCCTTGCTGATGACACATACAAGTCTATATAGGCAGGTTGACATACCGTCTCGCAATGCTCCCGGAAGATCTTGAAGTCGAGCAGTTCCCGCGAGCCGCGACCCGGCAGGCCTTGCTGATGACGCATACAAGTCTATATAGGCATGTTGACATACCGTCTCGCAATGCTCCCGGAAGATCTTGAAGTCGAGCAGTTCCCGCGAGCCGCGACCCGGCAGGCCTTGCTGATGACGCATACAAGTATATATAGGCATGTTGACATACCGTCTCGCAATGCTCCCGGAAGATCTTGATGTCGAGCAGTTCCCGCGAGCCGCGACCCGGCTGGCCCTTGTTGATGACGCATACAAGTTTATATAGGCATGTTGACATACCATCTCGCAATGCTCCCGGAAGATCTTGAAGTCGAGCAGTTCCCGCGAGCCGCGACCCGGCAGGCCTTGCTGATGACGCATACAAGTCTATATAGGCATGTTGACATACCGTCTCGCAATGCTCCCGGAAGATCTTGATGTCGAGCAGTTCCCGCGAGCCGCGACCCGGCAGGCCTTGCTGATGACGCATACAAGTCTATATAGGCATGTTCACATACCGTCTCGCAATGCTCCCGGAAGATCTTAAAGTCGAGCAGTTCCCGCGAGCCGCGACCCGGCAGGCCTTGCTGATGACGCATACAAGTCTATATAGGCATGTTGACATACCGTCTCGCAATGCTCCCGGAAGATCTTGAAGTCGAGCAGTTCCCGCGAGCCGCGACCCGGCAGGCCTTGCTGATGACGCATACAAGTCTATATAGGCATGTTGACATACCGTCTCGCAATGCTCCCGGAAGATCTTGAAGTCGAGCAGTTCCCGCGAGCCGCGACCCGGCTGGCCCTTGTTGATGACGTGTATGAAGTCGTGGGTGAGCACGAAGGGCACGCGCTCGCGCTTGAACCCGAACTTCGCCTTGAACCGGCCGAGGATGTGGCCGAAGTCGATGTGGAACAGCTGTGGAGGGTAAGATGAGGCTGATTTCAGAGGCGCTGCAAATAACGGCGAAGTATTAGATTGTCCTAATGGTCACTATTAACCTCTCAACGACCCATGGCATCTTAAGATGCCATTTTCCCGTTATAGGTTTTGAATTTTATTACCATGGCATGAGGTTGGCATGGCATGGTATGTGGTATTGAAAGAATTGTTATATGAGAGCCCCCTTATTTTTACTTTTTTTCTGTTTTTTAGAATTTGTTGTTATAGCGGCAACAGAAATACATGAAAATCTTCTGTGAAAAATTCAACTGTTCAACTATCACGGTTCATGAGATACAGCCTGGTGACGGTCGGACAGACAGACAGACAGCGGAGACTTAGTAATAGGGTCCCGTTTTTACCCTTTAAGTAAGGAACCCTAAAAAGTAGATAAGCAAAATCTCGCAAAGCCTCACGTTTCCGAATTATAGCTTTCAAAGATGTACATGTGGCACCACATTATTTTTTTTCGTTTTTGAAGTTTCAATATTTGTAGATAAATACGGATACTTCCTTAATAAAATTAATTGATCGCGCCAGATGCATCTTTAGAATATCTCTTGAATCGTATTACTTGGACAATATTATATACAGACGACCTCTGTGACGTCGAGGCAATGCTTCCCAAGCGAGAAGTCTCGGGTTCGAATCCCGGCTGGGGATGTAGAAAAAAAAACCCAGGGATTGGATGTTTACATGTGTGTGACGTCGCTGTTTCTGGTCCCCACGACCCGGGGTGTCCTAGTGTGGGACCAGAAACAATGTATGTGCCTGTATGTATATGTTATGCTATTATAGTGTCTGTGGTCGTAAGTACCTGCCCGCTCCTAGTAAGCATTATATTGTCGGGGTGTCGGTCTGCGATGCCCAGCACGTAGGTGGCCACGCAGTAGCCGGCGCAGCTCATTGTGAACTCCTCTATCGCCTTGTCGAGCCCAGCCTCCGAAGCGCTTTGTTCGCGGAGCCACTCTGCATGTAAAGAGTAAAAACTATTAATAAAAAATAAAAATAAACCCCCCGAAACATCATTGAAACCTTCCTAGTTAGGTAAACTTTTGAACCACTGCGCTGAACCGATTTTATTAAAATATATCAAAGAACGATTTCCGTGAAATCTACTAATTAAAAAACCCGCACTAAAATCCGTACAAACAGACAGTGAGACGCTTCAATAACACCCCTTTTCGTCGGGGTTAAAAACGGTTACTTAAGGCCGGTTTCCTGGGCGCTGATTAAGTTAACAAATTGGTTAAACTGATTTGAGCCAATCACGTGCCGCCAATATTCAAAATAGCGGCACGTGATTGGCTGAAATCAATTTAACCAATTTGTTAACTTAACCAGCGCCCAGGAAACCGTCCATTAAAGATGTTATATATATATATATATATATATATACAAGGTGACCGGTAGATCGATGCAGAGACTTAAACCGAAGCTAGTACAGGCCATTTAGAACCATATGAGCCAAACATATATACGGCGAAGTCTTACCGTTAATTTTTTATTGATGATTTAGTGTTATTGAAGATAATTTCCAGAACAATAATTGGATTATTTTACAATTGATTCTAATAAATCACTTCATAAGCATTCTAATAAATCTTGATTTGTGCATCTGCTACGTCAAACTTGGTTTTTACAGACCATTGAAGAGCACGGCAAATTTTAATCATCAATAAAAATAAGTTTTTCGGACCTAATTTAACAAAAACAAGTAGAAGCTTTTTATGTGCAAATCTTTAGAAAAACATTCTTAGTTAATGATCTTTCATTTCAGGTATTATTGACGTAGATACCTCACATTTTTGAAGTTATGACCTACTAACTAGTTTGAGGGAGAAAAATAGACTTTTTAGACAGTTGTTTTAATTCATTAAATTTATGCTATTCATGCTCGAAATGAGATCCTTGGTTCCTCACACAGACACGTCTGCCTTCGGACTTCTGTGGTCGTGATTTTGAGCATCATTTCATCTTTCATGGTGTCAAAAGCCATTCTCATTTTTGAAATCTCTTCTTTTGTGTCTTGATGGCGACGTTGGAATAGACCAGTTCCTTGGCTCTGCCCCACACAAAATAGTCCATTGGGGTCAGGTCTGGTGAACGAGCAGGCCAAGGAAAAGGCCCATCTCTGCCGATCCAGCAATAGGGAAAACAGTCCTCAATCTCTAGATTATTCGATGAATGCCCATCCCAAAAATAATTATTTTTGAGGCGGGTATCTGTTGAAATGTAACTTTTTAAAATAAACCCCGCAGAAATGTAATGCGCTTCACAGTGACACTAAACAGAACGTGACAGTTGCTAGAGAAATTCTAATAGACATAATAACTTATCTGAAATTAAAAACAAAAGTTACAGAACGTTTAATCGGCGCCAGTTAAAATACAGTCACAAAAATCATGAAGACAGACCTCCTAACATGTATTCAAAAATAAGGAAGACAGGCCTCCTAACATGGGTTCAAAAATAAGGAAGACAGGCCTCCTAACATGTATTCAAAAATAAGGAAGACAGGCCTCCTAACATGGGTTCAAAAATAAGGAAGACAGGCCTCCTAACATGTATTCAAAAATAAGGAAGACAGGCCTCCTAACATGGGTTCATAAATAAGGAAGACAGGCCTCCTAACATGGGTTCAAAAATAAGGAAGACAGGCCTCCTAACATGGGTTCAAAAATAAGGAAGACAGGCCTCCTAACATGGGTTCAAAAATAAGGAAAACAGGCCTCCTAACATGGGTTAAAAATTAAGGAAGACATTCCTCCTAACATGGGTTCAAAAATAAGGAAGACAGGCCTCCTAACATGGGTCCAAAAATTCCTAACATGGATTAAAAAATAAGGAACCAGGCCTCCTAACATGGGTTCAAAAAAGCAGTGATGGTCGAGTGGCTCAAATCAAATGATATATTTTTTCCAGAAAAATGTACGAAACTGGAATTATACATGATTATCAAATCCCACAAAACTCCTAGAGATAAGATAAGATTTTGGCTGATCATGGTCAAGAAACAGTATGATTACCACCTTAGAAGTGTGTTTAAAACCCTATAGGGTATATTTGGAACCTTATAAAAAGTAGTGTCACCGGTAAGAATGTTAAATAGCTGGATTCTAAAATCTAAAAAAGTAACCTAATTAATTGCTTATTCGTCTAAGGTCAAGTTATTTTGATTGCAGGGGACTAAACTCAAGACTAGTAGGTATTTCAAAGATTTTAAGCAAGCAAATAAATGGGGGACAGTCGTCAAAATAACTAAAGCGTCAAAACCGACAAGAGATTCCTTTTTCATAGATAAGTTTGATTTTATTTGTAGCCTGCGGAATCAGCAACTGTCACCTCTGTCTAGAATATTTTAAATACCTACTAGTCTTGAGTTTAGTTAGTTTGCATCGTGTAACGTGTGTAACGTGACTCACGCAGTAGACATCCCTTAATGAACGGCGAGGTCGCGTTGAACAGCGACTTCTCCTTCTGAATGTTGGCGATGGTCTCGGAGTCCGCCACCACCTCGATCATGCCTATCTTGTACTCCATCGAGATGCAGCCGTAGAGGTTCAGTCTGAAAATATTAATTAACACGATTGTGATTTGATACAATCGACTTTATTTTGTCAAAGGACAATTAATAAGTCCTTAAAATATATTGACTTGTTAGTTGTTCATCTATCAAGGGGTGGGTGTGGCGCCCATGTTAAATTAATAAGAATAAACTTGCATAATAAGCGCCCGTGGCCTTGCGGTACTGGCATGGCACATCGGGAAACATTGTGCGGGTTAGGCAACACCTGTCCGAGATGGATGGATGGTTGTCCTGTTTCTATGTGGCATTTGTTTCTGGCGCTTCCGTATTTCGGATGGCACGTTAATCCGTAGTAGTTGTAAAGCTGTGTCAGAGGCCCTAATAGAGGTAGATGGCACCTTCTGACAGTCGGTGTGGCCACTAGCCCGACACCCCTCCATCAACCCGCACTGAGCCAGCGGCTTGTAGTATGGTTCAATCTTACTCGAATCCGGTTAAAGGCCTGTGCTCCTCAGTGGGGACATTAATTGACTATATTTATCATTTTATTTACAGGCGCATACAATAGGAATCAAACATTAAAATATTATAATTTATTGCCAAAAAACGCGGGTTCAAACTGCCAGTTGACAGTTTGGCGCTAAGACGGACCTACAGCGGAAGTGACGTAATAGCCATTGTCAGTAAGGGACAAAGCTATGCGTCAATCTCCTTCTCTTTATTTCGCACAGAACAGGAGAGAGACTGACGCATACCTGACCCTTACTGACAGCAACTGAATCTGATGGGGTGTTTTAAAAAAGTGCTATTTGACGTAACTTTAATTTCGTATTTGTTATAAATCAATACTAAATAAAATAAAAACTTGCAAAAGCAAAACCTTTTATGTTTTTCGCTCTCAAAATATTTTCGGATGTGATAAATATCTTCTCAATACATTACCCAGGACAACGTGTGCCTTGTGGCCGAGATTCAATACGCTGATACAATGCAGTGAAAATGGACCATTACTAAGGTACTTAGCTGATGTTGATACTTACTTGAAGTCGTAACCTGCGCTCTTCCACAGTCGGTCCATGATCCTTAGCATCTGCAGTGTTAACATGTCCTGGAGAATAATAAGCAAAATTATATTATTTCTTTTTATCCTCATTAATAACTAGTGCAGCACTTGAATAAATGCAACGCTATAAATAAATGACAAAATAAATTATATGAACTGCAATTATTGAACTGTAGTGTAGGGCCTGCGAAACTTCTTAAGCCAAAAAAAACATTAAACGTTTTTCAAATCGAGTTATTGCCTTATGAAGTATCGCAGGCACTGCAATATAATAATTGCAGTTCATAGACAAGTTCTCAAGAGCTTTAGGTACTTATTAACAATGACATTTCTAGAAATGCCATTTAAGCATATAAAGGGGGTCCCAAAATTCAACAATAAGCCGAAACGGGACGATAGAATAGATGGTAGTCGTCATCAGAAAAATATAAAAAAACCTTAACAAGAACCCTAGAAATTAGAGGCATTTAAAAAAAACACGAAATTTCTCCATTCTGTAACCATTTTTCGGTTACTGTAGTTAATGTGTGTTGTTTTTGTCCATTTAAATGTTGTTACCATAACCATAAATATCATATCCATAATCACAGTCAAAAATAGTAACGTGATTTCCACAAGTTTTCTATAAATAACACTTTTTCGTCCTCTCTTGCATTTCGTGCCTTAACAAGGTTCACAAGTATATAAAGTGTTGTGTCTAGTATTTAAGCGTACAATCTGTTTAATACTCACATAGCTGTACATTGTGAAATGCAGAAATATATTTGATTTGATTTGATTAAGCGCGGTAATGGACTGGTTAATTATAGTTCTGAGTCACGAGCCGTCACCTCCCACGCGCCCTTACAGTGCCACGCCTTCTGTCTACCCGTGATAATGTTACCTGTCGCAGGTCGTCGCCTATCTTCAGTATGATGGCGACGTCTCCGCCGGTGGGGTCGATGTTCTCGAACTCCAGCAGCAGCGGCCGCATCTTGCTGTCCATCACGCGGCACCTCTCTGGTCTGCGAGTGGGAAAACATTTTTGAAGTTATTAATACCTTAGCGGGGTGGTGTGAATTTGTGATGGGTAAAATTTATGGGATATGTGTGGGACGATTCGTCCGACGAACAGTTGAAAGCGAATTGATTTCAAAACGCATTTTAGCAGGGCAGATTATATTAAAAATAAAGTCGAAATAAAGAAAATTAATTAGACAGAGAAAAACTTCAAAAATCGATAAAATCATTTTATTTCAATTAATTCAAGCAGTTTTCCAAAGAAAGAAGCGCCATTTATTTTTAGGGTTCCGTACCTTGATAAAGGAACAACGGACGCAACAACCACTAAACATCCCATGAACAGCTGATTTGCCATTTTTTTCCCGGTTCCGCACGCGAATTCCGGCGGCGGCGACCTACTCGACAAAAACGTTTATTGATGGCTAACTTCTTAGCCATCAATAAACGTAAAATGAAATAGTAGAAAGCAGAAGAAATGCAGAATTTGGTGTAAATAGTTAATTACCAATTTGATGAAGAAAGCGCCAAGGATTGAAAGTTGTCAATTCTGCATTTTCCTCGATTTTTTTAACGTCCATTTCCAGGAAGGTGATTATTTGAATAACCGATTAAGTGCGTGTCTGACTCACGCACGAAGGGTTCCGTACCACCGCACAATGCTATGCATGTTTCTTGCATGGGAATTAGGTATCTTTAATTTTCCTGTGTTGGATAGCAAAATGTTGTTTACAGAGTTATTGGTGCGGCTAATTTCATACTCCATGTACAGTGGTGGCCAGATAATTAGAAACACCTAGAGTAAATCCAATACATTGAGTTTTCAACTGCTCCGGACTTTTTATAGTGATCCTAATAGAATGTTGGTGGTGTATTTAAGTATTCACACTATTAGTGTACTAAATAAGTGCAAATGATATTTCAAAACACTTACAACAAAAAAGTTTTTCAAACACTATCTTAAACCGAGCATAACTTGATTAGGCGTGTAGAAGGACAACTAATTGGAAACAAAATAAAAAGACATTCGTAAAAATACTTTTTTTAATGAAACAGGAAAAAAACATTGGTGATCATTAGATCAGTAATATTTACATTAAACTTAATCAAGTTAATATATATTAGAGTTACCCCTGCTGTTGTCAATTATGGCTGTACAGCGACGCGGCATTGACGCTATGAGATTTTAGCAGGTGCTCAGAGGAATGCTGTTCCATGCTTTGACAAATCCGTCATAAAGTGCACTCTCATTGCTGTAGTGTGTTTCCGACACCTTATTTACAATATGCCATAAATTTTTAATTGAATTATTATCCGAACTATTTGCGGGCCAGTCTAATACTGACAATGATTGTTCTCTGATATAGGCCTTCACGCTGTTTGCGGTACGCTCCGGATCATTTTCTTGTTGGAAGATCCATTATGTCACCCATAAATGTTCATCAGAATAAGGAATCATGGTCTCTTCTAATATTTTTTGTATTGGTGCTGATCCAGCATGTCTTTAATCTTTCTCACGGGACCAATCCCGAATCCAGAAAAGCAACCCCATACTTTTATGTTTCCACCATCATGTTTAACTGTCTTCTTTGTAAACTTAGGGTCAAATAGCTTGTTGACAGGGCGACGAACATATCGTTTGCCATCCGAATTTATCATATGTATCTTCTTTTCGTCCGAAAAGAGTACTTTTTTCCACTCTTGATCGGTCCAATCGCGGTACTTTCTGGCAAAAGCCAAACGGGCTCCCTTATGCCTGTTGGTAAGAAGCGATACCTTTCGGCAAACCCTTCCGTGTAAACCATGCTCCACTAATCTCCTGCCGATACTTTTCGTTGGTTATTTTCGCCGAAAAAATTGTCTTGCGTGGGCGAAGTTTTCTTGTGACAATGTTTGTTGTTTTATTTTGTTAAAATGACTAGCATTGTATACCATCTTTACGGAACATCCAATATGTCCTGTGATCTTCTTGAACGTCCAATTATGTTTCGAATGTAAACACCAACTATAATCTTTCTGGTATTGAGGTCACAACTCTTAGATTTACCCATTTTCTTTAAAAAATGACACCAATATAATTTAGTATGTACGCAATGAAAAATTATTTATAAATGGCGCCAAAATACATAACCATAGACTATGACTCTTTACTTTTAAATTCTTAACCTTAATGCCCAATCATTTCATGTTTCTAATTAGCTGTCCATCTACACGCCAGTCAAATTATTCTCGGTCTAAGATAATGTTAGTTTTTTTTTTTGTTGTAAGTGTTTTGAAATATACTTTTCACTTATTTAGTACACTAAAAGTGTGGCTACTTAAATACACCACCAACATTCTTTTAAGATCACTATAAAAAGTCCAGAGCAGTTTAAACTCAATCTATTTGATTTACTTAGTACTAGGCGTTTCTAATTATCTGGCCACCATTGTATGTAACCAAAGTGGTATTGAAAGAAATTACGCCTCTTTAAATTAAGTAGCTTTTTAACAAAGCATTTTATTTTGTACTGGCATGAGTTAGTTGGCCAGCAATAAACATTTTTGTCCAGTAGGTCGCCGCCGGAATTCGCGAAAAATCATCGGACAGCGCACGTGACTGGATAAGAGCCTTGGACCCCTGGTAGATACAGTGATGATGGTACTCACTTGACGCCCTTACAAATGAACCTAGGGTTGAGCGGCGAGGCGAACTCGGACAGAGTCTCGACGCAGTGCGGTTCGGAGAGGTGTTCTATGAGGGCGGCGCGCGCCTTCGTGATCTCCTTGGCGCTGCCCTTGCGCACGCACTGGCTCGCCCCTGTGGACACACGACACAAACATTTAGTATTTAATACAACGGTGTAAGGAGGTATCTTTTAATCGCCACTCAGTAGACATGAATGAACAACTGAAATTTTCCTAAAATTATGGAAAATACGGCAGCTTTGTAGATTTTGCTGTGAATTTGACCGATTGAAAAAGAATATGCAAATAGTAACTGTCGGATAAGTTTTCATTCCAATGTGTGTCCATCGAGTTTCCTTCACATATTTCCTAGATTAACGCAATCAATGAGTACTTATCTGTAAGTTAGGTTTTAATTACCAACCTCTGAAACCTTTGTAATATTTGGTATATGCGCCGCCGTTAAGCCAGATACGGCAGCTTGCGCCCTTGAGAGCAATTAATACACTATTTCTATTTGTGTTTCATAATTGTGGGCCCGTGGTGAAAATATAGAGAAATACGGGATAGTTATTACCTTATTTATATTCTACCCACTGAACCAATTAGCAAGTGTAGTGGGTAGAATATGGACTAGAATCTGAGTCATATTGTATGCTGAGTATTGGGATATTTTGACATTACATTTCTCTTTTGTTAGTAATGTGTTATTTTTAAAACTAAAAAATAAGTAAGTTTTTCATACAGTGCAGTGGAGTGCACATTTGTGTCGCTACTCACACTTGAGCTTGTCGAGACAGCTGATCTGCCGCATCAGCGCCGGCAGATGCTCCTGACAGCCGCGGCAGTACGCCTCCAGCACCAGCCCGAAGCGGACCGACACGCACGCCACGTGCATCTCCGACCTGAGGGCAAACGACTAATTACTCTGCTTCTTGTTGTCATTTCATCATTCTTATTGAAGCTGTCCCGACAGACGTCGTTTTTCTGTTTAATATTACGGCAGTCCGCTACCCACGCCATCGATTGAAGAATTTTCGGTTGTTCCCTTTCCAATTTACAATATTTTCTCTTCGTAACAACCTTCCTACGACTTCAACATATAGTTAAAAAAGTTTATCCAAATCGGTCCAGTCATTTGTGAGCTTCGCTAGAAGATTATAGAATAGATAGAAGACTAGTTGAACATAGGCTCAGCTGGCCTCTATGCTATGTGAAGGGAAAATATAATTATGAATGACGAGGACACGAGTGATGTAGCGAGTGTTGAATCCCATGCGGAAAGTACAAAAGAAGTCCTGAAGGAAGCGAGGGATCCAGACAGGTTTATCCCTCAAAAACAGTTGCGTACACTACTTTTCATATCAAATGTTGAATGTCATTTTAAATTGGTCGTTACCGTAGATGCCAGAAGAGGAAGTGTCCGATATTCATGTTGCTGAAGGCCCGCTCCAGTAGGAAGACGACCAGGTCGCACATCAGGTAAGACTCGTGCTTCAGCGCTTGCACCAGCTGCAGCAGGTATAGGAGGAGGTCTTCGTCGCTGGAACATTCGAGGATGGTTAGAAATGAGGATTTTGTGTTAAAGGCTAGAAACAAACTACGATAACATGGCGCCTCCCTCCACTGCTCCGTAGGTGCGTACCTGTGGAGTAGTAGAGTCACCCTCACTCGCGTCGTGAGTACGCTAACTGTCGTGCCGGCGAGTAGTTTACCTCTAGTACTAGATGAACTAGAAGTGCAGGAGAAGATAGCGTTCATTTGATACAAAACAACTCAATCACATATGAAATTTCAACTATAAAGTAATGGTTTTAACAAAACTGTTAACACGCCTTGTAGCATATACAAGCATACAAGCGACGTTGAAGACGTCGTGAACTAAATGCCGTGTTTGAAATACATTTTTTTCTCTGCCGAACAGAACAGCTAGGACTAGCGTATAGAGCCGACCGCAACAGCAGGCGTGTTGCGTGAGTAAGTTACGACGCAAGTGAGCGTGATAGCGGTAGGTACATATTAGCGTAACTACGCTCGCAGTCTCATTCGTCGCGGCGTAACTACGCTCGTTCTCATTCACTCGCGTCGTAACTAAGCTCGTTGTCTCATTCAGTCGCGTCGTAACTGCGCTCGCTGTCCGATTCCCTCGCGTCGTAACTACGCTCGCCGTCTAATTCCCTCGCGTCGTAACTACGCTCGCTGTCTCATTCGGCCGCGTCGTAGCTACGCTCGCTGTCTCATTCGGCCGCGTCGTAGCTACGCTCACTGTCTTATTCACTCGCGTCTTAACGCTCGCTGTCTCATTCACTCGCGTCGTAACAACGCTCGATGTCTCGCTTACAAATAGCACTTTTAGATTCCATATAAGATACCTATGATAGGATGTCAAAGTTGATCCGAGATTAGTGCTAACTGGCCTTCTATATGCCTGATCTCATACAGCCTAGAGCTGAAACCAACTCGAGAATGATCGATCAACTTCTATGATAGATAGAGGTGTGGCTTGGCGGTCGAGGCTGTGCTTCCCAGCGAGAGGTCCAGGGTTAGAAAAAGAAACCCAGATATTGCATGTTTACATATTTCTGGTTCCCAGGACACAGGGTATCCTAGTGTGGGGCCAGAAGCAGTGTAATTGCCTGCAGGTAAATGTTATGTTATGTTAACTTACTTGATATCCGAAAGGCAGTTAACCGCGAAGGAGCGCACATTCGCGTCCGCATACGCGTAGTCCAACAGCTCGAGCGCGCTCTCGATCGGCAGCGCGGGCCAGCCCACCAGCACGCGCGCCACGCCGGCCACGTCGGCACGCTCACCCCACTCCACGCATGCGAGCAGCTTGGGCAACAGCTCGGGCGCCTGCGCGCGGAACTGCTCCCTACGAACGTGATCAATGCTTTTGTTTAACACAGCACTTGCACACAAAGCGCGAAACGCTGGCATAAGGACAATTTACCCGATTTTATTGCCGCCGAAGACTGGCTCTCAGGCAGCCCCAATCTTCACCCTTCGGACTACCGATTACAGGATGTTTTAGAGGAGAAAGCTAGCTCGAAGCTCATCAAAAAATCAAGTCGTCAAAGCGTAACTTAGTGGCAGCAGCGGCTTCTATACGTCTGAAAATAGTGCTTGCTATGACAGAGGTGTACCAGTGTGTACAAGCAAAAGAGAGGCATTTCGAACATTTTGTATTTTTATCTGTTTTTGAACTTTCCAAATATGATTTAAGCACAATTTTCTTTGTGACAGAATTTATGGCTAGACTAGATTATCTTCTATCGTCGATTGACGTATCTATCAAAGATGAACACCAAAATACGACATTTTACATTTTAGATACTCCATATAAAAATATTCGACGTCTTTTCAGGAGCAGCTATCGCCGCCGCTCTTCACAGGCCTCGTGCGTTGGTCGCCGAGTAAGTATCCACAACAGATTATCCGGGATCACTGCAAAGTGGTTCACCTGTGCGCCCAGATGTCCTTTCTGTCCTGCTCGTGCATCTCGTAGATGTCCCGCTCCGCCGTGGCGCGCAGCTGGTCGAAGGGCGACGCCGCTGCGCTGCCGACCGCCGCCGTGCCCGCGTACGCCAGCACGCGCTCACCGCCGGGGAACATGATGGGCAGCTGGCAGTCGCAGCTGTGGGGGGGGAGGGACCCGCTTGCGAGATCAATCACATAGCAAATTCACATAGAAAACGTCACCTGAGTAGGATACCCTGTGTCGTGAGAACCTGAAACAGCGACATCTCAGACATATAAACCTTCAAAACATGAGATATTTTTTGCTTGAGTAAAGACCATAAGTTTTTCCTTACTTACATGATGATTGGCAACTGTTGCAATTTTAATACACAGTGCTAGTAGCATCTGGATCAAGCATCAACGTGAGCAATATCGAAATCGATAAACGGGGTCGATGCGGCCTCACGCAGCTCTATGATAAAGGTGAGATCTAACCCTAAGGTCGCGGTGTGTGGCAGGTGGGCGGGACAGACCTTAGCGGGTGTGCGGCAGGTGGGCGGGACAGACCTTAGCGGGTGTGCGGCAGGTGGGCGGGACAGACCATAGCGGGTGTGCGGCAGGTGGGCGGGACAGACCTTAGCGGGTGTGCGGCAGGTTGGCGGGACAGACCTTAGCGGGTGTGCGGCAGGTGGGCGGGACAGACCTTAGCGGGTGTGCGGCAGGTGGGCGGGACAGACCTTAGCGGGTGTGCGGCAGGTGGGCGGGACAGACCTTAGCGGGTGTGCGGCAGGTGGGCGGGACAGACCTAAGCGGGTGTGCGGCAGGTGGGCGGGGCATCAACCCCTCCGCGCTTCCTCTTCCCCTAAGGACATTCCATTGAAAGCGTACCGATAATTCCGGAGGGGATATTCTAAGAGCTGTCCACTCACCTATCAAACTTGATGGCGAGCACGCTACACGCGTCCGTGTTAGGGTTCGGCATGACACTGCCGAGCGGGTTCAGTAGATCGTCGCTCTGCATCTCCTCGGCGGCGTACGTCCACATGTAGAGCGTCACGCCGTCGGTGCGCAGCGCGCTCTTGTAGTCGAAGATCATAGTGTTCGCCCACGCGAGTTTGTTCATGTATAGCTCCTGCGGAGAGGATGATGTGTTTACAGAAATTCATAATTTCTTTATTGCACACAAATAATGATTGTCCTCTAACATTTATTATTATTATTATTATTTATTAGTATTATGATAATATATATACAACAAGACTTACATAAAAATGTGACACGTCTGAACAAATAAGTAATTGGCGATTTTTTTAAATTACAGACTTTAAACATAAGTATGTTGCCATCAAACAAAAGAGTGTCACTGTCGGATGGGCTTACATACAGCGCTATTATTGAGTAAATCAAATCCACCGAAAAGGGTGCAAATGTTAGTTTGGAATTGGAATGGAAATTGGGAATGGAAATGGATTTGGAAAATTTGCGTTGGATTTGCTGTGGATTTGAGTTACTGAATAAGGGGCCAGGTTATATTTTCTCTCAAACATGCTCAGATATGTTCGTATTTTGTTTGAAAAACGAACACGTTAAAAGCCTAATTTTTTTCCGTCCAAATAAAAAAAACCGTTAAAACTCTTACTTATTATAGTATTTATACTCAACTAAAATGAATTCGAGTGATGAAAGTTGTAAACATTTACCATTTTCATTTACCAATTATTCTAATATGTCTAACATTTAATATTAATTAAATATCATTGTTCTTTGTGTTGTATTTATGTTATTCCTACTAAATTACCTGTACTTCTTAAAAAAAATTGATTTACTTCCTCCCAATGTTTGAGAAAAGCACTATATATACCTCTTCGGAAACCGGCATTGCCTAACTCGGTCTCTTTGTCAGGCCTCGGGACAACCACCTCCTCGTTAGGCTATCCCTTACTTTCCGAGCCTCGGCAATAATGACAGCGTTATTTCATTGGCACATGGTCAGAAACAGGATTCGATTCCACATCTGCCGCGTAACAAGCGAGCAGTGAAACCACCGGACCACGCTCGTGGGACCTAGGACCGTTACTAAAATAGTGATTGAGGTACAATTCACTCGCCTGTAGGTCAGACAGTAAACAATCACTCGATTTGTAGTTCGATTAAGTCAGAGTCAGGTATTAGCCCTTATGTAAATTCTATACAATTATTTATATTCTATGTTTTGGGTGTGACCTGCCACTCTAAATAAATGTTTTTAAATCTTTGTGATGTGACATTATATGATAGCCATAACGAATCACCTTATTGGAGTCCTTGTTCCGCTTACTCTTCCCTATAGCAAAGCACAGTCTCGCCATTCTCGGTATGTTGTACACCTTGATGGGGAAGTTCAGTTCGCATCTCGCCTCGCCCTCCGACCCGACAATGGTGATGCGCGCCTTCTGCGACTCACAGAGGGACTTGCCGCCGTGGAAGATTCCCGCTTGGACTACCACCTGCGGACAAGGAGCTGGTTACTAATACATGAGGGTGTTTTATAGTGAAAGCGTCCGATGCCAAGGGGTATTCGTAAATCTCCACATCTGGCCGCGGCTGTAACTGGATGATTGACCCATTTCTATGGTGGCTCCACCGTGTTTCCAATGACACTAAGTTCTAGGCTACTGTCGCTAATTGGTGGCAGTTATTGTAAAGCTTTGTCAAAGGCACAGATTAATAAAGAGAGGCCCAAGTAGGGCAGCTTGATAACTTCTGACAGTCCGATTGACCACTAACCCGACGCCCTTTTGTTATGTCACCGACATCTAGCATTAAACCAGTTCATTGCACCCTTTATATTATGTATTAATAATTAGGCACCTACTTAATGTTTTCTTATGTTTGCTTGATTATGTTATGACGTTCATTAAGTCTCAATTTTTGTGCTATTATGAATATCTTTGAACTTGAATTTGAACTTGCTTGATTTCGAGGAAAGGCCATTTGCTGTAGGCTACATTTACACATAGTAAGTATAATGTTACCTTGGTCTTGGTCTCTTCCAGCATGGGATCTGTGTTCCGGTCCAGGTTATGTCCTCCGATATTTGTATTGTGCACGAGTGCCTGTCGATGTTCTAGGAACACTCCGTATTGGGCGGCGGCGGTTTCCTCTTGAAACCCGTGTTCTAAGTTTGTCAGTCACATAGTTCTAAGATTATGAGTCACATAGTTACCTCGGTCTTGGTCTCTTCCAGCATGGGATCTGTGTTCCGGTCCAGGTTATGTCCTCCGATATTTGTATTGTGCACGAGTGCCTGTCGATGTTCTAGGAACACTCCGTATTGGGCGGCGGCGGTTTCCTCTTGAAACCCGTGTTCTAAGTTTGTCAGTCACATAGTTCTAAGATTATGAGTCACATAGTTACCTCGGCCTTGGTCTCTTCCAGCATGGGATCTGTGTTCCGGTCCAGGTTATGTCCTCCGATATTTGTATTGTGCACGAGTGCCTGTCGATGTTCTAGGAACACTCCGTATTGGGCGGCGGCGGTTTCCTCTTGAAACCCGTGTTCTAAGTTTGTCAGTCACATAGTTCTAAGATTATGAGTCACATAGTTACCTCGGTCTTGGTCTCTTCCAGCATGGGATCTGTGTTCCGGTCCAGGTTATGTCCTCCGATATTTGTATTGTGCACGAGTGCCTGTCGATGTTCTAGGAACACTCCGTATTGGGCGGCGGCGGTTTCCTCTTGAAACCCGTGTTCTAAGTTTGTCAGTCACATAGTTCTAAGATTATGAGTCACATAGTTACCTCGGTCTTGGTCTCTTCCAGCATGGGATCTGTGTTCCGGTCCAGGTTATGTCCTCCGATATTTGTATTGTGCACGAGTGCCTGTCGATGTGCTAGGAACACTCCGTATTGGGCGGCGGCGGTTTCCTCTTGAAACCCGTGTTCTAAGTTTGTCAGTCACATAGTTCTAAGATTATGAGTCACATAGTTACCTCGGTCTTGGTCTCTTCCAGCATGGGATCTGTGTTCCGGTCCAGGTTATGTCCTCCGATATTTGTATTGTGCACGAGTGCCTGTCGATGTTCTAGGAACACTCCGTATTGGGCGGCGGCGGTTTCCTCTTGAAACCCGTGTTCTAAGTTTGTCAGTCACATAGTTCTAAGATTATGAGTCACATAGTTACCTCGGTCTTGGTCTCTTCCAGCATGGGATCTGTGTTCCGGTCCAGGTTATGTCCTCCGATATTTGTATTGTGCACGAGTGCCTGTCGATGTTCTAGGAACACTCCGTATTGGGCGGCGGCGGTTTCCTCTTGAAACCCGTGTTCTAAGTTTGTCAGTCACATAGTTCTAAGATTATGAGTCACATAGTTACCTCGGCCTTGGTCTCTTCCAGCATGGGATCTGTGTTCCGGTCCAGGTTATGTCCTCCGATATTTGTATTGTGCACGAGTGCCTGTCGATGTTCTAGGAACACTCCGTATTGGGCGGCGGCGGTTTCCTCTTGAAACCCGTGTTCTAAGTTTGTCAGTCACATAGTTCTAAGATTATGAGTCACATAGTTACCTCGGTCTTGGTCTCTTCCAGCATGGGATCTGTGTTCCGGTCCAGGTTATGTCCTCCGATATTTGTATTGTGCACGAGTGCCTGTCGATGTTCTAGGAACACTCCGTATTGGGCGGCGGCGGTTTCCTCTTGAAACCCGTGTTCTAAGTTTGTCAGTCACATAGTTCTAAGATTATGAGTCACATAGTTACCTCGGTCTTGGTCTCTTCCAGCATGGGATCTGTGTTCCGGTCCAGGTTATGTCCTCCGATATTTGTATTGTGCACGAGTGCCTGTCGATGTGCTAGGAACACTCCGTATTGGGCGGCGGCGGTTTCCTCTTGAAACCCGTGTTCTAAGTTTGTCAGTCACATAGTTCTAAGATTATGAGTCACATAGTTACCTCGGTCTTGGTCTCTTCCAGCATGGGATCTGTGTTCCGGTCCAGGTTATGTCCTCCGATGAGTTGTATTGTGCACGAGTGCCTGTCGATGTTCTAGGAACACTCCGTATTGGGCGGCGGCGGTTTCCTCTTGAAACCCGTGTTCTAAGTTTGTCAGTCACATAGTTCTAAGATTATGAGTCACATAGTTACCTCGGTCTTGGTCTCTTCCAGCATGGGATCTGTGTTCCGGTCCAGGTTATGTCCTCCGATATTTGTATTGTGCACGAGTGCCTGTCGATGTTCTAGGAACACTCCGTATTGGGCGGCGGCGGTTTCCTCTTGAAACCCGTGTTCTAAGTTTGTCAGTCACATAGTTCTAAGATTATGAGTCACATAGTTACCTCGGTCTTGGTCTGTTCCAGCTTCGGATCTGTATTTCGGTCCAGGTTCAGTCCCCCGATGCGTTGTATCGTGCACGAGTAGTTCCTATCTATGTTCCAGGAACACTCGATACTGGGCGGCGGCGGTTTCTTCTTGCGCGCGGTGTTGTGGTCGGAGGTGTTGCGCCGCGGCGTAAGGGTCACGTACATGCCTCTGTCTTCTGTTGGGAGTTTGTATATTAGTTTAATGTTTAACTCAGTACAGGATATCTTCATATTAACTGACGTCATGAAAACCCGGATTCGATTGACAAAGGACTGGATAAGTTGGCACAAAAAGAAGGAATATACTTAGCAGTGGGCGGAAACAAGCAGATGATGAAGAACTGACATTTTTATAGGCAAACTAGACAGGAGCTCCCGACTCGTTTGGAAAATGAATAGCTAGTACAGCTGCTTGTCTTTCAGCGCCTCTGTAGTTATAATCATAATCATTTATTCATTGCTGTCCGTCCTAGATCCTTAAACTTCCTATCTGACAGATTTCATAATTATAGGTCAAGTAAGTTTTTTATGTTCATTTAAGTTTACCACCCTTAGGGATGGAAAATAAAAATAAAACTCTTATTAACTGACGTCATAACTATAAACAGCCTACCTGCATTTCAGCTTCATAAGAACTTTAATTTTAGATGTTCATACAAAGGGAAAAATTTCGCCAAATCCCTTCTTAGTCCTACCCTACGCTACATGAGTAAGCCCTATACAAAGTTTCATGACTACGTTGACTATACGTAGAACGGTTTAGGCTGTGCGATTCTGTTAGTCACTAAATCAGAATAACATAATCGGTTAGTTACTCATTAGTTTAGTTGATCATGTTTGATTTATTTTTTATTTTTCTCCAAGTATGAGACGTATGAGACGACTTAAAAGCGTATACGCGTTAGAAACAAAGTTACTACTATTTCAACGTTTTTCAACGTAAAATTATGCAGTTAAGCAATGATCTGTTCATGTTTGTACACAAGAAAGTTACGAAGTATTATTTGATTTTCAGAAAGTATCCACACGACTAGTAAGTTTTTAACAATTTTGGATAGTTAGATAGGGAGCCGTTTTCCATCGATCGTTTATCAAACAAGCCGTAAAAGGGCTTTTGATTGTTGAAATATTGAAAAAAATATGGGAAAGATACAAACGAAAATATGATATTTTCAAACCTAAGTTCCTTCTTTCATCACATGACTAATCAAAAACATTATAGCCCTACGAACGAAAAAAATGGTAATTTCCGTGAGTTTTTCTAGGTATTAATCGTGTTAGTTCCTGTAACCTAGTATTTTTATCCAGGATGTGAAATCATGTATCGCTTAAAATATTGTGCATTATTTTTCATCACAAATTTATTTGGTTATTTAGTTACGATTTATATAAAACAACTATATATTCCGCGCACGACAGGGCCCGCGCTCATTCTCGGCTGAAGCCTTTTAGTACATAATAAGGTACTCTGTGCTGAAGCCTCTCAGATGTAGGACGTGTACCGCCATTATTGTAATGTGCGCCAAAGATTATTGGTAACAGTTACCAATATTTTTTGGCGCACATTCCAAGTATCGAACATGGGATAAAAATGAAAAGGAAGCCGTGAAACAGTTGCAGATATAAGAAAATAAAACTTTACAAAAATGGGGACTGTTTGTTGACGAGGAGTTATTCTTCTTGGGTGTGTAGTAATCTTGATTTAATAACTCACCAAGTTAAAAACTAACAAAAAAATAAACAAGTGCAATTTCTTCCCCCCGGTCGGAATGCGAATGTCGTGTATATGTTACAGCTAAAGCTAGGTGTGAAACTAAACTTAAGTTTAGCCGGCTAGTGTTAAGATTAATTTCGAGCGTCGGCTATGTTCATTGCGATAAATGATTTCAACGTTAGTCGGCTAAACTGCAGTTTAGCCTCGACGCTGTTGAGGCTAAAGGTGGGTGAGAAAATATGGTTGACTTTTGCCGACTAAACTTAAGTTTATTTTTCAGTTTACCTAGGCTAACGTTGAACAATTACCGTCTTGATCTGAAATAAGTGATGATAATGATCCGGTAGCCGTAAACACTGCGGTAGCTTAGGTGAAGGATAAAGGGAGTGAGCGACGCGAAGCCCCCTTTATCGAGTATCACTCGAGTTTTAATGCCCTCCATTATGTAGCAGTCACATAAACTACTATAGATGCTATCCATCATTCAGTAAACAACGGCACATCATTGCCGCACGCCTCGAAAATTATAGAAAGTGGGGATTAATTAGGAACAGGCTAACGCGCCACGACAAGTTTAGGCTTTTAGCACCCAGCTTACGAGCTCGTAAGCGTGTATCTACATGTCTGTCGGCGTGCGCGCATACCTCTGTGTTGACACACCGCGCGAAATGCGATAGGAACAATTCATTATTGAGATTTAATTATATCACTACTACAGCAAACACTCACAGACACACAGACACACATACATAACGCCATGCCTTTTCCGATAAGGGGTGGCAGAGGCACAATTGTGCCCACATTTAGCCAGTTATTCCATACCCAATTTTGCTTGAGGAGCTGGCCCATCGCCGCAGCTATGGAGATCGAAGATTTCGTCACGAAGTTTTCATCAACGTTATTGGATTTTAAGATAAATTACTTAACTCAACCCAATCGGCACCTCATTGCAACCCGCATATCCTATATAGTTTGTCAATAAATAGTATAAAAGAAATAAAGTGGAACTAACTAACTTTGAGTGTGTGCTTTATTCCGGAATGCCCCAAAAAGTAAAACAAACTTGGTTTTCGTGTATTCCCAACAAAATTGTTGCTATGTTAAAGATAGTGGCGCCCTCATATTTTTTCCTTCTATTTATTGCTACTTTATACTACGTAATGAATGAGCAAATTCATAATTCTTTATTGCACACAAATATTTAAGAAGTTACATTAAAAGAAAATGCATGTACAAAGGCGAGCTTATCTCTAAAAAGAGATTTCGTCCAGCAAACCAAGGAATTATAGGAAATAGTATCATAAAAGGGTAGGCAGTGCTCAATACATACTATAAATTAAATACCTATAAAATACAGATAGTAAATTTAAGATAATTACCGATATATACTACATAAACTTTACATATAATAATATAAATACAGTAACTTTTAGAAAACAAATTCTCAAATGTTGTAAAATTGGTTTAAAAAAAGTGTAATACATATAAAAAATTAATATGGGTCATCTCTTATGACATGGATCGTGATTTTCGGGGGTCAACTCTTTGGCTTAATAAGCATTTATTATAGAAAGCGATTAATATTTCTTCCATAATATTTTTTCCAGAATTCATCTATGCAATTTTTTTAGTTCTTTTTAAAAAATCTCCTGTCCATACTCCAAACAGACAATAATTTCTTTTTGTTACTTAGAACTGAAAAAACCAGTCATGTCTTTGTTTTAGAGGTCCATCCACGTTCCAAAATTTTAATATTTTCTGGCGTACGGCGACATCACCTTCTAATCCGAATGCCGAGCCAAGACATTTGACATTTGACAGTTCATCTGGAGAAGCACCTATAAATCAATAAGAATAAATGAATATAACAACAATTTGTGAATAATGTGTGGACTGGACTGTTAGAAGACATATTTCGTAGCCTCGTTTTCGGTGTGAAACTAAACTTAAGTTTAGCCGGTCAGTCTTAAGATTAATTTCGAGCCTCGACTAATGTCCGAAGTCATGTTCGTTTGTGATAACGCATATCATCTTTAATCGGCTAGACTGCACATTAGCCGATGCGTTTCGGTTAATGTTGGACATTAGTTAGCTAATGTTGAAAACGAAGTATTCGTGCGACTGCGGGGAGCGGGGCGGGGTAATTTTATTCAGATGAGAAAGCTATTTCTAATATCAGCAAAACACTGCGGTAGCTCAGGTGAAGGGTAAAGGGGGTGAGCGAAGCGAAGCCCCCTTTATCCTTCGTGTTAGGTTGAACATGTAAGAACAACAAAAACTATAATAAGACGAGTTTAAGTATTTTTTGTTTTTCTTACATGTTCAACCTAACACGAAAGATAAAGGGGCTTCGCGTCGCTCACCCCCTTTATCCTTCACCTAAGCTACCGCAGTGTTTACGGCTACAGGATCATTATCATCACTTATTTCAGATCAAGACGGTAATTTTTCAACGTTAGCCTAGGTAAACTGAAAAATAAACTTAAGTTTAGTCGGCAAAAGTCAACCATATTTTCTCACCCACAAGTTTCGCGCGGTGTATCGACACAGAGGTATGCGCGCACGCCGACAGACATGTAGATACACGCTTACGAGCTCGTAAGCTGGGTGCTAAAAACCTAAACTTGTCGTGGCGCGTTAGCCTGTTCCTAATTAATCCCCACTTTCTATAATTTTCGAGGCGTGCGGCAATGATGTGCCGTTGTTTACTGAATGATGGATAGCATCTATAGTAGTTTATGTGACTGCTACATAAAGGAGGGCATCAATATTCGAGAGTGGGTTTATGAAACGAGCCGAAGGCGAGTTTCATAATAATATCACTCGAGAGTTTTAATGCCTAATTATGTACAGTTACATACACTAGTTTATCTACACACATATCATAAGCTCTCTTTGATGTGTTCAGGAACCGCATGTTTGACCGGCATTGTGGTTCTGCAGTTGTTTAGCTTGTTCTGTAGCACCAACTTCGGGCGTCGGCGTTCGAAATTTGAATGTCAGTACCAACTTCACAGACAAACTAGGGGCGGCATGCAGGCGGGCGTCGGCGTTCGAAATTTGAATGTCATTATATGTAGAAAAACTACACATAATGACCATAATGTGTAGTTTTCCAGATGCGAAACGAGTTTTTACCAAGTAGTTTAACATAATGCTGATCGTAACGTGCGGTTTTTGAACGCAGTAAAGAGGGTTTATGATACGTGTGTAGATAAAAAATATTATGTCTAAAGCTTTGAAATAAAAAGTGGACACATATATATTGATGCCTTTATCTTATTTTGAGACCTTACACCCCATCCAATTATGCCAATTATGTCACAGTACAGCCGTGAGAAAAATCGACGTTTCATGGTATTTGATTTTTACTTCTAACACTGAGGATAATTATTTATCAAATTTACGACGGTTATTATCCTAAATATAAACCTTATCAATCCATACATTAGTGAACTAAACCTCCCATACATCATCATCACTAACAAAAACGGAGTCAAAGCTTTTGCTAAATTGCGAATTTACGAAACTGAAACAATGGCCGCCATAAAAAAAACATGCTGGAAATGCGGGAGCTCTGATAAGTACCATAGATACATAACTAAGATTACGACACTTCCGTTTTAGTACTGTCTATTCACAGTTTTATTGTACAACGCTTGAACGTAACATAATCGAGCATTTTCGAAACCACGCTTTCGCGCGCAAACGCAACTTTTTAAGGCTTAGGCGAATAGGCGTAGTTTCATATTTCGTTTTCGGTAAAACAAGACAAAATCACATAAATAATAACAATAATAATAATGATACCTTGGACACTATTTACACACATTGATCTAGCCCCAAACTAGGATTCCCTGTATCTTGGGTACTAGACAACGATGCAGATACTTTAGATATCTTTTAGATAGATAAACAACCACGACTAGGGTACGTACGAACATCCGTTCTCAACAAACAGATATTTGCCCTCCCCGGGACTCGAACCCGGGACACTTGGATTCTTAGGCATTGCAGACTCGGCCATTCGGGTCGTCATCATAGAGGACGGATGAATAGAAGATAACTATTTTTCAATCTCTTCTCATAAACCGCGGGCAGTTGGGACGGATCGCGACTTGGAACCCTATGCCATGGTAATAAAATTTAAAACCTATAACGGAAAAGTGGCGTTAGCTAACGCTGGTGGTAACTGAGGGGTAAACTTGTGTGTGACTTGTAAAAGTGAATTATTTTTGCCTACTTGCAATTAATGATTTGAGTTTTTGAGTTTTGAGCGGTTTATTAAGTAGATTAGTAACTAAGACTAATAAGTAAAGGACTCAAGAGTTATGATAGGCTACCAACTTATACCCGCAAGTACGGCTCCGCATTGTGCTGGAAATTGCCCAAACAATCGGTCTAGTAATAATCGTTAAAAGCCCAGTTGATTTGCAGTCATTCGACTGGTCCGACAGACTTTACTCACGAAAGCAGGGTATTTTCTCCTGAATGACCGGGACAACTTGCGGCACGCCATTGGAAGCCAGCTTCTCCTGGATGTACAGGAACCGGATCAGAGGCTCCTTGTCTGGTAGGAGGTACTCTTCTTGCCCGCAGACCTTGGGTGAGGTGAAGAAAGAGAGAAATAGAGTAGCCGCTTGGTGTGTCAAAAACTGCGTGTTAAGATTTCGTAAATGCTGAATGAATGGACTGATTTTTTTATTTTGGATTTCAAAACGGGAAATGAAATTAGTAGTACTAAGGCGGTTAACACGTGCGTGTATTGCGTTTCGACTCCAAGTCGTGAATAGACTAAAAGAGGCAGAGACAATATTTATTTGTGAATCACAGCCTGGAATAGTACCCGTATAAATAATGTTAAATTGGAGCCACTCTTAGAAATCGCATTCGGCATCTGTCAACAGTAGGGACAGAGTTATGAGTAGGTCTCCCTTCCTTTTCTAAGCCAAACAAGGAGAAGAAGACTGACACATAGCCCTGTCCTTACTGTTCTAAGAATTGCTCCATTTTAGTGCATATGCATCCACACACCTTCAGCACATAGTTTCTGGGGTTCTCTCCGCGGATGTTGAGCGAGTTGGCCTTCTTCTTCAGAATGTACTCGATGTGCTGCTGCGGCGTCCGCGATACCGGCACGTTCGACGAGAACGTTATCTAAGAACAAAACAAGAAGGTCATGGAAAATACTACCACCAGACCACTACAACAGTCTGTAGAGGTTCGAAGCTGAAGGGTTGGTTACAAGGGATGGTGCATTGTTGTTTTTTTTTGTTATCTTGTAGATATGGGCAGGGCTTCGTCACTCTCTCTATGTCGCGAGTTATTTGCCTACTCGCCCCCCGAGTCCCCACCGAGTCCTTTAACAATTAAATTAAAAAAATAGAAAAAACCTTCCTGGATAATTTTGACAAAGTTAAAACAGATCAAGTACATATAATGAGCAATATTTTTTTTATATTAATTTAGATATTTTATTTCACTTTATCATCCTTATACAACCCTAGCGAGTACGCTTAATGACGTAAGCAGACGAACGTCGCGCGGTGGGTATAGCGTTCTCACTTCTCGGTGTGCGTGCAATAGACGTATTTTTTGTATTGTCAGTTTATTCCAAATATGATTATTAAAATATGTTTAGGCTATTACAGCGTAGGTATTTTCGCTTTTGTAGGACTGTGATGTATCTGTTACGAACTAACTATTATCTAATCTGTGATATGGGTGCAACTTAGTAAATGATGTTTGATGGTTGATGATGATGATGTGGTCCGACCGATTTCGGTCACGGCGACCAATTCAACTTGTCGTCTGTAGACGTCGCTCGTGGGCTCCCATGTGGCTTATGTAGCCAATCTTCCTTGTGAAGATCCTTGCACACTGACTGGGGCATGTGAGTAAATATCGAACTACAAAACCGCGAAATGTTAGGACCTTTTTTGGTTTTACGCTCATAAATTCTTTACCGTTGAAAAACAGGCAGCCATTATGGCCAGGGGGGTATATTCAGGGGGAAATAACATAAATTGTAAATAGAAATGTTATCTTTTTTTTCTTCATTTTATCAGTTTTCATATTACTTCCATATTCATTTAGACGTCCACAACTTCGACCTATTGCAATAATTCCCTAAATTTAGATAGGAAATTAAATTAATTTAAATCTTTTTGATATAAAGCTAACAAAAATAACTTTCAAACGATATATCGACCATATATATATGATATCGACTATGTTTTGTGAACGAATGTAGGCCAAACACTAAGGTAAATTTATTTATAAGCTGTTGGACCAATACGCAGTTCGTCCAAATGGTATTTAAATTCTTATTTCTTCCGACTCGTATTTAGTACAACACGCATTTCGTCCAACATCTATTTGACCCCGGGATTGTAGTTTTTTTAAAAAAAAGAGTGATTATACACCAACTTAAATCATAAGTAACGAACACATCTTTGTGAGATCAATATAAAGCAATTTAAATATTTATTTCTTATTAAAATAGCATTTTGGTCTATAAATAAAATTAACAAACTTCAAAAGTTTAACAGTAGGTAGCATAGTCATCATTTCAGCCTGTTAATGTCCACTGCTGAACATAGGCCTCTCCAATCGCACTCCAGCGTGACCGGTCCGTAGCCACCTGCATCCAACGAGATCCAGCGATCCTCACCAGGTCGTCGGTCCATCTCGTAGGTGGCCGACCCACACTGCGCTTGCCAGTACGTGGTCTCCATTCAAGGACCTTTTTGCCCCATCGGCCATCCGATCTTCGCGCTATGTGGCCTGCCCATTGCCACTTCAGCTTGCTTATCCTACGGGCTATGTCAGCAACTTTGGTTCTTCTACGGATCTCCTCATTTCTGACTCGATCTCGTAGAGAAATACCAAGCATAGCCCTTTCCATAGCTCGCTGCGCGACATTGAGCCTCTGAAAAAGTCCTTTTGTGAAGCACCACGTCTCAGAGCCGTAAGTCATCACTGGCAACACACACTGATTGTACACCTTAGTCTTCAGGCACTGAGGGATTTTGGACGAGAAGACGTTGCGTAATTTACCGAACGCTGCCCAACCTAGTTGGATCCGTCTACTGACCTCTCTCTCAAAATTGGACTTACCTAATCGGACTGCCTGTCCCAGGTATATATATTCGTCAACAACTTCGAGAGTAGAGTTCCCAACAGTTAGTGCGGTGGGTGCAACATGGACGTTGAACATGACCTTCGTTTTGTCCATGTTCATTTTCAGGTAGCATAGCATTTCACTTAATTAGATAGTTACTTAGTTTTCTATTTCAGCATAGAACTTTTAATATATCATCAGTTATACCTAAAAAAAGACACAGTCATAATTACTCTTAACAGTATAGTATTATAGTTACTGACTTAAGTGAAAAATACCTGTCTATTTTTTGGTATTTCGAAAATAGGACCGAAGAAACAACAAAGAGTCTAACGTCTCATCACCTAACTTGCTTCTTAATTTATTGGACATATAGGCTGCTGAGGAAAACGCACGCTCAGGCTCGATTAACATAGGCGGGATTGTCAACAAATACTTATACGCCTGTTCTAGAATATACTTAATATAACGTACCTACTTCAATATTGCGGCTTCACTTTGCACGCTGCAGCGCCAACGACAAACATAACAAAACAAAAACAGCTGTAAGCCTGTAATGCACGGCCTTGAAATGTCCGGCCTGTTATTTCGCGACCCGAAAATGTGTGGCCCGCATTCTGCGACCCTTACTACATTGCACGGTCTGTATTTGGCGTTCTAATAATGGATGCCAAAAACGAGCTGTGCAGTGCAACAGTGCAATACTGGCTGTGTAATTTACACGCCGTATTGTTGTTTTATTTCAAATCCCGAAAATCCCGGGATTTAACAACTGTAATCTCGGGATTTGAATCCAGAAAAATGAGCCGGGATACCGGGATCCGGGATCCCGGGATCGAATCCCCTAGTCAACACGTATTTGGTACACCACAAACACACACATATACACAGGAAAATAAAATTATTAAAGCTACATAAATAACTAATAAAACCAATAATTTGAGACCGAATAGCTGACGATGTAAACAGCTCTGTAGTTTTTATTTCAATTAAATTAGTCAAAATTGCTTTTCTGCACGAGTAAACTTAATTTAAGTAGTAATTAGTGATTAAATAATGTGTAGATAAGAAACAGCTGTGCAAACATACAAGCTTTGGAAAAAACAAGACCGATTGTACCGGCCGATTGAACTGTCAAAATCAGTTCAAATAGCAACGACGTAAACGGGGGAAGTATCGTTTTATTTCTGTATTTATATCAATAATCTCACCTTTCACACCCGTAACAAACTAAACAAACCTTCATATAAGTGAAACACTTGCCGTACACTCACTCAGGTACCGTTTTGTCTCTCTTTACTTGGCAAAAGCGGAAGCAAAGTTGAAGACGCAACATTCTGCCACATTCAACAAAAACACACACTTAACACCTTCATTGTGCAATAAACTCCCTAGTGTTCGCTAGTATTCCACCCGGTCATACACTGACACCTATTCGCGGTTTTTTTTCAGGCGAAAAAGGGTGCAATGCTGACCCGAAGCAAGATGAGCACACGCGATGTGGAGTTGAAGCTGAAAGCGACCTTGCTGGAGCTCAAGAAGAGCCAAGAGCTTTGTGAAATACTTCTACGAGATCGAGATGAGTGTGAAGAGGAGATAGAAAAGCAAATTAAGAAAAATTCGGCGCTAAAAGAAGAGCTCAGTGAGTTGGACATCCAATGCCATGATCTCAGTGCCCAGAGAGATGAACTACAACACCAAGTCGACTCATTTTACAAGTGTCATGATGTCCACCACGTAGCATTGCAACACATAAAATCACTTGAACAAAAGCTTGCAGAGGCACACCACGAGCTTCAAGTTTTCAGCGAGCGGGAGGAACAGCGAGACAGTGCTACAACCAGGGCCTTCTATAATGAGGTCATGAGCCAAACTGGCATACCAACTATTGACCTAACAGCTTGTGATCTCACGTGTGATAGTCCTAATAGATCGCAATCAGTAACCACTATGAGCTGTAGTAAAAATAAATTAAAGAAATATGTTAAATTGAATAATTATACAAAAAAAACACAAAAACTAGCTAATAGAAATAAAATATTTTGTAAAAATGTAAATTGTAGCAAGGAACGTGTCGAATTAATTAAGGAAATCGATGATTGTAGATTATGTTTGGAAAAAACTACAGAAAAGTATGAATGTGACACACGGCGACTCCAGTCAGATATGCATATTTTAAACTCATCATTACAAAGTATTACACGTAAATATGAGTCAGCACAATACGAAATTAAGGAACATGTGTCGGCTATGAATAGTTTGTTGGAGACGTGTAAGTATAATTATGACACTTTCATATCTTTGACCGACAATCACATCTGTGATTGTAAACAAGCTCCAGCGGACTGTTCCGTGCCGACCGTGTGTCCCGCCGAGCAGCCGGCCGAACAGCTGATACTGACCCAGGCGCCGCCGTCAGTCGACTTGAGTACTAATAGTGTTATCAATAACGCCTCCTTCTCTCGGACAAAGGATAGGTATATAATGTACAGCGATGAACTTGGAAAAAATATGGGTTTACAACTTAGTCAGCGCGTGGGCCAGGCAATATTAAATAACTGTATGCCTGGCGCCACATATTCACAAATATTAAACAAAGTGTTGTCATCGCAGTTTTTAGAACCAACCACCCTAATTATTTTAATTGGTAGAAGGGAAAATGTATCTAAAAAACTAATTACTAAATACTTTTCCAAATTAAATTCTTTACAAAATGTAGATAGAATAATCTTGTTTGCATTTCCTTTCAGCCAATCTTTGTCACAACATGAAAATCATATAAGACATGATTATAATACATTTATACACACATTGACATGTCGTCATACTGAAAAATTTCATTTCATAGACACCAATATTTGTATTGGAAAATATTTTTATTTGACTAAGGATAGGTATTACCTATCTAGGTTTTATACAAAACAGATAGCACAGTCACTATCTTATTTTATTTTGAACTCAGTCAAGATTTTGACTAATGAAACGCCTGCTTCTATTGAGCAGTGTAATAATAATGACATGTACTCCTTGGAATCTGTTCCAAGCTCTTTAAATTAACCCATAGGACAACAGAGAGTAACTCTGGCAGTAATATTAATATTTGTATAAATATACCTTCATCTTGCCCATTAAATCAAGTTACTAATAATGAAAAATGTAAAAGTAAGAATATTTTAAATGTGGTTCATCAAAATATACAGGGCATGTTAAGTAAAGAACTGGAAATTGAGTTATTCATGAACTGTAATAATATTGATATTTTATGTATAACAGAGCACTTTTTAAAGAGTTATCAGTTCATGTTCAACTTTAATAACCACCACGTTGCTAGTTCGTTCAACAGAAAAACAGCTGATCGCGGTGGCTCCTTAATACTTGTAAATAATAGTTTTAAATATAAGGAACGAGTTGACATAGTGAGCCTGTCTGTTGAGCGTACCATGGAAATAGCCTGTATTGAACTTGAACAACTTATTGTATTGAGCGTATACAGACCACCAGATTCATCCTTTGATTTATTCGAAAAGAAAATGGATGAAGTGTTGATTAAAATCAGCGATAAAAACAAATTTTTTATAATTTGTGGTGATTTTAATGTTAATCTGTTAGAGGATAATAATATTTGTACTAGATTAAAATCTTTATTTTTATGTCACAACATGAACTATCTGTTTTTGGAGCCTACTAGAATTACTGCAACATCTGCTACCTGCATTGACAATATATTTACTAACATTACGCCCATTTTCAAATCGGTCATCAATAAATTAACCTCTGATCACTCTGGTAAGATAGGTATATTCAATATTAAAATAAAAAAGGACCAAAAAGAGGATATTACATGTGTGCCCGTTAGTGACACTCGGCTTGAACACTACAGGAATAATATTTTAGATAAACTATGGGAAATACCATACAGTGACGATCCAAATTTGTTGTACAACTCAGTATTTAACCTTGTCAAAAATGAATATGATACGGTATTTAAATCAAAAACTATAAAAGTTAATAACAAAGCTTTGTTTAGTGATTGGGCGACAGTTGGAATTCATAGGAGCAGACGAAGATTATATGAACTCTATGAAGAGAAATCATATAACAAAAATACGGCCTTTCTAGATTATGTTCGTAGTTATTCAAAAATGTTTAAACGCGTTTGTGCCGTAGCTAAATCTAATTTCATTAAAAACAAAATTGAATCTAGTAGCAATGTAATGAAAACGACTTGGCAAATTATAAACAGAGGGACTGGAAAGGCCAAAGCTACACATAATAACTTCAAGCTTAAGATAGATAATCAATTGCTAAGTACAGACCTAGAAGTAGCAAAAGCTTTCGAAAATTTCTTTACGGACATTCCAGTTTCAACAACCAAGTCTTTAAATTCATCTCCCGCTGCTGCTGAATCTATACTTAAACAAAACTTTGAGGAATGTAAAACAGATTTTAAATTTAGGCACGTAAATAATGAAGACATTGTAAAAGCGTTTAAATCCCTGGAAATGAAAAAGACAGCTGACGCCCATGGTCTATCAGTAAAAATTATTAGTTCCATTGTAGATTGTATTGCACCTCACCTTTGTTGTATATTTAATCAATGTATAGATAGTGGTGTGTTTCCTGACTTGATGAAACTAAGTAAAGTTATACCTTTATTCAAAGCTGGTAGTACATCAGACCCCACCAATTTTAGACCCATATCGATACTACCAACGCTTAGCAAAATATTTGAAAAACTCATACTTAATCAATTGCAAAGTCATTTTTATCTCAATAATTTAATTCATATTGCTCAGTTTGGTTTCACAAAGGATCGTTCAACAGCCGATGCTGGTGTTGAACTAATCGACAATATTTTTGATGCCTGGGAAGACGCAATGGATGCAATAGGTGTCTTCTGCGATCTATCCAAGGCTTTTGATTGCGTCCATCATGACACTCTTGTCAGGAAGTTACGCCATTATGGTGTAAAAGATCAGGCACTTGGCCTTCTGGAGTCATATCTAACAGATAGGGTTCAGATGGTCGATGTTAATGGGAAAAGATCACCTGGGTCTTCAATAAGTATGGGCGTACCGCAAGGTTCAATTCTTGGTCCTTTCTTGTTTTTAGTATATATTAATGATTTACCTTACCTTGTTAAAGCAAAACATGGGTTAGTATTGTTTGCCGATGATACTTCTTTGATATTTAAAGTTAAAAGACAGCAATCAAATTATGACGAGGTAAACAATGCTATATCTAGTATAGTGAACTGGTTTACTGTTAACAATTTATTACTTAATGAAAAGAAAACTAAATGTATTAAATTCGTGTTACCCAATGTGAACCCGGTAACTACAGACATATTTATAAAAGGACAGAGATTGGACCTTGTGCAGTCGACTGTCTTTTTGGGCATTACTTTAGACGCCAAACTACAATGGGATCCTCATATAAATAAATTGTCGAACAGACTGAGTTCGGCAGCGTTCGCAGTTAAAAAAATTAGAGCTCTTACCGACGTAGACACCGCTAGACTAGTCTACTTTAGTTACTTTCATAGTCTAATGACCTATGGTATTTTATTGTGGGGTCACGCTGCGAATGCTAATAGTATATTTATTCTGCAGAAACGGGCTGTTCGTGCAATTTATAGATTAGGGCCTAGAGTGTCACTGAGGGAAAAGTTTAAAGAAATCAATATTCTGACATTTGTGTCTCAATATATCTATGACAATCTTGTGTATGTAAAAAGAAATATAACTAATTTTCAGAAGTACAGTGATATACACAATTTTAATACTAGAAATAAAGACAAGTTGGTTGCTTATGTAAGCCGACTACATAAAATTAGTAATTCTTTTAAAGGCAATTGTATACGCTATTACAATAAGGTCCCTACTGATATTAAAAACTTACCTTTAGACAAGTTTAAAATAATAATAAAACAGAAATTGTATAAAAAAGGTTACTACAGGATATCTGATAACTTAGAGGACAGATGTCCATGGGAATAGATTGTTTGAGTAACAGGCTGTTTCGATATATAATTAGCATTCATTTTGTAATTTGACAATATTTTATTTAAAAAAGGAAACGCAAAAGATGCGACGACTGTGGAGTTTCTTCGGTGAGCTCTTCTCCACAGATTCCGCCATTGGGTTAGTGAACTCACCCAAAAAAATGTAATGACGGATCTAAGTGATGTAACAACATCCTATGGAAATAAATGATTTTTGATTTGATTTGATTTGATTTGAATACAGCCTAATGAGTTGATATGACTTTAGAACACCCCTCACATTCAAGTTAGAAGCCATATGTAGGTGTTCTCAGTCTCTGAGGATTGGACATTCCAGCCTGCAATATGAGCTAGAATGCCGGTGGTGCTACCGCGCACCCATTATAACAGAGACGCCGATCTTGCTCTTCATATAAATATAGTATGACATTAGCCCCTAATGGACGAACTATAACGATTCACGAAATGGAGGGACTGCTTACTGACGAATCTCGAAATAGACGAACTGCTTGAAGACGATTCACGCCAACGTTTGTCATTTCATGTCAACGAGGTCAGTCGACAAGTATTTGCTACTTTTCGCTTTCTCAGTAGACTTCCATACTTTTTGCCTCGACCAGTTACTCTCGCTCAGTCTCTTATTCTACCACTCATTGATTATGCTGATGTCTGCTGGATCAGTGCTAACGAAGAATTACTGAACAATCTCTACTTTAAAATCTCGGGATTCGGTTTATCTTCGGGCGGCGCAAATACGACAACGAATCACAGCATCGCAAAGAGTTGAAGTGGCTTCCGATCCGTCTTTGTTGGGATTCTCACATCCTCAACTTCCTCTACAACATTTTACGGAGTACACGCTATCCAACCTTCCTACGAGACCGTTTTCAATTTGTTTCTTCCAGCAGGCCTCGGAGGACCCACGCAGTTTCCATTCTCACGACCCCACAACATAGCACCGCAACCTACGAGCACGGGTTTAGATTGTGGAATGCACTCCCCTGCACCATCAGGGATAGTCCTACTCTCAATATCTTTAAAAGTCGCCTGAAGAAGTATTTCCTATCTCTTTAGAAATGTAGGTAGTATATATGTATTTATAAGAATATAAATGTTTAATATTTATTTATATTAAGGATGTACATTTTATGCATGTAGTTTATTGAGTTGTAATTAGGGTTTGTTGTATACATAAGTCTACCCGTGCTCAGCGATTAAACCTTTCTCATCCTGACATGGTTTGTTGGAAGAGATCTAGAGATAAGCTCGCCTTTGTACACTATTTTAATGTATATCTTGTTATTTTAATTATTTGTATTTATAAGAAATTATGAAATTAAACAATGAAAATCACGAAATGAACGAATCAAATTATTGACGAAGTGTGTAGTAGACGAACAGCGAAATGCGAAATGGACGAACTGCGTATTGGACCAGCCGCTAATGAATCGGTAAATTGACTTATGCTAATTATCAGAATTTTACAAATGATATACCTATCGTTAGATGCTTCTTGATCGTCCACTAGACAAGGGATATGTGACGTCACACTAAAGGAGGTTTAGTAGGAGGCTGACACTGAGTTGGAAACAATATTTAAATTTTAATGCCCTGCAAAATTCTAATGGGCGTAGTTTTTAATATTTAATATAGTTGATTATTTTAAAAAATTGTTGTTTAATTGACTTCTTTATTTGATCTATTACTATGTAAATAGAGCAGTCTAGTTATTATTCTTAAATGTAACTACACTGCAAATGTATCGTAGCTACCCCTAATACACCCGACGCAAATTGTTTTGCCGTGCTTGGGTATAAGAGATGCATACATGGGCGAGAGAGAGAGAGAGAGAGGGTGACCTCGCTCACTCGCCAAGAAACTTTGCGATAGTTGCATACTATTACGGTCTGAAATCTATGATATTAAAAGAGTTAGCTACATACTCCATTATCCCAATGTCAATGACCGTAAAGACCACTGAAAAGTCAAAAGTTAGCGCGGTGTTATAGTAGGTACCTTCCGGCCCATAATGTACCTATCTCAAAATGTACCTCAAGGAATAGTATTTTTTTTGCAAAATGCACCTATCCCAAAACGCACCTGTTGCAAAATGCACCTATCACAAAACGCACCTGTTGCAAAATGCACCTATCCCAAAACGCACCTTTCGCAAAATACACCCATTGCAAAATGCCTTACACAGGTCAGAAATCTTTGCATACTGCCTTTTTCAAATACGAAACATGTTCATGGATAATATTTTTAATATCAACCGTTTTACATGTGTGCTTTGTTTGCCGTGTTATAGTATTTCCTGTTTCTTCCAGTGATAGTGAGGCAATACATTCATCACGACACACACATCGCCATAAGGTACTACCAGTTTTATTAGTCCGATGCTTATTATATCTATATGCACCACAAATAAGTGTACATTTTCCTTTCTAATTAGTAGAAAAAGAAAAATCCTGTTCCATAGTTGTGAATTGCAAAAAACCTCGGCAAACATCACACACCTTTGCGAAGCAAAGAAATATTGCAACTTGTCAAAGTACAGATATACCCACTTTTTTGTGAAATGACCGAAGTCAAAACTACGACCGCCGACCGACCAGTATGGCAAAAGTACAAAAGAGGTTAGTTATCAATTCGATCCTAACGTATTAATTTAAATGTTTATTGATGAATTTGTACTCTAACCGTCTTAGAAATGCAATGAAATGCATATTTAGCAAAGCACGCACAATGCCAGAAAAGCGAAATGCCAGAAAAGCGAAATGCCAGAAAAGACTTAGAATAATTTGTGCAGGATTCTGTATGGGACATGGACTTGTAAAAGAAGATGGCTAAATCAATGCATGGATGACTGCCCCAGACATATACAAAGACTTCGCAACAGCCAATAGCATTTAAATATTCATTCATAAATTACTGCGTCTTTAGTAAGTTTGTAGAACTTGAAGAAATTATTATTAATTAATTAATATAAATTATTTTATTAAATAATTAAGAGTTATCACGAGTAAGATTAACCCCGTATATTTAATCCATTGTTGACAGTCCTTAACCAATTTCAGCTGTCAAAATTGTATACAAAAAAAAATTGACGGCCGTTTGACGGTTGATTAATGGCTTGTTTTTGTACGAGAAACCGGGTATAAGCCATACTCCAATACGCAAAAAATATATCATGTACTACCTACGTACTACTCACCACATCATAACTTCATTTGCCGTCAAGTGTGAGTCCGGGGGGACGGTAAGCAAATTCAAATTCCTCGTGGTCCCCCCAGGAGGACAAAGGCAAGGACCCCCCGGGTTGTCCTCCTCCTCCTCCTCCTCCTCCACGAGTAAGTCGGGCATTTTGCGATAGGTGCATTTTGCGATAGGTGAGTTTTGGGATAGGTGCATTTTGCAATAGGTGCATTTTGCAATGGGTGCATTTTGCGAAAGGTGCGTTTTGGGATAGGTGCATTTTGCGAAAGGTGCGTTTTGGGATAGGTGCATTTTGAGAAATGTGCATTCTGCCACGTCTTTCGCATGGGGTGCATTTTGGGTGCATTTTACATACAAGAATTGTCTGTAAATAAATTAAAAAATGTTGTTAAAAATCACTTATGTAAAAAAGGTTACTACAAAATATCAGATTATGTAGAAGACAAGAAAGCTTGGGAAGGTGTTTGCTCCAATTCTGTAAAAAATAACGTATAAAACTGGAGGTTTCTAGTCGCCTCTTTGCCTCCAGCATCTAAAACATTGAGGTGACGGAATTCAAATTGAGTTCTATATTTCCCTGTACCTTATACATGTGTTAGTTTAAGATTTGACATTCTCCAAATGTTACCTATGTGTTTCTTATGGAAATAAACTCTGTTTGAATTTTGAATTTGATTTTTTTTGGGATAGGTACGTTTTCAGACTGAGCCAGTAGGTAGTCGGGTTTTTGTTTTTGAACTTATTGTCTTGTTGTTGACAGATTTCTATTGCAGATGCGAATTCTCAGATGAATGACACTCATTGCTTACGAACTCTGTGTGCAGATTATATGTTTATAAAATGACAGCAACGTTTCATTGCATCTTTGTAAAAAATACGTGTTACGGATTCGTTAGGTGCACAGCCACCCAGAAATAAAACAAAAAGTGCGGAATTGCTCATTTTTGTAGATAGGCTGATTTCCACGCCACTATGTCGTTACACTCACACAGCACTAACCTATTCGATTTCTGGAGCAATTTTCGAATAGTTTCACGTTTTGCTTGGAAATTAATGTGTTCCCTAAGGACATTCAGCAGCTTGGGTAAGGTCGGAAAAATAAAATAAATTAAAAAAAAACTAATAAATAAAATCTTTCTTCTTATAACACCGATGTCAAAATCATCCAGGTCTAGTTTCCCTGTTTTCCTTTGCCTTTTTTTGCCAGTGGTAGAGATTTGAGAATTAGTTTCTTCAGCCTGTTTCTCTTCATTGATTAGTTTGTAGACAAATCGTTCGGAAACAAACTGGTATTTTTTTTATAAACTACCATAACATTAAATACCGAAATCGATTTTTAAAAAATATGATGACATTACATAAATAACTACTTTCAGGTTGTTTTCAATACATTAGGATAATTATAATTAATACACCAAAAAGTATCCACCTAAATATGTATATTTCGGTGGATTTTTAGATAATTTCACCACCTTCAAAAAATTGTGTTTTTATTAATGGGTGATTTTTTCCACATCGGGCAGCACTGACCTGTCGCAGCAGCAACGCGTTCATTCAGCTTTTCGAATAGTCTTATTGGGGCTTGGAGGAGTTTCTCTTCTCTCATAAAAGATAAAACGTTTAAAATAACTAGCCGTCCGTCACTTTTGAGAGGTTTCAGCGTTTTATTAACACTTTTCACAATGAAATCAAACAAAAAAACACGGGAGAAATCACACTAGACAGAACTGACAGCGGGATGATGATTTAGAAACGGTGGAGGACGGGCCGTAGTTATAATTTTGCCCACCTGAACAGCTAACTTGGTGGCTCTTACTAGCGTCAAAAACAATCAAAAAACTGTGCGAGTTTGCTCGCAAACGGAACGAACAGCCAGTGCTTGCGTAAAGAAAATAATTGATGATTTATGTCCTCGACTCCGCCTTCTTCGAGGTGGCCCTCTGTCAAACCGGTCAAACCCAAGTCAACAACTGAGCATACGAATATCAAGGAAACCTCGAGGCATTCCTTGAGGCCACCACAAGACATGGCCGAGTCGAGGCGCTTACAAGGATACGACTAAGCAAACCGGTGTTATTCTACCGAAAGGCGTACACGCCACTCGACCGATTCCAACTTTTTGGTATTATGGGTAGGAAACTAGGAACGGAACTTATTACATTCATTTAAGGCCGTCAGTTTCCTTTTCATTTCAAAACGTCATTATCAATACAGATGACAGTTTATCTGTCAAAGTCAAATCATAAATAAACTGCGATTGATGCGCCGAGAAATAAACAAAGCCTCACAAGGTTAATTTAATTACAAAAGGTATTGGTGAGTTTAAAACGCTGAAATGCTGAAGTCCCACTTCAACCTCAGGCCTAAGAAAGAAGAGGCGGTGGAAGAGGAGGAGATAGAGGGGGAAGAGGAGGAGCCCAAGCAGCCGCAGCCGGGGCGCCGTCTGAACAAGGCGGAGGTCAGCGTGAGGCTCGGACACCTGGGGAAGACTGCTGAAGGAGACGGGTGGGGAAACTATTGTTGGTGTAGGTTCTGTTAGGAATCGTAAAAGCTAGGTCAGGCGCCAAGACACGTGGATTAGATAAATGACGAGGTGGACCTCTGGTGATCGTATCTCTGTTATGACTATTCCACAGAATTCCCAACAAGAAACGTGGGTTGAGTGGGACATGAAACGAGAAGATGGCTTGGAACAGGAGTGGGATCAGATTAAAAGACACATTAATAATATGGTCAGGGACACGATATTTTCGTGACTATGGGATTGCCAAGAAATAAAGAGGAATTTCAATAGGATCGAACATTCTTGGCGGATTTTGCATTATTAATTGATCTGCCTTCCTTTGTACCGAAAACACTTCAAACAGTGGTCGACACTAGCATGTGCACAATAACCAAATATTTAATCTCCGCAGCTACACGTATCTGAAAGCGACATGCACCGAAATGGGACTGAACGAAATCAAGGCACTGGTCTGCTTCAGACACCTTCAATTCATAGACGTTTCCAGCAACTACCTTACTTTAGACGACCTTCAAGTCCTGACCGACCTACCATACCTGTTGCTCCTGCAAGCAGACCAAAACCTAATCGATTCAGCCGCCCTGAAGAGGATGAAGTACCTACAAGTCATCATAATGAACAACAACAAAATAGCCTCAGTCGACGACGTGTTTCAACCAGAACTGAGCACTTTAGAAGTCGGATACAACCAAATAGAAAAGGTGCATTTCGTAAATCGAATGCCGCAGATCAAATGCCTCGACTTCAGATACAACAACATCCATGATATCAACTATGACTTTCCGAACCTGGACAGCCTTTACTTGGCTGGGAACAAGATAAAAACCCTCGTAGGACTGGAAAGGCTGGTGAATCTCCGAATTCTACATTTGCGTAACAATCCGATCAAGAATCTGGACGGTTTCAGCGCTGAGAACAAGAAGCTGATGTATATTAATCTGAGGAACACGAATGTGTCCACTAGGAGGCAAGTTAAAAAGATGAGGGTAAGTTTATTTAAGAAATTTCCATAATGAACCTCTTGTTCAGCATCAAAGGTCTTGAGTTTAAAAACTTTAGCATCTAATAGACAGCTGCAAATAAGACACTAGTCACTATATACGATTCTATTTCATTTTTTTTGTTGATGTTGACGTCAAACATTTCTAAATTGATCCTGTTCTAATGAATCATCAGGTTTTGCCTGCTCTAGAGACCCTGTCGATCAAGGGTACCATCCTCATGGGAGGCGCCGGGGATGAAACCCAGGAGAGTGCACAAGAGGACGACGATCCAGAGGTTAGGGTTGAGGTTCTAGCCTCTCTACCCAGGCTCAAAAAGCTGAACAAGACTACGGCGTCGCCTGAAGAAAGGTAGCTCTCGTAACTAACTTATTTTTATAGTTTGCACAAAAGTTAGTTGGGGGGGGGGGGGCTGCTGCATGGTCTAGGGGTCTCAAAGAGCACAAGAGGTGCAAGTTCGAAATCCGCTGCTGACCATGTAGCAATGAGATAAGTAATTTATCATAAGTAGATTATATAGACTTTGTGGTGACGGACCACATCGAGAGGAAACGTTTTTTACTCCTGCTGCGGCGATGGAGTAGCCCTCGTGTCACGAATAATGGAGTAATGAATAACTGGCTAAAAGTTCGACACATTTGTGCCCCATATGGGAAAAGGCGTGACGCTATATTATTAGCTCGGGAAGACTGCAATAGTCCAAAATATCGTAATTGGCATTAATAAATCACTGTCGATTTTGGAAACTCGATACTGATCATGGTAATGACAGAATGTGCAATAAGGGTAAAGAGCAATGTCTTATCTCTTGAGCTCCTATTTCATCCTAAGAAGTATAATGGAAGAAGTCCTAAGTAATGTTCTCTGCGCAGGGACGAAGCCAACAAGCTGATGAACAAGTGGCTCGTGGAAGGCGATAAAGATGAAGAAGAGGAAGTTGATGAAGAGCAAACTGAAGAGCAGGTCCCTTATCACGGTGAATGACTTGCTTCTGTGTTAGATAGAATAAAAGATACACCAAAGATTACCCTTTATGTTTTTGTTTGATGATACATGTACTTAGTATTGCTAAAATAATGAATTTGGAGATTTCATTCAAAATACCTTCGATCTTCATTTACTTATATACTTCAGATACTTCAGATCCACTGTAGAGAATTATACGAATATACATTAGGCAACATAAAATAACGGGACCCTAATACTAAGCCTCCGCTGTCCGTCCATCCGTCCGTCAGCCAGTCAGCGGGCTATAGGTATCTCATAAACCGTTATAGATAGAGTTGACAACTTCACAGAATGTGTATTATTGCAGCAACAATTTAACACGAGATTTAATAAATTAAAGGCCCCCCTTTAATTTATTAAATCTCGTCTTAATTTGATACATACAAGACGCGTGTTTAAACTCCACATACAATCTGACAAACCAGAACGTGATTCAAATGTGATCGTAGAATTCAAATCTTATAACATGGTTGTGGTGGCGCAATTGGTTTGTTATCGGTTTCCCAGTCTTAGGGTTCTGAGTTATATTGTTCTCTTTGTTGTTTTTTCTCCAACATGCAGTGAAATGACGTCATTACATGCGTAATAACAGGCTTGGAAGTATCACGTTTCAGGCAGCACAATTCGAGAGAACTGTAAAGGAATTTCATACAAAATCGAAGGCCTAGGCAGGGACTAAACTGGTTCCCGGAATCAAGGTTTTCCCCTTTATTCTGAGTGATCGTATCCCCAACCACTATTTCTGATTATGGGAATAACATTTGAAACCAAAACAGATATTTTGCGACAGCAAATCGTTATGGGAACCTGAAAATACGGGGAACCGACATTTTTTTGGTGCGCCACCAAACGGGTTCCCGATAAAAAGGTGTTACTTTTATTGTGAGTGATACCCAAAAAACCCTTATATCACGGAAATAAATTGACACCAAACATTTATATATTATGGTAGCACAATGATAACTATTTGAAACCAAAATTTTATATTTTGTGGTAGCACAACGATAACTTGCAGGAACCTCTAAATTACGAGAATAACAACTGGCAATTACCTACCTCATATACTAAATAGTCGGTACATTTTTATTTTACTATTTGTTGCTCTAGTGATACACATTCGGTCCAAATGTCAGCTCTCTAGCTATGGTTCATAAGATACAGCACGCTGACAGACGGACATCGGCAGATTAGTAACAGTATCCCGACCCTTCGGGTTCGGAACCCTAATACGGACTTGTGGCAGTTTAAATTTTACTTCGAAATATTTTGAGGGAAACATACCGAAATGAAACTGTTTTTCTAAATAACGGTTCCCGGAAACCCTATATTATTGGTAACTCTTCAGTGAGGTTCGTCAATTAAACTGTTCTCCGTCGGTATTGTTCGTGTTTGGGCTTAAGAGGCAAAAAGGTTTCCGTATTTTGGGGTTCTCATGATTCGGGAGCGGTATTCAGCGTTTTTCAACCCCTTGGCCTAGGCCGGGAAGTTTTTTTTTTTATTTTATGCTCAAAGCAAAAGACATCAACGGGCGTACGGAACTTACGATTGGTAGAATTTTTAAACTTGAATTTGTTTTTTGAGTGGTGTATTTTTTAATTTCATTGCATAATTGCATATGTTTGAGAAAAGCACTGTACATGCCTCTGGCCGTGAAAAGAGCTTGCCGGCTTCGTATCACTATCTAGCCTCCCTACGGTCGGCCGTCTATGTCTACACACCCGGCAAGCGCTTCTTTCCCGGCGGCGTATTGGTCATTGTTTTCATGTAATTGTTCATGTGTTGATGGTAGGGAATCGATAGGGTTTGAGTCTGACCCGCACTTGACTGATTATTATATCATACTTCAACAGATTATTATTTCACACTTAATTCTTAATAAATATTAATAACAAAACAACAAGAAAAGGCATCTTAACACTAGCACCAACCTCTGTATTTTCAATTTTAGTGGAAAGAATGAAGCACTGATTGTTGAGATTGCTCTGCAGCATGGCAGGGACCAAAGGCTCATCTGGCCTTGCCAGCCGTGGCGGATACCGGTGTCTGATCTTCTCTAGTACTGTATATTTACTCCTCTTTATCATGCTCTCTTCCCCTTTTATTCTCATTTGGTTGCGAAAGTCATTCACTTCTGAATTATTGAGAATGTCGAATTCATTTAGACCTGAAAAATAATAACAGTTTGAAACATTGTATTTTTTGTTAATTATAGGGTTCAATTTACCCTACTTGTTTTAAAATGTTTAGAAGCCTGATTAGTTGTATATGCAGATGTAAAAGCGACATGTTCTCTATTAACCTGTTGGCTCTGATAGACTCTCCATAAGAGAAAATATAATTTATAGTCACACCCCCCTGACTCTGATAGAGAGACTTTCCAAACAAGCAGATAAGGATTATATTCTACGCTGACTCTGATAGACTTTGTATGGAAACTAGCGCGCTTCTTTTTTCTGAAGAACTGTACCTTGAAGGTCTATAAATATGTGAGACCTAAAAACATGAGGCAAAGAATCACAAAATGAAACAAAGACGACAATAAAGAGCTGATTACTTTACTTTACATTATAATTCTCATTCATTTTCAAGTGATCTCTCATTTAGCAAACATTGAGTATTTTCGCTGGAGCCATGACATCTTGATTTTTTATCGCCATATCAAATTACTTCTATCGAGTGAGACAACGGGGGGGCACGGTTGGACTCTGACACTCGAGCCAACAGGTTAATCATTCTTGCTGTGTGACAGTTGCTCCTGACATTAGAATAGTTGTTATTCTCACCTTTTCCTATTAAATGACTTATTTGTGTATTGAGTAAATGTTCCGGTTTTTCTATAGATCTCTCTACGATCCTGAGGACCCCACAAACAGGTTTAACATCTCGGAGACGTTTGCTCTCATCATCTACCTCTTCTGGTGTGGCGAGAGGATTGATGAATTGGAAAACATAACCGGACATCTCGTGCAGCATCCCAAAAAGGGGATATTTTGCTGCTTTGTCCCATAGTTCCTGAAACAATAAAAATTGAGAACTTAAAGAGCTGACAGCTTCATTTGCACCATAAAATGTAATAACATGATGGTGAAGTCAATAGATAAAGTTATTCAATGATTGTTATATATATAATTACATAATATATAATTGGTACTTCATAGATGCAAAACAAAAAGCAGATAATTATAATCATGGATTGCTGTAGTTTTGTAGTTCGGCCCTTCAGTACGGACTGAGATTAGGAAAAACTTGGATAACCTAATTTATACAAACATACACCCATATGCTCGCTCATACCTTTTTCCCAGAAGAGGAGTAGGCAGAATCTAAAGACCTCCACTTCCTACGTCCTGGCATACATCTCTCACTTCCTCAATAATCATTAGTCTCTTTATAAGCCCGCCAGTTAAGGGTCTTCTTACTTGCCCCTTCAATGACAAATGACCAATTTGGTCTGTGAAGGAAAATTTTGGGCATCCCCATCTGAAGGACTTCCTATTATTCAAACTATAGGCACCGGTTGAACTCAAGAAGATGCTCCTGACCAAGAACTACTGACCAGAGGGTATTGTGTACCAAGGCTACAGGGAAGGGAGACTGTTGACTTTGACATTCATATTATATTTTTTGTACTGGAAAATGACGGTTGTTTGTTTACATTTCTGGCCTCAAACTGGCCTCAAATAAAAAATCGCAGATTACTTTATTTTTGTAATATATTAATGACATATCTCTAGTTTTAAGGTATGTATAGATGTGGGTTTTATCCCCTGAAATAAAGATTTGTTATAATAATTATTCACTTTAATCTTAACCGTTATATAATGGCTAAATGAAAAACTGTGAAATCATACCACACCTTGAATTTCTAACCAATTACAGGCAATATTTGAATTTAAATACGTAGACAAGGAAAACCACTCAAAAAAACAACAGGAAAATTTATCCAAAAATATGGTGATCAATACAAATAGGCATGTAACATTACTTCCGCCCCCTTATCGACACTCTGACCCAATGTTACTTCATCAATCAATCATCATTTCCTGCTCTAAAAAGGAAAGTACTTGTAAGTTGGCCTGCTAAATTATGAGTCATACTTGCCCCCAGGATGTAATACTGTGAATTGCTTACCTCCTTGACATCTTGCAGAGTGTGGTCCCAACTGACTCTATGAGGAATGTACACGGAGTTAGGCATCAAGCATGAGAGCTCGATGTAGTCCCCTGAGTCTGATGTGGACCAGTAGTCCCAGGTATAGGGGCAGCCCGGTGATGGAACCATTTTAGTGAGTTTCTAGCCAGAATACTCAAATTACCCCCACGACATAATAACACCTTGCACTAACCCTTACATAGCGATCAACTAACTGTCCCAGACTGCAAATAATTAACACCGCACATTAGTCATTGTTATTGAAACCGCTGTTTGTTGAATCAGAGCATTTCCTGGTATTTTGACCAGCAAAACGCCATTCGAAATGAAACTGACAATGGAAACTTTACACAAACAATACTGCAGTGCGAGACTTGAGGAGTTGAGTTATTTCCTATTTACCTGCTGGCAAGGAAATGTTTACATAATTTGAAGAATATTACTCAAAACAACGGAAAAATATGTTTTTGAGCAATGTAAGATTACGTGCAACAACTACGGTCGAGGAAATTGTTTATGGTCTTTTCTTTTTCTTTATTTAAAAAGTCACAGATAGAAAAACTCACCCGCGCGGCGCGCTACAAAGGCATTAGTGTTTTGGGGGATAAATTTATTTATATATATAATCATGTGCTGGGACTTTCTCAGGTTTACCATCAAGCTATGCGTTCAGTGCCTCCACAGGAGAGTTTGCATCGTGAGGAGTTAAGTGGAGATAAATCTAGAGATCATTAACATAAAGGTGATATGAGGAAGACAGGAGGTCCAAGACGGAGTTAAAGAAAATCAGAAAATCAGTTAAAGAAGAGTAAAAGGTATACCTCCTTGAGGGACGCCGGCAAAGAGGTCACACCATTAAATACGACCTGATACGCTGTAGCCGAACCCTCAAGTCAAGTAAAAATCGAACCAGAGAAGAAGGATACATTCATGGATCTCGGAACCTCAATGAGAATTTCGAAAACTACGCAGTTGAACGCCTTACTGAAGTCAAATAAAACCAAGTAGGAAAGCTGTTTGTGGTCCATGGCTTGCTGGATGTCATCTGTGACTTTCAGCAAAGCCGTCAAAGTGCCATAGCATAACCTGATCTGAGTCCTGACTGGAACGTGATTAGAAAATTTGAGGAAAGGTGAAAGGAAAGCTGTTTATAGTCAATAAGGACTTTGGAGAGGATGGGAAGGATTAAATGGGACGATACTCTTTGAAAGAGGCGGGTTGGGAAGTTCTGGGTGATGGGATGACTGTCCTTTTTATACTGTGGGGAATACGCCTTTCGCTAGGGAAAAGTTTATGATATGTGTAATAGCAGGCAATATTTCGTTAAGGATCATCAGTAGCATATTAAAAAACATATTGATTTTAAAATGCTTTATAACAGAGCCAGATTATGATAAAAACCGGTCAAGTCTGAGTAGGACGTCGGACCCGCACACGAAAGGTTCCTTAAGTTTTTCAAACTTATTTTTTTTTATTCAAAACAGATTATTACGAACACTTTTTGAATGTCATTTGAATCTATATAATGCAAGAGAAACTACTACCGCTTCGGAAAATGTTATGGCAGCGGAGAAGAAGCAGCGAAAGAAACTCGTACACTGCATGCAACACGACCGATTTTTCTTTTCTGCTTCATTTTTTTTCAAAAATTGGTCTTGTGTTACAATCGTGTGCGAGGTTCTTGTGCTGCGCTGGAGAATCAAAGCTCCATACCTCTTTGTCATTAATATAATCATCTAACCTATGTTGACAGGCAACATTTTTAGAGAAGCTATTTATGTTCTTCCTAACGAACATGATATTTTCGTAAATGTATTGACACGATACAGTCATAATGCTAATTTCTTTGAACATTTCCCTCAGGGAGTCATGACTGTGTAGGTTATAAATTGATCAAATAGCCCTTTTTTATAGAACAAATATTGAGTCAATATCAGCAGCTCGGTCCCACAGCAAAATGCCATAGGACATAATGCTGTGGAAATAACTAAAGTAAACAAGTCTCGCCGTAGCTAAATCCGTCAGCTGTCTGATTGGTCTCACAGCATATGCAGCTGAACTTAGTCTTCCCATACCATGGTTCTCGGAAAAACGTAAAACAACAGTCTTTTGTACGAGTATACCTTTTTATTTTTTAATAATAAAATATTAACTACTGAGTAGGACTACATTTAAGGCCGTACATCAAAACATTGAAAAGATTGTGTATGTAGTATATAAGTATTGAACTATGTACTCAGGTAAAGAAACTCTTTGCTCATTAAAAGCGGAAGTGGATAGATATTGAGTAGGTACTTTCATTTACAGAAATAAAATCAAATATTAAAAAAAACTTAATATGATTATAAATCGAAAGAGCAATGATTAATCGTATAATGACAAATAACAAAGTACAAAACTGAATACCTACAAGTAAAGGTATTTTTCGATAACATCGGGAGAGTCCAGTTTTCACCGATAAACAAATAACACAAAATGGCTAAGAAAATTACCGTATCAATAATATCTTGTATAGCTACTTCTTTTAATTCTTAAAAACCGGTATGTTTCATTATGTATTGTTATTGCGGCAAGAGAAATACACCCTCTGTGAAAAATTCAGCCGTCTACCTATTTCGGTTGATCCAATAGAGCCCGGTGACAGACGGACAGATGGACGGTTTGGCAACCTTCGGGTACGGAACCCTGAAAACTAAGTTGTAAGTTTAAAAAAATATAGTTCGAGGAAAAAATATTAAAACATTTTTATTATTATTATTTATTAGCCAATTCTTATTTATAATAATAATTATCTTTTATTCCAGCCGGAGCCATATACAACAAAATAACAGATTCAATTTAATAAAATAATTAGTTATACATATATTATGTTCATATTACATCAGGAGGACTCGCGTCCATGCCTCCTGTAATATTCCACGGAGTGCCAGAGCTGTCTGCAACATGGTGTTGCCGGATCTGGCATACCGATGAATCCAGCTGTCGGTTTTTCAGTATCGGGACAACCACTGTTTTTGTGAAGTCAGTCGGCAGGTAGTTTACTTCTAAATAGCAGTGCTAGAAGATCCGGCAGAATACTGTAGGCAAACTTTATGCGTTCGGCTGAGAGCCCATCGTGGCCTGGTGATTTCCCACTCGGTATAGACTTGATTGCCTGAATAATGTCATATCTTGATATGTCTGACTAATCGTGGTCTTGATCAGCTAAAAAAGGCAACGAATTTTCAGCTTTCCGGTGCAAAATCCAAAAATGCTTTTCTAAAGTTTTCTGCAATGATGCTCTCAGTGACCGACGATGTGTGTGGGTACCGCAGGTTTTGTATTTATCATGGCACCAGTTTTTGACCAGAACGAGCGTAACTTCTTATCGTATTTATGTCTTCGTTTCTATATTTGTGGGTGTTAATAATCGTAACGAAAATTAATATATAAGTGATATCTCAATATACTCAATATATGTCAAAGCACTTTAATGATCGAAATAACCCGTTCATATTTTTTATTAATGTAATTAAGGTGGAGAAGGTCTGAAATTTTCTGATCTAGTAAGACGTCCAGAAATTTAACGCTGTTCTTATGAGGAATGTTTTGACCTTCAATGTTAACATTGATGGGAGGGGTTGCTTATATGCTTATACATATGGAGTAGCTTTTTTAAACAAATTAATATTATTTAGAAATCAATATATATAAATTCATAACACTTCTTACTTTAATTTCTATAAACTTACATAGTTACTACAATCCGTCCGAATTAACTCGATACCCAGGACCATCCTACCTACTGAACATAAAATTGCTCAAGCCTTAGTTTTACTTTTACTTATATACAGACATTTGTTTACAATTTAGTAAAAGTTGTAAAGTGTAGCATACATACTCATACTGATTTATGTAAATACGACTTGCAAACAAAGAGTTCTCATCTTCCAAACTCGATTTTCCATCGATATCGATATTTCTCGCATTTCTCGTCTACTAGAATGCAGCAGCTATTTTATACGACTCTTTTTTGCAACGTTTTTTTTAGTTCAATTATGTTATTTATGTTTGGTAGGTCTGTGGTTTGAACTATTGATTTGGTCCGATCAGGTTTTATTCTCACACCCCTTCCAGGGTGCGGGGTTGTGGTACCGGGGCATTGGCCCCCTTCCGCGGAGTTTTCCGCTGGCCGTGACTACGGCCAGGTCATTGGGTGGCTGAGGTCTTTTTCAGATGGGTTTTGTGGCCTCAATCTGAGGGTGTTGCCGGCTCGGCAACCAGGTCTCGGGGTAGGCGGTGACGGTCAGGCGGGCGCGCGTGGTACGGCGGCAGGTCTCGCACGAGCGGGTGTTGAGAGCCGTCTGCCCGTGCGAACATGTTCGTCGCCAGCCTCTGGACGAACTTGCCCAGTGTCTCCAATCCTAGGTCTCTCGCGATCGTTGCATTCCTCACGTAGCGAGGCGCGCCAACGATGGTACGCAAGGAGAGGTTTTCTTGGGCCCGGAGTCTCTTCTTGTTGGACTCCGAGCAGAGGGCGTACCATGCCGGTAAGGCACTTATGCCTTACCGGCATGGTACGCCCTCGAGACGGGAACTGATGTACGTCTAAGCCGGGTCCACATTTGTATCATTTTGGCGTATCGTATCTCCGTCGCATTGTCAAGTATTTGTATCCTAAGTATGGACGCCAATTTTGACCATACCGTATCACTAGCCGTATCGTGTCGAAATTCGCATCTATACTTACAATCGTATCGTATCAGCGTATCAGAAAAAGTTCGTGGACGCTACAAACATTTCCTCCGATCCCCGTATCTTTTCCTATTCTGATGATACACGTGTATTTCAGTTCATTACCACCTCTCATGCAATTCAGCCATGTCGTCGTTCGCAATTGCTCTGAATTTAGCAGTGACGTGCGCCTCTTACATCGTTATTGATAGTATTTCAAGAAAACTAAAGTCCAGACGTAGACGCCGTTGGTAGGAACTTGAAGTATTTAGAAACAGAAACAACTATGGTGCAAGAGCATTGCTGCAAGATTTAAAGTTTCAATATACCAGTGGAAAATACAAAAACTTCACTCGCATGTCGCCCGTTGATTTTGAGTTTTTAATAAACATGATTGGCTCAAAAATAATAAAAAATGATACCAAATTTAGAAAGGCGATTTCACAGAAAGACTTTTTATCACTCTGAGATTCTTAGCAAGCGGGGATTCCTTATAATAGGGGAAGTTTACAATATTTGTTCAGAGTATCGAAGCAAGCAATAAGTCTCATAGTACCAGAAACCTGTCAAGTTATTGTCGATGTGTTAAAAGACGAAATAAAGGTGAGCTATTATTAATCGTATAATGACAAATAACTAAGCACAAAACTCTATACCTGCAATTAAAAATCCTTTCCAATAAGATCGGGAGAGTCCAGTTTTCACTGATAAACAAATAAAACAAAATGGCCATACCAATAATGTATTGTTTGGATACTTATTTTAATTCTTAGAAACCAGTATGTTTCATTTTTTTTTGTTATAGCGGCATTAGAAATACACCATCTGTGAAAATTTCAGCTCTAACTATTTCGGTTGATCCGGTAGAGCCCGGTGACAGACGGACGGACGGACGGACGGACAGCGGAGGCTTAGTAAGAGGGTCCCGTTCGGCACTCTTCGGGTAAGGAACCCTAATACGGCTTATCTACCCGAGTTTCCTCCACCCAAAACACCCAGGTAAATTGCGTAAATACCATTTGAGGTTCTCACCATAATGATGTCTTCGAAAAAGAGATCAAAGAAAAGCATAGCTTGTATTTGAACACATCCGACCCAGATATTTTTTTCAACTGGGTATCCTTCTTAGGTTCTAACTCAATAATGTACTCTGTGCTCGTCAGAGTAATTGTGTTCTGTGACTCTGTGGTTCTTTCTAACCTACCTCTTTTACTGACATTTGTCTCGTGATGAAGTGAAGAATATTTTTGTGTTTCTGTCGCACATAAACGATGTTCGAGCATTCTGTTAAAGTACCGAGACCGTACAAACTTGCTGCAAATATATTTAAAAAAGTGTCTAGCGAGGGCGGTAGCGTGAAAACTTTGTTATACGATAACAAACTTCGTCACTTCGTGAGTATTAATTTTGTAAAGAACTTTATGTGACCAATATTTCTTATATCTTTACTTGTGCTACTTACAGAGGACTAATGCGCTGTACGCTTTGATAACTGAAACAATAAAACACTCGTCCCACATTGACAAACTATTTGCAAATTGTAACCTATTCGCGAACGAACCACGCTTAGACCCATGGCTAGCGAAGGTTCTCGCAGCCGAATTGCTATTCGGCAAAAAGTTACTGCCCGGGAAAAGCAAACCAGAGCTTACAATAGCTTCTTACAAAGACAAGTTCGAACAGTACACTGCGGAAAACCCTGATGTGAAGATTGAAGGTAATATTTATTTTTTCTTTTGCAGATATAATACAAACATTATCTAATCTATCAACAATGGCTGAATCTACCTCTGGTGAAGGTCCTTTGATGCCAAAGCACACTCAGTTTGCTGGATATGCATTGGCAATGTTGTTCCTGTACAGTGTTGCAATGTTCACCCTTCCATTTGTTGCGTTCTTTAGTGTGCAACACATACTTACTGACTACTACCCTGTTGATAAGTTCACTCGGAACATATGGTCTGTAATTTCAGCTGTGATTGTTGTAAATACGATAATATGTGTGTATGCATACAGAGCCTATATAGAGAAGGAGTATGATGATGATGGGAATGAAATAGATCCAAGTACATACTATAATACTGCTAGCAAGCATAGTTTAAATGTGAAACAAGACTAGTTAGAACTCTTTGCGTTTAACATTCCATTGTGATGTAGGCTAAATTTCAGTGCAAATGTGTGAATGATTTAAACTACCTTCATAACTGTATTGCAGAGTGATGAGTACCTAAATTGATATAATTAATGGAAACAGTTCTACATTAACTTTGTGACCCCCTGTCATCAGGAAATCAAGTAAATTGAAAGTATGATAGATGTGCTAAAAAGTCAAAATGAATAGTGATGATGGCTTATGGTATGGGTTCAGATCAAGACTAATTTATCTCTGAATGCTTATGCAGTATTATTACAATGTAACAAAATAATAAGGTGTGTTTTAATAAAATAATGTAGAGACAAGAGTGTTTTGAATTAATGTGTGATGAAATAAATATCTTTACTCTGGACTTAATTCCTTGTATTTGTTAGATTTCACATTAATTTTCTATCTTATGACACTACACGCCATTTAGGTAGGTAATCAATTCATTCATATTTTATTATGCTGCATTATTTAAAAAAGATTTTTCAAACACATTTTTTTTTTCTTAGCCATACGAAGGCCAAGATATGTCCGCATCAACACAAATCTCCTGACAACCTCTGATGCAGTTCGAGCATTTCAAGATGAAGAATACCGCTTCGTCAGATGCACCTCCGGTTCATATAATGAGTACCTGCAGCAGATACAGACGCTCGGCGAATATGACTTCACTCAAGACTATCACATAAAGACCGTCTATGTCTTTCCACCAGGAACAAAGATGCACAACCATCAACTATACTGGGAGAATAAGATCATTTTGCAAGACAAGGTTTGTCATCATCATTATACTATGACTCAGCAGATATAGGGCTCTCATATCTAAAAGTAATTTATGGTAAAGGGACCATTTGACTAAAAATCAACTGATATTAATATTAATACAAAACAACATGATACCAGTTTGAGTCCCATGTCTTAAATGTGCCTATTACATTATAGTAGGTCCTAATGTAAGTCAAATGTTTTAAATGATTTGTAACCCCCAAAGAGGCTTCATTAATGAGTTAGGTGTGTTTTAATGTTTTATTTATAGTTCATGTTATTGTTCAATGTCTCTCTTGCAGGCAACCACCATGGCAGTTCACCTGCTTGCCCCGCCACAAGGCAGCATAGTGTTAGACATGTGTGCAGCGCCGGGCATGAAGACCACTCAGCTCGCTGCTTACATGAGGAATGAGGTGAGAAAATGACATTCAAGCAAATCAGATAAGACAAGATATAGGATAACTTTAGAGTTTATCACTATTAGTTAAACATCTACAGTTTGATACAATGTTTCAGGGTAAAATCTATGCGGTCGAGCGCAACGCAGAAAGATACGCGACTCTTTGCGAGTTTGTCGAGAAAACTGGTTCCAAGTGTGTTGAGACGATCCATAGAGATTCTCTTGAGATCAAGAGAGGGGAGTTGGATAATGTGGAATATATCTTGCTGGACCCGAGCTGCTCTGGATCAGGTAAATATTACTGACTACAGTCTTCACAAAATAAAAGGCCTGGTGGGCCAAACTAAATTCAACTTTATTAAGTCAGTGACACGGACGCTGTCACCGGGCCTTTTATTTTGTGAAGACTGTAATGTCCTATAGATAGATCATGGTTTCCTATCCTAACTAGCATATGTTTATTTAGCTTGTAGTTGTATTCTCGGAAACTGTCATAACTGTAATTTATGTTAAATTAGTGATGTATTGGTTTAGTTATGTTAACTTGTTAGATTTTGAACAAACTCATCTATCTATCTTGCAGGTATGGACTTCAGCGTCCACAACTACATCGACCCCACGCGCCTGGCCAAACTGACATCCCTCCAAGAGAAGTTCCTAAAACACGCAATGAACTCATTCCCCAACACCAAACGAATCATCTACAGCACCTGCTCTCTCTACCCGGAAGAAAACGAACGCGTTGTGACAAACACAGTGAAGGTTTCCCGAGCTAAATGGAGAGTGCAAGACGTGAAGGAACTTCTCAAAGACCAGTGGAACAACTTTGGGTCCAACATGTACGGCAGTATTGGAGTAAGATGCATGTACGCCAAACCAGACTCAGATCTGACCACAGGATTCTTTCTAGCCGTTCTAGATAGGGATCAGAAAGATATGGAAAAGCAGAATGAATATCTGGAAAAGAAGAGGCATGCTAATGAGGTTGAGATCGTGGAGGCAACTGAAAAGAGAATCAAATCTCGTAAAAATAAGAATTCTAGAGACGAACATGAGATTGAAGAAAGTAAACGGGAAGAAAATGAAGTGCCTGATAAAGTTACTAAGAGAAAGAAAAATTATGTCATCGAAGACGACGAAAGTTTTGTAGAAGATAGAGAAGTAAGCAATGTTTCCAATAAAAAGAAGAAAAAACTTAAAAGAGACAAAGTCGAGGATCGCCACAATGAAGTCATTGAACCAACCGAGGATGTGGAATCAGTGGTTGAAGAGGAACTGAATAAAAAAAATAAGAAGAAAAACCGTAAACATCATGAACCCATAGAAGTTGAAGATGGAACTGTCAGCAACGAAATATATACAGCACCTAAGAAGAAGTGGAAAAAGAAGCAACAAGATGAACCTTCCGAAGATGTTTGAGTTTCATAATTTTTTACCGAAAATAAATCATGGATGAATTTCTGTTAGATATATATTTGTTTCATTCGTATAAACAAAAGCCGAGCTAACGGTTAAATACAAAAACATTTGCCGAAAAAAGTAAATGGAATAATAAAATTTTCTATTACACAATTTCATGCAAAAGACAAGGTCAAAAAATCGCTAGTGGGTGTCAACCAAACTGGTTAGAAGTGAAGGTGTTTTCATGTTTTGCCTACTTTTTGTGCTCTCAACTAAACATTTTTCTGTTTTGAGTAACTAGAGATTTATGAGGTTTATTACTAAATCAAAAATACTTATATTTGTCACCGTAAGATTGTCAAAACCGTTAGCTAATAATCTAGCGTTTTTCCTCTCCTTAGTTTACAAACATCGATAAATTGTAAACTGTATCGTGCTGCTTACGATATCACGCGTTAGTTTATAATAAAACCGTTAAATTGTGAACTGGTTTGAACTTGTATTGCAAACGAAATACCAGGGCAAACACTGCTGTAGCTCAGGTGATGACTGGAGGGGGCGAGCGCAGCGAAGCCCCCGAATAGTCTTCGTTTTAGGTTGACATGTAAAAACAAAATAAACGTTAATTCTAAATCCTGTCGGTCTGGTTTACAATTTGTCGATAGTTTACAAACTAACGCGTTGGTTTATAAACTAACGGTTTCGACAATCTTACGGTGCCATATATACTGCACAAATATAAAATACCCGATTTCATATTAACCTTTAAACAGCATTTTTTTTCTTGTCTCATATAGATATCTGAATAGGCTGACTATATTTACCTAAACTTCGGAGAACAGACAGAAAGTGGAGACTTTACGACGACATTTTTTCCCCGGAATTCAGGATAAATCTTAAATAAGTTGAAATAAGCTTGATTTAAGATGATAAAATAGCCTTTATATTTATAACTAAAGTTACAATTTCCAGATTTGACGTGAAATACCCGAAATAAATAGTCTAACTTTAATTCTTGTGTTCGAATTAAGTATATTAACGATCCTTAAACTAACCGTTCTATCAAATCATTGAATACATGACGTTTTGACAACAAGTATATATTTTACTTTTTTATGTTGAAATGAAATGAAAGGAAAATAATTGCTATACAAGTTGCAGATTTTTCCCTGTCGTATGAAATTCAGGTTAAGAAACATGGATGTGTTAAATAAAACAAGCAAATGTTACAATGAATAATTTTCATTTATTTAAGTATATATTATATACCTACCTACTTATATACAAAATGAACACAAATTAACCAAACTATAGCAAGTGCATAAAATGCATCACTCAGGTTAATCCTCATTCACTCTTTCCTGCAGAGAATTGAAATAAATAGGTAACAATATTTTTTTCAAGGAAGTCTCCATTTTCTGTCGGTTCTCCGAAGTTTAGGTAAATATAGTCAGCCTATTCCGATCTCACATACATACATAAGTACATATCTCACGCTCACGATAATTAAGTACACCCACTAATTATACATAATTTAAGTAGTTAATCTTAGTTCTACTTAGTTACACTTTCTACAGTTAACTTTTCTTCAGTGGTCCAACATTTTCTTGTTAAAAATAGAACAACTGGCTTTTGTGACAGATGGTGACAAGTAGAGAACACTATTTCAAAAGAAAGTCGCCGAATGAATCCAATAGTAACACTTGGCAAATGTGGGTGTCAAACATTTCGAAGAGCCAACAGGACAGAATATACCTACAATAAAATGACATTTAAGACTGGGCTGTGTGACATTTGTGTGATAATTGCTTGTAAGGATAAGTCTGATCCATCATTTAATAAACCTATTCAGACAAGAGACGTATAAAACTTGAATATAAATTTACCAGTACCGGATTTTAATGAACAGAACCCCGAACTAAATCTATTCAGACTTCTTCAACATTATTCAAACAGAATTCAATAAAGTTTTTAAATTAAAGAAAGTTAGTGGCAACAACGCTAAATCTAAATTGGATGACTGGGCAACGTTTGGAATTCGTAAAAATAGAGTTATAGAAAATTATAGAAAATATAAAATTTCATGACTGTTAAAAAATCTTTACACATTATATAATAAACGATAAGATTATTCATTTATTTCCATTAAACTAGATACAATATTTTATGTGGCCCTGGGCTTTACGCTAGTCAAAAACTGTTGCATAGACCAGTGTCTTCCTCAGGAGTCTTATTCAAGTTATAGTTACTTATAGGACACAAGGTTTTCACTTAAGCTTAAAACTAAAGAAAAGAAACAAATAATTAAACTTAGGGCCTAAATTTTACAGAGTGGCGTTTGTGTTGCCGGACCGAACGGACGTGTCCCCCCGAGATCTCGCAAACGCATTTAAACAAACAATAGTTTTCATCCCCGGCGCGCGGCTTTTGTTCTGCCTCCGGAGGCCCGAAAACGAGACTGGCTTATACCGCGTGTTTCTGTAAGGGTTACCTGGGGAATGTGCGCGATCCATCTAGGCACCCCATCTGTGCAATACCGCGCATTTAAGTGATGATACTAGTGCGGTCAAGTGTATTGAATGCCCAGAGAACTGCGCGATACTCTTAGGCATCCCATCTGTGCAAGCCCTAGAATTCTAGGCCAGGTGCACGTCTGAGTCACGCAGCGACAGGCCGGCAGCGAGCGACGCCTACGCAACACACCCTCAACGCTACTGCCTCCACCACCACCGCTAAACACACCAACGTGGTGAGATCATTCCGATTAGGACATCATTGATAGTGATTACCTATCTCTAACTTTATTTCTCTCAGGACCGCTCGCCGCCTGACAATAATAAACCACTACTTACCGCGGCCGCGGTCGCCCCTATTGACTAAGGCATATGTTCAGAAATGAAGCCTATATATAAGTCCTAGTTAATTTAAGTTATTGTTAAATGTTAGTACATACATTAAAATTACCGACGCCTGTGTAAACGTGTTTACAATTACTGCGAATGTTGCTCTGTAACAAGTGACAGGCGTTCTTGAATGCTCTTTCTCAATAGATAAATCTAATACGTGTGCAAAGGAGTGTTTTCTTTCTTCTGCCCAAATCTTCAAAAATAAATTAGCTCAATTCACAACATGGTCCTTCGAGCCGGATGCTCGAATACGACATCTAACTTCATTGAATGCTGTTTGCGGAGCTGTTTCGTTGGTGAAAACGTGATAGTGAAAGAACAAAGGAATCCTGAGATCCAATGTGCTTCGTGGACATTAATTATTAGGGTTAGAGGTTGTATTTAATTGGAAAGCCCAGTACTCATTCATATTCAGGTAGTATTAATTATGAAATAAAAGGTTGGTACACTCACTTTAATTACTATTTATTACTTACAAACTAATTAACTCAGTTAAATACTGAGAGGTTAACTTCATTGCCGCTATTGATTAGAACATTTATGCCGTTAATGCGCATATTGTATGACTATTTAGTACACTCATTAATGTTCAAAATCGATATCATTTATTTGTAATGTTTAGCTATAACTGTAAGTAATATCTATTGCACAACTATTGTAGCTAGGCAGGTAAGTAGTTACATTCATTGTGAGATTTATCTGTAAACAAGGTGAGCAATTGATTGCAAGTCAGTAGGTATTGTTATTTTAACCCGTTATTTGAGACTGTAGATAATCCCTGAGTGTTAATGTTCACAATACATTAAAAACATAATAATCCTAATAGGTAATTGTGATCTAGTAGTTATAAATTAATAGTTGTTCATATCTGTAAATTCCAGGCTTGCAATGGCTACCCAGAAAGCGCCAGAACTTGAGGACATGGAGCAGTTAGTCAGAAAACGTGCTAGCTATAAAGGGCAACTGACTACATTTAAGTCCTTTATGACTAAAGTCAGTGATTCATCATTGACTTCGGCAGAGGCAGGCGAGTTACAGTTACGGACAGCTAAGTTTGAAGAGCTATATAACAAATTCGATGAGGTGCAGTTAACGATCGAATGTTTGGAGAAAAATTACACAACTGAAGAACGATCGGAGTTCGAAAATCTTTACTTTAAATTGCTCGCTCGGGCACAGGATTATCTTAGATCTCATAATAAACAATCATCACAGGATGACGAATCGAATTCCTGTATTACAACCGCACAAATGAAAAAACCAAGACTTGTTAAATTGCCTACAATTTCACTGCCAAAGTTTAATGGTTCTTATGATCAGTGGTTGGAATTCAGAGATACCTTTTCCAGTCTGATCGATTCTGTTGACGATATTGACCCAATAAATAAATTCCACTACCTTAGGGCATCGTTAGAGGGTTCCGCTGCTGTGGTAATACAGTCGATTGAATTCTCGGCTAGTGGCTATTCTGTTGCGTGGAAACTTCTGTGTGACCGCTACGATAATAAAAGGTTGTTGATACAAAATCATATTTCATCGATATTCAACATCGATGCGATCACAAAGGAGTCCTCAGTCGCACTTAAACGTCTCACAGACCAAATAAATAAAAACCTTCGTGCTTTAGAATTGCTAGGCGAACCTGTCAATCAGTGGGACACTCTGCTCATTTATATAATCACACAAAAAATTGATGCGAAAACATTTCGAGAATGGGAAGAGTGTAAGGGTCGCTTAGACAAAGAAGCTGCAATCACGTTTGACATATTCTTGAGCTTCTTGCGAAACCACGCAGATTTGATTGAAACGATAGAATCATCTCGTAACAAAAGCCATAATCAAAATCAAATAAACGATAATAAACAAAACCCTAAAATCAAAACTCTGTTTTCTGTCCAAGAAAGTGGAGGTTCTGTCGTCAAGCCATGTCCTAAGTGTAACGGTGAACATGCCCTTAATAATTGCTCACAATTTCTTGCTTTAAGCAATGAGGCCCGTTTAGCAGAATTGCCCCAATTCAAGGCATGCTTTAATTGTTTGCGCTCGGGTCATTTCTCAAACCGTTGTAAAAGACCCGGTTGCAAAATATGTAAACGCAAACATAACACATTAGTGCATGTCTCTAATCATAAACAGGTTGTAGATAATAGTACAACAAAGTCAAGTTCTGTTCCAGTCAGTTCAGTTCAGTCCGTCAATGAGACAAAGGGACCTGAGTCATTCAATGCTTCAATAGTGCAACAGACTCCTAATTTAACGCTCTCAGCGAGCCTCACACCATCGGGTCACAATCAAGAATGCGAGGTTTTACTATCAACAGCATTAGTTAAGTTGTATGACAACAACAATCGCGAGATAATAGCTCGCGCGCTGTTAGATAGCGGCAGCACAGCCTGCTTAATAACCGAGCATTTGTCTAACCAATTAGGTGTGACTATGATGAATGTGGATCAATCCATTGTAGGTATAAACAACATTACGTCACGCATCGGCAAGGTATGCAACGTAACAATGAAGTCGCTTCACGAAAATTATAAAACAAAGTTACGTTGTTTTGTTTTACCTACTATCACTGATAATGTACCGACTCAACAACTGGACGTTGCCACTATCCAGATACCCTCCAATTTGTGTTTAGCTGATCCAAACTTTCATTCACCTGCATCGATTGATTTGATTCTAGGTGCTGATATCTTCTGGGACCTATTAGGATCACAACACATAAAGTTAGGTATGGGTAAACCGGTTCTGCAAGAAACTAGGCTTGGCTGGATAGTATCGGGGCGTTTATTAAAAAATGCGAGTAGTTCGGGTAATACTCCGCTTAAATGTAACTTCGTCAAAACCACTGACATTCAAGACCAACTTACACGGTTTTGGCAGCTTGAAGAAGTGTGCCCTCAAATGACAGATTACTCTCCAGAAGAGAAATTATGCGAAGAACATTTTATAAAAAATACAACCCGACAAGAAGATGGCCGTTTCTGCGTTCAAATTCCTTTAAAAGGGAACCCTAATTTACTTGGGCAATCGTTTAGGAAAGCCGAACATTGCCTGGTTTCTCTTGAACGTAGACTTAAATCACAGCCAAAACTTAATGATATGTACCGCGATTTCATGTCTGAATACGAGGCCTTAGGACACATGTCACCAAGCAACTACAGCCCTGACTCTCACGATTATTACATACCGCATCACGGGGTGCTACGAGAAAGTAGTTCTACCACAAAATTAAGAGTAGTGTTCAACGCCAGTAGCCCCACCACGTCAAGGATGTCATCAAACGACATTCAAATGGTGGGCCCCACTGTACAAGACAACTTGATCTCTTTACTTTTGCGTTTCAGAATGTATACATACGTTCTGACTGCAGACGTGGAGAAAATGTATCGTTGCGTAATGGTAAACAAAAATGATAGGTATTTACAAAAAATACTGTGGCGAAAAAACCCCAACGATGAGAGTCCGACTGTGTATGAATTAAACACGGTGACTTATGGTACGGCCAGCGCACCATTTCTTGCTACGAGAGTTTTAAAACAAATAGGTGTCGAGTGCAATGATAAAAGGATGTCTGACGTCATCATGAAAGATTTTTACGTGGACGATCTTGTTACCGGCACTTTTACTAAAGCTGAAGCCCTTGAAATACGCAAAGGGGTCACTCAGGAGCTTGCGTCTGCCGGAATGAATTTGCGTAAATGGAAGTCTAATGACCCCCAATTAGCGTCAGATATGCCATCAACAAGAGTCAATTTGGATATCAGTAGTGCTGCGAACTCAAGCAAAATTTTAGGTCTTGCATGGGACACAAATAAAGATAATTTTCAGTTCCCTATTAAAGAGTTCATCAGCAATAAAAATACCAAGCGTGATATACTGTCTACGATATCCCAAATATTTGACCCTCTCGGTTTATTAGCACCTTGCGTCATCAACATGAAAATGCTTTTACAAAAGCTGTGGCTGGAAAAACTTGATTGGGATCAACAGATACCACCAACAATTAGTAAAGAATGGGCTGACATCTTAACGAGTTTGGCAACCCTAAATGATTTAAATGTACCTAGAATGGTAACGTGTAATGGTTATCGTAGGTTTGACTTACACATATTTGCCGATGCCTCTGAACGAGCATACGGGGCCTGTGCATATGTTCGCACATTTAATGAGAGCGGCGAAGTTTGGGTACGACTACTCTTTGCTAAAAGTCGTGTAGCTCCATTAAAACCGACCACGATACCTAGGCTCGAACTATGTGCTGCACTCGTTGCCGCTCGTATCTATGAAATGATAACCAATTCACTTCGTGGTATTGTTGTCGGTCAAGTCACTTTCTGGACCGACTCAATGATCGTTTTAGGCTGGCTAAAGATGCTCCCTATAAAACTTCAGCCATTTGTTCGCAACCGTGTAGCAGAAATTTTGGACAAGACTGGCAGTCACAATTGGAGACATGTGCCAACTCATAGTAATCCTGCTGATCTCATTTCTCGCGGAGTAGACGTGAAATTGATTACTTCTATCAAACTGTGGTGGACAGGTCCATCATTTTTGATTCAAAATGAATCAGAATGGCCTGCCATCTCGAAAAATAGTTGCACGCTACCTGAGTTGAAATCTGAAGTATCACTTTATGTGAATAAATCGCAAACACTTCAGACAAATGTCATTATAGATTTCAACCGCTTCTCGAACTATACAAGATTGATTCGAACAGTAGCCTATATACAAAAATTCATCAATTTGTGTAAAAAGCAAATCATAAATAAATTAATTGTAACTAAAGATGAATTAAATAGATCCTTAAAACTAATAATAAAAATCTCTCAACAAGAATCCTTTCCTGAGTACGAATTATTAATAAATCAAAAACAGCTGCCTAAAGGTAGTAGCTTACTAAAACTTAATGTATTTTTAGATAAAGACAACTTAATTCGTGTGGGAGGGCGTTTAGAGAATTCAACATTTACATATGATAAAAAACATCCTATAGTATTACAGTCCAATCATCGATTTACAAAATTACTGTTTAATTATGAACACAAAAAACAAATGCATGCCGGTCCTCAATTACTGTTAGCCACAATAAGAAATATGTACTGGCCTATTGGTGGCCGCAACTTAGCAAAAACTTGTTATCATGCGTGCGTAGTGTGTCACCGTATGAAAGGTCAAGTAGTGGCACCGTTAATGGGAAATTTACCGCAGCAGCGACTTGAATCAGGAGGTCATCCCTTTGAAAGCGTGGGCGTGGATTACGCTGGTCCTATTCTGTCCGCGAATCGTCAAGGTCGAGGTTGTAGACTGGTAAAGGTCTACATCGCTATATTCATATGCTTCGCCACAAAGGCAGTCCATATTGAATTGGTGGGTGATTTAACAAGTAGCTGTTATTTACAAGCATTGCGTAGGTTCATGTCGCGGAGAGGAAAACCGGTGGATATCTTCTCAGATAATGGCACCTCATTCGTGGGAGCTTATAATGAGCTTTCTAAATTCTTGAAGGAAAACTGTAACTTGCTTGCGGAAGCTGGAGCCAGTGAAGGCACAGAATTTCACTTCATTCCTTCTTACTCCCCTCATTTTGGTGGTCTCTGGGAAGCCGGCGTAAAGTCTATAAAATATCATTTACAACGAGTACTGGGTAATTGTAAACTTACATATGAAGAGCTTTATAGCACGTTGGTCCAGATTGAAGCAATCTTGAACTCGCGACCCATCACTCCCTTATCATCGGATCCCGACGACATGTATCCACTGACTCCCGGACACTTTCTGATCGGACGTCCAATCACCAGTTTGCCGACACGAGATCTCACAGGCCACTCTTACGATCACTTGGCACGATATGAAAGGATTGAACACTTGCGCCAACAGTTTTGGTCCAGATGGTCGTCAGAGTACGTGTCAGAATTGCAGCAAAGGACAAAATGGAAGACTTCAAACTACCCTCTCAAACTAAATGCCTTAGTTTTAATAAAGGAGGACAATCTTCCACCCTTGAAGTGGCGACTGGGGCGTATAACAGCCATTCATCCTGGAGCCGACGGAGTTTGCAGAGTAGCAGACATTAAGACTACAGGAGGTGTTGTGAGAAGATCTTTCAGCAAAATTTGTCCGTTACCTCTCGATGACGTTTCTGTTGAAAGCGCGTCTTTCAACGTCGGGGGGCATGTTCAGAAATGAAGCCTATATATAAGTCCTAGTTAATTTAAGTTATTGTTAAATGTTAGTACATACATTAAAATTACCGACGCCTGTGTAAACGTGTTTACAATTACTGCGAATGTTGCTCTGTAACAAGTGACAGGCGTTCTTGAATGCTCTTTCTCAATAGATAAATCTAATACGTGTGCAAAGGAGTGTTTTCTTTCTTCTGCCCAAATCTTCAAAAATAAATTAGCTCAATTCACAACAGCATAATCACATTTATAGGTGGGAATTGTTATATCCTGCCTATGAAGGCAGGATATAACAATGCCCTACCTACGCAATATCAAAATCAACTAATAAAACATTATTATAGCTACATACACTTATATTGCTTTGCCTGAAAATAAATTCGAGATAATTCTCCTCGAGATTTCTTTTCTCCTCATCTTCGAAAGACCATTCAAAACAGTCATTAACAATAACCTTCCACTAAACCCTGAAACTCTGTGAATAAGCCAACCCAAAACTTAACAATCCTAGAATTATTTTTACGTAGCTAAACTGCAAATATACTAAACCCGACTATAAACAAAAACTAAACACGTGCATGCCATAAAAAGGCCATCTCACCAAATTCCCAGAAACTAGACAAAACAATTGACTGCTATTTAGGAACAATTGAAAAGCTTCGAAGCACAAAAGGCCCACAACGTTCCCTCACACATCTTTCACCCATTCTATGGTGTCAGCCCATCTTGGAAATACCGGGAAACATTAGAATAAAAAAAAATCGTAAAAGGCCAAACAGCGTCTCTCATTATACCGGCCGCACACCTCTTAGAAACAACCCACATACACATTCATATTAGCTAAAACAGCACGAGGCTCTCTCCTGTAGTAATATCTTACAATGGAAACTCTACCAATGCCCAGAGATGGAAACTGCCTGTTCCATGCAATTGCAGACCAAATCAACCATCTGTTTGGAGCGACATTCAACCATACCCACATCAGAAGCAACTTAGCTAGATACGTGGAAGCTAACAGCAATTATCCACGCGTCAAACTTGCGATCGACGCACCAAACCCAGAAGTTTTCACTGAGTACATAAAAAATCTCCACATACAGGGGACGTGGGGAGGTGAAGAAATTATCATAGCAGCCGCGGAGTTCTACGTAATAAGTGTAGCGATCCATCAACAAAATGACCCATCAATCGTATATAGCCCCCAACAAGAATATAACGCAGTCGGAACTATCAACTTGACCTTTTCCGACAGCCACTACGACAGCGCATACATAATAGAGCCCCAAAATGTAATCAACAACCAGTCAAATCTACAGCATCTCACTTTTCCCATACCAAAATACAGCGCGACAACCAAAGTACACTCAAGTTCCACCCGCCCCAAAAACAGGTAATATGATAGCGGTAAATCTAAACACCTTCCCCCGGCCTACCCAAAATGCACAACTCAAGATAAGATGACCAGTGACTTTGATACTTACCGTACCGACACATACACTCACACGCCACAAACACATGCATCCCCCTCCGCCGGGTCAGATACAACCGGGTACTTCATCTTTAGGGCCTTGTTCACGAACTGAACCTCGACCCGAGTCACGGACCTAACTAATATGCACTAATGAAGTGAATTGAAGTAGGTGATATCAGTGCAATGAGTCTCACTATCTGAGCAACAACCTGGTGAGATCGCTGCGATTATGATAGCCCTAACTCAGATCAAAAGGCAAAACAAACTCTATATCTGGCAGGTAACCCCCTTCGTAATGCTAAATACCATTTCATAAACAGATACCACGCTCTCTTCAAATTACTACGCCAACTCCAAACTATCCCACAGGCACAGTGCCGTACTAGTAGGTAGGAGATAGGTATACCTAAATACAAAGCTAGGCAGGAACCTACCCAATAACAGTAATACAAAACTTAACTATTTCTAACTTTATCCGGTCCGACAAGCCTACAAAAATAAAACAATAATGCAAGCCCGTCTACTATATAACTGCATATTCTGAGAAATAGCGAGAAACAGCCAACAATTGCACATCATAAAAGGATCATTTCACCATCTTCCAGAAAACAGGCAATTAACAACAGACTTCCACTGATGAACAATAACAACAATAAAATCGGAGACTTTTTGTCCTAAGCGGCTAACGAGAATAAGGGCGCACGAAGATACGCACAAACTTTGACAATCGCAACCCGTACGATCTGTTAACTACGATTAACAGATCGACAAAGACAAAGGTAGTTAAAATAAATCACGCTATCTCTAAGTTCTTTCTTTCAACAAAATCCCAAGAAGATGACCTAATGGAAGCCTTACCAATGCTGAGATGGTAACTGCCTATTCACCGCAATTGCTGTCACCGGCGATGAACAGAACAAAGCTCGCAATCACTGAGCCTGAAATCCTCAACAACTCAACATTGAAAATCTGCGCAATTACGGTACTTGAGCTGGAGAGGAGATTATAATACCAGCTGCCGAATACTTTCTAGTTAACGTAACAATCCACCAGCAAAATACACCATCGCTCACATTCACGCCCAAGAATCCAGCGGATGCAGTGAAATCTATCAACCTCAACGGCACAGGACACCACTACGACAGCGTAAACTTGCTTGAATCGCCAAATTTACCCACGGATCAAGCAACCGATAACCAAACTGATAACACCATACTTTCCCCAATACTTAATGCAACACCCATGACCTCCTCAGGGCCAACCATAACATCAACAGAAGACATCCCAGACAACACCGGATATACGATGATACGAAACAGCCCCATATTTAAACCACAAGTCACATGCGAGCGTATGCGCATTGCTACTTGGAACGTTAGAGGATGCGCCGAAATAACTAAAAGATTCAACATTGATGCGGAATTGACTAACAGAAACATACACATACCCTTTAAACAGGAAACAAACATGATACATATGTCAAAACACTATCTCTGGTATTTGTATGCTCGCATCGGACAAGACGCTATAAAGAAATACAGGAAAAAGGAAATTATAGGAACAAACCTCCTTCACAATATTGCACACAAATATTGTAAAAGTTACATCAAAAGAAAATGCATGTACAAGGGCGAGCTTGTCTCTAAAAAGAGATTTCTTCCAGCAAAACAAGGCATTACAGGAATTGCTATCATAAAAGGGTAGGCCTTGCACAATAATTACTATAACTAAAATGCCTAGGAATAAATTAAAATATCTGTAAAATACAGATAGAAAATACGAAATAATTACCGATATATACACAAACTTTACATATAATAATATAAATACAATAACTTTTACGAAAGAGACAGGTAGTGCTCTTTGATATGTTTCTTAAAAGAAAAAAGAGTCGGACTGTCTCTTATAGTGCAAAGAGGTGCGTTCCAGAGTCGGACCGCCCGCAACCTGAAAGAGCGTTTATACGCAGCGCTGCTATGCCGCGGAGTAGCTAAAAGTGAATAATTAAATATCATCGGAGAAATGCTCATGGCAAACTTAAAAGTAGAAAGACGAAAATTCTTATAAGAGACCCCATAAACAACCAGTGTATTGGACGGAGTTCCAATACGAACCGTAAACGAAATCAAATATCTCGACACATATATTACGGCAGGACATAGGACACAATAAAAAAGAGGTGCCGGCAAGCCATATGCAATTCCAAGGCCCTAATGCATTTTATAAAGAAATCCAACATGGACTGGAATATAGTGCGCCTGATTTACAAATTGGTCATTGCACTGTTTATAAAATACGGGCAAAAAGCGGCAACCCTCACTAAAGCAAACAGTTGAAAGTCAGTTCTTGACTAAGAAAATATGAACGCCTGATCCTCAGAGACATGTTTGAGAACGCCAGAAGCTATCCAAGATACCACAAAATTCATGACTGACTACAGGGCAAAACGATAACCAAATGAATCAAAAACCACCGGATGTGTTACAATACATATTCTGCGACGCCCACAACAGCACTTACTACACGCTCCATTCATATACGAAGCAAGGAAGAAGAAAGTCGGCCGACTTATATACACCTGGAATGAATTCCTTAAGCATGACATCAAATACTACGGTGAAGAACACAGTTACTGGACAGAATCATCACACAACAGGGACGAAGTCAGGATGGCCTAGAGGCAAATATACCGTATTCCAGAAACAGAGAGCGAAAGCGAAACTGGGAACTTACTGGATAACCCAAACGCACACGAATCAGGAAACTCAACTAATAACAATAACTGAAAAAAGAAGGAAAACAAGAACTTGAAGAAAACAACAGCTGCTCTCCAAATCCCATATCCTCCCCATTCCACATATCCAAATTGGCTTCAGGCTGAAGAGTCGGTCGATTGAATTCACTATCCTTCTCCTCCTACAGGTCATTCCGCCCCCCCTCAAAACTTGTGCCCTCTGGTATGCCGGCCGAAAGACCGGAACAGGTTTAGAACCCTGGCTGGAGAAGCACCATTTATTCATTCATTCATTCATAAACTTAGGACCTAAATTTTACAAAAAGTCTAGATAGATATAATTTTGAACAAACTTTATAAATAAGTAAAAATAGGTTTAAATTGAATTATACTCATCTAAACAGAATGAACTGAAACTTACTACACCTTAGAACACACAATATTTTGGTAGTTCTCATCGTAGCGGGTTATGAAAGTCTTCCATCTCGCCATAAGTAATATACAATAACCAGTCTGTGATTTTACTTTTAGTCAGATATGAATGTAGGTAGTATATTCCAAGAATTTTATTGACTTGACTAGCTGTCCGTGGTGCGGCTTCTCAAAACGTTTTTCATATTAACGTAGTTCCCCGTCATAAAACTATTCGTTTATAATTTAAGAGGCACCTTCATAGGTTTCTGAAATCCATATCAACATTATCGGCCCAATGTTGAGCATAACAAGCAACAGACCTCAGATTAACGAAACTCTTTGCTTACAAACTTTATGCATCGCAGTATCAAACATAATCAATACCAACAAAGAGGAGAATCAAGGAGAATCAATATAATCAATGACGAAGGAGTTTGGGTGATCTAGGGCTACCAACGCCAACTAGCGGAAGAGGCTGAACTTTTAATACAAAATATTTCTCGACTTTTTGGCTGTTTGCGTCTTTCGTAATTTTATTTTTATCCAAACCTCTGGACTGAGCCAAATAGGAATTGTACAAACCGATCGGGCCATTTTAAAGATCTAGTAAGTCTAATGTATAGCGATTTTTTTAAATCGTTTCTGTGTATTCTAAGCGAAAACATAACATCTGGAATCTAATTTCAACCAAATAAATCACGTAAGTGGCAATCATTTCGAACTCGGCTCAGCTGACATAACCTCAATTGGCTGACAATTATTCTGGTAGTTTGTTGACACTGATACATACTATTTTCCTTTCATATCTATAATGGACAGTCGCATGCAGACCCGTAAAGCAAATTTGAGAACATCAAGTATACTTAAAAATATTTTCATTATTTAAATTTAATAACTAAATTAACTCTGTATTTTTGACAATGTCCATTATCCATTTAATTTAATTTTGGTTGCTATTTCCGCCACCATTCCGCTGAGTGCGGGTGGCGGAAGTAACAACCATTTTTGTAACAGTTTATACTTTTATCTACACACGTATCATAAACCCTCTTTACTGAGTCCAAAAAATACACGTTAAGACCAGCATAATGATAAACTTCTTGGTAAAAACTCATTTCATATCTGAAAATTTGTACATTATGACCATAATGTACAAAAATTTGTCAAATTATGACATTAAAATTTCGAACGCCGTCGCCCGCCTGCGTGCCGCCCCTAGTTTGTCTGTGAAGTTGGTACTACCGAACAAGCTAAACAACTGCAAAGCAATGATCATTGCCACAATGCCGGTCGAACATGCAGTTATGATATTTGTGTAGATAAACTAGTGTATGTTACCATACATAATTAGGCATTAACACTATCGAATGATATTATTATGAAACTCGCCTTCGACTCATTTCATAAACCCACTCTCGAGTATTCATTATGTAGCAGCCCTCCATTATGTAGCTTGTGGCAACACTGAGGTCAATAACCGACTGAGATTTATCCTATGTAAAATTAAAATATAAATTGTTTTCTTGTGTAATTGAGCTACAATTCTAGTTGTATTTAAAAGGATAATCATAAATATACGTGTGACTATAAAGATTTTATGTGAGTGACTTGTATTTGATTCAAACTGGCCAATTGTTTTTCGGTTACAGAAATTTGTCTTTGTCATTGTTATTCTCGGTTCGGAGTGATTTCGTGGTACACACGTATCATAAACCCTCTTTACTGCGTACAAAAACCGCACGTTACGATCAGCATAATGTTAAACTACTTGGTAAAAACTCATTTCTTATCTGAAAAATTACACATTATGACCATAATGTGTAATTTTTCTACACATTATGACATTGAAATCAAAGTTGGTACTGACATTCAAATTTCGAACGCCGACGCCCGAAGTTGGTGCAACAGAACAAGCTAAACAACTGCAGAGCCACAATGCCGGTCAAACATGCGGTTCCTGAACACATCAAAGAGAGCTTATGATATGTGTGTAGATAAACTAGTGTATGTAACTGTACATAATTAGGCATTAAAACTCTCGAGTGATATTATTATGAAACTCGCCTTCGGCTCGTTTCATAAACCCACTCTCGAGTATTAATGCCCTCCATTATGTAGCAGTCACATAAACTACTATTATGTAGATATCTTGTAGATTTGAAGTCCCTTAAAATAAGTGTTATTTTGGCAAAATTTGATGCGGTTTTTCGGGAAATCAAAGATGTGTTATGCTTAACGTGACCATTTATTTTTCGTCGAAACGGGACGCATGCGGATATTTCAAAAAAAAAAAAAAACATCAACTCGCGCACTAAGGGTTCCGCACAAATCGCATTTTTTGTGAAGGAACTACAAATTTTCCTTTATAGGATTTTGTCCTTCACAACTCTCTCACTGTAAATAAAGCAAATTTTCTGCGAAAACGGCCGTATCTCTTTGCTGCGTTGGACCAGAAGTTTATTTTTTTTACATCTCCAAGGGACCACAGACCTAAATAGGTATTTGATATTAATTTCACTATTGCTGAACCCTTTTTCCTTTTACGTTTTAACTGATTTTTAACCAACTTCAAGGAAGAAAGAGGTTCTTAATTACGTGTTTTTGTATGTTTGTTACTTCAAAACTTTCTTTCCCAATTCTTGTAGGTCCAACTATAGGTCCAATTAAAATAATCATTGTCTATTTGCTAAAGCGGGACATTTTTGCTCTTTCGGGGGACAGCGGGACAGACAGTCTGAAAGCGGGACAGTCCCGCCCAAAGCGGGACGTATGGTCACGTTACTTATGCTCTAAGTTTTGTCAATATCTTAGTGTCAAAAGTCGCATGTTAATGTTGATTTATGTGTAAGCTTTTAATATAAAGTTACGTATAGAAAGCAGTCCTTCTCCCTGTATACCGTTATTGTAGGATTTCGTTTTGATAAGTAGAAAAATATACAGTTGCCCAATGTAGAGAAGAGGCAAAAAATTACGTTTGCTAAGTGTGTGTAAATATCTACAGTAATAAAGAAATTTGATTAATCTCGGAAATGCTCCGGCAGTGGCCAGCCAACTAATACTTTGTCAATTTCATCCAGTCTCACGGCACCCCAATCCTTCAAATCAAACCCCCAGTTTCTGAAAGAGTAGTCAAATATAACAAGAGATTAACCACAGATTAATTCAAAATATAGCGGCTCCTGATTGGCTGAAATGTGTTTAACATGAGTTTAACAAGTTGTCACAGCTAATTTTCCTTTCGGAAACCGGGCGGTTACTCTCTACTATTGAATACTTCTGTTGAGTTGTGCTGGGGTCATTATTAGTTGGGTGGTCAGTATTCCAAAGTCTGGGAGAGTCTTGCACGCCATTATGTCACGAAAACATTCGTGCGTGTAATTTTTCTAGGCATTTTCAATTCCTGAGACTTCGACGTCGATTTTGAAGCTGAAAATAGAAAGTACTCATAACTACCCTCGTGAGCCAATGAACTTGTCTATCCGTTCTTTACAATAAATGCTGATATTCTGATGCGGTGGTGTTGGCGCAGATACACAAAACTTCCAACTCAAGTTAAGTGACAGACAATTTTATACACACTGGTCCCTCTCTCTTTATCTCATGTTAGCGTCCAGCCGCCGAGTACCATATTTAACACGTTGACTGTCCTTGCAATATATGTAATTTATTTTTGTTCTGGTTGTTACCTTGCCCGACCCGACATATCTGGACTGGCAACGTGTGCTGCAATGAGTGTATTCTTGATGTTTAAGGGAGGAGTTTGCCTGCTTACCCGATTTTACGAGCGGACAGCTCATAGTCAGCGGTGTAATTGGTGTATTCTGATAGTTATTATTTGTTTTGTGCCTGGCTCTAGATATTTCGATGTCGGATAGTCGCTTGCTTGGTACTCCTATTTTGGGTCAAAAATTACGTGACTGGATTAAAACTAAGTATTTACCTAATTGGGTTTATTGTAATATGGCCTTGAGCTAGAATGTTAACTTGTTAGCAATTTTTATACCCATTGATTTGTTACCATTTTAAGGCCAAGTTTGATTGAGTTTGATCGTTTCGTTTTATTAAATATAGGCTGTCGGACATTTGAGTCAGGGCCGCCAACACTAATGCAGACGCGATAAAGATGGATTTATTTAAGATCGGTCGGATCGGATAGGAAAAATATTGTATGAATTATTGAATTATTAATGAACTTAAGTTATTGAAGTGAATAATAATAATGATATTATTCTGATTCTGATTAAATATTAGAGGAGGATTGAGAAAGAGACCTTTTGTTGATTGATTTATGGAAAGTAGTAGGCACAGTTTCTATTGAAGATGACTTTGAATTTAGAATACGGTTTCAGTAGACCTTCACCACGTTCCATATAAATAAGGTCTTTGGTTAAGCCTAAATAATTTATTCCAATAGTTTTGGTTTCACATGGTTTCTTTCTATTGATTGTTCAAAAGCTTCCAAACTACTCAAACTCAAACTCCCAAACTCAATTGTTTTATTGCAAATAGGCAAAAATAATGCACTTTTACAAGTCAAACACTTACTGAAGTCTATGTATATGAGAGGATAAAAAAAACAAGTATGATCAACTAAACTAATGAGTACATAACTGATTAAGGTTTGCGTTTGAAAAAGGAAATCTCTCTTTCAAGTGGTGATTCATGGCACAATCTCGCACAGGAAAAGGAGACTCCATAAACTCTACCAGCGCTTCGGAAATAAGCCCGTCAGAGAAGATAGCGCCAAGAAACTCTACGGCGATGTATTTTTTTAATTTTCGTATTTTTTGTGTTATTTTACAATGTACAATATATAAATAATCTAATCATAAGACAATCTTATTAAATTTAATATCAATATTCTAACATCGTATCCATAAGTGCCAAAAAGATGGCTCAAAATAAATAAATAAGAACAAAGACAAGCTATAATGAACATAACTTATGAGAAACCAGACAAGAGCAGTCCAGCCAAGCAGCACCCGTTCACGAGTATGACTTGTGCACCAGCCATCATCCCCCTCGCCATACTTGAGGGAGGGGAGCAACCCGCTACACAGAGCCGCCGCAAGAAAAGACATTTTAGTGAGCGTGACCATAAACTCTGGTTTCTTGGTAACATACCTACTTGTAATCTACGTTTTAACTAATAAATCGTTATGAGTCACCCACCCACTACAGTCTCTACAGCCCAACAAGTTCAAGTAACCCAGCAACGCGTCCCATCCTATCTCTGGGCGGGAGCTGCGATGGGCGGGCGGCGCGCCCACCAGCCAATCAAGCGCCGGATGTCCGCGTTATGACACAAACTGTCACTGCCTGACACCGAGTGATGATACCACGTAGAAGCAAATAAACACGTGAGGCCTATTGTAAGTGGTACAAGGGTGAGATTGGTGTGTTTGCTTTCGATGGGTGTAAACAGATAACATCGGTATTGGTTGGCTGTATGTAGGTACTTGACGTCTATGCGAGGAGCCACCATGATCCATAATTAAATTCGTCGTTATACATACTAATGTTGTGCTATGTTAATTACATATTCCTCCTACTAACTGTCCTACTCGTACTGTCAGTGATAATCGAACTGATAGACGTAAGTACTCGTTAACTATCACAGTAAGAAGCAACATGCCAAACCTTTAGACTTTAAGCAGTAGCTTTATCATATAATTCTGAATACATAATAAAGTAGCTGCCCAACTTTTGTGGAGCAGAAGTAGACCAGTGTACAACATAAAACATAATTTACCTAACGCTTACATATTATAATATGTAACCGTTATAAATATAAACTACATACATGCGTACCAACACAAATAGCAAAGTCGCAACAAAAGACGGCTCGTGTCAAACAATTGTGTTGTGAAATTCCTCCATTTCACAATGACATGATAAGGCTATTCTGAATTAAAAGTTGACTATTACGGCGTAGCCAAAACGAGGGCTATGTTTTACAATCTAATTAAAAATTGATGAGCATCTGAGTAAGTGCGTGAATTAATTATTAAAGATTAGCCGATGCCCGCAAAGTCATCTGCATGTTCCTAGGAATTATCATTTACCGAGATAACGTTACCCTCCTTCTGGTGCAGTCGGATAAAAAGTATCCTATATGTTAATCCAGTGTGAGAATCATCCGTTGTCGGTACGTCTTGATAAATAACTTAGCACAGTTAGAAATTATATTATTAAATGTCAGTAATCATGACATCCTAATTAATTTATCCAATAATCTCTTGTACGGCTGCTTTGTAAACTTCCTTTTCCGGTATAAATATTATTTTGCATTATTTATCTGAACTTCCGTTTCCCAGTGATAATATTTTAGGTATCATGAAATCCTACTAAATGTGTTCAATACTAAATCTCTTTTCCGGTTGCTCTTTAAACTTCCTTTTCCGGTATAAATATTTATTCCACATTTAGTTCTGTATTTCCGCTTTCTAGTAATAATATTTCAAGTATCATGCATGACATACGTCCCACTAAATTAATTAATTTAATATTTAAATATCGTTTGCCGTTCCTATGTGAATTGTACATTGATATTATGACAGCTTAGTCAAATATGATTAGTATTTAAACTTCCGTTTCCTTTTCGAATATTACTTTTGTAAAATGAGTGAAAATCTCAGGCAACATCTCTGGCCTGTTTGTAAAATAAAGCGGATGTGCGTATTATTTGAGAGGGATCATTTATAAGACCTGTTGTACTGATTATCTGTCTATTTCGTTATGAATATTTGTAAAAACAACTAACGTCGAGAAATCTCTGTTCGTCAGAAATAAAACAAGATCGAGATTCTTCTGCCTCTTAATCCGACCTCCGCCACACTAGCTCCTAGACTACCTCGTGCTAAATTTCATTCAAATCCGTTTAGCCATTTTAGCGTGATTGAGGTACAACACACAAACATCCAAACATCTAAACATCGCTACTTTCACATTTATAATAATATGATTTGGATGGAGTCGGCTGAACGGCTGGAACTTGTACAAATGTGCACGACACAATGGGATTAGCCTACTTTTGTTAACATAGGAAGTGATATTCGCATATATTAGCGTCTTATTTAATTTTAATAAATCAGCATAGTTAAACTAGGTTACACTCAAAGGAAAAAGTAGCCCTTATTTGATTATTTCCCGAATGGGCAAGAATTTCACATTGTCAAAAAAGCATGGAATGTGTCTCCCACTGAATGTCATCCATCTGAAATCCGTATATCTTGAACCATTATAGTGTAGATTCTTGAAATGTTTACGTGGTCGCTAAATTAATGGATTTTTGATACACAACCCATAATATCATCGAGTCCAAATCATCTTAACGAACATGTCTGTCGCAATGTAACAAATTGTTGTACGTTGATTTGCTTTAAAATTTACTCCGCTATACAACAGTTCTCCTTAAAGTGTAAATCCTTCGCTTACCAGTGGGTTTTCCATTACCCAACCGAGCTTAACGTTTCTCAACTTAACATCAACCGGAAAGGCTATGCGTGCCGCCCTTCATAAAACATATAGCAAAGCCATACATTTATCGGACCCTAGAGATACCTATCGTTGGTTATAGTGATTATTTGTTTCCTGGTACTACAGTTTCGAGTTATGTATGACATATTCCGACGGATACCAACCGGTCGCAGGGGCACCGGTTTTTTTTTTGTTGTTGAACAACAAAACTTCTTACAAAACAATAAATAATAAATTAATAAATAACAATAAATAAAACATACGCAGGTAAACAAATATAAACTGCCCAAGATTGCGTTGTACTCGCGCACCGACTGTTTCCCACAAATAGCATTTTTTGTGAAGGAACTACAAATTTACGGTTTTCAGTTTTTTTCCTTTACTTCTGCTATAGCACCTTTGTCAAATTTCATGATTCTATGGCAATTGGAAGAATCCTTTACGTTTTGATTCCCTTGCGACCATTACCAAGCAAATTCAACAAAATTGTGACGGTGACATCTTTTGATTGCGTTGAAATATAAGTTTAATTTTTTTACAAATTCATGAGACCACGTCCGTCTTTAATAATCGATATTAATATCAACTTCATACCTCCACGCATTCCTGAGAAGAGAAGATTAACAGACGTACAGGCAGACAGACCTTGCTTCGTGCCAATTTTCATGCTTCCAAGTGAACGGGAAGGACCCTATGTATAAGTATTGATTCCTTTGCGAATATCAAGCAATTTCTGCAAAATTGCGATAAACATTTATAGTATAGTAGGTATAAGTTTGTTAATCGACTGCTTTGCTAGCCCTAGTTTCGTTTCGTGACATATCACGCGAAATTACTCGCTCAAGCGTCAAATCGTTTATGTAAATTTTAAGTCCGTGGTCCAATCGGAATCACGTTGGGAGTTTCAGTTAAAAAAGATGGAACGCAAAAAGATGGAAAGGCTGCACTCTAGGATACTCTGTGTCGAGGAAACCAGAAACTGCGATTCAACAAACATAAACATCGAAGAGTTACCGTGTTATCGTTGATGTTTTTTGCCGCCGCTGCCAATTATCTATGCTGTAACATTATTTCAACGCCGTAGCAGCTCGTCTACGCCGTAGCACATTTGCTACGCGCGCATTCGTTCTACAAGCACCTACCATGTATCTTCGGTACCTCAGATATAGCTACAAGAAATGTAAATGCATATAAATATACATTTTATAGCCCTTTGTGCCGTTCCGTGAGGATTATTACTTCTATACAATATTGGTCGTTGTATAGGAACTTGTGTATTTGGGTCACTTGGGTTGGTTATAGATGTTATGACCACGTACCAATTTGTTTGACGGCAAGTGATTAAAGTAACGGTTATGAAAGATTATGTTGATAAACTTTTTGTTAGCAAATATTTACCGTGGACTTATAGACACATATGTAGTTCATAAGTGCCTTTTTATAAGTTATTTGTGCAACACGGAACCATTAACCTTTGGCCATTCGTTTACAGTCGACTCGACATCGTAATTAATTATATTTAAAGGATAAATAAAAAGGTTCGTAAAATAACCGTTTACGTAATAATTACGAACGCCAAAAAATTAACAAATGTTGAACAATCTGTTTCTCCTATCCAACCATTGATCTCTGAAAAGATATCTGTTATAGATAAGCTGGCATGTGTACTTTTATTATTGACCGAGCGATCGAAGCGTCTTCGTTCCAGCTTTGGAAAAAATGTTTTTGTATGTCCGTCTGTCCGGATTTCCGGCTGTTCTGCTCTAAAGGGCGCATTTTTTAACCGATCCTCATGAAATTTTGTGAGGTTCGATAATTATATGGGTTCAGTTTTTGGAATATTTTCAAAATAGCAGACTCATTGAAAGAAACTAATGAAATGAAGTGTAAAAAAACGCAAACGGTTTTACGAATTTCAACAAATGAGGCGTCGTTGCATTTGTGGAGACCGTGAAAGAAAGGCTATATAATTTTGGTGAAAAATAAAATAGTTGGATTTGAAATAGCAAAATGTAGTTTACAAAGTTACTGGTAATTTAGAAAAAAGACAAAAAAAAGAAGCTTTCATACTCCATGTAGGTAACCAGGTGCATAAGTTTGTATGTTAGATGTTTATTTTCCACAAAAAGATTTGCGAGGTCTACAGCTCATACTCTGAATTTAAACTCTGTGTGGGTCTTACCACAAACAAAATCTCAACACTTGTTTAATGCAAAAATGATTTGAGGTTAAACTATGTTTAAACTATAAACTATATTTTTGTAGTAACACAGTGTATGTTTGTTTTTGTTGCAGGTAAAATAAAGAAATTAAAAAATCTACAATAATCCTTCGTAAATTCAGCAAAGTAACCAATCAAACCATTCTTCACTCAGAAATTCCGCAACTCGTATTCAGAATTCTCTAAATCCTTCCGTGAGGTAATTGTAGGACGTTAAAGTCGCGCCGAGCGGGAAAATGTGAAAAAATACAGCCTTAGCCTACATACGGAGGTGCGAGTCACGACGCCGGTTGACCGGTGGAGGCCTGTGCGCGTGAACATGGCAGCCCGAACTCGGCTCGAAGGACCAAAAAGGTATGGAGGAGAATCCTGCTCAAAGGACCAAAAAGTAAAAGAGAAGATTTCGGCAGACTGTAGTGTAGTATGATATAGAATGTGAAAAGTTTGACCGGCTGACTACTTAAAAAGTAGATTAATAAGTCCAATTCGATTGGAAAGCCTCATAATTAATGTTTTCAGATTACAATGAATTACCATTAACATAAAAAGCTAAAACTACCTGATGAAGATGTTAAATAGAACTTACAAATTTTTTTTTTAGTTCGTGACATAAACGTATAGGCCCTAACGGTCCTGCCGCCCTAACGCACACAAGCCCACCGGCCGTTGGCCGCCGCCCCGCCACGCCGACTCCGACAACAAACCTCATTCGGTTCCGTTCGCAAAACATAACCGGACGACTTTCCACCCTTGTACCTTAAAAAAACACCATTTGATTACCATACCGTTTAAACCTACCCGCAAACGTATCACCTGCGTATCTTTGTGTATCACCGGATGCAACCGCAGTGAGTTATTAGGCTGGACACCGTCGATTCTTCACGGAAACGCGACAGTTTTTCCCGCGTTAAAAAAATAAGGGCAAAGGTTTTTGTCGGGCAGCCTAATGATAATGTTCAGTGATTTGGAGTAGGCGGATGACATCTGAAGAGAATATGGCGACTGCTGTAGTGGTAAGCTTATAATTTGAGTCACTTGTAGATTTTGGATTAGCGTCGATCGATTATAATAAATATATAAGGGAATAGAACATAAAACAATATATTATAATCGAAAAAAACCCTGTATACACTTACAGTGTTCAGTGGGGGAAGGGTTTTTTATGAATATGTATGAATAATTTTGAGAATAGTACTTGCAGTTGTGTTGTTATAAAATTAAATATAATGCTGTTAGGAAAGTATTTTGTACCCATTGTGGCAATTACTCGGTTTGGTCTCAAATCCGTACAAACCTATGACAAATCATTTCGAAATCATTAAAATTTGCCAACTGTCGCCTTATTGTTTCCAATCCTACGTAACTATTATTGGGTGCCATGAAATATTTCAGAATAATGAACTTTCTTTACCACCTAGCAAGTCGATTGAGTGAGGCAATAAAATTCAACGAATCGGATCGGAACTTACTTGGAACTGAGCCAAGTCAATGTTCCTCTGACTGATAGGCGATGGTGCAATTAATATGTACTTTCATTTCCCCAACAATTCAAAAACTTCAATGCTCCTAGCCTCGGATAGGGTTTGTCTCGAAGACAAGATAATTAAGACAAGTTGTCCGATTGATAAATAATGCTCACCGTGTTATCTATCCTCTTAATTAATAACGGAATATTTTATTTATTTTATACCCTATAAGTACTATGGCACTGCATAAAAAATCAAGTATTTAAATGTAAAACACTAGCCTCATTTTTTTCAGGCCACATCATATAAACAGTTATGTGCACTGCAACCTAATTGGCGTTCTTATAAATACTAAGCAAAGCTACACATTTGCTCATAAGGAGCTTTATACACGAATACAGTTTAACCACAAAAGAAACGTCAAATCCCATACATTTTTGTGTTGAACAAGAGTTTATTTTTTGGTAGTAAGACCAATTGAGTCTGAGGCAATGCTTTTGTGTAAATAATCTAACAAATCGTTCCTGATATAATATCAAAACTCAAGCAATAGTGTACGATTTTTAGCTAAGTTCTAGTTCAGATAGCTCTTGAAACTTAGTACACTTATGTATATTGTACATTTATATTAATGGGAGTTATTTGTCCAGCAGTATTGACAACTCCAAAATTTGCTGAACTAACCCTAAACTTTACTCGGACTACTGTGAATCAGGCTAGTTTAACTCCGTATAACCAGCTAGGGTATGAGTAATAGTAAGTACACGTCATATTTGCATAGATTATTGTGAAGTTTATTCATACTGTAATGAGTTTAGGTGAAGATTTGATCGTGATTCATTTTATAATAACGAGAGGTTGTCGGCTTGACTATTTTCACTTAGTCACGCTGCCGTGGGCTACCTGCCTCGTTAGCTTTATGCCGAAGTCCAAGTGAAGTGAGTAGCCCTTAAACAGTTCATATTTGACTTTGCAAAAGTATTGCTTGATGAAAGTTGGCACCTCGCTTTGAAGACGGCATAGTGCCCATCTCTGTCCTACCGACGCCTCGAGGGCGAGAGCGAGCGAGAAGGAGGGGAAACGCATTCCCCCCGAGCGCCAAGTTAACTTTGTGGGATTGAAAAGTTTTTGTAGTTTTTTTTTTTAATCAATCAATCAATCTATATAAAAATGAATCGCTGTACGTTAGTCTTACTAAATCTCTAAAATATCCCGATGGGTTTTGTATATTTCCTATTTGATTTTATTCTCCTCGGTCCAGAGGAGGTTTAGATAAAAATTAAATTACGAAAAATGCAAAGCAACAGCCAAAATTTAAAAATATTTTGTATGAAAAGTTCAGCCTCTTTTGCTAGATGGCGTTGGTAGCCATAGATCTAGCATGACTCAAACTCCTTCGTCGTTTATTAATTAATTTAGTACATTCAACCTCTGTATTAGTAGCGGAACGTATGTTTGAGAGTGACGAAACTCTTTGCTTTTGAGTTTCATCTGAGGTCTGATGCGTATTATGCTCAACAACGGGCCGATAATTGTCGATATGGAATTCAGGAACCTATGAAGGTGCTTCTAAAATGATATAGAACTATGAGAATATGAAAAATGCGTTGCGACGCCGCGCCACGGGCAGCTAAGCTAAGCAGTAACTTGATACATTACTCAAGAATCCGTAGATCACTCAAGAAACTCCTTCGTCTTGTATCTAACCCGGTGTGTATGTCACCGTAAGATTGTCAAAACCATTAGTTTATAATCTAACGTTTTCTCTCTCGTTATTTTACAAACTATCGATAAATTGTACACTGTACCGTACTGCTTACGATATGTCGCGTTAGTTAATAATAAAACCGTTAAATTGTGAACTGGTTCAAACTTGAATTGCAAACGAAATACCAGGGCAAACACTGCGGTATTATAGCTTAGGTGAAGACCCCCCTCTAGTCTTTGGGTTAGGTTGTCATGTAAGAACAAAAAAGAACGTTAATTCTAAGCCATGGCGGTCTGTTTTACAATCTGTCGACAGTTTACTAATTAAGTAACTAAGTAGTTTAGTAATTAACGTGTTTGTTTATAAACTAACGGTTTTGACAATCTTACGGTGACATATATGAACAGAACGCTGCATATAACATGGTACTGTGGCTACGCAGCCGTTATAGAAACCATCTGAACTCTCGATAACTACACTAACACTGTAAACAGCCGCTAAATGTCCGTTCACGATCCACCTATCAATTAGTGTCAGCTGGGCGGACTACCCCTTTCCCCCTCACATATCAATCAGGCACACGTGGTCGCATGAACCGTGAATGAACTAAGCTATGAGGCTAGATAATACTGTCCTAGCATTAGTTGATTAGTCGGCGTGCGAGGGGCCGCAGTCCAGTCGGCCGGTGACCCACGTGGCGGCATGTCGCGTCGGCAGGCCTCTCGCACCCGCACTCACGTGAGGCCCCGTCCACAGGCGGCGCCGGAGACCGCGCCGGCGGCCGAGCCCCCGCCGCAGCCCGAGCCGGCCGTGACGCCGCCCTCCGACGACGAGCAAGAACCCGGCTGGCGACCCTCAAGACCCGGCACGCCGCCGCAGAGACCCGACGACGCTTCCGAAGGCTCCGAAGCGACCGCCCGCCCGGTCCGAACCGAGCCGGCCAGTCGATACGCCAACCTTAACTACTGGAAAGCACGACGTGTAACATTCTACCGCAATGGGGATCCCTTCCACCCTGGAGTCGAGTTTAGATTCAAGCCGGGGAGAGACCTGGCGTCCATGGATGCGCTGCTGGACCGGCTGTCGGAAAGACTGGAGTTGCCGCGCGGCGCGAGATTCGTGTTTGGCATGGACGGTGATAGGAAGTACCGGCTGGAAGAACTGGAAGATGGAGCTTCGTATGTCGTCTCGTCTTATAAGACGTTCAAGGTGAGTTGTAACGTCGTATGTGTATAGAGATCTTGAACGATTCTGTTCCCTGTGGTAAAGTTGCTCAACGTTGCGAAATTTTAGAAAAGCGATAAGAGGAACGTGTTATCATAGAAGAATTCCATTAACGCCTTCGTGTTGTGTAGTTGGCAATCACGTCCAATCTCCGCCAAAACAAATCAGGAAGTTAACCCCCAAATAGCCAATTATCTAACCCAACCTTTTAGTGGGAGCACGTTATGTTACGCAATTAGTTTTTTTCCGTCATGTTCGGAATGTCGTGTGGTCTGAGACGAGGTCGCGGGGCCTTGCCGCAGATGTGGGTCGCAGGATAAGCGCCACGCACCGCCGCCATCTCCTCTGCCCCGCTGCCGCCCCGCCGCCGCCCCGCCGCCTCCGCCATCGCCCAAACATTTGCATGCTGATTGTTATTTAACGAATTTGTTACCGTAATAAGAACTCGAACAACCCGCCAACTAATTGCACACCAAATTGAGTTTTCTGTATAAATCAGTAATTATTGTTGTAGTTAGCAAAATTATTCTATTTATTTTCTTTGCTTTGCTCGGTTGAGCGGCACGACAGAGGAGGTTTATAGCCGCGATAGCAAACACGGGTCTTCTGGCGAGGTCACGTGACTACGCAATTGAATAAGTTAACTTTACCATACACATAGCAAGCTGCAAGGTAGGTGATTTTTACTGATTTATTATTGCAATTATTAGTGGCGATAAAACTACATCCATTCATTCATCCATTTGTGAGCAATTAAAACTTTTGTTCGAATAAATATTAACTAACTTCATACTTCATGCTATGACATAAAAATCTAAACTCTGGTACACAGAAGTTAGATATGCTAAATTAATACAACTGCCCTAATAAACTCTACATATGTCTTAACCAGGTGTCACAAACCTTTTCAAGGAACGTTTCAATTATAATTTACGACTTTATTAAGCCTCTTGAGAATGTAAGTGCAGGGGAGTGTGAAGGAACTGCATAAGGCTAAGGGGCAATGCACCACCCGCAAGTAAATATGCATGCAGCGAGCCAGCGCAATGTGACTTGCAGATAAGGCGCGAAATGTGGACACAATAATGTTTTGTGGTGTTTTTAATTATTTTGGAGCATTTTCGAATGATTTTGCATCGCAATTCGTATGTTAGTAAAAAAATTTTAAGTACTATCATTTAAGTACTATCATCATTTACTTATGCCGTATCTTATACTTAGCTTATCTGTAAAAGAAAAAATGTCTTGGGTATCTTTTTTTAATGAATATAACTGTTATACACTTTTTTAACCTTTGCTTGATTGTCCTGAGCTGATTTCCTTAGCCCTTCGCTTGAGCACACTCGTCGTTTCCACGTCCCTCTATCACGGTCTAGCTACGCAAAATTTCAGTCAAGACTACGATTACCTAATTTAAATTATAACAAGCCTTTTAAAGATAAGGACCTGGCAGGCCAGAAAAAGGTGTGATGCTATGTGCTCTATGTATTCCTGGTAAATTATCCACGTGTTTAGTCATAGTAGAAACTACGAAGAGTTTCCCTCGCTTATACAAAATTGTTGACCTCGCTTGTATGAAATTTCAAGCTTGAAGGTTTGATAGAAATAAATTATAAATACAATACATTAGATCGATGATTGATGAGTCAGTGACAAAATCACGGAAATTTGGACTGCTGTCATTTCCAATGTATTGGTTAAAATTGACTGAATTTTGGCAATATGCCTATTTGAATTGTGGCCTATAAGTCTCAGTGTAAATACAATATATTTACAGGGGGGTTCAAAATACCCAGAAGTGCTGCCTCCTCCAGTCTTTTTTTCATAATATCTTATGTAGAATGGAGTCCTTAGTACACCTCTAAAATTCGATAAATAACGCTACAGAAAACTTCCCGCCTTTTTCCCCTATTTTCCCCAATCAAAAATCGCGATCAACTAAAAAAATAAATAAATTAAGGGACTCGTGTATCAATTTTCGTCAAAATCGGTTAAAAATGCGACCTCTAGGCGAGAATAGACAGACGTCCAAAGGCATTTTTTGGCCAATCTCGAAACTGGACGCTTCGCTCGTTCGGTCAATTACAATGACCCTACTTATGTGAATGCTTTTTGATCGATGATTTTTACATTAGCGAAATTATCAAACAAATTTGTTTAACTATCGCGAACCCGTGACCAGTAAAGTCAAGGCAGTAATAAATTGCCCAGATAAGGCAAAAGCCGTCAACATGAGATGTTGAAAAACACCATAAAGTGAGTAATCTAGAAAATGAATCGCCTTCGAAAACCCATTCGTCTTACCGACCTACATCTGTACATTATGCAGCGGGTAATTTTTATTATTACTTAGTTAAAAATAACTGTCATCAAACGTCGTCGATAAGGGTGAAATAAATGAATAATAATTAAACATGAAACTCCTAAGTCGGCCATTGTGTGGCAGAACAAAGAACCCTATCTAATTAAGATTGACTGGGGACTCTGTTGATTTTGTCACGCCAAATAGAGTATTGAACTCGCTGTCAAGCCGCAACTGGGCCTCTGCTACCCCATTGGGAAAACGTCTAACGCTATATACATATGTGCATGTGTAAATGCCTATCGTTTGACTAGCCTTGCGCTAAGAACGAATTTGAGAAATTTCAAAACAGTGCAGGCGCAATAAACTACATAATGATGGATATGAGCTAAAGAGAACCCACGGCATCACGTAAGCGGACATAATAGGGGTCGTAGGGAACAATATACAATCCCTTGAGATCATTATCGGGCAATCGTCTGCATAATTATTATTTTGACCCGTTAAAGACGAGTTCGATCGATATTGAGGTTATTGGGTTCGCAGTATTTTATTATTCATATGTGCTTGGGTTGAGCAAGTTTTTATATTTAGTATTTATTTTAATTTTGTTAAGCAGCTTGTATTTTATGATATCTGTTTTATTGTCTGCACTACTACGCACATTTAAGGGTTATCATACTGCTACGCTTCGAGCTACGAGTGCAAAGCGTTACGAAACGACCGTAGCAAGTATCATCGTAGCATGCATACGTCGTCGCAACATGCCTTGACAAATGAAAGGTTTTAAACGGCTTATGTTTAAACGATCATCAAAAACGCACCTATTTTACTACCAATTAAAAAGACTGCTAGTATTAGTGAACCACCACCAAATTGAGTTTGGATAAATGATCACCTAACTTCTTTTTATGTTTTGTGTACTTAAGTTTATGTTTAAGTATTTATTGTTGTTCTTAAATGTAAACCTAACACGAAGTATAAAGGGGGCTTCGATTCACTGACGCCATTTACCCTTTACCTAAGCTACCCCCTAAGCCCTGATATAAGTTGTGCAAATCAGCTGTTGTCGTGACGCCATCTTGTTTTCCAACAGGCCGGTTTTCGGTAAGACAGATTGTTAAACGTTTTCGACGATGCTTTATTTAAATCAAAACGCTAGTGACTTGTTAAACGTTGGCATTTAATTAATTAGTAAATGATCACCAAATTGTGTTTGGATAAATGATTCTTCTTCACCAAACTTCTTTTTATGTTTTGTGTACTTAATTTTATGTTTTAAGTAGTTTTTGTTGTTCTTACATGTTCAACCTAACACGAAGGATAAAGGGGGCTTCGCTTCGTTTACCCTTCACCTAAGCTACCGCAGTATTTTGCCCTGATATTTGCTGCAACTTTTGGTGATAATTACCCATTTTGGATAGGAAAAAAATATTTTGGTGGTCATTTAAATTTTTCCCCGTTTTAAACTATCTATTATTATAATTTTATGTATCTCCCTTTCCTTTATTAAGCGAAACAATCCCTTTTTTATTTTTTGTGTCGTGAGATAACATACGAAAATTTTTATTCAAGGAACTCAACTCATTTCATTGTTTTAAGGAATAAAGGATTTTCTTAGATCGATGCAAAGCCTTAAAATGAAGATGGTTAAGAACATTTAGAATCATTTAAACCAAACTTGTGTTAGCCGAAGTCTTACCGTTTCATTTTAATGGACGTTTATTTTTTTGACAAAAAACCCAGAATTTATAGAATAGATGCGATTTTGAACAATCACTGTCCTTTTTCAGTAATTTCTATTCCAGCACTGATTAAGTAAACTATTAAAACTTATTCTAGGCATCTGCGACTTGAGACACGGTTTTACATATCTTTGAAGTGGTAGAAAATTTCCTCTGCTTTTATGCAAGCTTTTTGACTGTAATAAAAAAGGCAGGCGGTTTTTGTGGACAAACTCAAAAACCGGTCAAGTGCGAGTGGGACGTCGGACCCGCACACGAAGGGTTCCGTACCATCGTATGCGGGAAACGTAAAATGACAGTCTTTTGTACGAGTATACCTTTATAATTTAGTTTTTTGTGTGTAGTACCTAAGTATCGAACTATGTACAGCAAAATTCTTTGCACATTGAAACCGGATGTGTGTATAGAAATTTAGTAAATTATTTACAGAAATAAAATCAAATATGATAAAGAAATATATTATTTATTATAATTCGAATGGGCAATTATTTATCGTATAATGACAAATAACTAAGCACAAAATTCAATACCTTCAATTAAATATCTTTTCCGATAATATCGGGAGAGTCCAGTTTTCACCGATAAACGAATAAAACAAAATGGCTAAGAAAATGGTCATACCAATAATTTCTTGAATAGGTACTTCTTTTAATTCTTAAAAACCGATATCTTTCATTATTTGTTGTTATAACGGCAATAGCAAGACACTCTCTGTTAAAATTTCAGTTCTCTACCTATTTCGGTTGATCTGGTAGAGCCCGGTGGGTGACAGATGGACAGACGGACGGACGGACAGACAGCGGAGGCTTAGTAATAGGGTCCCGTTTGGCACCCTTCGGGTACGAAACCCTAAACGGACCTCCGAACGAAAGTGACGGGAAAAAAACTACCTTTTTGGTGGAGCACTTTGAAAGTTATATACATCGATAAAAGGCCATCAAACAAACAAAAAATTAATTGTAACCAAGTACGTAATATTATATACAATGTCCTAAAATGTAACGTAAACACCGTTAACATAACTTTCGGCACTTTTTATCCATTTGCGCATCCCATGTGCGCCACCAACTTGAAGAAAAAATTTAAAGGTGGAATTTTTCTCCCTCAATTTGGTTCAGAGGTCCTAATTTCAATTATTTACGAGATGCCGTTGTTAATTATATATTTTCAGATATAACAATAGCCAAGCATCTTTTAAAAAAAGTTAGCAAGCAAAAACCTCAATAAACATAAACATTTACACACAGGCACATACATTGCTTCTGGTCCCACACTAGGATACCCTGTGTCGTGGTAACTAGATACAGCGACTTCACACACATATACACATCAAAGACAAGACACATTTAACCTTCAACCAGGGATCGAACCCTCTCGCATGGTAGGGAAAGCCATAATAGTCGTCTTATATTTTCTAGCGCTTCAAAGGTCCCTAAAACCATGTGCCAATTCGCAGATGCCTAAAACAAGTTTTGTTAGAACTTAATTAGAAATTATTGAAAAAAAAAAAAATTATTCTCTGATTCCTTCCTCAAAAACAATAAAACATCGATAAAAACGAATCGAGAAGACTTGGACTAACACAAATTTAGCCTAAACGGTCTGTACATACTATCTTCGTTTTAAGGCTTTGCATCGATCTACCAAACATCCTGTATTGTCGACGTCCAACAAAAATGACGTCACTGTCCTAAATAAGGTACTGAACCCTCAGGTCAACTGTTCAAAGACTCCATAGGGGTCAAGTGTAGGAAGTGGTATAGGCCCCGGAAATATTAAAAAGACAATCAAGTTCGAGTCGTATACTCATTTGCTGAGGGTTCTGTACCAGATACAATACTAGCCATCCACACTAATGAATACAAATGGAATTTAGTGTTTACTACAAACATATGTTTAGTTCGCGTCAGGTTGGGATGGCACTCGGGAAGACAAAACTTTTTTTCTATAGATAAGTGTTGGTAGTGTCTTTGTCGATCACTAAGAGTCCCTATCGATGTAAAATGATCAGATAAAACCTTTAAATACAGAACCCTAAAAACGGCTACTTAACGACCTAGGCGAGGCATTACGGGGAAGATCTAGACAGAATATTACCCCAAATAGAACGCTATTAAATTGATTCCCCCTCAATATAATTAGGGTATATATGTATCCGACAATAATTATTGACTCCTTGGCAGGAAATTCTAGAAAAAATGATAATAGCACGTTCGTTTTTTTATAACTGCAGATATTTACATATACTTAGCAAATGTCATTTTTTCCTCTTCTCTACATTGGGCCACTGTGGGAAGAGAAGTGAAAGTGAAATCCCAGTGCAGACCAATGTACCAATACCTTATGTAAGCGCGTGTAGTTCTGAAAATACTTTGACATTGTTCCATCGAGCTAGTCTGGTGAAGAAGCGTAGAACAGGCAGTATATCTCCATCCATGAAGATCTGCAGCTCTATTCTGTAGGTATTTCTTATATCAAATTGAAAAATCAACCAAACAGAACAGGAATATTTGTCTTGATCAGAAATATACAAAGAGGCTATCTGTGAAATCAATCCCGATAGCTTTCAAATAGATATTTTGAAAGCTATTCGCCAACTTTGAATTGTTCGTTGACCAATGAGGACGCGATTACTTCCATTTAAAGCAGTTGTAAATGGGAAAATTTTAATTGCAAATCAAAAATACTGATTTGCACCTCAAATATCAGGGCAAAGTGGTGGATCAGGGTAAGAAGCGAAGCCCCCTTTATTCTTCGTGTTAGGTTGACATGTAAGAGCAAAATTAACATAAAATTTGAGTACATATAAAATATTTAAAGCATTTTTTTTGGTGTGGAATTATATACCACCCGTTGGAATTTGAATTTGAAAGGAAGAGATAAGATATTTCTAGAGATAAGATATGTCTAGAGATACGAAATCGAGCTTCGGGCTTTGGGTTTGTTAAAATAAAGTCTTTGAAAAAGAGGTTATTGACTTTAGAAGGACAAAGTCAAAATAACCATTAGTGAAATCGTGCGATTAAATAACAGATGAAATCAAATAGCATGAGTATTCGAAGGGCTAAATTAAATGAGAATCGTGTGGGTTTGACTCAGCTTAACCTCACCTTAAACCACGCAATCTTTGTAAGTAGGTACCTACTAGGGTTTGCCAACAAAGTCCTAAAATACAGTGACTTGTGATCAAATTTTGGGAAAAAATAATCTTTCTTTCAGGATTTTCTTATAAGGCACTAGTCACCACCGAAATAGCACCATATTACAAAAGTTATAATAATAATGATCATCCTTTATTGCACAGAAAACACAACAGAAAATATAATAAGGACGGTATGCAAGGTGAGATTATTTCTAAAAAGAAATTTCTTACAGCTAAAATTGAATTTTGTTTACCTAGAAAGCGGCTAGGTCTAAACCTACATGTTTATTTTCCCAGCTATGGCCACAAGCATTGTTTCGTATTACGGTAGCTATTATATCCACTGCTGGCGTACGAGTGAGATAAAACGAAAACACGCTTCCAGACATTTCTAGCGACGTAACATGATCACAAGGCATCTTTTAATTGATGATAAATTTTTGTGGCATAATTGTAGTAAGACACAAAATGTTGAGCAAATTCTCTAAATATACTCTCGCAAACGCTTTTGAAATGATCCTCGGTTCTTCCTAAGGAATACGAGATACGAGATCATCTGAACGTACCAGACTAACACACCTTACAGATTTTATCTACACACGTATCATAAACCCTCTTTACTGCGTCCAAAAACCGCACGTTACGATCAGCATAATGTTAAACTACTTTGTAAAAACTCATTTCTTATCTGAATATTGAACATTATGACCATTGTTCAGGCTTCTCAGCACCTAATGACCTCGTAGGGGCCCATCAGCTACGAGGTAGCGTAACGATCAGTTGCCAAGAAGTGTGAACGTCGGCGGTTCACCGAGCTGAAGTTAATTGGGGTCGATCTAACCTGGTCTGTGCTTCGGTCCCGTCAACCTCCTGTCTCTCTGCAAGGCCCGGGTGCACCCTAGGCTCTTCTTGGTAGACAGGTTCTTCAGCCAACCAGGTATGACTGGCGGGCCAGTTTCAATGAGCACAGTGTTCCAACACAGGTTATGTTACGTGGTAAAAACAATCGGGCACGAAAATGCGAACTTTATCTGGTTCGAGAAACAATAACACACTCAGCTATATTAACAATCCTGAGGGAAACCCGAATACATTCCAGATGGCCTGCGATTTAATTTCAATACCCTAACCAAAACGCGTTTACATTGCGAGGGCTTTCGTCCGTCAGTTGTCAAAAAACTGCTAGGTTGGCAGCTAACGTCAAATTCAAAATGGCCGTTCAGAAACCATCGATCGAATATCGATTTGGAATCGAACAATCACCCGCCCGGACAGGCACCCACCTGTCCCCTAATCTACGGGCAGCCGAGATAACGTTGCTACCGCTCGTTTTAGAACCGAGCCTCCTACTAGAACCTCTGCAGACCGGGGGGTCCCGTCCTTGCCAGGGAACAAGTTAACAATGCGCCCCCTGCGCCAACGTAGTGGCGGTAGGTTAGCATCCTTAACCAGAACGAGGTCACCAACACTAGGGGGGCTAGTTTTGTCAGTCCACTTAAGGCGCTGTTGTAAGATATGCAGATACTCGAGCGACCAACGCTTCCAGAAATTCTGAGTAAACTGCTGCAACATCTGATACCTTGACAACCGATACAATTTCACTCCCTCGAAGGGGTGCTCGGGCAACGCGTTAAGTGGCTGTCCTATCAAGAAATGGCCTGGGGTCAGAGCCTCCAGGTCATTTGGATCCGAGCTGAGCGGACACAACGGTCGCGAATTGAGAACGGCCTCGATCTTACAAAACAATGTCGCGAGCTCTTCAAAAGTCAGCGCGGTCTGACCTACTATACGCCCCAAGTGCGTCTTAGCTGACTTAACTACGGCCTCAAAAATCCCACCCCAGTGGGGGCAAATCGGTGGGCTGAAGGTCCACTGTATACCCCGACGGGAGAGGGCCGTTCCAATATCCACTTTATTTACATTCAAAAAGTTGACTATCTCTCGTAAGTATCGTTCCGCACCGATGTAGTTAGTGCCGTTATCAGAGCGGATCAAAGTTGGAAGTCCCCTTCGAGAAACAAACCTATCCAAACAAGAAATGAAAGCCTCTGTCGAGAGATCAGCAACGAGCTCGAGATGTACCGCCTTGGTGGATAAACAAACAAACACACATAGGTACGCCTTGTATTGCCTAGCGGTACGCAATCGTGAACTCTTCACCATAAACGGTCCTGCAAAATCCGTACCAACACCTGAAAACGGTCTGACCTCATTCACACGATCAGGGGGCAAGTCCCCCATGAGAGGTTGCATCGTGGCAGCCTTAAGTCGATAACAAGGCATGCACCGAAACACGATGTTCCGTATGACACGGCGGGCAGATAAGATCCAAAACTCCCGCTGGAGCGTGGCCAACAACGCGTTACAGCCGGCATGCGCGTTTTTAATATGACGATCAGTCACCAGCAATTCAACTAACTGTCCCCCCTTGGGGAGCAGAAGTGGGTGACGAGCCGAATACGACAGATTCGCATTGCGCAATCTTCCTCCTACCCGAAGTAACCCGGTCGACAAAGGGGTTGAGACGCGCGACGGCTCCCTTCAATTTCGAACGTCCACTTCGTATAATCTCCAATTCTGCCCCAAACTTCGAGGACTGTACCAACCGGACCAAATTCAATAGCGACTCGTTTCGCTCTGCCGGAGTCAGAATAGGGTTCAACGTTCGCTGATCGCGAGGAGTACGACAATTTCGAGCGAATCTCCTAATCCAAGTGGACACGTTTATCAACTTGTCAAGTGAGCTATACCGGTCCAGCAGAAACCCGGCGTTAGGGTCCTCAGCCTTCTGGGTAACATGCACGGCCGCTCTGGGGCCATGATCCGAAGATACTACTACATTGCTGTGGGGCCAGTCCGATTCTCTCTTGGCAAGCCAGGGTGGTCCCCACCACAAATGGTGTCTAACGAGTTCAGGAGCCCGACATCCCCAGGATGCACAATCAGACGGGTTCAATTCTCCTGGTACATGTCTCCAGGTCAGTGGGACCTCAGACGACACAATCTGGGAGACACGGTTCGCAACAAAAACCTCTAAGTTATGGACCGAAGCCTTCAGCCAGCACAAAACAATCTGGCTGTCCGTCCAAGCGTACACCGTATCCTCCAAAACCACTGACCCACGCAACACTGTTAGAGTGTGATTCAAAAGTTTGGTCAAAAGAGCAGCCCCGGACAGTTCCAGTTTTGGAATCGTCATCCTTGTCCGAATAGGCGCTACCTTGCTTTTTGCCAAAACCAAACGCACGTCGACCTCCCCGGTGGAGGTGACGGTTCGCAAATAAACCGCTGCCGCAAACCCTCGTTCAGAGGCATCACAAAACCCGTGAAGGGTTGCCCTGTAATCCCCAGCAGGGACCAATTTCCTCGGCAGCGATACATTATTTATGTCCGATAGCGAGGTGAACATTCGCGTCCAATCAGTCAACAAATCACCTGAGAGGTGGGTGTCCCAGGTCAACTGAGCCGCCCATAGCCTTTGCATAAAACATTTGAGAGCAAAGGTGACTGGAGAAATCCATCCATTCGGGTCGAACGTTCTCGCAATCGTTGACAGTACTGACCGCTTCGTCCATGCCTTCGGTGTTTCTAAAACCACCCGATAGGTAAACTCATCATGGACGGGCCGGTACTGAATTCCAAGTACTGACAACATGTTAGGGTTGTCAGGATTCTCAAAAACGTGCGGGTCTTGTTGAAACTCATCTGGGAGACCAGCCATCAACTCAGGGGAGTTGGACATCCACTTACGTAGTTCATAGCCGCCTCGTTCCAGCAATTGAATGAGCTCGTCACGTCGGTCCAGAGCTTCCTCTACACTGGCTGCCCCTGTGCAGACGTCATCGACGTACAAATCTTGCTCCAGGATAGCGGCGGCTCTAGGATAGCTCACACGGTCACGCGACGCCAACTCCCGCAGGGTACGCATCGCCAAATACGGGCTAGACCGTAACCCATACGTGTTCGTGTTTAACTCATAGACCTTGACTGGCTCGGCCGTGGACTCACGCCAAAGTATCAACTGATACCTTCTGTCAGCCGGATGAATTACCGTTTGCCTAAACATCATCCGAATGTCTGCGACAAATACAATCTGGTGCCTCCGAAAGCTCGTGAGAATATCCGAAATATCACGACTCAACTTGGGTCCCGAATGTAGACACTGATTCAGGGACATCCCGTTCGAGGTAGGTGCTGACCCATCAAAAACAACTCGAATCTTGCCGGTAGGGGTTCGTAGGACGGCATGGTGTGGAAGGAAACAATGATCCTCAGATCTCCAGTCCACACCCGATACCGACATGTGTCCTAACGACTCATACTCCCTCATGAAATCAACATATTTTTGTTTAAATACGGCGTCCCTTGTCATCCTACGCTCCATCGACATCAATCTCGTCTCAGCCATCTTCCTAGATTCTCCTAGTGGCGGTCGATCGGCCCTGAAAGGCAGTCGAGTTACAAAACGACCAGAACGAAGGCGACCAGTACTATTCTGGTAAAACGACTCGCACTCTTCTTCGTCTGCGTCGACTCGACGAACGGTGGGAGGTTCCTCTATCTCCCAGAAACGTTGGATAACGTCTGACAACGCTGAGCCAATAAGTATGCCATCTGACTCGGCAGGCCTAACCATTGGCAATGCCGGACCCATGATCACGTGACCAAACTTAGTATCCACAGCAATCAACCCGTCCGGCTGAAGAACTCGCTGATCCGACAACAGAAACCTACCCAGAACGTCTGCTCCCAGTAGCAGGTCGACCGGGGCTGGAGTGTCAAAATCGGGATCCGCCAACTTGAGTCCTGACGTCAGGAATCGAACGGCCGGATTCAACTTCACCAAGGGGTGTCTGCCCATGACATGCGTCATTACTAAAGCTTGCACGGATGTTTTTGTCAAAATGTCATAACGTGGAGAGAACGTGATCACCGATTGACCAACTACATTCGTAACCGTAACATTCCCCACGCCCCGTATTGATTTATTATACCTATTTACCTTGAGGCCCAACCATTTTGCTAAATAATTCGATACAATGCAGCCCTGAGCTCCAGAATCTAATAGGGCGCGAACGTATGTTGGGTTGCCCGCCAAATCCCAAACAAGCACAGAGGCGATCGGTAACACCACCGTCTCCGGTTGGGGGGCAACAAATGGTTGGGACGCAAATTCCTAGCGAGGACCCCCCGGGCCCCACTGTGCCTGTAACCGATCAGGTATGCAGCTATACGCCAGAGGGTCCCATTGTACAAATGGCCCACGCGCCGGTTCCATTCCCAACCTACGATTCCCCTTAAAGGGGGGTGGGCGTGAATTCAACCGTGGCCGCTCCATGAGCGGGGGGGACATCACATGTGACCGACGAGGACGAGGCGACGAGCGGGGCGACAACTGAGGCGGCGTCCGAACCGCACCCGCATAGCTCGAAGGTGTCCCATGACACCCGCCCGTTACGGCCTGCTCAACACACCCAATGTCCCGCTGGGTCGGATGCTGAGTCGCAACCGAAAACTCAGGGCCCCCGATGTAATGGTCCTGAGTGCGGCCCTGCACCCTGGTACTGCCCTGTGCACGTGGAGACGTTGGCCCCTGAGTTGCGCTCCAAGTCGCAAACGAATTCTCAGGGCCCCATGCCGTGTCACCCTGGGTACGGCCCTGTGGAGGCTGTTGGCCGGACCGGTTCATGCACAACAGATTGTTGTGGGGCCCACCACAATATCCGCACATTTGTGTGCGCGTGCAGTCCCTAGCCATGTGTGGCCCGAGGCACAGGAAACACCAGCTCCGCTGCTTGGCCATCCGGCGCCGTCCCTGAACCCTAAGTTCCCCGAACTTATTGCAATTGGCCACAGCATGGCCAATCTACCTACAATATGGGCAGGTCTCACCATGTGGGGTCAATTCACTCACAGTCCCATACGACTGCCGGTTGGTGCGGTCCTTCCTCGTCGGAGGGCCCCTACTCACAGCGCTCCCGGCAGCTCTCTGTGGCTCCGAAGGATGGGTGACCGTCAACCCCAAATTCTCTGCCCGTAGAGCCTCCTCTTCCAAGAATCCGACCAAGTCGGAGAAGGCGGGCAGGTCCTCGGCCGACCTCCCGTGAGACTGTTCGAAACGAGTCTGCACTTCAGCGGGTAGGCGGGAAAGTACAATGTACAACAGTAGGTGCGACCATTCACCAACCGGAAGTCCAAGATTCTCTAGAGCCTTGGTGACGGACAACAATGGGTTCAAAACCTCCGTCTGTATGGCCCCGACCTTGTTTACAACCGGGATACTAAACAAACGGTTCAGTTGGGCATCGGCCAACCTCCGTTTGTTATGGTAACGTCTGACCAACAATTGCCTGGCCGTTTCATAGTTACCCTCCGTAACTGTCAAATGAGCGACCAGCTCCCTAGGCTCACCCCTCAATGCTGCCACCAGCTGAGCCATCTTGACAGACTTGGTAATGTCCGATCGCATGTGCACCAAACTGTCGAACAGATTGATGAAGCTCATCCATTCACCGGACACGCCGTCAAAAGTAGGCATAGTTATGGCAGGTAACCTGGACCCCGATCCCTGAAGCGGCAGAGGTGCTTCAATGTCACCACCATGGCTGGACTCGCGCTGTCTACGTATGTCCGCAGCCTTCTGCGTGATAGCAGCTGCCATCTCCATACATTGGTCGACATCCCCTATCAACCGTGACAGCCTGTCAGGTGCGCAACCATCAACTGATTCCGCCTGCGCGGACAATTCGAGCACCCTATTGTAACGTTCCTTAACGTCCATAGACCGCTCCAATACCACATCATGCCTATCTAAACGGTCTATCAGACCGTGTGCGGAGGTAAACCATCTGAGTTCCTTAGAAACACCCTTCTGGATTTCAGATAACGACATGATCGGAACGATACTTACTCACAATTTGCAGTAACTCAATTTTATTGGACCCTCCAGTCTATAACCCAAACGAGGGAACCCTAAACTATAACTTAAACAATGTTGTTTTCCTTAAACAATAGCAACCGAGTTTTATATCTATATAAATTCTGTAAATAACAATTTAGTCTCCCTTTATCACTACAACACACACAGATAGTCAATATTAGTTCAAGTTATAAATTGCTATAAACTGAAAACAATGTAATAGCCTGCTATCAATAGATGTAACTACCTATGTTAACCAAAACATTCATTCAATAGCATTACTAGACCACTAATAGATTGACTAACTGGTACTTCAAAGCAATTTTCAATTCAATATCTGTCTATCTACTACCAGCAATAGACCTATAGCTTACAATACTACCAATCTATGTGGATATAGGAACAACAACCAAGTTACCTAATAACCGCCTATACCTACAGATTGATAGTCCCAAATCGTGCCTTCCTGGAGCCCTTGACGGCTGCAAATCTCAGGAAGCCACGCTCTAGCCACCAATGTGTTCAGGCTTCTCAGCACCTAATGACCTCGTAGGGGCCCATCAGCTACGAGGTAGCGTAACGATCAGTTGCCAAGAAGTGTGAACGTCGGCGGTTCACCGAGCTGAAGTTAATTGGGGTCGATCTAACCTGGTCTGTGCTTCGGTCCCGTCAACCTCCTGTCTCTCTGCAAGGCCCGGGTGCACCCTAGGCTCTTCTTGGTAGACAGGTTCTTCAGCCAACCAGGTATGACTGGCGGGCCAGTTTAAATGAGCACAGTGTTCCAACACAGGTTATGTTACGTGGTAAAAACAATCGGGCACGAAAATGCGAACTTTATCTGGTTCGAGAAACAATAACACACTCAGCTATATTAACAATCCTGAGGGAAACCCGAATACATTCCAGATGGCCTGCGATTTAATTTCAATACCCTAACCAAAACGCGTTTACATTGCGAGGGCTTTCGTCCGTCAGTTGTCAAAAAACTGCTAGGTTGGCAGCTAACGTCAAATTCAAAATGGCCGTTCAGAAACCATCGATCGAATATCGATTTGGAATCGAACAACCATAATGCGTAAATTTTCTACATATTATGACATTCAAATTTCGAACACCGACGCTCGCCTGCGTGCCGCCCCTACTTTGTCTGTGAAGTTGGTACTATAGTACTAGAACAAGCTAAACAACTCAGTGCCACAATGCCGGTCAAACATGCGGTTCCTGAACACATAAAAGAGAGCTTATGATATGTGTGTAGATAAACTAGTGTATTTAACTGTACATAATTAGGCATTAAAACTCTCGAGTGACATTATTATGAAACTCGTCTTCGGCTCGTTTCATAAACCCACTCTCGAATTTTAATGCCCTCCATTATGTATCAGTCACATAAACTACTATAATTCCTTCATTATGTACGTACTGCAGAGATTGCGATTATAAGGTAAGTGGCGGCATTACTGCAGTGGTCAAAATCTGTCTCTACTACCGCGAAGCTTTTGTTTTCGTGTTTTATTCGCGTTCGAGTAAGTTAAATTAAATGTAATCATTCTGCATCTTATATTTCATCACAATTGCTAACGCTCGAAAATATAAACCAAACACAACATACTGAAATCAATCAGTCAGTGTCACGGCGGCGTTGCGGTAAAACGCCTCTTACAAACGCTGGAATCCCTGGTAAGCGCACGCGTAATTGGAAGCTAAGATTTTAATATGTTGATCAAAATCAAATCAAAACATCTATAAATGTTTATTATTGAAAACATAGTTAAAATTACAAATTACTAGTGGGTCTCACCTGTATCGGGGGCCCCAGTTTGTTGATTGAATAATAATAATAATAATAATAATTGACACCATTTACACACATTGATCTAGCCCCAAACTAGGATTCCCTGTATCTTGGGTACTAGACAACGATACACATTCTTATATAGATAAATATTATACTTAGATAGATAAACAACCATGACTAGGTTACAAACATCCGTTCTCATCAAACAAATATTTGCCCCCACCGGGACTCGAACCCGGGACCCTTGGTTTCGTAGGCAGCGACACTGCCGACTCGGCCATTCGGGTCGTCAAATGGATTGCATATTGTCATTAACATGATTTCTTATTATATTAAGATAACTAATTAAATTTAGATAATTATGTGTAGTAATAAATTTTGTATGCATCATTTCAAAAGATATAGGAGGAACTTATATGGAGTAATAAAATGAATAAATAAATATATATACAGGATGGAATTTTGTGACACCACCTGGACTCGGTCATCTAAATTCGGTCAAATACCGTGAAATACAACTCCTATGCAACTGTGAACGACTTGAGGGCTGAGGTTTACAGTACAATTTTTCATATTCACCACAACGCGCTATTAAAGGCTACTGAAAAAGAGTTCCTTAGAAGAACTAATTTATGTATTCAACGAGAGGGAGCCCATTTCGAACAACTAATTAGTTAGCTTTTACATGTTTTAGGTTAATAAAATAATTTTTAAGATTTCATGTTTCCCTTTCATTTAATTTACTATGTTTGTTAGAAAGATGGGATCCTTATGATTGATTTTCGAATTTTATCCGCAGATACAATGTGACCAGGATATCTAAAATGGTTGACCCTAATTAAATTAGCCCCCTTTAAGGCACTAGGGGGAACGTTTTTGGGAGTCCTGTTACCAGATCAAAATATCTGTAGACACTCTTTTTCACATTGTGTCCCAGCGAACCCATCGCACACATGTATCAGTTTCCGCATTGCACTGATCGAGGGGGCGAGCAGCGTCATGTCATCTGCACAACTTATGTTGTTGACGCGTTTCCCACCAAGGTCCCACTAACAATATGATCGTAGATTTCGCGGATTATCACAAGGTTGTGGTGGCGCAATGTGTATGATATTGATTCCGCAATGTTTAAGTTCTGGGTCCGAAGTTCGGACGTAACTTTTATTTTCTTTTTGTTTTTGTTGTATTAATTTTAGTGCTTATATTTTCTTGTACGACAGTACGGAACCTTTCGTGTGCAAATCCAACCCACACTGGACCGTTTTTTGGCTATTTATTGTGTGTGTAATCTAAGATAGATGACAACTATTCAATGTAAACTATACATTTGCTAATGTAGCTATAAATTAAAGATTTTTTATAAGTCGCTTGCTGCATATAAATGTTACTTAAATTTGTATCTAGTAATTGAACTAACGTGCTCATGCTACAATAAGGCTTAATAGAGGGAATTACTTACATTCGCAGATTATAATTCACTGTACGGAACCACAACATATTCATTTTCTCACCGTCGGTATTAGGACATGTTTCGCGGTAATAAGACCAAACCTTATTTTTTTTTTTTTTTTTTTTTTGTTTCTGGACACACGGTGAAAATCCTCATGGACGCCAGGGAAGGGAGGCCCTGGCAGTGTCGGACTCTTACCGACTAAAAACACCGTATGCCCACTTTCTTTTTTTTCCACCTCGTGGTTGAGGTGCCTTTATACATCGTTTATTTATATATATATATATTTTTTTTTTTTTTTTTGGCTTTAAACTTAGTATTAACAAAATTAACTTAATCCTAAAATATTTACATTTTTGACGTTAAGTTGCGTCTATTTAATTTACTCATTAACATAATACAATGACATTGACATTAGCAATAACATAAATATCATTTCAATAAATAAATACTCAAAATAATTAATTCACAATTCATTCAATAATTAATTAATAATTACTTGGATCGGTGCCCGGATAGAACCTATTTATTTCTTATATTGCATAACCGCACGATCTCCCTCATGAATGCCGCCAGGACTGGGCGCGTTGTTTTGTCCTGTAGGAGGTTTCGTAGGTTCGACTTAGTTATTTGGCCGCCCATGACCATCTCGGCCTCGAACCTTCTCCTCCCATACAACGGACACTCTATGAAAATGTGCAGCGGGTCCTCATCCGCATCACCACAGGGGCATGTGGGACTGTCCTTCAGTTTGAACCTATGTAGGTACTGAAGGAACCCGCCATGCCCCGAGAGCGCTTGGGTGAGGAAATTGTCGAGCTGCACATGGAGCATCGTGCGGTGTGCTTGGGCGACATCTGGGAGGAACGCTTTTGTGACTGAAGCGGTGTCTCCGGATTCGTACCGGCTCTGCCATTCGGCAATGGACTCCTGCCGTATCGTTCTTTTAGCGAACGATACTGGGTACCGGTCGTAGTCGGCACGCGTTTTTTTGTGGGCCGCACGTTTTGCGAGCTCGTCTGCTCGCTCGTTGCCGGGCGTCCCCACGTGCGCCCGTACCCAGAACAGCCGCAGCTCACCACCTACTGCCCTCAACTCTGTGGCAGCGCGACGCGTTGCAAGCGCCAGCGGGTGGGTCACTCGACCGCTCGACAGGACAACCTTATTTATTCATCATTGACGACCCGAATGGCCGAGTCGGTAGTGATGCTGCCTACGAAACCAAGGGTCCCGGGTTCGAGTCCCGGTGGGGGCAAATGTTTGTTTGATGAGAACGGATGTTTGTACCCTAGTCATGGTTGTTTATCTATCTAAGTATAATATTTCTCTATATAAGTATATATATCGTTGTCTAGTACCCAAGATACAGGGAATCCTAGTTTGGGGCTAGATCAATGTGTGTAAAAGGTGTCCAAGGTATTATTATTATTCATGCCCCGATAATAGAGCAAATTGACTTGACAGTTGAAATATTTTTTTAAATATTAAATCACTCAAATATAACGTCCATTCTTACCAAAATATATATATTTTCATTCTGGTATCATGCCTAGAAATCAATATTTTTATCTCTTACTTTACAATGTTGTCATGGTGATAGGGCCACGACGATGTTTCTCGGGGAAAGTTGTTCAAATGATGGGTACCAACGTGTCCCATTTGGACAGCTAATGCCACATGTATATAGAATATATTCAAAATCAACATCGCTCGTTGCAAGTTTCGTGCCATCTCATTGTAAAACGTTTGCTTGCCTACTGTGTATCGTTACGATGTAAACTATACGACCCGTGTCGAAATTAGGGATATAGGTCACCTCTCTTCGAAGTAACTGCCGATTGTAACGAACTTTCCTTCCGTTCTTACGGACGAACCATAAGGAAACAAAGGAAAACATGCTCACAAACTACATTACTTGCTTGCTTGCGTGGGACTTGAGTAAAGTTCTGCGGAAAAAATAATTTATTTATTTATTTATTTATTAACATAATTTATCTATGCCTTGCCGAGGCCACATCGACATAAATTACAGATATATACCAATAAAATAAAATATTTACAATCCAAATTAAAATTCACAATATGTCATCAATCATAAATCAATTAAATCAATTAATAAAAAACCAAATTCAATGTTATTATTTGACATTACTGTCATTCCATCATCTCGCAGAACCTGCCACACATTCGCACAATGTCCCTCCATGCATCACCAAACAGATCGTTCAGTGGTGCTACCGCCAACAGAGCATTCAGGCTGTCCCGCGCCCGGACAAGCGGAGACTGCCGGCGTGCCACCGTGCGGTGCGAGCCGCCCGCTAGCAGCTGGTGCCTGCGCCCGCGTACGTAATTGTCAGGCACAAATAACGCGCATACCGCACTGACAAGCGTCGCGCAGTCACTGTCGCCTCGCAACAATCGACACACAGTCAGAAGTTGTTCAGTGTTACGTCTCACCTCTAGTGAGTTATATCCAAGCATACCCAATATAAAAGCGGTTGGATAGAGATAAGGGTAGTACCCAAATTTCCTCTTATATAGGTATCGTAAAAAAGCTTTTTGTACCTTCTCGAGCATAAGGACGAATGAGCTTTCGTGTGGATTCCAAACAACCGAGCTAGATTCCAGTTTGGTTCTCACTAGGGCAGTGTAAAGAAGCTGTACCACACCCAGATTACGGAATCCCTTACTATTCCGAATCACAAACCCCAATCTTTTAAAGCATTCCTTGGCTAAAGTGCTCATGTGCTCATGAAATGTAAGTTTAGGGTCAAACGTAACACCGAGATCGTTCATCGAATACACTCGAGTCAAGGACTCCGCGCCGAGTGTATACGTCACGCTAATAGGCCGAGGAGAGCGCGTGAAAGACATTATGCAACATTTTTCACTATTGAATAGGAGTTTGTTGCTCACACTCCATCTATAGACCGCATCTAGATCTTCCTGTAGTAGCCTACAGTCATTTTCTGACATTATGGGAAGTACTAATTTGAGGTCGTCCGCGTACAGTAGGCATTTAGAATATTTTAGCACTGATTCTAGGTCATTTATCATGATGATAAATAACAACGGACCAAGAATAGAGCCTTGGCTAACACCCGACCGCGTGTGGTACGGCTGGGACTCAAAGCAGCCATGTCGCACAAACTGTTGGCGGTTTTTCAAGTAGTCAGCAAAGAAGACCAACAGCCTTGGGGCAAATCCTATGGCGCACAATTTCTTCATTAGGGCATCGTTATCAACTCTATCGAACGCCTTACGGAAGTCCAGATAGGCGACGTCCACCTGACATCCCCCATCCATTCTCTCTGAGACCAAATCGACTAACGTCAGTAAGTTGGTGGTTACTGAGCGACGACTCCTAAATCCGTGTTGCGAGTCGCACAAATATGGCGCTATCTGTGGATAGATTTTACCGTATATGACTGACTCGAACAATTATGCCAATGAACTCAGGATCTCAATCGGTCGATATTGATTTACAGAGGCAGTATCACTAGTCTTGGGTACAGGACTGACTCGAGAGAGCTTCCAGCTGGTGGGGTACTTCCCTTGCTCAAAAGCTAGGTTGAAGATACAACCTAAAGGCAGTACCAGCTGATCACTATAGGCCTTTAAGAAGTAAGGAGGGACGTTGTCCGGTCCAATTGCGCTCCTTGGCCTTAGTTGCCTCAGTCCTTTCTCTATATCCCTACGGGAAACATGTGTAATTTGGACGTAGTTAGCAGTACGCGAGTCATCGGAACTGTTTACCAGATCCGGTGCCAGCGCCGGCTTGTCACTGAGGAAAACGCCGGAGAAGTAGTCTGCAAATGCGGCTGCTGTTTCTTCTGCGGCACACTCTTGCCCCTGATGCATGACCCGAGGTTCGAAACCACCCTTCGATCTGAGGCCGCTCACATGTTTCCAGAACGCGCGTGGGTTGTATCTGATATTACCTTCTAAACTCACCATGTGGTTCATGTAAGCTGTAGCTATGCGGCACTTAATACTGGCTCTCAGCTCACTGAATGCGGCGTAGTCAGCTGGTCTCTTACACGACTTCCACTTACAATGTAATTTAGCCTTGGCGGCCAGGTCGTGTATTATATCCCCAGTATACCACACTGGGTAGCGTCTAGTAGATACACATTTCCTATTTTTTTTCGGCACTGTCGCATTGAAAATATCGTATATGCACGTAACTGCCGTGTCCACATCCGGAGCTTCAGCAATATCGTCCCAAGTGACGCTAGACATGTGTTCATACAGGACTGTGTGGTTGCCCTTGGCAAAATTCCAGTCATTGTGACCGTCAATGTTGCTGGGATCCAAGCGGCCGGATCGCTGGACTGCGCCTTGCATTGACGACAGTGGCACAATGATGTCGAGAGGCGGGTGGTAGGCGTCAGCGTGTGGCACCAGGCTGCCTGACACGGAGGTGCGCACGGTTACACCACGGACGCTCTCCGGCAGTAATACCACATCAAGCACGCCCCCGTGAGCATTCATCACATCATTCGTCTCATACATACAACAAACACTCAGAAAATAGCAATAATAATTAACAATAGACACTGATGCACTATTCATGTTGAGGTCACCGAGAATAATAAGGTTTCCGTTTAAGGTTGACCTATTTCCTTCCGTTTTGGTGAACTAGCTTAGATATTGGGCATCTTTTTCCGCCTGTGAGATTGGTTTCCCGTTCTTCTTTTTACTGGGGTCCACATAGACCACACAGACTGTGAAGTGGACACCATCCAATGTGAAATTGGCCCAAAGATCTTCGCCATGATCTGTTTCGAGGTCCCGGCATAGGCGTAGTGTGATGCCGGGGCGGGCCGCGAGCAGCACGCTGTATAATATAGGTAATATTTTTATTTTAAATCTTTTCAAAGAACTCTCCACCAGCATCTACACAAAGTTTCAAGCGTATTTAGCAATTTTCGAAGCACTTATTCCAGTCTTCCGCTGATGCCTCTTTTGCGGCGTTCGAACGCCATCAGCGTTTCTTCCGGCGATGAAAACTTCATCTCTAGATCCTTTTTGTTGTCCGAAATAAACGTTTTATTATTATTATTATTATTATTATTATTATAAGCTGATTTTTAATTTTTAGGAACAAGAAGGTCCACTGAGCCAAATCAGGACTGCAAGGCGGTTGACCCAAAAGTTTACCCGGCATAGGTCTAGGAAGTCCCTCGTCTTGCGCGTTGTCGTGGCGGAGCAAAAGTCGCTTATTATTCGCAGCACAAAAACTTTTGGCAAGCCTCCGCATCAATGCCACTTTGATCTCGAGAGAGAATCACCGTTCCACTAAATTTTCGACTGATTTATGCGATTATCATACTGTTTTTTTTTGGTAAATATAATTTACTACAAATAAACATCATAATAAGGATGTAATTTCAATTTTCCATTCGCCCGTGAATGGAAAAATACTTTACTATCGAAAACGAATCCCCTTAAGGATAAAAAAGCGGTCAAGTGCGAGTCTAAATCGCGCACGAAGGGTTCCCTACCACCGTTCAATGGAAGCGATGGTGTGGAGTGAATAGTTTGGATTTTACACAGCAAAATATTGTTTACAAAGTTATTGGTGCGGTTACTTTCACACTCCATGTACGTAACCAGGTGCATCCATAAGTTTGTATGTGGTATTGAAAGAATTGTTGTATGGGAGCCCCCTTAAATATTTCTTTTATCATGTTTTTTAGTATTTGTTGTTATAGCGGCAACATAAATACATAATCTGTGAAAATTTCAACTCTCTAGCTAGCTAGGTTCTTGAGATACAGCCTGGTGACAGACGGACGGACGGACGGACGGACAGCGGAGTCTTAGTAATAGGGTCCCGTTTGGAACCCTTCGGGTACGGAACCCTAAAAACGGTCGATATTTTATTTCCGAGCGCTTCTGGATCGTTTTACTAGGCGTTGGTTGTTTTGTAACAGCCACACTGTTGACTGGTGATTTGTATCTGGATCGTATAAGTAAATCCAAGATTCCTCACCTGTTATGATTTCGTAAACATGGCGGAATGAAGCTGTTTCGAATTAATGGCACCATTCCACGCACACCTGCTTCTGCACGATGGCGAGATTGTGGGGTACCCAACGCGAAACAATCCTCCTCAAGAAATGGTGGCTGTGTAAAATATCATGGACGGTTACCGAGCCAATCTGCAGAAACTGCTGAATCTCCTCGTATGTGATTCTCCAGTTTTGTTAAATCAAAAATTTCACTGCATTTTCTTCCGTAGCCGTAGTCAAAGGATGACGGCTTCTTTCTTCATCCCTTAAAGGTGCCTTTAGATGCCTTTAGATGGGGACTTATGCATAAAAGCTGGATGAAGTCAATTTATGACGACATGTTTAGCCTAGCGGGTAGTGACCCTGCCTACGAAGCTGATGGTCCTGGGTTCGAAACACGGTAAGAGAAAATAGTTGTGTGATGAGCATGAATATTTGTTTCTTAGTCTTGATGTTTTCTATGTATTTACATAAGTATTTATCTCTATTAAATATATCGCCGTCTAGTACCCATAACACAAGCCTTGTTGAGCTTAGTATGGGGGCCTAGTTCGATTTGTGTAAGATTGTCCTGTAATATTTATTTATTTATTTAATTAATCGATTCATCTGGTTTCAAGTTAGATTTGAAGTCGTAAAAAATCATCACACGAAAATGATCCCGTGGCAGATCCATTTTTCATTCCCACAAGGTAGTTTCATCATGTTGATTGATTTATTTATTGGAGGGAAATTTAAAAATGGAACGAATGATTTTTTTACTTTTAAATAGCCGAGTTTCCGAAAAAAATATAGTGTATCTTAAGTAAAAACTTTTTTTCGCTAAACTTTCTGGGTCATCTGGTATTTCATAAACTAATTGATAATTCTACTCGGTTTTACCTAGTTTATCCCGTGTCAAGGCAGAAACCTTAACTTTCATACTGTATATTTCATGTGCCAATATATGGTAGTTAGTACCTAATAATTACTCTGTTGCATGTAATTTCTAAGTAAGTTTATACATAAAATGAAAGCTTTAAAGCATATGTCTAGACGTCCTATTTGGAGCAAGGTTTCTATTAGGTACAATTAAATACAACTTTCTTCGATACATTTTATTTGGTGGCATAAAATTCACGATAAACGTCATTCACAAAAATCCAGTGTAATTCAAAGCTGCTCTACATAACTAAAACCCAAAACGATTTGATGTACAATTTAGTTCAAGGCTTTATTTAGGCTGGTAAATAAATTCAGCTAAACGGCAGCCTTAGAACAGATTTGTATGTTTATTTTGGTCACTATTCCATCATAATGCGTAGGTTCTGTATTGAAAATTAACTTTTATCGTGTTGCGTGGTCTCGTGACCGCCTCAGCTGGCTATAAGGAGTAATAATTGCTTGACGTGAAACCATTAAGTGTTCTTAATTGAGGCGGAGGGTTGCTGATGTCGCTGGTTGCGATAGGTATCGCGGTATCGCGGTAAGGCGTTTACATTGCGTGGATCAACGGAGATTGACCTTGGCAGCCCCTACCACACCAGCTTTCCTCACACAACCCGTATTAAAATTTGAATAGTACACCGCTTCGAACCGTAGCAAGCGGGTAACTCGCGTGGTGCAATACCAAACCTAAATCTTGCAACCATAGATGCTTTTCTTTCTAACGTCACAGACACTTAGGTCAGTTCAGTGTGGGGTGCTATATCGTCGGCATTGTTTTGCTGGTACTGCAAATTAGTCAGCTGTTAGTTGCAATAGTGGCCTGGGCCTAGTAACTTACGTGGCTTTCGGTTATGAAGACGTACGGTCGGTGATAGTGCGGTGTCAAGTGATCATGTAAACAACGGTTCATAAAGCGGCACGATTTAATGAAATTTGCTATTTTATGGTACTACGATTCGTGATCATAGAAAGTGATAAGGTAAAATATTAAAAGTCCCCGCTTTCTAATTTAGAATTCTGGGAAACGAAGGAAAGCCATAATGTTGTTTTACAAATCGTAGACTCAGCTTTATTTCTTGGTGTGTGTTCGTTGCATATTCCCGTATGCAAATATGTTGAGCATGTTCGGAACACTTTGTTCCGTAATATTTTCTTTCGTGACAGAACTGCACACATCGGACTTTTCGAGTTTCGCGTGCCAAAGATTTGAAATCATAGTTGACAAGAAATTACACACTTTATTGTTTCTGTGTTGGTGGGCTGTGGCCTACTTCGACGCGCTAATCAGCACAAAAAGCGCATTTTTTAGCGCGCTACCTTATTGGTGAAATAAGCAATTCAAATTATTCTCACTCACAAAGATTTTTGTTAGCGTTATATGGCGGCTGAGTAATGACCTGTGATCCCCGGCGGGTTTCATTCAGATTCAGATATTATGCTTAGTCTTTGCGATTGAATAGAATAGAATAGAATAGAATAGAATGCCATTTATTTACTGTATCAGCATAAACACATGAGAAAATAAGAATAAAACACAATAAAAATAAAAATAACACAATTAAAATGTAATGTTCGATTGCGAATGTAATGTTCTGTAAGAGCTTATAGATAGTTCTATTTGATCCACCTCTGGCCACTTGACAACTTATCGAAGTCGTTTAGCTTTCGAGAGTTGATTTTTTGGATAGAAAATTAAACATGACCTCTCGATGTACTATGAAGCCTCTCTGCCGGTCCGTATGGTGCTGTATTTTTGAAGCTTTACTTTCCTCTTCACGTAGTGCCTCTCCACGACTAAAGATTGGCAGACCACTACAAAAATGAGTCTTTACAAGATTTCTCGAAAAAATACTCTAGAAAGATCGAAAAAATAGAAGTAAACTAACAAAATATAATTCAAAAGTGATACGTAAGTTTCATATTAAATTGAGTATTATTATATTAATTAATAGCGTATATAAATGAACAAAAGTCTCAATTTAATATCAATCATTAGCGTCACCCAGACTACCCCAACTAAACCAACAACAGCAGCGGTCACTGTCTCATGCAAATCCACGCTAGACAGCCAGGACAGACGTCACCCCGGCACAGTATGCTAAACCATCTCCGGTATGCAAACATTAACTGCAGCTCGGCACGAAGCGGCGGAGATAGTTCGCTTGAACTTGACTTAGGTGTGAATGTGACTTGGAGACATGGGCTCATGCTAAACCAAACTTTTGTGTAGTCTATGTGTCTCAATCTCACTGCTGAACAAAAGCCCAGGTTGCGAATGTTAGCCGTTCTGGCAGAAACTTGTCGAGGTTGTTCACAGTGATGATGCTGGCTTTGCTATCTGGGTCATGCGACAGGCATGGCCACTGGCCAGCCATTCGTCGTAAATCGTAATTAATTGATTAATACAGATTTGCCCGCTGTATAAACAGCATCTCATACATATGTACGTACATATACTCGCAATAACATAAACAAAGAAATAGTTTCGATAATGCGCAGTAGTCAAACATTTTCTACATTGACATTGGACATGCGCGAACTTACCCCCACTACGACATAAAACAGCAACTATTCGAAGCCCACAGTGGCAACATAGTGTTTTGTTGGTAAAAGTGCAAATAATCCGCGAAGCTGTGGCGCCCGCGCAGCCGCTGGGTGGAGGCTGACGACTCCATGGTGGACAGCGACGAGGACGCGCCGTACACAGTCGTCTCCCTGCCGCTCTCCGTGCCTGAGCCGCCGGTGAGTAATGCCCTCTGCAGCTACTGGAAAGAAACTAAACGAGTTGGTAACTCATGTTACCGAAATATAAATACTGACTGAATCTCAAAGGAGTCTTTCAGTAGAGCCGTGTGCGGCGTCTCATTTGATTGCTCAGGGAGTGACTTAAAGTAAACTAGTAAGTGAATTGTGAGTACGGGCCAAGTCAGAGTATGGGAGGGCTAGGCGGTTATTGCCCTAGGGTTACAAGCCGCAAACTACGAGGGGCAGCTCAAGTTTGACATTGTCAACTTGTCAACGTAATTTAAACTGCTTCACTTTAGTTATTGTATGAGGTATGTAAGCTATGGTTTTGATAAATGTGGTCATATATCAAATAAAATTATCATGTACCGAGATTTTAGCATAATATATGCAAAAACAAATACTTGACCTCAATAAAAATGCGTACACTCGCAAGCGATATGGCGACAAAATATGTGTGTGGTTTAAAATTATTTATTCTTTCTTTGATAAAGTGTTAAGTAATTACCTTTCGTCAAATATGTAACACAGCATGCGACAAAATAAAATGTAATTTTTCTCAGAACAGACCGACATTAAAGTTTTATTTTTGTTGGCAACTAATTAACAATGTGGCAGTGTTTACTGCTTGTTATTTCCTTTTGACTTATAACATTTCAGTAAGAACCTAATAAAAATGAATTATCATTACCGTAGTTTAGGTTGATGTACATCAATATCTTTAGAGCCTCGATCATTACTACACATGTAATATCTAATTCCCGACTAAATTAATTCATAATGGTATGTGGGGTAACCCAAGTTTTTGAGAGAACGTACTTGTATCATGCAGATTTTTGTATGGTAAGAGATATTCATCTATCGGCTAGAACCAATCGCCGAATGGCTAAAAAATACATATAACCAACTTCCGATAGGAGATGGTAACAAAAGAAGTAAAAATACCTACCACAAGCTCATTATGTAAAGGATACCTAATTGAACGAGCGAGCGAAACGAGCGATGCGTCCAGTTTCGAGATAGGCCAAAAATTTTTTTGTCCGTCTGTCTGTTCTTGCGTACAGGTCGCATTTCCCAACTCATTTTGATGAAAATCTTCACACAATTACCTTGATTTAATTAAAATTTTTAGTAGATTGCAATTTTTGATTGGGGGGAAATAGGGGGGAAAAGGGGGAAGTTTGCTGAACCGTTATTTATCGACGGATTTCAATCAAATTTGAAAGGTACACTAAGGACTTTATTCTACAACAAAAGATGTTTAACAAAAAAAAAAGGGTGGTTAAAGGGGGGGGGATAGGGGGGATGTTTGCTATATATCGACCCTTGAGTAAATTGTACCTTCTGGTGTTCTGGAGGGCCGGCTGAAAACCAGCGCTGAAGCTGAGACTTGTCTCAGTTCAGCATTGCTGAGCCGGTTCTTATTGACACTGTCTCTACCTATCTGATTTATTTGTAATGACTGTTGTTTAATTGTGTTAATAAAGAAATATCATATCATATCATATCATATATGGACAGATTTCAATTTTTGAAATTAAAGCGAAGTATTCTGTTCTCACAGAACCTCTAGCTATATATGTATAGGTAGGTACAAATCCTCGAAAGAACCTCATAACCCCAACACCAAACCTCACGCTTCATAATGCAACCCTCTACATGTTACGGTCATGTAAAATGCAGATGCAAATTTGCATACATTATGCAAATTGCATTTCTAGTACACACTAATCACTTCCTCGTTCATGTGGATACTAAGTAGTACCTTCAATACCAGACGACACACCTTTTTAAACCATATATTAATTTCACAAACACCGCAATCAACTTATTATGCAGTAATTTGATATCTGACCTCGGTAATACTTCAACTATGGCAACACACATACGTGGACTAGTGGGGTTCGCAGCGCCGGCAATATAAGACCCCCAATATCATTCGTCGGTCATTACAGCGTCGGTCGAGGAGTCTGGTCGGTGGTTACTATGTACTAATTGCACGCACAAAATGGGCGGCGATAAGACAGCCTGTCCTTGGTCGGTCAGTACCTTCGGGGCCAAGGACATGGCGGCGAATGGAGTGGTATCGTGGGGAATAGACGGTTCTGCTGAGACCGGCCAGTGGGCGTCCGTTCGCCGTATGTTGTGCTTGCTGATCAGGGGTGGTTTTCGTGGTTCGGCATTTTACTTTCGGAACTGAAAATTCCGAGAATCAGGATTCGGTATTTCGCGAAGAGTGCGGATGACTTGAGAGTCTCTGTGATGGTGAGTGATCGGAAATATATGACTAGTTCAGTATGTAGGACAGCTCAGTTTATTCTGTTTCTTACTGTATCTACAATCGCTAAGGGGTACGCCGATGCAATACGGTTTAGTGCCTATGACGTTAGTTAGTAGTAGATAGTTCTTCTACTGGTACAAAACAATTAGTTTTAAAGATACCTACATTATGATCATGTCGCTCTTAACGTGTATTTATCCAAAACATTGATAAAAAATAATAATTGTATAAGTTGCATAAAAATAATGCCGTTCGCAACAGAAAACTACTAAGTTTCTCTTCGTCTATCGTGCAAGGCGGGACCGCGGGTATGCCCCTCACACTACGTCCAGTATAAAATTCTTGAATAAATCGCTTTTACACTGACGTGCTGGACGTTCGTGCCGGCTTAATAGCCGTCTAGCACAATAAAATAATCAAAACATTTACATACAACATAGAAAATGCAATAAATATCGCTTGGTTACCAGTTTAGGGGTTTTTAGGGGATTTCAACATGATTTATACTTTTTAATATACATTATTGTCCGAGCGAGCAAAGCGTCTCCGTTCAGCTTGGACAAACTTTCAGACAGCTTTCGAATGTCCGGATTTCCAGATACTCTCCTCTACAGGTCGCATTTTTCAAACGATTTACCTGAAATTTTGTGATCAGGTTCGATAATTATATGGGATTTTTGTCGATTCAGTTTTTGTTTTTTTTTCAAAATGGTGGAGAAATGGGGTTACAAAGTTATTGGTGCGGCTACTTTCATACTCCATGTTCGTAACCAGTTGCATTCATAGGTTTCTGTATGGTATTGAATGAAAATGCAGTTATTTGTTTTCATAATAATTCTACTTGTTTATCCGATAACCTTCAAGGGGTCGGGATGTGAGGAAGTAGGAAATTATTAAAAAAAACTAAAAAAATATATTAATTACATATAAATATTTTATATTTATCAAATCTATCATATTAAAGTTTGAGAAAACTTAACCTCCTCTGTCGCTATTAATTTTCCTAAAAATATAAATATAATTTTAATATGATACAACGAAAGCAATCGAATTCTTAACTAACATAAACACCTCAATTTTTTTAACAATGCAACCATAGATTACTGCAGTAAATTTCGTAGCAGCGTAGCACAGCGTAGCTGCTACGCTTTCGTAACGGTCGGCCAAGTGCCGGGCTTGTATTCAAAACAAAACAGGATCAGAGTATCTTCTCTCACTCAAGATTGCCTATCTTACTTACCATTTTAGTATAAGGTTATATCTACATCTACTTAGAGGCTCACCTTCGGAATAGCCAGAGCTATTCCTCGAAACCCGATGCATGCATGTCTAGATTTCTTACCATCCCCCTGCTGCACAAACACCGAATGCACGAAAGCTACTAAGTTCACTTATGTCAGGGGCGCAGCCTAAAATGTAGGGCGATTATAAACGGAAACGATTGAGAAAGCTACTGAAAAGGCCTTTTCTAAAGTGTATTATTATGTTTATGGCTGGTATGAAAACTCGCTTGCTTAGTTTCGTGTTGAAGACGACGTTTTGGTCGAGTATTGCTGGCATTGCAGATTTATGCTATAGTGTTTTGTGTACCTATTTAGCTTAAGGCGATTTTTCAAAAGGACCACAGCATACACGGAAAACTCTGATGGTTAAAAACTCATTTTGGTGAGTGAGGTGAGGAAACTCCTGTAAATGAGTAACTTAATATGATTTTCGAATACATGTCATATTTTTGTCATGGAAAACATTGTGAGGAAGCGGGTAGCCCATAGCTACGCAAAATAGATTGGATAAATGAACGAATATTGAAAAATCGGTCAAGCGCGGGTCGGACTCGCACACGAAGGGCTCCGTACCACTAAGGACATCCGTCCGTACATACAAGAAAACCAAAGGAATTTAAAAAAAAAATATATATGTCCGAACATGGTTCAAACAAATGGCCGATGACGATGATGGTTGCCGCGAAATTTGCGTGATATTTGAATCATAATGATTCCGTACTCGCAGTGGCAGAAATATGAAAACACGTCTTTTGTATTGGGACCCAATTTAATTTATGAAATCTCATATAGTCAACTATTCGTTGTTGTATCGGCAACAGAAACACACATTCTTTAAAAAAAACACCTCTCTACCTATTACGGTCCGAGTTACAGCACGGCGACGGATGGACAGACAGACGGATACTGGAGGCTTAGAAATAGGTCCCGTTTGGTATCCTTCGGTTACGGAATCCTAAAAACTGGCAAAAGGTAAGCACATCTATGCCTCTACCAACCCGTAAGGGAAAAGGCTTGACGCTATGTGAAATAGTTCAGTTGGTTTGATTTAGTTGGCATGAAAATCTGCGGAAGGTAGAATGGAAGAATCTGATAGAAATATATGTAAGATGGAACAATCGGGTTACTATTTTCGTTCGGGGACACAGGTTTTAACTCCTCTAGAGGTGCAAGTTTGTGACTGAGCACAACTGCGGACTCCACGTGTCTCGTGTGTATCTGAGCGAGACAGCAGTAGGTACCTAACTCACTGTCTCGTAACATCGCCATCTTCAACTCGGCGACAAATTTAAACTATTTATTCTTCCAACTACGCAATTCTATCATAACTGCACTACATATCCAGCATAAAGCGGCACTTTGTTACTTAACTTGAGAGCAGAAAAAATATTTGGAAATCCTTTACTGCACTGTTTTAGTTAGTTAGACCACCAAAATATTTTTTTCCTACCCAAAATGGCTAAATGACCACCAAAACTTGCAGAAAATATCAGGGCAAAATACTGTGGTAGCTTAGGTGAAAGGTAAAGGGGGTAAGCGAAGCGAAGCCCCCTTTATCCTTCGTGTTAGGTTGAACATGTAAGAACAACAAAAAATACTTAAAACATAAACTTAAGTACACAAAACATAAAAAGAAGTTTGGTGATCATTTATCCAAACACAATTTGGTGGATATCCATCCATTTTGGCAGTCATTTCGAAGTTATTGGTATTAAATTTTCGAATTTTTTGGTAATCGTTTAAACACTTGTGTTTTAGTTTTAGTTAGTTTTTTTTTAATCGCGCAACCAAAGAGGTGGCACATGTTAAGTTTCTAAAAGTAAAACCCTAGGTTACAATGCGTTCGGTTGGCAGTTACACAGTTTGCGTGGGAAGTGATGTGTGTGCAAGGTTTAAAAAATACTGACCATAGAGAATTAAATAAATAAAAAAAGGCGGGAAAGTAAACAGAGCTATTTTTCACTGAGTAATTTGAAATATTCAACTACTTTCTTTCTCTGCTTTTATTTTTCCCCTACTTTCCTTGCAGTAGTTGAAAGGAAAGCTGATTATGCACCTCGCGTTAAGTAAATCATATTGCACTCGTGCTCCAAAGAAGCATTCGACGCAGTAATAATTACGTTCTGCTTGGCGCAACAATCTTCTAAAACGTCACTAACCCACCGCAATGCCCCCAGGCCGCCTCCTACGGCAAGAAGAACGGCATGTGGTACAGCGGAGCCGCCCCTACGGCAGTCCCTGGCAGCTGGTCGAGGGCCGGCACCAGGAAGCAGTCGGTGGCTGAGTCGGACGCGCCCCCGCCCGGCGGCGGCGGCGGCAAACCCACCTCGGGGAGGGTGATCCGCATCATCAATAACATGGACCATTCTATACAGGTGCGTGGTTCCCTTTTTTCTTTTCCCATATATTTGTCCCTTAGTTTAGCAAGTTTTACCCGACTACGCCGGAAGGAGGGTTATGTTTTTTGAGTGTATGTATGTATATTTCTTTGGCACGCACTGTAGGCTAACCAGCTCCATAGATTTTAGCATGAGAGGTGTCGTTAGATTCGTCTCAGCTGCGAGTGTGATACTGGTTATATCAAAATAAAAAATGGCCGATTTTGCGACATATTATATATATGTCTTAAAACTTTTTTTTTTAAAACCTATCTAGTGGGGTATCAAAATAAAGGGTTTCATAAATAAAAAAGAAACTGAAAGATAATTAATGCAGTCACGTTATTAATTTTTATAATAACTCCACTTGTTCAATATTCGTTCTAAGGTAAATAAAAATGGCTAGAATTTAATCGCACATAAAAGTACTGATTTGCACAGCAAAAAAACAATTTTATGTTTTATATATTTTTTCTGTACATAAGTTTATGTTTTAAGTATTTTTTGTTGTTGTTACATGTTCAACCAAACACGAAGGATAAAGGGGGCTTCGATTCGCTCACCCCCTTTACCTTCACCTAAGCTACCGCAGCATTTTGCCCTGATATTTGCTGTGCAAATCAGTATTTTTTATCTGCAGTTTATTATTTCCCAATATAAATATATCGTGAGGACATTGCTGCGTCGAAGAGGTAGGGTAGCACTCTGTCATGCAAAATGAAGTATTGGATTACTGACTCAACGTGGGCTTGACTGTGCCTCTGCCACAAAGTATGACAAAAACCGTGACGCTGCCTGTATACATCAGAATTATGAGGTTACTTAAAAAGTACTTAGCGCAAGGGTGATCCGCATCATCATATTTTGAAGCCCACTTGTGCTGATTTGGTAAGCCAGCGTGTTATGTATTTACTTAATTATCTCCGGGTTTATGGTGTGGCTGTGGTGTTTTACAATTACTAGATAAATGACACTGATTTTGGATCACCATTGAAACTTTCTCTGAACCATTCATAACGGACCAAGACACTCGGTAGAGTCACAAATCACAATGTTAGAGTTTAGTACTAAGGACGTTTAAGGTCAAAGGGGTTAAATTAAATAAACTGCGGTATCAACAGTCTAGATATTATTCCATCTCTATAGAAAAACGAAATTTGCATACAAATAACCCTTCTGAAAGAGGCCATAAACAATTTGTCACCGAAAAATACATATCACCCCTAATTACCATAAACAATGTTACCAGAAAAGTAGGTTTCAAATAAGTGTGCAAGTAATTAAAAATTGAAACGAAAGAAAATAAATAGGTCCGCAGCGGGTGCTTATATCGAAAGGCATAATCACCGTAAAATGAATTCGTTCGCCTGCAATATAGCAGGTGTAATAATGAGAAACTTTAGACCTTGAAGTCTGCAAACACCCTACATTAGTGCGGATGGGCTAGCTAGGCTAACCGTGGCGTGGCATTGATCAAACGTTTGGTATCCCATTGGAAATACGAAGTGGGTTACTTTGAACATGAAATATTCCAATCTAGTATTACATATGAATAAATAAAGTTAACAATAACAATAGCTATCTGACCTTGCTTCTACCTGATTCATATACACGGGTATAGTATCGTCGGCTACAATGTTACTTTCTATGCTATGGTAAATATCATATTACGAGATGGACTGTAGTCATATAAAATGGAGTCTTATGTCTTTGACGGACTGTTCCTCATAATATTAAATGACTGGTATTTAATCGCACATCAAAAATACTGATTTCCACATCGAAAAAGGATCAACAAAAACACTTTTTATGTTTAAATATTTTATGTGTACTCAAGTTTATATTTTAAGTATTTTTTGTTGTTCTTACATGTTCCACCTAACACGGAGGATAAAGGGGGCTTCGCTGCGCCCACCCCCTTCACCCTTCACCTAAGCCACCGCAGCATTTTGCTCTGATATTTTTTATGTGCAGTTTAATATTTCCCATAATAAATTGTCATTTTTATGATTGAAGCTTATCCGCTGAAGTAAACATTTCTCCTACGTTTACCTACTCCTTTCTTTTGTTCCTCATCCGATCCTTTACTCTTTACAATGGTAGACTTTATTTCACAGTGTCGCGTATTGCTGAACCTACGCACAACACAGCCATTTGAGGAGGTACTAGAGGATTTGGGCCAAGTTCTGAAAATGAGTGGCGCCAAGCGGATGTACACAATCACGGGACAAGAGGTAATGAAATTGATTTTTTTAAAATCCGCATTCTAGACCATTTATCTACACAAATATCATAAACCCTCCATACTGCGTCCAAAAACCGCACGTTACGACCAGCATAATGTTATACTACTTGGTAAAAACTAATTTCTTATCGTAATATTGATACATTTTGACCATAATGTATTGAATTCAATATATTTATTGCAATAAAAAACATGTTACATAAGGTCTTAAATAAGTACAGTAGTTTCAGTGTAATTTTACCCTTAGGGCGTAGCAATATTATGATTAAGATATATTTACATCCATAAATAAGTTAGTTTTACTAAATGTCATTGGTACATGTCCATAAATTAACAATTAATAATAATACAACATTGGATCATAATTTATAACAATACAGATAAATAATATTAAAACTTATGTTTAAAGAATTTATTTAGGTCATAGGGGCAAATTTTTATAAGTATCTGTCTGAGTTTATTAATAAGACTAGGTGTAGGAAGTGATTTTATTTCGTCAGGAAGCCAATAGGCCATAAAAGTGTATAATAATACACTTTTATGGCTACCATCCTCGCGCACCGCGAGTACGCGACAGTCCGGCAGGTTGGCTCCTCTAGATTGTATTGGTACCTTTCATTTAACCGAACGCTGACTCCCATAGGTCTTAGAGGAAACTTTGACGGGTGACGCCTCACCAATTTGCAAAGCTCAAGTATGTACAGGGCAGTAATATAAGTTAATAATAATAATAATAATAATAATAATAATATAAGTTTCATGTAAACGAGCCGAAGGCGAGTTTCATAATAATATCACTCGAATGCCCTCCATTATGTATCAGTCACATAATAGTATTTATGATACTGTTGCATAATAAGGGTTCTTATAACTCGAGTGTATAAATAGTATCACACGAGTGTTATAAGACCAAGCTTTTTACAGTGTCATAAACTACTTTTCAACACACCTGCTCATAAAGTAGGTCTTATTACAGCGTATTTACACTTATAATGCAGAATATTACCCATGCCGTGCCTTTTACATTACATTACCGCACTAGTACCTTTTCATTACATATCTTTTTAAATATTAGCAAGAAGTATTAATGTTTCGAAAACAGCTAAGTAGTTATTTGCGTAAATATAAAATTCAATTCAAAATGTGATAAATAATTAAAGAATTTCATGAAACTGCTTGTTAGCTTGTTGGTATTTATATTTTGACGGTGTATTTTTACCTATAAATACCCAATTTCAAAATTTATAAATATGTGGCTGATTAGCTACTTTGCCGGTGCCCTTATCTCAGACTTGCGCGCGCATGCAGCGCTGAGCGCGCGAAAAAATAAAATTACGGCCGCCATCTTTTAAATGGGTTTCTGTTTGTTAAGTTTATTCACAGTATTGCATTTCGTTAGTGTTGTTTTGTAAAATGTCGAATTTAGATAACGAAGAATTACTTATCGAGTGTACGCCGCCAGATATCATAGTTGAAGCGCAAAATGCGAGTGATAGTCTTTTGCCCTCAAAATCAAAAGATAAATACATGCAAGCCTACGCAAATTTCATTCAATGGAAAAATAGCAAAAATGCAAGCTCTTTCTCAGAGAACGTGTTCATGGGTTACTTTAGTGAACTGGCGAAGAGGTATAAACCTAGTTCGCTTTGGTGTATATATTCTATGTTGAAGAGTACCGTGCAGAATAAAAATGCAATTGACATCAAAGCGTACACCAATCGGCTTTTACAGTCGAAAATCCAAGGTTTTAACACCTAATGAAGTGGAGAAGTTCATTAAAGAAGCACCGGATAATCAATATCTAGCGACAAAGGTCAGTTCCACTATTTAGTTTTGTATTCATTATTATAATATTTGTAGGCGGTATTGTGAGTGTTGATATAATAGGAACTAAGTACGATTATTATAACTTAATTATGATTTTATTTATTTTCAGGTCGCATTAATATTCGGAATTACTGGTGCCTGTAGGCGTCAGGAATTAAACAACATTACGACAAAAGATATAGAGAATCACGGAGAGATGCTACTTGTCAAAATTCCGAACACTAAAAATAAAATTCCTCGGTCATTTACTATTCACGGACCATTTTATGAAATAGTGAAAAAATATGAAACTTTACGTTCAACAAAAGGAAAATCTGAACGGTTCTTCCAAAATTTTCAAAACGGCAAATGCACGAGTCAGCCTATCGGAGTGAACAAATTTGGATCGATGCCTAGAGAAATTGCCAAGTTTTTAGGCTTACCACAGGCTGACGCTTACACCGGACACAGTTTTAGGCGGACTTCAGCTACATTGCTGGCTAATTCAGGAGCCGATATATTGACTTTGAAACGCCATGGGGGATGGCGATCTAATAATGTCGCCGAGTCATATATTGAGGACTCCATCCAAAATAAAGCAGACATAAGTGCCAAAATAACACAAGCAATCCATTTGGAGCCACAATCCAAGAAGTTCTGCCCTGAACCGCGTCCTTCCACCTCATATGCCAATGATGATTTGGGATTTCATACGTTTGCTAATGATGAAACGCAATGTTCTTCTACCTCCTTTCAGAATGTTGCATTATCACCGACATTTACAGTTACCCAAGAACAAAGCAATGAAATAATTAATAATACAATTAAACATACAGTACAATTGCCTCATAAGGCGGTAGCATATCATTTCAATAATTGTACTTTTAATAACTGTTTCAATAATTAAAGTTTTTAAATAAATGTGAACTTTTATTTACTTTTCCTCGCAAGTGTGTTGAAAAACGTCGTATGAAACACGTGAGCATTGGTCATTACACTTCTCGTCTCCATTAAGCCTTCGCCTTCGACTCGAGTGTAATGACCAACATACCACACTTGTATCATAATGTACTATTATCTACTCTCTGAATATAAGAAGAGAACAAACCAATTAATAGTAGTTTATCTACTCTGATACTATCAGAGTAGATAAACTACTATTAATTGGTTTGTTCATCTGGACATCTCAAGGAATAAAAGTATCAATGTTCCAAAAGGCTTAAATGGTTCTCTTCTTATATATAGGTACGTGTGGAGCAAGACAAACATAAAAATACCACAGATAACGCTGATTTACTTAGCACGATCTAATTTTATTCTTCCTCAACATATGGTTGTCAACTTGGTGTCATAGGTCTCCCCGACCAACTGCTGCAATTTTATGCCATTCTGATCTCGGTGTAAATTTGACAGTCTCATCTTTCTAATGGTCTCAAAATGTATTGTCCCACAGGTCCGCAGTTTCTCGCAGCTCCGCAATGAGTTTGCTGACGTGGAGACCTTCTACCTCGGTACTGTGATGGTGGCACCAGCTCTCAGTCCTGGCGTCAATGCGCCGATGCCAGTAGAATCGCCTATGAGACGGTATGTGATCAGCAGCTCATTAGAGAACCCCTGAACAGTGGGTTCTCTAATGAGCTGATACACATGGTGACTTGACCGACCATCTGGCAGAATAATATTACTAGTGTCTCTGTGAGCTATAGACCTCGCGAGTCTGTTGCTGGAAACTTGAACTTCTAATACTATGTTTATTTTTGAGAGATTCATAGAATCACCTATTACCGTGGGACATAAAATTCATACCTCGGCGATAGGGGTTTTACATATTCTTATTGTTTCTTATTCCGACCCATCAAAAAATCGACACAAAAATATTTTATCTACTCACGTATCATAAACCCTCTTTACTCCGTACAAAAACCGCACGTTACGTGAGCATAATGTTAAACTACTTGGTAAAAACTCATTTCTTATCTGAAATACATTAAAATTTCGAAAGCCGACGCCCGCCTGCGTGCCGCCCCTAGTTTGTCTGTGAAGTTCGTACTACTGAACAAGCTAAACAAGTGCAGAGCAATGATCAATGCCACAATGCCGGTCGGTCATTCATGCGGTTCCTGAACACATCAAAGAGAGCTTATGATATGTGTCTAGATAAACTAGTGTATGTAACTGTATATAACTAGGCATTATGCAAATGCCCTTCGTAATATATCAGTCACTTAAACTACTATTAGATGTTTAGTGAAGTATAAGAATCAAGTAGTTATACAAAATGACTGCTTTTTTGACCGATGAAAATAAACCCCATTTTTTCACCTCTCTAAGATACCGACCTTGTCTCTCAACAGTTCTCATGATAAAGTATGATTTCAAGTGCTTAAAACATACCACGGAAATTAGTTTTAATATTGTGAGATTCACCATTATTTCAACCAAACTTAAAACTTGATAAAAGAGATATTACACTATAAGTTGTAGGTAAATAAATATGACACCGAATTCCGCTTAATACCGATGGTAACGCGGTTTGGGAGCAAGCTCTAAAAGGCATACTATCCTTTCCAAAATCGCTATGAATATCATTTTCAGAAACTTAAGCGGTATATATGTCACCGTATATAAGATTGTCAAAACTGTTACTTTATAACCTAAAGTTTTTTACTCGTTAGTTTACGAACTATCGATAAATTGTGTGATACTGTACCGTACTGGTTATGCATGGGCGTACCCAGGTAGGGGCAGGGGGGGTTTCTGCTCCGAGAACATAGTCTTTTTCATGTAAAATGGCCTATTGCATATCAGTATTTCGAAAAGGCTCGAAGCTATCTATATATATGTATGTATTTAAGTAATTTTGCAATGCCTAAACTCCGTTGTGCAGTTCTCGGTCCCGAGGCAACGTGGCAGCGCCGCCGGTTCCAGACGACATGCGCGGCAGGCAGCGCGCGCGCAGCAAGAGTCGACCGCGCGTGCTCTATGCGCCGGAGGGAGAGATTGTCAGGAACTCAGGCGAGTGAAATATCTCCAATGTTTGTTGTTAGGAGAAACATAATCCAACCGTATTTAGCATGAAAACCTCCTAAGATGATAGAGAGATATTAGGAACTTCTTGGACTCTCCCTCTATAGATATCTCTAAAGAGGTTTAGAACTGTATAGGTGAAAATCTTTTAAATACACAAAGTCTGGCTGAAAAAATTTTTAGTTCTAAATTAAACTTTTTGTCTCTTTTTTCACCAGAAAAAGCTGGTGCAGTTTCTATACCAAGTAGGTGCAATCTTACCTCGTTCTCTTTTCACAAATTCAACCACAAGATGCTGGCACCGACACCTCCTTTCGGTTTTGTATTTTGCCAGCATTAACATGCTGTTCACTTACAGACTACACACTTCTGGAGGTGCTGAAGGAGGAACCGGTCCGTATAACCATCCGGGGGCTCCGCCGCACCTTCTACCCTCCCATACATCACGCACCCATCGACAATATGCCGCCGGAGAAGAAAATGCAGTTGGAATGGGTGTAAGTTTTTAGCCCTAAACGTCTGCTTAGATAAGAACGGCCTTACTAATTTCTTTCTTTCTTCTTAACAAATTCACTGTTTAACTTATACAGTGAGTAATTGTCAAGGCAAGACAAACACTTGTAGAAGTTACATAGTGAATAACTTCTTTTATTAGTAAGGCCGGTAAAGTAAACAACAACATTATACATACAAAATCATCGCCCGGCCCAGCTAATTCGGTCGATAATGATATATGGTTTAGCTAGAGCGAACTGCGAAAATGAAACTCTACGGAAGAAAATGATATTCAATGGAGTCAGAGAGTCAGAGTCATTTTTTTATTGAATATAAATAAATAAATTATCTTATTCAACGTCAAAATTATACTTACTTATAACTACAAGTCATTTTTTTTATATATAAAAAAAAGACTACACCGTTTCGGAAGGTGGGCCTCGGGGTTAAGAAGAAACGGCAAGAAACTCCCCCATACCTTTTTTTTTTAAAGTGACTTTACAACAGGTACTGGTTTCGGTCTAAGGAAATTCGCCGGCGAGTGATAGACTTGATCCATCGCCCCTTGTCGAATTGCTGCTCAAGCGTGTAACTATAAGAACCTTAAAAGTCATATTCATGGAAAGCGACATCCGTTTTCTTAATGATTACCAAGAATTTCACGACGACTTCACAGTTGACATCACCGTGTGAATCATTGTTGCATGCGGTACCGTGACTCAGTTTTTAATTAAATCCAATTGAGATGTATATTCGTACTAGGCCTCTTAGTATTAGTCCGGTAAAGTTAAAGTTCTGATTTGCGTTAAATCCGGTATTATGTGTTTTTGCGGATTTATTTATGATTTTGGCCCCATGAATAACCCAAGTTTGTGACCTTTGGCGCCGATGGCATCTATGTCATAAATCGAAAAAACTGCGAAATTTTCGCCTCTATTTCAGTTTTTGATAATTTTTAGCCAGCCAGTTTTTAACAGTCTTCCAAGAAAATAAACGACAGGAAATGTTCTATAAGTCAGCAAAAAGTCAGTACTACCGGTTTTGACGAAAGGTACAGTATGCCAGTAATTTTAACTTTACTGGGCATTTCATTTTGTGCGGTCTTGGCCAACCTCTTCTAACTCCAGCAAGTTCAGCCCACCCTTTCTTCCAAAGATTTAGCATTGCTCAAGAAACTCCTTCGTCGTTTATTCATTGGCTTCAAAATTCAACATTCCTCATTGATTTCTCCATAGCATTCAAGTTTAGCGCGACCTTTCCTTCGTACACTGATATCATTATTAGAAATTTTATATATTACCTACCTTCCAGGGAATTACTAATTGGTGATTCCCAGAATAATTCGATCATGGATTCTACAGCTACGGATACCGCGGGGCGGATTCCCGTCGCAACCTATGGGTGCTTCCGACCGGCGAGCTGTTGTACTACGTGGCCGCCGTGGCCGTCATGTACGATCGCGACGAAGACTCGCAGAGGCACTACACGGGACACACGGAGGATATCCAGTGGTATGGCGAATTTCTAAGAGATATTGTGAAATTTACTGCTGTAACGTAGCGCTGCTAACAAAGGTGCTACGAGGTGCTACGACAATGTTCTTTAACAAATCTGATCACTTTGTTGACATTCCATTTTCAAAACTACATGAAATGTAACGTACGCCCGCCATCTGGGTTGTCTAATAAATAGAAAAATCCTGCAAACGTTCAACCTAATAAACAAAATGTAAAAAGAAAGTGAAGCTTAAGAAAAACCGACTTATATTAAACCCTATTTGTTTAACAACCATTTAAGAGACGGGTAACGACAGATACGGTCAAGTGCTCATCATCGAAGCGCTATTCTTCCTAAAGGAGTCACTTCCCAATTCCCAAAAAAAATACATTTTATGAAGAAATCCCATTTTCCTTCATCTAAGTATTTAAAAATATAATATGTCAATGGGAACTACATGCATGACGAACTACAATGGGATCTAAAAACTTTATTCATATGGTTCTTGCGTCTAAAATAGGTATTTAAGTTGTATTTGAAATTGAGAAATAATCAATGGTTTTGAAAAAATATCTAAAAACAAACAATTTTCGCAACGTTCTGCGGCAGAGACTGACGTAACAGCCATGATGCATTGTGACCTGTGGAGTTACCCTTCTAGGATTCTAGGTACCTAATCCGTAGAGAGATTAAGTCGCTTTATGCCTGACTACTTTCACCTAATGCAAAGACTTGTTCTAAGACGTTCAAGCTAATTTCGTGGATCAGTTATAGTTCCTAAACTGAATCGGCATAAGACGTTGTGGTAACCCCCTGTTATGAACTTTATTTTAATATGGTAGTCGAAATTGTCAACCACCACACCTAGCTTAAGCTATCGTATCCCAACTCATTCAATACCTAGAATCTGTAATCGTCAACATTAGTTCAGCACTTCACCATGTTTTGCTTTTCGGAGATGCAGCTTCCAAACAACCTGTGCGGAGCCGCGGTTGGGGCTCTGCTGGGGATTAAAAAAATCCCTCAGGTCTTGGATGTTTATATGTGTGTGACGTCGCTATCTCCAAGACACCGGTTATCCTAGTGTGGGGCAGAAGCAACGTATTTGCCTGTATATAAATGTATGTATGTAAATGCACAAGTAACTTTAACAAAATACTTACATCGCTATAGAAATACTATGTCTTTACTATTTGAAGAGTCTCCTCGATTTCTCCATGATCAGATCGTTACCATCACCTCCACTACACCAAGTGAATTATGGCGAGCATATATTACTTGGAAATTGTAATACAGAAATTATAACGCCGCCCGTTGGATACCTAGTGCCGAGCAGTTTCGGTGGTCTTCGTCATCAGCTCAACTTCAAATACAAAAACTATAATACTCTGCAATAATACTTGAAGAGTCCCCAACATTTCGCCAGGATCCCATAACCAGGATTTTCCATGGCACCATCATCAAAGGCACCTCAAACGGCGCTGGTGTTGCTGGAAGTCTTTTCGTCAAAGTCGTCAAATTCTATTTACTTCCTATTGCGTGCTAATCTTACTTGAGGTTAATTTTGCCAGTATTTGAAAGATCACGTAACGTCAAAAAAAAGTCAAAGTTTTTTATTACTGTAGATATTTACATATACTTAGAAAAGGTCATTTTTTGCATTTTCTCTACATTGGACCATTGTGGGAGAAGAAGGGCGTAGAAACTCTCCACACATTGAATTTTAGATCTCTTTTAAAAATTGTTGGGCTTAACTAATACAAATATTACAATATTAATTATTATGATTAATAAGCAGGAATAAATAATTGTAAAATTATTAACAACAAGGTCTGGGTTGAGCCAGATTAACCTCATACAAACCCGTCATTTCAGTAATCTTGAACATTGTAATATCCCTTTTTCGACAAAGTCGCTTTAACATGCTTTTTAGATTGCTCAAATGGCAATTTCAAAATCTCCAGAGGTATCTTATTGTATTAGAGAATGCACTGACCCTTGAAAGAATTGCTAACCTTCGCGAGTCTAAGCCGTAACTAGTGTGTGATTATTTTGAACCTAACCTCAGATGAACGAAACTCTTTGCCTCCAACTACTACAAAATGAGCTTTTTAGATTAGGTGCCATTGTAACCGTCGCTGATCGCTGATTGCAAAACACAAAGAAAAAAACAACATAAAACCACAGAATACTTAATAGTACTACGTACAGAAAGATTACTCCTCAAATACACTTAAATAAAATGCTACTCTCGCTGCTCGACAGTAAAACGCAATCTAGCCCGCACCTGCGCTACGTACAATAATCGCTGAGCACCTGCAGAATCGGTTGCCCCGCCTATGCGAGCTAGAATGCGCCGCAATACTACGCCTGAGAGCTTCTTTTACTCTGACATCACAAGGTCGTCCTGTAAACTCCTGTCTCGCTTGATCACGGTAGGCTTACCTACAATGCGATTTGTGTTTGTCAATTTTAGTCCACTCTGTTTAAGAGAGGTGTTACTAGTACTTATTCAGGCTATTGGTAAATTTTAAGGCTAGGCAGGTACCTACCTCCTTAATTATGTAATTGTTATTTGTTTTATACTGGGTATAAAGTGTTTACTTTTAGTTAAACAAAAAGGTATTCGTTTAAAAAGGAATCCAATTTTATTTGTGAACAATTCCTTTAGACACCCTAAAATGTTAGGTACTTAAGTCATTGTTGTTGCAAAAATCACAGAAAAGTTGCTTATGGGGAGCGGCTAGCGCGCGACGCGACTGCAAGCCAAGCGAGCGGCAACATAACTGAATTCCCGCCCGTCGGGTTGGCAGGTCGAACGTACCTAAACTGTAGAGTGAGACCCCCCTGATAAAACATCCCGAGGAATTGAGAACGTGCTCATTTTTTAAAGTCGGTTAAAAAGGGCTCGTCGATATCAGAATTGTAAATTTTCAGGATTTATATTTTTAATCACAATTTTGTGTAAAAAAGACCACCATTTGACAACAATATGCTGTAACGTCACAACCCAATATTTACATTATAACTGACGAACAAAAAAACGTTATATCAGTTTATAAAAAGGATCTATGTTGAACTACCCTTGTCAAGTAGCCGATTCGAATTTCAAACGGAACGAGGTCTGTGTCCTGTCCGCGCCAGATCATTTGTGGTTTTCGCCTTTATATCCTCTGCATCACCCACTCTTTGATAGGATTTCATCAGATACTTTATAACATTCTGCCCCAGTATGGAGCTACACCCGTCCCGTGAGCTAGTGTGCAGCGGGCAGCGCGCGGGGCGCGGGCGGCGTGCACAGGCGCACGTGCGGATCTGGAGCACGGACACGCTGCAGACCCTGCACGTGTTCGGCATGGCCGAGTTCGAGGCGGGCGTCGCGGCGGTTGCGTTCTCGCAGTTGGTGAGTACACAAGACCATCACACATCCTCTGTAGCAGAGCGAGGGCGGACTGCAAAAAGTCCGCGGACGACGAGGCGCCTTTCAAAATTCATAATTGCTTTATTGCACACAAATAATTAAAATAACAAGATATGCATTAAAATAGTGTACAAAGGCTAGCTTATCTCTATTTAAGAGATCTCTTCCAGCAAAACATGTCAGGATGAGAAAGGTTCATCGGTAAGCACGGGTAGACCTTTGTGACGCAGACACTAGAGACCAATCGATAAATAAATCATGCCTTTTCCTAAATGAGGTGGAAGAGGCACAGTTTCCGAGATAGGGGGGAGTCGGGTACTATCTACTTTTTCATAAAGTTACCTTATTCGAGACCTGTTTAAGATTTTCGTACTAAAATTAAATTGTTATAATGATAATTTTTCGTGTTTAACTGCCACTGTTGCAGTTAAACACGAAAAATTATCAACGGCAGAAGAACTTAGATACTCTTCGTAGCGAGCTTTCGGAGCCAGTTACCGCATGGGAATTTAAAATCCTGTTTAGTAGTTGTATACGAAATCAGACTAATTGAAAATGTATTATGTCTTACAAATAGCCTTCATTCAACGTTCCTATGCGCATTATGTACCTTTAGGTACATAGATCTATATATCGTCTGATAATCCTGATAGGGGAACGAACTTTGCTTTAGCCACGTCAACAAACGAATGAGGCCTGCTCCCCGAAATACAGTAAACAAGTCAGTTTCAAGCAATAACGCTGCAGTAGACATATTTAATTTTAAGGTTGTTTAATATCAAACACGTTGGCGAATCTTACAAACAAACGTAATTTAACGCTTTTTTCCATAGTGGGTGATAGAGGCACGTATTCTCCCACATTTAGCCAGAGGCTCAGATAAACTAAAGACAAATGTCTCCCAACACGTCGCTGCAATCTTGCACTGGGCCGAAACATGCCCGGCGACATTTTACACGGACACACGTAAACGGTTTCGGGACACACCGGACATGTTGGGGGAAATTTGACGCTAAGTGAATCTGAGCCTTTATTCTGTTTACTGAAACATATATAGATACGTCTTTGTATTTCAGAATGGGGGAAGCTACGTTCTGGCGGTAGATGCCGGCCGCGAGAGTATCCTGTCCGTCTGGCAGTGGCAGTGGGGTCATCTGCTTGGCAAAGTTGCGGTGAGTTGTGTTATTTTTCACAGATGGTGCTCGAATAATATCGAACGCAAAGCAAGTCAAAATATCCCAAAGGTCTTGCTGTTTAGCAGGAATGTACAGTAACAAATGGAATTAGCTGGGCCGGGCAGCATACTTTTGAAAAAAAACACTTTTCTTACTGTACATCTCTGATAACATTAAGGAAGAAGACCTCTATCAGAACGCGATAATTTCACACGACCGATCATTTAAAGCGATTGTATTCCTGACCTCTGTGGCGCAGTGGTTGTGGCTGTGCCTACCATACATAGACGTCCCGGGTTCGATCCCCGACTGGGGTAAAGAAAAAAAAAGGCTTGGATGTGTACAGATGTAGTGAATAATCCTTTCCTTTCGTATTTTCTCGGAAATGTTCGTTTTTGTCTTACTACTTCACTCGCACTCAGTATAAACAAAGCATTTGACATTGATAAATAAAGTATGCAATTTATTTGATACCTACACGTAATTTAATAATACAGTAACTCATAGACACATCGGCACCATTCGGGTGTTATCGTTGTTCTGAGTTTTGCCGATAGGAAAGGATTATTCACTACATCTGTATATGTGTGTGACGTCGCTGTTTCTGGTTCTCACGACACAAGATATGGAGATTTTGAAATTGCCACTTCAGCAATTTAAAAAGCATGTTAAAGCGACTTTGTCGAAAAAGGGATATTACAATGTTCAAGATTACTTAAATGACGGGACTGTATGGGGTTAATCTGGCTCAACACAGACCTTGCTGTTAATAATTTTGTAATTATTTATTCCTGCTTATTAATCATAACAATTAAATTTTTCATATTTGTATTAGTTAAGCACAACCTATTTTTAAAAGAGATCTAAAAATAAATCTGTGGGAGTTTCTACGCTCTTCTTCTCCCACAGTGGTCCAATGTAGAGAAGAGGCAAAAAATGACGTTTGCTAAGTATATGTAAATATCTACAGTAATAAAGTACTTTGACTATTGACTATTGACTATTGAGATATCCTAATGTGGGGCCAGAAGCAGTATATGTGCCTGTAAGTAAATGTTTATGCCAAACTTAGCGACATACTATAATTAATTAAAATAACAAGGTTATTTGGAGATACATTTCGGCTGAATCAACAGTAACCAGCGCTCAAACACTGGGAATTGAGTGAAATAGTCACCGAGAACCGATATGTGTTCAGTGGGCGTCCCACCTCATCATCTATCATCTATCTATCTACGGTACATCTCGCTAGGCTGAGAAGTTCAGTTAAAATAAAAATAAGTGCTATTTCAACTTTGTTTGAACTTACATTATTTACTTTTGTAAGTTCTCCGCTTGTTTTGTTCTGCCTAGAATAAAGGAGTTATACAAAGTCCCAGTACAAAGTTTTCGTGAGATAGAACCACAGAAATAAAAATATTACCCAGCTAATCGAGTTAATTTTAGTCCGCAGTGTTGTCATAAAGTCGTCAAGAATCAAGATGATCTGATTAGAGTTGGTAAGGTTAATGTTTTGTTTTCATTAAGGTTAGTGACGTCAAAATTCACTCGACCTTGTACCTAACAAGGTCTATGTGCACATTAAGATTACACTCACGATTTCTGTAACTCGACAAAAGAAACTAAAGTGACTCAGAGTCTATGACCTCAGTTTTAATGGTCTGAGCGTTTGCTATTAGTAAAAAAAAACTTAAGATAATTCGATGTAGCGGTTTTCCTGTACAAATAATAAAAAATAATAAAAAACAACAAGTACAACCTACGTAGGACCCCTGGAAAGGTTTTTTTAAACTCTATTGCCTGGAAGAAATAGTTATGGAACTGGAAATGAGCTTGTGTTCTTAATTATTTTTATCCCCCATGAGAACATTGTATCTCATTTCTGAGGTTTAGGTACAGACACTATATTCTCTATCACCACAAAGTACGTATCATAACAGCCCAACAGAGACCAAACAGGGTCAACACACCCCTGAGACCACGCCCCCACGCTACGAAGCGCTACGAACCGCTACGCCGTAGCACAGTTGATCTTTACCGCGGCGCATTAAAGGCGGTTATTGAATGGTTTCTCGTATCTGATATAGTTGGTAGGGATAAGTAGTTTGCGGCACACTTCGTTGCTTAGTTACGCGATTTTAAGTGTTTAATTAATAGATACAACTAGTGGTAAGTAATTAAAACAAAGCTTTTGCTACATTTTTGTACCAGTGGTAAATATTTAGTGTCATTACTTGGATGAAAGATTTTGAAGCTCGGATAGCGTGACTCGACCCAAAAGTTGGTTACAATTATAAAAATAGTAAGTAAACATTCCCTTGTTGGTAGAATGCTGAGACACGAATTAGCTATAAATTATGTCAACCAAATGCTTTATCACATTTCAACAAGCGCTGCAATAAAGTAATTCATATAAAACCGGCTGTTTTACCGCATTTGGAATGATTTGAATTTTATAATATTTCCAAAGTATTATTTTTAGGTGTAACACAAATATACAGCAGACCTAATTATATTTGAGATTCTAAGGTAGCCAGTGGATTCAGTAATATTGTTATTTATCGGGTTACAGGTGAACAGATACAAATAATGTTTATACAGCGAATGATATCCTGTAGCGATATTATCTCCGACATCAAGAAAATCACAAATATTGATGTTTGAAGGATCTTCGTGAACTTCAAATTAAACATAAACATAAACATACAGGCACATTCATTGCTTCGGGCCCTACACTAGGATACCCTGTGTCGTTGAAACTGGGACATCCAAGACCTGGGGATATTTTTTTTCTTTTCGGGATCGAACGCGAGACCTCTCGAATGGTAGGCAGAGTCACGAGGTAGTCCACGAATAGCACCTGTCTGAATAGCACCTACGCGAATAGCACATAGCCTAGTCCACGAATAGCACCCAGGTGCTATTCGTGGACTAAAATTTATTTTTACATTTTTGTCCACGAATAGCACCTACGACTTAGCAGCCTACTGGGATGCTGAGTATACAGGACGTTATTAAATTAAAGTATTAAATTAAAATATCGGCAAAAATCAAATGAATGTTTATTAATATGAGGCTATGTTCGTAAGTATGTGTAATGCTTACATACATAGCCTCATATTTAAGATTATATAGGTATTTTTTTATTATTATGAATTTAACAATTTCATTATTTTTTATACTAAGTTGACGAGTTATGAATAAAGGAACTATTGAACATACGAAATCTGTCTAGTCGACATTTACAATTGAAAAATAATAAAAATCACTACGACAATAATTATTAATCTTACCGAATAATATTCTGATTTAATAATAACTACTAATGTAGCAGTAAAGGGATGCTACTTTCATTTTAAGAAGGCGTTAAAAAAAAGAGGGAAAAAGCTAGGCCTCAACGATAACAGCATATATAGAAAGCACGTTGCGTTATGTACTATATTCCCTTATTTGCCACCGGATGATCTGGATGATGCTTGGCTTTACATTATGAGTGAGAGTCCTCAAGATGAAAAAATAAAAAATGTAACGACTATATGGTCACACAGTGGATTGACCACAAAACGTGGTCGGACAAATGGTACTGTTATGGCCAGGTTCATAAGATGAACAATTTTATTCTGTCATTAATAAAGCAATTAATAAAAATAATAAGAACATAGCTATTGTTTTAAGAGTCCTACAGGAAAATGGCAAGAATTACGCTGAAATTCGCGAAAAAATGGGAACTTCTAAATCCCAAATAAATCTGAAAAAAAGAACCGATTTCCATTGGTCACTGCATTGAAAAGCTGCTATTTTAAGGCTTATTTGCTTTCATTTTTATTTTATTTTATTTTTAATTTTAATTAGAATATATAACACCTGCGCAAACCACAGACAGTGGCGGACATTAGGTTGCACTTTGTCCGCGCAATACCTCACGTCACGCCTGGCGGTATACGAAGACAAAGTGCAACCTAATGAGAGTAATATTAAGAGCACACACAATGAGAATAATAATAAGAGCGGACATTTTGTCCGCCATTGTCCCTCGTCTAAGCAGGCTCTAACGCTGATTTTTAAAGTGTTATTATTAGGTAAGATTTAATTAAGGCAGATTTTGCAATAAAAGTTGTATTTGGAGACTAATTATAGAAAACAAGAATATTATTTGGTAAGATTAATAATTATTATCATAGTAATCTTTATTATTTTTCATTTTTAATTGTCGCCCAGACAGATTTCATGTGTACCTACGAAGTTAAGTATGTGTAATTAATAAACATTCCAATGATTTTTATCCATATCTTTCATTTATTAACGTCCTGTATACATCCCAGTAGGCTGCTAAGTCGTAGGTGCTATTTGTGGACAAAAATGTAAAAATAAATTTTAGTCCACGAATAGCACCTGGGTCTGTTCGTGAACTAGGCTAGGTGCTATTCGCGTTAGTGCTATTCAGACAGGTTCTATTCGTGAACTACCTCAGAGTCACGACCCCAGCGTCACAGAGTTCGTAATTGACATATGACCAATCAGAACGCGATTATTTTACACGAGAATTTAAAGAAAACAATCATTTGAATTTGAAAGTAATCGGAATTTGTAACTCTTGAGATACATAATACGGCAGAGCTACTGGATACAATTTCTTCACGTAGAACGTCTTTGAAAGCGAATATAAAGCGATGACCTCTGTGGCGCTGCGAGAGCTCCCAGGTTCGATCCCCGGCTGGGGATAAAGAAATGAAATCCCAAGTCTTGTATGTTTATATGTGTGTGACGTCGCTGTTGCTGGTTTCCACGGCACAGGGTTTCTTAGTGTGGGGCCAGAAGCAATGTAGGTGTATGTCTGTATAAGGACTCACCTCCCGTGGCATTTCTAGAAATACCATTTCCTGTTTTGAATTTTATTACCATGGCATAAGGTTAAAAATCGCGATGCCGGATATAAATGAATTCAGATTGGAATTCACATATTTTTATTTCAAATAATACAGCAAATTTATTACAAAATAGACATACATTGCAACAAATCATAATTACACACAAAACTCAAAACTTAAATCATTTATTGAAAGTAGGCAAAAATAATGCACTTTTACAAGTCAAACACTTAGACATGGAGAAAACACATACACATATACATAGTCAGGTCATAAGTTCTGTCACATGTGCAATATGAAATAATTTAGACATGTTTATTATTTATGTAAACATTTATATAGCAAAATGAACTTAATAAAACATAGATTCTTATGGTAATAAAGTTTATTCAAAATGACCCCCGCGATTTTGAATACAGGCCTTTATTCTGCGCGGCCAGTCGTCTATCGCAGCACGAACGAGGTCCATGTCAATATCGGCGGCTGCCTTAATCAAGGATGCCTTGAGTGACTCCAAATCAGGATGAGGCTTTGAGCAGGCCTTTTCCTCCAAGTGTTGCCATATCTTGTAATCTAACGGACTCAAATCTGGACTGGAGGAGGGCCAGTCTTCGTGCCGGATGAAGTCGATTTCACGCGCCGCCAGCCAGTCTTGTGTGCTTTTCGCTCTATGAGCTGGCGCAGAATCTTGTTGGAATACCCAGTGCCTGTTATTAAACATGGTATGAGAAACAGGTTCCACAAGGTTCTTGAGGACTGTATTTTGATACACAACTGCATTCGTTTTTACGCCTTTCTCACAAAAATGTACCTCAGTTAAGCCCCAATAAGAGACTCCCAACCAAACCATGAGCGAGGATGGAAAATGACCTCGTTGGACACGCGGAATACGGTTGCTCGCTTCTTCACTGCTGTGTGCGTACACCTTATCATTTTGTTTGTTGTAGCTCTCTTCCTCGGTGAAAATTTTTTCATCCGAAAAAATAATTTCCCGATGCTTTTTTCCCGCGTACCGCTTCAACAAAGCGCCATCTCTTCAGTCTCAGGTCCATTAAACGAGCGTCCAAACGATGTCCTGTTTTTTTTCGATATGCCCTAAGCCCTAAGTCTTCATTTAACACCCTTTTCACCGTGGTCCTGCTTAACCCCATCTGAAGGGCCAACAGTTTCTGCTTACGTATGGGATTTCTAAATTCAGCCAGCGTTCTAAATTCAAAAGTTTTTATTGTGTGACAGAACTTATGACCTGACTGTGTATATACACAGCATACCTATGATACGTGTGATGAATAGATGTGTCACCGTAAGATAGTCAAAACCGTTAGTTGACAAACTAACGCGTTAGTTCATCAACTATCGACAGATAGTAAACCAGACCGACACGTTTCCTTAGTTCTTACATGTCAACCTAACACGAAGACTATTCGGGGGCTTCGCTGCGCTCGCCCCCTTTTGTCTTCACCTAAGCTACCGCAGTGTTTACCCTGGTATTTCATTTGCAAATCAAGTTTAAACAAGTTTACTATTTAACGGTATTAACCGTTAGTTTATCAACTAATGCGTCTTATAGTGAGCAGTACGCTACAGTTTACTATCTATCGTAGTTGACCGACTAACGAGAAAAAACCGTTAGTTTATCAACTAACGGTTTGACTATCTTACGGTGACATATACACACCATACCTATGCTACGTGTGATGAATGTATGGATAAGGCAGACTATCCGGCCCCAGTGCACCGGGGGGCTCTTTCTTACCGGCCGATCATGGTGAGCTACTCGTCATATAGTAGCCGAGTTCCCGAGTTGTCAAGCACGCGATTGTGACGAGGACGAGGGCGGTTACGAGGTCAAGCCTCCAACTTTTCTGAGCCCCCATTTGTGGAACATTTTTAGGAGTCTTCCGAACGGCACCTTTTTTCTCCAATTTAAAAGTAAATATATATATAAGTAGGTAGTTTATATCTTGTATGATGGTACGGAACATCCTCCAGTAATGTACATTACTCCCACATGAAGTGTTTAGTAGTTTTAGTGATTCACGCGCATTCGATATACAGATATCGACACCATATATCGTGTGGGATTTTGTATGGAAATCGATTGATATCCGCCACTTTATCGAGAGGTGATATTACGCGAGAATCGCCCCCCCCCCTGGTTTTGCGCCATTGTTGGGCGCTATCGTTGCATTAATTGTTTATGGATTTGCATTTCCAGACCCTTCAAGAAGAGCTGACCGGGGCAGCCTTTCATCCGTTGGACGACAATCTGCTGATAACGCACGGAAAGGGACATCTGGCGTTCTGGAACCGAAGGAAAGACGGCTTCTTTGAGAGAACCGATATAATAAAACCGGTGTGTATACATTTCTAAAGTTACGGATTGAATGATATTTTTTACGATTTTATTTTACTTCAGGTTTTCAAAGATAATCTCTCGAGGGTCTTGTCTGAGCTAAGTGTATTTTTAACAGACTTCAAAAAGGAGAACTTCCCAATTTTATACCAATGTAATATTATCGGAAACGCAAAATATTCACACATATTATTTAATTAATGGATTGAATGACAATAAATCAGTATTGGCACCAGACAATCAATTATCAAAATCAGGCCGCGAACTACGCAAACTTGAGCGCTGCAGGTTTAGTGATGTGACACGCCTAATAATGTTTTTCACCGGTCTTACCGAATCACTAAAACTACAGTTACATACACTAGTTTATCTACACACATATCATAAGCTCTCTTTGATGTGTTCAGGAACCGCATGTTTGACCGGCATTGTGGCATTGAGTTGTTTAGCTTATTCTGTAGTACCAACTTCACAGACAAAGTAGGGACGGCACGCAGGCGGGCGTCGGCGTTCCAAATTTGAATGTCATAATATGTAGAAAATTTACACATTATGGTCATAATGTTCAATATTCAGATAATAAATGAGTTTTTACAAAGAAAGTAGTTTAACATTATGCTGATCGTAACGTGCGGTTTTTGGACGCAGTAAAGAGGGTTTATGATACGTGTGTAGATAAAGACTGTTACTTCTGCCGTTTCAATATTTTAATTTCCTTATATTCAGCCTTCCCGAACACAAGTAACTGCTCTACAATTTGAACAAGATGGGGACGTTGTAACTGCTGACAGTGACGGCTTCATCACAATATACAGCGTTGACAGCGACGGGGCTTACTTCGTGCGAATGGAGTTCGAGGTGAATTGACAGGATAATTACTTCGGTCGATTAAGAATTGAATTACCTTTCTATTGAATTTAATGTTGAACCTTTATACATGTCACCGTAAGATTGCGAAAACCATTAGTTGATAAACTAACGTTTTTTTTTCTTGTTAGTTGGTGAACTATCGACAGATAGTAAACTATAGCGTACTGCTTACTATATGACGCGTTAGTTGATAAAATAACGGTTAAAACTGTTAAAAGTAAACTGGTTTAAACTTGAATTGCAAACGAAATACCAGGGCAAGCACTGCGGTAGCTTAGGTGAAGACTAGAGGGGGGAGCGCAGCGAAGTCTTCGTGTTAGGTTGACATGTAAGGACAAAAGAAATTCTAAACCCTGTCGGTCTGGTTTACTATCTGTACTGTACTATGTGTGTGACATACATAATTTGTACTTACTACTTACAGGCGCATATAAAAGGAATTAGTTCGTTGGTGATGTTGTCTGAAGGCACTTTGCTCTCGGGAGGTGAAAAGGACAGAAAAATAGCTGCGTGGGACTCTTTACAGAACTACAAAAGAATAACTGAAACAAAGGTAAATAAATATCTACCTGAATTTCAAAGTATATGTCATTTATTCATTCATTTTAAATGTGTCTTGAGCTCGACATTGTCAATACAAATTTGGTAATCATTTCAGCTGCCAGAGTCTGCAGGAGGAGTGCGAAGTATTTATCCACAAAGGCCGGGCAGAAATGACGGAAATATTTACGTCGGGACCACGAGAAATAATATTATGGAGGGATCACTGCAACGGCGATTCAATCAGGTAATTACAGTTAACATTTCGTTTAATTAAATTTTACTCTACGGAGTCTGTCAGATCAATAATGTACCCATAATTATAAGGCTTATGTTTAAACGATCACCAAAAACGCACCTATTTTACTACCATAAATTCAAAACGACCGCCAGAATTAGTAAACAACCACCAAATTGTGTTTGGATAAAAGTTCACCAAACATCTTTTTATGTTTTGTGTACTTAAGTTTATGTTTAAAGTATTTTTTGTTGTTCTTACATGTTCAACCTAATACGAAGGATAAAGGGGGCTTCGCTTCGCTCACCCCCTTTACTCTAAGCTACTGCGGTATTTTACCCTGATATTTTCTGCAACTTTTGGTGACCCATATTGGTCAGGAAAAAAATATTTTGGTGGTAATTTAAATTGTTCTCTAATTAAAATATAGCAAAATATAGGTATTTAGGCTCCATTTAATATCAAGTTTAAATCAAGCCGTGGCGTAGGAAAGATATTAATTTGTTTCTAACACGTGTATTATTATTTTGACAGATTGTATTCGGCCATCACAAACAGCTCATGGGTATAGCGGTCCATCCTGATGACGAGATGTTTGCTACTGCTGGTCACGATAAAAACATAGCTTTATGGAGAGGCCATAAAATGGTGTTCGCTACGCAGGTAAAATATTAAGATCCCCTAAGTAGGTACGAAGAATGATTTTACGGAGGCTGAAAATAGTCTGAATCAAATTTTCGAATGCTTGTTTTTGCGAATTACTTCGTCGCGAAGTAATTTAAACACATACCTTTTAAACACATACTAAAGAGGTCTTCAACATTCGAAGTACATCTATGCACCAAGCGCTGTTTTACGTCACGGGCGCACATTGAATCCTGAACGTAACAAAGAACTCCGCGAGGGTGTTATGAGTTAACCTTAAGTAAAGCAAGTCATCATAGCCCTCGGCTTTAGCCAGGTCATAATATTGTACTGAATGTCATTGTAACCTGCTCGTTAATAAGTGATTTTGACTTTTTATAATTCTTACTGGCACTGACAAACCAGCTCCCCGGGGGGGCGGGGGCGGGAGTGGAGCGCGGCGGCGAACTTATTCGAACATCGAGCTGGCCACGGCGAGTTGAATGGAACACATTTTAAATTGCAAGACGCTGCAATATACGTAGTAGAACTGCAAAGATTCTTCAAAAATAGAAGATAAAATTCTATTCTTTTTCCACAACTGGACTAATTTATCAAAACATCAATATTCACTTATTTTTATTGTCTCGCAAATGGTAAGAAAAGTAGAGTAAAATCCTCGGGGATAAAACTGTTTTTGTTTTTGGCGCGATTGAACCCCTCACTGCACTCAGGTTTCATTCTTAATTCGTAACAACCTCGCTACGCCCGGGAATTATATCTGGTGTCCTTCGTTACATTCAGGATTCAATATCGTGCTCGTGACATTAAACAGTTCTTTATCCCTTTGGTGTATAATCTACTATTATAGATGATCCTAGATTAAGATAAAGTGTACAAGTCATCATCAATCAGCCCATATTCACCCACTGCTGAGTAAAGGCCTCTTCTTTACCACGCCATCCACATCCTGAGCGTCCCGCATCCACTGCCTACCCACTATGGCGATAATGTCATCCGTCCATCTGGCTGGTGGTCTGCCGACTGGTCGTCGTGCGGTTCTGGGTAGCCACTCTGTAACTTTGGTCCACCTTCCGTCATCTGTCCTTGCCAAGTGTCCTGCCCACCCCCACTTCAGTCTCGTGATACGCTTGCCGACATCGACGATCTTAGTACGACGTCTTATTTCTGTATTGCGAATACCATCCCGAAGTCCCTAGCATGGAAAGCTCCATGGCCTTTTGTGCGACTTTAATTTGGTGCATATTCGCCTTTGTTAGCGTCAAATTGAACAAGTAGCTATAATATTTGTGTAAATATTGCTTTGTCTGCAGGTGGGGTATGAATGCGTATCACTAGCCTGGCATCCAGGCGGCGGTGCCTTGGCAGCAGGGAGCACTGAAGGTCACTTGGTAGTGCTGAACGCTGATGCTGGAGCCCACGTGGCGACTCTGCGAGTGTGTGGCTCCCCACTCAACTGCTTGCAATACAACTCTGGTAGGTAGCGCTTTTTCTTATAGATAGAGAATAAGGTTTCTGCACCAGAGTTAATAATTCTAATTTAGTTATCTACTTAGGGGGTAACACTGGCTGTCAAACGGCAAACAGCTGATTTCACTACGTCCCTAGAAAAATTTATATTTTAATATGATTTAGTGTAATTCTGAGCCCAATTTAGTGTTATTTTAGGATTATAGTGTAATGTTAAGTATTTCTATTGTTTGCAGTGTGTTTTAGTGACGTTTACTAGTGTCTCGAAACATGTTAAATTTGTGACCGTTGCAGGTTATAAATTTAAAAGTATTTGTTATTTCCGTACACTTTCAGCGCTTTTTGTTACCTTATTGTTAAATTATTATATTTAACAACGTTTAAAATATATTTCATAGCAATTAGTGATGTGCAAACGCTGAAAAACGTTACTATTCCACGTAAGTAATTTCGCATTGTTTTGGTGTGCAATTCCTTGATTCTTATCTCAACTGTAACCATGATGACCCGCAGAGCTGCTGCTGTCGCCTCCCGACAGCAGGAAAATGACAAGCTCAAAGTTACCTTACTAGAATTAAAAAAATCAAAGGAAATGGTCACCGAATTACTCTGTGAAAGGGAGGAAAATGAGAAAGAGCTATTATCAGTACTTGAAAGTAGAGATAAGCTAAAGAAACAATTATGTGTATTAGAACAAGAATGTAGTGATGTAATTGTTGAGCGGGACAAGCTGCAGGTCACCGTAGATAGCTTCACTGTATGTAGTGCAGAGTACGAGCAAGCCCTGAAATCGATTGATTCCCTGGAGAAAGCATTGTTTGATGCCCATGAACAAATATATGCACTCCAGGAGGAGAAGGAAAACACCGCAGCGTTGCAGACCCAGAGCCTCTACAGTGAAGTCGTAGGGATCAGCCCGCAGCTGGTTACTGTTGCAACTGGAAGCCTTGATGATGTCATTGATTTAACTAATGACACATTGCCCACATCAAGGTTATTAAGTTGCAGCAATAACAAACTAGGTAAAATAAATAGGTATATACGGAAAACTCAGAAATTAATAAAACATAATAAATTGTGTACTAAAAACTTAAAAGTAAGCAAGAAAAATGTAAACTTATTACATGATTTGAATATGTGTGTATTAGAATTAGAAAGTACTAAGTTGATGTATGAAACTGACACACAAAACTTACATTTGAAAATCCAAAGCTTGGAGGATTCATTGAGATCACTAAACAGTGCATATTTGAACTCTGAGAAAGTTATAAATGAATACTCATTGGCTATGGATGATCTAATTCAAGAAATGAACCATAATTGTGAGCGGTTTGAGTCGCTGACCAACAACCATACTTGTCGCTGTGAGCAGAAAGGTGGTTGTTTGACAGCGGGCAACTCTCCGGGCTTGTGTGACATTTTACCAACACAAGGTGTTACTGATAATAGTTCTGCCAAGTCTGATATGACCACAACACCTGATATTATAATGTACTGTGATGAGATTGGAAGTGGCATGGGCTCAGCACTCCACTCATACTCTAAGGGACATAGTGTTATTAGTAATTGCTCACCTTTTAGCACTGTAGATAATATTATAAATCAAATTTTGAATGACAGCACTATCACAGCCAGTGCCACACTGATAATTTTCATGGGCAATAGGGGAGATGTGAACAAAAATAATTTAATAAAATTTTATGAAACATTGAATGGTCTTAGTGTGAAAAAAATTATATTGTTCACATTTCCCTACTGCAACCAATTGACACAAAATGAAAATGTATATAGACATAATATGAATATAACTATGTACAATTTATGTACATATAATAATAAGTTTGATATTATTGACACTAACAATTATGTTAGTAATTATTTTACTATGACTAAAGGTACATTTTACCTTTCAAATTATTGTAAACGACAAATAGCTATGTCACTATTATATTTATATGACATTACAGCCAAAAATTTGGCTTCTAACTCTGCTTTTACTGAGCAGCCTAATATGAATCTGGTATCAGACCAGAATAACAGGATGCATTTAAATTAGTTCATAGGACAACAGAGGACCCAGGCTCTGGCAACATATGTTCTAGTATATTAGAAAACCCTAAGAATATAAAGGGAAATAATAAGGGAAGCTCACATGCTAAGTATATAAGCCTGGTTCATCAGAATATTCAATGTATTAGAGGCAAAGATCTACAAATAGAGTTATTTTTAAATTGTAATAAAATTGACATTTTGTGCATAACAGAGCACTGGTTAACTATTAATGAAATTATGTTTAGCTTTAAAGATCACCAGGTTGGTAGTTCGTTCACCAGACTTAATTCAATACATGGTGGGGCATTAATCATACTAAACAATCATATGAAATTCAAGGAACGTAAGGACATTGTTTCCTTATCTGTTGAACGAACTATAGAACTTGCAGCTGTGGAATTAGAACAGTTCATCGTTATATGTGTCTATAGGCCACCCTTGAGCGACTTTGAAATGTTCGAGAAAATAATGGAATCCGTCCTAACTATTTCATCACACAGTACGAAACGATTAATTATATGTGGTGACTTTAATGTTAATCTGTTAGAAAGAACTACTCTCAGCGTTAGATTAATAAATCTTTTCTCATCATTTAGGCTGAGCCATTTATTTATGGAGCCAACAAGAGTGACTGCTACTAGTGCTACATGCATTGACAACATTTTTACTGATGTTATTCCAATCAGTAAAAGTGTTATCAGTGAATTGGATTCAGATCATTTAGGTCAATTATTTCAATTTGATTCTATTAGAGAACCTGTCATTAAAAAGAAAATTTCGTTTGTGCCAATAACTGCTGACCGGTTAAAAAGAATGAGATACTCTTTAGCCCAGGAACTACCGTTTTTGGCTGCTGAACAGTCTCCTAATATAATGTATAACTTATTCTTTGAAACCTTTATGAAACAGTACAGCGCGATATTCACTTCAAAATCGGTTGTGGTTAGTGGTTCAAACGACTTTAGTACGTGGGCTACTGCAGAGTTGCATAAACGCAGGCAAGCATTGTATGCATTGTATGAGGAACGACGGTTCAACATGAGTGACGAATTTAAAGAACAAGTCAAACAGTTCTCCAAACAATTTAAATTAGACTGTCATACAGCTAAACGTAATTTTCTGAGTAGTAAAATTAAGAATAGTTCCGATGTTATAAAAACGACTTGGAAAATAATTAATGAGGAGGCCGGTCGTAGTAAAAAAGCGAGTCACGATTACGAACTAAAAATCAATGGACAGCTTACGAGTTCTAGCTTAGAAGTTGCAACTGAATTTGAATCGTTTTTTACTAATGCACCGGCTTCCACGACTAAGTATTTAAATTCGTCACCTTTGTCTGCTGTTGCAATATTAAAAGATAATGTCTCAGAGTGTGCTTCATACTTGAATTTTAAGCACGTCACAAGTTCAGATGTCGTAAAGGCATTTAAATTGATAAATGTTAAGAAAACGAATGATCTTTGGGGACTCTCTGTTCACGTCGTTAAATCCCTGATCGAATTAATTGCACCTGACCTAGCGGTCATTTTCAACAATTGTATAGACTGCGGTGAATTTCCTGATTTAATGAAACAAAGTAAGATAATTCCCCTCTTCAAAGCAGGTAGTACTCAAGACCCCACCAATTTCAGACCTATATCAATACTACCAACTTTTAGTAAAATTTTTGAGAAATTAATCTTATCACAGCTATTACATCATTTTGAATCAAATAAGCTAATGCATAACAAACAGTTTGGATTCACTCGCGGTCGTTCAACAACAGATGCCGGAATTCAGTTCATTGAAAGTATTTTTGATGCCTGGGAAGAGTCACAAGATGCCCTAGGCATTTTTTGTGACTTATCTAAGGCTTTTGATTGCGTTTGTCATGAAACATTGATCAGGAAATTACATCATTATGGAGTTAGAGACACGTCATTGAATTTGTTAAAATCTTATCTGAACGAAAGAATACAAAGGGTAGACGTAAACGGAGAACGATCACCAGGATCATTGGTTTCTTTGGGCGTGCCACAGGGCTCAATATTGGGACCCTTCCTATTCCTCATCTATATAAACGACTTACCCTATCTAGGAAGGGACTGTCATGATATGGTACTGTTTGCTGATGACACCTCACTTATTTTTAAAACAAAGCGAAACCAACACGCTACTGATGATCACGTGAACAATACCATATCAAGAGTGGTAAATTGGTTTAATGTTAATAATTTGCTATTAAATGAGAAAAAGACTAAATGTGTTAAGTTTCTTACTACTAACGTTAAAAATAATCAGACATGTATAACAATTAAAAATGAGGAATTGGAATTGGTAACCAGCACAGTGTTTCTAGGTATAACGTTGGATTCCAAACTCCAATGGGGTCCACATATTGATAAGCTATCGAACAGACTGAGCTCTGCAGCTTTTGCATGCAGGAAAATCCGTCACTTGACAGATTTAAAAACAGCCAGATTAGTTTATTTTAGTTATTTTCATAGTATTATGTCCTACGGTATTCTGCTCTGGGGCAGTGCTGCTGACATAAATACTATTTTTGTGCTGCAGAAGCGGGCTGTTCGTGCGATTTATAAAATGAATAATAGAGATTCTCTTAGAAATAAGTTTAAAGAAGTAAATATATTGACAGTCCATAGTCAATATATTTACGAGAATATTATGTATGTCCATAAGAACATTGTTAACTTTCGAAGAAACTGTGATATACATAACTTTAATACTAGAAACAAGGACAAACTTGCAGTGCCCACTACTCGGCTCCATAAAATAAAAAACTCGTTCAAGGGTAATTGTGTAAGATTTTACAATAAACTCCCAAGCACTTTGACAGATCTATCAATTAATAAGTTCAAGAAATACATCAAGCAAAGGCTTATTTCTAAAGCTTACTACAGTATTAAAGAGTACATAGACGATAAAAATGCTTGGGACTGAATTGTTCTAATTAATTGTGAGCATCCTCACTGCCAGAGTTTCTTTTACTGGACACTTGGAGGCCTTTTACACCTCCAAAGATTAATTTAATTATACAACTGTTGACTGTGGGGACCATTTACATCTCCTATTATCATTGTATTATTGACTAAAGAGACTATACATCTCTGTTATTTATATTTTAATTATTTTATTATGACATTTGAGACTCTTTACATCTCTCAGAAACAATAATTAAGTACTTTTTTTTTTCTGATAATATGATAATAATACCAAATGTTCTGTAAAAAATGAAATGAAATGACATGTGAAAGTGCCCTTGTGGCCTATTTACAGAATAAACGTTTTGAGTTTTTTTGAGTTTTTTTGAGTTTTTTTTAGCAGTAAGTAAGTAAATTTTAATTTACTTACTTACTGCTAAGTAATACTATGATCTATTTTATTACGGATTTTAGATCACTTTTATATTTTTATAACATAATTACATTCGAGCGCCGAATATTTACTTATAAGTTAAATAAATAATACCTTGGACACTATTTACACACATTGGTCTAGCCCCAAATTTTTGATTTACTGTATCATGGGTACTAGACAACGATACACATACTTATATAGATATATATTATACTTAGATAGATAAACAACCGTCACTAGGGATACCATCATCCGTTCTCATCAAACAAATATTTGCCCCCACCGGGACTCGAAGTTGAGTTGACTATGCCATTTGTCGTACGTTGTCACTGTTTATGTTTAAGTATGCATTAAATCTGAGAGGGATATCTGCAAAAAAACTTTTACCTATATTTTGGCATTACATAATTCTACATGTGTTCTTGTTTCGTTAACTGCAATCAATTTACTTTTGTTGCAGCCGGTGACATTCTGGCAATAGGATCACAGAACGGCAGCATCTACTTGTTCCGCGTCTCCCGCGACGGCTTCTCGTACAAGAAGTCGAACAAGATCCGCGGCGCGCAGCCGCTGGTGCAACTAGACTGGAGTCTCGATGGGAACTACTTGCAGACTGTCACTGCGGATTACGACTTGGCTTTCTGTAAGTTTTTATTCAACAAGAATATTTAAGGTTCCTTTTTGGGAAACGGGATAACAATCCAAAGATTTTTAGTTTTATGTAACAATTTAATAGCTCGCAGTCGGCGGACTAGCAATCCTAAAATATGGAGTTCTAAGCCTACGTATCTTTTTTTTTTTTTTCAGGGGATATCAAATCCTTATCACCGGAGAAGAGCCCGATAGCGATGAAGGACGTGAAATGGTCAACTTACAACGCCACTGTTGGATTCCTTGTCTCTGGTGAGTTTTGTACCTTCTGAATCTATGTTGTATCTCAATTGTATACAAGCTTGTTGTGACTTACTTAAGTATAACTGTTCTTCAGGCATGTGGAACAACAGATTCTATCCGATGACTTCACTGATATCAACGGCAAGCCGCTCCGCCGCCCATGATCTCCTCATCAGTGGCGATTCCGATGGACACTTGCGGCTATTCAGGTAAAAACTATCATCATGCTCATCATGCTCGGCCCACATCAACCCACTGCGGGGCACAGGCCTCTTCTCTATAGCGGCAACTCCTACGGTCCTGTGCCATCCGCAACCATTGATGAGATCCTGTCCACTTTAGTATATCGTCGGAGCATCGGGCAGGTGGTCTGCCCACTGGCCTTGGCCACCACTCCGTGACTGCTTTGGTCCACCGGTAAAAAATAGAACCCCTACTTTTTACCGGTGGACCAAAGCAGTCACGCTTTTGGTTGATTGTCCTATCTCTTAGTTCAGTGTAGGAAGCAGAAATAATTACGCATCGAAAAAGTATGCGAATCGAACTGTCAGTGAACCTTATGAACAATGACATAAGGTTGAGTTATCTGAACTCGAACACTTTTTCACTCTAGTATTCATTCCTGCTTGAGCCACAGGTCTATCTTAGTAGCCCCGTATTAAAAGTAAATTACTTTATTTAAAAAGACGGACATAGAAAAGCGCCTTTAAAAGCGATATCTGAACGGATGTTTGGTCTCAGGTACCCATGCGCAAGTCCAAAAGCAGAATACAACGAGATGAAAGTGTACAGCGGCGCGCTGCACAGCACTCGCTTCTTATTCAACGACCGCTGCATCGTCAGCGCCGGCGGCTACGACGCAGCGCTGATGCTGTGGGAGCTGGTGGACGACTAGCACAGGACTGCGCCGGGGGAGCCCCCAGCGGTAGTGGTCGCGCCCCCCACTCCATCGCCACCCCCCGCGCACTCCCACAACACCTTCAGAGTCCTCGATTTCGATGAAGTCGATTGAAGAACAATCAGGATTCACTTGGCATTCTTTCCTCAGCGACAACGCTGTATGCGATGAAGCTGTTTTACAGCATTTGTTTTGGTGAGAGTTGTATAACTCATGTTTGTGACTTCCACGATTGAGAGTTTGAGAGATTATAGTCTTGGTTTGAAGCAAGACTTTTTAACGAGTAGTTAAAGTATTTCATTCCATTATTCTAGGAGAATATTAAATCAGTATCACTCGCTTGTGAATTATATTAATTAGCAAAGACGTTAGTACCGAATTGGCTGCTTCTTTCATTGATGGTATCTTAGATGTCAGCTAATGAATTATATAGGTTCTTCACTGCCATTCACGTATTAAATTTATTATAGTAGGAATCGATATATTGTTCTAAGAATTCCCGGCACATTGTAGAAACTTTTAAAATTATTAAACTGCAAGAGCTCGAATAATAAATTGATGCACCTTTGACGTAAATTCATAAGCCGTAAGGGTCCTATGTAATGTGTACAACCGCCTTCTAGATAAGGTAACGTAACGTTAACGTAATTATTGGGCGCTTAGTTGAAACATCGGTAATAATAAAATAATAATCTCTGAAGGCTCATCCTGAATGGAAAAATACTCATATAGTGCCCCAATTTCGCAATAACATCATTGTTGGGTATTTTCAATAATGCCACCATAAAAGTGGTTAAGGGATTCCAAATTCTTGTCAAAGGTTACGTGAAAACCATTAAATAGTAGTCGTATATGGTGCTACATATCTAGTAGATAAAGTTGCGATCTCGTCAACGATACAGTTTAAGACTTAGGATTGTTTTCCATTGGTGTAGGTTACTTGACTTGAACGCGACGGTACTTGACAAAATAAGGCCCGGCAGATAGAACGTGAGGTAACACTATTATCGTTCTATCTTTGTATGGAACAACTTCGTAATGTTGTATGGAGTTGTCGAAGTTAATCCGAGAATAGTGTCGTGTTCTATAAGTCGGGCCTTACAGTGTATTGCAACAATTCGGCAATCATTTGCTTAGCAAACATAACGTAAGGCTCCGATATGTGCTGGCCACATTGATAATCATAAGTTTTTACTTGACAACATTAGAAAATTAACACGATAAATATTTCAAGTATTTTAATACTAGTATTCTACACCATTCATCAATTGTATGCTTTTGCCATCTAATACAATATTTACGTATCAGTTCTGTATATTCTACTTATTGCCTAAGGTAACTGTGATGTAGGTACTTTTGGTGATCATTTTTATTATTTTGAAATGTATGGCCGCATCGATCATCCAAATCGTAAGTATCCAATATTTTTAGTACTTGTGACCGGTCAGTAAATCAGAAGTTAACATCATCAGGTTTGATACATGAGACATCCCATTCTCAGATTTTGTCCAGAGAATAATGTTGGGTGGTATGAAGTAGTATGGTCTGCATCTTGGTCACGTGGTCACCCCGAATGGAAAAAGGGACGCTCCCTGACCCACGTTTTTGCTATGTTTTGCTTTATATTCCATCAATTTTTACTTGTCCCAGTAGAAGATATTTCTATTTGTAAGTTAATAAAGTTGTTCTAAATTAAGTGTCGAATAATCGAGTTTAATTTTTCTAGATAACTTTCCTCTCTGGCCCTAAACAAAATGAACCCGTGCATAAATGAAACCGGAAACGTTATTTTCGAATGTGGCGCCATCTAAACAGCAACTTCTCGTTTAGCAAACAAGTGCCGGCTGCAGCTGCATGTTCGAAGATACCCGACGCGTTAGCTACCTACTCGGGAAGTTTCGGCTGCTGCTCGGGCGTAAAAAGAGCACTTCGGGGTCTTGCGAATAGTTGACGCTTTAGTTTGACGAAGCAAATGTGGCCGAATATATAATATACAACAGGTGTAACTCAGAATACTCATACATCACCACCACATAAATAACAATAGGGAAATCATGTATCAACGATATTGTGATCCCGAGCCAACATTCTCACGGCTATAAATTTAATAATAATACCTTGGACACTATTTAGCTACATTGATCTAGCCCCAAACTAGGATTCCCTGTATCTTGGGTACTAGACAACGATACACATACTTATATACATAAATATTATACTTAGATAAACAACCATCACTAGGGTACAAACATCCGTTCTCATCAAACAAATATTTGCCCCCACCGGGACTCGAACCCGGGACCCTTGGCTTCGTAGGCAGGGTCACTGCCGACTAGGCCATTCGAGTCGTCAAGATTTAACTAGACAATCCAGGTATAAATGCACCACACTGAGCTAGGGCAAGTTAGAAGGGCCCCTCGTCCCTCGGCTAATTACTTGGTGGGTACACGGCACCTCTGAATCTCCCTATTAACTCATCGTGCAACCCGCAACGTGCATATGGCATCCATAAAATGCTCATATGCCCTATGCCATGAGCACTAAGACCGGGATCCTAATCAGGACCCCTCTGAACCTCCTCAAACACCCCTACTGTGCGTGCAGCCTTCATAAAATCTCCAGTAACTCAAACCAATAATCCCACACAGCAAACTCATTGGTTTCACATTCCAACTGGAGATCTAACCGAAAGGACTTCAAACCTTCCATTTAGCCCGCTTCATCTGAAGGGCTTTACCACTTGAGGCCAAACTGAGAGTTCCATTAAACCCCCCTCAGCGCCATACCTGTTATATCAGGATTACCATAACTTTCATATACATTTGGACAATCAATGCTAGTAAAGAGTGTTCAAGACTCACCAGAGATACAATACGAGTTATGAGCGGTGGCCTTGAATGCGCAGTACTACTTAGTCACTTTTCAATACCGTACATATGCGCAGTAATTCCCGCCAACGTCGCCCACCGCTCTTAATTCGTGACGCGAGGTATATCTGCTGATCTAGCCGGCGCGCCGGCTGGCGGCGCGTCTTCCTGACGCACCCAGCATTACGTAGGTACCAAAAGGTAGTTGGCTCTCCAGTCTCCTGCGCTGCCGATAATCAAGTTCGCGCCAAAAGCTACTATCACAGTTATTTCCATTGTGGGTTGCCAGTTTCTAACCTAACCAACCCAATCTAAATTTAGCCACAATAACCTACTCTAGCCAAATTTGGCTTTTTCCGTTACAAACTTCAACCACTTTTACTAATATGCGTGCCGCCCGGCCGGCTATGCGCTGTGCTGCTGCCAGTGCCGACTGTGTGAGTGTGAATGACGGAGGCACCGAAGTGAAGAACACGGGTTGTCGGCAAACTACTTCTTAGCCGCCCCCGTCGTCGATCCTCCTCGGCCTCCACGTATACGCTTGTCAGTGGTGGATGGAAGGCGCCCGCGCAGCAGCAGCAGGTGCAGTCGATGTGGACGCACGGATGCGCGCTGTCTCGGACTGAGCGGCAGAAGATTCAGTATTCAGTATATTTATTGCCATAAATGTCATGCTATAAGGTCTTACAGATATACCTAATCATTATGAATCAATGTCATTTTACCATTGGAGCAGATCAATCACAGGAATAAACGGAAATAATACACATATCACACAATAAAGAAATAATTTCGCAGTAATCAGGATAATAACAATCAAGTGTTTCTGAAAATTAAAGCCAAATTAGCAATTCAGAATGTCATATAGTATTAAAATTTATAATTAAAAAATTCATTCAAATTATAGGGACAGACTTTTATTATACATAGTCAGGTCATAAGTTCTGTCACATGTGCAATATGAAATAATTTAGACATGTTTGTTATTTATGTAAACATTTATATAGCAAAATGAACTTAATAAAACATAGATTCTTATGGTAATAAAGTTTATTCAAAATGACCCTCGCGATTTTGAATACAGGCCTTTATTCTGCGCAGCCAGTCGTCTATCGCAGCACGAACGAGGTCCATGTCAATATCGGCGGCTGCCTTAATCAAGGATGCCTTGAGTGACTCCAAATCAGGATGAGGCTTTGAGCAGGCCTTTTCCTCCAAGTGTTGCCATATCTTGTAATCTAACGGACTCAAATCTGGACTGGAGGAGGGCCAGTCTTCGTGCCGGATGAAGTCGATGTCACGCGCCGCCAGCCAGTCTTGTGTGCTTTTCGCTCTATGAGCTGGCGCAGAATCTTGTTGCAATACCCAGTGCCTGTTATTAAACATGGTATAAGAAACAGGTTCCACAAGGTTCTTGAGGACTGTATTTTGTTAGACAACTGCATTCGTTTTTACGCCTTTCTCACAAAAATGTACCTCAGTTAAGCCCCAATAAGAGACTCCCAACCAAACCATGAGCGAGGATGGAAAATGACCTCGTTGGACCCGCGGAATACGGTTGCTCGCTTCTTCACTGCTGTGTGCGTACACCTTATCATTTTGTTTGTTGTAGCTCTCTTCCACGGTGAAAATGTTTTCATCCGAAAAAAGAATTTCCCGATGCTTTTTTCCCGCGTGCTTCAACAAAGCGCGGCATCTCTTCAGTCTCAGGTCCATTAAAAGAGCGTCCAAACGATGTCCTGTTTTTATTCGATATGCCCTAAGCCCTAAGTCTTCATTTAACACCCTTTTCACCGTGGTCCTGCTTAACCCCATCTGAAGGGCCAACAGTTTCTGCTTACGTATGGGATTTCTTTGAATTCGCGCCCTCACAGCTTTTATCACTGCTGGAGTCCTAACAGAGCGAGGGCGACCACTTCTTGACCTGTCATCTACACTAGAGTCTTCATTGTATCGTTTTATGGCACGATAAACGAATCTTTTGGTTATATTAAAAAATTTCAGTAAGTCGAAAATCTGAATTGGCGCGTAACCGCAACGATGCAACGCAATAACTGCGACACTGTTTTCTTTAAGTATCCACTCCATATTTAAAAATGAGGAAAATTCTAAAAAGTACACATTTTTATTTTAATGAAAAATTTGAAATTCGAATTCAATAAACTTTTTTGTGGCCAGCGTTCTAAATTCAAAAGTTTTTATTGTGTGACAGAACTTATGACCTGACTGTGTATAATGCTGTCTGAGTTTATTAAAAAAAGTTTTGTCGGGCAATATTTTTATTTCGTCGGGGAGCTTATTGTATACTCTTATGGCAATATTTGCGCATCGTGAGTATGCAACAGTTCTAGAGGCCGCCGGCACCTTCAGATCGCCCTTATGTCGCTGGTTGAGCCGATCACTCACTCCAAGGGGTCTCATTGGAAACCTCATTGGATATCGCCTCACCAGTTTGCAAAGTTCTATTACGTACAGAGCTGTGATTGTGTGTATTTTCAGTTTCATCTCTACATGAGATCTTTTCGACTTCAGTCCGTCAATTATCCGCACACATCTCTTTTGCAGGACGAAAAGTTTTTTTATGTCTACGTTATGCCCCATATTGCCAAACCGTACAGCAAACTAGACTGGACAAAAGCGTAGTATGCTTGCAAAGTAGCTCCCAAGGTTGAAATACTTGCTAAGCCTCTCAATGTATAACAAAAGCTACTCAGCTTGTTTTCTACGCACTCAATATGATTTTTCCAGCTCATATTTTCATCACCACAGATACCCAGGAGTTTGGCATGCGATGCTAACGTTTAAATGTTTACCATCAAAATCCACCTTTAGAGCCAACTCCTGAGTGTTATATTTTCCTGAAATGCATGATGTTGGTTTTGCTCATATTTGTACTAAGATTGAGTTGCTTGAACCAGCCTATAACAGTATTTATAGATTGAGATATGCGGTCTGCCATGTTACCCTCATCATCTCGTTGAAATTTAAAAAAGACAGATACGTCATCTGCGAACATTATGATTTTATCTTCTATCAATTTAAGTTCGGAAGATGGTTAACATAGAGAAGAAAAAGTATGCGCCCCAATATTCTTCCTTGTTGAAACCCCAGTTTTTGGTGAAAATACATATAGGTAAATACGTACCTAAATACCCTATCGTAAACGTATCTAAGAGTTTCCGTGGTCTACTGATTAAACCCTCACCTGTCACAGAGGTGATGCAGGTTCGAATCCCGGTGCTCATCAAGTACCTATGCCTCTGTCACCTCTTGTGGGAAAAGGGGTCACGCTATGTATGAAACTGTACAATTACCTGACTGTTACATTAAAACGTACTTATTTTATAGTTAACTGCCCGTTGCCACGGCCTCGCATACGCGTTTTTAGGCCAGAAAATTAGATTTCCCTTTTAGGTACCTAAGTATTATCATCATCATCATCAACTCGATATAATTTTGTTGGGCACGGGCTATTCCAGATAGAATCCAAAATAGCTTCTCTTCCCAGTTCATGCCAAATGGCCGCTTTAAACAGACAAATGGGATCGAATTCAAAAAACATCCTCTTAGACAAGCAAGCACGATTTTTATGGTCATGTGATTTAGGCACAGGTATTCAATCATTCAGCCTACACGTACATAAGTAATAATAAGCCTATGATGATGATTTAATTATTTATTGGCAGAAGAAGAATAAAATCCCGGTCTTGGATATCACACACAAGTGTGACGACACTGTTTCTAGTTCCCACGCCAACGACAGGCTATCCTAATATGGGGCCAGAAACAAGGTATAAAGGGCCTGTATACTGGGTGTACAGAAAGGTGTAGTCAATTAGTCATATTTTAGTGTGTTGAGCGCACACCAGTTGAGCGCAAAGAGTTGGGGTAGCTTCCGATTCGTCGTCGCCGAGACTCTCATATTCTTTCATATCTTTTTAATATATCGAAAAATCCGCGCTACCCCAGATACCTTCGATAGCGCTTTGAGTAGGTCCCGCAGTCCCAATTTTATAAATAAAAGCGTGTTACATTGTGATAGCGAGAGGAAAGGAAGGTGCTAAATCATACCATCAAAATGTAACACGCTTTTATTTATGAAATTAGGACTGTGATGAAAACGGGAAGATTTAACAATTAAAGTGTGAAGATTTTAATGTCAAAAATATATAATTATGTACGGTATGTAATTATTTTGTCGTAGACGAAGAAGCTTAATTATCGTTAAATAGAAATATTTATTTAAAAAATAAAAATAAGCAGGTTTCCAAAAGAATATTAATAAAGAAATAAAAACCTTAAACGCTACAAGTATGATTAACTGTGGCCCCACACTAGGCAGAGCCTGTATCGTGGGTACCATAATTATGATTCACAGAAGGAGATGGGAGTTCAGCGTGGGTACAATTTAATTATTAAGGACACAAAAACAACAGGAAAGAGTGGGTATTATAACCGAAAATATAAACAAAAAGATAAAACACAGACTAACAAAACAAAGACAGTACATTATTTTAAAACTTAAGAGTACTACAGCATATAATCATGTGGGACATATCGACAGTATTTGCATAATGACAAAAATTCCTATTGAAGGACTCCTAAGACCATTTCAGTGGTATCGTATGTGAGGGATAGAAGCCATTTTTGACACTTACGTTTGACTTCAAAACTACTACAATTTCTAAAGTTACAAAAACTGTTGGCCTTGTTGTACATGTAAGGATGAAGAAAATCAGGGAATCTCTGCGCAAAGGTAGTGTGGACAGCGTTAATAGGAACCTTGTAGGTCCGTTGCATTAGAAGTTTGTTGTATACAGGAGAGTTGGTTATATTTTATGAACTAAAATAACAGACCTCAGAATAAACAGCCTACGGATACTAAGTATATCATTTTCACCATGTATTAGATCAGTGGGGTAGTTTTTTGGTTTCCTATACATAACTTTCAATACCGTACGTTGAGCTCGCTCTGCGTCTATTAAGATTGTCTTACTACATCCACCCCATACCGAAATACAGTAGGTAAGAATCGACTCACACATAGCCGTATACACTCCCTTTAGGAGTCCATAGTCAGCACAGTTTCGCAATTGTTTCATGATGTAAATAATTTTACGGATTCTGGCTGTCAATGCTTTTATATGGTCTCTAAAGTTCAGATTTTTGTCAAGTATTATGCCTAGGTATTTAATCGATGTAGTATTTTGTATCTCAGGACATTGACATTGGGTAGAGATATTTCCGCATTTGTGAACTTTAATGTTGGGCAACGCTGGTGGCCCGGAGGCTTCGGTCTTATAAAAGCACAGTTACTTAGTTTTTGCAGTGTTCAGAGTAAGCATAAAATAGTGCATTACGAAGACCGATTAAAAAAATTCGGCATGAACTCCTTATCTATCCGCTATAAATACATTGACCTAATCTTCCAAAATTCTCACGAGCAAAATAAACTGTCCCCAACTACTATCAAAATTCAATATAAGAGTACCACGTAGTCGCCCCCGCCTCCCCATTACACCACTTTACCCCCCCCTGCGTAGAACGGTTCTTGGAGCCAACTGTGCCATCCCTCGCCTATGTCGATTGCTGAACGAGTACAGTAACAGGATTGACGTATTCCACGAATCAACCGCAAAAATAAAGAAGCAGTTGCTGAAGGACAGGCTCGTATAATAAATAGTCTTAATCATTGTTTTATTTAACATTAAATTAAATAAAATAAAATAATAAAATAAAATAACAAACCTATAGTCTAAGTAGTTATAGTTTCTTTAAGAACGCTGTGTTTACTTTTAAGTAATATATGTGTCTAGCATTATCCCTACATTAAGAACTGTCGAGTTTGTATACACTTGATGCATATATTGTTAGTAGACCTAATAAAATAAAATAAAATAAAAATAAAAAATAAGCATGTTTTTTCGTAACCATGTTGCTATATTGGACATACCGTTTTCAGCACTAGCAAAGACATTATTCCAGGAGGTATCGTTGAAAATTATGGCGGTGTCATCAGCATAGCAAAATAGGTCAGCTTTGGGTAGATTTATACTATATATGTCATTAATGTACATTAAGAAAAGAGTGGGGCCTAAGATACTGCCCTGTGGAATACCAAAGCTAACGGGTTCAAGTGGGTTAATATGTGTGCCCACTTTTAGACATTGGAGTCTATTTGTGAGGTAGCTTTTAAACCAAGCAAGAACAGTACCTCGAATCCCCATGTTATGTAGTTTGTTAAGCAGTATGGGTGTAGAGACCGTATCAAACGCCTTTGCCAGATCAAGGAAGACACCAATGCAGAGTCTACCTTCATCTAGCAAGGTACATACACGTCTCACTAGTGAACTTACTGCGTCCTCAGTCGAGAAACCCTTCCTAAAACCGAATTGACGGTGGTAGAGCAACCTGTTTTGTTCCAAAAAACTAATTAGCCGTTTGTTAAAGGTTACAATGAACTTATAAAGTGATATATTTGTTATTGGAGTGAATTTATTTTAAACTTTTTAGTTCATTTTTAATAAAAGCTTGTTTTTTAAAAAGTTTTTTTTTTCTTTATTTTTATTTTTAACTTTTTAGTATTTACTACGACGTAGTTTGTAGCACGTAGTAGCGTGTTTCCGTTATGTAGTCCGTAGTACGTTCACATAATATGTGCTGTTTTGAGCACTTAAAGTTTATGTGTTTTTTTTTACATATTTGTAGTAAGGTAAAATAATGTTTAAATTAGTTATGTAATCACCAGTTATTTATTTGTAACGTTTCTCATTCTATCCATTTCTTTTAATGCATCAACATTACAAGGTTTCTTCGAAGACAACTTCGAGCAGTCAAGTTCTTAAATTTGAAGACCTGATAAAGACTTAACTCGGCTTTGGGGTCGGAATTCTAGTATCAAAGTACTCGTCAAGACAAATTAAACGAGCCCAAACTCGATGGGGTTGCTTCGTTTAATTATGGAGTTCCTATGGGCCACCTTCCAGCTCCATCATCAGACCCTGGTTACTATCTAGTGTCAAATTACTCGTCAAGACAAATTAAACGGGCCCAAACTCGATGGGGTTGCGTCGTTTAATTATGGAACTCCTATGGGCCACTTTCCAGCTCCATCATCAGACCCTGGTTACCATCTAGTGTCAAAGTACTCGTCAAGACAAATTAAACAAGCCCAAACTCGATGGGGTTGCGTCGTTTAATTTATTTATTTATTTTATTTATTTATTTATTCTAGGAGAACCAACAGCTAATACATCACATGAAGAAAATTTAAATAGAAATATGAAGCCAATTACAGGAACTCACAAATAGATATCGCACAAAAAATAGATCAGTGATACGCACATTCAAATAACGGCGCGCACACACAGCAGATGTAGGTATATAAAAACTACAAGCATATAATTTAACGGCGCGCACACACAGCAGATGTAGGTATATAAAAACTACAAGCATATAATTTATCTTACAAAGCCGAAATAAACATACAACCTAAATACCTAATACATTACACTACAATAACACTACATAAACATGGTAAACATATGGTAAACAAATCGCTCAATCAAAAAATACACTACTTAAATTTCGCCTCACAGATGGAACTACACAATTAAATATATCAATCTCAAGCTCTTTCGTCGCATTGTTCAAGTTTCGACTAGCACGGTTAAGGAAACTATTTCGTCTGTAGTTGGATGATATTCGCCTTAAAGAGATAGGGGGGAAGTGCCTTTTGGACCGAGAAGGGATAACAAATGACAGTTCTTGGAGCAGTTCTGGACAGTCAATGCCGCCGGTTGTGATTTTTAGCAATTAGCAATTTAATTATGGAGTTCCTATGGGCCACCTTCCAGCTCCATCATTAGACCCTGGTTACCATCTAGTGTCAAAGTACTCGTCAAGACGAATTAAACGAGCCCAAACTCGATGAGGTTGCGTCGTTTAATGACTGAGTTCCTATGGCCACCTTCCAGCTCCATCATCAGATCAGCTCTGTCATAATAATATTGCATTGTCATCCGATTTATACATGCATGCAAAATTTCAGCTCAATCGGAAACCGGAAAGTGGATCAAATTTAACTTGCAAGATTTGATTACAGACAGGCAGACAGACAGACAGACAACGGGACAGGTGAAACTAAATAAGATTAGATTAGATTAGATTAGATTAACGTTTATTGCATCAAAGCAGCACACATACAAATTAAAAGTGATACGGAGGTGCAACTATAAAATAACTAAAATGAAAGCAAAGAAAAAAAAATAACTCATAAGATTATTACTAAAACAATAAAACAAAAAGAAGAATATAGGTCGGTATGTAGGCGCGCTGCATTGACGCGAAAAGGTCAAAGCTCAGTGTTTATTGCTCGTTAAGAGCAGCACTGGTTTTTAGCCCTCACCTAGGAGACGCGGAGACTGTGAATGTGAATGAAAAGAATAATAATAAAAAACCGGTCAAGTGCCAGTCTAAATCGCGCACGAAGGGTTCCGTACCACCGTTCAATGGAAGCGATGGTGTGGAGTGAATAGTTTGGATTTTACACAGCAAAATATTGTTTACACAGTTATTGGTGCGGTTACTTTCACACTCCATGTACGTAACCAGGTGCATCCATAAGTTTGTATGTGGTATTGAAAGAATTGTTGTATGGGAGCCCCCTTAAATATTTCTTTTATCTTGTTTTTTAGTATTTGTTGTTATAGCGGCAACATAAATACATAATCTGTGAAAATTTCAACTCTCTAGCTAGCTAGGTTCTTGAGATACAGCCTGGTGACAGACGGACGGACGGACGGACGGACGGACAGCGGAGTCTTAGTAATAGGGTCCCGTTTGGAACCCTTCGGCTACGGAACCCTAAAAAGTGTCAGAAATAGATATATCCTTACAAGTGTTTAAAGATGTGGAAATAAATAAATACATTGCACATAAATATGTTTCAATACTTTCATGAGTAGGATAGTACAAAATATACATGAAGATTATAAAAATAGGTATATAAGTATATTATGCCACGTGAGTAGTGAGTAGTGTAGTGTAATGGGTATAGTGTAAATATGTTTACTAAAATCATAAGATATCTAACTAAAAAATATATGAAAATGGCAGAGGTAGCCCGACTATCCAATGTTGGAAAGAGAAATTCCTAGTTTTTGCTTTTGAATCAGGTGCGACTTCATATGTGTTTTGAAGGTGTATTTGGAGGTTAGATTTCTTATGGGCGGCGGAATATAAGAACTATATATATATATATATATATATATATATATATATATATATAAGAACTGTAATGACACATGATTATTGCAATAAAGAAATCTGAAATCTGAAATATCATTCCAACATTTGGTAGCTTGGAAGCGGAAGCTACCTCTAAATGCCACTGTGCGGTGAATATGACCTTCAAGAGGTGCTCGAATATCCCTCATGCCATATCTGGGGTGAAATGTTGCCACCTTTAATTTTAGGTACAGGTGCTCAGGTTTTTTAAACTTGATGACATCAAACACTACACTTGAAAGATGTAAGTGCCTACGCAGTTCCATTTTGAGCATTCCAGCAGAGTTTAAGTATGGGGTGATATGACTACGAGGTGGTACATCAAAGCAAATCCTACAACAGGCATTTTGTATGCGCTGCACTAAACGCAAGTGTTTTCAGCCAAACTACTCAGCAAAATGGCGCGGCGCTTGCTACCGGCGATGTCTTCTTTTGTTTCGCAAATATCGTTTGCTAGAAACCACTGTTCAAGCCTATCCTTGTACAGTGGCCATCTTGACTTTCATGATTGAATAGAGATAAAGTCCCGACTGTTACTTTTGCCATTTTTTAGCAAGCGTAATAAAATTGTTTATCCTCCTGGCCAACTTTTATGAGCGATGGAAATGATACGACACCGGTTGGTTATAATGCGTATAATCGACTGCCGTCTCCCATCGCGGGCGCAGCCGCGGCACCTTACCTTTAGCAGTGACTACCTACATATCTAAATATAGCAGATAGGATTTATGATTTTGTTGGTGGTGCTTGTTTTCTTAATCAAATGGTTTGTTGGCACTGCAGTAAGTGTTTTGGTATAAGGTAGGTTAATCAATGAGATAATTCGTTTGCATTTTGAGCTGCAGTTTAATATTCCAATCTGTTAAGCATGGTAAGCTGATTTCATAGTTTTGATGTCATGAGCGGATAATAGAATGAGGTCTTTGAATTAGTGCTGAAACTATAATATAATAATAATAATAATAATAATACCTTGGACACTATTTACACACATTGATCTAGCCCCAAACTAGGATTCCCTGTATCTTGGGTACTATGTAACAAGTGATAGTAAAGCAGTCGTGTTTCAACTCCATTTCTTAGGGATGATTAGCTGGTGTCACAGTTGTTATGCGCATGTATACTTGGTGTCATACCAGCTCATGACAATAAGTTTGCGTAACGAGCTCATCATCAAATTGAGCCCAAACATGACTGCCTTACTTATTAGTGGTTCCTGAGTTCCAGTACTGTCGCCAAGTCCTCATTCCATCACCAGCTCAAGACACCAAGTTTGGGAAACCAGCTCAACATTCTTAAAAAAATTGAGCCCAAACACGACTGCCTTACATTTCGTGTTTCCCGAATTCCAGTACTGTCACCAAGTCCTCATTCCATCACTAGCTCATTACACCAAGTTTGCAAACCAGCTTATCATTACTTACAATATTAGTTCAAACACGACTGCTCTACGATTATTCCTCATAGACTGAGGTACCAAGCTATTTTCGACGAGATAAACCGAATAAGTAGAAGTACCTAGGTTAAGTTGTCATATTGGCCTTAGACAAATAATAATAATAATCATCATCTTTATTTCAGGTTACAAAAACCCATATCTATACATACGTTAAGACTAAAGATACATAATTTATTAAATAAATACATAATATTATCTAGCCTAGCTAGGGATTTTCTTCCTAGGTTTCGCATCCCTGTAGCGTCGGAAAAGGATGCCCTCCGGCCAGTAACCTTTGGCAAGGAAGTTTGAAGGACAGGAAGTCCTTTGGTCTTTCTGACTCCAAAATCTCAATCTGTACATTCAACTCATTGATACCAGACGGCGGATTTTTCTTCAGCCTTTCCAGAATGTGACGCTCAGAGTCCTTGAAGGTCATTTTCACGACGATCCTGGAAAGGTATATCTGTGCAGTGGGAGCGGCAGCTATGAGCCTGCACACACCGGCGGGGGCTGTGCCTAGCTGATTGCGGCTGCGTCTGGAGCGGCGCTTCCTGTTTTGGACCAGGATAAAGCCTTCCCCATCGACAATCGCGTTCGGCGGGCCACGGGCGGACCTGGCCGGCGGCGCGCGCGGCGCAGCCTGCAGCTTCTGTTGTTCGGCGGCGGGCGGTGCGGGGCGCGGGCGGTGCGGGGCGCGGGCGGCGGCGGTGGGCACGGCGGGTTTGGAAGTTCTAGAAGAAACCGCATCCGGTGCTGTTTGACTCGTCTTCGTGATGTCACGAGGCGGTGCGATATTTGTTAACGCGAACTATATGATTATATGTACTATATTATAAACTAAAACACACGTAATTCATATCATAACACTTCATCAGCAAAAAATGTTTTAAGAACATAGTATGAATAAGAAATCACTTTTTGCGTCTGCGTGGTCGTGCGGCCCACAGAATACATTATATGCGGCCGGCCGAACTCAGGCTTTTCCTACTATACATTTTTATCTATGCTCAGGCTGACTGCGAGTCAAAAGTGACGTCGTCACAGTATCTCCAACCCCCACTTGGTCAAAAATACGGTGTTGCCGTTTGGTAAATACGGTAGTTCTACGGAAATTATATGTTAAAATATGGTAGAAATTACGGTAAATATTATGTTTTGTTATTTTGTTTGTTTAAATTAAATTTAAGATAAATGCAGGTTCAGTAACATTTATTATTTTTTGGTAAATCGATGCGGTCATCATATTGATCATTCCACACGGCGGTGACAAGTCCACGCAAGTAAACGAGGTATACATACGAATAGGAAAGTCACTCATTGATTTTTGGTGACTAGGCAATAGAAACCAACTCTAATTGGTTGAGTAGTATGAAGAAGTATCGACCGGCTCAAAGATAGATCCAAGGGATTCCCCCTGCAAGTTGCTATATAAAAATGTGTTGCCAGAACTTTTTCCACAAATCGTACTAAAATCGAATGTTATCCGCACTGTTTCCTCAAAATGCACTAAAATACAATGCATTTTAATAAAAACCAGAATTACGGTAAATTTTGACCCCGTAATGACCATTGCGTGGTAGGTGGTAAATCCAGCAAAATTACGGTATGTCTTCCGTTATTACGGTGTTGTTGGAGACACTGCGTCGTCATAACGCCGATGCCATATGACAAATATCGGTGCGGTTTACGATGCGCTTACAAGCGCTATTTGCGTTGTGAGCGCGCTATAGGTCCGTTCATAATGCGCATACAATTCACCAGAGTGAACCTCATGAGTGACTTCATAATAGCGCGCGCACAGCGCTCACGAAAAACAGGTAGGGCAGTGTGTGTGGAAACGTCAAATTGACATTTGATATCTGTTGTGAAATTATAAGGAACGCGGGAGAATGTGGGCTATTTGCGTGGCTCACCTTTAGCGGATGACCTACTCACTGGGGCGTCCAAACTTTTTTAGCACCATGTTGGGGTCATTTGATCATCTTCCTGAAAGTTTCAGGGTGCGGAATTCAATAGTTTGATATGATTTTTTGAAAATCTGAAAATACTTTGTAAAATGATGTAACGCAACGCAAATAATATGTTTTTAATCTTGTCTGTGGTCAAAATACATTACCTACATTTCGTTGTACGCATATTTGAAAAGATGAGAATTCTCTAAAAAAAGGATGAAATGTGGAATCTTTTTTTAATAATACCTATTTTAATAAAAAAATGTTCATTTAACTTGCAATTTATGTTTGTTTATTTATTTTACGTCAATCAAAGTTAATTTAGTATTTCTTTCGTAAAATATCACTTTTGATAATAAAAAAGTTGTAATTTCTGTTTAAAACGGAACGCATTTTGTTGGGGCGTTTTGCCGCGTTTTTGGTTGGGCGGCAAAGTAGTAGTCCCTTTTCTAGTAGTTTCGCGAATGTTCTATTTTCTTGTTCTCTCGATATTTACAAGCAAAAACAACTGGCTAGAGTAGGTTATTGTGGCTACTTTTCAATCGGTTTATAGGTTATGTTTGAACGTTGAAGAAGCTAAACCGGAGCGGAGCGGAGCGGAGCGGAGCGCAGCGTATGCAAACAAAAACGATTGGCTAGAGTAGGTTATTGTGGCTATTTTTTAATCGGGTTATAGGTTTTGTTAGAACGTTGAAGAAGCTAAACCGGAGCGGAGCGTATGCAAACAAAAACGATTGGCTAGAGTAGGTTATTGTGGCTACTTTTCAATCGGGTTATAGGTTATGTTAGAACGTTGAAGAAGCTAAACCGGAGCGGAGCGCAGCGTATGCAAAGAAAAACGATTGGCTAGAGTAGGTTATTGTGGCTACTTTTCATGTAAATTTTGATGATAGCATTATGGAGTATTTGTGGAGGAGAAAGGTGTCGTGGCAGAAAAATGACCCTTTCGAAGAAAGCAACTAGGCATTTCCGTGCGGGGGGGGAGTAGTGGGGGGGGGGCATCAACCCCTTCCCCCTCACCCCACTTAAAGATCAAGGACAGTCTAAATTTTGTTATATTTTAACAACATAACCTCAAAACTTTAAATAATCATATCTCAGAAACTAGCCATTTCCGCGGGGGGGGAGTAGTAGGGGAAACATCTACCCCCCTCCCCCATCCCCCCCTCCCCCCCTCAGGGTCAACAAAAGTAGGTCATCCGCTAAAGTCCTTCCACCGCATGGTATGAGTCGCGTTCCGATTGACGTCAACAAAGACATCATCGCTCACGTGACGTTACGACCATCATGCCCGTTCCAAGTGGGAAATGACGACCATCATAGATATCCATTCAGAATGCTTTGAAAGCTACGGTAGACGTTGACACTGACAGATGACACTATTAAACAAAAACATTTACATACAGGTACATACATTGCTTGTGTGGGAACCAGAAACAGCGACGTCACTCACATTTAAACATCCAAGACCTGGGGACTATTACTTTTTTTATTCACCCCCATCCGGGGATCGAACCAGGGACCTCTCTCATGTTAGGCAGAGCCACAACCACTGCACCACAGAGGTCGTCCTTTATTATAACGCCATTAAACGTCGTAGTAGTTTTATTTATTATCGTTGTTTTGGATGAATAAGTGAGGAAATAAACAATTATGGAGCGCCAGGAGTCGCTGCTGGTTGATGTTCTAAGTCTGATTGTCAGCTGTCTCGTAGACGGAACGCGCAGCTAATCTTGCCGGCTCCACGTTCGCGCGCGAAACCGCGAACCGTGAATGTGGGTCCGTTCGCATATTCTTCGCGGTATCCTGTCTACGGCACTATTTTCGTACGGAACCAGGGTTGTGGGACAATAATTTGAAGAAATATAGAAATAATTTAAAAGCGCACGATACCTGGGTGCGCATAAGCACTTTGATGGAGTTATCAGCGGAGGAATTTAGAAAGACACAATATTATTTATTGTCTAGCTGAAGGTGCTACAAATTAAAGTAAAAAAACCCTATCCAATGGGGCGCTGGTAAAGATGAAGTAGGTTTTTTCGTTTTTTAAATATTTTTAGTTTCCTTTAGATTGGCGTAATCATAGATAGCCAAAGCTCAAACTAGCGCAGCGCAGCATTGCAGTATCGCCGTCCATTCTCGTCCAGCCAGACTCGAGCGCGAACTAGACGGTGAACGGTTTGCGAATGTGTACGCAGCGCGACCTCGCGCGACGACACACAGGCATGATGATACGTATCAAGACTAATAATGTACTCTATGATGATACGTGTTATGTAGTCGTCGCGAATCGTCCCTAAGCTTCTTGGCTATACCCTCAGAACACTCTGTGGCTATACATGGCTATATGTGTCAAGTCAAACAAATGACAACATATGTCAACTAAGGTCCATCACCGCATATCTTATTACAGCGCCACAAAGTTATCTGATCCGGTGGCGAAACTGGTACTACGTAATGTCATTTTGAAATGTCATAATGTTGTCATGTCAAGTTTGTTGTTGTGCACAGCGCTTGGTGTTTTATTCATTATTTTATCGTTGTATTGATATAAATAATGCCGAAAGCATTGAACAGTGCCGCGAGAAACACTTTTTTTTTTTTAGCTTTTATGCAGGAAGAGAAACGTTTAAATGCGCTGATAATACCATTTGAACAATTGTATGAACGAGTTGCTGCTGCTACAGGTTAATGTTACCAGTTGTTGTTCTATGAATCACCCATTTCTTGTCAGTAGTCGATGACATGGTTCCTACAAGTACTTGTGTTCTATTTTGTAGGTGTAAGTGAACGGTTTGTAGGACGATCAGTTAAAGAACAAAAACAGGTTGATGCTACTGTCTCAAAAATTTCTACTCCAGGGAAAAAAAGGACTAGAACCAAGGGGAAGATAGAAATTGATGATTTTGACCTCGGTGTCATCAGAAGAAAAATTCACCATCCCAAAATTACTGAATGTTCTACGAGACGAAATCAATTTTAATGCTAGTCGTGAAACCCTCAGAAAGTTATTGCGTGAAATTGGTTTTCGATACAAGAAAACGCAATCCGATAGAAAAGTCCTCATTGAGCGCAATGATATATCTGCTTTACGGGCATCTTATCTGCATAAAATAAAGCAAAACGAATGCGGTGAAAAAAAGCCTGTAATATTTCTGGATGAGACTTTTATACACTCGTCACACACGGCTGGTCGCTGTTGGCAAAGTAATGATGTTGACGGTATTTTGAATCCTGTATCAAAAGGAAATAGATGGATTATAGTTCATGCGGGGGGAGAAACAGGGTTTGTTGAGAATGCATTACCTGTTTTTAAATCGAACACTAAAAGTGGCGATTACCATGACGAAATGAATTATAGCAATTTCAAAAAATGGGTAACAGAAAAATTGCTGCCTAATTTACAAACAGACACTTTAATTGTAATGGATAACGCTCCTTACCACAGTATTTGTATTAACAAATGCCCTAATTCATATACTAAAAAAGCAGATATGCAGAAATGGCTTACTGAAAATAATGTGGAGTTCAATGAAAGTTTCACTAAACCCCAACTGTATGAATTAATAAAAAGGCACAGACCAGCAAAACAATATGAAATTGATAATTTACTAAGAGACAATGGGCACACTGTCCTTAGATTGCCCACCCCCCCTATCATTACGATTTAAACGCAATATAAATGATTTGCAGTTCAATGAAACGTCATGTTGCAGAACATAACATTGGAAAGTCAAAGGCTGAAATGCCGCAGTTAGTTGCAGAAGCATTTAACAAAATATCAGCAGCAGAATGGCAAAAATACTGTGCCCATGTAAAGAACATCGAAAATGAGTACCTAAAAAAAGACATTTATTTAGATGAACCATTTATCGTAAATTTAGAAAGTGATAGTGGAAGTGAAAGCAGTGATTCAGACGAAGTGACCTATGATTTCGCAGATGATTGTCTACATGATATAATTACAGGATTATAATTATATTATTATGATAATCAATAATTATAATCATTGAGACAATCATATAGATAAATATAAGGGTAAATATGAAAAATTCGCAATTATTATTATTTACGCACTTATTTTTAATTATGGCATTTTTACCCTACAACCGTGGAAATTCTATGTAGCGCGGCAACACTAAATTCGACCACACACAGCGACGCGATCAGAAAGCTTTGTGGCACTGTCTAAGTCTGTCTGTGCATCACCGCACCGAAACAAAACAAAAGCCACTGTGTCAATGTCAATGTCAAGTCCTGGCAATGAGAACCACAGTCTTATAATAAGATACTTTACATGAGGATTGCGGCCTGTCGCGAGGACTGCAAGTATAAATAAATAACATTAAAATATGTACAGTGAAACACTTTAAAAAACCATGACGATACCACGGCCTTGTGGCTGCAAAGGTACGAGAACGTGTCTTATTTGTGAAACCCAACACGGCGCTGAAAGCTTGAAACTGAATCTTACACTCGATAAACAAAGAGGTTATGTTTATTGTCCATTTTGCAACAAAGCCTGGAGCGGCTGGGACATGGAATTGTACAAACAACATCCCAACCACGAGGGAGAATCAATAGACTACCCAGGAGTTTTCATTCAACTTGATTTTATCACCGAAAATGAAGAAGAAGCTTTGATGAAAAACCTCGATGAAATTCCGTGGGATGCGTCTCAAAGCGGACGTAAAAAGCAAAACTATGGTCCGAAGACTAATTTCAAAAAGCGTAAGATGGTCCCCGGAAAGTTCGAAGGCTTTCCTGAATGCACTAAGTTCCTACAAGACCGGTTCAACAAAGTTAGTATCATGAAAGGATATGAAACCATTGAGCAATGTTCTCTAGAGTATGACCCTAGAAAGGGCGCTTCAATAGACCCTCATATTGATGATTGTTGGGTGTGGGGAGAGAGAGTTGTCACTGTAAACCTGCTTTCTGATACAATTCTGACTATGACCCCATATCTTGGAGATACATCAAAGTATAATTTACAAGATGCAGAACAATATATTCCAGTTGTTTTACCTGATGGTAGTATTAACACAAATTATGAACCAACACAGGAAAGTGCTTATGAAATCTGTAAACCTACTAACTATTCCAACATCATTGTTAGACTTCCAATGCCAAGGTAAGTTAAATCAACACAAACTATACTTAACCTAGAATTCATATTGTGGTGTCTCAAACTCCATTTGGTGAGGTGTCTCAAACTCCAATTCTGTGTCTTCAAAACCATATGTCTTAATAGACTAGCTGTATTACCTTGGTAGAATCGGGGGTATTTTCGTGCCTCTATCAACAATATACATTGGAATAGATTTTATGGTAGAAAGATAAGTCATTGTGAAATCCTGTAGTATTAATCGGAAATTAACACATAGATGTTAAATGATTAGTTGGATCTTCTGCTAAACAAAAAATAGAGATATTTCATCTCCTCGATTATAACTGTGGCTCAGAGTGTCGATAAGGGGGATATTAATTAAAAAATAATTATATGCTCAATACAGGAGATCACTGGCAGTGCTGTACGGCGAGTCTAGATACCATTGGGAGCACTTCATCCTGCGCGAAGATATCTTGGCTCGGAGAGTTTGCATTGCCTACCGTGAGTTCACCCCAACATATATGACCAACGGCAACCACAAGGATATAGGAGATGTTGTACGGAAAAAGGGCAAACAGTTCTTTGATCATCAGATTAAGAACAAAGAGTAGGATTCAGAAGACCAAATTTTACAGAAATGTAAATTAATATTTTGATAAATTTTCAATAATTAATCTGGTGTCCAAGGTATAATAATTCCTTAACCCCTCCGTTAAAGGTTTTGAATTCATTAAAATGGCCTGAGGTTCAAAATCACGATGCCTTATAACCAGGTCCAGGACTCGAAAGGTTAACAGCCAGTTGCAGAAATAATCTTTAAAATTTAAGGCCCCTGCAAAACGCTAATGGCATGTGAGTTCCATATATTTTTTGTTCTTTTGATAAAACATGGTTCTTATTTCTGAGTACTTAATGTTCATGACAGTCCACACGCTATGAAGTTACAGCGTTTAGCGGGACTTTAAAATTTTATGATTGTTCCTGCAACTGTATACTGTATAGTATTATAGTATCTGTGTATACTGTATAGTATTATAGTATCTGTGCTGCAACTAAGGATATAGGAAGTCAGAATAAATAAGAATGAAAAGGAAATTAAACAGAAACATTTATTTTACACTGGATGCATATTATAGTATAGAGAATGATTAGCATAGTTCTACCAATATAGAACAATAGGCGATATCTTATCTAGCAGCTGTACTACAGATCAATCATAAATATTGTATATATAAATAGTTAGGTACATAAAAAAGATAATTGTTAAATAAATGTACATATTTACAGACATGTTTGAATTACGAGTTTTTAATACTGAATCCCTAGGCCTAAAACCTTGCAATACTGATGTGAACATAAGAATTAATTCTCAAATCTAAATAATTACAAGAACTTGCCTTCTATACAGGGGTGCCAACTAGAATCTACGCAAATAAAATGAGATTTTATCACAAATTTGATTAATATTTTTTCTAAACATCAAATCGGTATTCTCAAACTGGCAAACTGTTTTTTTACAACCTTTGCTTTATTTTTCTAAAGAGCAAGGATTGCATTACCCATCTCCCAAACCAGCTCACTCAAGCCCTGCTGGAGTCGGCATGCCCAATGTAGATTACGGGCATTTGGTCTTCCTTCTTCTCCTCCGACTGACGAGCAAGGATCTTCTGCTCGCAAATCTTCCATCTCATGAGTGCCTTCTCACTCTTCATCTTCCTGATGCAGCGGGCGAGAAGTAAGGCGAAGGTTATTCCGAGGACCTGGGGGATAGTTGGAGATTAGCTGTTATTCTTGTATGTTTTTTAATAGAATACAGCATGCAATAACTGCTGCATTAACAGACTATAAACTTTCTTACTTTGGTTGAATTCTGAATATTCAGTCGTATTGAAATACTTCTGTTTGCAAAATGTTTATAAACAAAAATCGGTCAAGTGCGAGTCGGGTCTCCCACACGAAGGGTTCCGTACCATCGTACAAGAAAAACACTAAGAACACGTCTCTTGTATGGGGACCCTCTTTAATTTTTAAAAGCGCTTGTGTTTCGTTATTTGCTACTGCAGCGGCAACGGAATTCCACATACTGTGAACATTTCAACTCACTACCTATTCACTGTTCACGAGATACAGCCCGCTGACAGACAGACGGACGGACACCGGAGGCTTAGTAATAAGGCAATTGCTGACTTATACGACCCCGCTCCCACTTGGCCTGAAATATTCACTCAAATAGGTATTTGAGTTAATATTTCAGGCCATTATAGTGCTCTGTCGAATACACCTTCAGAGCACAACCTAAAACCCATATTTGAATGAACATATTTTATCGGGTGGGAGCTTAATCGTATAGTCAGCGATGGCCTATAGGGTCCCGTTTGGAATCCTTCGGGTACGGAACCATAAATATGTTCTACGTTTGACATTTGTTTAGAGGTAGACACGGCTTAGACGATGTCTTAAGTATACATCCACATATCCATTAAACTCTACAATCTCTAAAATAGTGCAATAGAAACGGAATCAGCTAGTCTAATTTATTTTGTAGGCTAGCCATTTCATTTCTCACTGTAGGTACTTATGTTCTGTCCTAAATAACCCCCTCTTTCCCACCTGTATGAACATGATAGATACACCCAAAACACCCAGAATGCTGGAGTTCTGCACCACAACATTCACCAGTGCAGTCTTGCAGCCGTTGGTCCTTATGTGAGTGCAGATGGCGTTGCCGTAGTGAGAACAACAGGATCTGGACAAAAGGATCTAAAATTATTCCAGAATTACATAGGTGCTTTACGTAGGTCTACGTGGGTTCCATTTTTATCTGCCCATGGCTATCGAGTTCAGCTTCGAATATCCTCCTAGAAGCTATAATCTCACAGACACCCGTGAGAGAGCTGGGGGCGCTGCGGAGGGCGATGGATTCGTTTTCCTAGACCCTCTCAGTGGCAGAAAATAATTGCTGGAGCCGCTCTTATTCTTGCCGTATTGCATCCAGGACCACCTGGTAGTCAGGTTCACTTTGTTTTAATTTAGTCCTTCGCCGGTATTTTGTGGAGAGTTTGAATATCGTAAGTAAATTTCTGAAAAGGTGTAGTAATATTTTAGGGGATTGTTAGAGACATCATTCTGAACCACTTTCTCAAAGAAACCGATTTGATTAGTCAACTTTATTTTTCACTTCTCCATACTAGTAGGTCGGCTGCTCGGACCCAAAATCCAATTTATTTTGTACAATTTTCTTGCTCCACATAATTCCGGCAAAATTACTTAGTGAATGTGGCTATAGTTTGTCGTTAAAGTCTAGTGACTTTAATTTCAACTAGAGCCGTCCTTCTATTGCGATAACTATTGGACGACCCGAATGGCCGAGTCGGCAGTAACCCAGCCTACAAAGCCAAGGGTCTCGGGTTCGAGTCCCGGTGGGGGCAAATATTTGTTTGATGAGGACGGATGTTTGTACCCTAGTCATGGTTGTTTATCTATCTAAGTATAATATTTATCTTTATAAGTATGTGTATCGTTGTCTAGTACCCAAGATACAGGGAATCCTAGTTTGGGGCTAGATCAATGTGTCTAAATAGTGTCCATAATTATTATTATTATTATTATTATTTATACTAAGGGCCTGTTTCAAGAAGTCCCGATAAGCCCTATTGAACAGATAAATAATGTATTTTGTATGTAAAACCTGTCACATAGAGCTTATAGGGACTTCTTGAGACAGGCCATGAACTCATTGAGTGAGTACGAACTTGGGTAGCACAATGGAGATATGGTCGCCCTCAATATCGGTGGAAGCGACAACTGTCGAGTGGTTGGAGCTGAACTCCTGGCCCACATAGTCGACATACGAGTCGCTGCCGCAACAGTTGAGCTGGAATGATATCATCGGCAGATTAGTCAGAAGTATAACCTGTCCTTGGGAGAGTACTATGCCCAGCAGTGAGCTGATATGATAACAATGATGGTCTTGGTAGCTGACAGATACTCCAAAGATATGATCTGACCCTCTATTGTCCTGCTGAGAAAAATCAACGGCATGTGTGATTTTGAGTATTGAGGGACCGATGAAGAACATTTACTGCAGATGAGTCGTTTTGCTAGGGTTATTTTCCCATTAACAAAATCGAATCAACGTAGTCAGATTTTTGTTCAAGTAAGTTTTTACTTTTTATCATAATACACTCCGTAGTCTTACCGAACTCTGCATGAAGTCCATTTCAGCCTGCACCTCTGAGTCGGTAGTATAATACTCCACGGGTATTTCGATATACTCCATCAGGGCTGCTGGGTCAGTCTTGAAGGACACGCAGACCAGAACCAGTTCCACAATGAACACTAGGAAGAGGACCAGGGCGTACTGGAAATAACCAATGATGAAGTAATGAAAAAAAATACCTTTGTTACTCTGGCGGCGGCGGCCACCTTTGAGTGAGTGTTGGAGCTCTTTGAAAAGAGCAGTAACGCGGCACGGCGGCGCGATCAAAGGTGACGCTATAAAAATTAATAAACTATAGGGGTGGAAGATTTGTCAGAATAATCTAATGAGTGAGACTACATCGAGACGAAACATTAATCCTTACAGCTAACAGTATAGTTTAACGATTGCTTCCATTACAATTCACGAAATTTGATGTTATTACATGCTTTAAGACCATGCGGCATCTCACATTATCTATAGTTTATTCGTTAGTATCAGTCTAACTGACTATTCTTTGAACGGAAACCTATAAATCTTTTTTAACGGGGTATAAGGGACGAATATCTTACTCTTACAGCAGTTGTCGTACTAGGATCGCTTACCAAATTAACCATGCAAGTGCTCTCCTTCAAACTTCCGAAGAATCCGAAAGACGTCACGATGAGCATCGCCATGCCCAGCAAGACTATCAGGATGGAGGGGGTGAACAGTCTCCCACTCCTGGCACTCTCCACGAGGAAGCTCAGGTTGTGGTAGCGGGAGTAGACCGAGAGACCAAGGACGATCATGAGACCGGCTATTATCTGGAAGTTTCACGTAACATTTCCAACTCCTTCAAGACCCATTGCGTCCAGCCGGTAAACCCCTAGCCTTATCATGTTATCATAAATATCATGGCATTAACATGCAAAGTCGTAATAAAAGTTAGGTCGTATCAAATAATCGTGTTGTAATTGTTAAAATTTTCAAAAGCGATTCAAATTCCAAGCTTCAGATACAAACATATGGCTACCGGAGATAATGAATAAAAACAGCATACCTTACATTTCATAAACATATTTTCACTCATAATTTACCGTGCAATACTAAAGTCCAATGCAAAAAATGTTACAAAGATTTTCCCAGACGAGGTGGTAGAAACATAGTTGAGCCCATTGTATAGCCAAATCGGATATGGGCAATATGGAGTTGCCTTCTTATCTCTTGGTTGATTTATTGGCGCATTCAGGGAAATTAAGCATTCAGGGAAAGTACTGCCTGGAGATAAGCTAGTTGGTTCATTTCATTTATCGGAACTTTGCTATCTTTACGCTGCTGCTTCTTGTGTTACGGTTTCGCTCAATTGAAACCTCGGTGGAAACTTATTCTAGATTTTCATGAATTTGCGCTAGACTGACATCTTGGAGTAATAAATAAACCAATACTTACTATGAACATTGTCGTGATACTCAACAAAAGAAACTTTATTGATTTCATGTTATATTCACTCTCACTTTTAGGGATCTTCATTCTGGAAGTATTTTGTGAAGACATCTCGTAGTTTATGCACTGAAAATTGTTGTTTTCAGCAAACCGTAGTCTAGCTAGTGATGGAACTGATAAGCCAGGTATTGTTTTATCTGGCAGTTACAGATAACTTCTATTACGTTATCTCATATACGCTTCATTCGAAGTGTGATACACAATATAAGTACATAATGGTAATATATAGATGCTATTATGTATAGCTGTAAACGTATGGATGTAGACAACAAAGAAATATGGTGCTCGTTCAACGGCTAAGTGGAATTTTCTAGACGTAACGTAATGCTTAGCACAAAAGAAAATAATGTAGTATGTTTTGCGATATTGTTCTGCTGTCGTGGGAAGTACAAATGGCAACGTTTCTAAACCGTAATGTTCTTATGCTGATGTAGATCTTGAACATTTCAGTTTTTCAACAGACTCGTAATTTTCTCAGATCTGTACTCTGAAGTCTAAATATTGAGGTATTAATTGCATCTGGAAGCTGTAGTCACGTCATCCCCTTTGCGCGTTCTGGCGATAACATCCGGCTTGAAGGATCAAACATTCGGTACCTACATATACTATCAGATATAAAATAATTATCTTTGGATTTTCTGAATATACAATGGTGGGCGGGCCTAGCAGGAGTCAATGCAATACCTACTTATAATTGAATAATATTTAACTGTTCATATTTTTATATACATTTATTAAATAGCTTACATATACATATTTTATTATTATAAGTACCATTTGAATGATCCATACTGAATCTTTATAAAAATCGACAATTTCAAAATAAAGTAGGTCTTTTTGAATCTTTGTGACCAAAATACTCGATAGGCGTAGTATTTACACTTCACTACGCTTTTATATTTAATTTTGCTTAAAATATACTTTGTGAACCTACAATAACAACAACACATTTACCTCTCCAGTTAATACTTGAATAGCCGCCCTAATTTGATTGGATGATTCAAAAGAAGAGTCATCACATCATTTTACATCTCAGTCCTTAACTCGATTGAAAAACAGCGGTTATGTAGATCACAATTAAAAAGGACACTCCCAATGGTCTACCAGCTCCAGCTGACAGTTCCACAAATTGTGAAAATATATCTAACTAACGGTTAAATCATAAATTTTGAACGTGAGAATACGTTTCTCACAACCTGTGAAACTGGTCGTATGTTAAGTCATGCGCAGAAGGTTTGACGATGACTAGGATCCCTACTACTACAACGTCATCAGCAAACCTGCGCGCGACTTATAACCTCTAGACTAGAAAATTTAGGCAGTCGCTTGACCATGGAAAGGTACATAGAGGGTCGGAGCCTGCTTCTCCGTCTGGGGGTTCAAGGAGGTGTAGGCGTTGATGACCTTCTCCTGAATTTCCCAGCGGCGACGCTCGTGCTCAGACTTCGCCTTGCGAATGGCACTGGCCAGCGAGAATGAGAAGACAATTCCGATGATCTGGAAGGAGTAGATTTGATTAGGTCTTTTAATCGAACCACGAGTAAAAGGTTTGATACCATCAATTCTGAAACCCCTTAGCTCAGAGATACGGGACTCGCCGTATTTAGGTTTAATTTGGAAAAATAAGCCACAAGATTTTTAAGTAAGCAGTTGTAGAGGAACCTAACTAAATAAATAATTGTTCCTTCAACACTTTTGGGCATAACTTTACTGACCTAAGATAATCTTCTTTCTAGTCGTTTTCATGGCTAACGATCGAGACTGTCATGGTTATTGGTACGGAGTTTGACATAAATATCAATTTAGTCCTGGACTGCGTGTATTGCCTTGTTTAGATTAAGCTGCAGGTAAGTTATCAGCAATCTACGAACTAACCTGAATAAACGCAATAGTCATAGCTCCAGTGCCCAGCAATCCAGCGCTCTGGTACACCTGGTAGATCACTCGTGGCAAGCAACCGTTGGAATACAGGCTGGTGCAGATCTCCTCAGTGCCGAGGGTCTCATCGTACTTGGTGGCTGCGCAGCAGGAGTAGGGCACGGTCATGTTTTCTACCTGGATGCCGGCGGATCCAACAGGGGCGGGGACGTTGTCCCAGTTGGTGTAGCTGTCGATACCGCAGCAGTTCATCTGGAAAGGATTTTGACCGTTAAAGAGATTACTTCCATTCAATTATGAACTTATCAAGGGGGAATAATAAAACGAGCGACTAAAAACCTTATTAACCAAAAGACCAAGAATACTGGAATTACCTTAAATAAGCTAAAACTTTACTGAATTTCACGAAAAAAATACTGTATGGTCAAGCCCTTGCTTATTGACCATATAAAAGCTGTCTGAGCAAAGTGAAGGATGAAAGGGGTGAGCGAAGCGAAGCTTCCTGTTAGGTTGAACAATGTACATGTCAGAACAATAAAATCCGAAGCTCGTTTTGTATTTTATGTTATTAAGTTTTTCAAGTTGCTGTTTATCAGATGTCTAGTCATGCAATTCAGTAATGTTGTCAGAAAATACCCGTCTTTCTACAGTCTATTCAGCGATTGGCTTAACTTCTGATAGCTCAAATCCCATACAATTTTGACAAGTGAATTGAAAAATATTGCCTATTATGTAAGTACTTAAAGAAACGTCAAAAGTTAAATAAAGGAATGGACAGAGTATAGTAGGTATCCCCTTGCTTCGTATTTTGTGTTTCCTAGTTTTTTATTCGCATAATGAGTGTCTTAACTTTAATGTAGAAATAGTTATTTCTTATAACGAGTACCTTAAATATTGTAGATAGCACATTTTACTGAAAGACTTGCTAAAAATGTGCTATCTACACTACAATATTTAAGGTACTTTCCCTCCATGTGGCATAATAATAAGCGGTTATTTTAGGTAAGAGACCCATAGTAAGAATTATTGCTTTCTGGTAAATATTATAAATCATTATTAACCAAAATAATGATATGTACAACATCCATTGGTCGAATCGTTATTTTTTGAAAAGTAGAAGTCGCTGCATTAAGTCGGGTTCCTATATACAAAATTACTGGAACAATTATGTCATCCATAATAACTAAATTACTTATAAATTAGTTTTTCTCTTGACTCCTGGGACAGACTGGTGTTGGCCTGAGGATCAAAATGCACCATGCGTTCATTATGGACAGTACCTACTTGGTCCAACTTCCATAAATAAATGGTCAATGTCCTTTGGCTAGAGTTGGTTATTGTGGCTAAATTTCAGTTAAAGGTTAGGTTGGTTCTTGGAAGAAGCAAAACCGGAGCGAAGCGTAAGCAAATAAAAACAATTAGCTGAAATATGATTTTAGTGGGAAGTTTGTTCGACATTTCCTTTTATATCTTTCTCTATGATTATTATACTTTTATGTTAATGCTGTATAATTGTAGTCTTTTTGATGTTTATTGCTTCCAATTTTTTGAACTTTGCATCAGGCCATTCACACTCACAGGCATGCTAGGCTTTGGGCTAAGTTTACTAGTACATTTCCAGAATTTGCTGAACTTATGCTTGGTATGATACTCAGCCAAAATATCAATTTTTAGTTGTTCCTGATGATTTTGACACCATTTTCATTTATTTCTAAATATAATACAACTTTGTACTATTCAAAAATGGTAAATGAATATTAGGTTTTACAAAATTTCGGTTAAGGGATTTATGCCAAACAATATTACATTTTATAGAATGCAATGCAACAGTGAATCCAGTATTGTATGTTCAGTAAGATGTTGTGGGCTTAGTAATACCCTCAATAATGGCATCATCAACTCCTCACATGTTCTGGAGAGCACGGTCCTACGACCAGCGTGGGTCGATGTGGGCATAGCATAATGATGATGATGTATCCTCGTCAGTGTCAACTCACTCTGCTCTGGATGTAGTCGAAGGCAGCTTCCACCTCCGGGTCCTTGTAATACTCCGGCATGGTGTCCCGCAGCCTGCTGTCCAGGAGGTCAGACACCTGCGAGCGGAGGCTATAGGCTGCGATGGCAGCAGACACCTCCAGGACCAGCACCAAGGAGAGGATCATGGCGAACTGGAAGTTTATAAAAAATATAATAATTGGAAATATCGTGAGGAAACCTTCTATCTCCATAGCTGCGGCGATGGGCTAGCTCCCTGTCACGTAAAATGGAGTATTGAATAACTGGCTAAACGTGGACACAGCGTGCCTCTGTCACTCCGTATGGGTTTTTTTTTGGATATTGACAGATTGATGTCTCTTCTACTTGTGGTCAGAAATGTTTTACTGCTGAAATTCTTAAAACTGTTCTGGGGCAATTTCAGTCAGGATTTTTGGGTTTCCTCTTTGTTAAAAATGGTCACATCAGCTATTAGCAGTGTAATACTCGACGCAGGCATCTCATATTCCCACAGTTTTCAGGAAATTAATGGCTCTGTTCATAAAGAAACGAATTACAATTTCACAAGTCTGACCTACCAACATTGTATAAAAGCCGAAACACATGACTAGTTTAGGCTTGTAATTATAACTTGTTCTTGCACTAAACGGACCTCAACTAATTTCCAGTCAAAACCACTCACCACATTGACCAGGCAAGTGCTCTCCTTCAGAGCTCCAATGCAGCCGAACAGTGACACAAATAGCATGATGACACCAATGACGATGATCAAAACTGCTGGCGAGAAGAACATGCCTTCCAGGAAGAACGACACGTCATGGTATATCGCGTAGATCGTGGTCCCGATTGAGATGATGAGGGCTGACGTCAGCTGGAACGGGAAGGAAAATTCATCAGCATTAGCTGGTGCGATTTCACTCAATAAATCGCTTCAAAGCTGGCACAGTAAGTCTACCTTTCAGGGTACCGTAAGTCAAAGTCAAATTTCTTTATTACTGTAGATATCTACACAGTCAGGTCATAAGTTCTGTCACACAATAAAATCTTTTGAATTTAGAACGCTGGCCACAAAAAAGTTTATTGAATTCGAATTTCGAATTTTTCATGAAAAAAAAAATGTGTACTTTTTAGAATTTTCCTCATTTTTAAATATGGAGTGGACACTTAAAGAAGTCCGTGTCGCAGTTATTGCGTTCAAAATCAAAATCAAATCAAAATCAAAAATCATTTATTTCCATAGGATGTTGTTACATCACTTAGATCCGTCATTACATTTTTTTGGGTGAGTTCACTAACCCAATGGCGGAATCTGTGGAGAAGAACTCACCGAAGAAACTCCACAGTCGTCGCATCTTTTGCGTTTCCTTTTTTAAATAAAATATTGTCAAATTACAAAATGAATGCTAATTATATATCGAAACAGCCTGTTACTCAAACAATCTATTCCCATGGACATCTGTCCTCTAAGTAATCAGATATCCTGTAGTAACCTTTTTTATACAATTTCTGTTTTATTATTATTTTAAACTTGTCTAAAGGTAAGTTTTTAATATCAGTAGGGACCTTATTGTAATAGCGTATACAATTGCCTTTAAAAGAATTACTAATTTTATGTAGTCGGCTTACATAAGCAACCAACTTGTCTTTATTTCTAGTATTAAAATTGTGTATATCACTGTACTTCTGAAAATTAGTTATATTTCTTTTTACATACACAAGATTGTCATAGATATATTGAGACACAAATGTTAGAATATTGATTTCTTTAAACTTTTCCCTCAGTGACACTCTAGGCCCTAATCTATAAATTGCACGAACAGCCCGTTTCTGCAGAATAAATATACTATTAGCATTCGCAGCGTGACCCCACAATAAAATACCATAGGTCATTAGACTATGAAAGTAACTAAAGTAGACTAGTCTAGCGGTGTCTACGTCGGTAAGCGTTGCATCGTTGCGGTTACGCGCCAATTCAGATTTTCGACTTACTGAAAAATTTGAATATAACCAAAAGATTCGTTTATCGTACCATAAAACGATACAATGAAGACTCTAGTGTAGATTACAGGTCAAGAAGTTATCGCCCTCGCTCTGTTAGGACTCCGGCGCGAATTCAAAGAAATCCCATACGTAAGCAGAAACTGTTGGCATTTCAGATGGGGTTAAGCAGGACCACGGTGAAAAGGGTGTTAAATGAAGTCTTAGGGCTTAGGGCATATCGAAGAAAAACAGGACATCGTTTGGACGCTCGTTTAATGGACCTGAGACTGAAGAGATGCCGCGCTTTGTTGAAGCGGTACGCGGGAAAAAAGCATCGGGAAATTCTTTTTTCGGATGAAAAAATTTTCACCGTGGAAGAGAGCTACAACAAACAAAATGATAAGGTGTTCGCACACAGCAGTGAAGAAGCGAGCAACCGTATTCCGCGTGTCCAACGAGGTCATTTTCCATCCTCGCTTATGGTTTGGTTGGGAGTCTCTTATTGGGGCTTAACTGAGGTACATTTTTGTGAGAAAGGCGTAAAAACGAATGCAGTTGTGTATCAAAATACAGTCCTCAAGAAACTTGTAGAACCTGTTTCTCATACCATGTTTAATAACAGGCACTGGGTATTCCAACAAGATTCTGCGCCAGCTCATAGAGCGAAAAGCACACAAGACTGGCTGGCGGCGCGTGAAATCGACTTCATCCGGCACGAAGACTGGCCCTCCTCCAGTCCAGATTTGAGTCCGTTAGATTACAAGATATGGCAACACTTGGAGGAAAAGGCCTGCTCAAAGCCTCACCCTGATTTGGAGTCACTCAAGGCATCCTTGATTAAGGCAGCCGCCGATATTGACATGGACCTCGTTCGTGCTGCGATAGACGACTGGCCGCGCAGAATAAAGGCCTGTATTCAAAATCGCGGGGGTCATTTTGAATAAACTTTATTACCATAAGAATCTATGTTTTATTAAGTTCATTTTGCTATATAAATGTTTACATAAATAATGAACATGTCTAAATTATTTCATATTGCACATGTGACAGAACTTATGACCTGACTATGTATATATATATACTTAGCAAACGTAATTTTTTGCCTCTTATCTACATTGGACCACTGTGGGAGAAGAAGGGCGTACAAACGCCCACAGATTGATTTTTAGATCTCTTTTAAAAGTTTGCTGTGTTTAACTGATACAAATATTACAATATTTATTATTATAATAAATAAGCAGGAATAAATAATTACAAAATTATTAACAGCAAGGTGTATTGAGCCAGATTAACCCCAAACAGTCCCATCATTATAGTAATCTTGAAAATTAGCCTTTTTCGACAAACTCGCTTTAACATGCTTTTTAAATTGCTCAAATGGAAATTTCAATATCTCCAGAGGTATCTTATTGTAGTAGACAATGAACTGACCCTTGAAAGAATTGCTAACCTTCGCGAGTCTAAACTGGGGCGAAACTAGTCTACTAGTGATTATTTCTTAGGTAAACATTACAGCTATCGCGTACCTGAATCTCGTATAGTAAGCCTACTCTGTCCGTCTGTCTGTCCGTCCGTCCGTCTGCGGGCTCTATCTGAAGAACTACACGAGAATTTATAAATTAAAGGTGGTCCCCATATAAGATATTTGTTTTAAAATCCCCCATACAAGAGACGTGTTATAAAATGATCGCAAACGTGGCAAACATAAGTTGTTGGCGCAATTGGTTTGATCGTATTCGTATTCGTAATCATTATTCTCTTATGAAAAACGCATAGCGATAGCAAATCGATTGCTCCCAAGGCCGCGAAATTCCGTATTGGGCTTGTTGGAGGCGCCTATTGTGTTTGGAGTGTTACTGCCACATACGGCATTTTGCGCCCTCGGGAACAAACGATATGCTATCGATATGCTCTCGCTATGCGTTTTCTGTAATAGAATAGGGCACCAGTTTGCTTGAAACACCTAAGCGAAGCCGGGATACGGGCGTTTCCCCTAAGAGAATTGAGCCCTTGTTATTGTTTTTAATTAAATCTACATGAAAGAGCCCCTGGCCGTTTTGAATTCTACTGGAAAGAGCCCCTGGCCGTTATGAATTCTACAGGAAAGAGCTCCTGGCCGTTTTTAATTCAAGAGAAAAGAGCCCCTAGCCGTTTTGAATTCTACAGGAAAGAGCCCATGGCTGTTTTGAATTCTAGAGGAAAGAGCCCCTGGCCGTTTTGAATTCTACAGGAAATTCATAATTCATAATTCATAATTCTTTATTGCACACAAATATTTAAAAAAGTTACAGTAAAAGAAAATGCATGTACAAAGGCGAGATTATCTGTAAAAAGATATTTATTCCAGCAAACCAAGGCATTATAGGAATTGGTATCATAAAAGAGTAGGCAGTGCACAATAAATACTATAATTAAAGTGCCTAGGAATAAATTAAATACCTATAAAATATTATAAAATACCTATAAAATGTTATTACAAAATTATTACCGATATTACCATTTTTAAAGTGTTCTCTCCGTAAGAACCTTTCGAAGACTTCAAAAATAGTTTAAAAAAGTTCATCCAAATCGGTCCAGCCGCTTGCGAGATTCGCGCTTGCCAACAAATTCTGCTTTTCATTTTTATTTAGCTAGATAGATAGTTAGATTGTCATATCTCTATCTAATCACCCCTTAATAAGTACTTGTACCTAAAACTTGTGCGCATATCACTTCTTGGAATCGCTTCGTGCTAGTATGTACCTACTCACCCACAAACTAATTTTACTTAATTTTGGTAAACTCACAATCATAATCATTCACATTACTTCCTTTCATTACGGTATAATACCTACCTCGATGTCGAATTAATGATGAGCGTATACAAAGAAGTGTCCCTTATCATTCCATAAATTTACTAAAGCGCCTAATTAATAAAGTACTTAATTTGTAATTAAACTTTTTTAGGCTCGGCGCTGGGTCACAGAATAAGGACGGTTGCAAACGGCGGTAATCGAGCGTTTTCACAGCGTATTGTCGGATTATATAATATATATATATATATATATACTGTTTCAATCGGGACAAACGCGCGACAAATGCATACATATTTGTACGTTTAGCAAGTAATCCAACACCTCATCATTTCGTGATGTGTGCTAAGCCCATCGCCAAATACTACCTATGGCTACGATCCTTCAAAACTAATTTTTATTGCCATTGTGACTGTTTTTTGACGGATTTGAATGAACTAAATAGCAAGTTCGACAACTGACTGTTAAAAAAAATTGCATTGAAATCGCAAGATGCAATATCTGTAAGAGATAAAGAATGTGATTAAGAAATGATTAAAACAGGTGCAAAGCTACTCGTTTTGCACCTGTTTTAATCATTTAGGGGAACACGGAATTTTAGGAGTTGGTATGCTGACCGTATTTCGCATAGGCCATGATGATACTAAAATAGCAGTCCAGTGCTGTCAATCCACACTACGTCATGATCTAGTTGCCACTTACAAATTTTTCATGTTTCCTCTAGTGCATTGTTTTAAAAAGAGCACGAAGGCTAGCGTAAGCATTAACATTAACATTTATATAAAGGCACATACATTTATTCTGGCCATACAATAGGATACCCTATGTTATGGGAACCAGAAACAGGAAAGTCACAAACATGTAAACGTCCAAGACCTGGGGCTTTTTGATTCTTCTTCCCCAGCCGGGATTCGAACTCGGGAGCTCTCGCTTGAGAAGCACAGCCTCGACTGTAACAGTTCAGCGGTCGTCGCAGTGTTATCGCAAGCGAAGCCATCGCAATACTGTAGAAAATAATAAATTCCTGTTTAATTCTAAATATGTCTGCTGATTTCTGCGCGTTTCGATTTCGCGCGACAAACACGCGTTTATACGCAAACGTCACTTGTGCTGACGGCCTTGAGTTTTCTTAGCTTACCAATCATGACAACTGCGCGTTGCCCGCGCGTCATCCGCGCGGTTAGAAACCGCCGTGTGCATCCTTCCTAAATAGCCCCTAGTACCTAGCGGTATTGTCAAATGCCCATCTTTGTAGTGTTTTTCCCTTGGAGTATCACGTAATTTCAGAAAAAGTGATACATATTGAGGGATGTCTTGATTGTGTTAATTAACCTATATTTTTTTTACAACTTCAAGAGACCACAGACCTGAGTAATCGATATTAATTTAAATGTTGATATCTCGACGGGTGAAAGGGTCTTGACAGACGGACATCGAAGTGATCCTCTATCTAAGGGTTCCTTTTTTCATTTAAGGTACGGAATCCTAAAAAATACTAAATAGATGATTTCGTCTAACACCTGTTATTTCTTGGGATCAATAAGAAATATTGATATGGTTCTTGCGTCAAAAAATAGGTAGTAAACAAAATATTACAAAACGTTGTGTTTGAAATTATAATAATAAAATAATCAATCGTTTTTACAATAAATTAAAATACTCAAGATATGTTAGGGAACTTTATTTTAATATGGTTTTGTCCCAAATTTCGACCACCCTATGACCATGAATTGAGGTGCTATCCGATACACGCTAGTTAAGACCCTTTATGATGCAATGCTCTCTATATTGTAAGCGAATTGTAGCAAATGTGTATGCAATGTGTGCAGTGATCTGGAAGATTCTCTGTAAATTTGTATAAATAACAAATAAATATGCATTTGCAGACAGGAGATGGGGTGGTGGGTGGGATGGGTTTGAAACACCGTCGAGGTAGAAAATAAACCCTGGCCTTGGGTTGGTTTATTCTGTGGGTAATGGCATCGCTTTAGTGTTTCTTACAGTAAAGGACTCCTGGTTTTGGACCAGAGTCTACGTGCATATTTGTAGGCAAATGTTTCATACTAAAAGGTTGAGATTGTCGAGTGTAGCTACATATCAACCTGTATTGAGTGTGAATCAAATCAAATAGTATTCTGTAAAAGACAAAACAGTAATTTAGACAATGAATCAATTTATTTATACGACAGGACATCACTAATGAACACTTGCTGTATTGCTGAATGTTACAGGTACACACACACATACAAGTCTACCTACCTACACCCACCTATGTGTAATAATATATACAATATGGCGCAACATATTTGCGAACGGATAAGAAAAAATATGTCCAACAGCGACTTACGACAAACATTGCCGTGATGCACAGCAGCAGATATTTGATGCACTTCATCCCGACCAAGTTACACTGCGCCATGGTTACCAATAAAAAAACTTGTTGAAAAAAATAACACAATCACGCAGCACGATCTTACTTCAACTGGGGGAAAACGGTGCCTATATTGTTATCAGAAGTAGAGATAAGCTATCGCGACGCGACACTACAGCCAGTGTGTGCCAATACCAAACTAACTGACTGATTCATAATTCACAACGCCCGTCGCCGATACTTTGAAAAACATGGCGGTTTTCCTGCAGGTATGTAGGTAGTACTAATACTAAACGCACGTAAATTCGGGGGCGCTGCAGTCTGCGAAAAACTGAGAGACAGAGTTGTCTGCATAAATAACATTCTGTCCGAAACCGCTGAACCAATTTTAATAAATTTAGTTAATAATAGCTGAGGGGGATTCATAACAATTGTGCACCCTGTGCGAAGTCTTTGAAATTTGGTTCAGTCTTAGGTAGGTTTTAGGAAACCACCGCAAGTATACCTCGCGCCACGAGTTATGTATGAGCGATGGCCTTGAATGCGCAATAGTCACTTCAATAACTGTAAATATGTGCAGTAATTCCCGCCAACGTCGCCCAGCGCTCTTATTTCGTGGCGCGAGGTATAACTTGTGCGTGACGTCTGATGGAGGCCCGTGTTGGCCAATATGGCCAGTCCTGACCCCTCTGAGGTGAGCTGAGCCCTAGGCACAAAGAAGGACCCAATTAAAAAGCAATGTGTGACAAAAAACGTGCGATAAAAAACTAATTTTTGTGGTTTTTTTTCCGGAGCTCATCTTAGACAACGTTGGGAAAAAGTAAAAGTGTAGAGAATTGTATCAGCTCTCATTATGTAGTGTAACAAAATTACTTATGATTCGTCGTTTTCGAGATGTAAGCAAAAAACAAAAAATGGTACCTTCTCTGTGCCCTCCCTCCTAGGGGCTTTGGCCCCTTAGAACACCCTGGTTCGGTTGGACAATAAATACATCAATATCTACTAACTAACATTACTACGACCACCTCTATGGTGTGGCGGTCGGGACTATGCTTCCAAACCGAGGGGTCCCGGGCACTCCCGGGTTCGAAGATACAAACCCCAGGTCTTGGATGTTTACATGTTTTTGTGACGTCACTGTTTCTGATTCCCACGACACTAGGAGTGTGGGGCCTGAAACAATGTGTGAATATAATTGTTAATGTACTAAATTATACGCTTCGCAGACGAAATCACGCCCGGACACCATAGTTTCCTTTATTCGACACAGCATGAACTTGCGCGTCTGTCGGTGTATCCAATTAGAAGTATGTGTGCTAAACGATTGTGTGTTGTCTACTCTAGACTGTGTGTGACATCACTTTGAATACTGTTTTGTAGAGGCAATTATTAAACTTCGCTTTACGTCTTGCGATAATGATATGACCATGAAAATGGAGGCTCTTGTTTTTGTGCCGTAAATGCGAATTGTTAAGTGACTGTCGATGTGTTTACTTGGGTTTTATATGTATTCAGAATTAAGGTAAATCACAGATTAATACTATAGTATAGTGTATCTAAGTATAGTCTAAGGATATGAGAAGATCTACGGGTAAGAGTACAGATAGTAGTTTTCGTAATTCGTTTATATTTACTGCACATGTAAATTCAAATCTAAATCAAACTATAAAAGACTTTTTTTTCTTTTCTTATTGTGACAAAGCTATATCACCGTAAAGCTCGTTCTTTTGTTCGTCTCGAAGTCTCGAACTTAGTTTTCCATGAGGAGGCATGAGGAATTTAATTAACTGTTTAAACGTGTTGCGTATACCTCTGCCACTCTCTATGAGAGGAGTTACACATGTTGTATTCTACATTTAGATAACTCTTGTAAAGGACAAGAAATTTAGAGGTTTACTTTGGACTGTGAGATTATAAGCTGAAAACTTGCTCTAACCTTTTATTTTGGCAGCCTTAATGTTGATCCAAAGTCACACAAAATCGCGATTTTGAACCTTAGTTTAGAACCGATTTTGAAATAGTATTTCTAGCAAAGGCATGGGAGGTGAGTGGTTAAGTAAATCTAGATCAAAAGTGGCAAAAATTGGTTTTTCACTAATATCTCGCCTCGTATGGTTTTACTAATAAGGAATCTTAATAATAATTGTAAAGCATGACATTGTCTACGAATTGGTATTTATTAAGTTTAATTACGCAAGTGGTGTTTGATTTTCATACAAACTATTAATATCCATTTCCTCCCCTTAGGGGAGGAATTTCACAATTCCCTTTCTAAGGCTCCCTTATATAAGAGTCAAAGTCAAAAAAGTACTATATTACTGTAGATATTTAAATATACTTAGCAAACGTAATTTTTTGCCTCTTTTCTACATTAGACTCTCCCACAGATTAATTTTTAGATCTCTTTTAAAAAAAAATTGTGCTTAACTAATACAAAAATGTATTTTTTATCATTATGATTAATGAGCGGGAATAAATAATTACAAAATATTTTGCAAGGTTTTTGTTGAGCTAGATTAACCCCAAACAGTCCCGTCATTTAAGTAATCTTGAACATTGTAATATCCCTTTTTCGACAAAGTCGCTTTAACATGCTTTTTAGATTGCTCAAATGGCAATTTCAAAATCTCCAGAGGTATCTTATTGTAAGTATTAAAGAATGCACTGACCCTTGAAAGAATTGCTAACCTCCGCGAGTCTAAACCGGGGCTTAGCTAGTCTATAATTATTTCGTAGATTAACATTACAGCTATCGCTAAGTGTGGAAAATGTTGTAAGTTTTTTGCGTACATATATTATATTTTCGAAAATAACTTGACTAGCTAGTTAGCATGCCAATTTATTTAAAAAGCTCTCTAAAGGAGTCTGTGCGTTTTAATAAAGTCTTAGTAGGACAACTGTAAACACAAAGGGGTTATTTTTACTCAGTATACCACACGAGCTGATGCCCGCTCAATATGTGGGGACCCGGACATAGCAGGGAGGTCGGACTCCTGGGCATGGGTAATTCCATGTTTTTCCCCTCCAAAAAAAATAAACTGTGCGTTTTAAATTATAAATTGCTCGAATAGATCTTTTCTGTAAAATAAAAATAGTTTGAATATCCGCTGCTTTCCCCCACAACAAGATACCATAGGACATGACACTATGAAAGTAACTAAAATATACTAGCCTAGATGTAGCCACGTCTGTGTTTTGTCTGATGTTCCTATCAGCGTAAACCGCAGAACTTAATTAACCAGCTAATTTATCTATGTGGGGTACCCACTGCAATTTGCTATCAATGGTTATTTCAAGAAACTTCGTATCATTTACTAATTCCAACGTGCTGTTGTCTAACACTAAACTGGTCTCAACTTGCCTGACATTTGGAAGTGAGAATTTGATACACTTGGTTTTACCAGCGTTTAACCTTAAATTATTAACTGTGAACCAATTCAAGGTTAAAGAGAATTATTAGAAACAACGAGTTCAGGGGCGGCGCCAAATTACCCAGCAACGGAGCTGGTGTTTTAATGCCTGGGTCCGCATCTAGGCAGAGATTGTACGCGCACGCGTTTGTGCGAGATTTGCAATAGACCGCATAACGAGTTGTTGTGCACGGACCGGTCTGGCCAACGGCATGAACAGGGACGCACTCAGGTACAGGGCGACCGGGGTTGCGCACAGGGCTGTACTCAGAGTCATGCCATGGGGGCCCTGAGTTTCCGGATGCGAATCGGTACGCAACTCAAAGACCAATGTCGCCGCGTGCACAGGGGCGTACTGGGGTACAGGGCCGCACTCAGTATGATAGCACGGGGGGTCCTGAGTTTTCGGTTGCGACTCGGTATCCAAATCACAGGGGTATGTTGCCACACGCACAGGGTCGGATTCAGGGGGCAGGATTGGGTAGGTTCACCAGCATAGGGACGTACTCAGAGTGACGACGGAGACTTTTTCGGTGGAAAATTGCTAGTGGTTCTCCGACCTAGCAAGGCGCCGCGCCGCGTATGTGGATCAAGACGTCACGGGAGGGTGTCAGCAAACACCCTCGAGCTTTGCACGCGCGGGCCGGATGCTGCCGCGGGTGTTACCCCGCTCGTCACTGCCTCTACGTTCACATCGGTTATCGCCCCCACTCATGGAGCCTTCGCCCTCCCCCCTACAGGAGGCGTCGTGGGGTGGGATCAGAGCCGTAGGCGCGTTTGCCGTATGAAGCGATTTGGGACCCACTCGCATATAGCGACCGGCCTGCTCGAAGGAACCAGGCAGCGTGGGGCCGCGGGGACCCTCGCTAAGAATTCATGGGACAACCATGTGTTGCCCCCCAACCGGAGGCAGCGGTACTGCCCATCGCCTCCGTACTGGTTTGGGGTTCGGCAGGCAACACAACATGCCTTCGCACCATTTTGGACTCCGGTGTCCAGGGCTGTTTTCGGTCGAGCGATTTAGGGAAATGGTTGGAGAATAAGATGTACGCATGGACTGCAGCCATATTGTTTGGTGCTGGCTGAAGTGTTCTGACCATACCTTAGAGGTTTTTGATGCGTATTTGCCGTATTTGGCTAGTCACCAAGTAGCACAAAAGTTCTGTGTAACACCATTTTTACAGTACACCTTGGACACATTAGCTGTCAAAAATTGCTGTATATCAGCATTATATGCGCATATAATATAACTCTAATTTGGGCACAAATTACGTGGCACATTGCTGTACAACTGAATTATAATTGCATTATATTAGCATTAATAAAGGCAACAGCTACTACAAGTGTTGAACATTGCCTGAATAACAAGGCACGTGGTACTCATTATAGTTAATATGCAGCCATTCTCGTACTCATTCGCAAAATTGGAATAAGTGTGGGTATCATAAATGCTGTATCGAAGCTAAAAGTAAAGTATCAGTGAAATTGTGGTGTGCAGAAACGCATTTTTTTTTTTTTACTCCGTACAAGAGTGTTGAAGTGCAATAAGTAATATTGTGCGTGTAAATGAAGTTGTTTTGGTGCCATTTCGTGAATTAATAATAAAGTTAACGTTAAGTAAAACTTTGAGTTATTTCAATTATGTGTTAAATTGTATCGGGAATGTAACTTTATTGTGAAATACCATACATATTTAGGTTAAATTTTTCACGCGCTCTCATAATATCCACAAATACGTGAAAAAAGTTCAAAATAAAATAGGGTATTTGCAAGTTTTTTTTTATATTACTTTTTGATGTGAGCGCTGTTTACATATTCATTTATTTTTGATATAGTTCAGTTCAAGCCAATATTTCCTAATGTAAACTAAATGGATAAAGGCTAATTGTTTACAACAATACGCGTTACGTACTTAAACATGGCGGATAAACCAGTTGTCAGTGTTAACCTTAAATTTAAAGCTAAACGCTATATAAGTCTCCACGCATGGCTTATAGTGGTAAATTGTAACTCAACCAGCACTCTTAATGCCGACTTCAATTCCATTATTCAGCCCAGGTCTGAATTGACGGGCACGATGTACAGATTTATAGCAGTGCGCTGCTGTGTAACTGCATAAAAGGTCATACTTGGTATAATATTGGCCTATATTAATGCTGATATACGAGTATACTCTATCAATTAGAAAGGACGTAAACGTCCACGTTTAAGCAGCATAGAGCATTATATCTTTGTTAATATACTTCACATCGTGTCTGTTTGCGTTATAGAAGTTCGTATATTCTCTCTTAAAATGCAAGTGTTGTAAAGGTGTGTGACACACACCTTTTCACACCTGTGAACTATTATTCAGAAAACTGCACTATTTGTGTCCACAAAATGCGCTTTTGCAGCTGATAGGGTACAACGCTACTAAACGCTGAATAACAGTGAATCTGTGGCGTCTGTGTAGCGCTTATTAGAATCGCAGTACCGAATATTGCATTATATTGGGTTTCGATATTTCCTATGCAGCTATTGCAGTCCGAGTGAACACTAGTAAGTCGTTAAAAGTGATTAAACAACCGATGTGGACCTTATGTGGAATTATATAATGCAGCTTTGTGCTACTTGGGGCCACTACTGCTTCCTGAGGGGGGTAGTTAGTGAGTTGCTGGTGACTGCTTGGCACATTCGGAATGCTCATGCAGGCTGCAACGCCTCGTTAGCCACACGGAGCATCTTATTTCGGCATGTTTGTTGCCTATCCACCATTTGGCGGTTCATCTCGAACTCATTGCTGACCTTTTTTTTTTTTATGTAGCCTCCACGGTGTCCCACTGCTGGGCAAAGGCCTCACCATTTCGAGTCCACACATCCCTATCAGTAGCTGTACTGACCCACCCTGGCTGAAACTTATCCATTGCTGACCTTTAATTAATTTAATTTAATTTACTTGTACAGATTTGTTTCCCGACGGGGACTGCTAGCTTGAAGATACTTACGAGAGTTAGGTAATTTTTTGAATGTGCATATGGTGGATATTGGAACGGCCCTCTCCCGTCGGGGTATAGACATAGACATAGACATAGACATCATTTATTAATAATATTCATTAATAAGTCGTGCAAGGGAAGACAAATTATAGATGAACTCATAGTGTAGTATTACACAGGATTCATAAAATAATTAAAATATCTTAATTATTATGTCATAAAATTGATTAATTTAAATTGAATAAATTGTAAATTACCAGGTCATTGGAAATATATTAAATTATAATAAAAATAAAAATATATTATGGAATATAATAGGTATGTCAAACACATACTCATTATAGTAACGGTGTCATAGTTCTGATAATTATTCATTTAGTTTTAGAAATTCATCGTAGCTATAGAGGGTCTTCTCGATAAGCCATCCTTTCAACCTCAGTTTAAAGATGGGCATACTCGGTGCACTAGTGATAGCTTCAGGTAACTTGTTGTAGATTACCGGACCCACGACATGGATCGTGTTGCTTGTTTTAGCAAGCTTGTGCTTAATTGTAGCCAGCTTGTTGGAGTTGTGTGTCTCATATTTATGCCATTCTCCAAGTCGTTTGAATTGGTCTATATTCTCACGCACATAAATGGCCACTTGGAAAATCAGAAGGCTAGGTAGTGTGAGAAATCGTAGATGTTTGAAGTGCGGTCTCGCAGACTCGTCAGTGGGTACTCTCGCCAGCAGCCGCACGGCGCGTTTCTGTAACAAGAACACGCGGTGCCACTGCGCCAGGGGATCTTCAATCCTCCTGGTCGCTCCTACTGGGGTGGTTTTTTTTCAAATCGTATTTGATTCAGCTAGGACGCATTTAGGGCGTGAAGTAGGTCAGACCGCGCTGACTTTGTAGAATTCGCGAAGTTGGTTTGTATATAAGACCGAAGCCGATCTCAACTCGTGATCATTTATTGATAGGACAGACACTTAACAAACTGCCCAAGCACTCCTTCGAGGGAGTGAAATTGTATCGGTTGTCAAGATGATGTGGCAGCAGTTTACTGCGTTGGCGCAGGGGGCTCATTGTTAACTTGTTCCCTGGAAATGTTGGGACCCCCTGCAGTCTGCAGAGGTTCTAGTCGGGGACTCAGACGTAGTCAACGTTGTCTCGCCTGCCCGTAGATTCCGTAGAGGGGACAGGTCCCATTTGAAAACATAAAAGGAATTGGAAAGAAGTGAGGATGCGGGAAGAAAAAATTTTAAGTCGTTATAAACATTTCAAATCTAAACTCAACATGATGATTATAAGAAAAGTTTTCAATACTTGCATCATCCCATGCATGAAATATGGCACTCAAACATGTGCATTAAGACGCTGATTAAATAAATATGGGGTGCTGTTTTCATGTGTTTTTCAGGAAATACTGGGCAAATCGTAATTAATTTCTGGTATATGTAATTTGACTATATAATCTAGAGATTCTTAATTGGAAAACATGTTTGAATAAAATTTTCTCGATAGAAAATAAATACAAAGTCAACCCTTTTTTTATGGTTTTATCCTATTACACCGCAGTAGTAAGTGAATATGACTGTGTGATAATTGCAATGTATGAACAATTGTTATTTCTAACGATTTTCAATTTGAAAGTTAATTCCCTGAAATAGTTTATTTTTTATGTTTTTTTTTTACGTTTTGGCGCTTACGTTGTTTCAGATTAGTCGCGAGTGCATTATTGGCATCCCGCTTTTTCTTATTCGCGAGTAATTATTGCATCTCACTTCCACTCGACAGCGCATTTTTATTCCATCATCGCCTTAACAGAAAAACCCAGAAATAAAGTTGAAACAAATTAACTTACCAAGGAAAGGAGCATGATAGGCATTCAGAGGAAGGACAAATGGAGAAACAACAAGATAAATGTATTACCAAAATAAACGATGTATCATCTACAATAAATGCTATGAAATGGTAGTGGGCTGGACATTGGACATATAAGTAGACGAACAGACAACAGATGGACACTTCTACTCGTAGTATTAAAGGAAAATAAACAAAGCGATACGTTTATGTATTTTCAACTGCAATTTATTAACTTGGTTTGATACCGTGACAAACTGAGATATAATATTTATTTATCACTCTATATTTCTAACACATTTAACAAAAATTCTGAGAAATCACAACACAAGGTCTTCTGTTCGAACTTTGTAGTGCAGTGATTTCATGCGTTGACAATTTTGCTGGCAGTAACAAATTAGGCTAAACCTATGGGCTAAATGTATGCTGGGAGGCAGGTGACGCAGCACATCCCAGTATAGATTTTGTAGGGTAGGGCAGGCGAGGCAGACATAGGTCTCGAGCGCATGCTGCGATGCAGCTACACAGACTCATTTGGCGTCCAAGCTAGTACAAATATTTTCGTTCTAACTAGTTTAATGTATTTTTTTATTAGTCTGGATGATTAGTATAATGCAAACAAAATTCACGAACTAACTAATCCAATTAAATGTTCTGTCATTGCAGCAAAATTATGAATTAGTGGTATAAAAAACGTGTCAACCTGCACGCGTCGCGCAGCAATCTGTGCCGGCACTAAAACATCACGCAGCGCAGGACAGACACATGTCTGCGCCGCACTTGCCTTCGCCTGCGCCGCAGCGTACGTTCATGCATTACAGATTCTGCTCTGCCCTGCGCTGCGTGGAACTGCGTCATCTGCATCTCAGTCTAGCTTAAACTTGGTATTATGTATAAGAGTGAGCAATATCCATCATCCACTTATTTAGGTACCCACATCATTTAAATCAGTGCACTCTTCGAAGAAAGAAGCTTGTGGACCCAGTGGTAATTATTTATATCCACTATATTGATACAAATAAGTTCCAGTTCCAGACTCTGTCGTTGGCGGTTTACGTCTCTCGTCTCGAAAAGTTAATTTGTAACAGCTAAGTATATAATTTAACACCAACCTATACACAATCTAGATCAATACTTTAAAAATAAGAAAATTATCTCTAAGGGTAGCTGTCGTGTTCTGCTTTAGAGATCTTCGCCAACCAAATCGCTCCGGCCACTGCCAATCCCTAAAAAAACATAAAACATATCTACATACATCTGTACATACTTAAAAAAGATTTGGTAAGAAGACGTAGATACTAGAACTACCAGAGTGGTGGCCAAGGGGAAGAGCCTTAGGCAGACCAGCTGAAGCAGCAGGTCAGGGGATATTATTAAACTAGATTGGAAGCAGTGAACAGGATCCAATGCATAGCTACGTAGAAATAATAAAGTACATGATAACACCTATATCAACTCCGACTCGGATTGGAACTGATTTATCAGCTATCCATAAATAATAATCTCAGTGCTTTTATTTGTAAGTGCGCATTTTGCTGGTATGATATCATGTACCGATGAAACGCTCTATTTGTCGCCATTAATTCCTTACGATGTTCGATTCCACATGTTCCTTATTTCTTACAAAATACACGTAAAAATCGCAGAGTGATAGATAACTCAGCCTGGTCGACTGATACTCGCACAAATAAGTACGTCGCCTGGTCCAACCACTCTTTTGCAAAGTGTAGAATAAAAATCCTCCTTCAAGAGATCTAAACAGAAACCTGGGATGTACCGATTACGTCTACTCTGAGCCAGCGCAGGCCACACCCATGAACTACAGACAAGTTACAGTTCGCTCGCACCAAGTTTCTTTGGCTCTGAGCAAACTACCCCCTCTCTCTATCTCACCCTACCTTAACCCATGCGAGAAAGAGAGAGGTCAGAGCTCGCCCAGAGCCAAAGAACCTTAGATTAAAATCCAAAAGGACACACCTGCAACATCACCAGAAACACCCCAGCCACACCAATAGCAGCAGCGTGGCTCTGCACCCAGCTCCCAAACGCATTACCACAGCCGGTCGTGTATGCCACAGTGGTGTTGCAGGTGAAGGTGTTGACACTGCCGTAGATGTGGTCGCAGCAACTGACAGGCACGCCGTGGGTGGCGTTGGTACCGAGGGCGTTCACCCAATCGCTGGAGTTGATGACGCCGCAGCACGAGAACTGAAAAAAAAAATACGGCCAAGTGCAAGTCGGACTCGCGTACCGACAGTTCCGCACAAATCCCTCTTTTATGTAGGAACTACAAATTTACGGTTTTCAGATTTTTTCCTCTACTTGTGCTACAAGGACTTTACTTCGTGTCTTTCATGATTTTAGGTCCAAAGGAAGTACCATGCGTGAATGCCATCTTTGATTCTTCAATTTTTCTAATTAGGCAATAAGTCGCTTTCGCTAACTGCCTAGCATGCATAGATTGATCAAAACATAACATCTTCACTTACAGATTGACAGTGCATAAAACTGCGTCTATTTGCAAAAGATACCGCTGCTCGTGGCTAAATAATCAGATCCAGAATGTTACCTACGTGGATGGCGTTTGCATGTGTTGCCTTTGTTTTGCTTCAAATAACGAGTTTGTTGATGACAATTATGTTTGGGATACCTAATAGGTAAGAAAGCGAGAGGTACCGGAGTGCCGCGTGGAGTTGTTAATCTCTCTCTCTCACCCTATACGAGAAATAGAGGACAGATAAACTTTGCGTCACCTGTATTATAAAACCTATTTAGCAACACTCAAGAAAATACTTAACTAAAGCGATATGGTTAACGCGATGTCAGCTTCATATTATGCCACAAACGGCCATCTGGCGATGGGCTTACTCCAAGTCATAATCTACTCACATCATCCTGCACCTCGTCCCATAGTTTGGTGACCTCGTAACTCTTGTCAGGTCCGTACAGCTCCATCGTGGATATCAGCTGTTGTTGGACTATGGCGGCGGTGTTGCCACGGAGCGCGTAACCGGCGATGCAGGCAGATAGTTGAAAGATGAACATGACTATCATGGCGCCGGCAAACTGGATGTAAAAAGGTTTGAGTTAAAGTTTTATAATAATAATAATAATAATACCTTGGACACTATTTACACACATTGAGCTAGCCCCAAACCAGGATTCCCTGTATCTTGGGTACTAGACAACGATACACATACTTATAAAGATAAATATTATACTTAGATAGATAAACAACCATGACTAGGGTACAAACTCCATTCTCATCAAACAAATATTTGCCGCCACCGGGACTCGTTCTATGCTAAATTTTTAAGTGACACATATGTGCTTTTACATTTTGCTCTCCACCCAAATTATCACCTTATCCTAACTTCGGTGGCCACAGTAGCTTAGTAAATGAGTCCTCACAAGGATAGCGTGGATGGACCAGAAGTCAACGGCGTTAAATCTGACGGATCGGGAGTAAAAATTGGCGTTCCACAAGGTTCTATATTAGGCCCTTTCTTATTCCTGGTATATATTAACGATCTGCCTTTTATGGTGGAAAAATTGACTGACATAGTGTTGTTTGGTGATGATACTTCACTGGTCTTCAAAATTGAAAGACAAAATGAAGATTTCGATGATGTTAAAGGAGTATTGCCTTTAACCTTGAATTGGTTCACAGTTAATAATTTATTGTTAAACGCTGGTAAAACACACTCAAATTCTCACTTCCAAATGTCAGGCAAGTTGAGGCCAGTTTAGTGTTAGACAGCAATACGTTAGAATTAGTAAATAATGCGAAGTTTCTTGGAATAACCATTGATATCAAATTGCAGTGGGGACCCCACATAGATAAATTAGCTGGTAAATTAAGTTCTGTGGCTTACGCTGTTAGGAATATCAGACAAAACACGGATGTGGCTACATCTAGGCTAGTATATTTTATTTACTTTCATAGTGACATGTCTTTTGGTATCTTGTTGTGGGGGAAAGCAGCGGATATTTATACTATTTTTATTTTACAGAAAAGGGCTATTCGAGCGATTTATAATTTAAAACGCACAGACTCCTTAAGAGCGCTTTTTAAAGAAAGTGACATACTAACTGTAGCTAGCCAATTTATTTTCGAAAATATAATATATGTACGCAAAAAACTTACAACATTTTCCAAACTTAGCGATAGCTGTAATGTTAATCTACGAAATAATTACAGACTAGCTTAGCCCCGGATTAGATTCGCGAAGGTTAGCAATTATTTCAAGGGTCAGTGCATTCTCTACTACAATAAGATACCTCTGGAGATTTTGAAATTGCCATTTGAGCAATTTAATAACCATGTAAAAGCGACTTTGTTAAAAAAGGGATATTACAATGTTCAAGATTAATTAAATGACGGGACTGTATGGGGTTAAACTAACTTAACACAGAAGTTGCAGTTAATATTTTTTTAATTATTTATTCCTGCTTAATTAATACTGTAAGAATTTTATTTAAAAGAGGTCTAAAAATTTTCTGTGAGAGTTTCTACGCCCCCATCTCCCACAGTGGTCCAATGTAGAGAAGAGGCAAAAAATGACGATTGCTAAGTATACATATGTTAATATCTACAGTAATAAAGACGTTTGATTGATTGATGAAAAAGTCGAAAGCAGAAAGTTTGACTTCGGAATTTTGTTTGGGCTAGTTGAGACAAATATACTAAAAGCAACCCTAGCCCTCCGAGGCGAGCTCATACTTAGACACCTATTGGGAATAGGTAAAAAGTGTACCTACAGAAACTTTATTTATGATGATGTGTACAGATATTTTATTTACCTAAAAAGTCCTACGGTAGGATTACGCACTGTCTTCTAAATGAGTCTTTCTTGATAAAATGGAGGAGGGCACAATTTTCGTTAAAATTGTTTAAGTGAAGGAAGTTATCTAAAACACAAAACGTAATGCGGTGAACTGCTCTCAAGCTTTATAATTCAGAAGTCTTGCGCTGCTGCTGCAGAGACAAATAACTAGCTCAGCTCCTTGTAGGAGAGATATGATAGAGGTTGTTGTGCTGCCGACTGTACGTCGTAGTGATGAGATTAGCCAGTCATTATCATAATTTATAATCGTTCATTAAGCCCCGGCACACATGGACCACAAATTGTCGCCACAAAACGCCGCCACTAGTGGCGATCACTGATCACAACCGGTCGCTACTTTTTTACCCCTTTCTTTGGAACGTCTCAACTTCGTCCGGGTTGACTGAAGCGAAGGGAGAGAGGGATGGGTTAATCGCACAAGTGGCGTGACTCAGCATTTTGTGGCGCCACAAGGAGCGAGCAGAGGCGATTAGTAGCGTGTGGCGAGTCCATATAAAATGTATGAAGAGTACAGGAAATTTGGGGAGCGTGGTGGTGGCCAATTAATCCACCTGTGAATAGATATCTTATGTCAGCTGTATCATTTACCATGTCTCCCACAAAAGGTCACCCAAAAAACAGGTGTTTCTACCATTGACACACACACACACACACAATGTGTAGTCACACCATGCCTTCAATTTCGAATTTGTACTCTCTAGAAACGGAGTATGGTTCAAAGTACAGTACTGCATGCACTGGCCCAACCAATGTTTATTATATCACCTATTTAATTCAACCTTGGCATTGACTTACCGCCATATTCATGGAATAGTTCTCCATGAATGCGCCATAGAATCCAAAGCAAGCAACGATGAAGATGATGACTCCAGTCGCAATACAAAACGCCGGCAAGGAGAAGAACCTCTCAGAGAGGAACGGGTGGTATCCATTATATGCCGCTTGTACAGAACTGCCAACCGACAGTATTATTATACCCGTGATCTGAAACACGCATCACTTCTGTCACCATTTGTTTGTTCTAAGCCAACATACTGCAGCCAAATGTAGACTCACCAGAAAAAGAAAATTCACTGACACGAGCGTGTATTTCACGGTTGTAAATATTTTCGAAAACATTTTTGTAGTTTATTTGCTATTCTCGCATGAACGTCGTACGTTTTGCATTGAAAGTAAAATAATGGAGCCTTTATCACGGGAGCTGTAATCTTGATAAGGTTTATCTGAGCGACAAGGTTGGCGGTCGTTCGCTCGGTCTCCTAATTTTCATAGCTTCATCGTTTTATCTTGAATCATGGCATGATTCATGAATCGATACATTTGCATGTTTCCTTTGTGTTAGTTCTTAGGCTTTGAGTCGTTTCACTTTTCCGGCAACTTCTCTCTCACTCTTTTTTAAAATAGTTATTGCGCGTTGTTCTTTATCTACGTAAAATACGTTGGTTGTTAGTGCCGACTATCGCCTGAATACTTACTGCATATAATTAAAAACAGGTATAGATCTACTATTCGCTGTTACTTAACTACCTACTTGGTATTTGTCTTTCTTTGCCATATATTTGTTTAGTCTACGGTACGTGTGTGTTGTATGTACAGTTGGGTAAGGGTTAAATTGTACCATGGCCATGGCAGTACGATTGAAGTCCCTTTCGTCTCCCTCGTCGATGACCTCTGTGGTGCAGTGGTTGTGCCTCTGCTTACCATGCGAGAAGTCCCGGCTTCGATCCCCGGCTGGGGGTAAAAAAAACCCTAGGTTTTGGATGTTTAAACATTTAAATTTGTGTGACGTCGCTGTTTCTGGTTCCCACGACACAGGTTATCCTAGTGTGGAGCCAGAAGCCTTGTATGTGCCTGTATGTAAATGTTTATTTTTATGTTTTATTAAATCAATTGTGGTGTGTCAAAGTCTAAATTGTGATACTCATGACTGTGTATATTCATTCTACTCGCAATGATGTGAATGATAAGAGGCCGGTTATTCTAATTAACATTTTTAATTACAACACCTATACAATAAGGGAAATCCTACACCTAACTTATTCGATCGTTATACATTTAAACGTATCGAATAGAATTCCATTTAGAATTTAGATACGCTAATTAAAATACTTGGGTCCGAACCGGAACTATCACAAAACAGATATAACATATTGTGTACGCGTGGACTACATTTACAAATGTCAATTAAGTAAATTAGCTAAGTACCTATCTAATTTACGACTCCAATTCGACTTCTTCGAACTTGGACCTCCAGGCAAGCCATCCGCCTGTTGCAGTCAGTATCATCTGTAAAGGAGATATTGAACAATTTAAAACATAATTATCATCAGTCGGGGTCTCTCTGGATGCGGTTGGTAAGGTCCGTGAGGATTGGCGCAGTCGAGACGGGGCCCATGACCAGTTGTGCTGTGGGTCGACGTGAGCTGAGCCTGCCATTGACAACGGTGAAAGAACAACCGACGGGGATAGCCAAGACGCCCCAGTATATCCCCTGTCCTTTGTAAGTATGTAATCACATTTATCATTTCATGATATGAATGCATGAATACGAGTATGTCAAGCCTGTCAATATCTGAAAATAAACAGATGAACCCACTTTAGAAAGCAAGATACGCTACGCAAGGAACCCCCTCGGTTTTATAAAAGGAACAACAAAATTCTTATTAAAATCTGGGTAATGAACCAACTTTTTTTTATCTACACACGTATCATAAACCCTCTTTACTGCATTCAAAAACCACACGTTACGACCAGCATAATGTTAACACATCAAAGAGAGCTCATAATATATTTGTGAGGATAAAGTAGTGTATGTAACTGTACATAATTAGGCATTAAAACTCTCGAGTGATATTATTATGATGCCCTCCATTATGTATCAGGCACATAAACTACTATTACGTTATACATAACTGGCTACGTCACGGGTTATGTTATGTATTAAGATAAAAAAAATTGGTTGTTTGTAAAGTAGGTTTACGATCGAGATGTTTAGGTACGTGATAAGCCTCCGCTCTTGAGGATTCCGCGTGACAAGTTTCACGGAATGACTGGCAGCGCTCGAGATGAGACGGGAGATCGGTCCGTCTCTCTCTCGCTATACCTGCGATCGCGCTCGTGAGGTTTTGGTGTGACACAAGTTTCTGAACATGTCACCCGACTAAAACGATTTTAAAGACGTTATCACGTCAAAAACTTAATTCTTTACCCAGCTTTGTACAAAAAAATGTTTTTTCATTTTACATAACTGGCTACGTCACGGTTTTGTACTAAGAATATTTTTTGCTCGTACATCTAATGTGCGAAGAACAAAGGAAAATTACACATAGCTACATGGAAAGCTGAATATTGAGTATTACAAATATATTTTATTCAAGAGAGCCGACAAGGCTGCGAGGGGCGACCCTTCGCGACCACTCGGCGAAGAGCTCACCTGTATACAAGCGACCACGAGCGCCCCGACAGCCACCACATACGCCTGGCTGCCTAACCACTCGCCCAGTGCGCCCGCGCAGCCGCTGCTGTACGCGTTAGCCGCGCTGCAGGTGAACGGCGACACGGTGCCATAGTCTATGTGGCAGCAGCTCACCGGGATGCGGTCGGTGCCCCAGTCTGAGCGGCCGGCCACGCCGCAGCATTCGAACTGTGAAACATATCAAAATATTACTGCAGACTAGAACTAGAAAGTAAAACTTTAGAAAAAAAACTGATTTCAAACTGAAATCCTGTTTGTTACAAAATATACCCATACGTGTCTTCATTAATTCCAGAGATCCCCTTATTTCTCCATGATCCCATCATCAACACTGACCGACGTTGATAAACTGTTGAGAAGCTCTCCAGGTATCTATGTCACCGTCACTTCCATTTCACCATTATATATCACTGGCCAACCTTTATAAAGTAATCATATCGAAACCTGTGGGATACCTAGTATTGAGCAGTTCCGATGGCCATCTGTGGTCTTCATCATTCACCAAGAAATGCTTCCCGAGAGTAAATGCACGAGTTACTATGAATATAAAGTTACTATGAAAATTATTGCTGGTAAACCTCAGTCAGTCCCAGGCTATTATTCCGGTACCGGGCATTCTTTAAACTTATTGCAACAATTGTCCATACCGCCCGTTACCTATGATGGTACTTTAATCGCCTACAGTGACAAGGCCAAAAACCTGGGTGTCATGTTTGATATACAACACTCCTGGACTAACCATGTCAGCGAGGTCAGTAGGCGCGTCTTTGTCACCTTTCACTCACTAAGACGGCTCCAGAATATTCTGCCCCATCAAACAAAAGTTACTCTTGTTCAATCTCTTCTACTCCCTTTGATCGATTATGCCGATATTTGTTGGGCTAGCGCCAACGAAGAGCAAATGAACTGACTCGAGCGACTTCAAAATCTCGGGAATCGGTTTATAAGGAGCTAAAATGGCTGCCGATCCGTCTTCGTCAGGATACACCCATCCTCAATCTTCTATTCAATATCCTAACAAACCCTCGATTCCCTAGCTTTCTCCGTGAGCTTTTTCAATTTCTCCCTTCGGCTCGTCCACGTAGACTCACACGGATTCCCTGCTCTCTATCCCTCATCACAATACTGTCGCATACAAGCAGTGTTTTTGATTGCGAGCGATCACTCTTTGGAACTCGCTTCCCTGCACTATCAGAGATAGTCCGTCTCTCCCCGTCTTCAGGAATCGTTTCAAGGAGCTGGAGAGATTAGAGCTTTGTATATATTGGTTTATTTATGTGTATTTATATTTTTTCCTAATATTTATGTACTTGTGTATGTAGTGTATCTAGCAGTTAGTTCAATAGTTCAATAATATATGTATGTATCTTTATCAGACTTAACTGTGAAAATCTGGAAATTTTCTTCAAAAACACTAAATCATCAATAAAAATTTAACGGTAAGACTTCGCCATATGTATGTTTGGCTCAAATGGTTCTAAATGGTCTGTACTAACTTCGGTTTAAGTCTTTGCATCGATCTACTGGACATCCTGTATAATGGAAGTAGCGAAAATTGTTAAACTTAACACAAATCTATTTACCAAGGCTAGTTGATCATATCCCAGAAATACCATAAATCCCTAATGCTTGTTTTAAAATACTGCCCCAGAACAGCACTGTACCAAAATAATTGTGACGCAATGTGTATCGCGGTATACAATAAGATACCTCAAGATATTAAAAACCTCCCTGTTAATGTCTTCACATCACGACTACGAAAAAGGCCATTGGAGAATTGTTTTTATTCACTTCAAGATTTTTTCAATTTTAAACATGTTGAATAAACGTGTACAACTAAATATTTGCATGCTATTGACTAGCTGTTTAAGGAGCTCAATTAATGTACCAAAATAAATACTCTACAATACCCTTGACATTGCAAATAAATGTCTTATTTCTTATTTAAAAAAAAAATGTTTACGGATTCAGTGTTTGTCAGTGGTTCGAGAATTCCTACCTCGGATGCTATAATAGTGGGTCTTTGTGGAACTCACAGCCATCTGCATGTTATCCCACACTCTAGCAACTTCGATCCTGGACTCGTAGAGCTGCATGCTCTGGCTCATAGCGGTGCGGATCTCGGAAGATGATTCGTTGTACAGTTTGAAGCTGGCGATTGCGATGGACACCACGAAGATCAGGACGACTAGCATTGACACCACGTACTGGAAGAGAAAGCACTTGGACTTGATAAAACGATAAAATGATATGCAATCAAGAGGGCATAGGGGCATCATTCTGTGCGTTTTTGTTACATCGTAGGTTATCTTGGCTCAGTTCAGAATCATGGTAAATAATAGCATAGAGGGCAGCAGGGATAATCTGCTTTGAAAATACAATCTTTGAATTAAACTATCACTCATAGGTCATTTATAGAATGGTCTGATGATGAAGGGTTTGGGTATAAGCAAGGTACACTCACCGCCAGAACAAAGTAGAAGAGCTCGGATATGGAGCTATAGAATCCTAGCACGGAAACCAGACATATGATGACTCCGGTCGCTACTACGAACCCTGGCAACGTGAAGAACCTGCGGAAATTCAATATTTCTACATCTTGCTTTATCAAATACATTATTTTGAACTAACTGTCAGCTTTCAAGGAGCCTCTCCGCCGCCCTAGGTATTACAGCGTTAGAGATCGAGACTCCGTATCTGGCATAAGAGTGATCTGAAGAGAGGACTAACACGCCTTAACACGGGTGTTTTCAAATCGGTGCAATCGAGATGCACCGATTTGAAATGATCCCAATATAAATGTAATCTTATGTTCAGTTTGGTCGCCATTCGGTTATTATAACCGAACGATTTTTTTTAGGGAAAAAGAAACAAATGTTGATTATTATCACTTGCGTTCAAGGTAAACTATGTAGTTTTAAGTATACCTTAGAAATTGGTTATTCTGTAGCGATTTCTGAAAATAATGAAGACTAAGTATCGTTCATTGGTATGATTTACTCAATGTTTAATTTAAACACATAATAATATAGAATCTATATGTATAAAAACAAAGGAATACGGAATAGAGGAAGCAACACAAAAAATAATCACTTGGCTGAAAGAAAAGGATTAGGTAGGTACAATGACGGAAGAATGCTTAATAGGTCCCGGGACGGTAAGAAGTTTGAGTTCTTGGATGTTTACATGTTTGAGTCGTCGCTGTTTCTGGTTCCCACGACACAGGGTATCCTAGTGTGTGACCAGCATCAATGTATGTGCCTGTGTGTAAATGTTATGCTATTGACCTCTATAGATCGGTTGTGGCTCTGCCTACCATTCGATAGGTCCCGGGTTCGATACCCGGCTGGGAATACAGAAAAAAAACTCCAGGTCTTGGATGTTTAATGTGTGTGATGTCGCTGTTTCTGGTTCTCACGACAAATGGTAAACTAGTGTGGAGAAGTGTGTGCCAGAAGCAATGTATGTGGCTAATGTGAATGTTTAAATGTATATGACCGAGCGAGAGCGAAACGTCTCTGAGCATGTTTCTGTCCGGATGTTCTCCTCCACAGGTCGCAATTCTCAACCGATTCTCGTGAAGTTTTGTGAGCAGGTTCGATAATTATATGATTTTCGGAAACTTTTCAAAATGGGGTTGGAAATGTGAAAAAAGCGCTATAGCCCAAACGACTTGACAAATTTAAAACCAATTAGGTGTGGTTGGATTTGTGGAGACCGTGACATTGAAATAGTCTATATAATCTTAGTGAATATTTAATGAGTTGCTTTATACTTTATGACACAAAACCATACACAGACTCATACAAATGGAAAATCATGTTCAAAGGCGAGCTTAGCTCTAATAAGATGAATATGCAACCTATCAAATGTAGTCAAAGTTATTGGTGCTTTCGTACTCCACGTACCACGTCCAGACACATTCATACGTTTGTATGTGGGAAGTTCAGCTTTCCACCAACAGACCAGCGAGGTCTACAGCTCATAGAGCCACTGGTGTTTCTCTATTTTTATACTTATCTATTAAACATAAACATTTACATACAGGCACATACATTGCTTCTGGCCCCACACTAGGATACCCTGTGTCATGGGAACGACGTCACACACTTATAAACATCCAAAACCAGGGGTTTTTTTCCTCACCCCCATCCGGGGGTCGAACCCGGAACCTCTCCCTTGGTAAGCAGAGCCACAACCGCTGCGCCACAGAGATAGACATTGGTATGTTTAGTTATTTATTCACATATTATTAATTATCTGTATATGTCAAAAGAGAAGGCCTGACTCATTCACTGACTCATCAACGCCCAGCCCAAAACCTGCAACCTAAAAAGCTGAAAGAACCCCGCACGGAATGTTCGGAAAAATCCGTTCGGTCGATTTTGCTGAAATTTTGTGAAAAGATAGCCTCTAATACTCTAATGGCGGATTTTCAAAAAATTTACCCCTAAGGAGGTAAAATGGGAAGTTAAAGTATATATGAAAGTCCGTAAGTTTTGAAGTTAGGATCTTCAAATTCTGTGTTTAGACTAACGTTTAAAAATCAATGAACAGATATCTCAGCGTTTTTCTTAGTTTCATCCCTAAAGGGGATAAAATAGGTGTTGAAAGTTTGTATGAAAGTCCGTCAGTTTTAAAGTAAGGATCTTCAAATTTTGTGTTAAGGCTGAAGATTGAATATAACTGAGTAGAGTCCCAGCGTCTTCGAAAATTCCACCCCCAAAATGGCGAAAAGGGGGATGAAGTTGTGTATAAAAAGTCTCAAAGCAAAAAAAATATGAAATTTTGCACCAAGATACCTTGCATAGTGTAGGCCACTAAGGAAGGGTTTTTGGAAATTCCACTTATAATAATATGGGTGTAGAACATTTGTACGTTATTTATCCCATTGGTTACAAATAAAGCAGGACATGTTACAGCGTACTTAGAAAATGATCCTCTAATTTCAAAAATAGGAGTGGAAAATTTCTATGAGAATTTTGTAAATTTTGTTTTGATTTTAAATTACTCAGCTTTGCTTTCGATCTGTTGTTCAATTTATATTATTGAATAAGTTGGGACACTCAGTTATAAATAACTGTTTACCAAACTCCAGTATTCATGATGTTATGCAAAAAATAACAAAGACACTTGATCTGACACCTAAATCAAACTTAATACTCATGTTTGGAAATAGGGGTGAGTTAAACAAATGGGACCTAATTAAATATTTTGAAACACTTTGCTCAGTGAATGTTAATAAAATTGTTATGTTTACATTCCCATACAGTAAAAACTTGCCACAAGCTGAAAATGATCTTAGATATCCGCTTGATTGCAAATGGGTAGTACTACTACCCATGGATTTTTTTACCGTAGATTGCAAATGGGTAGTACTACTACCCAAGCATTTTTTTACCGTAGATTGCAAATGGGTAGTACTACTACCCATAGGCATTTTGTGACGGACTATGTGACAAAACCTATTGTCTCTGTCACACTAATGATTAATTCAGTAAGGATCGTATTCCATCTCGTTCTCGGTTAAATAACCTTTATTTTGAGATACGACAACGTTTTAAACAATCCCAGTGATGGAAAAAGAATGATGCAATTCATTCCGTTCACTCCAGTGTCAAGTGTTGTTGTGTTGTGGAATTTGTGGTGTGATATTAAATAATTATGTGAGTATTTAGCTGATAATTGTTCATTTTCATATAGATTAGTTCCTTCCGCTACTGCCCAAACAAAAAACATTTGCTCAAAACCAGATTTCGTGCAATGTTTCACAAGTTTTGTCAACACAGGTTTGTTCAACCGAAATGTTATACAATTTCGTCATAGGCAATATTTTTCCGGGCTGGATTATGCAATTGCCTACATTTTTTTAAATAAACTTACGAGTTAAATATGCTTTCAATACATACTAAATTTGTAATATTATGTGTAATAGAAAATAAGATATATTTTTTTTAATCCGGGTGATTAACCACGGGGCGCTAGCAACCGCTAGCGAAAGTTTAAATACATATAAATAAATATTTTTTATCTACATATTGCGAGTTTATTTTTTTTCCATGTGTAATATTAATACAGGAATCTTTTAAATAAATAAAATAAGTAGGTTATCGCTTTACTTTTTTAGATATATATTTTTACATTGACCCTAGTCGATTTTACGCTTGAAGTCTATGTTTACAGCTATGTATGATTGTACAAGAGTATCAAATTCAATCAACACGTATGCCATTAGAATGTTTAGTTTACGAGCACTAACAATAACAACACTTCAAGCGGTATTCTCAAGAACCCATAGTCATAAATAATGTTTTTGTAGAGCGAGCCGCCGCGCAGCGGGCGGGCCCTCGATGACGTGTTTTTTATGGCAATCGACGGTTTTTTTTTTGCCGCGCCGCTGGCAATCGACGCATGATAATTTCCGGAGGCGATATCAACTGAGCGCTATAAATGCTAAATATGACATTACATACAATGTCATATAATAATAGTTTGATTCATCTGATTGACTCTAACAATTATGTTAGTGATAATGTTTATTTGACCAAAGGTAGTTACTAACTTTCAGATTTTACAAAAGACAGGTAGCTGTGTCGCCAGCTTATTTTTTTTAGTATTACAGCCAAGTATTTGGCTAACCGGACTGCTTCTATTGAGCACAGACAAGGAATATTGGAAGACATTCCAAGTAATTTAAATTAGTTCTTAAGACAATAGAGGAAATCTCTAGCATACATAAGCCAGTAAATATATCAAGCAAGCATAGGAGATCAAAAATGTGTAATATCTTCCCCGAATTAAATAAGTCAAAAAAGTGTAATAATATCCCAATATTAAATAATATTCAGACAAAGGGTAAACCCCACTTAAATCCCATCAAAACATGCAGGGGCTACCTGACAAAGAACTTGTATTAGAATTATTTCTTAATAATTCTGTCACTGATGTTATTTGTATTACAGAACATTGGTTAAAGGAAAATATGATGTCTTTTAAAATAAATAATTACAAAATTATCAGTTGTTACAATAGAAAGACTGCTGATAGAGGTGGTTCTTTAATCTTAGTAAAAAATAATATTAAGGTGAAACAACGAAAAGATATTCTTACACTTACTGTAGAAAGACAAATAGAGATATCCTGTGTTGAGTTGGATAGCCATATTACTGTTTGTGTCTACAGAACTCCATGAGATGAAAAAGGCCATGGCAATTTTGAAATATTCGAGAAAATTATGGAGGAAGCCCTCATTAAACTTTGTAACAACAGAAAAAAGTGAATTATTTGTGGCGATCTTAATGTAGATCTGCTTGTAGATACAACACTAAAGCGACGATTAATAACTCTGCTCAAATCATTTAATTTATGTCATGTATTTCTAGAGTCTACTAGAATTATACTTACCTGCCAAACTTGCTTAGATAACGTTTTTTGTGACTGTGCATTCACAAGTAAAAATGTAATTAACTGTTTACCATCCGATCATAGTGGTCAAACAGTCTCATTCCCAATTACTAGTAAAAATAAGACTGATCCATAATTTTATAGGCATTACATCCCATAGACTAGAGACGTATATGAAAAACTTAGATATAAGTTTGCCAGTACCGAATTTTGATGAACAGAACCCAAACAAAATCTATTCTGACTTCTTCAACATTATTCAAACATAATTCAATACAGTTTTTAAATTAAAGAAAGTCAGTGCCAACAACGGTAACTCTAAATTTAATGACTGGGCAACATTTGGAATTCGTAAAAGTAGAGCTATCTTGTATGACCTTTATGAACAAAAAACCTATAACTTTGATATAAAATTTTCTGAATATGTTAAAAAATATTCCAAAACTTTCAAGTTGGTTCAAGAACTGCAAAAACTTTACACATTAATAGAAAAATACAAAATTCAAATAATAGAATGAAAACGGTTTGGCAAATCATAAACCGTGAAACTGGCAAAGTTATACCAAGGGACAATGATTTGTGCCTAAAGATAGGTGATAATGTTGTTAAATCCAACGCTGAGGTAGCTCGAGCTTTTGAAACATTCTTCACCAATGTACCCTTACTCACAACAGAGCATCTAAATTCATCTCCATATGAAGCAGAGACTTTGTTAAAAAACAGCACTAGCATCAGTAATGTAGATTTTAAATTGTATCATGTATATCCCCAGGATATTGTCAAAACGTACAGATTACTTAACTTAAAAAATACTGAAGACCTGTGGGGTATATCAGTCAAAGTCATTGGTTCGAATCATCTGTCGAAGGCATTTGATTGTGTTGATCATGATACGCTACTAATGAAATTAAATCATTACGGAGTTAGAAATAAAGCGTTGGATCTACTAAGATCACACCTAAGAAATAGAATTCAAAATGCAGAAGTCAACGGCGTTAAATCTGATGGATCGGGAGTAAATTATGGCGTTCCACAAGGTTCCATATTAGGCCCTTTCTTATTCCTGGTATATATTATCGATCTGCCTTTTATGGTGGAGAAATTGACTAACATTGTGTTGTTTGCTGATGATACTTCACTGGTCTTCAAAATTGAAAGACAAAAAGAAAATTTTGATGATGTCAATGGAGTATCATTTTTAACCTTGAATTGGTTCACAGTTAACAATTTATTGTTCAATGCTGGTAAAACTAAATGTATCAAATTCTCACTTCCAAATGTCAGGCAATTTGGGACCAGTTTAGTGTTGGACAGCAATACGTTAGAATTAGTAAATGACACGAAGTTTCTTGGAATAACCATTGATAGAAAATTGCAGTGGGGACCCCACATAGAAAAATTGGCTGGTAAATTAAGTTCTGCGGCTTACGCTGTTAGGAATATCGGACAAAACACGGATGTGGCTACATCTAGGCTAGTATATTTTAGTTACTTTCATAGTGTCATGTCCTATGGTATCTTGTTGTTGGGGAAAGCAGCGGATATTCAAACTATTTTTATTTAACAGAAAAGAGCTATTCGAGCAATTTATAATTTAAAACGCACAGACTCCTTAAGAGAGCTTTTTAAAGAAATTGACATACTAACTGTAGCTAGTCAATTTATTTCCGAAAATATAATGTATGTACGCAAGAACCTTACAAAATTTCCCAAACTTAGCAATAGCTGTAATATTAACCTAAGAAATAATCACAGACTATTTGCGCCCCGGTTTAGACTCGCGAAGGTTAGCAATTCTTTCAAGAGTCAATGCATTCTCCACTACAACAAGATACCTCTGGAGATCTTGAAATTGCCATTTGAGCAATTTAAAAACCATGTTAAAGCGACTTTGTCGAAAATGTTTACAGATTGCTTAAATGATGGGAATGTATGGGGTTAATCTGGCTCAACCAACACAGACCTTGCTGTTAATAATTTTGTTATTATTTATTCCTGCTTATTAATTATGATAATGACATTTTTTGTATTAGTTAAGCATAAGCAATTTTTAAAAGAGATCTAAAAATCAATCTGTGGGAGTTTCTAAGCCCTCCTTCTCCCACAGTGGTCCAATGTAGAGAAGTGGCAAAAAATGACGATTGCTAACTATATGTAAATATCTACAGTAATAAAGACATCTGGAATTTGGAATTTAAGAATGTTTTTATTTTTCCCTTGGGCTAGGGAATTTATAATCGACTGTGTTTTAATATGTACCTATTGGGTGCTTACCTATGAAATTGGCGAATTTTTCTTCGAGATTCAGGAGTTCATAATTCGAGTAATTCAATAGCTATTTCCAGTTTTTTTATTGTTTTAAAATTAATTTCAATATTTTACATCTACTTATTAAATTTTCTTTTCATTTTCAGTTTGATAACTAAAATTTTATCTTCAAAATCAGTGCCTCCTAAATGTCATCCATTTTCATGATAATATTCGTAATATTTTTTTACCGCTGACATATAAAACATATAAAATTTTCTTTTAGCTAAATGTTACACACAAAGTTTATAAAATTAGGATCTGTCATTCCTAAAAAAAAAAAATGTTTGTACTGAAAATTGAGTTAACTTCAATTTCTCCATACAAAACGCCTATTTCATATGTAAGGACCTAATATTAACGTATTTTCATATATCATTTTTAAACAAATCATCCAAAAAGGATGTGATACGCGCGTGCCGCTCCCCGGAGAGTATATACAACATGTGTCTCGTTAACAAACAATTTAACTGTATTTATTTGTGCAATACTATCTCTTAAAAAATGCGCTTTTCAGCGCAAATCCTTTGTTGCCAAATGTAATAAGTTGTTACCTATTCTAATCTTTTCTAAATTGATATTTTTATTTCTTCGTTATAAAGTGTGCATTTCAGCGCAAATCTTTCCTGTACTCCGGCTTAGTTTAACCTCTCCGAAACCCGGCCGCCCGGTGCCAACCAGCTCTAATCCCAGGCATACATGAGCCCGCGCGGCGCACGCGACTTGACTGACATATCAAGTGATTATGTCTGAATGGCAACTCTTAGAACTATGAGAGTTGTACATCTGAGTAGCTAATGAAACCCTCTCTTACTCAATGCGAAGAAAATGTCACTGTGACCTTAGTTTATTTTTGTACCGACATCAGAATCACAGACTTCTAATAAAATGCTCCCTCTCGTCACAAATGTAGTCGACATGAGTAAAACACAACAAAATACACATTTTGTTTGATACTTTCGTAATCTAACAGTGCTGCAGGCTTTCTAACAGTGTATCATACTTTACTTCTTACCGTACAAAATTCTATACAAACTTCAATGCAAACATTCAAATGTTTACGAAAAGTGATTTTTTCGAGTCACGTTTGCAGCGTCTTGAATGAATGAAATGAACAAAAGACCCTACCGGAAATAGAAGATTGGCTCATTGGCCGTTTTTACACACTAAAACCTTGCCAATACGAACACAATTGGCTAATTCATTCCGGTCTAAAAAAAAGGTATCGAGTGCGTGTCGGTACGCTTGGGCAATAGTGTTTGTTTACGTTGACGTGTCGGTACGGTTGGGTCACGGAGAGGTTAAATATAATTTACCTTGCTTTATATATCACTATGACAGTTGAATCATTGAACAATGATGGGACTATAGTGCCTCAAACCGTAGTTCCCATAGTTGTTCCGGAGCCTGTCTGTTTCGGTTTATCTCCTATCACCTGTGTGTCGTACAGGTGATGGCCAGGGAGTGCGTGAGCAAATCGTTGACCATGTAGTGGCTAATGTAGGCTCGAACCTTTCAAATACAATTTTGCAGTCTTCTAATAAATCAGAACACAAACTAACTTCCAAATACTATCTGCTCAATTCACAACTTAAATCGTTTGGACTCCTATTGACCGACGCAGCAGAAATAATCAAAATTCAAGGGTCTATAATCAAAACACTCAAAACAGACTCTGCGCCGGGGTGGGATGGGATAACAAGTAAAATACGTAAACTAGTCTTACCTAATATTATAAAACCTATCACCTTTTTGTTTCAAAGTAATCTGGACAAGGGGGTATTTCCAAGTGCGCTTATAAAGTCAATCATATGCCCAAAACATAAAGGAAGAGAACCTAGCGTGGCTGCGAACTACAGGCCTATATCGATGCTCCCAGCTCTCACCAAAGTACTAAAAAAAGTCATAAATAAACGTCTTCTTGTATTCAAGAGAGAGAGAGAGAGAGAGTAAACACCTACTTGCAACAAATCGATAAGGTTTTAGAATAGGCAAGTCACTGAATATATAACCTCCAACTTAGACGCAGGAAAGCGAACATTGGAAGTCTTCTTGGATCTGGCCGAAGCGTTCGGTACCGTCTCCATCCCTATATTACTGGCAACGCTTGAAGCTTACGGTATGCGCGACATTCCTTTAAAATTGTTCTAAAGCTATTTGACAGACTGAACGCAAAAGGTAAGAATAGGAAAGCATATCTTTTTTTTTTTTACTGTAGATATTTACGTATACTTAGCAAACGTAATTTTTTGCCTCTTCTCTACATTGGTCCACTGTGGGAGAAGAAGGGCGTAGAAACTCACACAGATTGATTTTTAGATCTCTTTTAAAAATAGGTTGTGCTTAACTAATACAAATATGAAAAATTTAATTGTTATGATTAATAAGCAGGAATAAATAATTACAAAACTATTAACAGCAAGGTCTGTGTTGAGCCAGATTAACCCCATACAGTCCTGTCATTTAAGTAATCTTGAACATTGTAATATCCCTTTGTCGACAAAGTCACCATGCTTTTTAAATTGCTCAAATGGCAATTTCAAAATCTCCAGAGGTATCCTATTGTAGTAGAGAATGCACTGACCCTTGAAAGTATTGCTAACCTTAGCGAGTCTAAAAGGGGGCGCACATAGTCTGTGATTATTTCTTAGGTTAACATTACAGCTATCGCTAAGTTTGGAAAATGTTGTAAGGTTCTTGCGTAAATACATTATATTTTCGAAAATAAATTGATTAGCTTCTGTTAGTATGTCAATTTCTTTAAAAAGCTCTCTTAAGGAGTCTGTTCGTTTTAAATTATAAATTGCTCGAATAGCTCTTTTCTGTAAAATAAAAATAGTTTGAATATCCGCTGCTTTCCCCCACAACAAGATACCATAGGACATCACACTTTGAAAGTAACTAAAATATACTAGCCTAGATGTAGCCACATCCGTACTTTGTCTGATATTCCTAACAGAGTAAGCTGCAGAACTTAATTTACCAGCCAATTTAACTATGTGGGGTCCCCACATCAATTTGCTATCAATGGTTATTCCAAGAAATTTCGTATCATTTACTAATTCTAACGTGCTGTTGTCTAACACTAAACTGGTCTCAACTTGCCTGACATTTGGAAGTGAGAATTTGATACACTTGGTTTTACCAGCGTTTAACAATAAATTATTAACTGTGAACCAAATCAAGGTTAGAGACAATACACCATTAACATCATCAAAATCTCCTTTTTGTCTTTCAATTTTGAAGACCAGTGAAGTATCATCAGCAAACAACACTATGTCAGTTAATTTCTCCACCATGAAAGGCAGATCATAAATATATATCAGGAATAAGAAAGAGCCTAATATGGAACCTTGTGGAATGCCAATTTTAACATCCGATCCATCAGATTTTACGCCGTTGACTTCTGCATTTTGAATTCTATTGCTTAGGTATGATCTTAGTAGATCCAACGCTTTATTTCTAACTCCGTAATGATTTAATTTAATTAATAGCGTATTATGATCAACACAATCAAACGCCTTCGACAGGTCGCAAAAAACTCCTGTGCGGCCTCCCATGCAGAATAAATATGAGATATAAGGGTAATACCTGCATCCGTAGTCGATTTACCCCTAGTGAAACCATATTGTTTAGCGTGGAGTTATTTTGTACGGTTGAAGTGTGAGAGCATTTGATTGAGTATAATCTTTTCAAATATTTTACTTAGTGTTGGAAGAACAGATATTGGTCTGAAATTTGAAGGATCGCCCTTATCTCCCGACTTGAACAGAGGTATCAGTTTACTGTGTTTCATGAGGTCTGGAAAAGCCCCATCGTCAACACATTTATTGAATATATAAGCTAAGTGTGGGGCTATAACTAGAATTACTGAACCAATGACTTTGACTGATATACCCCACAGGTCTTCCGTATTTTTTAAGTTAAGTAATTTAAACGTTTTGACAATGTCCTGGGGATATACATGATGAAATTTTAAATATACATTACTGACGCTAGTGTTATTTTTTAATAAAGTCTCTGCTTCATACGGAGATGAATTTAGACGGTCTGTTGTGAGTACGGCTACATTGGTGAAGAATGTTTCAAAAGCTCGAGCAACACCAGCGTTGGATTTAACAACATCATCACCTATCTTTAGGCAGAAATCATTGTCCCTTGGTATAACTTTGCCAGTTTCGCGGTTTATTATTTGCCAAACTGTTTTCATTCTATTATTTGAATTTTGATTTTTTCTATTAATGTGTAAAGTTTTTGCAGTTCTACAAACCAACTTGAAAGTTTTGGAATATTTTTTAACATAGTCATGAAATTTTCGATCAAAGTTATAGGTTTTTTGATCATAAAGGTCATAGAAGATAACTCTACTTTTACGAATTCCAAACGTTGCCCAGTCATTAAATTTAGATTTACCGTTGTAGTCACTGACTTTCTTTAATTTGAAAACTTTATTGTATTCTGTCTGAATAATGTTGAAGAAGTCTGAGTAGATTTTGTTTGGGTTCTGTTCATTAAAATCCGGTACTGGCAAATTTATATCTAAGTTTTTCGTATATGTCTCTAGTCTATGGGATGTAATAGGCCTATAAAATGATGGACCAGTCTTATCCTTTATAGCAATTGGGAATGAAACTGTTTGACCACTATGATCGGAAGGTAAACAGTTAATTACACTTTTACTTGTGAACAGTCACAAAAAACATTATCTAAGCAAGTTTGGCTGGTAAGTGTAATTCTAGTCGGCTCTAGAAATACATGACATTAATTAAATGATTGGAACAGAGTTATTAATCGTCGCTTCAGTGTTGTATCTACAAGCAGATCTACATTAAGATCGCCACAAATATTCACTTTTTTCTGTTATTACAAAGTTTAATGAGGGCTTCCTCCATAATTTTCTCAAATATTTCGAAATTGCCATGGCCTTTTTCATCCCTCGGTGGCCTGTAGACACAAACAATAATATGGCTATCTAACTCAACACAGGATACCTCTATTTGTCTTTCAACAGTAAGTGCAAGAATATCTTTCTGTTGTTTCACCTTAATATTATTTTTCACTAAGATTAAAGAACCACCTCTATCAGCAGTATTTATATTGTAACAACTGCCAATTTTGTAATTATATATGTTAAAAGACATAATTATAAAAAATTTCCTTCAACCAGTGTTCTGTAACACAAATAATATCAATGTCAGAATTTTTTAGAAATAATTCTAATACAAGTTCTTTGCCAGGTAGCCCCTGGCTGTTTTGATGGGCAATATTTAACTGGGGCTTACATTTTGACATATCGGAACCAAAGCCCACATCACTCTTGGTGTACCCCAGGATAATGCAAGGAAAAGCAAGACCTTATTAAATAAAAGAATCATTGAAACTTATGCCGATGATACTGTTCTCTACATAGGGGCAATAGATGGAGTGGTATCGAGTACGAAATTCGTCGATTTGACATAATTTTCTATGTCATTTTCAAATCTGCAACATATAAACGTGCATATGAAATAATGCAGTCGTACTACTAGATTTGTAATGACCGGCCTCCACTAAGATACCCAGTATCGACAAGCCATAATAAACACACTCAAAAAACACCTAGACCCGGAAAAAGAAAGTTTATTCTGCTACTTAGTAATAATAAATCATATATTTTTTTGATATTTTATTTTACGTATCAATAATTTTAAAATTTTGTTCCAACTGTCACTGTACAGTCAGTGTTATAGGTACCAGGTGTGATCTTGATCTTGGCAAACATACTTTGAAATGACTTCCTATTACAAAAAACCTACTAAAATTTTAAGCCATTTGTGATTTTAAAACAAAAAGTTATCGCCAACGCCGACTCAACCCAGGCAGCGCGTCAAGGCGCTCCCGCAAGCCTGCACATTCAACTACAATTTAAGGTTAGGTGTCTATTGCTTAAACGTAACACTTTTGGATGAATAAATAACAAACACAAAACTTACGTCGAAATGATCTTCATAACAATGCACGTGACTGGAGGCTGTGAGACGATCCTTTCATAACTATTTTCATAACTTTTAACCACTTTTACCCAATATTATTATCATATGGTACAGGAAAAAATTATTTTAGGGTGTTTTTCACTGGAGTTTGTACACATAGGCACAATACAATATTTCTTAACCATTTTAGTGATCCACTATAAGAAAAACAATTACATTTATAACGGAACCGCGAGAGCGCCACGAGCCAAAGTATGTAGTTGTACGCAAGCGCCGACTCGCAGCGCAGCGTGACGTCACATGTCGGATTTGCCGCGGAGGCCGTACTTTTACGTTTAATATCTCAGTCATTTTTGAAGATAGAAAAAAGTATTTTTTTCTCTAGTACCAATTTTTTCGATATACTAATAACAAAAAACATTAGTGTGACTCATTGTCACAACTATGTGTAAGGGACAGAGTTATGCGTCTCTTTCTTTCGCTTGGATCCAAGCGAAAGAAAGAGAATAGCTTTACATCGAAATGTAACAAACAATGACATTCAGGACATCACTTCCGCTGCTGGGTGTGGAACAAAACGTTTTCATGTTACTTTCATTCGTATTTTTTGTTGAATATAAATACTTAATAAAATAAACGTGTGCAAAAGAGGGGCCTCTTATGTTTTTAGATCTCAAAATATTATCACCGAACCTCTGTGTGATGAGGCTCTCGTACGTGGCATACTGGACCAGCACAGCTACGCCGAGCAGAAGCAGAAATATGCCCGTCAACTGGGAAATAAAGCATGATCGTTAACATTTGGATGGGTGGTAAAGTAAAAACCCATTCTCTGGCCGTTTTTGATCCCCAAATTTCCAACAGTAATATCGTTAGGAAAAATAGGAAAGTGAGAGACAGAGCTATGCGCTATACCTAATGATGTTACTATTGGAAATTTGGAGATTATAACCGGCGCTATGGTTGGTATAAAATTACAGCTGACGACGGCGCGGGCCGCAAGTGCGTTTGTATGTGCGGTTTCATACAAGTTTCTCTTAATACACGTGTGGGTGGCCGCAACTGATGCTTTATAGACTATAATATTAATTCTCTTTTTAAAATATTGAATAAAAGTGTTTGTATGTGTATTAGTTTTTACATGGAAATTATTTCCGGAATAAATATTTTATTGTTTTTTAAGATAGATAAGCTACCCGTATATAAATAAGTAGCTATATACTACCACTGTAATATTAAGTACAAAATATCCTTTACCAAAAACACTCCATTCACAGCTGCTAACAAATATTTCACTGATTTGAATATCTTTGGGATCCTCATTTTTATTTCCCTTAAAACTGACAGTTTATAGACTATACAACACACCAATGCGCTGAGAAACTACAGCTTATCATTCGAAATATAACTATTGATATAAATCTTGACATCATCTAATCTCTTCTCTTTTATCTATAATATATTTATCTATCTGTGTGTTTGTGTGAGCGGAGAAATGTGTGTTAACCACTTATCCAGTAGTACTACCAACTAACTCAATGAGTTATTCCTGAAAAGATAAGACAGCAACGGCGAAGTATAGAAGGAAATTCCCAAAATAGCAAATGTTTAAAATGTTTAAGTAGCCCAAGCAGCATCACAAGCAAGTATATTGGATCATTTTTAAACTTAAAACTGTGTGAGAACTGTTATTAGGCTGACTATATTATACACGGTGACTTTTTATTCGTTTTGTGAACTTCGGGGAATGATAGTATATGTGTTTATATGAACAACTTTCCCAAATAAATATATCCAAAAAAAATATTCCATAAATCAGCTGATGAGGTCAATGTACTGAGGAAAGTTGTTCATATTGATGGATACTAGGATTCCTAATTTTCCTAAAATTTCCTAAAACTATTAAAAATTCACTGGGTACAGGGTTTTAGACAGCCCTCAGAAGTGGAAAGTCGATGGGGGCGTCGCTAACTACCTGTGTGCGGAAACCCCGTGCAGGGTGATCAGCGCGTCCCCTAGCCAGTACTGCGAGCATGCTGAACATCTCTTTCTCGAAATAACTCTTCACGCCGCCGGCCGGTCAGCTGTCAAAGAAACGGCAACTGATTTTAATTGTAATTTTATTCATATTTAGGGCATATATTTATTGTAAATATAGTATAAACGTGTTGTTAGGGTGTATGTGGCCAGTTTTTCTCCGTCACAAAGAAGATTGCATCATCCACCGAGCCGTTACTCGAATGTGAATTTGAATAACACAAAGGAATTTACCAGCTGAGTACTTTGTTCCATAATCTAATCATGCTCAACACATATTTTAGACAGAACTAATCAGAACCACACGCATTCCATGTATCACTGCAAATTGATTACCGACCAACCTATTGTCAGTGTAAATTGCGAAAAGATCGATCTTCTGTGGAAGTTCTATGATTATACAGTTGTCTCAACTTGCATACACCTGTTTAACTATCTATATCTCAGCTGACACACCTACACGGCTAGCAGAATTGTTGAAAACGCTCGGCTTCCGCCGCGCCCCCTTATCGACACTACAATATTAGGCCCTGCTCAGGTTAGAATTTAAAAAACTTACATCATACACTTTTACTAGGTACTTTCAGGTTTCCTGCGTTTTCCTATCAGTTTCGATCTAGTTTCTGTTTATGTATTTAGCTATTCACTAGGCACTGAGCAATATCATTGAAGTAGGGAACTACAGTACCAGGTTAGAATTCCTAAATAAGCCAGAAATATAGGTGCTTCGTTGTTTGTTTCTCAGAGCCTGCCACCAACCAGATAGTAAGATGATGACCCGCAGAATGTATTCTGAGCAACAGATGGACAAGCTTCAACAGAACATAACTGAAGCCGAAGAGATCAACAACCGCCTACTAGCAGAAAGAGATGAGACAAACTTTGAGTTGAGACGCTTAAAAGCAAAAACACCCAGCTGATTGACAGTGTTACTAGTCTGCGGGCAACGTGTAAGGCATCTCAATCAGCGATATGCCGGCTGGAACTACTCATAAAGTCTTTCGAAAATATTCAGGTTGACCTCTATTCTGCCCGGGATCGATGCAGGTTTCTCGAACAATAACTTCACAAAGCAAACGAAAAAATAGCTGACTTATATTTAGAAAAAGCAAATATCGAAAATGTTCACTATTTCCCTACATCATGAGCTGGAGATGGAAAATTCCTTCCCTCTCAGACTCCTAACAACCCTTACGGTAATTTTCAATGCCTCCTTCCGTCTCTGTGCCTTTCCAACCGCATGGAAAGAAGCTGACGTTATTGGCTTTCACAAACCCCGGTAAGATCGAACCGACCCCACTTGCTGTCGCCCCATTAGCTTACTCTCTTCCATAGGCAAAGTCTATGAACGGCTTATTCTCAACCGACACAAAGACATTTGCATAGATAAAAACCTCATACCCAACGAGCAGTTTGGCTTTAGACCCAAACACTCGTGCGTCCAACAGGTGCACCGCATAACGGAGCACATTTACAAAGGGTTCCACACAACGGCAAAGTCCAAAGATACCGGCGCAATATTCTTTGGCGTAGCGAAAACTTTTGACAAAGTTTGGCACAATGGTCTTATTTATAAACTTTACCAACTCAACCTCCCCGATAGGCTTGTACTCATTATCAAAGACTACCTCACTGAGCGCAGTTTTTGCTATCGAGTAGAAAAATCGCGTTCTAGGCCCCACCCCATAGCCGCCGGAGTCCCGCAAGGCACAGTTCTCTCCCCTACCCTCATTTCACTTTACGTCCAAGACATCCCTCGCACGCCATACGTCGAGCTAGCCCTTTACGCCAACGATACGGCGCTCTCTTACACCACTAGAAAGAGGGCGCGCGTTTGTCAAGTACTCCAGAAAGCAGTAACTGACCTCTGTGAATGGGCTCTCAAATGGAGAATAGAGATGAACCCCGTGAAAAGCGCAGCCATGTTTTTCTCAAGGGGAAAGACTCGAGCTGACCGCGCGTCCTCTTCACTACCCGAAATCACCCTCTTTGACCGCCCTATCCCCTGGGAGAATAAAGCGAAGTATTTAGGCGTGACATTAGACTCCCGACTAATCTTCAAAACCCACATTAAAACGGTCCGCGACAAAGCAGCCTTCTACATGAGTAGGCTTCACCCGCTCATGAGAAGTAAAAGCAAACTCCCATTGCGCTGCAAAATAACTCTATTTAAAACTTCCATCCGTCCGGTCTTCACATATGCAAGCCCAGTCTTTGCACACTGCTCCCACTCCCTTAAGCCTCTTCAGGTTTCACAAAACCGCTTTATGCGAAAAGCCGTAGGTGCCCCGTGGTACATGCGCAACGTAGACCTCCATAGTGACTTTAGACTCCCCACAGTAAAGCAATTTCATTCATAATTCTTTATTGCACACACAAAGGTTACATCGACCCCAGATATAAATAAGAAACACCTTTTCAAAAGGCGCCCCAAAGACGTCCTCCTAGAACGTTATCACGAAAGCTCTTAAAGCCCAACCAACCCCCGCCCCTCAGGCACGTCAACTTGACGAAGGCTGTCAGATCAGAGCCCCCTAAATGACCCAAATATAGAGTAGTTTAGGATTAGGATAGGTTTTAAAAAAAAAAACACCTTTTAGTAATGGGTGCTATCTGCCCCCCTAACATGCCGCTATCATGCCCGTTGACTATGAGCTGATGTCCGCTCATGAAATCGGGTAAGCAGGCAAACTCCTCCCATATATATCATATACACATATATATCGCCCAAAAGGGCAAATTGCAGGTAGAAAGCCTTCAGCATATACCGAGGCCATGGCTCACAGTAAAGTCTTAGTAGGACAACTGTAAACACAAGGGGTTGTTTTTAGTCCGTATACCACACGAGCTGATGCCCGCTCAATATGTGGGGACCCAGATATAGCAGGGAGGTCTGACTCCTGGGCATGGGTAATTCCATTTTTTTCCCCCTCCAACAAAAAAAAATTAAAAAATCGGCATTTATTACAGCTTGTCCATCAAAGCCTGCAATGCTGATCGCGCTGTGTAGGCCTTGAGCTGCGCTATGCTGCGCTTTCGGCCACCAACAGTGCGACCAGCAACGCAGTCATTACAGACCGCGACAGTAATGTACTATTACAAGTCAAACACTTACTTAAGTCTCAAATAAATGGAAAAATAAATAAAAAATAAATCAATTAAGATCAACTAAACTAATGAGTACATAACTGGTTTGAGTTTGAAAAAGGAAATCTCCCTTTCAAGTGGTGATTCATGGCTGAATCTCTCACAGGAAAAATAAACTCCTTGAACTCTACCAGTGCTTCGGAAATACGCCCGTCAGAGAAGATAGCACCAAGATACTCTATGGGGAAGTATCTTTTTCAATTTTCGTCATTTTTTTTTACACAATGTACGATATAAAATTATCTAATCTAATGACAATATAATAACATCGTATCTATACTTATTTATGGCACTTGCCAATAAGATGTCTCAAAATAGCAATCTAACAAAATAAATAAATAAGAACAAAGAGAAGCAGTAATGAACATAACTTATGGGAAACCAGACTGGACCAGTCCCCCCAAGCAGCACCCGTTCACGAGTATGACATCTGCACCAGCTATCACCCCCCTCGCCATATTTGAGGGAGGGGAGCAACCCGCTACGCAGGGCCGCCGCTGCTTCTTCCAGGGTACACCCAAGTGCACCGTCATCGAGGTACCAGATGTTCAGCAGGGATTCAAGCTTAGAGATCACCTTTTATATAACTAGGCAGAAAATTAAAGGGCCCAGTGAATCACCCTGCTGTGCACCAACCTGAGAAAGAATGAGAGATTCGTTAAAATACAGGTTTGATGGCGAGAAGTAAACCTGAAAAAGGTAAGGAAAGAGGCACGGCACATTTTCTCTTACTCACGCTCTACAGAGTTGAATGCGTTTTTTATGTCAAATTTTAAAATGACGCAATCTGTGTTTTTGGAATCCATAGAGAAAGCTCGAGTACCATAGATGGCAGCCTCACCACCTAATCTAGTGCCAAATCCTAACAGAATAGAAATAGAAATCCTTAATAGAAATTGAATATTATCAATTGTAATTTGTAATGTACTTAATGTAAACGAATCAATATCTCGGTTGATATAAAATAAACAGAGTAGGTGTAAATAATTGAAAAAAAAAACAAATAGTCTAAATTGAAAAAGTGAAATGCTAACATTGTTTATTTCCATTTTCCATATAAAATCGGATCTAAAATATTCTATTTTTATATCTCATGACCAAATCCACAAATAAAACCGATCGAAAACTCATACAAATCTTAATATTCCATAGAAAAAGCGATCGAAAATAATGTTATTACTCTAAAATTCAAGCGACCATTAAAAAGGCTAAAAAGCCGATTAATGCGAAAAATGCACCGTAAATACATGTAAAAACATAAAATTGTGAAAGAGTCAAACGAAGATCCTGCAGGAAAGTTTCTGTATTTTTTGTGTAATTTGCATGCAAAATCAAATTCCAAATGCAAATTGTTACGTAAGTCTTACCCTTACAAAATTAATAATTAAATACTTCTAGATTCATCTAAGCACTAGGAGTAAGAAAGTTCACTTTAATTAGTATACAATACAAGACCTAATACGCATCAATCGACAAATATAATTGCTTTAGAACAATTAATCATTACCTTAAACGATTATAAAAAGTAAGCGGGTAGAACATTACAGTTTGCTGCTGTAGGCACCTCCTCGTCCACAGTATTGCGTCAAGCTAGATAGATCTGATACCAACCAGTACCATCGGAACAAGACAACCACGTTGGGCGCTACTGTAACGCTTACAATTACCTTAACCTTAACCTTAGGGGTATTCGGTTACAGAAGTAGGGTCACGGGGATGAATTTAGACGCTCTGTTGTGAGTAAGGGTACTGGTGAAGAATGTTTCAAAAGCTCGAGCTACCTCAGCGTTGGATTTAACAACATCATCACCTATATTAAAGCAGAAATAATTGTCCCTTGGTATAGCTTTGCCAGTTTCACGGTTTATGATTTGCCAAACCGTTTTCATTCTATTATTTTAATTTTGTATTTTTCTATTAATATGTAAGTTTTTGCAGTTCTACAAACTGTTGGCACTGACTTTCTTTTATTTAAAAACTTTGTCGAATTCTGTTTGAATAATGTTGAAAAAGTCAGAATAAATTTTGTTGGGGTTCTGTTTGGGGGTAAGTTTTTTATATACATCTCTAGTCTGTAGTGTTATGCTACTTACATGCTATTCCTGCTTTTCATGCTTTCATGCTTTTCAGCTGGATTCTTGCTGAGCTGCAGAGCTGTATATTTGGTATCACCTTTATTTTCATAGGACCCTGTAACGTTTTAAACCATAAGAACACATTAACAAATCATTTTCGCTTTGTATTTTCACACTATCAGCTCTTGTAAATCGATAGGGAAGGGGTTTACCTTTGGTGACCTTGTTTTTGGCTTTCTCCGAAACTCTGCAATCTCGGGCTTCGTGCGCGCTGGTGCGCTACTTTTTTATATTCATTGTTACTTCATTTACTTCATGGTTTTATTGTTGTTTATCGTATTACGAGCCTGAAACTAAACTTTGACATTTGTTGACGTCGTTGTTTATCTGGTTGTCATGGCAATGTCCATTCAAACTCGTTAGCGGTCTGATATGTTTGCTTCAATACTTTTACAAAATTCTTTTTCTCTCTTGGCCACTCACAAAAATTACGTTTAATTTAAATAATTTTTAGAACTCTCCAAAAAGGGTGTAAAAGCGGAACATTTCTGAAATTCTAGAGTCTCACGTCAGCTTCTGAACTAGAAGTACCACTTAAAGGCCTTATCCCGGGGTCGCACTACCCCGGGATCCTGCGAGCCTTCAAACTCCCTCAAACCTTCAAACAATCCTTCAAACAACGGGATCCTGCGGGCCTTCAAACTCCCTCAAACCTTCAAACAATCCTTCAAACAACGGGATTCTGCGAGCCGTGCCTACGCCGCGATCCTGCGAGCCGATCCTACAACGGGATCCTGCGAGCCGTAACTACAAGTACGCCCGCTACCGTTCCTACAACGACGATTTCAACAACATCTACAACAACAAATACACCTGCATCCTGGTCATAAACCCCACCGGTCTCCTACTCTCCGTGTCCTCCGCTTCCTTTTTTTACTTAACCTGTGTTTTATAAAAAACCTGTTCTCATCTCATCCATCCTCATCTTCGTATCATTTTTTTATCGTCTTCATTGTAAATAACTAATAAACTGTTACTACTAAATTTTATTCTCGTTGTTTTCTGTTAGGTTCTGGTTAGGTTCGTATAGTTACACGACATTTTGGCGCCCAACGTAAAAGTTCTTCTCCACTCTTCACCTTTTCTGCGCCTTGTCTCTTTCCCTTTGATTTGCTTTCTCTTTCACTCTTAAATCTTTATCTATTCATCCTTTTCACATTTTCCAAATTCTAAAACAAAACTTGTAGTGTTATGCTACTTACATGCTATTCTTGCTTCCTATCCCTTAGCTCCAGCTCCACCATCAGTCTTTTTTGTTCGTTCTTCAGGGTACCTTGCTCTGTCATGCTTCATATTTGTCATCACCTTTATTTTCATAGGACCCTGTAACGTTTTAAACCATAAGAACACATTAACAAATCATTTTCGCTCTGCATTTTCATGTTATCAGCACTTCTAAATCGATAGCGAAGGGGCTTACCTTTGGTGACCTTGTTCTGAAACTCTGCAATCTCGGGCTTCGTGCGCGCTGGTGCGCTACCCTTTTTCCTTTCGTTGTTATGTAATTTTGGCTATGTGAACTTGTTAAATTTTATATTACGAGCCTGAAAATAAACTTTGACGTTTGTTGACGTCTTTGTTTATCTGGTTGTCATGGCAATGTCCATTCAAACTCGTTAGCGGTCTGATAGGTTTACTTCAATACTTTTACAAAAATACTTTTTCTCTCTTGGCCACTCACAAAAATTACGTTTAATTTAAATAATTTTTAGAACTCTCCGAAAAGGGTATAAAAGCGAAACATTTCTGAAATTCTAGAGTCTCACGTCAGCTTCTGAACAAGAAGTACCATTTAAAGGCCTTATCCCGGGGTCGCACTACCCCGGGATCCTGCGAGCCTTCAAACTCCTTCAAATCTTCAAATAACCATCCTTCAAACTACGGGATTCTGCGAGCCGTGCCTACGCCGCGATCCTGCGAACCACTGCTTCATCGGTCTCCTACTCCATCCTACAACGGGATCACTCCTACAACGGGATCCAGCGAGCCGTAACTACAAGTACGCCGCTACCGTTCCTACAACGACGATTTCTACAACGGGATCCAGCGAGCCGTAACCTCAAATACGCCGCTACCGTTTCTACAACGACGATTTCTACAACGGGATCCTGCGAGCCGGGACTACAAGTACGCCCGCTACCGTTCCTACAACGACGATTTCAACAACATCTACAACAACAAATACACCTGCATCCTGGTCCCTAACTCCACCGGTCTTCTACTCTTCGTATCCTCCGCTTCCTTTTTATACTTAATTTGTCTTTTATAAAACTTGTGCTCATTTCATCCATCCTCATCTTCGCATCATCTTTTTTATAGACTTCACTGTAAATAACCAATAAACTGACACTTTAAATTTTATCCTGGTTGTTGTTTTCTGTTAGGGTCTGGTAGGTTCGTATCCTCACATGACATTTTGGCGCCCAACGTAAAAGTTCTTCTCCACTCTTCACCTTTTCTGCGCCCTGTCTTTTTCCCTTTGATTTGCTTTCTCTTTCACTCTTAAATCTTTATCTATTCATCCTTTTCACATTTTCCAAATTCTGAAACAAAACTTCATCTAGTTTTTCAACTCATCTGGATTATATTTAGGCCTACATTTAACTAACATTACTTCACTTCACTTCACTTCTATAACACTTAACTATACACTTAACTATAACACTTGACTCTACACTTAACTATAACAATGATACGAAGTAAAGATTAGATGTGAGGAACCAGCGAATACTGTTTTGCTCCTTAAAAAACAGGTTTTGCATTTAGTTGCGAATTCTCACCCCGAAGATATTCTGACTTCTCCAGTTCCGATTGAGGATGACTTATCTCAAATTGGTTCTACTCTAACTTACCTGGATTGTAAAATAGAAAAATTGTTACAAGGGGAAACCAAATACTTACGATTAATAGAAACTTTTATTAATCATGTTTTTTACAGATTGGAGCGAATAGATACAGACTTATATCCAGACTCTAAAGCTAGTTTCGATACTTTGAAGTTGAAATTTGACGATATTTCTAAACAGTTCGGATCCTTGGTTCCACCTTCAACTGCAAATCACTCTCCATCACTGGACCTTCCTGCTGAACCGACTGTCATGGAACCCCTTCTTGTTTCTCAAACTTCTGTCCAGACCCATACCCCGTGTCCTCCACCACCACCTCAATCTTTCCCTCCAACTAACGTCTTCAAGGATTTGAAAAGACACACCTTCAATGGTAAAAGTTGTCCAAGATCCTTTCTTCAAAAAGAGTTAGAGGCAAGTGGCACATTAAAGACATTAAATCTTAAATTTTCTTAACTTCTATTAACTGTTACTTTGTATATATGTATAAATATCACCATCACTTTCACCTTAATATTTTATTTCTTCCTTTAATCCAGTGTTCTTCAACACATTTTACTCTAGGACCTCGAATTTTCGTTGGTTAGTCTTCACCTATTTTTTTTAATCTTTATTTCAGACACATCTCGTTGGTGATGTGGCTGATCTCTGGCTTCGAGCTCTACCGCTCTGGCCGTTCTTAATTGTCTTAAGTCGTAGCGACTAAAGCTACCTTAGGATTAATTTGTTTCTCTTTACTTCTACTTATTTTTTTTTCCACGCAGGAGCGGATGACAACTCCATAAGTAAGCCTGAATGTCCTTACGAAAACACACTTTTAGAGTGGTAGTCATTGAATGTGAACTCCACCCTTACCGGAATGAAGATGATGAATGTAAGAGAGGGTATATCTGATTTTGCCTGGTGATGTCTGTTTCTGCAAAGCTGTGTTTTTATGGTTTATTTTTGTACATATCAAAATTTTTGCTGAGTCAAAATTTTTTCCAGGGTCGGGGGGAAAATGTAGTGTTATGCTACTTACATGCTATTCTTGCTTCCTATCCCTTAGCTCCAGCTCCACCATCAGTCTTTTTTATTCGTCCTTCAGGGTACCTTGCTCTGTCATGCTACATATTTGTCATCACCTTTATTTTCATAGGACCCTGTAACGTTTTAAACCATAAGAACATATTAACAAATCATTTTCGCTCTGCATTTTCATGTTATCAGCACTTCTAAATCGATAGCGAAGGGGCTTACCTTTGGTGACCTTGTATTTGGCTTTCTCCGAAACTCTGCAATCTCGGGCTTCGTGCGCGCTGGTGCGCTACCCTTTTTCCTTTCGTTGTTATGTAATTTTGGCTATATGAACTTGTTAAATTTTATGTTACGAGCCTGAAAATAAACTTTGACGTTTGTTGACGTCTTTGTTTATCTGGTTGTCATGGCAATGTCCATTCAAACTCGTTAGCGGTCTGATAGGTTTACTTCAATACTTTTACAAAAATACTTTTTCTCTCTTGGCCACTCACAAAAATTACGTTTAATTTAAATAATTTTTAGAACTCTCCAAAAAGGGTATAAAAGCGGAACATTTCTGAAATTCTGGAGTCTCACGTCAGCTTCTGAACAAGAAGTACCATTTAAAGGCCTTATCCCGGGGTCGCACTACCCCGGGATCCTGCGAGCCTTCAAACTCCTTCAAATCTTCAAATAACCATCCTTCAAACTACGGGATTCTGCGAGCCGTGCCTACGCCGCGATCCTGCGAACCACTGCTTCATCGGTCTCCTACTCCATCCTACAACGGGATCACTCCTACAACGGGATCCAGCGAGCCGTAACTACAAGTACGCCGCTACCGTTCCTACAACGACGATTTCTACAACGGGATCCAGCGAGCCGTAACCTCAAATACGCCGCTACCGTTCCTACAACGACGATTTCTACAACGGGATCCTGCGAGCCGGGACTACAAGTACGCCCGCTACCGTTCCTACAACGACGATTTCAACAACATCTACAACAACAAATACACCTGCATCCTGGTCCCTAACTCCACCGGTCTTCTACTCTTCGTATCCTCCGCTTCCTTTTTATACTTAATTTGTCTTTTATAAAACTTGTGCTCATTTCATCCATCCTCATCTTCGCATCATCTTTTTTATAGACTTCACTGTAAATAACCAATAAACTGACACTTTAAATTTTATCCTGGTTGTTGTTTTCTGTTAGGTTCTGGTAGGTTCGTATCCTCACATGACATACTTCATCTAGTTTTTCAACTCATCTGGATTATGTTTAGGCCTACATTTAACTTACATTACTTCACTTCACTTCACTTCTATAACACTTGACTCTACACTTAACTATAACAATGGAAATTGGAATATTTTCCAAATTCTAAAACAAAACTTCATCTAGTTTTTCAACTCATCTGGATTATATTTAGGCCTACATTTAACTTACATTACTTCACTTCACTTCACTTCACTTCACTTCATCACTTTAATATTTTTAACAATGGAAAGAGGTAAAATTTTCTAAACAATTCGAATCCTTGACTCCACCTTCAACTGCAAATGACTCTCCATCACTTGACCTTCCTGCTGATCCGACTGTCAGGGAACCTCTTCTTGTTTCTCAAACTTCTGTCCTGAAGGTGATACGAATCTTTATGTAAAATTTTTGCATGTAAGTAGCATAAATTTTCTTAACTTCTAACTGTTAATTTGTATATATGTATATTCTTCATTTCAGACACATCTCGTTGGCGATGTGGCTGATCTCTGGCTTCGAGCTCTACCGCTCTGTTGTATATATGTATATTCTTCATTTCAGACACATCTCGTTGGCGATGTGGCTGATTTCTGGCTTCGAACTCTACCGCTCTGGCCGTTTTAATCTTAAGGCAAAGCGACTAAAGCTACCTTAGGATTAATTTGTTTCTCTTTACCTCTACTTAATTTTTTTTTTTCACGCAGGAGCGGATGACAACTCCTTAAGTAAGCCTGAATGTCCTTTTGAAAACACACTTTTAGAGTGGTAGTCATTGAATGTGAACTCCACCCTTACCTGAATGAAGATGATGAATGTAAGAGATGGTATATCTGATTTTGCCTGGTGATGTCTGTTTCTGCAAAGCTGTGTTTTTCTGATTTATTTTTGTACATATCAAAATTTTTGCTGAGTCAAAAATGTTTCCAGGGTCGGGGGGAAAATGTAGTGTTATGCTACTTACATGCTATTCCTGCTTTTCATGCTTTCATGCTTTTCAGCTGGATTCTTGCTGAGCTGCATAGCTGTATATTTGGTATCACCTTTATTTTCATAGGACCCTGTAACGTTTTATACCATAAGAACACATTAATAAATCATTTTCGCTTTGTATTTTCACACTATCAGCTCTTGTAAATCGATAGGGAAGGGGTTTACCTTTGGTGACCTTGTTTTTGGCTTTCTCCAAAACTCTGCAATCTCGGGCTTCGTGCGCGCTGGTGCGCTACTTTTTTATATTCATTGTTACTTCATTTACTTCATGGTTTTATTGTTGTTTATCGTATTACGAGCCTGAAACTAAACTTTGACATTTGTTGACGTCGTTGTTTATCTGGTTGTCATGGCAATGTCCATTCAAACTCGTTAGCGGTCTGATATGTTTGCTTCAATACTTTTAAAAAAATAATTTTTCTCTCTTGGCCACTCACAAAAATTACGTTTAATTTAAATAATTTTTAGAACTCTCCAAAAAGGGTATAAAAGCGGAACATTTCTGAAATTCTAGAGTCTCACGTCAGCATCTGAACTAGAAGTACCACTTAAAGGCCTTATCCCGGGGTCGCACTACCCCGGGATCCTGCGAGCCTTCAAACTCCCTCAAACCTTCAAACAATCCTTCAAACAACGGGATCCTGCGAGCCTTCAAACTCCCTCAAACCTTCAAACAATCCTTCAAACAACGGGATTCTGCGAGCCGTGCCTACGCCGCGATCCTGCGAGCCGATCCTACAACGGGATCCTTCGAGCCGTAACTACAAGTATACTCGGCGCCACGACTAAAGAGCTTTGTCCTTGAATGCGCAGTAGTCACTTTTCACAAGTGTTTGGCGCGGGGAAGTGAGGAGCGACGGGGGCGGTAGTCAGCGCCGGCACCTGTTTCGTTGATCAGTCGCTTCCCGATGCCCGCACCGAAAGCACGTCTCGAAGCTTCTTGAGTACAGTCGCATACAATATTACCCAACGTTATCTTACGCCCCGGTCGAAAATGCCGAAAAATAAAGTACTAACTAGGCAAGCTAGAAAAATGGTTTACGATGTGAACTGTTATATCAAAAAAGAGTCTGATGAAATACTGATGAAGAAGTCTGATGAAAAACTCAATTGTGGTTTAATTGTTACAAATTATTAGTCAGCGGGAAGAAAAGAGTGTGCAGGACTATTACTACAAGTATCTATATTCACTAGGCCCTAGTGACTAGGGGCATTCTATGCTAGGGGGTTATTTATATATAGGTTTCAACCTTGACGTTAACAAATGTTGTCAATAGAGAGTACCTATAGTTTATTTGACACAAAGTCCATTATTTACATCGGCTAATATCCCAATCAACAAAATATCAAACAGAGAAAAAATAGAAGTGAAGAAAGTCCTGAACACTCATTCCTTCACACTAACCCTAAAAACGCACTTCGGAATTATGCCGCGACTGTACACATGCGCAGTAATCCCCGCCAGTTTCTCCGAGAGCTCTTTATTCGTGGCGCCGAGTGTACGCCCGCTACCGTTCCTACAACGACGATTTCAACAACATCTACAACAACAAATACACCTGCATCCTGGTCATAAACCCCACCGGTCTCCTACTCTCCGTGTCCTCCGCTTCCTTTTTTTACTTAACCTGTGTTTTATAAAAAAACCTGTTCTCATCTCATCCATCCTCATCTTCGTATCATTTTTTTATCGTCTTCATTGTAAATAACTAATAAACTGTTACTACTAAATTTTATTCTGGTTGTTTTCTGTTAGGTTCTGGTTAGGTTCGTATAGTTACACGACAAGTCTTATGGGATGTAATATGATTTTTACTAGCAATTGGGAATGAAACTGTTTCACCGCTGTGATCGGACTGTAAGCGGTTAAATAGATTTTTACTGTTGAATGCACAGTCACAAAAACCTTATCTAAGCAAGTTTGGCTGGTAAGTGTAATTCTAGTCGGCTCTAGAAATACATGACATAAATTAAATCATTGGAACAGAGTTATTAGTCGTTGTTTCATTGTTGTATCTACAAGCAAATCTACATTAAGATCGCCACAAATAATTAACTTTTTTCTTATATTACACAGTTTAATGAGGGCTTCCTCCATAATTTTCTCAAATATTTCAAAATTGCCATGGCCTTTTTCATCCCTCGGAGGTCTGTAGATACAAACAATAATATGGCTATTCAACTCAACACAGGATACCTCTATTTGTCTTTCTATAGTAAGTGCAAGAATATCTTTCAGTTGTTTTACCTGTATATTATTTTTCACTAAGATTAAAGAACCACCTCTATCAGCAATCTGTCTATATACAACTGAAAATTTTGTAATTATTTATGTTAAAAGACATCATATATTTCTTTAAACAGTGTTCTGTAATACAAATGACATCGGTGCCAGAATTATTAAGAAATAATTCTAATACAAGTTATTTGCCAGGTAGCCCCTGCATGTTTTGATGGGTAATATTTAAGAGGGGCTTATAATTTGTCTGAATATTATTTATTACACATTTTTGAATTTTTTTAATCGGGCAAGATATTAAAATTTTTGATCTCCTATGCTTGCTTGATGATATATTTAGTGGCTTATGTACGCTTGAGACTTCCTCTATTGTCTTATGAACTAATTTAAATTACTTGGAATGTCTTCCAATATCCCTTGTCTGTGCTCAATAGAAGCAGTCAGGTTAATTCTTGACTGTAATACTAAAAAAATAAGATAGCGACACAGCTACTGGATAAACTCGAAAGTTTCGGTGTTAGAGGGATCGCACATGAACTTTTTAAGGACTACCTACAATAGAGACAACAACGAGTCAAGATAGGCCCCCACTACAGTAGTGACAGCTATGTTACCTACGGAGTACCGCAGGGCAGTGTTCTTGGCCCAACGTTGTTTCTCATATACATCAACGACCTGTGCGATCTCTCTCTGAAGGATTGCAATATTTACACTTACGCGGATGATACGGCGCTTATATTTAATAGTAAGAGCTGGAGTGACGCGATTATCTCTGCAGAGCAGGGACTTCGCTGTGTTTCGGAATGGGTAGAAAGCAATTTGCTCACTCTTAATGTTGCAAAAACAAAAAGTATGTTCTTCTCCATACTTAAATCAAAACTTCCGGCCCTCCACGTCGGATTAAAAGCCCACTCTTGCTCTTACCCGACCAACGCCACATGCTCTTGTGAGAGAATTGAGAGAGTAGATAAAATAAAATACCTTGGTGTGGTAATTGACCAACAACTAAACTGGCTTCCCCAGATTGACTCAGTCGTCTCACGTGTGAGAAAATTAAGTTGGATATTTAAAAACCTTAGACACGCCATGCCTCCGGATATGCTCAGAGCGACTTACATTGCTCTGGTTCAGTCTGTACTATGTTACTGTGTAACTGTCTGGGGTGGTGCTTGTAAGACGAAGATGTTATCACTTGAAAGAGCCCAGAGATCGCTCCTGAAGGTGATGCTCATCAAACCTTACAGATTTCCCACAACCGATCTCTTTTCCCTTGCTGATGTACTTAGTGTAAGACAACTCTATATACTCCAGTCGGTTCTCAGAAGACACCGCAACAGTGTCAATCCAAGCAATAATCACAAGAGAAGACATGATATAATATTCAAAACACCAAGCTTTGAAACAGAATTTGCAAGAAAACAATTTACCATTCAATCAACACTTTTGTATAATAAGGTAAACAGAATCTGTAGCATACATCCGATGCTCTCGTTTGAGTGTAAGTCCTCAGTATCAAAATTGCTCAAAACCTTGGATTATGCACACACTGAAAAATTTCTAGTTATTGTTAAATAACATTAAAATTGTTAAATAACAATAAATTAAATACTTCACGATAATACGATTTTAACGGACATTTTAGAATTAAAATTATCTTAAATTATTTTTATTTTTATATTTACAGAGACATTTACGACATTTATATTTACATAGAAAATAGATTCTTACATGAACTTACGCAGATAAGACTCATCTCCTCATCCCCTGTCCCTTACACATATACACACAATACACACTACATCTCCTTCAGACACTCACAACACTCACATCTTCTCTCCACACTCACTATAGGTATACACTCTACATAACAACCCCAATTTAATATATACCCAAAATTATTAGCTTGTAAGAATATTTGATTTTAAATCTTAATGCATAGTTATTTAACTAAACTAAATGTATATTACTGTAATATTTAATTTTATTTTATTAATTTAGAAAAGTCTGTCTACTTGCCATTATTCATCAAATTAAAGTGTATCACAATGGGAATTGCGGGGTACTTGTCATACAGATTTTATAAATCTAGTACAAGGCCCTATCGTATATTTTGTAATTGATTTCAATTTTTGAATAAATGATTTTGTATTTTGTATTTGTATTTGAGCTACAAGTAGCGGCACGTAAGTTGAACGCTGACCGTTATTGCGCAGAATTTAAAAAATAGGTGTCTCAGGGGGGCTAGAGGGACGCAGGGTGCGCTGCGCGTACGTAGCGCCGATTGGCTCTCTGGTAGTACTCCGTCCCCCGCACTGTTACGACGCTCCCCGCACTTCTGACTTACAGTCGCGTTCTAAAGGCCCTGTCGAGACAGCTGCATTGTAACACACGCTGATTTAATGGAACACGTGACACCATTATCTGATTCAGACTAAGGATGGGCAGCATTGAAAAATATGTATAAATGTTGTTATCTTGTTCAGAAAACATGTGTTTTCTATTCTATCTAAAATAAAAATTGTCGAATTCGATTATAATAAAGGTTAATTCTTGCTACTCCCCATATATTTAATCACTCTTTCACATGACATGATCAAGTTTGAATGGAAGTAGTTTTTTTCATTTATTGATTTAAAAAAGGCTAATCTTGAAAAGTAAAACACCCGGTTACAAGCTATGGAACACACCGAACACTAAACTTAACTATTTATAAAGTAATAATTATATTGCGCGCGCGACTGTACGCATGCGCAGCTATCCCCTCTACATTTCGCTCAGCGTTCAACTTACATGCCCCTACTTGTACCTGTCGCTTGTAAAAATCTGAAAGGTAGTAACTACCTTTGGTTAAATAAACATTATCACTAACATAATTGTTAAGAGTCAAACAGATGAATCAAACTATTATTATATGACATTGTATGTAATGCCATATTTAGCTTATATCCAAGTTCATTTTCAGTTTGTGGCAAGCTTTTCAGTATGGGAGTGTAAACATAACAATTTTATTAACATTCAGTGAGCAAAGTGTTTTAAAATATTTAATTAGGTCCCATTTGTTTACCTCATACCTATTTCCAAATATGAGTACCTATTAAGTTTTATTCAGGTGTCAAATCAAGTGTCTTTGTTATTTTTTGCTTAACATAATGAAAACTGGAGTTTGGTAAACAGTTATTTATGACTGAGTTATTGAATTTATTCAATGATATGTCTAAGTTTCTTCCAATTTCATCACAAAAGTATCAGTTTAGCTAGTGATGTTTTTGTGCGAACTTGAAATCTTGGGTCGTATACTTATTTTAAGGCTCGTGGGTGTAGCTGGTATCTCCGGCTGTTGCACGGAACGTTGGCGGTCACACAAATGATTGGCCACCAAAGAGTCATAGCGCTCCTGATTACTATGAGACAGTTTAAGCAGCTCATCATGGCCAGGGAGTAATCCTTAATGGCCTCTTGAGATTTTTCATAGCGGGCAGTAATTGATCTCAAGCAGCCATTGACACTGGCAAGTTCAGACTCAAGATTTTTCAGGTCTTTCTAATATTTTGTTTTATTAATTTCTAACTGCCATACACATTTAATTTTTTTCCAAAATTTCAATTTTATTCTTATATTTTAAACTCCTATTGAGAATTGTATGAGATTTTAAAATTTTTGATGTTTTAGTGATGTGTTTTTTAATTGTTACATATCTTTTTGATGCGTTTTTGCTGCATGTTGAACCAGTGCCCACCATTGAGTCTTCATGAGTCAAATCAATCACTGAACTGGACACATCTATGCATGCAACAGAAACTTGGCGGGCCAAATTATCTTGGGTTTTTAGTCCTGCTGAACCATGAGACTCCTCTTGTAATTGTGTGATTTGGTTGTGTGCGAGAGTGGGTCACCTTGTCTGACCGCTCTGTTGATTTGGAATGCATCTCCTAAAGATTCCAGTCTGATGGTAGCTTTACATTTCATGTAGATGTTTTTGATGATAGTAATGTAGGTGTTTTCTACCCCTGCTCTTGTTAACTTTGCCATATGTGCTCGTGCTTGAGGCTGTCGAAAGCTTTTGAGTAGTCTATGTATGCAAGGTAAATGGGCTTGTTGTACTCATTGTATAAGCTGTTTAATTGTGTGAATGTGATCAATGGTGCTGAAGTCTTCCCTAAATCCAGCCTGCTCCACTGGTTGGTTTTCATCCAATATTTTTGTTATTCTTTCCAAGATTGTTTTTGCGAAGATCTTATAGATATTCGATATGAGACTTATTGGTCTGTAGTTGCTAATATCTGCTTTGGCTCCTTTTTTGTGCAGAATAATAATGTTTGACTCCTCCCACTGACTTGGAAAGATACTTGTGATGAGTATATCATTATTTTTTGTAAGTATTGGGCTTAATTCTGTGACTGTGCCCCTCATTAGCTCGTTTGGTATATTGTCAGGTCGTGGTGCTCTTCCAAGCTTTTGTGAGTTGAAGGCTTTTTGTATTTCTTCTACAAGTAATGGTGCAACTACATTGTTCCTTACCGTTGGTTTCGTGCTGGCATTCAGTGCATTGTTATCATCTTTATGATTATCATTTTTTTTGGAACACAGATCCTTGTAGTAGTCTGTTGCTACTCTCTGAATATCTACGCGTTTTGTTAGTGGGTTGGATTGTCTGTTCTTCAGTTTAGGAACCCACTCTTTTCCTTGTTCACTTAGTTCTTTGTAGGTTTGTTTTACCTTAACTGTTTTTTCAATTGCAAAAATTTGAAGAGTCAAATTTCTTCAGTCTTTTTACTTTTCTGTCTTTCCTTATGCATTCTCGTATCTGCTTACTAAGGTTGCATATTCTATAACGATCTCCTTTAGTGTTTTCACTATTTACAATTAATAATCTTCTTTCTTGTAAGAGTTCCATACTTTTTTTACTTATTTTTTGTGTCATTTTTTGCTTCTTCTTTCTTTGTTTGAATCAGCCTATTGTTTAGGTGATCATATTTTTCTTTAACACTTATGTCCTAATTAACTATTTCTAATAGCTTATTGGACATAGTCAATAGTCAATAGGTGTCAATATTATTTTCATATTGCTCAGGTATCGAACCCTGAGAGGATTTTATTAATTTCCTGGATTTCTTATGTGATTTTTTGTTTAGCCGACAGCGTACCATACGGTGGTTGGTGTTGAAGTTTAGATTCTGTTTAACATGAGTGTCGCTGATGTCCTTTACATTGTTTGTTATAATATAGTCAATTTCGTTTTTGTACTTCCCGAGGTATCCAGGGCCAGTTGGATTTGGGATTTTTCTTGAAGACAGAATTCAGTAGAGTATGTTTGTTTTCTAATAAAAACTCTATCAATCTGTTTCCATTTTTACTCCTTTTTCCATGACCATATTATCCCAGTTTAAGTTCTTCTCCTGATTCTCTTGTGCCAATCTGTGCGTTGAAATCACCCATTACTATTAGATGATTGTTTTGATATTTTCTTACTAACTCTGACATTTTTTTGTAGAAGTCTGTGATATTGCGTTTAGTTGCCTGTTCGGTATGTGCATATGCTTGTAAAATTTTAGGTTTAATATGGCTAGTCTTGTAACATGGTTTGCTTAATATTAAGTCCTACTTACTATTAAGTCGTACTCAAGCATACAAATTGTAGTAAAACTTCTTTTTATTTCATATAACAAGCTTACTGGCTGACTAGCCTTCTGAAAAGCAAAGGTTCAGAATTCAAACCTGGAATTTCGTCTGGTAGCTCTTCGATTGTTTTTGACGCATTCCTTCTTTGAGCTCTGAATAGCTGAAACGTATCCTCTACGTCAGTTTATTTTTACCGCCTTAATTATGCCACAGTTGCAGCGATGGGCGACTAGCCTATTATGAGGGACTACCTCATAATTGTTAATAGATACAATTTTGTAAATAACTTGTGTTGTGTAAATAGAAGGCCTTTACTTGATGTGCTGTAATGATTGCCGACCCCCAAGCTTGGGTATGTAAACATTTGCATGGCTCGTAGTCCTTTCTATTTTCCTGTGTATTTTTAGTAAATGTCTCGTGTATCTTTATCCCTACTGCTACGACTTCTCGTGTATCTCTATCCCTACTGCTACGACTCCGTCTGCAATGCCTCCGATAGTTAGGTTCCTATAGGGCTCTCCCACCTCGGCGAGTCTGTCGGAGCATTGCAGACGATCTGGATTCTGGATTCAGACGTAGAAAATGTAATTGTGTATGGTAGAACGTTCGAGGAGTTTACCGGTACGTTGCAGAAAGTTTTTGGGCGGTTTAGAGAAGCGAATGTGCCGGCACATACGCCCGCCACAGATATGCGGAAATATCTATTTCCACGTAATGTTAAGATAAGTTGACGACCGTCACAGATAAGGTATATTTGTATTCATCACGTAGTTTTGTAGTAAGTTGTATATAAGCTTAGTATATCCTATAATAAAGTAGTCTAGTTTAGTCTGGTATTTGCGCGCATATCAAGCCTTTTACTTTACTCCCGAAGATGTCGCTCTCCTTATAATTGCCTCTGGCAAAGTGGTGACCCGACTTTTGAACATCAGCAACCTTCGGTAAGAGCAGCATGGACCCAGCCGCGAAGAAAACTCCATGTGCTGCCACCTTAGAAGTGCAAGCAAGAAGCACTTCGTCCAAGATCGCCGAGCCCCGACTTCTGCATACCTATTTCAAACCACGCTGCAGAACTCCATAATCAAGACCCCACCCAAACCAAGACGACATCAAGCAAGCCATGACGGACCAGAAGCCAAAATATTTCAACTGAAGATTTCCCGCATCGAACTCAAGATACCGCAAGAATAATGAACCGATAGTCAGCCGACTGCTGATTTATCAAAATGGAGCTCGCACCAGCAGCACGAACGCGTCGGCAAATTCATTCACAGCAAGCAGTTTTTTTTTTTCAAGTTCAAGACATAGGAAGCCGTTCCAGCCCCCAGAAGAGTATTGAAACATCATCGATATACCTAATTCAACGAATATTGAAATCATCGAGGAAGAACATCGCACGAAGAATAATCAAATCACTGAAGAGATATATATATATATATATATATATATAAACGATTGGTGTACAAGATGTGCCCTATGTCGCCAAATCCCATGGTTTTTAGGCACACAAATTTCATTAATCGATAACTTAATATTCACTCAAGAGTGAAGAGCACGCACGTACATATGACGTACGAGACCATTGACTGACTACAGCCAAGGTTACAGATTTAATGCTGACGCTGATTCAGCACAATCATCCTTGTGTAGGTACGGTCGCAATTATAAACAAACAGTGATTACAACTTCAACGACGTGCGGTGTAAATTGACTCATCGATTCCTGAAAAACATGTGCGGCTACAGCATCAGACGACTCTCCTGCGGATCTTTTCCAGTTATAGGCTAGGTTAGTTTACTAACCACCCATTTCCTAGTGTTTTTCTGTTTTCCAGTTTTTAGTTTATTTTATGTAGTATGCGGCCAGACACAAGACTCGCCTGTAGGTAAATATTATGTTATTCTTTAAACTTATGTAGAATTCACATAACCGTAGTTCCTTTATTTTCCTAATTCGTGTAAGGGTTACCTTTAGATTAAGTTGAAATATGCTCTATTACTGTCTAGTTTTATTTAACAATAACTTTCCTTATATATAAAAATAGATTAAGTTAAAGTATGCACAATTAAGATCTGGTTTTATGTTTATTAAAATACTACTAGTTATTATTGCAGTTGATAAGTTTGTTATGGTATCTAACTTAGATTTTTTCCATTGTTATAAGTACATTCATTTATTTTTTTCCCTAAAGGGGGGAGTATCTGTGCCGGCACATACGCCCGCCACAGATATGCGGAAATATCTATTTCCACGTAATGTTAAGATAAGTTGACGACCGTCACAGATAAGGTATATTTGTATTCATCACGTAGTTTTGTAGTAAGTTGTATATAAGCTTAGTATATCCTATAATAAAGTAGTCTAGTTTAGTCTGGTATTTTCGCGCATCTCAAGCCTTTTACTTTACTCCCGAAGATGTCGCTCTCCTTATAAATGCCTCTGGCAAAGCGTACTTGACCTTCAAGCCATCCAAATGCAAATTCGGTTTTTGCGAGATTGAGATGCTAGGTTATCTAATCTCGAATGTAGGAGTAAAACCTAGTGAGAAAAAGCTGAAGGCTAATGGTTTTAACTCCCACATCTGCGAAGGATGTGAAACAATTATTAGGTTTATTTTCTTATTATAGAAAATTTGTATCGAATTTTGCGTGAAAATCTTTACCTCTCACTAAATTATTGAAAAAGGGTGTAAAGTTTCAATGGAATGAAGAATTGCAGAATTCGTTCGATTATATTATGAAGGTTATGTGTAGTGCGCCAATACTTTCGTATTATTCGGGGGATAAGTCGGTTACTACGAGGGTTTATGTGGATGCGTCTAACGAGCGTTAGGTGCAGTGTTGATACAGGGCGTTGATAAAATGAGTCCGGTTGCCTATGCGTCTAGGAAGTTAACGGATGCGGAGAAAAAATATAGTACGACGGAGAAAGAGTGTCTGGGGTTAGTATGGGCGTTAAGGCACTATAGGCATTATCTTTGGGGATCGTATTTTCAGGTCGTTACAGACCATAGCGCGTTATGTTGGTTACAGTCGAAAAAAGATATGTCTGGTAGTTTAGCGCGATGGGCGTTAGCGATACAAGAATGGGATTTCGAGATAGTTCATTGCTCGGGGAAAAGCAATGTAGTGGCAGATTTTTTGAGTAGGAATCCGCTAATGGAAGAAGGGAAACGGGAAACAGAAGGACCTCAGAATTCTTCTCGTTTTGGACCTGATGATGATGGTTTGGAAGTTTTTAGTATTAATGTAGAGTCGTTACAGGCGGATCAAGCGAACGATTAATTTTGTAGTAGATAGTTAACGCGGTTGAGCGAACGTCCGGAAGCGTGGCGTAGCGGTTTTTGCTTGAGAAATAATTTATTATATAAAAGCGTACGTAGAGATGGAGAAATTAGGGAGGTATTAGTATTGCCTATCATGCCACTCTTTGGACAAACCATGAGGAGTGCAGGCAGGCTAAGCTGGCCTTGCCGTCCCCTAGCGCTAGGCTGGCTAAGACCTTGCTTCGACTTAGTAGGCCGCGCATGCGACTGGTAACTGCAGCACTTACTGGCCATGGTTTCTTTAATAAACATCTATATGTCCTAGGTGTTACCGACAGCCCCCTTTGCAGAGCCTGCTTGGAGGCAGAAGAAACGGCTGCTCACGTCCTCATGGAGTGCACAGGAGTAGCGGACTACAGGGCTAAACACCTCGGTCAATCGAGGGACCTTCCAGGGATAGTCGGTAACGTAAAGGGCCTACTGGCGTTCCTGGAGGAGTTGGGTTGGCTCGAATGATGTCGCATTCCCACCCACACGCAAAATAGGCGCTTTCGTCGTCGAGTTGCGGAAACCAGCCCGTCTTACTATTGACAATTGACAAAATTAGTATTGCCTAGGTCTTTGTTTCAAAATGTAATGAACGAATTACATGATGAGGCGTGGACAGGAGGTCATTTGGGTCTCGCAAAGACGTTGAAGAGGTTTCGGTCGAAATATTTCATGCCGAAAGCCGATAAGGAGATAGAGCGTTATATAGCTTCGTGCGTGCCGTGTCAAGAAAGGAAAGTAGTTAAAAGCGTAGCAGATTTGATGCCGATTAGGGTCTCGGATATTTTTGAGAAGGTAGGAATCGACGTGTTAGGAGCGTTTCCACGTTCGTCGAGAGATAACCGATTTATTATAGTCGCGGTAGAGTATGCGTCGCAGTTTGCGATATGTAAGGCGTTACCTAGGGTTACATCGGAAGATGTAGTGCGGTTTTTAGTTGAGGAAGTTTTCTGTAGGTTCGGGCCTATTAGGGAAATTATTTCAGATAGGGGTACAGTTTTTACGGCGGGAATCGTAAAAGAAACGGTAGAACAGTTTGGGGCTAAAATGATACATACAAGTTCGTTTCACCCACAGAGTAACGGTTTGGTAGAACGAATGAATAGAACGTTAACTTCGATGTTATCAAAATATTTAGGTAGTAATCAAAGGCAATGGTGCTCAGTTTTACCTTTGGTAGTACATGCGTATAACACTAGCGTGCAGGCGTCAACGAAAGTGTCGCCGTATAATATTTTATTTGGTAGGGAACAGTGCTCTGTGGTGGATCGATCATTAGGATTAAACGCAGTTGGTTTAGACGAAACGATAGATGAAAGGGTAAATCGTATGGGAAGGCTGCTGACTAAGGCGTTAGGGAATATTGCGAACGCACAGCGTGTACAAAAACGGTATTACGATATGAGATCAAAACCCAGATCGTTCCGGGTGAATGACTTAGTTTTGTTATACGTAACAAGGCGGATAACGGGAAGATGTATGAAGTTGGCACATCTGTATCAGGGACCATACAAGGTCATTGAGATCGTTGGGAAGTCTAATGTGCTGATTCGTCGTCTGAACTCACGGTCACGGGGCGTAATTGTTAACACAAATCGTTTAAAACGCTTTGTGCTGCTTTGAGGAGTTCGTCTGATATTAAATAATTATACATTAGGTGTATAATATAATTTTATCCCGGTTGTTGGTTTGTGGTTTATGTATGCGGTAAGTATTGTTATGAATTGTTTATTAACCGGTGTTTCTTTTCATGTTGTTGCTGAACTATGATGTCTGATGAGGACCGTTCACCAAAGACCCAAGAAATATTTGTAACATATTAGATTTCCGTGGTAGATTACCTTTATATGAGAAACTTTTATAAACGACAGTTCGTATAATTGTTTGAACCGATCGCCTGGTTTTATCTTTGAGAGCAGTATGACGAGGCAATAGTTTTGGTTCCTGCGTTCTTAAAGTATAGAGTTGGGATGATTTGGTAAGGGGAGAGTAAGGGTTGTTCATAATGTTGGTAACGAAGGTTTCTCAATGAAAGTAATTTCTGATGTGGGATAACTCGGGTATTCGATACACATTCGAGATTCTTTGTAGTGTTTTAACTTGGGTAATTGGTTGCAACTCACGGCGATTATCTTAAACTGTTAATAGTAAAAGATAGTTTACTGAATTCCAATGGATTAGTTGAGATGTTTATAAGTTGTAGAATCGGTTTTAAAGCTAGTTGATTTCATCGTATTATTGGGACGAATTGTAATGACCTCATTCTTAAGCTGTGGCTTAGTAATACGGTTCTATAGATTAATCCTGTTAATATTGTTGACGTTTCCTATATTTGAAAATGATAATTTTTTCTTTGATCTTTGCCTGCGTTAATTTTTGAAATATTTCCATTCGCAATGTGGTGATTTAAATGAATTTTTTAAGCAAAGATGGAGTTGTAATAATTTTAAGAACTTATTTTATTATAGTTGTCTGATAAATTTTTCGCTAGTTTTTTTGTCAGAAAGTTTGTCGAATGATAACCATTCGAGATGCTAAATCTTAGCTAGATTCAGCTGTTTGCCTTCGTATTGTAGTAGATAGTTTTCTAGCGTTAGGTAGGTTAGTGTCAAGCCGCGAATAATTGTATGGTGGGATTTAAGTTTTTTAATTAAGTTTTTTAAGGTGCATAGCCTACACCTTAAGTGTAGTTAGGTATATATTAAGTAGGACCCTAAGTGTAGTTAAGTGTGTAACTTAACATATGACCTTCGGTCAGTTTATTCTATTTCATATCAATTTATTCTTGTTCATGTCAATGTTTTGTTTTGGTACTGGTCTTATGCGTGATCAGAGTTTAATGTTAGGGTTTGTTGGATGGTTGGTCGGATTAAGTTAGGGTTAGTGGGATGGTTGGTTGGATAAAATAAGGATTAGGGTACTCGATGTTATTTAAGATTATGCTTGCGGCATATTTACTGTTTTTTTTATTTCAAGCATAGCAAGCTCACTTAATGTTAACATTTAATGTTTTTTAGATTTTAGACTTTGAGATAGGGTTGTCATTTTAGATTTTAGACTTTGGGTTAGGGTTGCCACTTTGGAAAAAAAAAAAAAAACTTTGGAATTTTTTTTTTTTGAAAGGAGGGGGGAATGATTGTAAGGTATATAGTTAGGTTCGATATTTGTCTATGCGATAATATTGTATACGGGCCTCTTTAGAGTGCGTGTTCGCTATGACACTGTTAGGTAATTTGTAATTTTAAAAGAAAGAGGCTTTGATGTGAAAAGTCGATGTGACACACTTCACCTTAGGCATCGGTCAGCGACCGATGCAAATTAGATAGTTAGGATTAGCTTAATAATGGCTATCGAGCCAGTTTGATCCCTTTTATATAAATTGTAACCATATTTGATCAATAAACACAAGTTTGGTGTTACTAACGTCTTCCTAATTAAACTCCCTAGCCCTACAGATTAGGTAGGCAATTATAGGTGGTGTTCAAGAACTGCTGCGACCTTACAGTATCTTAAAATGTACATTTTGAGTAATAAAATATATGTAATATCGGCAACACCCATGTAGTTTCTGACCGCTACGTGACAATATGTTACAATAATAAATACTTTTTCACCCCAGCAGCGGCTCGATCGTGGCGGTTTTGCTGCTTGAAACCAGTGAGGAAAATGCAATTTTGCTGCGAGCGTGAAAAAAACTAACTTTTTAATTTTTACTGCGGGGTACTTGGAACTTTTCATTTATATTTTTTTTCTTTAAGTATAAGTAAGTACATCTTGGACATTGGACAAGTTTGTATCAGAAAAATGCATAAACAAACGGACTTAACTTTTCTTAACGTCATGTAAAGTTAATGTTATGGGAAAGAGTAATTGTAGTTAATGTTTGTTATTTCATATGTGTTTGTTGTTTTATTTTTACATAAAAATGATTTAATTGCTTTTATGTGGCGTTTTATTCTTTTGCGATATATGTTCTCGCCGCTGAGGTGAAAAGTTGTATGTATCACACGAGAGCAAAGATATTTGCATCTCGTGCCTTTGAGTCCCTCGCTACGCTCAAGATTCTAATTATAGAATCTTTCGCTTGCTCGGGACTCAACATCAACACTCGCAGCAAAAATCTACTTTGCTCTCTTATTGAACAAATAACTATTCTTGACTGTTCAATAAGAAAGGGTTTTATATTACTTATCTTTTCACGTACTCAGTCTAAATAGTTTATAACACAATATAGAACACTAATGAATAACCCGATCTAAATTGTCTCCCAGGCCAACTTTTACTGTTCTAGAAGATAAGTCGCGAAAGACCTAACTATCGATAACCTTTTATCGACATCACCCTTTTCCCACATATTCACGAATTTGCTGCTGTGTGCGTGCTTTATGAAACAATGTGCGCCTCATGCGCACGTATACAGTCACGTGACTGTTTTGCCTGTGTTTGCCAATACGAGAGTAGGGATAATTGTGTAAGTGGTTATTATGTGTGCGTGTTCGTTGTGTTTATTTAATGATACGTTGTGTTCGTGAATTCAGCCTGCGACAGTCGGTTTGCATACAAAATAGGCTGAATGCCCTATCTCCTATGTTGAGATATCTGTGGCCAGTACAAATGCAGTTTATTGCAATCTTCGAGAACTGGCTCACCCACATGTGAACAGTTTTGGGTGGAAGCTGGTAAAATTTCTAACAGTGATGGCATGTTTAAATACAAAAATATAACTAGTTTCAGCATATCTATATGCTATGTATGCCAGTGTCGAATGCTGCATGCGAGCGCATATTTTCACATAAATTTAATAAAACGGACCAAAGAATTAGATTTATAAACAAAAATGTGTCAGCAATTTTAAAAATAAACCAAGGTGTGAAGGAGGTTGTGTAAATTTTAATTATTCGAAAAATAAACCCATACCTTTGCCACCCCGACAGACTATAAAAACAACAGTGGATCGTACCAAGTTAAGCAGGTATGCCAAGCCTGGCATGACGCGTCCAATATAATTAGAGCTATATTGGAGTGATAAACAGTGATATAGCTAGTTCTGCGAATCAACAATTTCTACTATTTATTCAATTGACTTTATGCATATGAGCCCCGTTAACATAGGAACAGCCACTAACCTGAGCCTCCAGAGTCCACTAGTCACCGACACGTGGCGATCCCGAGAAGGCGCTGCTATGTAGTTAGTTCCACGTAGGCCCATTCACAACAGAGCGGATCCTTTACCCGTTGCGGTAGCGGTAATACCCAAGCGGTATCCCGCTGGGTATTTTGTATGGAAATACCGCAGCTGTCGCGAAACCGGATCCTCGTACCCGAGCGGTACGCGAAAAGTACCGCATGTGCGGCGAAACTGGTTTCCCCCCCCCTTAACCCCCCTCAGCGCCACCGCCCGCGTCGCGCGCGCTCCTGCTCTGCTCGCTCGCTCTTTCTCACTTCCGCCCCGCCCAGTCAGTCAAGCGGTCGTTTTCTGTTCGCTGCGCGTGAGCATTACGAAATTATTTCCGAGTGCAATTAGGTACTAATCTACTGCAATGTCAAAGCACATAAGTACACTTCAAATTATAGAGATAGTCAAGTCTCATCCAGTTATTTATGATATGGATAACCCGGAATTCAAAAATACGTTTTTGAAAAATAAATTATGGGAAGAAATTGGAGGACAACTAAAAACAGATGGTGAGTTTAATTTTTTATTATATTATAATATTATGTAATATTTGTTTTACTTAGCATGTAATGCGCCAATTTAATTTTAAATGTAATTACTATGTAGGGGTCGGATGTTTCCTGGTCCGGTATTCACTAACGCGTTTCGGTAGCTAACGAATGTCGGTATTTCCGAATTCAAACACAGATTAATAATAAAGTACCTGGTTGACCGAGCTATGCTCGGTTTTTTGTTTTTGGTAGAACGTGTTTTTTGGAAAATCGCCTACGTTGGCAATACTGTTCCGCGGAAAAAATACGACTTTCGCCATCTATTGAGGAGTAGTAGCCATAATTGACACGGACGGACATTAGTCGCCAACTAACGCCATCTATTGATGAGTAATAATCTGTGTAACTTTCATGAAAATCGTTGGAGCCGTTTCATATACAAGAAAGAATTGCTCGTTTAAAGAAATAAAACTTTCGAATTGAGACGAACGGACGTGTTTTATGAAAGTTATATTTAATATGCATTGAATAATGTTCTTCGAACTTTCCGACATAATAATAAAATAACTACAGGGTGTAACAGAAAGGTGTAGTCATATTTTAGGGGGTTGTTAGGGACATCATTCTGAGCAACTTTTACTATGAAACCGATTTGATCAGAGCAACTTTAATTTTCACAACTCTACAAATCAGCTGACCGCCCGGACCAAAACGTATGGAGCAATGAAAAATAAAGTTGCTCTGATCAAATTAGTTTCATAGTAAAAGTTGCTCAGAATGGTCTCCCTAACAACCCCCTAAAATATGACTACACCCTTCTGTTACACCCTGTATAAAATCACGAGTGTAGGTAATACCGCAGAAAATACTACTTTCGCCATCTATTGATGAGTAGTAAAACCATATCGGCGAGTCGCTACTATAGTAAAACCATATCGGTAAGTCGCTAAATAACGCCATCTATTGATGAGTAGTAAAACCATATTTTCAAATACGGTTTTCCAAATAAACCGAGCTTTTTTCGGACCTGGAACCTTGATAAATCGATTCCTTGGGCCGAAATCCACCTAATCTGTAAATTTCATGAAAATCGTTGGAGCCGTTTCCGAGATCCAGAATATATATTTATATAAGTATATACAAGAATTGCTCGTTTAAAGATATTAGATATATGGATTCGGTAATATCGACATTCGCAAGCTACCGAAACGCGTTAGTGAATACCGGTGCTGCAGTGCTATGTAACTACCAAAATTTATTCACTCCGCCATGTCAAGTCGTCGCGTCGTCGTCGGTCGCGTCGTCGTCGTTGCCAGCACCGGTATTCACTGACGTGTTTCGGTAGCTAACGAATGTCGATATTACCGAATCCATATATTTATTATTAATCTGTGTTTGAATTCGGAAATACCGACATTCGTTAGCTACCGAAACGCGTTACTGAATACCGATTCTGGTAATTAGACGCGATTAAAAAAATCCACAAAATTTTCCCGCACGTTTTGGCCTGTTTCTCTGTTTACAATATGATTGTTTCTGTTTACATTTATATTATTATGATGATTATCTAGGATGTTAGTATGATACAGTTTTGTCAAATATTGCGTAGTACATGTTTTCGATCGCAAGAAATTATGTAGTATGCATGCTGCCTTTACAACCTTCACAGATTTAGACACTTTCAATGGAATGGGCCGTAAAAATATTCTCCATTTTTGAGCCATTATACCGAATGCATTTTCTACAACACGTCGAGCACGACATAAACGCTTATTATATCTTTCTTTGCGTCTGTCTCTTAAAGATTCTCTCTGATTAAAGGGTTTCATCATAAATGTATTTAAAGCGAACGCCTCATCTCCTATTAAAACATGTGAAGTATGAACGTTGTACCCCGGCAAGGGTTTGCCCTGTGGTATGGCCATTGTTCCATTACAGATCTTGCGACCCATGACGGAGTTTTCGAATATACCACCGTCACTATTTTTACCGTAGCCGCCAACGTCGATGCATAAATAATTATATTGCGGCCCAACTATTGCCAGAAGTACTAAGGAAAATTTCTTTAGGTAGCAAAAATAATTACTACCAGAATTACGAGGACAAACTATAGTAACGTGCTTTCCACCTATGCTACCAATACAATTTGGAAATTGCCATAATTCATAAAACTCTTCCGATGTCAGTTTCCACATATCTTCGGTGGGATGCTTCATGTATATTGGTTGTAATCTCTTCCAGACTACCTCACAAACTTCTTCTATGATTTCTCCTACTGTAGAATATCCGACTCTATAGCTGTTTCCAATTGATTTAAAAGAATCTCCCGTCGATAGATAACTGTAACAAAAATATTACAATGCAAAAAGAGAGTAGTATACTACCCGGCTTAGAAGAGGATACGTTGGTGGTAAAGCGGCCGCTGGCGCGGTCTCGAACCCGGGCTTCTCGACTCGAAATTCAAGCGCACTAACCGCTAGACCACCAACGCTTCTCAACAAAATGTATGAAATATATTTTTATATTAATACATTTTGAAATATACTTATATTTTCATACATTTTGATATTTACTGTCGGCCCGTATGTCCAGACGTACCTATATCAGTTTTGATAGTGATAGATTGTCATTTTGTATGAAAAAATTCGGTAGTATCACTCGACTCCCGACTTTTTCCAAACAAAATGACAATCTATCGCTATCGTTTATTTGACAATTGACACTTAAACTACAAGCACATTATACATTTTTTTATTACACAAGCACATTAATAAAGGATTTTGCGATTGTTGCAGGTGAATCTGCAAGAAATAAATGGAAAAACCTAAGAGATTCCTACAGTAAACATTTAAAAAGCTTAAAAACAACTACAGGACAAAGTGCGGCTAACACAACATCTTATGACCGCTACAGAAAATGGCAATGGGCATCAAGTATGGAGTTTTTAAGAGACCATATAGGCTTTGCTCCGACTGATACTAATGTCACACCGGATAATGAAAGCGAAACTCAAAATACCCCTGACACTTTTGATTCTAGTTCCGAACATACAACATCAACTGATCATTCCTCAAGAGTATCTAGAAAAAGGATTAATCCCAGCGACGACGGTGAACGTGGAGTTGATAAAGTAATAAATTATTTATCTGCAAAAAACGCAAACACAATGACACCAACAGAATATGTTATGCTTGGTTATGCGAAGACGATGAATAATTTTTCCGAAAAGCGAAAAATATTGACAAAAATGAAAATATCCCAGATTATAATGGAAGCGGAATTAGAAGAGCAAGAGGAACGCAGTTATATACAAGGAACTTCATTAACCTCTGATCGTACTACAGCGAGGTCTTACTATAACAATCTATCCTCCGATCTTTTAGACGTCGGAGAGAAAGAAGTGCAAGAACACCCTTATACACAATCTCGTAGCGTACCAGGAACATCTAGTAACACAGGACAAAACATTCGCTCTCAACAATCATCGACCGCATACGAGGATCTGGATGGATATACACAATCAAGTGCCAGGAACATCTAAGGACAATAGAACACTAAGGAACACAAGACAAAACATTCGCTCTCAACAATCATCGACCGCATACGAGGATCTGGATGGATATACACAATCAAGTGTACCAGGAACATCTAAGGACAATAGAACACTAAGGAACACAAGACAAAACATTCGCTCTCAACAATCATCGACCGCATACGAGGATCTGGATGGATATACACAATCAAGCGTATCAGGAACATCTAGTAACACAGGACAAAACATTCGTTCTCAACAATCATCAACCCCATACGTGGATCTGGATGATATTGATTTTGAAAGCCAGATCGATGATATTATCAAATGAATATTATATAGCCTTATTATCGTACGTGCTCAGTTAACTAAGTACCTACCCATCAAAATTTATGTTTTTTCCTGTTTCAAATAAACAATGTGAAAATAATGTTTTTCTTTTTAACCGACTTCAAAAAAGGAGGAGGTACTCAATTTGACTCGTATTATTATTTTTTAATTATGACAAATGATTTCATTCTTTTTAGTGTTAGTTTACTTCAGTGTTACTTCAGTTTAGGAGTCGGTTTTATTATGTGTTACCTACCTTAAAGTTATAGCTAGTCTTTCCTCCGGGCCAATTGGACGTCGAAACGCAGTTGACTTTGTTATGTCTGGCTTGATCAGATTTAATAATTCATCAAACGTTTCCGTATCCATTCGAAATTCACCAAAAAATCGACTTTCATCCTGTCGTAGCTGTGGGTAAAGCGTGTGAAATTTCCCGTAGATTTCACGGTCTCTACAAATGTCATGGATCCAAATTCTTGCCCTGTCGAAGAGAAAAGATTTATAAAGTCAATTCATTAATAATTTAGGTGCCTCTAGCAAAGAAGCAGCAATTAATAACGTGAGATGAGCCCGAACAAAAGTGACATCAAAATAACATCTGACAGGGGAACTCGTAAGCTGAACGCTCTCTAGCTATAACTTGATACCAGAGTGCGTTTAGCTTATGATTTCCCCTGTCAGATTCATTTAATGTCAGTCTAAGCCTTGCCGCTTGCTATAACACATAGAAACTATTATCTATAATAGGATAGAATCACATACCTTCTTTCATCCTCAAGTAATGCTATTAAAAGCAATGCTTCTTCTTCTTCTTCATTGATAGCGTCCATTGCAGTAATTGTACTCAAATCATGTTATACAAAATGCAGCACACAAGATGGCGACGGCGACGACACAACACGAACAAAGACGAGCGCTCTGCACGGCACACAGCGGTATCGCTACCGGCATGGGTAGCGGATACCGCTGTGTTGTGAACACCGCGGTATTCGCATACCCATCAGGATACCGCTACCGCCACGGGTAAAGGATCCGCTCTGTTGTGAATGGGCCTTAAAGAGTCCAGTCCTCAAATGCACTATGCACGTCACCAAAATGCACACAAGTACGTAGATTTGTAGGGTTGAAAGGGTTGTTTGCTTATCGGGATAACATTCAAGCGATGGCGCAAGGGAATTAGCGAGGTTGTATGCGCCCCGGAAGCATTGAACGTGCGCGCAGTAGTCACAGCGCGCGGGTAGGTGCGGGTCTTAGTTTCGTCCAAAAACCAGTTCAATAAACTGTTCCTACGTTGATATAGAGTGCTCAATCCACAAAGTCAATCTGTCAAATATCTAATCATAAAGAAGCGAAACCAAACAGCATGCTGTGTTCTAGCGAGATCCCTTCCTGTCTTAGGTATCTAGCACCTACCCAGCGATCAGCGCCTTCGGCTTCATGAAGACATCACTCACTTCCCTATGAAAATCTGAAGAAGAGCTGTTGGGTTGTTGCCCTACCATCGTAGCTAACAAAGCAGGCCAATATCCGACGAATAACAAACGTCTTCCGAACGAACAAAGTTACCAACACGCTAACTTATGATAGCCTTGGTTGCTGGTTTTAACCAAGTATTTATACCTGACATCGTGACTGCAGATGACTTCAGTGACCACTGTGCCAGCAGTACGTTTACCTACCGAGGGGCCTGAAGCCTATCAGTATATCTACCTACTTCGTGACAGCTGATATGTATTGAAAGTGCACTAAGCAGCACTACATAGCTCAAACTCGTTAACGACGGACAGCTCAGTTGAAGAAATGTGGATGTGAGTGAATAGTAGGTATCTATCTACCTATATCATTATGGGTAGTCTAAAGACTGCTAAAACTAAGTGATAATGTCAAGTGACAAGTGACTAGGAAGGTGTGTAGTGTGACTGAACAATTGTATCTACCGTATTATTTATCGTTGTGGGTAGCATAGCTGTAAATTGTAATGTCTATCTCTGTATTGTAGTAGGCATGTAATCTGTCATCTCTGTAAATATTAAATAAACGATTGGGTTAGAATTGAGTGTTTTGTTTTACTGGATAAGTAACTGATTATATCTAGGAAATTAAAATGCCTGAACTTCTAACATTTTCAATTTAGTAATTAGGTAGGTAAGTACTTAAGTATTTCCATAGTTGCGTGCAGCGATGGGCTAGCCCCCGTTCCACCCTCTTATCGACACTGACCCAAAATGGAAAAAGCATGGAATATCTGGCTAAAGTATTAATGTTGTATTAACCGTTGGTTAAAGTATTAATGTGCCTCTGCCACCCCGTATGGGAAAAGGCGTGACGTTATTTTTTGTTTGCTGTATCTTTTACTTCTTAGGGAGGTAGGTAAGGCCACAGAGCATTGAATATTAGAGAGATTGCAAGCCGCCGCGTAACGGCTGACCGTGTTGTATGCCCAGTGTGCATACAGTACATACATTCATTTGCTCTCAGCGAGAATCCGAGTGCACGCGCCGATCGCCTTAGAAAACTGACAACAATTAGCTTTATTTTCTATAATGCCGGCCTGTGCAGTTGTCCTATGTGAAAATCGCAGTGATTCGACAAATTTCCATAACAAGGGTATAAGATTTCACAGGTATATACTGAAAATACAATATATCTTCAATAAAACAACACGATTAACGAAATATTGCGAGGAAGTAATGCTATTAAGTCGCATCCAGATTCCGTCTCTCTCATACTCATTAGCGTTACCTACTAGCGAGAGAGACAGGAAATAAATTTAATGTCCATGAAGCACGCACAGCGGCGTGCTGCGTGCGTGCTTTATGAAACAATGTGCGCCTCATGCGCACGTATATAGCCACGTAACTGCATTGCCTGTGTTTACCAATACGAGAGTAGAGATAAATGTGTAAGTGGTTATTATGTGTGCGTGTTCGTTGTGTTTATTTAATGATACGTTGTGTGCGTGAATTCAGCTTGCGACAATCGGTTTGCATACAAAATAGGCTGAACGCCCTATCTCCTATGTTGAGATATCTGTGGGTAAGGCCGAATACACATACTGCTGCTCAAATGAAGTGCCGCTTAAATGTTATTCTGTTGCTGTCGTATCTCGAGCGAGAGACAGTGACAGCATTACTGAGTGTACGTCAAACTTTGAGTTGTTGGTTGTGCATGCGGGCTTTCAGTTTTTATTATCGCGTACACAATGCCGCCGCCGCCGACAAACGTCGTTTGCGCGTGTGAAAAGTTGAGTTTGTATCAAATTATAAGTTGGTAAATGGTTATACCTAGGTAAGTTCAGTATAGTCGATACCTAAGTCGGTAAGTAGGTACCAAATTATGTGTTAGGAATTTAGGGTTAGAACATTAGAACAATTATGTACCGACGTACTCATACCTTCCTAGATAGGGCTTTTTGATTCACAAGAAATAAGTCCCTACCTGCCTACATGCTCAAATAACTGAACAATTACTTTGTTCCTACCGGTGCTACCGGTGCCTATTTCGTACGTCATACATAATAAAGAGTTGCGCTCTGCCTCTTAATATTGGATATTAATAATTTATTGGATAATATTGGATAACTCGACCTTTTGCAGTACCTAGTCTAGAAGATGACTTCTCCGGGTTAATAGGTAGGTAGGTGAGCCTGATATCAATGTTTCAGCCAGGAACTGTAGTGTAGTAGAAATCGTTCGTAGATGTCTTTGTTGTAGGTATTGGTAGGGGTATGGGACAAACAGACGGGAAGCAGAAGACGACGGCAGCAGCAGAGGTCAGCGCCGCGCTGCTCCACTGCCGATCGTTTGATAGAATTGACGACACAGCGAGTGCGGCCGACCGAAGCCATTTTAGTCTTCAATTGTCCAATTGTACGTTTTGTTATCGCTTCTTATCTGATTTGAGTTTAGAAACTATTTTTATTATCGATTGTTGATAGAATTACCGACTCAGCGAGTGCAGCCGAAGCAGCCGAAAACCACGCGCGCGCGCCGGTGTGTGAGTGTAAACTCAAGTTATACCGGGCGCCACGACTAAAGAGCTTTGTCCTTGAATGCGCAGTAGTCACTTTTCACAAGTGTTTGGCGCGGGGAAGTGAGGAGCGACGGGGGCGGTAGTCAGCGCCGGCACCTGATCAGTGTTGCCGTTCTGGCTACTTTGTCGCTAGATCTAGGGGATTTCGTGACTGTTTAGCGGTTTTTTTTTTCGTTTCAGCGACAAATAAATATTTAGCGACTTTTAGCGTCTTTTGAACCGTAGACTAGGCGACTTTTTTCAGAAATATCACGATTTATTTATTTTAATGTGAAATTAGGAGAAGAAATACAAAAACGGCTTCCGACTAACTATGAAGCCCTAGAAAAAATGGATCCATTGAGCGAGGAAGGGGCACTAAAACAATCGAAAAACACATCAATATTAGATCTTGCAAAGGAAATGGGAATTTCCGAAGAAAAAATAGACAAAATTTTGCAGCAATGGCAAATTATTCACTTTGTCGATTGGAGTCCGCTTAATGGAGATCCTATTAGCTTTTGGGCTAAAGTGGCTGCATATAAAAATGCAGTAGGAATAAATACCTTTCAGGATTTACGTGATTTCGCTATCGCTATATTATCATTGCCACATTCAAACGCAGAAGTGGAAAGAGTGTTTAGCTCTACGAATATTGTGAAAAACAAACTTCACAATACACTTTCTGACAAAACTCTAAATTATATTCTTCTAATCAGAAATGAACTCAGAATTAAAAACAAAAATTGTTCTACATATGATCTTCCGGACGAAGTTGTTAACGAAGTTGCTAAACGAAGATCAAACGCAACCGGAGACCTTGGAGAGGCTTCATCTTCCGCTGACATTATAATTGAACACCCAGATGACTTCTTCCTTGATTTTGAATTTTAGGTATAAGTACCTAGCTAATTATCCAGTTTTTTTGTAAACTAATTAATGCTTACCTAAATATTCAACTGTTTAAGGATTAGGTGTTTTATTTGTTACTGGATTTTTTTATAAACATGTTTCATTTATTTTGCCTATTCATTATAATAGTAATAATAATAATAGTTTTGTTAGATTATTATTTATTTATTCATTTTAGTGTAATAAAAGGTGTTTTTCATGAATTACAAAAGTATAAAACTAGATTAGACTTAGGCAACCGCGGTTTATATAACAGATAAAATCTAGGGACATCTAGCGGATTTTCAGAAAAGGTTTTATCGCATATCTAGCGGAATTTTTCAGAATATCTAGCGATTTAAAATTTTGTAGAACGGCAACACTGCACCTGATTCGTTGATCAGTCGCTTCCCGATGCCCGCACCGAAAGCACGTCTCGAAGCTTCTTGAGTACAGTCGCATACAATATTACCCAACGTTATCTTTCGCCCCGGTCGAATTACAAATTATTAGTCAGCGGGAAGAAAAGAGTGTGCAGGACTATTACTACAAGTATCTATATTCACTAGGCCCTAGTGACTAGGGGCATTCTATGCTAGGGGGTTATTTATATATAGGTTTCAACCTTGACGTTAACAAATGTTGTCAATAGAGAGTACCTATAGTTTATTTGACACAAAGTCCATTATTTACATCGGCTAATATCCCAATCAACAAAATATCAAACAGAGAAAAAATAGAAGTGAAGAAAGTCCTGAACACTCATTCCTTCACACTAACCCTAAAAACGCACTTCGGAATTATGCCGCGACTGTACACATGCGCAGTAATCCCCGCCAGTTTCTCCGAGAGCTCTTTATTCGTGGCGCCGAGTATACGACATTGTGATGTTGATTGGCCCGCCCGCCTGCCAAGGTTTTTAACGAATGCGAAACACAAAAAATGTTTGAAGTGCATGTTATTGACCAATAAGGAGACTTCATTTGACAACAGCGTGTTGTGGCGTCGGAGCTTGTAACAGTTTCAACTTAAATTGAATTAATTCATCAGAATAGGTGATCGCAGTTTTTATGGGGTACCTACAAGAAAAAAATCACTTAGGAACATAAGTTCATAACAAAAAGTTGTTTGTATTAATGGGTACTATCATTCCCTGAAAAGTGGTCAGCTAATTAAAAGTTACCTTGAATACCAAATCTAGTGTATATGTTACGGCTAAAGCACAAAATAAATAGGTACATAAGTCAACCACATGTATGTACTTCACTTTTCATAGCTACGCTCGGCGATCGCTCTAGGGTTGTCAACTACGGCTTATGCACGAAAAACTATCGTGGTACTGGCGCTCCTATCAAGTTGTATGATTTATTATGAAGAATGAAACGATAAGAATGAAAACATTACACTACTATTACAATACAAAAGGTTTACAGATCATAAAAATACCTAAACAATTTTACGTTTGTCAATTTTCACTATTGAAAATCCCTGATAACTTCTAAACGGACTACCCGAATTACAAAATTTCTATTGCTCTGCCCGTTTTAGACCTACACCTGTCAAATAAAACGAAAAACAACACAATATCTACACAAACAAAAAAAACATGTTTTCAACTTACGTAAGTAAGGTGGCGTGAATTTACCTAACAAAAATTTTGTTAATATTTATTTTGTTATACTGATTGAAAAATAGGCAACTGTTATTTATTTTAATCGATCTAAGATATATTATTCGGGGACCTTACCTACCTACCTAACTGTTCTATACATATAACGTTAAAACGAAACATCGAAATACAGGCAGATGGCTACTTTCCGAAACCACTGCTAGCTTAAAAAACGCCAATTCATAGTTTAATGTTGAATTTAAACAACCGTCCACTGAACAGTTATAATATATTTTTTCTTGCTTGCATTGTTGCATTATTTGCATTAACAGACGCGCGTGTCAAGCGGATGGCACTCACGCTCGCGCACTGGTTTGAACTGTTCCAGGGGTGTCAAATTTAGAAGAAAAATGTTGGAAACGAACCATTATAAAGATTCCCAATTTCGAAGTACAGACCTTTAGTTTCTGTTAAAATAATGTGTTTTTAATTAAGTCGTATCATAAAAAATAAGTTCAAGATATGATACTCAGGTAGCGCTGGTAGCTATATAATGTATAGTAGTGCTTATGTTAAACGATAGATGTCACTGAATAATTAGTAATAGCAATAACCACAGATGTCGCTTAACAGTTGGTTAAAGTCAGGATGCCATAGTACGGATTTGTCCATACAAGTACGGAATTTTAGCTTTCCATACCCATAAAAAAGGGAAATTTGTTCGGATTTTTCTGGTATAGGGTGCCTCGTAACGTAATATACTTACATACATGCTTTACATACCCTTGTATGTAAAGCAAGCATCAATGAAGCAATCCAAAAGACTTCTGTATAAGTCTTTTGGATTGCTTCATTGATGACTCCCATTTGTCTGGTACTACTGACCTACAGAATGTTGATTACTTCAATCCACGAAAGTTTAAGTCTATAGAAGAAAATTATGTTAGCACGAAAGTAGCAATTTCATTAGGATCAAAGGTGAATATGCGAAGGAGCATGGTAAATAAAAAATTAAATGAATTTATCTCACAATATCTATTTACAAAATTGACGGTCTTGGCTACTAAACTAGGTTATAACCTGTAAGACAATTCCTTTCAATTATATTTGTTCATAAAAACATGGTTACAAATAAATGAATTTCAAAAGTATAAAATAAAATGTCAATTTAATTTGGCTAGTAAATTAAATAATCGCACAGCATAAAAACTGATTTTCACAGCAAAAAAGGATCAGCAAAAATACTTTTTATCTTTTAAGTATTTTTGTTCTTATTATATGTTCAACCTAATACGAAGGCTAAAGGGGGCTTCGCTTCGCTCACCCCCTTTACCCTTCACCTAAGCTACCGCAGTATTTTGCCCTGATATTTGCTGTGAAAATCAGAAAATTTGCTATGAAAATCAGTATTATTGATGTCCAGTTTAATATTTTCAATAGTTAGTTCTAAATAAAAAACAGACGGCGCTAGCTTTGCACTTCCCATTTCTTGGTCAAAGATAAGTCTCTATTTCAGTATATAACAAGGTACTCTGTGAACTGTTCTGATATCTCAGAATCGTGTCCGTGAGCAGTATATATGTGTGCGTTGCTCGAGCGCGCTTGTATGTAGATTGATTTCTGTACCTAATTATTTTGTGGCTAAAGCTAGGTATGAAACTAAATTTAAGTTTAGCCGGCTAGTCTTAAGATTAATTTCGAGCCTCGGCTAATGTCCGAAATAATGTTCATTGCGATAAATGATTTCAACATTAGTCGGCTAAACTGCAGTTTAGCCTCGACGCTCTGTTGAGGCTAAAGATGGGTGAGAAAATATAGTTGACATTAGCCGACTAAACTTAAGTTTATTTTTCAGTATACCTAGGCTCATGTTGAAAAATTACCGTCTTAATCTGGAATAAGTGATGATAATGATTCGGTAGCCGTAAACACTGCGGTAGCTTAGGCGAAGGATAAAGGTTTTCAACATGAGCCTAGGTATACTGAAAAATAAACTTAAGTTTAGTCGGCTAATGTCAACCATATTTTGCCCTGATATTAGAAATAGCTTTCTCATGTGAATAAAATTTCCCCGCCCCGCTCCCCGCAGTCGCGCGAATACTTCGTTTTCAACATTAGCTAACTAATGTCCAACATTAACAGAAACGCATCGGCTAATGTGCAGTCTAGCCGATTAAAGATGACATCTGTTATCACAAACGAACATGACTTCGGATATTAGCCGAGGCTCGAAATTAATCTTAACACTAGCCGGCTAAACTTAAGTTTAGTTTTACACCTAGCTTTAGCCGTAACATATAAACCTAGTTCGTTATTTTTTGTCATATATAACGGAAACAGTATGCATTATATTAATACAGTCCGCTGACGGACAGACGGATAGCGGAGGCTCAGTAATAGGGTCCCGTTTGGCACCCTGCGCCTGCGGGTACGGAACCCTAACAACAGATTTTCTACCATAATCAAGGACGTAGAAAAGTCGCCACACTGTGTGTAATTAAGGTAGTCATTACCCGCTGCGTGCTGGCAACATTGAATGAATGCCAGTCATTGCGTGAAATCTATTGCTAGCATGGACTTAGTTTACTTCCATGACTGCTCGTCATCATTTCCTGCCTGCATTCAGTTCAGTCAGATAATCACTCGTTCACTCACTCACACACAACAACACACACACACACAGTTGTTAATTTTTCTGTGAAAGAGGTGGAGGCTCTGCGTTAAATTAACTCAAGATTTAATTTAATTTCTAGCGATAAACGCCTGTAAGTACTCCTACTACTGTATTTGACATGATATTCCAATATTATCATCTCTACTGTAGAGGATTTGCCATAAAATGTTGTGTAACTAACAAAACAAACAAGCGAAGCCCAAACAATAGGGATCGATGTTTACTTCGCAGTTGCATTTTTGTGGGGGATAAACCGACAGTTTTAATATTTTACAGGTTTATATTTAGACTCAGCTAAATACAAGCACCACGATGGCTCTGGGCGAAGGAATGTCTTGCGTGAAATATCTGCTCTTCTGTTTCAACTTACTGTTTGCGGTATGTACCCTACTTAGAGACTTTATCTACAATAGCGGGTAGACAGACAGACAACTCTGAATACGACACCACTAATTGTTTTAGTTTTCCTGAATTTGGCTTCATGTTGGATTTCCCTGAATCGAGTCATGCAGTTCATACGTGAGACGTGACAATATAGTCCAGTCATTGTAATATTTTACCTTCCAGTAATGAATATGACTCAGCCTATTGCACAATTACCGTTAAACTACAGTGATTGTTGGCTGCTTTCCTGTGTTGGTTTGATAATGTCCTCAATGGTTACATTGAGGACATTACATGATAATGTTACATGATGTTTTTCGCATTATGTATCTGCCTGTCTCACAAATAAGACTAGGCGGTGACCTTTTGTTTGTGGCTATAGGCTAGGTACTATTACCTAGCCGTTTTTATCCTCCATTTCCAACAGTAATATAGTTATGGACACAGCCATGCTCTATGTATAGCTCTTTTTCTCACTTTCCCACTAAACCTAACAATATTACTATTGGAAATTTAGACAATTCAAATGGCCAATTCCACATTGACACAGTCCAAGAATGCTTCCTCAACCAAGTATAAGATAGCCCTTCCAAAATTAGGTAGGTACTATGCTTTTATTGCCATTAACCCTTTGTATGCCGTGTCCTGAATCCGTCCGAGACATTTGAACCTTACGTTAAAATACCAGTTAATTTCAATTTCATTATCAAATCATTTACATGGCATACGAGGGGTTAAGCCACCATCGAAATTATCATCCAAAATCCATGTTACTTACTACAAACAACATTAATTTTCCATCCTAGGTTTGCTGGAAGAAATGTCTTGTTATGCTCGCCATTGAACATGCATTTTCCATTTTTATTTGTATTGGAAAATCAAAATCAAAATTTCTTAATTACTTAGGTATTGGTTGGGGTTCTAAACGACATAAGGGGGCGGTTGGAGTGTAGATAAGGGGGCACCAAGGAAAAGGAGTCTGGGAAAAAAATGGCTTGGTTCCGCCACCTTTAGCAACTTCTCTACATTGGACCACTATGAGAAAAGAAGGGTTTTATAAGCAATAAAGTAGAGATATTAAAATTGATTGTGTCAGTGAATATTGAAGTTAATGCATCATCTTCAAGGCAACTTTCAACATATTTTACTGTGTTTATTTACCTAGAATACCTACATGAATGATCATTGATCTGATCACCCAAGAACGTCCACCCTTATCACTAAATAAACAGCAAGAGTCATTCAGGCAGGAGTTAAAAATATATTATGTATTTGCATACAGTGTAACTGGCCTGTCCTTACGACCTTACATTATTCTTATCATACAACTTCATGCTGCTGCTATGTAGCCTAGTAGGTTAGAAAGTAAGTCAATAAGAAATGTGTTATTTTTAATAATTTTCATGTTATTTTCTGCTTCACTTGTTTATTGAACAATAACACAATTGTCTCATTAATTACAAACAGTCAAGACAATAGCATGCATGCGGAAGAATTTTGCTTTTCATATAAAGTATGAAAAGTAAAAACAAAACCCTATTTTTCTTTGAAATTTAAAACATATCTACATAACATAATATGTACATACATAACATGTCTATGTAGGAACATCTCATAATTCACACTAGCATTTGTAACTCAAAAAATCTATAAATACTATTATAGGATGTGTTGTGTTGCCTACAAATGCATTTGATATTCAACAGGTCACCGGCCTGATAATCTTGATTGTTGGCGGCATAGTTGAGTACAAGTCCAACTTGCATGACCTGATCAACCTGACCGAGGACAATTTCTACCAGCTTGCCCCGGTGGTGTTGATGATTGTTGGAGTCGTCATCTTTGTCGTGGCCTTCTTCGGGTGCTGTGGAGCCGTCAAGGAGAACCATTGCATGGTGGTTACGGTAAAACACTTTCACTATTAATTTGTAGTAGTTCTAGATTTAAATTGTCATGTCCACTGGTAATTAATAACTCCATTCATTTGGGGTTTATTGCAGTCATCAAATTGATTTTGCGATTGATCATTTTTAATTAAGTCGTTACTCATTAGTCTATCAGTCATTTTAGTTTAGCACAAATACTGGGTGACATTTAATTAGCTGCCCATATTTTGGGAACGACGACACGCGACGAGAACACATAATTATTAACAACTTTCCCCAAGAAACATGGTCGCAAACAAAAACAAAATTTGGGTCTCCCATAGCAACTTGTAATCAACTGATTGGGTCAATGTACTGAGCGACGGAAAATATTTTTTATTTGCGACTATAGGTTTCTTTGGGAAAGTTGTTCATAATAATCCATGCTATAATTCCCCAAAATTTGGTCAGCTAATTAAATGTCGCGTTGTATGTCACCTCAAGCTGCTAAGTGATTTCATAGTACTTACTTATAGTTATAGTTTATCGCCGATATTCCGCTACTCGACGGCTTAAATTTGCGCCTATTTTGCGTGATGTAGGTTGGGGGCACTACTCCTGCCAACCCAGCTCCTCCTAGCAAACCTTTAATGTTGCCGATGACTTTCTGGAGCGACCTCGGCGACCCGAGGTCTGTTGCCCGATAGCTGGCCACTCCGGAACTTGCGTCCAGCAGGACGTGGGTGACTGTCTCCTCGACCTCCATGCAGACTGCACAGTGGGCTGTCTGTAACACCTAGAGTGTGTAAGTGTGTGTTTAGCCAAGCGTGTCCAGTCATCGCTCCGGTTACCAAGCGGTTACTCTTTAGCTTCAGAAGCTTACGTGATAGGCCGGGTCTGATCACCGGGAGGGCCTGTCTGGCTTGCTTGCAGGTATCCGAGGTTGAGCAATGAAGTTGGTGAGTTACCTTTGTGTTCTTTCGTAGGGTTTTCCTCAACCAGCGGAATGGCAGTGGTATCTTGGGTTCTGGTCCCTCCAACGTCTGTTCTGAACCCAACCTTGCCAGTGTGTCGGCTGCGTCGTTGCCGCGCGAGCCACTGTGTGTGCCTTTATCCACTGCAGGGTAACAGTAGGTACTGTGGTTACATACCTATGACAGGGCTTGGTGACCCCCATATAGGTACATATAAGCCAGAAGGTTATGGTGTTGCTTTGAAGGGCTTGCAAAACTGCCTTGCTGTCAGATAGTACCTAGGTAGGTACCTAATCAATCGCAGATAGGGTTGCAGTCCCGGGTTTCGGGGAAATAAGTCATTCGCGAACCTGGGTAAAATTTGGCGGTTACAGGGAATTCCCGACAGTTTGATTTGGTGCACTAAAAACCAATAGAGCTTGGTTAAATTAACAAAAACATAATGTTTGTGGGCCGGCTAGCCAACTTTGATTAGCCTTTTAAGTGTTACGATTTCCGGTTCATGGCCTCATTAACTGAGAGATAGTATTCCCTTGTATAATTTCAACAACAATCATCAACAGACTTGAGAATAATAATGAGAATAACCTACCTAACTTGAAAAATACTCAAATATGTATATTTAATTGAAACATGCTTTAAAACTACTTCTGAGTTGAATAAATTAATAACTTCTAGATAGCATTTCTGGTAGGTAATAAGAGCAAACTCGATAGATTTTTATGATTTCTCGGGGCTCCCGGGAGTGGGAAATTGTTGTTCCGAAAACCGACATCCTTATCGCAGATAAATATATATTTTTTTAAATTTATGACATTACGTGATATGTGCCACATTACGAGTTTAATGAATCCTAAATGCCCACTGTCCACCCACTACAACTTGGACTAACTACTGTCTAGACTAGAACAATCACCATTTCAATTATAATCTCTATGCCACACTCAATAGGAACCACAAGTCTTCATCTTTACTAAATGAACGAGGTAGGTAACGACCTTTGCTCCTAACTCCTCTAAATTATACGTTTAAACGGAGCCATCCTGTATTCGTCACAAAGATTCAGAAACACATTCAACAGTAGTCCGTAATGAGTTTATAATAAGGCAGCATATTACAGTGTATAGTTGATAAAATGTTTTCCAGTTTTCGACCCTATTCCCGTGCAGTATTGACCAAAAACGGAATAGCGTCGTTTTGTTAGATTGTACCTAAAATGGAAAACCTTAACTTACTTCCTTTTTGAGTTAAAACAATTAAAACGAATTATTCGAATTAAAAATAACTACGATGATGATTTGGTTGATGATATTCGGTATTTATTCCGGACTTTCCTTAAATTGGATACGATATGAATAGGTTGGAAGAATAAAACTAGTTTTATTCGTCCATGAATAGGTATGTGGGCTAGGCTATGACCTAAATGACTCCGGCTCCATCCTTATTTAAATTCGGCTAAATAATATTATACCTCTATAGGTATCGATATTTGCTAACGTAAAATCCATAATATCAGTGTGCAATAAAGAATAAGAAATTCTTTTAGATTCTGTATTTATCGTATCGACGTTTGACCCTGAAATTAAGTTTTGCAAGCTTGATCTCATGGTCCAACGTTTTTGTAGCTTTTTTTTATTTTGTAGCTATTTTCAGCCTGCGCCGTTCTTTCGTATTCGATTTCAAATGCAAGGTCTCAAGGTTTCTCAAGTCATGTTGCATCACAGAAGTGATCTCGTTGGATTCAGATCATATAGTAGTTCAATGATTCAGATGCTATCAGGGCCGTATATGTAGGTAACTGTAGATTAGGATTTTGTGTTTGACGCACCCAAACAAAGGGTATAAAATCAACGGGGCCCTATTTGTGATGATATTTTGCCAGTAGTATATAGTTCAGTTCATGATCTCGCAACAAGATCTTATCACTAGAAGTGTAGGTATAGGTAGTCCTTGTTTTTGTGCAGTCTCTAATCAATAGAAGCATTGCTCTTTAAACTGAGCTGAGCTTCCATATCCACTCAACTGTCTTTCTTTCTTTCAAGTCTTACATATCCAACAGGACGCAATCGGTGGTATTGAATGGTTATATGTCACCATGGAAAAATATTCCCCTCCTATTTATTATTTTTATTAATGATATTGACATTTGCTAATCATTCCGAATTCCTCCTATTTGCTGATGATATGAAGGTGTTTAGAGTGGTCAATAGTCCGGAGGACTCTGATTTACTACAGGACGATCTTAATAGACTTGATACGTATTGCAGACTTAACAGTTTGGATATAAATGTCTCAAAGTGCTTCTCCATTTCATTTGGGCGTAAAAGAAACATGTATCGGAGTTCTTATAGTCTCAGCGATAAATCTATTTCCAGCTGTAATGAGATAAGGGATTTGGGTATAATAATGGACTCAAAATTATTTTTTGATAAACATATTGATACAATAGTAAAGAAAGCATATAAATTACTAGGATTCCTTATACGCTCCTGGAAAAATTTCAAGTTGATGAAGTCAATTAAGATAATTTACTGCACTCTTGTAAGAAGCAACTTGGAGTACGCATCTCAGGTGTGGAACCCACGTTATGACGTCTATATTTTAAAAATTGAGTCCATCCAAAAAAAGTTTATTCGCTATCTATGTTACAAATTTAGAATTCCAAGACGGAGCTATGAGTTTCATTGCAATCAATTCCACCTTCTCCCTCTTCAAATCAGGCGTGAAGCTGCAGATATAATATTCCTCACTAGGCTGGCTCAGAATAGTATTGATTGTCCAGATTTGCTGAATAAAATCCATCTGTTAGTCCCCGCACGTCAATTACGTCTCAAATCACTGTTGCATGTTCCACTCGTTCATACCAATTACAGGCAGAACTCGTTTCTTTTGAGAGTTTCGCGCTCTTTCAATTCACTTAGTTTTGACTGTATGGACATAGACATGTTTTGTAGTAGTGCTCGGTCTGTCAGCTATTATCTGACCAGTAAGTTTAGTGCTAAGCAATATTAAACTATATCCTTGTATTAACTGTTTATACGTCTCGCGTATCTCTTAATGTTGTAATTTACAAGTAGAAGTAGATATATATGTCTTAATATAGGCTTGTGTTGTTTCTTTGTAATAATTAACGTAATATGCATATTTAGGTACTCACTCATGTAACATTCATAAAAATGTAGGTATTAATAATATTGTATTTTATCTGGGTTCGTGTTTCCAGTTAGGTATGTCTGCATTCATAGGAATCAATTTGTTATTATACTCTGTCGTCAATTAGTGAAAACTTGTAATTGGCTATCAACTGTACATTTTTAGTGTTAAACTGTAAAATTTTAGCTGTAAGTTTTCCATACAAGAAAAATAAAATAAATAAATAAATATATATATGTATTTTATTAGGTATATTTTATTAATATTTTAAAAGTAATTTTTGTACGTATGTATACAGTTTTATTGCGCACTAGGACTGTCCTTTTTCATAAACACTCCTGTCTTGCCTAGGTTTGCTGGAAGATATCTCTTTTTAGAGATAAGCTCGCCTTTGCCTATAAAATTTATTGTAACTGTCTGTTTATCTATGTTTTCTGTGCAATAAAGAATATGAATAGAAAATCAAGGTCAAAAATCGAAGTTTTTTCCCTACTTTGTAAATAAATTAAAGCGAAGCGAGTACCTACGTGGAAGCCAAGGAATTGACAAAAGAAACAAATTGTTCTTTAAAGATTTTATGAATTTTTGTTGATGTTATTTATTCACCTATCGATGACTATGATACCGATACTATAAAATATTATAACTATACGATGTTATAACATCATCGGCAAACATTCTGCGCGCGACTTAGATGCCCATTCATTCGCATTTCAGTTCTCCGTGTTCCTCATCATCATCTTCCTGGCTGAGCTGGCGGTCGGCATCGCCGGGTACGTGAAGCACAAGGACCTGGAGGCGACCTTCCAGAAGGCCCTCAACTCCAGCATCATCGACTACCCGACCAACCCGGAAACGCAGAAAATCGTTGACATGATCCAGACTGATGTAAGTTGATTTGTGAAATTAGTGGTTCACCCCATAACGGTTTCAGCGTGGTCCAGGTTTGGTCGACGGTGAAACAGTTATGGGGTTCCTCACATTCAAACTTTCGCGCAAACATCAATTGGGAAACAAAAGGTACAGCGTGATTCGCAAGTGTCCCTGCCATAGTCCATTGAACCGTTATGGGGTATTCTTTTGGAGTTGTTATACCTCATGTCACTGCTAATCTCTGTCCCCTACGCTAACGCATTTATAAATACACTAATGGCCTGTTTCCCGGTCCCCATCCCCATAAATTACCCATCATTAAAAACAACTTTCCCCAAGAAACATAAGGTGGAAAGAAATAAAATACGTCCCTCAGTACATTGACCGATCAGCTGAGTACATGTTACTATGGGAGACCCAAGATTTCGTTATCGTTTATCGAGAATTCTTGAATCAGGCCCTAAGGGTACCACAAAATAATTGAGTAGGTAATTAAGATAAACTCGCCTTTGCACAAAAGTATTCATGTAAGTTTGTCTATTACTAGCTGACCAGAGATACGACGTTCTGTTCTGCCAAAAGCTACAAAATGTCAAGAAAAACATGAACAGAACCAAATATTTTTCGGCTTTTCGGCTGTTCCCTTTGCATTTAAAAAAACTCCGTAAGAACCTTCCTTAACATTAAAATCCGTCCAGCCATTTGCGAGTTATAATATATAATGTACCAAAATTTGTCAAATTATGACATTCAAATTTCGAACGCCGGCGCCCGCCTGCGTGCCGCCCCCTAGTTTGTCTTTGAAGTTGGTACTACAGAACAAGCTAAACAACTGCAGAGCAATGATCAATGCCACAATGCCGGTCGAACATGCGGTTCGTGAACACATCAAAGAGAGCTGATGATATGTGTGTAGATAAACTAGTGTATGTAACTGTACATAATTAGGCATTATGTAGCAGTCACATAAACTACTATTATACCTATATCGATTAAACGTCCAGTAAAGTATAAAGTAAGTAGGTAAGTATACCGGGCGCCACGACTAAAGAGCTTTGTCCTTGAATGCGCAGTAGTCACTTTTCACAAGTGTTTGGCGCGGGGAAGTGAGGAGCGACGGGGGCGGTAGTCAGCGCCGGCACCTGATTCGTTGATCAGTCGCTTCCCGATGCCCGCACCGAAAGCACGTCTCGAAGCTTCTTGAGTACAGTCGCATACAATATTACCCAACGTTATCTTTCGCCCCGGTCGAAAATGCCGAAAAATAAAGTACTGACTAGGCAAGCTAGAAAAATGGTTTACGATGTGAACTGTTATATCAAAAAAGAGTCTGATGAAATACTGATGAAGAAGTCTGATGAAAAACTTTATTGTGGTTTAATTGTTACAAATTATTAGTCAGCGGGAAGAAAAGAGTGTGCAGGACTATTACTACAAGTATCTATATTCACTAGGCCCTAGTGACTAGGGGCATTCTATGCTAGGGGGTTATTTATATATAGGTTTCAACCTTGACGTTAACAAATGTTGTCAATAGAGAGTACCTATAGTTTATTTGACACAAAGTCCATTATTTACATCGGCTAATATCCCAATCAACAAAATATCAAACATAGAAAAAATAGAAGTGAAGAAAGTCCTGAACACTCATTCCTTCACACTAACCCTAAAAACGCACTTCGGAATTATGCCGCGACTGTACACATGCGCAGTAATCCCCGCCAGTTTCTCCGAGAGCTCTTTATTCGTGGCGCCGAGTGTAATTCGACGTCGTATCACAACCATTTAGCTCAATAGGTTCTGCTTTATGACGAGATAAATCATCAAAAATAAGGATAAGCGTGTGGGAGGCAGTTGTTCACGTCCACGTACTCCTGGGTAGTGATAAAGAGCAACAACTTATTCTCAAGCTGACCAAATTCCAATATTGACACTGGCAGAATTGACCTCAAGAGGTTTGCACGACAAATTAAAAGAAGAGGGAGAGAAGGCTATGCGTGGGCGCAACCGGGACTACCACCGCGTATGGCGTAAGTCGTGACGCTATGGTTATTTTGTTTAGTCGAGATCATTCAAGCGCGTTACTACTTTACCAATAAATGGTCAACAAGTAGCGTTATGCTCATAAGTCTTCCATCGTAACTGGTTACGTGAAAGTCTTTGATTGCTACAGTTTTCGTACAAGGACGAAAAAGTTTTGGTTCGAACTGGTTACGAACCACCACCGGTTACGTACGTGGCCGAAACGGTTCATTTTTAGGGTTCCGTACTCGAAGTATACCAAACGGACCCTATTTCTAAGCCTCCGCTCGCTGTTCGTCTGTCCGTCCGCCCAATCTCATGGACCGTAATAGGGAGAGAGTTTAAATTTTCACGGTGTATTTCTGTAACCTGTACAGCAACAAATAACGAAATACACGAGATTTTATAAATTAAAAGGGTTTCCATACAAGAAATGTGTTTTAATATCTCACTGGCCTCTGTGAATTACGCAATCTATCAAATCATCATACTTATTCAAAATATCATCGCAGTTTTCGCTATATTTGACACAGGATCCGCAATAAGTAGGAAATGTCGAAAATTCGAATCCAAGAAGTTTTCTCGTACGGAGATACGGAACCCTCCGTGTAAGAGTCGAACCTGCACTTGACCGATTTCTATTCCAGCTGAAATGCTGCGGCGTGTACAACTACACCGACTGGACCGCCCACAACATCGCCATCCCCGGCAGCTGCTGCTCGGAAGGCCAGATGCTGCCGGACGGCCAGCTCGCGGCCTGCTCGCCAGCGTCGGAGAGCTTCCAGCAGCAGCCGTGCCTCGGCGTGCTGGTGGATAATGCGAACCTGATCACCCAGATATTGGGAGGCGTCGGCATCGGGATTGCGCTGGTTCAGGTGAGTGCGCGGACTTTTGTTGTTTAGAAAATACTACGGAAGCCCTAATATAAACAATTATATTCAGACACATTCATTTATTTTGGCCCCTAGCCAAGTTGCATTCGCTTACATACATTTCACTGGCTACGACGTCGCTAAGAAAATGTATGCCATTTGACGTTTCAAAGTCACGAGATACTTTGCATCGGCAAACGTCAAATCGCATACATTTTCTTAGCGTCGTCGTACCGAGTGATAAGATAGCGAATGCAATTTGGCTAGGGGGGCTGGCCCCACACTGGGATACCCTGTGCCGTGGGAACCAGTAACCGGCGAGAATCCAATCCGGTACCTCTTGCGTTTGAGGCAGGACCTTGAACCGCAGTGCCACAGAGGTCGAACCTGGGCCTGGTTCACATAAGTAATTACAATAGAAGCTTAATAATGGCATTAAAATGTTTTAGCATTTACGAAAGTGGACGATTTGGGAAATATGTTACAGTTGATGTTTGATTTCCTCTTCTACAGCAGCTAAACCACTTTCAGCAGCCATATCGAGTCTTCCCAGTCTGGACATGACCTTACAATTAGCATAGCATATGTCGTGCGGTTTTTGTTTAGCAAATACTAGTATTGCATTTCACACAACAACTCGTTAGTCATCGCAATACAATGACGAGTACCGAATATATTTGTAAATATAGACAGTAATAAGGAAGTTTGAGTATTGGGTGAGCAGCAAAAAGTTGTTTCCTTGACGATTTCTGGTGTTTGCAATAATTAGTCCAACATGCCCTGTAAATTGCGGAGAAATCTGAGAATTAGTGCTATTAAAATTAAGCAGTTATTAACGAAAAACAGTTTTTGCTGGGCGTACGTTCCCCCAGCAAAAATAATCGAAATAGCTGATCGTAGGCTGATGAAACTTGGTACAGTCAGGTACTTCATAATTAGTCCAATTGGTCCATTAACAGAAAAATTGGTCGCTTTTGTGGTTATGGAGAAATCTAATGTTTTTGCTAGGCGAAAGTTTTCGGGTTTTCGAGATATCGTAATCTTCGTATGAAGTCAAAAAATTATCACGATTGTTCATGGCAACTAGTCCAAATTAGTCGAATAACGAAAATCCGTACATCACCGTCTAATGAAAATCAGAAATATCCGCCTAGGTAATTAACTTTTTTTTAAATATTATGACATCAATATAATCTACATACCTACCAATCTTGAAGTATTTGTTGAGTTTCGTAATGATAACAGCGATATTTAACTAGAGATAGCACTAAAATGAACAACTTACCTACTGATACTTTGCATAGGTACCGATTATACGAGAGAGAAAAATAGTCATTCTAACTTTTCCATCGATATTTATCCTAGAGTGCTTAATGTTCGTTAAGAAAAACTATATATACACGTTTTATAGAACGAAACACAATTCACACAAGAAATCTACGTAATAAAAACAAACCATATAGTACTTCTTTCTCCCAAATGCGTGCTATATAGAAAAAGTGTTTCTATGTCGCCATAAAAATATTTAACCTATTGCCAAATACAAACTTTGGATTTACATTTTTTTCAAAAAAAAATGGTTACTAAAATCCTAAAACATAAAATGTACTATGATATCAATGAATACACTTCAATGACAAAGAACCGATCACTCAACAAATCCGCGTCGAAGTAAATGGGCTGGATTGAGTTTTCTTGCCGTTTATTTCTCGTCTTAGCCCACGGTTTGTGAAGCGGTGTAGCATTGCAATATTAGTATACCTAGAGTCATAAAATAAAACTGTAATAAAATACTTACTACACTAAATATGTTTAAAAACGCTATTTCTATATAGCACTAATTCTATTTAGAAAATGTTAATTACTTACGGACTTGGCGCATTTTTTTATCATTAGACGTTGACTACAGGTTAACTATACGAATTTTCGTAAATGATTTTCCGGACCAATTTGGACTTATTGCCATGAACAATCATGCCAATTTTCGTCTTTTTACGCCGCGTAGTTTACGAGATCTAGAAAACCCTAAAATATACGCACAGCAGCAAAAACTTGGATTCCTCCATAACCATAAGAGAGACCAATTTTGCTGTTAGTGGACCAACTGGACTAATTATGAAATACCTAAGTACCAAGTTTCATCAGCCTACGATCAGCCGTTTAGGTATTTTTACTTTTGCTTAACATCTTAAAAGTCAGCCGTTCAGATATTTTTACTTTTGCTTAACATCTTAAAAGTCTAATTTATTTATTACTGTAAATATTTACTTACATATCTTAGCAAACGTCATTTTTTGCCTCTTGTATGCATTGGACCACTCTGGGTGGAGAAGGGCGTAGAAATGACATAATATATAATAGGACTTATTCTGAAATTTCACCGACATTTTCAGGGTATGTTGGACTAACTATTCCATAAAGCAGAAATCGTCTGGGAAACAACTTTTTCCCGGGCGTGTGCTTACGAATCTTTGATCTATGATTCCCAGCAGGGGCGCCCAACGCCACCGGTGGCAACTGGGACAAAAATCATTCAAATCATTCCCAGTTGCCACCGGAGGCAACTAACTGGGAATGGCCACTTGTGAGGGCTGTGCTCTTCTATATCTATATCTATAAGATTTTGATAGGTGTCACAATTTTTTCATGACAACCTCATGATCATCATGAAATCTGTCAAAATTATTACACCTGTGAAAATAGTGACATCTGTCACCACGATAAAGCTGTAATATTTTTAGAAGTTGGACAACTTCTGCCACCCCATCTGAATAAACGCATGTTAGATATAAGAACGACTCAACAACTTCGGCGATACGAATAAATAAATAAAATATACGAGGAGTGTACAACGGTCACTAGTGGGGGCTTCCAGTGGCAACTAGGATCGATTTGAATTATGTTTATCCCCGTTGCCACTGGTGGCGTTCGGCGCAGGGGCAACTGGGAATAAAGGAATCTTTGTGTCAAACACCATATATGAATTGTATCTTCTTTTCAGCTGATTGGAGTGATGTTCGCTTGTTGTCTCGCCCGCTCCATCCGCAGCCAGTACGAAACCGTCTAGAGGCGCCCATCAACTACCCCTGCTATGTACCAATCATAGTCCGACCAGTCTCTTCTTCACAAATACAAGAGATTTCATGTTTCCGTCTCTAAGTACAACATATTATATTTTTTACGATTTTTTTATAACTTTCTATTTGTATATTTTGTAATGAATTGAGATTTTATTTTAATTGATATTTCCATAAGTCCATATATTTTTAATGTAGTGATAAGGATATCTATCTTCTGGTACATAAATACAATTAACATCCGACTCTTTTTTTATAGAAAAGAGGTAGGCAGAGACTGAGGACTTCTGGTTATGTGTATAATTTAGTTTATTGTGTTGTTTTTGTGCAAATATTAAGGAAATATGGAGGCAAATAATATCTATGTAGTCGGACTGAAATAAACTCGAATAGTGCAGTAGTTTTTAGTGTTGTCGTCATTAGTAGGTAATTTTCTACTTTGGAGTGTGTATTTGCACAAGGCACTACGTATCACATTACATAATTATTATAATATATATTAATTTTGTGCTCAGTGCCCTAAGACTGATTTTGAATTTTCATCTTAAAAGCCAAATTTCATTCCACCCCATTTTCTTATAATCTTTACTATCTGAAAATACATGTGAAGTATTTGGAAGAGCTTTTGTCTATAAAAACGTATATTCTTCGTATTAGATATTGTTAGTACTTGAAGTGGTGCACTATAGAATTTTCAATTTACTAATATAGAGGTGATCTACTAGATTATTGTAACTTTTTTCGAGTGCTATAAATGTATCTATTTATAATAAATTTTGGATTACATGCCGAAAACTGTTCTTATTATAATACAAAACCTGTTAGGTTAAAGGAATCTGACCAAAGTGTCCTATCCTAAATCGCAAATTTTGATGTATTTGAGGACCGAGGGACCAGGCTCGGATTTTCGATTTAAGTTGCCAGGGATTTAGTAAGCCTCCATGTAAACGAAACCTTAAAATTTTAGAAGATTAAGAGACAGCCTTTAAAGTATGGTCCCTCTGTACTCACAGCGCCCATTTGCCAGATCTCAGAAAATGACCAGATTACGAATAAAATGTTATTGTTTGAAATTTAGAGTTTAGGTTAGTGTGCGTTTTGATGGCGCGGCCACGGCGTTATTTAAAAAAAACTGCCAAAATTTTGTAAAAAATTGTATACGTTGATTCCGAGAACCATAAATTTGTCTAAGTTATGGTTAAAATTTAGAAGCGTTTGAACGTAGCCGCGCTATTGAAACGCGGAGAATCGAGCGGCCACGGAGATTTTTAAAACTAAGCATTGTAGAGACCTGAAAGTTAGGCATTATATACAGGGTGACTGGTAAGTCGATCAACATACGTTGGGAGATGCTAGCACGGATCAAAACCAACCATTGTTAGTATGAAACACCCAACCCGAAAACCGAATATCGCATGTTAACTTAATGGGTTGACTTTGACCCATATCGATACTACCAACGCTTAGCAAAATATTTGAAAAACTCATACTTAATCAATTGCAAAGTCATTTTTATCTCAATAATTTAATTCATATTGCTCAGTTTGGTTTCACAAAGGGTCGTTCAACAGCCGATGCTGGTGTTGAACTAATCGACAATATTTTTGATACCTGGGAAGACGCAATGGATGCAATAGGTGTCTTCTGCGATCTATCCAAGGCTTTTGATTGCGTCCATCATGAAGAGTGTCATGATGGACGCAATCAAAAGCCTTAGGAAGTTACGCCATTATGGTGTAAAAGATCAGGCACTTGGCCTTCTGGAGTCATATCTAACAGATAGGGTTCAGATGGTCGATGTTAATGGGAAAAGATCACCTGGGTCTTCAATAAGTATGGGCGTGCCGCAAGGTTCAATTCTTGGTCCTTTCTTGTTTTTAGTATATATTAATGATTTACCTTACCTTGTTAAAGCAAAACATGGGTTAGTATTGTTTGCCGATGATACTTCTTTGATATTTAAAGTTAAAAGACAGCAATCAAATTATGACGATGTAAACAATGCTATATCTAGTATAGTGAACTGGTTTACTGTTAACAATTTATTACTTAATGAAAAGAAAACTAAATGTATTAAATTCGTGTTACCCAATGTGAACCCGGTAACTACAGACATATTTATAAAAGGACAGAGATTGGACCTTGTGCAGTCGACTGTCTTTTTGGGCATTACTTTAGACGCCAAACTACAATGGGATCCTCATATAAATAATTTGTCGAACAGACTGAGATCGGCAGCGTTCGCAGTTAAAAAAATTAGAGCTCTTACCGACGTAGACACCGCTAGACTAGTCTACTTTAGTTACTTTCATAGTCTAATGACCTATGGTATTTTATTGTGGGGTCACGCTGCGAATGCTAATAGTATATTTATTCTGCAGAAACGGGCTGTTCGTGCAATTTATAGATTAGGGCCTAGAGTGTCACTGAGGGAAAAGTTTAAAGAAATCAATATTCTGACATTTGTGTCTCAATATATCTATGACAATCTTGTGTATGTAAAAAGAAATATAACTAATTTTCAGAAGTACAGTGATATACACAATTTTAATACTAGAAATAAAGACAAGTTGGTTGCTTATGTAAGCCGACTACATAAAATTAGTAATTCTTTTAAAGGCAATTGTATACGCTATTACAATAAGGTCCCTATTGATATTAAAAACTTACCTTTAGACAAGTTTAAAATAATAATAAAACAGAAATTGTATAAAAAAGGTTACTATAGGATATCTGATTACTTAGAGGACAGATGTCCATGGGAATAGATTGTTTGAGTAACAGGCTGTTTCGATATATGTATAATTAGCATTCATTTTGTAATTTGACAATATTTTATTTAAAAAAGGAAACGCAAAAGATGCGACGACTGTGGAGTTTCTTCGGTGAGCTCTTCTCCACAGATTCCGCCATTGTGTTAGTGAACTCACCCAAAAAAATGTAATGACGGATCTAAGTGATGTAACAACATCCTATGGAAATAAATGATTTTTGATTTTGATTTTGATTTTTTTGAAGCAGTGTCACCAAAAAAAAAAACTAGTAACTGTTTGTGCAAACAAAACCTAAAACATCTCCAGTTCTCTAGCTATTCAATGAGGTAGAATGGTCAAATAAAATGCTACGGAATCCAAATAAGAAGAGAGTGAAAGGATCACAGAGAAGATTCAGTGTGAACGTCTGGATGGGAATTTTCAGTATATAACAAAGGTACTCTGTGATGGGAATTATAAATAACCATTTAATTGGGTTAGTTCATACGAATCCCGGGATCAGATCAAAGTTCATACGGATCCCGACGATTCGTTCACACCGATCCCGGGATCAGTGTGAACGAAAAAAATATAATATTTTAGTTTACACCGATCCCGAATCTGAATGTACAGAGACACGAAATATAGAATAGCATTTTATCGATGCTGATTTCTTTATATAATATTATTTTTATACGTAGGGTTTTAGGTAAATAATAATACTGGTAAATTAGAAGCCGTGTGAAGCGTAAATGAAACAGTATAATACAGGGTGTACGGGGGCTTTATAACATTCTGTTTATTCCTGTTCATCTTTCCCCCCAATAATTTGAATAAATTGGACAGTGTGCACTGCTACATTTTATTAAGGGGTCAACTGATCCCACGCGGGATCGGTGTGAACGAATCGTCGGGATCCGTATGAACTTTGATCTGGAGAGGAGGTCCACTACCATGGCCTGCAAGGTGTCCAGACCTAACCCCGATGGATTATTACTCATGGGGACACATGAAGAGTATCGTGTACCAAGATGGTCATCCTGACGCAAATGTAGACATTTTGAAACAAAGGATTATTGACGCATCTGAAAAAATGAGAAGGCAGCTCACAACCAGAGCAGTCAAAAATGAATTGAGAACTAGGTTACGAAATTGTATTAGGAACATGGGTGGTCATGTTGAACATGAATTGTAAAGATAATTTTAGACTTCTTTGCGCAATGCCCTTCTGTCTGATTTTCTTTTTAAAAAAGCCAGTAATTTCGTGAATCTATTTATTTCGGCTCACCTTTAGCGGATGACCTACTCGCTGGGGCGTCCAAACTTTTTTAGCAACATGTTGGGGTCATTTGATCATCTTCCTGAAAGTTTCAGGGTGCGGAATTCAATAGTTTTTAAGAAATGATTTTTTGAAAATCTGAAAACACTTTGTAAAATGATCGCAAATAATATTTTTAAATCTTGTCTGTGGTCAAAATACATTACCTACATTTCGACGTACGCATATTTGAAAAGATGAGAATTCTCTAAAAAAAATGAGGAAATGTGGAATCTTTTTTTGATAATACCTATTTTAATAAAAACGTTCATTTAACTTGCAATTTATGTTTGTTTATTTATTTTACGTCAATCAAAGTTAATTTAGTATTTCTTTTGTAAAATATCACTTTTGATAATAAAAAAGTTGTCATTTTTGTTTAAAACGGAACGCATTTTGTTGGGGCGTTTTGCCGCGTTTTTGGTTGGGCGGCAAAGTAGTAGTCCATTTTCTAGTAGTTTCGCGAATTTTCTATTTTCTTGTTCTCTCTATATTTACAAGCAAAAACAACTGGCTAGAGTAGGTTATTGTGGCTACTTTTCAATCGGGTTATAGGTTATGTTAGAACGTTGAAGAAGCTAAACCGGAGCGGAGCGTATGCAAACAAAAACTAAGTATAGGCTAGAGTAGGTTATTGTGGCTACTTTTCAATCGGGTTATAGGTTATGTTAGAACGTTGAAGAAGCTAAACCGGAGCGCAGCGTATGCAAACAAAAACGATTGGCTAGAGTAGGTTATTGTGGCTACTTTTCAATCGGGTTATAGGTTATGTTAGAACGTTGAAGAAGCTAAACCGGAGCGGAGCGCAGCGTATGCAAACAAAAACGATTGGCTAGAGTAGGTTATTGTGGCTACTTTTCATGTAAATTTTGATGATAGCATTATGGAGCATTTGTGGAGGAGAAAGGTGTCGAGGCAGAAAAATCACGCTTTCGAAGAAAGTAACTAGGCTTTTCCGCGCGGGGGGGGAGTAGTAGTAGTAGGGGGGGGGGGGGGGGGGCATCTACCCCCTTCCCCCTCCCCCCACTTAAAGATCAAGGTCAGTCTAAATTTTGTTTTAATTTAACAACATAACCTCAAAACTTTAAATAATCTTATCTCAGAAACTAGGCATTTCCGCGGGGGGGAGTAGTAGAGGGGGCATCTACCCCCCTCCCCCCCTCAGGGTCAACAAAAGTAGGTCATCCGCTAAAGTCCTTCCCTTTGTCTTTGATAAATAATCAAAATAGACAAGAAGTACTGATTCTGAAATTGATAGGCCTTTCGCACTTCTCCACGTTGAAAATTCTTCAGTTTTTAAATAATTTTCCTTGGATTTTGTTGGAAGCAAATTATTTATAATTACGGCAGCATTTGCACTGATGGAATCCGACAATTCACTGTCACTGTCGCTTTGATTTAACATCGTAACGTATTTTTTAGAACATTAACTTATTTATAAAAATAAATTAAAATAAACTTAACGTACATATAGGTAAGTATTTGAAGAAAACAAAAACGCGGCAAATTCCTAGACTAATATATTTTTGTCGGAAAAGCAAAGGCATCAAGCTCATACGGCCTCGTGGGTTTTCGTAATTTTATTTAATAATCATAACTGCATAATAAATGCGTAATCCTTTTTCAAAAAGATGTACTTATTAGTAGTTTATGTGACTGCTGCATAATGGAGGGCATTAAAACTCGAGAGTGGGTTTATGAAACTCGCCTTCGGCTCGTTTCATAATAATATCACTCGAGAGTTTTAATGCCTAATTATGTACAGTTACATACACTAGTTTATCTACACACATATCATAAGCTCTCTTTGATGTGTTCAGGAACCGCCTGTTTGACCGGCATTGTGGTTCTGCAATTGTTTAGCTTGTTCTTTAGTACCAACTTCACGCAGACGGGCGTCGGCGTTCGAAATTTGAATGTCAGTACCAACTTCACAGACAAACTAGGGACGGCACGCGGGTGGGCGTCGGCGTTCGAAATTTGAATGTCATTATATGTAGAAAAACTACACATAATGACCATTATGTGTAGTTTTCCAGATACGAAACGAGTTTTTACCAAGTAGTTTAACATAATGCTGATCGTAACGTGCGGTTTTTGAACGCAGTAAAGAGGGTTTATGATACGTGTGTAGATAAAATGTTTTATATACAAAATCAATGGTGTAAACACAGATGTAGTTCAGTATAAATTTCGGTAAGTATTCCAAAATGACTATTGTTATGTTCGCTTTTTGTGGCATAGAATGTCACTTTTTTGAGCAAGTGGTACGAAAAACCAGTTTTACAACCCTTGCACGATGCTGACGTTTCCACTTTAACTTTGCTGGAGCACGATAAATCTTGTAAATCTTAAATAAAAATCATATCTTGCAATATCAACTTTTATTTTAAAGGTTCGTCATACAACAACCACAACAAGTTAGTAGAATGTAATTAAATTACCTACCTATAGATATTTTAGACCATAAACTGAAATTGAGATCAATCAAAAAATACATCGTAATGATAATTAATAATAAGTCTCTCATATTACTTTAATCAGACTTGTAAATTGAATTAGACAGGTACTAGACCTACTAATTATTTTTCTTATGTTATGCCGCATACCATTTTTTTTTTCTCGATAGGCACAGATACACGTCCGACTTTTCGCACCTAATCTTTGACCGGCTACCAGTTTTCCATTCTGCATACACGGGGACTAGCAATCTCGTCAAAAATTGGAAGGTGCTCGTAGCCGTCGTACCTTTTATTTTGAGAGGGTTGGTTAGCTCATTAGCTCTCTTGAACCTACTCCTTAGGCTTGACTCATCCAAAGCAGATTCGGCGTCACTCTCGCTAATCCTTTTTTGGCGAATAGGTGTGTTGGTAAGACCATCTGCAACTTGCATCCTAAACTCCAGCAAATCCAATATTTTGTTACTTGGGATCACAGCTGTTGTACATTCCATTTTGTACAGACGCCAGGCATTGCTCAGAGCCAGATCAAAAAAGTGGAGTATCACCTTCAACGACCATTTTCTTGTTTTCATGAAAGTGCGTTAATATTCCATTGACTGATCAAGGATATCAACACCCCACATGTGCTCGTTGCAATTGGCGTTGATTTTTGGTGCTGTTGTAACATGTTCTGCTTAAAATTAAGTTCTACTTACTATTAAGTCATACTTAAGCATACATATTGTAGTAAAACTTATTTTTATTTCATTTGTCAAGCTTGCTGGCTGACTAGCCTTCTGAAAAACAAAGGTTCAGAATTCAAGCCTGGAATTTCGTTTGGTAACTCTCGATTGTTTTTGACGCATTCCTTCCTTGAGCTCTGAATAGCTAAGACGTATCCAATACGTCAGTTAATTTTTACCTCCTCTTTACGCCATAGTTGCAGCGATGGGCTAGTCCCTCATAATTTTTAATAGACATAATTTTGTTAATAACTTGTGTTGTGTAAATAGAAGGCCTTTACTTGATGTGCTGTAATTAATTGCTGACCCCACGCTTGGGTATGTAAACATTTGTGTGGCTCGTAGTCTTTTATATTTTCTGTGTATAAATCCTCCAGTATCCGTGGTCAAATTGCATTGTTAGATCGATCTGACCACGTCCACTCTTTTGTGTCCTTGGTCAGATTTCAGTAGTCTAACTAAACACACCTAAGATTTAAGGTATCCGTGGCCCGATTGATATTGTTACGAGCGTGGGGTTCGTATTTGATAGAAAAGCACGAATTAAATCCACTAATTAAAACACACTCACTATTCACACGAAGAGTCTTTCTCTCCGATTATCCTTGTACTAGCACTCGATCGCAGTTAAAATGTAACTAACTCGCGCCGGCCGTCGACGCCTTTTATATCCCGCGGAGCCGCTCAGGACACATTGTCCACACATATCGCGAATATTCTAGTAAGGACCAGCGTGCGGGCCGAGAACATTCGAGACCATATATGTCTCTCTCTCTAATGGTGCACTCTCTTTGTCACTCCCTTCTCGAATGTTCCGAGTATAGCTATCTCTTTCTAGTAGTGCTATCTCTGTCACACACTTCTCGAATGTTCCGAGTATAGCTATCTCTTTCTAGTAGTGCTATCTCTGTCACTCCTACCGGATATTTCGCCATATAACGATTTGTGCTTCAGAGGCCCATAAGGAATCCTGAAAACGCCTTAAAACGGGTTTTCAGGTTATGGCGTCATCTGATAGAGGGTGCCCTTCAGGTTTCAGGCACCTGAAAACGACGGCAACTTGGGTGAAATTTCGATCTTTAGATATGTGATAGAGTAACTTCTGAAAAGGCCTGAAATGACTTTTCAGCCTGCTGAAAACGCCTCTAAAGCACTGAAATTGACGTTCAAAGTTTTTGACCTAACCTACCGGCGTAACACTACCCCCTCCTAAGACATGCTCGTCCCGAGCATCATTATTTCCGTGGTATCTGGCCAGCCGGTCAACATGAACAATCTTGCTCGGACTACGAGGATTCCTCTGGATTCGATACGTGACGTCGTTTATTTTGGTGACTACCTTGTAAGGCCCTTCCCAATTCGGAGATAGTTTCGGGGACTTTCCTACTCGTCGCATAGGGTTATGTAGCCACACCAACGAACCTTCCTCAAAACCCACTTGATAAGACTTCCGGTCATATCGTGTTTTCATCTTTATGCTAGCGTGGAGCCCGTGTTCACGTACCAGGCTGTGAACATCATCAAACCGATCCCGCAAATCACTTGCATATTCCGTGATAGTCCTTGGTGTATCGGGCGAACGTCCAGTCAGGAGATCTGCAGGCAGACGGAGTTCTCTTCCAAAATTCGCATACGATGGAGTAACCGCCGTACTTTCGTGAGTAGCCGACCTATAAGACAACAGGAAGAGGGGGATATGCCGATCCCAATCTTTTTGATGGCTCTCAACGACCTTGGCTAGATGTCTCTCCAGTGTCTGGTTAAATCTCTCAACCATTCCATCTGACTGTGGATGATACGCCGTAGTCCTCGTCTTATGAATTCCCATTATGCGACAAGTCTCCTGAAAGACCGCAGACTCGAAGTTTCTTCCTTGATCACTGTGGATTTCGAGTGGTACCCCAAACCGGCAGAATACTTCGTTCACTAACTTTTCAGCTATGGTTACCGCTTCTTGATTAGGAATGGCAAATACTTCAGGCCACTTCGTGAAGTAATCCATCACGACAAGAATGTACTTGTTTCCGGAGTCCGATGCTGGGAATGGTCCTGCGACATCTAATGCAACCCTTTCCCAAGGGGCTCCCACGTTGTACAACTTGAGTGTTCCTCGGCTACGGGTATGCGGTCCCTTGACTGATGCACAGTTAGTGCATCGTTTACACCAATTTTCAACATCTTCTCGGCTGTGAATCCAATAAAAGCGTTGCCGGATTTTCATTAGGGTCCTTTTTACTCCAAGGTATCCACCGGATGTTCCATCGTGAAAGCTTCTCAAAACATCTTTCACCCTTTTCTTTGGGACAACAAGTTGCAGGTGAGCATCCTTCCCATTTGTTGATTCCCATTTTCTACATAGAACGCCATTATGCATAACCAAGCTATCCCATTGTGCCCAGTAGCTTTTTGTTACCGCACTCATAGCAGCTACATCACACCATCTCGGTTTAGGTGCGCCAGCATTAATCCAATCAAAAATGGGTCTCACGTCAGGGTCCTCTTGTTGCGCTTGCTGCATGATTTCATCACTCCACTCGTCGCTAACCGTATCAGTTCTTATCATTGTCCTTGTCGCCGCGGTCCCCCCTGTCCCTGCGGTCCCGCTCGCCGCGCTCCCGCTCGCGCCGGTCCGAGCCGAGCCCCCCGCCGCCGCTGCTGCGGGAGCTCCTCTCGTGCCTTTACGTCTGCCAACGGCTGGAGGTGCTATGTGATACCTCAGTGAATCTCTAGTGGCGGTCGCGCGAGCGACGTCGCGAGCCGCGCTCGTGCGGTGACCGGTCACGCCTGTCCTTGCGATGCTTGCGGTCACGGTCGCGGTCTCGGTCCCGCTGGCTTCGATCCCCTCTCTCGCTCCGCTCGCTGCGATCTTCGCGCGATGGCCTGGCCCGCTCCTTGTCCTTGTCCTTGGAGCGGGGTCTCTGTCCCTCCTAGTCCTTTTCGGACAGCCTGACTGCAGGTGACCACGTTCTCCACAATGGTAGCAACGTGGCCCAAATTCGCGGCGGGAATCTACTGGCTTCGTAGTCGACACTTCTCGCACCCTGAAAGGCCTGGATGTACCCTTCGTACAGCTTCCACCTCGAGAGCGTGGGCTACTGCATTCTTTAGGCTGCCATGATGTCCCAATCGCACGGCTGCCCTCACTTCCAGATCCCGGATCCCATCGATGAAGGCCTGCACCAGCATAATGTCCACAAAGGATGCTGACGTACGTTGATAGGCCTTCCTAACCAACTTCTCGATTTCCAGGGCCCACTGTTGTAAGGACTCGTTACGTCCTTGTGTCCTGTCCTTTAACTGAGCTCGGTACACGTGCTCCAGGTGACTGTCACCGTATCGTGCCTCCGAGGCTTCTAGAAGGCGGTCGTACGTCCGGTCGTTTCCCAGAGCCTCTAGTATAGTAAGAGCCTCGTCGCGCAGCGCCAACGTCAGTGCTGTCCTGGCTTGCTCCTTACTCCAACCATTAGCCTGGGAAACAGACTCGAACTGCAGCTTATAGGCAGTCCACGATGAGCTACCGTCAAAGGGGGGCACTTTGAACCTGCCGCCTCCGGATACCGATGCGTCGGGTACATAGGTACTTGGAGCATTAGCCACTTTGATCTCAAGTTTTTGGAGACGGCTCTCACAGGTCTCAATTTTTTTATCGACATCATGGACTCGACTCTCCAGTTTTTCATCCATATCGGCCAGTTTTTCCTGGACATCGAACAACTCTCTCTTCCATTCGGTCGTGGACTAACCTAACCTAACCTAACCTAACCTAACGAAGCATTCGTGCCTGTACCTCCTGGTGATCCTTTTGTTCCCTAAGCTCATTCTGGAGGATTAGAGTCTGTTCCTCCTGTTTCCTGGCCCGTTCCTCCTGTTTTCGCGACTGTTCCTTTAGCTCTCTCGCTTGTTCCTTTAGGAGGACGAAGATAACGTTGAGGTCTACTCCTTGTGCAGCTGGAGCAGGTGATTCCGACGTACCAGGCGTCGAGTCTCCAGATCCAGACGTTTGGCTTCGCGTCGTCACTCCTTTTGGAGTGGTTTCTCGTGGCATTAACGGCATTTTCTATCCCACTTCTGACACCAAATGTTACGAGCGTGGGGTTCGTATTTGATAGAAAAGCTCGAATTAAATCCACTAATTAAAACACACTCACTATTCACACGAAGAGTCTTTCTCTCCGATTATCCTTGTACTAGCACTCGATCGCAGTTAAAATGTAACTAACTCGCGCCGGCCGTCGACGCCTTTTATATCCCGCGGAGCCGCTCAGGACACATTGTCCACACATATCGCGAATATTCTAGTAAGGACCAGCGTGCGGGCCGAGAACATTCGAGACCATATATGTCTCTCTCTAATGGTGCACTCTCTTTGTCACTCCCTTCTCGAATGTTCCGAGTATAGCTATCTCTTTCTAGTAGTGCTATCTCTGTCACACACTTCTCGAATGTTCCGAGTATAGCTATCTCTTTCTAGTAGTGCTATCTCTGTCACTCCTACCGGATATTTCGCCATATAACGATTTGTGCTTCAGAGGCCCATAAGGGGTCCTAAAAACGCCTGAAAACGGGTTTTCAGGTTATGGCGTCATCTGATAGAGGGTGCCCTGAAACGGACTGAAAACATGTTTCAGGCACCTGAAAACGACGGCAACTTGGGTGAAATTTCGATCTTTAGATATGTGATAGAGTAACTTCTGAAACGGCCTGAAATGACTTTTCAGCCTGCTGAAAACGCCTCTAAAGCACTGAAATTGACGTTCAAAGTTTTTGACCTAACCTACCGGCGTAACAATATTCTAAAGAGATACCTATACAAACTGCGTTGACCTTTTTGTGTTAAGGATTAACTGGCTGTTAGTAAATAAACTGCTTAGGACATTACATGACATTTGATTTGTCAAATAGATCATAACATATTCATTATCGTTATTTGTTAATATCGTTTACCATGGCGTCCTCCTCGTCGGAATTAGAAAATTTAGTAAATGACGAACTAGTCTTTATTAAAAGAAAACGTGGTGAAGTGCTGCTTCATTCTGGACATCAATACCACTAAAATAAAGAATACAAAAACAGATCAGTGATTTGGTTGTATGGAGATATGATAGCTCTTGATAAGATCTTCATTTCGGATGACAGCTGTCAAACTAAAAACTGTCATATCTCGGAAGCTACTGATCCTAGACCAGTAGTTTGTATGGAGATATGATAGCTCTTGATAAGATCTTCATTTCGGATGACAGCTGTCAAACTAAAAACTGTCATATCTCGGAAGCTACTGATCCTAGACCAGTAGTTTGTATGGAGATATGATAGCTCTTGATAAGATCTTCATTTCGGATGACAGATGTCAAACTAAAAACTGTCATATCTCAGAAGCTACTGATCCTAGACCAGTAGTTAGTATGGAGATATGATAGCTCTTGATAAGATCTTCATTTCGGATGACAGCTGTCAAACTAAAACTGTCATATCTCGGAAGCTACTGATCCTAGACCTGTAGTTTGTATGGAGATGGGATAGCTCTTGATAAGATCTTCATTTCGGATGACAGCTGTCAAACTAAAAACTGTCATATCTCGGAAGCTACTGATCCTAGACCAGTAGTTTGTATGGAGATATGATAGCTCTTGATAAGATCTTCATTTCGGATGACAGCTGTCAAACTAAAAATGGTCATATCTCGGAAACTACTGATCCTAGACCAGTGGTTTGTATGGAGATATTGTGTTTTTGGCATTTTGCGTTTTTGGAATTTTGTGTTACCGGTGTTATGCGCGTAAATGATCGTTAGGTACCTACTTATATTTGTGTTTTTTGTTTCATAAAGAAAACCAATATAGTGAAGATGAAACCTCACAAGTGTTTACCCGACGTTGGGCAAAATATGATAGACCTGCAAATGTATAAACTGAAAGTTGCATCTACATCATTCAAACCAGTTCCTGAACTATACAAAAAATGTGTGAAGCCATTGAAAGATCAAGGAATTGATATTGTCAACAAGTTTCCTTTAAAGGCGGTGAAAAGTGGTGTTTACAAATTTCGAAATAAAGATGCTAATATACAGAAAATAATGTTCAAAGAAACCACTGACGTTAAAGTACCACCCACGTATGATTCGTTTATTTTGTTTGACTACACGTGTGAAAAAAATAAAATAATTGGATATGCATCTGCAGAAGCCAAAGAATGCATAAAATCATCAGAGCATTTATTTGGAGACGGAACGTTTAGTAGCTTTACGAAACCATTTTATCAACTATATGTAATACATGGAGACTTGGGCAGTTCGGCTCACACTACAAACATTGTGCCGCTTATACATTTATTGATGACAAACAAGACTGAAAAAAGCTATTAAGCATTATTTAGTATGCTGAAGTCACAAATCCAAGACATGGTCCCTTCAAGATTCACCATGTATTACGAAACACCGACAATGAACGCGATAATGAAAGTCTTTCCTAAAATCGAAATGTGCGGTTGTTACTATCATTTTTCGAACTGTATATGGAAAAAAGGGAAGAATCTAGGCATTATTAAAAACAGGAACTTGAGAAGGATAGTAGCACTGTCTTGCTGTTCTTCCTTTATTACCACCAGATCTAATTAATGAAGGTTGGAATTATGTTGAAAATGAAGTGCTTGAAGACGATGAATCACTCAACAAATTAAAAAAATATATGCAGACGCAATGGCTTAAAAATCCAGAATGGATCAAAATATGGTCTGTATACGGCAAACGCCATCGGACAAATAATTTTGCAGAGGGTTGGCATAACAAATTAAATAATCAGGTTGGCAGAAAAACCCTTTAATGAAGTTGTTGAAATGTCTGCATGAAGATGCAGAATATTATGCCATACGAATAAATGGAGGAATAATACCTGATAGTAGAGTGAAAGCTCAAATTCAAAGAGATACGTTTATTATGAACTGCCAAATGATGTTGAATGACCACCAAATATCTGTGGGGCATTTCCTTGAAAAATTAAGAAGTTGAAGAGAGAGAAGAGACTATTTAGTACATTTTAATTTTGTAAATATTATTTTTATAATCTAATATAAAAATGTACCTAATGTAAGTTTAAAAGTAGACTAACTACAGGGTGGCCCAAAACTCAACATCAAGGGGGCACTAGGTGAAAGCCCAGCCCATACAGGGTCTGTATCTGTCAGGGTATCTATTATGCCCAACGTCGGGTAAACACGTATGATGTTTCAAACAAACAAACAAACAAACATAGCATCACGCCTTTTGCCATTCGGGGTGGCAGAAGCACAGCTGTGCTCACTTTTAGCCAGTGATGCAAAGATAATTACGACGTATGATGTTTCGTCTTCACTATATTGGTATTCTTTATGACACAAAAAAATAATGACAGCTATCAAAATCATGACACCTGTCAAAAAAACATAATAGTACCTATAATATTTGTGAAATTGTGCCTCTGCCACCCCATCTGGGAACGGTTTGATATTCTGTTAGACTATGATGTCAAAAGAAGAATCTGTCAAATGTAGACTAAACGCTATAGAATCTGACTATGGATACCAATCTGACTAAGGACTCTTTAATTCTGACCAATAACACAAAAGAGTGGACGTGGTCAGATCGATCTAACAATGCAATCTGACTACGGATACGGATAGGTATTAATTTAGTAAAAAGTCTCGTGTATCTCCATCCCCACTGCTACAACTCCGTCTGCAATGCTTCCGATAGCTAGGTTCCTATACGGCTCCCACCTCGGCGAGCCTGTCGGAGCATTGCAGACGATCTGGATCCTGGATTCTTTTCCGCTCCTCACGCTGTGTCCTCCGCAGGGTACCACCTGTGCCCCCGCCTACCTACCCTCCTGCTCACACCACTGGACCTGTAACCCCTCTGTTGAACCGGACTCCTCGCGGCCCTTTGGTGGCCGTTGTGTGCTGTCGCTTCTGCTGCCGGACCTCACCAGGGGAGTCGCATCCTTAAACGCGCAAAGTCCGTCTAACGAGTTCACACCCACGACCTTACTCTGTCTTCCCTTAAATAAATCTTTGTGAATATTGAAAACTCTTTTCATAGTTAGGGAGCTGTAACCATTTCACTGTAAGGTCAGTGAAAGCTGAGATATTTTTATTCCAGCGGCACACAACATTGGTGTCATCTCCCGATGAACAGTTTAATGCAACTAGCACGGACTTATTGTCCAAAGATTTTACAACTACCACGTCGATACTCACAAATTGCTGCGATTCACCCCTTTGCATGTGGAGATCAACTTTGAAATCGACGTTCTTTCTCTCCAGAGAGAAAGAACGTCGATTTCAAAGCTGGCATCCGGTTCATAATCAGGGTTCCTGTACCATACAGCCCAATGGAGTTTAACTTTTCAAACAATGGTATCAGAAGTACCGGTCAAAGTAAATTCAGCTTCTCCTTGGAATAGACTTGGAAAGATAAAGAATTATCCAGACCATCATGGGTGGTTGCCGCAAAGGCTTTTAGACCTTGCGGACGGGGCTGGACTTAATAAACTGTCGCAGCCAACACCAATGAATGGGATCATCTGCTCATCAATCGAATTATAACCCGGTTGTCTTTCGAGTCGATCATATGCTTTTTTGACTTGGTCTAGTATTGGCTGCACCTTCCAAAGTGTGTTAGTGTTCCCTGGTTGAGCAGTGTCGCTGTCAACCATATGTACTGCAGAACGACTAGTCATTACGTTTGCTACAATGTCCAAACGCAAACCATCTCGCCAGTACATGTACATCCTCGGGTATGGGATGCATTCCACGATAAAATGGATGCCTAACAGCTTCCTCACTTCGGCAGCATTTGCATTTAAAATGCAGCCAGTTTTGCGCCTGTAGTAGTTATTAGTACACGTCGCAGTTTTCTCGAAAAACTCATCATCAAAGTAGTCTTTGAAATACGATGAGAGATCCCTGATTCCTCCTCCTCTGGAAAGGTAATTCTTTGTCTTCACACACGCCTTCTACCTAGGAATCATTGCCGTCTCCTAGTAGTTCTAGAATTATAACACAAGAAAGCGGCCTTCCTACAAAAAAATAATAATAATAATCTTCGAATATTTTTCTTCTAATTTCTAAGTTTAGTAATTCTAACCAAGATAAACACGATTGTGTCATGATAACAGCTAGTAACTAACAAAAATTGCTTTTTGTATACAATAAAATTATACGATTAAACAACTTACGTGCAGCAGTGTCACCTTATACTACTTATAATACTCTCTCTTTGAGTGTCAGTGACACTGTGTCACTGACAAAAAACGCCGCCATCTTTGTCGCCTGACCACAGAGTACATTATTTTATTTTACCATGTTCAACATAGGTGATCTCTCACAGCTTGTCACTGTGACTATACTAGGTATGTGGATAATGTCGATATAAATTATCGATATTCTAACTAAAGTTAAGCTGAATGTTTCAAGCAAATCAAACAAAAGGAAGTTCTTGTTAAATCGGTTCACAGCCCAAATCACCATCATAAGGTTTAAGATATTTATTTCTCAAAAAGAATACAATATTCACTTACTTGAGAAACAACACAAATAAATAATTACACAAATAGATTTCTTCCATCGCGCGAGACATTAAAGTAGGGTAGTCCTTGAAAAATGTAAATATTTATGTTAAGAATGTGGTGACTTTGAGATGTATATTTTTAAAAGTTTTTTATAAATTGGTAGTGATCTCGCCTCTTTTATATCTTTCGGTAGTTTGTTATACAGTCGCGCCCCATCTGCAACTATGCTGTTTTTACCGTAGTTTGTCCTGTGGTGTAGTATAACAATGTTATTTGCTTGTCTAGTCAAACGTTTTCGTAGATCTATCTTTTTTGTGAAAGTAATTTGGGTATGAATGTCTTTTGTAAGGATTTTTCGTATAAGTATGCATGTGTTATATATGTATGTTTGTGATATCTTTAATAATTTTGTTTCTGTATAGATTTTAGTCGTACTTGTTAAGAAATCGTAGCCAAAGAGAGTTTTAATGACTTTATTTTGTGCAATCTGCAGTCGAACCAGGTTTGTTTTCGCCGCTGCACCCCATATCTCTATTAGGTATTCTATGTGGGGTCTTACTAGTGAGTTATAAATGGTATAGCGGACACGTTTTGGTAGGCAACGAGAAATACCACGCAAGGCACCCGATAGAGACGTTAACTTACCTTTTACTTTTTCGATGTGAGGCTTCCATGTTACATGACTATCTATAATTAATCCTAAATATTTTTCTTCATTTGTTTTATCTATTGTTACTTGGTTTATGGTTAGAGATTTATGGACTGGTATTGGTTTGTTTTTAGCAGAAAGAATTAAGTATGTAGTTTTAGACGTATTAATTGTGAGTAAGTTACTCTTAAGCCACTGGTGTAGAGTATCTAGATCTTGCTGAGCTCTGTTTATTATCATGTGGACATCGTTACCGAAGTAAAATAGGCACGTGTCATCTGCGTAGAGAGTGATATCGCCTGTTAAGCCTATATCTTTCATGCTATTTATGTAAATGAGGAAGAGAAGCGGTCCCAGGATTGATCCTTGCGGCACACCGAAGGAGACAGTCCTAGGACCGCTTTCGTGCTCATTAATTTTAACCACCTGGCTTCGATCCTTAAGGTATGATTTAAAAATGTCAAAAGCACTGCTTTTAATCCCAATGCCTTCCAGTTTAAGCAGAAGTATATCGTGACTAACGGTATCAAAAGCCTTCTTTAAATCAATAAATATTCCTAGGGCTATGTGTTTTTTATCTATGTTAAGTTTGATTGTTGTTATTAGGTCAACTGCTGCTGATACAGCATTAGATTTAGGACGGAACCCGTATTGTTTGTCGTATAGAAAATTGATTGAAAGAAGGTGATTCTCGAGGCGGTTGTAAAGGATCTTTTCGAATATTTTTGATACTATCGGTAGTACGGAAATTGGTCGGTAGTCATTGGGATCGGCCTTTTTTCCAGATTTGTTTATTGGTCGGACTTTTGCTTTTTTAAGTGAGTCAGGAAATTTACCTTCTAACATACACAGATTGATGCTTCTGCTAAGAGGCTCAGTTATTACGCTTTTTATACATTTGATAGTTTTAGAACTAATGCCGACTATGCCTGTGCTAGTGTTTGGTTTAAAATTATCGATAATTTTTCTTACTTCAGTACTATTTGTTGGGGTGAAGAGTGTGGTGGTGGTTGCAAACAACTTTTTTGGTATCTGTGGGATATTGGAAGATTGGGTTGTAAGTATGTCATTTGCCAATACTGAACCTATACTAGAGAAAAAAGAATTGAAGTACTCACGTACATATGTTCTTAGGGTCATTTATGGACCCAGTAGGGGTATCTAATTTAGTCGGAACAGATTCTGTTTTCATTTTATTGCTGGATAATGTATTTATAAGTTGCCACATTTTTCTCGGACTCCCTTTACAGTTTTGAAATGATTTATAGTAATATTCGTTTTTAGCCCTTTGTATATTTGTAGACACTAAGTTCCTATCACTCAAAAACTTTGCCTTGATTTGCTGATCATCTGGGTTTAGTTTAGTCTGTTGCCAAAGTAAGTTTCTTCTGTTTATTCCTGATATCAGTTCTTTATTAATCCATTCAGTCTTCGGTGGATTTAATACCTTAGTTTTCTTCACTTTGCTCTGTGTCACTGCTTCTAGTATAGTATCTTCAATAGATTTATAGTCTGAGGTTTCTAGTTGAGGTTCGCGTTCTAAGATGTTCAGGTATAGTCTTTTAATCATCATCATCAATATTTGATTCGGACTCGCTGGAGCAGTCTTGTAGATTTATAATCATTTCGTGGGTAGATTGATCGAATCGTACGTCACGCTCCCAATCTTCCATAATTTTTCTTGTTCTGTCGATGTCTTTCTTTCAATTGTCCGATGTGACACTGTCACATGCATCCTTGAGTAACGTTAGCATTTAATTTGCCGTGAAAGGCGTTGTTGTATTATGTCTGGCTCCGTAACCTGTAACAAAGAAATAAAATACATATAAAACACACCATGGCTTGTTGGAAGAGATGTCTTATTAGCTAATTGATGTCTAATTAGATATTTTTGCATGTCTGCTATCAAAATGTATTTTTCACGCCACTGCTCGGAAATATGGCCAAAGATGGATTGAAATGAGAGTAGAAAGTAGTTCTTAGTAGTACAATTCAAAAACAGTCAAACAATGCAGATTTGCAAAGTAAAATGTAGTGTTTAGCGGCCTTTTTTACTTTCTACTCTGCTATTGGTCGATTAACGTGATTTCCTACCGTGGCGTGACGTTAGTTTGAAGTCAGCAATATTGAGTATATTCCAGTCAATGTCTATCATATTGTGTTCAACTGTGTATTATACTGTGTACTCAACCTGTTTTATTTCCTTACATTAGGCGTGAAAAGCACATAGTAAATGCCTCGGTAGAAAGTGCAATAGATGGACTCGCATCTTCGCGGGCCGAGCCGCAGGTGAGGCTAACTCGTCCATCTATTGCTTACTTTCTATACCTGGGCAACAATGTACTATGATTATAATTTTATGAGATAACAATAAATTACAAATATAAATCTAATTGAGTTTTTATTTAGCAAACCAGATAAATGCGAGCGATGGTGATAGAAATACAGAAGCACGTTTACCTTTGACTTGAGCCCAGATCAGCTCTATCGGGTTGTACTGGCAGTGGTATATTGGTAGCCGACTCACAGTATGGCCCTTTTCTTTTGCAATCTCATCCAAGATGTTGTAACGGCAAAACGGCTAAGGTCGAGCCACCGCTAACAGTAGCTATGATCGTCTATTCTATCTACCCCAAAAGAGATGTCCCGATTCAGCTGTAAGATTTGTAAGTTAAGAATGATAAGTCCGAATTTCTCGTTCGTTGAGAAGTTCGTTAGGCGTACAATAGTCGAACGAAAGTTTGGTTCAGGAAGTTACAGTTTCAGTTAGACAGAGAAAGCATATATGTCCGCAAGCCGGTAATTCGCATCAGTCAGCGGTGTATTGCGCCAGATCGATCTTTGTTGTTTTTTTGTGTGATGGTACCATTTATTTTTTTTATATATGGGCGCTTGGAACTTCTTTTAGTGGTCGACCACGATTTGTAATATTTGTTTGGGATATCGTATAGATATCCGTCGTAGTTTTACGACGTGAGTACTCAATGATATTTCATGTGCTCGCTAGTAGCGGCTTGTGGTGGTTCCAATTATATAATTAGTTCACGGCAATAACGATCCGAAAAGACCGGTTTACACAATTGCGATTTGATTTTGTAGGTTGATATAAAGGATTGGAACCGAGGTATATCTCGGCGCTTCAGACACTCACGAAAAACCACTGAAACTTCGCAATCACAATTCGTATAGTTCTGACGCGTAACACGGCAGACAAAAACTGTTTAGAACTCGTGAAAGACGACTGTCACAGTAGCTAGACGCTGAGACTGAATGCTCTCCCTTCCCCCGCAATCGTATTTATACACCCCAAATGTCTGAAAGAAAAAATGGCGTCCTTTGCGAACACGCTCTGCCCAAGCGAAGCTTTTTATCACTAACTACACAGGGTCTAATTTCAACCATGCCATGCAGATCCGCCGTTCTACAAATGGTGTGTACGCATATTCACTATGATCAACCGTAGGTTATCCACTCAAGTCATTCGGTATGGCCGATACACAAAATCTGTTGATCGCTGACCACATAAGCTTGTTGCGATTAATTAAGCCTTCCCGACCGCTAGCGCGCGAAGCAAAGACCACTAGAATGCTATTATACTAGTCGTCTCAAACTCTCCATCCCATACCAACCAAACGCAATTGTATATTTGCAATCAACATAATAGCTTTCTCCGTATCGTTCCATAATAACCTTTCATTATTTAGTTATTCATAATTTTATTCAGCGCGCAGCCAAATCGGCTCTGATCCCTACACATCTCGCAGGAATGCGACAAGAAAAAACCTGACCTGTAACCTTCCTCGAACCATCCCACGCGTCGGCTCATTGTTTTTTGCTAACTTGCCCCTGAGCTACTCAATACCCCAAACGTTATCTGAACCGATTCTCGTATTCAAAACAGCGCGGCGATGGGCTAGCCCTCTGTCACGCGAAATGAAGTATCAAATGTACTGACTCTCGTGTACCATTACAGCCCCCTCCCAGACCTTGAGACACTGTTTATCTCAGTTAAACATGGCGCAAGGATCTCATTACCACAATGCTAATCCATGCTTTGTCCATATCCACTCTATACGTACGACCATCTCAAATCATGTACACAGACCGATGAATCTGTCAATTATGTATATAATATCTACACAACTCGATTGAGCTCTCTCCTGTCTTATCTTATTTATCTATCTAACTATACAACCTCGCTTACCCGCAACTTATCCTAATTCGTATTACTATATATATACAAATTGTGTTTTTTTTTTTGTTTTTTTTTTTTTGTTTTTGTTTCCAAACCATGCAAGATCCTTAAATCTACAAAGTAGTTACTCAAATTTACAGCTTACAGCTTAATTATATAACTTTTATACACTATCTTATTTATCTACGCCCTTATTCGTCCTCACATAATACCTGGCCATATTTATAGTATTGAAGTTACCCAATATCTCATTTGAAACCGGATCTACCAAAGTATAACAGTTCGGATATACCACTGCCGAAATAACATAAGGCCAAAGGGCCTTATGTTATTTCGGCAGTGGTAGTGGTAACATAAAATCATGCGGAAATTTTCATTGTTGTATAAAGATACAACAATGAAAATTTCCACATGATTTTATGTTCTTTATTTGAACGCACAAAGGTCTTAAGTTTCACATAATCACCTATACGATAGACTTCTAACTTACGCCGTTTGTCTGCCTGTCGCTTACGTCGTTCACTAGAACTTTTAGAGTTTTCTATCGCTACATTCCGCACCTGTTCCGTATCTCGCACACTATGGCCTAATAACCATTCATCGCCTAATTCCTTGTCAATAGTTAACGGTTCCCGCCTATTAAACGCTAATTCATTAGGCGCAAAGCCTGTGCTTGTGTGTTTGATATTATTGTAGCAATTTTGAATGTCCGGTAACACGTCGACCCAACTACGATAACTTCCGCCGCAATAAATTCTAATCAGCCGACCTAGCTCGCGATTCACACTTTCTACGCTATTAGAATTTGGACAATACACCGACGTATGAGTGACCCGAATCCCCAGCTGTTTGAGACCAAATTCCCAAACTTTCGATATGAACTGTGGTCCTGAGTCCGTCATTATAGTTTCGATAGGTATTTCCCTATGAAATCTCTTTGTACAAGCGAGCACGCTCCTACCTGTCGCTTTTCGCATTGGATATAATTTTATTTCTTTACTGTACACGTCTTGAAACACATATATATATTGATATCCGAATTTACCTACGGGCAATGGCCCATAAAGGTCCGAGAAAACTTTCTCACCCAACCTCTCCGCCAACACCGGTGTACAAGGACCAACGGTATTGTTAGTACTTGGTTTGAACTTTTAATGTCACAACTTCTTATCACCGTGCTAATCACCCTACTAATATGAAGAAAATAATATCTGTCCTTCATCAGTGCTAATATTTTATATCTGCCGTAGTGACCTATTTCTTCATGTATGTGTAAAATTAGTTCCTCCTGTAGTGATTTCTGAATTACTAACAACTGTACGTTCCGCTTCGGCACGTGAAAATATAACGTATCACCTACTAGCTTGTAATTTTCAAACCCTCTCGTTCCCGTATCTACCACCCTACGTCTGATACAACCGCTAATTCGATTCAACCGCTCATCTTCGCTTTGTAATCTCGCAATGTCCCGTAAACTCGAAATAACACTTGCGGTATTCGATGCCTGAAACCAGAATATCCCCGGCTGAACATTTGTACTGTCAATCATACCTCCAGGTCCCGCTATTTGCCTGCTTAGCGTGTCGGCAATTTGGTTATCAGTCCCTCGTACAAATTCTATGTCGTAATCGAATTGCTCTAAAAACATAACCCACCTAGTTACGCGTGCGCCCAATAAAGTCCACGACTTAATGAACGTCAAACTTTTATGATCAGTTCTAATAATAACTTTTTCTCCCCGCAAATATATCTGAAATCGCTTTAAAGTGTATATAACTGCATACATTTCCTGTTCACTGACAGCCCATCTCGTCTGAGCTCCCTCAAATGCCTGCGAACAGAACCCTATAATTCGTTCCTGGCCCGAATCATCTAATTGATAAACATAGCCCCCAATTCCTATAGCGCTGGCGTTACATTGAACATAATATGTTTTTCCCGCCAATGGCTGACTCAAAATTATACTTTCTAAGAATTGTTTTTTTATCTCGTCAAAAGCACTTTGCACCTGCGCACTCCGGACGAACTTGAATCCAGACCGTAATAAATTGTACAAGGGCTGTGTTAACGTTCCAAAATTTTTTATAAACCTCCTAAAGTAATTTATGAACCCCAAAAACGCCCTCAATTGCCTGACAGTTCTGGGTGACGGATATAATTTAAGTGTTTCAATTTTGTCCGGGTCCAATTGCAAACCTTGTGTAGACAAAATATGCCCCAATAACTTGACCTTTTTTTGTGCGAACTCGCATTTTTTTAGTTTGCATGTGAAGCCCGCGTCTTTCAATTTACTCAGAACCGTGTCCACTTGAGACAAATGCTGTTCGAAGTCACCCTCAGTTAAAATCGCCAAATCGTCAACAAAATTTAAACAATATGACCTAACCTCTGGCCCTAAAATTAAGTCCATCGCCCTCGAAAATGAACCCACACTGGTTTTCAACCCCTGAGGTAAAACGTTGTAAACATAACTTCTGCCTTGATATACAAAACCCGTGTATCGTTTAGATTCGTCTGATAATGGTATAGAAAAATACGCATCTTTGATATCAATAACCCCTATGTAGTTTATTCGGCGTCCGGATTGCAATATCTCACTCATTAAAGGTGTAGTTTCAACTTCCCCAACCATTCCCGTGTTTAATTGTCGTGCATCTAGCAGGATACGGACCTCCCCTGATTTCTTTAGTGCACAAGTCAATGGACTGCTGAAATCCGTAGATTGCCTGCTAATAATACCTATCTGCTCCATTTCCTTCAATCGTTTTGTTACTTTATCACGATATGCGAACGATATGGGATAGCTTCGTTTTACGAAAGGCGTTTCATCTCTCATTTTTATCTCATGTATATATGTATATATGTATTTGTCCGACCCACCCTATCGCTAAACAACTCTGCATGTTTATTTAACACCGGCAATAACTTTGTTTTGTGTTCAACAGGTATTGATGAATTATTCACATATTCCTCTATCATATTTCTACTGGTATCTTGGTTCTGTACTTCCATTGTACAACAGCAAGAATCCTGATTAGGACCAGTACCTAATGGTATTTCACACATCCGCCCGGCGCTTCGTATAATTAGCCTCTTATTACCCTCACACATTAAACTGGCTCGCGTCTGTTGTATAAAATCAAACCTCAAAATTAAATCTTTAGGCACCCTTGTTAATACTAGCATTGGAGTATCGATAACGCATTCACCTATTGTTAATGGCAACGTAACTAACTTATCAACCTTTTCCTTACTGACCCCAAATGCACCTGTGATTCTCAAACTTGGAATCGGTATTTCCGTCTGTTTTCCCAATTGCCTGCACACTTCTTCGTACACTCTCCGACTAATTACAATGATTTCGCTCCCCGAATCAATCAAACTCCTTACAACAATATTCCCAATACGCACATCTATCTCAGGTAATGTCAAGGTACTACATAAATCGCGCCCACACTCAGTCGAATCGTTGTCTCTGAATATCGTATGTAAACGTCTGTCATTTCGATCTCTACAATTCGATCTAGATTTTTCATCTAAACACACGGCATATCCGTGCGCTTTATGCGCTAATAATTGAATAAATTCATTCACACCCACGTTCGAATCCAAATTACACAAATCATACAGTCTATGCTTTTTTTCAATTTGATCGGCTGTCCACCCAAACCGTAATAAATATCTGAGCGCGAACGACCCGCGCGAGTCCACTAGTTTTTTGAATTCTGATTTATCGCATTATTCCTGTCACTTGAACTTTGCCCTGCCTCTGTATTATCTGAACCATCATTGCCCCTTTGGAACCCTATTGCCTTGAAACTAGCCTGAGGCTGTCTACCTCTACCGAGAAAATAACCGCGAGCGCGTGTCCCAAATTCGTTTCGCGCCTTCGTTCCCGCGTTATAATTATTCCTACGACTCACCGCGTTATAACGTATCGTATTTACCCGCATAGCACGATAATGCCCACGCATGTAGCTATTCCGCCTTACGTTATTCGTATTCATTGTCTCCGAACCCTGTAACGCACTTAATCCCCCATCGATATTCCGTTCTAAATGCCGAAGGAACTCGACCGCATCTCGTATAGTCATCGGTTCCTTTCTAGCAAAAAACGCTACCTGAATATCACGCGGCAACTGTCTAAAAATCGTGTTGATTTTCTCCGTATCAGTAAACGGTATCGTAAGCTCATATATGCTATTCAATTGAGAGGCAAAGTATTCTTCCATACTTTGACCTTTCTTAGAATCAAACTTCGCAGTTAGGAATCTTTGCTTAATTAATTCCTGTTCATTATCACCCCAGAATACCTCTCTGAAATCTTTTTCAAAATCCGAATAGGTTCGCCATGAGTCTCTGTATATGCTCATTCGAACTTTTGCAATTCCTACCAAACTATCCGTTGCCCATATCAAAGCCCTAGAACTATCTCCCGAGACTTTAATATAAGCCTTTAAATCTCTTAATAAAATCATCGGATTTTCCGAACTCCGCCCATCGAATGTCGGCAACTTCTGTGTCATTTTCACAATGCATGATTGACGATTTTCTACCGATTGTTCAAACGTCTCTAGTTCCTGTCTGCGCAATTTGAGCTGGATGTTATCGAAACGTAGTCATTAGCGCTTTAGGAGATCTAACCCACACCATAGCGAAATGCATACTTCGGTAAATTCCGATCTATGAATTCCACTAGCCGCAGCACGTCCTCGACTGAGCCTAATCATATATATTTGACTCAGCCTACACATTAGACCTCCAGCGAAATTTACATTTAATTTAAAGATGCAACTTGAATCCAACCTGACCAAAGCAAAACAACCTACCCGGTCCTAAACAATGAACTTTAGACTGTAATTTGATCTCTTCGCGCGTCCCCGACAACACTCAAATGTCAAAATATCAACAGGATAGGTTATCTGTGTTGACACCGGCTTAACTTTGTTCTGAATTTGTTATTTCCATCCGCGGAACCTCATCGATCAAACAGTCTCCCTATGCCCTGCCAACCTAGGTTTAGCCGCAACTAAACTCCTGTCTAGCCTAGTCTAAAAACCTAGTGTTATACCACGTCCATTATCGACACCACTCGAAAATGGTTGAGTTTGATTTGAATGTGCTTGTATGTTTAATGACTGTGTGTGTGGGAATTTCAAAACTCGCTACTCGAAAGGAATGAGGAGAGGATTAGCCCGCGAATATCCTAAGAGCCAATCCAGGAACCCTATGGTGAAGGAAAAAGGAATTTAGGGTCGCTCCAAGCCCAGACTCAGACTCAGATAAATTACCTAAAAGTTCTTATCTAACGACCCACGGATAGTTTTGGAATTTGGGGTAGGTTGATATAAAGGATTGGAACCGAGGTATATCTCGGCGCTTCAGACACTCACGAAAAACCACTGAAACTTCGCAATCACAATTCGTATAGTTCTGACGCGTAACACGGCAGACAAAAACTGTTTAGAACTCGTGAAAGACGACTGTCACAGTAGCTAGACGCTGAGACTGAATGCTCTCCCTTCCCCCGCAATCGTATTTATACACCCCACATGTCTGAAAGAAAAAATGGCGTCCTTTGCGAACACGCTCTGCCCAAGCGAAGCTTTTTATCACTAACTACACAGGGTCTAATTTCAACCATGCCATGCAGATCCGCCGTTCTACAAATTGTGTGTACGCATATTCACTATGATCAACCGTAGGTTATCACTCAAGTCATTCGGTATGGCCGATACACAAAATCTGTTGATCGCTGACCATATAAGCTTGTTGCGATTAATTAAGCCTTCCCGACCGCTAGCGCGCGAAGCAAAGACCACTAGAATGCTATTCATACTAGTCGTCTCAAACTCTCCATCTCATACCAACCAAACGCAATTGTATATTTGCAATCAACATAATAGCTTTCTCCGTATCGTTCCATAATAACCTTTCATTATTTAGTTATTCATAATTTTATTCAGCGCGCAGCCAAATCGGCTCTGATCCCTACACATCTCGCAGGAATGCGACAAAAAAAAACCTGACCTGTATGTAACCTTCCTCGAACCATCCCACGCGTCGGCTCATTGTTTTTTGCTAACTTGCCCCTGAGCTACTCAATACCCCAAACGTTATCTGAACCGATTCTCGTATTCAAAACAGCGCGGCGATGGGCTAGCCCTCTGTCATGCGAAATGAAGTATCAAATGTACTGACTCTCGTGTACCATTACAATGTATGTACGGGGTTTGTGTATACGGACCAATCGTAGTCATTCAGTTTTTAACATCGTTTCGTTGGCCTCTACACCTTTGCTTTGCAGCCACGAAATTAAATCCAATTTCCGGTTGCTTGACGTTGGTGCTTTATCTCTTTGTACGGAGTGGTACGTTGCACTGTCCATCACGATGGTATGCGGTTCTTGCAGGTTTTCCAAAAGAGTTAAAAACCACTTTTTGAATCTTTTGAAATCAATTTCTTCGTGATATTCGGTGGTCCTTACTGATTTAAACGCCAGCAAACAATTGGGCACAAAGCCAGATGACGTCCCAGCATATGATATGATTAATATTTGCCCTTTGCCTTCGGGCACTTTTGTAGTTAACTTAGCTGTGCCATCCGTCCGTGGTCTTGAAACTGTGTGATTTGCGTTTAACCACGTTTCGTTCACAAAAACCACTTTGTTCCAGTTTGAGATCTATTTAACTTTTCGGAGATAATCAATTCGCTTGAGCGCAACATCTGTCCTTTCCATGAGTATTTTTATTTTGTTACTTTTTTTGTACCTGAACCCGATTTTTTTAGTGTCCTGGCTAACGTCGTGTAGCCACCTTTAAATAATTCAGCGTCTTCAAGGGATTTTTGTAGTTTTCTGAGTGTTGGTAACTCCCCACGCATGTAGTACCCATAAATATGGTTCCGGATTGCTGCGGCATCAAAATCGTCAATTTCTGTTATTGATCTCGTCTTCTTCCTTTTTTTATTTGGCGTCGACAGTTTTTGCTCTTCGTTTTCCTCTGTCGTCGTTGTCGCAGATGAATGCTCACCATACTTTTCTCTGCTGACACGAATCACTGTAGCAATCCCGATTCCCAGAGCATCAGCCTCTGTTGCACGCTTGCGTTAACGGTAACAACGGTCCGCCATTTTGATTCTCGCGTTCAAAGAATTCGCGCAAGGGAATCACTAACTCCCGGCTTTCACTATTTAAAACAGTTTTTTTGTTCTTTTTGCCATACTGTATCCAAAAACAGAACAAACTTAACAAACAAATAACAGCAAAACTCAACAAATTTATAAGAATAACAATAACCGAATGGAGACTGAATGAAAACACGTGGCGAATACAAGGCGTTGGCACTCGTACTGAACAAGATGGCAGATGCAATCAAACAAGATGGCGGCATGCCGCGGTGAAGCCCACTACAGACTCACGCACGAAGCCCGCGAAACATGCATGAATGAATGAATGGGATTTCATTATTGTTTCGCTCGCGAGTGTGGAGCGTTCATGCATGAAGCACCACTCGTTAAAAATTCAGTTTGCTTTTAACACAAATAAAACTATTTTTAATCAATGTTTTAATAGTATTTCATTTACCCAATCTATTTTATTTATACAATATCATCAATATTCTATTATGTTTTTCAAGTCAAGATCGATAACTTGTCTTACGATATGTGTAGCACGTCACTATTTTCCAATAAAGTATGTTAATTGTCGTTATACATTTTACCTTCGAAAAATACGATACTTCATAGTCATGTTTTGACACTGACAGCTGTCAGAGATCATCCTATGTTGAACAAGGTATAGTCTTGATAAAGAGAGAGATATCATCAGTCTGTCTTTACGGCCAGCGCCGTATGGTGGCGAGTAAAAGAACCAAGTCTAACAAAAACATACTTAAATCATAGACTAGCTATTCATAGCTGCAGCCTTAGAATAATAACGCCTAGAAACCTAGTCCACGCGCACAAAGTGAGACAAGTAAAACTATGTCCATTCAGACACGGTACTATGGTATACTATACTGGATAAGCGGGTAGAGGGTAGACCGACAAGATAACGTCTATAATATCGCTCCGTACAGTTTTATTTATAAAATTAGTCCAAAGTGCACCAAATATACTAATTTTCATAGGAAGTGTAGCAGACCAATACATCTTCAAGTGTTCCGTAAAATATCAAACATTAATATCAGTTATGCAGTAAAACCAGTGCAAAGTGTGACCAAATTCCGTTGAGTGCACAGACACAACATCGAACATTTCTGCAAACACCTACATCAACGTTATATTATCGCATCAAGCACTCCATAGAGTTGCATCAAGCACTCCATAGAGCAGCGGTTCCCGAATGGTGTTCCGCGGAACCCTGGGGTTCCGTAGAAGGCTCTCAGGGGTTCCGCAAAAATTCAAGATTTCGATGTTTTTTTTCTAGTCTAGCTAGCTGGTTTTAATCGCTTTACTCGTACCTTTGGTATATTTAGATATAGATATGGGATTTTTTTTAAATGGATGTAATTATTATCTTAATTTAAAATATTGTATTCCGAAATTACGTTTAGGTACCTATCTATGTAGGTTAGTACCGCTCGCGAGTGTAAATACGAGTTCGCGACGGGTAGCAAGGTCTGGCGGCCGGACGGGGAGCTGCGGCGGCGGGAGCGGGGGTCACAGCGTCCGCCCGCGCCGCCCGCCAGTCACCAAATCAGTCGAGTCAGCACGATAAGTGAGACTGCACGTGATTACGTTTTTGATGACACATGATCAAAACTCGACAATAACGATGAAAAGCAACATTAAAGATAGTAATTGCAGTGATTGTTTTCAGTTTTACGAGCATTGTTATGATAAGCAGGTATGTTTTAATATTTTTACTTATTATAAAACGATAAGAAGTAGATTTTTCCTAAAATATTTATGTTTATTACTTACAGCTAACTATGGATAAATGGCTAAAAACTGGGCTTGCTAAGGGGAAACGTGGTGCAAGCTTTTCGATCACTAATGCTTATACTAACCAACCTAACCAAGCTTTTGACCAAGTCTCACCATCACCAGAAGGAGAGTTAATTGAAAACATTTCGGAAGATACCAGTGGTGCTAGTTGTTTAGTAAGAAAATAATCATTTAATTTAATGTACCTACTCATAATAACCTGTGTGTCGCCGCACACGGGTGTTTGTGGCGGCGTTTTGAAGCGCATGGCGACCACAAGAAGCGAGCAGCGCGTGGCCACCTCACGCTTCAAAACGCCGCCACACGTCATCCACCCCACCTTATATCTATTATGATACGGCGCGCATGTCCATAAACGTGGCTGCCGCGCGCTTCAGCTTCCTTAGTGGCCGCTTCTAGTTTCTTGCAGCGGCGTTTGTGGCTGTCGTGTACGGGGACACTCACACAAACTAAGCTGCGATTTTATAACTTAATTCTAATAATTTTTTTAAAAGTCACATGTGTGTGCCAGCCAGGGTGATTGGTACTAAATATGGTGCCAGCACTTTTATAAGAACTTATTCTTTATTACATTATTTTTTCAGAGAATAGGTACGGAAGACTCTTTTGTTGTACAAAATCAGCAAAATGCAGTGACACCAACTACCGACCGGACTGAACGTCAAGAGGGAACTTCTTCAAAAAATAAGAAATATGATGAGTCCTATCTGAGCTATGGATTTATACCGGTAGGGAATGCTGAAAATCCTGATGGGAAATGTGTTGTTTGCAACAGGATTTTGTTTAATAGCTCTCTGGCACCTGCAAAACTTAAGCGTCACCTTGACACTAATCATCCTCACCTCAAAGATTTATTAAAACCATGCATATCTGAAGTTGTCACCTGCGTGCTTGGAGAGGATTCAGCCAAGAAAGTCGCAGCAGTTCAGTGTTCGAACAACATCGAATCTGACCGTATTCATAAGATTTCAGACCATATCGAAGATGAATTGATAGGTAGGTTGAAAGAGAGCAATGCGTTTGCAATGCAACTGGACGAAAGTACGGATGTTGCTGGACTAGCGATACTGCTCGTTTTTGTTAGATATCCATGCGGAGGATCTATCGAAGAAGATTTGTTTCTCTGTGCTCCTTTGGAGACCAATACGACTGGAGAAGAAATTTTTAAAGTCATTGATGACTACATGAAAAAACACAATATTGGAATTGGAACAAATGTAGAGATGTATGCAGCGATGGAGCTGCAGCCATGATTGGAAAAGTAAAAATTGTACTAGCAGTCATTGCATTTTACATCGACATGCTCTTGCCGTGAAAATAATGCCATCTGATTTAAAATAAGTCCTTGATCAAGCCGTACAAATCGTCAATTTTGTGAGAATGCGTCCACTGCAGTCAAGGCTATTCAAAAAGACGTGTGAAGACATGGGAAGTCAGCACCAATCACTCCTTCTACACACGGAAGTGAGATGGCTTTCCAGAGGAAGGGTTTTAACCAGATTTTACGAATTGCGCGATGAACTGAAGGTTTTCTTACAGACCCTCCCTTCGCCTGCAAGTGCTAGCCATCTCGAACTGTTGCGCGACGAGCGGTGGTCAATGAGATTGGCTTATCTGGCCGACATATTTGATAAATTGAACATAGTGAGCAGCTCTCTGCAGGGAAGACAGATAACCATGTTTACAGACTGACTGTGACTGCGCGAGGCTTGTCAGTGCAGTATGCGCGTTATTTGTGCCTGACAATTACCTACGCGGGCGCAGGCACCAGCTGCTAGCGGGCTGCTCGCACCGCATGGCGGCGCGCCGGCAGTCTCCGCTTGTCCGGGCGCAGGACAGCCTGAATGCTCTGTTGGCGGTAGCACCACTGAACGATCTGTTTTGTGATGCATGGAGGGACATTGTGCGAATGTGTGGCAGGTTCTGCGAGATGATGGAATGACAGTAATGTCAAATTATAACATTGAATTTGGTTTTTTATTAATTGATTTATGATTGATGACATATTGTGAATTTTATTTTGTATTGTAAATATTTTATTTTATTGGTATATATCTGTAATTTATGTCGATTTGGCCTCGGCTGTCAAGGCATAAATAAATTATGTTAATAAATAATAATAATAATACAGTGAGCGACAAAATATCTTCATTGAAAGAGAAAATCGCCTTCTGGATTGAATGTCTAGACAAAAAAGTTATGACTGCTTTCCGCTACTCCAGCAATTTCTCGAAAAAAATCATCTTCAAATCGCTCCAGACATGGAAAAAAGTATATGTTAACATTTGACAAACCTGAAAAAGTCTTTGGACGAATATTTTCCAGGAGAAAAGTTACAGTTACAGGAAATCGAATGGGTCCGAAATCCATTTAGGATTCATACCAAACCTTCAACATTGTCGGAGTATGAAAATTTAATTGATATTAAAAATTCATCCACACTCAAACAACTTTTTGAATCAAAAGCTACCACGAACCCGAGCCAATTTTGGTTTGGCCTGAAAAACGAATACCCGGGCATCGTCGAAAAGGCTATCATGGCGTTACTTCCATTTGTGTCAATTTATAGATGCGAGGCTGGGTTTTCAGCTTACGCCTACACGAAAAATAAGTTTAGGAGTAGGCTGAATGCTGCACCAGACCTCCGAATCCAATTGTCAGACATAAAACCTGACTTCAATGTTATTTTGTAAAAAACTATGAAAAGATTTCATTCTTCGCATTAAGTTTATCTAAATTTTTTTTTTGTTATAACTAAATAAATATATTTATCTTAAAAAGTCTTTCTTTTCAAGTTAAACTATACTTACAAGATGCGAACACCAAGCCGAAAAGCCTCAGTATGGTGTGATCTCACGTAAAAAACAATGTTACAGTAAGTTTACTTCTTACTTGATCTAGGGTTCCGCACAAAAATGGTGAGCCAAAAAGGGTTCCGTAGCTAAAAGAATTCGGGAACCGCTGCCATAGAGTATTCTAATTCCGCACTAGTTCGTAGTGTCTTGATGGCTCACTGCGTTAACGTTTTGGTATAATAGCTGAGCGCGCAATCGATCGCAGGTTCGATTCCTCACCCGCCGCATTCACCTTTTTTCAAATGTGTGTGTGCGCAGTGGCGCCCCCTGTAGCCTGGTACCACGAACTAACAGCAATTGGAGGATAGTGGTGTCACAGACGGAACTATATATCGTCGTTCGTGATCGAGTTCTGCAAAATCAATCATCAATCAACGATCTACAGCTACACGAAGTGGCGCTGCCTAGCGACCTAACTTGGAAACTGTTAAGTCTTGTTAAGTCTTACCTAAGATATATTCCATACGGAGGCGACCTCTGGTGTTGGATTTGGGTACCATAGATTGCTTTGTTAAGCCGACAGATGTCTTCATCTTCGCCATCCTCGGTAGGGGATGCCTCGATATCGAAGCAGGTGAAATGTTGGGGCTGTTCCGGAATTATAAATTCGAGGCGTTACCTGGTATGCAGGGTATGTGAAAAACACTATGATTTGGAATGCGCAAATGTTCCTGAATGCCGTTTCTATAATATTATGTCGGATGAGAATAAGAAAAGTTGGAAATGTCTGGAGTGTATTAGCAAAATACCCAAAACTGGAAACCTCAATACTTCCGTGGGCTCTGCCTATGCTCAGATTCCTGCGGGAAGACTGAATGTATACTTCCGTGGGCTCTGCCTATGCTCAGATTCCTGCGGGAAGACTGAATGTCGATGCCGACGATGATCTATCTCTTCAGACTCCAGATACTGGCTACTCCAAAGTGAACATGAAGCGCGGAGGCTCTAGCATGGTCGAAGTATTTGATGACACTCAGTATATGGATAATATTCGTACTATCATACGCGACGAGTTCTCACGGTTCAAGGGAGAGCGCCTTATGGAAATTATTAAGACCGTTATTACTGAGAACTTTGCAATTCCAGTCCGCAAGGAACTCTCCGCATTGAGCGAGAAATTGTCAACTCTAGAACTCAAGGTAGAGGAGCTTGCGCGTGAGGTGCGTGGTCGAGTGGCATGTACGGACGGTGCAACTGAACATAATAATCTAGTCCCAGTTGAGGTAGTCAAGGAGAAGCCCACCCAAGGAAAAAAAGGCACAGTGGTAGGAGACACGTGCTCAGCATATCTCCCGTCAGCAAGTGTTCAGGCGCAGTCTTCTTCTCAGTCTTCTTCTCACGTTTCTCTTCCTGCATCACACCCGGATCCGGTCGGTGCCTTGCTCCAACTTCCTGCCTCGGATGTACAAGATCTCTCCGCTGCGGCTTTGGCAAGTGCAAATGAGTCGGACTGGATTGAAGTCAAAAAGAGGCGGAAGCGCAGCGCTGCAAGTCTGTCCAACGTTGTGCGCGGGACTGCTACCATCATTCCGGGTCAAACACTCTTGGAAGCTGCTGAACGACGCCGCTATCTTCATCTGTATTATGTTAAGACTGGCACCACTAGTGAACAGGTAAAAACCTATCTTGCCACTTTATGCGGCCATGATACCTGTTCTGTGACGTCCCTGAATGCCCGTGGGGACTATGCTTCATTTAAGTTGGGTGTTCCGCTCTCTTCTGCTGATATTGTCTTGTCGCCTGCAAACTGGACTGAAGACATATGTGTGAAGCCGTGGCGTCAGAATTTTCGCCGTCAAAGCAAAGACACGCAGAAGTAGAGATATTAAACTTAAACTTAATATTATTTATCAGAATGTAAGAGGTCTCAGAAGTAAAACTCATATCTTTTTAAATAGCGTATCTGCAATGGATTGTGACGTGATAGCTGTGACTGAAACCTTTCTGACCACCTCTGTAATGAACAGTGAATTATTTCCCGCTGGATATAAATTGTATCAAAGAGATCGCCCGGAAAATGTTGGCTGGGGCGGAGTTATGTTAGGAGTTAAGGATAGCTTCTCTATTAAAGTAATTGACAATATTGACAGTCTGACTGCTGAAAAAGAAATCTTGGGTTTAATTATAACTCATAAAGGTGTGAAATTAATTATCTGTGTAGTATATTTACCACCTAGCTATGATGATAATCGTTACCTGGATGTATTAGAATGCTTAGAAGATATATACTGTCGGTACTCTACCTTGAATTTCTTGTTATTAGGAGATTTCAACATCAATTCATGCAGCTCAAAAGTGAAATCACAGATTATCAACTTTATCCAATTCTGTAACGGTTAGCAACTAAATGTTACACCTAATTCTTATGGAGGGATTCTTGATTATGTAATCACAAATATTAAATCAGAGCAAGTACTAGTTTCAGCTGATGTTGAACCGTTGGTTCCCGCAGACCTGTATCACCCACCCCTGGAGATAATGCTAACCATGCCTAGCTCAAAACATTCTTTACCCTCCTACATAACCTCAAAACTTCCCCCGAACGCTGATAGGCAGCCCCCTAAATGGAATTTTCACAAAGCTGATCTAAGCAAACTATATCTTGAACTATCTCGCGTTGATTGGACTAAAGTATTGAGTTTGAGGGACAGCGATGCTGCTCTACATGCCTTCTATGATGAACTTTACCGTGTTCTTGATGAAAATGTGCCATTAAAAAGTAGTACGCAAATCAACTATAGACGCTATCCACCTTGGTTTACGGATGAAATTAAATCAAAATTGAAGATCAAGTACTTTCACCTAAAAAGTATAAGCAGTTGGGTCTGGATTTCAATCATCAGGTTTATAAGTACTATCGAAGTCTTATAAAATCACTAATAGACATGGCGTACCGCCGCTATACGAAAACAGTTGAACGTTATATATATGAAGACCCCAATAAATTCTGGCAGTATGTTAAAAGCTTGCGGAGTCCCAGGAGCTCGAGCCAAGAATACCGATCCATCCACAAGGGTAAATGTGTAGGTAACCAGGAAGCTGTTGATGCATTTGCAACTCACTTTCACTCTGTATTCTTAGACACTATTCCAAATCTTAGCGCAGAGGATGCTGAACAGTGTTCTGGAGGTTGCTTAGACGCTCTCAACATTTCTATAACTGACATAACATTTCAAGAAGTCAAGCGCGCCATCCAGAGCATGAAAGTTACAGCTGCCACAGGCCCTGACTCAATACCAGCTTTCTTGATAAAAGATTGTAAATATGTGCTAATTAAGCCGCTTCAGCATTTATTTGGCCTCTCTATAAAGCAATGTAAATTTCCCAGTAAATGGAAGAGATCGAGAGTTACGCCGGTGCCTAAATCTAGCTCTATTGATGTGACTGAGTTTAGGCCTATTGCTGTGTCAGGTTTTTGTAAAGTCTTTGAACATATACTTAATGCGCAAATAACTCGACAGGTAGAGATTCGTCTTGCAGACGCACAGCATGGTTTTCGTGCAGGGCGATCTACCACAACGAACCATATTAACTTCGTAGACTACACTCTTTGTCAAATGGACACAGGTTGTCAAGTTGACGCTGCATTTTTTGACTTTCGGAAGGCTTTTGATACTGTTGATAATGATATACTCCTACGTAAGCTATCTGGCTTTGGTTTCACACCCAAACTTCTAAAATTTATTGCCAGTTACTTGAGTGATCGTGTCCAGTATGTCCAGCTTCAAAAATACCGTTCTGTCGACTACTACACTAGATCTGGGGTAATCCAGGGTAGCACACTCGGACCGACGTTGTTCGCGCTTATGATAAATGATCTCCCTGACGTTGTGAAGGGGTGTAGATGTCTCATGTTTGCTGATGACTTAAAATTGTTCACACCTTGTAGAGTTGCTGCCGATGGTCAAGGAATGCAGGATGATGTAAACGCTGTAGCTAAGTGGAGCAAATCAAATAAACTTGATTTGAATATTGCAAAGTGTAAAGTCATCACGTTTTCTAGGCAACGCGCACCTGCAATAAATCTATACACGCTAGACGGACAAGTCATGGAAAGGGTTGACAAGATCCGTGATCTGGGGATAATGTTGGACCAAAAATTAACCTTTAGCGATCACATTAAAACCACTTGCAAAAATGCCAGCAGGACTTAGGGTTCATCATGCGGACTGCTTCTCATTTTAGAGATCCGAAAGTTGCTATTATGCTCTACAACGCATTTGTTCGTAGTAGGCTGGAGTTTGACGCTATAGTTTGGGATCCTCGCGAGGATAAATACACTATTATGATAGAGCGAATACAAAGGAAGTTTGCTAGATACCTCTACAAACGAATGTATGGTTATTATCCTTTCCTTTTCCCCTCCCTATTTGTGGTGGGTATGGTTGGCCTGTATACTCTAGAGCTTAGAAGAAAGCTGGCCCTATTTGTCCACTATATCAGTACATTGCGAAACACGGTAAATAATCCAAGCGTTTTGCACAGCATCTCTATAATAGTCCCCAAATTGCGATCTGGTATGCTTCGGCGGCGGCCACCACTATTGGCTTCGGCCCATCATTTTCGCAGCCTGCGCGGTGAAAACGCGCCTACCCCAAGAGCTATAGCTCTCATAAATGAACTGGTCAGGGTGGGTCAGCTGGTTGACATATTCTCTGATACAATCCCAAAGTTAACAAACGATCTGACTCTACTATTTAGTTTCTACAGATAAATGATAAGTGTTGCTTTTTGTTACTAATTATCTAGCAATAAGTGCAATTTGGTAAATAATTACTGTAAGCCTTATTGTAAACTATTGAATAAATAAATAAATAAATAAATGGTACTGACCGGCCAGTCAGTTCTCTATGTCAGCCCTTACTAGTAACAGCTCTCAGAATTTAAATTAAAAATGACGGTTTGTGTGGTCAATGGGTGTCACAACTCATCAGGAAAACAGAACAAAAGGTGTAACATCACATTCCACATGTAAGTACTGCAATTCACATTATGACTTATCGTTAAACATAAACCAAAACAAATTATCCAACGTAATTTCAATAGACGCCATTGCTTTAAAATGTTGCCAGTTTAAGGGAAAAAAATCCCTACATTTTGTTGTAAGGTTACAAAATATTACAGTAAATTATTTTGAAACAAAAAAATGCCTAAATATTCATAGGCTTTTATTTAGTTGTACTTGTCTCGGGCTCTATCTTTCTATCCACCCGTCCGTCCGTCTGTAATCAAATCTTGCAAGTTTTTGGCCCACTTCCCTGTTTCAGATTGAGCTGAATTTTGCATTACCTATATATATTTTATAGGTATGTAAGTAAATCTGATGACAATGCAATATTTTTATGACATGGAGGCATGGAGCTGATATGATGATGGAGTCCGAAGGTGGTCACAGGAGCTCTTCAATTAAACAACGCAACCTCATCGAGCTTGGGGTAGTTTGATTCGTCTTGACAAGAACTTTGGTCCTAGACGATACCCAGGGTCTGATGATGGAGCCGGAAAGTGGCCAAGGGAACTCTGTAATAAAACGACACATCCCTATCGTATTTGGTATCGTTGGGTTCGTCTTGAAAAGTACTTTACAACCAATAAAAGCTTATTAAAAAACATATTTTTGAACTGGCTTGTAAAATACAGGTTAAGACCTAGTTTAGTACCAGGACCTCCAATTCATTTGGTTATAATCGAACTTTTACACGTTTTGTAATGGTACACGAGAGTCGGTACATTAGATACTTCATTCTGCGTGATAGAGGGCTAGCCCAACGCCGCGCTGTTTTGAATACGAGAATCGGTTCAGATAACGTTTGGGGGTTTTGTGTAGCTTACTGGCAAAGTTAGCAAAAAAAAAACAGAGCCGATGCGTGGGTTGATTCGTGGAAGTTTTCAGGCCAAGTTTTTTTTTGTCGCATTCCTGCGAGATGTGTAGAAATCAGAGCCGATTTGGCTGCGCGTTGAATAAAATTATGAATAACTAAATAATGAAAGGTTATTATGGAACGGAGAAAGCTATTATGTTGATTGCAAATATACAATTGCGATTGAGGTATGATATGGAGGGTCTGACACCTCTGGATTGAATATCATTCTAGTGGTCTTTTGCTACGCGCAGCTAGTGGTCGGGAAATGCTTAATTAATCGCAACAAGCTTTTATTGGTCAGCGATCAACAGATTCTGTGTATCGGCAGTACCAAATGATTTGAGTGATAACCTACGGTTGATCATAGTGAATATGCGTACACACAATTTGTAGAACGGCGGATCTGCATGGCATGGTTGAAATTGGACCCTGTGTAGTTAGTGATAAGAAGCTTCGCTTGGGCAGAGCGTATTTGCAAAGGACGCATGTGGGGCATATAAATACCAGAGCGTGGGAGGGGAATTCATTCAGTCTCTGCGTCTAGCCTCTGTGACAGTCGTCTTCACGAGTTCTAAACAGTTTTTGTCTGCCGTGTTACGCGTCAGAACTATACGAATTTGTGACTGCGAAGTTTCAGTGGGTTTTCGTGAGTGTCTGAAGCGCCGAGATATACCTCGGTTCCTAACCTTTATATCAACCTACCCCTAATTCCAAAACTATCCTTGGGTCGTTAGGAAAGAACTTTTAAGTCAATGTATCTGAGTCTGAGTCTGGGCTTGGAGCGACCCTAAATTCCTTTTTCCTTCACCATAGGGTTCCTGGATTGGCTCTTAGGATATTCGCGGGCTAATCCTCTCCTCATTCCTTCGACTAGCGAGCTTTGAAATTCCCACACACACAGTCGTTAAACATTCAAGCACATTCAAATCAAACTCAACCATTTTCGAGTGGTGTCGATAATGGACGTGGTATAACACTAGGTTTTAGACTAGGCTAGACAGGAGTTTAGTTGCGGCTAAACCTAGGTTGGCAGGGCATAGGGAGACTGTTTGATCGGTGAGGTTCCGCGGATGGAAATAACAAATTCAGAACAAAGTTAAACCGGTGTCAACACAGATAATATATTCTGTTGATATTTTGACATTTGAGTGTTATCGGGGACGCGCGAAGAGATCAATTTACAGTCTAAAGTTCATTGTTTAGGTCCGGGTAGGTGTTTTGCATTGCCTTGGGTCAGATTGGATTCAAGTTGCATTTTTAAATTAAATGTAAATTTCGCTGGATATCTAATGTGTAAGTTGAGTCGGTATATATGATTTGGCTCAGCCCAGGACGTGCTGCGGCTAGTGGAATTCATAGTTCGGTATTTATCGAATTATGCACTTCGCTATGGTGTGGGTTAGATATCCTAAAACAATAATGCTTGCGTTTCGATAACATCCAGCTCAAATTGCGCAGAGTTGAAGGTTTCAAAACGTTACGGACCTTTTGAGGTAACCGCTAGTTCAGAACCCATTTCGGAACTCAAATCGCAATTGTGTAAACCGGTCTTTTCGGATCGTTATTGCCGTGAACAAAATATATAATTGGAACCACCACAAGCCGCTACGAGCGAGCACATGAAATATAATTGAGTACTCACGTCGTAAAACTACGACGGATATCTATACTATAACTGTGATCGATCACTAAAACTAAAACTAAAATTACAACAAAAGATGTTCCAATGCGCTCATATATACAAAAACCAGATGGTGCCATCACATAAAATATAACAACGATCGTTTTGGCGCAATACACCGCTGACTGATGCGAATTACCGGCTCGCGGACATATATGCTTTCTCTGTCTAACTTGAAACTGTAACTTTCCGAACCAAGCTTCGTTCGACTATTGTACGCCTAACAGATTTCTCGATGAACGAGAAATTCAGACTTATCATTCTTACTTACAAATCTTACAGCTGAATCGGGTCCTCTCATTTTGGGATAGATAGAATAGACGATCATAGCTACTGTTAGCGGCGGCTACGACCTTTTGCCCTGGGCCCGCTACAGTTTATTCTCTAATGGGGCTGTCACTAATTCAAAGAGAGCAACGACCCTTCGTTACAGTGCAGTCACTAAATGTTCTCACTCTCTTTCTCTTTCTCAGGTCCTTATTTATGAAAATCACACTGGCCAAACGACCTGATGTTCCAGGAACTAAAATTAATTTTGCTTCTAAACGGTGACACTAGGAGTAAAAGGAAAGCAGTGGTTCTCAGTCACTAAATCTTTATTGATTAACGGTAGCTCTAGGCTTCTTCTTTGTGGAGAAATCAAACCCGAATATTTGGAGGTTATAATCGTACTTTTCTTTTCTTTTTAATGGGGGCTGTCAATAATTCAAAGAGAGCAACAAAACTTCGTTTCAGTTCAGTCACTAAATGTTCTCACTACATTAATAACATCTATAACATCTATACATGGGACCATCTCGGAAGTGTACCCTATCAAATACAAAAATAATTTTGTAAATCGATTCACGTGTCTTCTAGAAATCTTATAACATACATACAAAAAAACTTTCACGTCGAATTGAGTGTTCTTTGTGGCGTTGAATTACGCAAATTCATGTCGCTTCTGTATAATATATTTTTTAAATTGCGTTTATGATACTTTAAATTGAATGCTACCTAAAAGAAAACGTGGTAATGTATTTCGTGTCATTTCCGTCTCCGGATTTAGGCGATGATATCTGAGAAAAGCCGAATCTTTAACTGATTTTAATTGTATTGTACCACCTGATTCATACACGTACGTTAGCGACGCGCACACGTTACCACTGGGACATTAAGTAGATCTATACAATCTATGAACATAGACTACAGCGTCACCTGGACAGATCATCGCCCCATGAGTATATAAGGCCTCGGAATACAAGGCCTAACCAAAATTGACGTATTTGAAAACAGAGTGGGTAATAAATATAAATGGCAACCTCGCTCAGTATTGCAAGCCAAACACTACGTCCAAGTTATTAAAAAGCAAATGAAGCAAACACAAGGTTTCTGGTCTGACTTCACCAAATAGTCGTCTATTTGCCTTCTTCTTCTTCTAGTTCTACTCCTTCTACTTCTTCTTCTTCGACGTCGTCTTCTTCCTCTTCTTCTTCTTCTTTGGTCGCCCCCTCCGTTTCTGCGATGCGTCGTCTTTTGGCTATTTGTGAAGATATGCCCAACAGAACAACATGGTATATATCAAATCCGTATTCATGGTTTTCAAATCTAAAAACACGCCTACCGAGATCCCTCCTTTACTTCTCAATCACCAAGGTACTCACTCGCGTGGAGGAGACCAAATACCTCGGCCATATACGGATATAATAGACTCGGATCTAAAAGACGACAGGGACATTGAGAGACAACGTCGAGCACTTTGTGTCAAGGCGAACATGCTGGCCCGACGCTTTCACCGCTGCAGCGAAGATGTGAATCGTGCACTATTCACTGCCTACTGCACCACCATATACACTGCCGAGTTGTGGTGTAACTACACCAAACGAGAGTACAGCCGACTACGGGTTCAATATAACAACGGTTGGAGAGCCCTGAACCGCCTGCCGCTCTAGTGTAGCGCATCGGAGATGTTCGCGTCGGTGCGCCCGCCCGGGTGGGACAGACCCATGCGTCATGTGACGCCCGGCGCCGCCGAGCGCCTGCGCGCCTCCACCAATACCGTCGTGTGCGCTGCGCGCTCGTGGCTCACGACAGTGGGCTGAACTACAACGGCCTTTTGCCTACATGCAAATTATTATAAATCTCAGAATAAGACTGATTGTTTCTAAATTATCTTTTATGTGTGCTAGGTTATGAGTTATATGGGTTTTTTTAATTTTTTCTGGAATAAATACTTATTATTATTATTTCTTTCTTTTTCTCTCCTATTCATAGGAGGTTATTTTACGGCACGGGTCTAAGCCAAGTGCATAGTGATGCATGAATGATTAAGATGAATTTCCCATGAATTTGCGGACGTTCCTGCAAGTCTTTAAATGCGGCCTTTTGCAGTAGTGTATATGTTGATGGATGTAGATGTATTGTTTTTAAGTACGAGTGTAATGATTTGGGGCTGATACCGGTTGTAGATATTATAATGGGTACTGTTTTGCCTGTCTTTACCCACCATTGAGCCTGGATCTCTATTGAAAGATGATTGTATTTAGCTATCTTTGTAGCTTGCGTGCTGTTAAGATTGTGAGTGTTGGGTATAGCAATGTCTATAAGGTATACAAGTTTGTTAATTTTGTCTAGCACTGTTGTTCAGGCTTCTCGGCACCTAATGACCTCGCAGGGGCCCATCAGCTACGAGGTAGCGTAGCGATCAGATGCCAAGAAGTGTGAACGTCGGCGATTCACCGAGCTAATACTTATGGAGTCGATCTAACCTGGTCTGTGCTTCGGTCCCGTCAACTTCCTGTCTCTCAAGGCCCGGGTGCACCCTAGGCTCTTCTTGGTAGACAGGTTCTTCAGCCAACCAGGTATGACTGGCAGGCCAGCTTCGACGAGCACAGTGTTCCAACACAGGTTATGTTACGTGGGAATAACCAATCGGCCACGTAAATGCGAACTTTATCTGGTTCAGGGAACCACAACACACTCAGCTATATAGACAATCCTGAGGGGAACCCGAATACATTCCAGATGGCTTGCGATTTAAATTCAATACCCTAATCAATACGCGTTACATTGCGAGGGCTTTTCGTCTGTCAGTTGTCAAAAAAAAACTGCAAGGTTGGCAGCAACGTCAAATTCAAAATGGCCGTTCCGAAACCATCGATCGAATATCGATTTGGAATCGAACAATCACCCGCCCGGACAGGCACCCACCTGTCCCCTAATCTACGGGCAGCCGATACAACGTTGCTACCGCTCGTTTTAGAACCGAGCCTCCTACTAGAACCTCCGCAGACCGGGGGGTCCCGTCCTTGCCAGGGAACAAGTTAACAATGCGCCCCCTGCGCCAACGTAGTGGCGGTAGGTTAGCATCCTTAACCAGAACGAGGTCACCAACACTAGGGGGGCTGGTTTTGTCAGTCCACTTAAGGCGCTGTTGTAAGATATGCAGATACTCGAGCGACCAACGCTTCCAGAAATTCTGAGTAAACTGCTGCAACATCTGATACCTTGACAACCGATACAATTTCACTCCCTCGAAGGGGTGCTCGGGCAACGCGTTAAGTGGCTGTCCTATCAAGAAATGGCCTGGGGTCAGAGCCTCCAGGTCATTTGGATCCGAGCTGAGCGGACACAACGGTCGCGAATTGAGAACGGCCTCGATCTTACAAAACAATGTCGCGAGCTCCTCAAAAGTCAGCGCGGTCTGATCTACTATACGCCCCAAGTGCGTCTTAGCTGACTTAACTACGGCCTCAAAAATCCCACCCCAGTGGGGGCAACTCGGTGGGCTGAAGTTCCACTGTATACCCCGACGGGAGAGGGCCGTTCCAATATCCACTTTATTTACATTCAAAAAGTTGTCTATCTCTCGTAAGTATCGTTCCGCACCGACGTAGTTAGTGCCGTTATCAGAGCGGATCAAAGTTGGAAGTCCCCTTCGAGAAACAAACCTATCCAAACAAGCAATGAAAGCCTCTGTCGAGAGATCAGCAACGAGCTCGAGATGTACCGCCTTGGTGGATAAACAAACAAACACACATGAGCTATACCGGTCCAGCAGAAACCCGGCGTCAGGGTCCTCAGCCTTCTGGGTAACATGCACGGCCGCTCTGGGGCCATGATCCGAAGATACTACTACATGGCTGTGGGGCCAGTCCGATTCTCTCCTGGCAAGCCAGGGTCGTCCCCACCACAAATGGTGTCTAACGAGTTCAGGAGCCCGACATCCCCTGGATGCACAATCAGACGGGTTCAATTCTCCTGGTACATGCCTCCAGGTCAGTGGGACCTCAGACGACACAATCTGGGAGACACGGTTCGCAACAAAAACCTCTAAGTTATGGACCGAAGCCTTCAGCCAGCACAAAACAATCTGGCTGTCCGTCCACGCGTACACCGTATCCTCCAAAACCACTGACCCACGCAACACTGTTAGAGTGTGATTCAAAAGTTTGGTCAAAAGAGCAGCCCCGGACAGTTCCAGTTTTGGAATTGTCATCCTTGTCCGAATAGGCGCTACCTTGCTTTTTGCCAAAACCAAACGCACGTCGACCTCCCCGGTGGAGGTGACGGTTCGCAAATAAACCGCTGCCGCAAACCCTCGTTCAGAGGCATCACAAAACCCGTGAAGGGTTGCCCTGTAATCCCCAGCAGGGACCAATTTCCTCGGCAGCGATACATTATTTATATTGAGGCCCAACCATTTTGCTAAATCATTCGATACAATGCAGCCCTGAGCTCCAGAATCTAATAGGGCGCGAACGTATGTTGGGTTGCCCGCCAAATCCCAAACAAGCACAGAGGCGATCGGTAACACCACCGTCTCCGGTTGGGGGGCAACAAATTGTTGGGCCGCAAATTCCTAGCGAGGGCCCCCGGGGCCCCACTGTGCCTGTAACCGATCAGGTAGGCAGCTATACGCCAGAGGGTCCCATTGTACAAATGGCCCACGCGCCGGTTCCATTGCCACCCTACGACGCCCCCCGAAGGGGGGTGGGCGTGAATTCAACCGTGGCCGCTCCATGAGCGGGGGGGACATCACATGCGACCGACGAGGACGAGGCGACGAGCGGGGCGACAACTGAGGCGGCGTCCGAACCGCATCCGCATAGCTCGAAGGTGTCCCATGCCACCCGCCCGTTACGGCCTGCTCAACATACCCAATGTCCCGCTGAGTCGGATGCTGAGTCGCAACCGAAAACTCAGGGCCCCCCATGTGATGACCCTGAGTGCGGCCCTGCACCCCTGGGTGGCTGCGTGCTTGTGGCCCCATTGCCCGCTGAGTCGGATGCTGAGTCGCAACCGAAAACTCAGGGCCCCCCATGTGATGACCCTGAGTGCGGCCCTGCACCCTAGTACCGCCCTGTGCACGTGGGGACATTGGCCCCTGAGTTGCGCTCCGAGTCGCAAACGAATTCTCAGGGCCCCATGCCGTGTCACCCTGGGTACGGCCCTGTGGACGTGGGGACGTTGGCCCCTGAGTTGCGCTCCGAGTCGCAAACGAATTCTCAGGGCCCCATGCCGTGTCACCCTGGATACGGCCCTGTGGAGGCTGTTGGCCGGACCGGTTCATGCACAACAGATTGTTGTGGGCCCCACCACAATATCCGCACATTTTTGTGCGCGTGCAGTCCCTAGCCATGTGTGGCCCGAGGCACAGGAAACACCAGCTCCGCTGCTTGGCCATCCGGCGCCGTCCCTCAACCCTAAGTTCCCCGAACTTATTGCAATTGGCCACAGCATGGCCAATCTGCCTACAACATGGGCAGGTCTCACTATGTGGGGTCAATGCACTCACAGTCCCATACGACTGCCGGTTGGTGCGGTCCTTCCTCGTCGGAGGGCCCCTACTCACAGCGCTCCCGGCAGCTCTCTGTGGCTCCGAAGGATGGGTGACCGTCAACCCCAAATTCTCTGCCCGTCGAGCCTCCTCTTCCAAGAATCCGACCAAGTCGGAGAAGGCGGGCAGGTCCTCGGCCGACCTCCCGTGAGACTGTTCGAAACGAGTCTGCACGTCAGCGGGTAGGCGGGAAAGTACAATGTACAGCAGTAGGTACGACCATTCACCAACCGGAAGTCCAAGATTCTCTAGAGCCTTGGTGACGGACAACAATGGGTTCAAAACCTCCGTCTGTATGGCCCCGACCTTGTTCACAACCGGGATACTAAACAAACGGTTCAGTTGGGCATCGGCCAACCTCCGTTTGTTATGGTAACGTCTGACCAACAATTGTCTGGCCGTTTCATAGTTACCCTCCGTAACTGTCAAATGAGCGACCAGCTCCCTAGGCTCACCCCTCAATGCTGCCACCAGCTGAGCCATCTTGACAGACTTGGTAATGTCCGATCGCATGTGCACCAAACTGTCGAACAGATTGATGAAGCTCATCCATTCACAGGACACTCCGTCAAAAGTAGGCATAGTTATGGCCGGTAACCTGGACCCTGAACCCTGAAGCGGCAGAGGTGCTTCAATGTCACCACCATGGCTGGACTCGCGCTGTCTACGTATGTCCGCAGCCTTCTGCGTGATAGCAGCTGCCATCTCCATACATTGGTCGACATCCCCTAGCAACCGTGACAGCCTGTCAGGTGCGCAACCATCAACTGATTCCGCCTGCGCGGACAATTCGAGCACCCTATTGTAACGTTCCTTAACGTCCATAGACCGCTCCAATACCACATCATGCCTATCTAAACGGTCTATCAGACCGTGTGCGGAGGAAAACCATCTGAGTTCCTTAGAAACACCCTTCTGTATTTCAGATAACGACATGATCGGAACGATACTTACTCACAATTTGCAGTAACTCAATTTTATTGGACCCTCCAGTCTATAACCCAAACGAGGGAACCCTAAACTATAACTTAAACAATGTTGATTTCCTTAAACAATAGGAACCGAGTTTTATATCTATATAAATTCTGTAAATACAATTTAGTTTCCCTTTATCATTATAACACACACAGATAGTCAATATTAGTTCAAGTTATAAATTGCTATAAACTGAAAACAATGTAATAGCCTGCTATCAATAGATGTAACTACCTATGTTAACCAAACATTCATTAGCATTACTAGACCACTAATAGATTGACTAACTGGTACTTCAATGCAAATTTCAATTCACCTACAATGTACCTAAGTTGAGTACCTACTATTCTGAGTCACATCTCAGTACAACTGGTAATTTAGGGAAAACTGTAATATCTGTCTGTCTACTACCAGCAATAGACTTATAGCTTACAATACTACCAATCTATGTGGATACAGGAACAACACCAAGTTAGCTAATAACCGCCTATACCTACAGATTGATAGTCCCAAATCGTGGGTTCCTGGAGCCCTTGACGGCTGCAAATCTCAGGAAACCACGCTCTTGCTACCAAAATGTTCAGGCTTCTCGGCACCTAATGACCTCGCAGGGGCCCATCAGCTACGAGGTAGCGTAGCGATCAGATGCCAAGAAGTGTGAACGTCGGCGATTCACCGAGCTAATACTTATGGAGTCGATCTAACCTGGTCTGTGCTTCGGTCCCGTCAACTTCCTGTCTCTCTGCAAGGCCCGGGTGCACCCTAGGCTCTTCTTGGTAGACAGGTTCTTCAGCCAACCAGGTATGACTGGCAGGCCAGCTTCGACGAGCACAGTGTTCCAACACAGGTTATGTTACGTGGGAATAACCAATCGGCCACGTAAATGCGAACTTTATCTGGTTCGGGGAAACACAACACACTCAGCTATATAGACAATCCTGAGGGGAACCCGAATACATTCCAGATGGCTTGCGATTTAAATTCAATACCCTAATCAATACGCGTTACATTGCGAGGGCTTTTCGTCTGTCAGTTGTCAAAAAAAAACTGCAAGGTTGGCAGCAACGTCAAATTCAAAATGGCCGTTCCGAAACCATCGATCGAATATCGATTTGGAATCGAACAACTGTTATATCAGGTCTATTGTTGTAGTGTATTGTTTTATCGGTAATTATAGATCTATCCCAATATATTTTATAATTTTCGTTTTCTAATATGGATGAAGGTTATTTGTAGTAAGGAGTTTTTTCCGTGATAAGTTTGGAGTTATAAGCTATATATTGATGGATTATCGCGGCAACTTGGTCATGTCTGTGTTTATAATCTGTTTGAGCTAATGATGAGCAGGCACTGGTGATGTGTTGGATGGTTTCGGAATTTCTATGGCACAGTCCACACATATCTGTAGGTAGGTGGGTAAGCGAAGTATGTGTTTTTGGTAATTCCTGGTGGCTATGACTTGGTCCTGAATTGCGAGCATGAAAGCTTCAGTCTCTGGAAACAACTCCCCTCGCCGCATTTTTGTCGACATGTGGCTGCCGCAGGTCGAGATGTCTTCCATGCAGAGACTTCTGCTGCCATACTGCAATTTTGTCAGTATTTTGTAATTTTTTTTCATTTTGTTGTGTGTCTTTTGCGTGAAGGTTGAGTGGTGTGTATTTTGTATCTGCTTCTGATATGCATTGATGTAGTGTGGAGTTTTGGGACCGCTGATGGAAGAATGTTCTGAGTGATTTAATTTGCTTTTTATGTAGGTTTTGGATGTCTATAAGACCTCTTCCTCCTTCGAATCGTGGCAGGGTGAGACGCTGAAGGCAGGATTTTGGGTGATGTTTTCGGTTTTTAGTAAGGCTAGTGTTGATTATTGTCTGTAATTTCTTAATATCAGTTTGTGAGCATGCTATAATGCCAAACGAGTAAGTCAGAATGGGGATGTCATAAGTGTTAATTGCTTTAATGGTATTGCGGGAGTTGAGTTGTTATTTTAAGATTTGATTAATTCGTTGTTTAAATTTTATTGTGAGGTTTGTCCTGGTTTCTTTAAAGTTTATTTTCCGTGCCTGTTGAAACCCAAAGTACTTGTAGCTTTGGCCATTATCCATAGCTTCTATTTGATCTCCAGATTCAAGTACATTACTGTTCTGTTCTAGAGTGCCTCGTTTTACTGACATGGTTTTGCATTTATCTATGCCAAACTCCATTTTGATGTCCTGAGAAAACTTTTGGGTACAGTCAGCCAGTTTGTTTAGTTCTATTTCGTTAAAGCTATATAATTTTATGTCATCCATGTATAGGAGGTGTGATAATAATAATTGTCTATCGTTATGTGTGTTATTTATTTGAAATCCGTTTTGAAGTCTATTGAGATTGTATGAAAGTGGGTTTAATGCTAGGCAAAACCAAAGGGGACTCAGGGCATCGCCTTGAAATAAGCCTCGTTGTATTTTTATATTTGGTGCGACAATGGACACATCTTTGAGTTGCAAGTTAAGTTGAGTGTTCCAGTTTTGCATGGTATTTTGTAGGAAATTTACTATTATCGGGTTAACTTTGTAGTGCTTCAATATGTGTATCATCAGCCAGCCAGCTGCGCGGCACTGAGTCATATGCTTTGCGATAGTCTATGTACATTACGTTAATATCTCGTTTTTGTTTGTATGCTTGTTGGAGGGCTATAGAGTCTATTGTCAGTTGTTCTTTGCAGCCTTCACTATTTTGGCGGGCACCTTTTTGTTCTTCTGCGAGTATGTTGTTGGTCTCAATGTGTTTATTAATAATCTCGGTGATGCATCCGGTGATGATTTTATAAATGGTTTGTAGGCAAGTGATAGGTCTATATTTAGCTGGATTTTAGGTGTCTTCATCTTTTGGGAGCATGTAAGTAATATCTTGTGTGAAGTAGGCTGGCATAGTATCTGGTGACTGAATGAATTTGTGTATGTGGTTATATGGTATGGGGTGAAGGGTTGTGATTTTTTTATACCAGTAGTTGTGGATATTATCTGTTCCAGGTGCTTTCCAGTTGTGTATCTTTTTAATAACTTTACCGAATGTTTCTAACGGTATGCACTCAAATGACATATCTGGGATATCGCACCATGGTTGAACTCAACTGGATCTTCCCAAATATTACACCAAAATGTGTGTAGATTCTCTTGAGTGGGTGGGTTTAGTGTTTGTGCAGTGTTTGTCAACACAAAGTGAGTTTACGATAAAACTGTTTCTCTGCGTTTTTGAATTGTGAATTCTGCTTTTTCCTGTTTGTACATGCTACATCTCTTGAGTCTATTTGTTGCTGCATTGAGTTTTTGTTTCATCGAGTCCAAGTACTGTTCATCGTTAGTATTAAGTTCTTCATGTCGTGTATGTGTTTGGTGTCTTAGCTTTATATGTTCCATATGTACTGTGTCAGTCTGCCTATGTCTTTACGTAGTGAATCTATTTTATTTTGTAGTCTTTTTTGCCAAGCGGGTATTCTGTTGGGAGGGTTTGTACTTGATTGGTCTTTTCTAATTTTCGCACCATTGCATACAGCTGCTGTATACGCAGCGCAATATATTATTGCTTGAGTATTTGCAAAATCTGTGTCGTTAGAAATATATTTGGGGAGAATTTGTATGTTTATGTAATCCATTATTGTAGCATTTTTTTAACATTTTTGTTTTGGTATGTAAGGTCTATGTGTTGGTTCTGTGTTTTGAAACTGTTCAATACAGTTGTGGAATGTAAGAGTTATTTCAAAGCTACTGTGTGCGTTAATAGAGTGAGAATTATTGTTTGTGGCCTGTGTGATTGTGTTATTTTGAGTTAGTGTTTCATTCTGTACGTCTATTATGCTCTCGCCAGTGTTTAGTGCATTTTGAATTGCATCGGACATATGTGTCTCATATTCTCTTAGCGTTGATTCTAATCTTTCTTCCCTTGCAATCTAGGTTAAGTAATGTATTTGTTGTGTTCTTTTCATCTTCGTTGGTCGGCTATTTGCTGTGCTGAAAGGTGTGATAAATGTGGGTGTTCTTCTATGAATAGGGTATGTAGTTGTTGTCTGTATGCAGTCTTATCTGTTTCATTTTTAGTGACTGTAGTAAAATTTTCATTATTGATTCATTAAGAGACTTTGTCCATCTCATTCTAGATCTCCTAATCGCTGGTGTTTGAGTGCTTGTTATTTGTGAGTGAGAGTCTGGGGTATGTGGAACTGTCTGTAGAAGCTGTACCACTTATTTTCTAATGTCTTCTAAAATGCTATCTGTGAGGTAATTATTTCTAATTATTGCTCTGCGTTGATCCCCTATTCTCTGTTTCGACGCTTTCATGCGCGGTTATTTTGATGTGAAGTCGTCGTAGATGCATTGAAGGTATGAGTTTGTATCAGTTTCTAATGAGGTTGCGATGAGATATTGATGTAAATGAGACAACCGTGTCAGCTCGTAGCTAGTTTATTACTGCAGTGCAGGTAGACAACCGGCGCGCGGGCAGGCACGCCGCGCGCAAATACCACATTCCTCCAACCTTACTTAGAAGAGCATCTATTAACAATAGAAATAGACACATTAATAATTAAACACGTAACTAACTAATTACATAACTAACTAACTAATATCTTACAATCTAATCAGAAGAACTTCTTATAATCTACTTTAGTTCTCTCCCTGTGCGAGCGAGAGGGATGCTGGGGCTGGCCTGTCTCAGCTCTCGCATCAGCCTCAACGTCTACATCAGCAACTGGCTCCGTCTCGCTATGTTCGTTAGGTTCTATTGCCTCAGACCATTGTTCCTCCTCCTCCTCCACTTGACCAGTCGACACGTCCTCATTATGGTCACCCTGCAGCTGCGGCAACTCCGCGCTCGGAGCTGGTGTCAGTGCTGGTGGTGGAGTAGCAGGCGAAGACACCTCACCGCAAAGCGGACCTGGGTCGGGCTCGTCGTCTGACGTTACACAATGCTCTTCTGAAACCACAATGTCACGCATAGTTTGCCCAGTATTCTTAATTAATTGGTCAACATGTCTTTTACAAACTGTACCATAATCTTTAAACAAAATTTCAAACATCCGGTGGCCTAACTCTTTCTTTACAATACCTATTGACCAACTTTGTTTCCTCTGAGAGAACCAACGAGCCCAAACCACATCTCCAGGTACGAAACGACTACTCTCTTTTAATTTATCTCTTTGACAGCTTTGTTTTCTATGTTCTGGGAGAACAAGATCAATTCTTGATCTTAGTTCCCTGCCTATCATTAACCTAGCAGGCGACATGCCCGTGGTACAGTGTACTGAGTTCCTGTACTCAAATAGGTGACCCAGTAATTTGTCTGCTATGCTATCTTTACTGCTCCCTTCACTAATTATACGTTTCAACATATTTTTACACGTTTTTACGGAATTCTCTGCTTGCCCATTACTGCATGGGTGGTAAACTGGCGAGGTTATGTAATTCATACCATTGTACATACAGAAGTTTTTAAATTCTACAGAATTAATTTTCACATCATTGTCCGATATTAAAACACAAGGGATTCCCCATAATGCGAATAACTGTTTTAGTTTTACAATCAGCGCGTGAGTGGAGGTGCCACTATTCATACGAATACATTCGACCCATTTGCTAAACGCGTCAACAACCACGAGGTAGGTGGTGGTGGTGGACCCGTTGCCATGCGCCGGTCAGCTGCGGCCACGCGGCGGGCGGCGCGCGCGGCGGAGCGGATCGCACGCGAACACACAGTGCACATGTACCTATAAATCTTTCAATATCACTGTCTATTCCCGGCCACCACATCCTACTGCGCGCCATACTTTTCGTCTTTGTAATTCCCAAGTGTCCTGAATGTAACTCCTCTAACATCCTGTCTTTATAAACACTAGGAATTACTACTCTGTGCCCTCTCAATAAACATCCATTATCATATTGTAAATCCGTTTTGTGATTATAATATGGAACGATCTTACTAAAGTTTATTTTTCGTGGACATCCATACTTCATATACCTAATTACTGTTTGTAACGCCGGGTCTTTCTCGGTTTCTTTTAATATATCTTCGAATCTAATTGGTAAAACATTTCGATGCATAAAATTACAGTCTACCACACTGTCTGGCTCGATACTGTTCAAAGCCGAACTCTTATTTCCCAACGGTGCTCGAGAAAAATAATCAGCTACCGTATTGTTTTCGCCCGATGTATACTGCACCTCATAGTTATAGGCAGATAATATCAGCGCATATCTCTGTAAACGTGCCGCCGTTGTTACCGATATACCGTTTTTTAATCCAAATATCGACAACAAGGGCTTGTGGTCTGTTTTAAGTAAAAATGGATCGTTTCGGCCGTACAGGTACTGATGGAATCGCTTCACTCCGAATACTATAGCCGTAGCCTCCTTTTTGATCTGGCTATAGTTTCGCTCGCTATCCACCAATGACCTCGAGGCAAACGCCAGCGGTCGCTCCGTGCCGTTGGCCTGCTGCTGCGCGAGCACCGCGCCCAGCCAGCCCGGCCCGGCGTCCACCGTCAGCACCAGCTGCGCCGCCGCCGGGTCGAAGTGCGCCAGCACGCGCTCGCTCGCCAGCTCGCGCCTCACCGCCGCCAGCGCCGCACGCTGCCTCGCGCCCCACCCCCACCCCGCCCCGCCTCGAAGTAGCTCGTGCAGCGGACTCATTAGTGACGAAGCATTTGGAATAAAATTCCTATAGTAGTTTACTACTCCAAGGAATCTTTTTAATCCTGTTACATTCGTCGGGTCGGAGGCATTCATTATTGCCTCTATTTTACTGGGACATGTATGAAGACCGTTTTTGTCGATAATGTACCCGAGATAAGTGACACTATCTTGGAAAAATACACATTTATCCTTTTGTAACCTAAGACCTGCATCTTTTAATCTTTTTAAAACTTCTCTTAGTCGTTTTAAGTAAGTTTCTTTATTAGGCCCTGTACAGCAGATGTCATCCAACCAGATACTTACGCCTTCAATGCCTACCAACAGCGTTACCATGGCTTTCTGGAATATGGCCGGTGCATTAGATAAGCCATAGACTAAACGTGTATATTTGTATAGCCCTTTCGATGTACTTATCGTGGTAAGGATTTGTGATTGATCCGACAGGACGAATTGATTATACGCGTTAGACAAATCAATTTTAGAATACCTTTCCCCCCCTCCTATTTTTGCAAAAACTTCTTCGATTAAGGGCATCGGGTATTTCTCTACTTCTAGGTCTTTATTCAGCGTAACAGAAAAATCACCTGCAATTTTGATCTTACCATTATCTTTAAGTACAGGTACGATTGGTGTTGCGTAATCTGAATGGCTAACAGGCACTAAAATACCTAACTCGGTCAACCGGTCCAATTCTGCTTCTACTTTTGTCTTTAGGGCAAAAGGTACCGTGCGCGCTTTGAAAAATCGTGGTACAGCATTTCCTTTTAGTTGAAGATGAACTTTGCTCTTATTATAAGTCCCTAACTCATCTTTCCATAGTTCGTCATACTCGGTCAATAGCTCGCGCACCTCCACGTCACTTATACCCGCATTGATATTATTATTTGAGCAAAATGTGACCCTAAACCTCGCCATGAAATCACGACCAATAAGAGGTGGGCCGCCATTTTGTACAACGTAAAACAAAATATCGTCGCTAACATTATTATATGTTAACCTTGTTCAGGCTTCTCAGCACCTAATGACCTCGTAGGGGCCCATCAGCTACGAGGTAGCGTAACGATCAGTTGCCAAGAAGCGTGAACGTCGGCGATTCACCGAGCTGAAGTAATTGGGGTCGATCTAACCTGGTCTGTGCTTCGATCCCGTCAACCTCCTGTCTCTCTGCAAGGCCCGGGTGCACCCTAGGCTCTTCTTGGTAGACAGGTTCTTCAGCCAACCTCCTATGACTGGCGGGCCAGCTTCAATGAGCACAGTGTTCCAACACAGGATAACCTAAGTTACGTGGTAAAAACCAATCGGCCACGAAAATGCGAACTTTATCTGGTTCGGGGAACCACAACACACTCAGCTATATAGACAATCCTGAGGGAAACCCGAATACATTCCAGATGGACTGCGATTTAATTTCAATACCCTAACCAAAACGCGTTTACTTGCGAGGGCTTCCGTCTGTCAGTTGTCAAAAAAACTGCTAGGTTGGCAGCAACGTCAAATTCAAAATGGCCGTTAAGAAACCATCGATCGAATATCGATTTGGAATCGAACAATCACCCGCCCGGACAGGCACCCACCTGTCCCCTAATCTACGGGCAGCCGAGACAACGTTGCTACCGCTCGTTTTAGAACCGAGCCTCCTACTAGAACCTCTGCAGACCGGGGGGTCCCGTCCTTGCCAGGGAACAAGTTAACAATGCGCCCCCTGCGCCAACGTAGTGGCGGTAGGTTAGCATCCTTAACCAGAACGAGGTCACCAACACTAGGGGGGCTAGTTTTGTCAGTCCACTTAAGGCGCTGTTGTAAGATATGCAGATACTCGAGCGACCAACGCTTCCAGAAATTCTGAGTAAACTGCTGCAACATCTGATACCTTGACAACCGATATAATTTCACTCCCTCGAAGGGGTGCTCGGGCAACGCGTTAAGTGGCTGTCCTATCAAGAAATGGCCTGGGGTCAGAGCCTCCAGGTCATTTGGATCCGAGCTGAGCGGACACAACGGTCGCGAATTGAGAACGGCCTCGATCTTACAAAACAATGTCGCGAGCTCCTCAAAAGTCAGCGCGGTCTGACCTACTATACGCCCCAAGTGCGTCTTAGCTGACTTAACTACGGCCTCAAAAATCCCACCCCAGTGGGGGCAAATCGGTGGGCTGAAGGTCCACTGTATACCCCGACGGGAGAGGGCCGTTCCAATATCCACTTTATTTACATTCAAAAAGTTGACTATCTCTCGTAAGTATCGTTCCGCACCGATGTAGTTAGTGCCGTTATCAGAGCGGATCAAAGTTGGAAGTCCCCTTCGAGAAACAAACCTATCCAAACAAGCAATGAAAGCCTCTGTCGAGAGATCAGCAACGAGCTCGAGATGTACCGCCTTGCTGGATAAACAAACAAACACACATAGGTACGCCTTGTATTGCCTAGCGGTACGCAATCGTGAACTCTTCACCATAAACGGTCCTGCAAAATCCGTACCAACACCTGAAAACGGTCTGACCTCATTCACACGATCAGGGGGCAAGTCCCCCATGAGAGGTTGCATCGTGGCAGCCTTAAGTCGATAACAAGGCATGCACCGAAACACGATGTTCCGTATGACACGGCGGGCAGATAAGATCCAAAACTCCCGCTGGGGCGTGGCCAACAACGCGTTACAGCCGGCATGCGCGTTTTTAATATGACGATCAGTCACCAGCAATTCAACTAACTGTCCCCCCTTGGGGAGCAGAAGTGGGCGACGAGCCGAATACGACAGATTCGCATTGCGCAATCTCCCTCCTACCCGAAGTAACCCGGTCGAATCAACAAAGGGGTTGAGACGCGCGACGGCTCCCTTCAATTTCGAACGTCCACTTCGTATAATCTCCAATTCTGCCCCAAACTTCGAGGACTGTACCAACCGGACCAAATTCAACAGCGACTCGTTTCGCTCTGCCGGAGTCAGAATAGGGTTCAACGTTCGCTGATCGCGAGGAGTACGACAATTTCGAGCGAATCTCCTAATCCAAGTGGACACGTTTATCAACTTGTCAAGTGAGCTATACCGGTCCAGCAGAAACCCGGCGTCAGGGTCCTCAGCCTTCTGGGTAACATGCACGGCCGCTCTGGGGCCATGATCCGAAGATACTACTACATGGCTGTGCGGCCAGTCCGATTCTCTCTTGGCAAGCCAGGGTGGTCCCCACCACAAATGGTGTCTAACGAGTTCAGGAGACCGACATCCCCTGGATGCACAATCAGACGGGTTCAATTCTCCTGGTACATGTCTCCAGGTCAGTGGGACCTCAGACGACACAATCTGGGAGACACGGTTCGCAACAAAAACCTCTAAGTTATGGACCGAAGCCTTCAGCCAGCACAAAACAATCTGGCTCTCCGTCCAAGCGTACACCGTATCCTCTAAAACCACTGACCCACGCAACACTGTTAGAGTGTGATTCAAAAGTTTGGTCAAAAGAGCAGCCCCGGACAGTTCCAGTTTTGGAATCGTCATCCTTGTCCGAATAGGCGCTACCTTGCTTTTTGCCAAAACCAAACGCACGTCGACCTCCCCGGTGGAGGTGACGGTTCGCAAATAAACCGCTGCCGCAAACCCTCGTTCAGAGGCATCACAAAACCCGTGAAGGGTTGCCCTGTAATCCCCAGCAGGGATCAATTTCCTCGGCAGCGATACATTATTTATGTCCGATAGCGAGGTGAACATTCGCGTCCAATCAGTCAACAAATCACCTGAGAGGTGGGTGTCCCAGGTCAACTGAGCCGCCCATAGCCTTTGCATAAAACATTTGAGAGCAAAGGTGACTGGAGAAATCCATCCATTCGGGTCGAACGTTCTCGCAATCGTTGACAGTACTGACCGCTTCGTCCAGGCCTTCGGTGTTTCTAAAACCACCCGATAGGTAAACTCATCATGGACGGGCCGGTACTGAATTCCAAGCACTGACAACATGTTAGGGTTGTCAGGATTCTCAAAAACTCATCTGGGAGACCAGCCATCAACTCAGGGGAGTTGGACATCCACTTACGTAGTTCATAGCCGCCTCGTTGCAGCAATTGAATGAGCTCGTCACGTCGGTCCAGAGCTTCCTCTACACTGCCTGCCCCTGTGCAGACGTCATCGACGTACAAATCTTGCTCCAGGATAGCGGCGGCTCTAGGATAGCTCACACGGTCACGCGACGCCAACTCCCGCAGGGTACGCATCGCCAAATACGGGCTAGACCGTAACCCATACGTGTTCGTGTTTAACTCATAGACCTTGACTGGCTCGGCCGTGGACTCACGCCAAAGTATCAACTGATACCTTCTGTCAGCCGGATGAATTACCGTTTGCCTAAACATCATCCGAATGTCTGCGACAAATACAATCTGGTGCCTCCGAAAGCTCGTGAGAATATCCGAAATATCACGACTCAACTTGGGTCCCGAATGTAGACACTGATTCAGGGACATCCCGTTCGAGGTAGGTGCTGACCCATCAAAAACAACTCGGATCTTGCCGGTAGGGGTTCGTAGGACGGCATGGTGTGGAAGGAAACAATGATCCTCAGATCTCCAGTCCACACCCGATACCGACATGTGTCCTAACGACTCATACTCCCTCATGAAATCAACATATTTTTGTTTAAATACGGCGTCCCTTGTCATCCTACGCTCCATCGACATCAATCTCGTCTCAGCCATCTTCCTAGATTCTCCTAGTGGCGGTCGATCGGCCCTGAAAGGCAGTCGAGTTACAAAACGACCAGAACGAAGGCGACCAGTACTATTCTGGTAAAACAACTCGCACTCTTCTTCGTCTGCGTCGACTCGACGAGCGGTGGGAGGTTCCTCTATCTCCCAGAAACGTTGGATAGCGTCTGACAACGCTGAGCCAATAAGTATGCCATCTGACTCGGCAGGCCTAACCATTGGCAATGCCGGACCCATGATCACGTGACCAAACTTAGTATCCACAGCAATCAACCCGTCCGGCTGAAGAACTCGCCGATCCGACAACAGAAACCTACCCAGAACGTCTGCTCCCAGTAGCAGGTCGACCGGGGCTGGAGTGTCAAAATCGGGATCCGCCAACTTGAGTCCTGATGTCAGGAATCGAACGGCCGGATTCAACTTCACCAAGGGGTGTCTGCCCATGACATGCGTCATTACTAAAGCTTGCACGGATGTTTTTGTCAAAATGTCATAACGTGGAGAGAACGTGATTACCGATTGACCAACTACATTCGTAACCGTAACATTCTCCTCGCCCCGTATTGATTTATTATACCTATTTACCTTGAGGCCCAACCATTTTGCTAAATCATTCGATACAATGCAGCCCTGAGCTCCAGAATCTAATAGGGCGCGAACGTATGTTGGGTTGCCCGCCAAATCCCAAACAAGCACAGAGGCGATCGGTAACACCACCGTCTCCGGTTGGGGGGCAACCAATGGTTGGGCCGCAAATTCCTAGCGAGGACCCCCGGGGCCCCACTGTGCCTGTAACCGATCAGGTATGCAGCTATACGCCAGAGGGTCCCATTGTACAAATGGCCCACGCGCCGGTTCCATTCCCAACCTACGATTCCCCGTAAAGGGGGGTGGGCGTGAATTCAACCGTGGCCGCTCCATGAGCGGGGGGGACATCACATGTGACCGACGAGGACGAGGCGACGAGCGGGGCGACAACTGAGGCGGCGTCCGAACCGCACCCGCATAGCTCGAAGGCATCCCATGCCACCCGCCCGTTACGGCCTGCTCAACACACCCAATGTCCCGCTGGGTCGGATGCTGAGTCGCAACCGAAAACTCAGGGCCCCCCATGTAATGGTCCTGAGTGCGGCCCTGCACCCTGGTACTGCCCTGTGCACGTGGGGACGTTGGCCCCTGAGTTGCGCTCCGAGTCGCAAACGAATTCTCAGGGCCCCATGCCGTGTCACCCTGGGTACGGCCCTGTGGACGTGGGGACGTTGGCCCCTGAGTTGCGCTCCGAGTCGCAAACGAATTCTCAGGGCCCCATGCCGTGTCACCCTGGATACGGCCCTGTGGAGGCTGTTGGCCGGACCGGTTCATGCACAACAGATTGTTGTGGGCCCCACCACAATATCCGCACATTTTTGTGCGCGTGCAGTCCCTAGCCATGTGTGGCCCGAGGCACAGGAATTACCAGCTCCGCTGCTTGGCCATCCGGCGCCGTCCCTGAACCCTAAGTTCCCCGAACTTATTGCAATTGGCCACAGCATGGCCAATCTGCCTACAACATGGGCAGGTCTCACCATGTGGGGTCAATTCACTCACAGTCCCATACGACTGCCGGTTGGTGCGGTCCTTCCTCGTCGGAGGGCCCCTACTCACAGCGCTCCCGGCAGCTCTCTGTGGCTCCGAAGGATGGGTGACCGTCAACCCCAAATTCTCTGCCCGTCGAGCCTCCTCTTCCAAGAATCCGACCAAGTCGGAGAAGGCGGGCAGGTCCTCGGCCGACCTCCCGTGAGACTGTTCGAAACGAGTCTGCACGTCAGCGGGTAGGCGGGAAAGTACAATGTACAACAGTAGGTACGACCATTCACCAACCGGAAGTCCAAGATTCTCTAGAGCCTTGGTGACGGACAACAATGGGTTCAAAACCTCCGTCTGTATGGCCCCGACCTTGTTCACAACCGGGATACTAAACAAACGGTTCAGTTGGGCATCGGCCAACCTCCGTTTGTTATGGTAACGTCTGACCAACAATTGCCTGGCCGTTTCATAGTTACCCTCCGTAACTGTCAAATGAGCGACCAGCTCCCTAGGCTCACCCCTCAATGCTGCCACCAGCTGAGCCATCTTGACAGACTTGGTAATGTCCGATCGCATGTGCACCAAACTGTCGAACAGATTGATGAAGCTCATCCATTCACCGGACACTCCGTCAAAAGTAGGCATAGTTATGGCAGGTAACCTGGACCCCGAACCCTGAAGCGGCAGAGGTGCTTCAATGTCACCACCATGGCTGGACTCGCGCTGTCTACGTATGTCCGCAGCCTTCTGCGTGATAGCAGCTGCCATCTCCATACATTGGTCGACATCCCCTAGCAACCGTGACAGCCTGTCAGGTGCGCAACCATCAACTGATTCCGCCTGCGCGGACAATTCGAGCACCCTATTGTAACGTTCCTTAACGTCCATAGACCGCTCCAATACCACATCATGCCTATCTAAACGGTCTATCAGACCGTGTGCGGAGGAAAACCATCTGAGTTCCTTAGAAACACCCTTCTGGATTTCAGATAACGACATGATCGGAACGATACTTACTCACAATTTGCAGTAACTCAATTTTATTGGACCCTCCAGTCTACAACCCAAACGAGGGAACCCTAAACCACAACTTAAACAATGTTGTTTTCCTTAAACAATAGGAACCGAGTTTTATATCTATATAAATTCTGTAAATACAATTTAGTTTCCCTTTATCATTATAACACACACAGATAGTCAATATTAGTTCAAGTTATAAATTGCTATAAACTGAAAACAATGTAATAGCCTGCTATCAATAGATGTAACTACCTATGTTAACCAAACATTCATTCAATAGCACTACTAGACCACTAATAGATTGACTAACTGGTAATTCAATTCAATATCTGTCTATCTACTACCAGCAATAGACCTATAGCTTACAATACTACCAATCTATGTGGATATAGGAACACAACCAAGTTACCTAATAACCGCCTATACCTACAGATTGATAGTCCCAAATCGTGCCTTCCTGGAGCCCTTGACGGCTGCAAATCTCAGGAAGCCACGCTCTAGCTACCAAAATGTTCAGGCTTCTCAGCACCTAATGACCTCGTAGGGGCCCATCAGCTACGAGGTAGCGTAACGATCAGTTGCCAAGAAGCGTGAACGTCGGCGATTCACCGAGCTGAAGTAATTGGGGTCGATCTAACCTGGTCTGTGCTTCGGTCCCGTCAACCTCCTGTCTCTCTGCAAGGCCCGGGTGCACCCTAGGCTCTTCTTGGTAGACAGGTTCTTCAGCCAACCTCCTTCAATGAGCACAGTGTTCCAACACAGGATAACCTAAGTTACGTGGTAAAAACCAATCGGCCACGAAAATGCGAACTTTATCTGGTTCGGGGAACCACAACACACTCAGCTATATAGACAATCCTGAGGGAAACCCGAATACATTCCAGATGGACTGCGATTTAATTTCAATACCCTAACCAAAACGCGTTTACTTGCGAGGGCTTCCGTCTGTCAGTTGTCAAAAAAACTGCTAGGTTGGCAGCAACGTCAAATTCAAAATGGCCGTTCAGAAACCATCGATCGAATATCGATTTGGAATCGAACAAACCTTAATGACAAACATCCTTCCAGTGTTATATTATGTCCGTTATAAAAGCACATCTTTACATCGCACTTCTTTAGAGGTATATCTGCGAAATGGTCATTATACATTTTACTCGACATAACACTAACACTAGATCCTGAATCGAGTTCCATCTCATATGATTTTACATTGTTCACGAGAACTGACAATAATATAGTCTTAAAACTCACGCACCTCAAATTGAACATTTGGCATTCCTTACACTGAGTACAGTCGTTACCGTCGTCGTCAGCATCCTCGGACTCCATATCGATGTTGTGCACTCTGCTGTAACTACGCGATTTACTAACACACACCTTTTTAAGGTGTCCTTTTACGCCGCAAACTTCACACTTGTAACCCTTATAACGGCACTTTTCTGTATCGTGATTCTTCATACCGCAAACCGAGCACCTTGGCCCGCCGTCACCCTGGTGTCGCTGCGCGCTGCTGCCGCCGCCTGCGCCGTGCGCGGGCGCGCGTCGGCTGCTGACCTTGAACACGGGCTCCTCCTTGATGTTGATCGTGGACGTTGTGCCGATAGACCGAGCTGCTCGCGCACACGCCACCTGCCGCGCCACTTCAATCGCTTTGGACAGCGTCAGCGTCACCGCATCTTGTTCGAAAAGGCGGTTTCGTTCTGGGCCTGGCTTGTACGCCAGAACGAATCGATCGCACAAGAGTTGATCTAAGGCCGCGCCGAACCCGCAATGTATAGCAAGTCCCCTTAGTCGCGCAGCCCATTGTTCGGCATTTTCACCATCATTTTTCGTCGCTTCGTAGAATTTCGCCCTGTCGGCATACGTTGACCTCTTGGGTGTAAAATGCCCGTTGAGTATTGTAACTAGCTGGTCAAATGTTTGACCTTCGATTGCACTTGGGTGAATCAAATCACGCACGAGACGGTATGATTCGTCAGACAAATGAGTCAGCAACACGGCACTTTTATCTTCTGCTGGTATCTTGTTCAGCTTGATAAACTGGGATAACCGACTGAAGAATATCGGCCATTCCTGGTTATTATGATCAAACACGAACAAGGTTCCGATAATTATATTCGCCATTTTTTTTTATTTGCACGCGTAGGCGACCGGTCCGCAGCGCCAATGATGTAAATGAGACAACCGTGTCAGCTCGTAGCTAGTTTATTACTGCAGTGCAGGTAGACAACCGGCGCGCGGGCAGGCACGCCGCGCGCATATACCACAGATATGCACGCCATATGGATCTATTCATTTCAAGAGTCCATTTTAATCTCGTGCTTTTCTTGCCAGTAGTGGGTGCTGGGTTGTCGGCACTTGCCTACAGCAAAAAATCTACTGGTGAGCTTCTGGGTGATGTTGATGATGATGAATGTGGAAATAAAAATGGGTTAGGTGATGATGGTGGCTATGAGCATAATGAAACGGATGATGTAGGTGATTTAGCGAGGCCTGCTGCTATAAGCTGTGAGGGAGAATTCCCATCAAGATCCTGCCTACCCAGAATCTCGCTTCCGATGCCTTTACTGTAGTTTTCAACACCGGGTCCATTTGTCCCCCGGCCAACTAGCGACCGGAGGCTGTACCTATTACTAGTACCACGATGCGCGTCCCTCCACCTCATAAACGAAGAGCTAACCGAACGCGACGGGCCGGACTGACAACGCGCTGGGCGCTGCGAGCCCAGTCCACCGCGCGCGGTGAGGGATTCCCCGACTGTGTCAGGACCCTCCTGAGGACTCATATTTTTTGACGTGTCCATGGTTATCCCTTATACCTGGGAAGGAGGTTTGGGAACCTTTGTTTGGGGAAGGTGGTGTGCCAAGCTGGGACAGGCATGTCAGTGTCTCCTTTAAAAGGTTGTATCGTCAAGCTGTTCGACTGATTTAGTTCAGCTTCCCCGTAAGCCCCCTGTTCAAGAAACGAAACGCCATGACTGGCGAGTAAGCGCAACTCCTTAGCGCGATAGAAGAAACAAAACGTCGTCGACTGTGTGTGTGGCAGCACTGGCAGCCGCCATATTCTTTTTTACCTTTAAAACCCTCGAATAGCGCTTCACGCAAATAATCCATTTTAATCCATTACTACAGTAAATACAAGTACATAAAGTGAAGACTAAGCTGTTTTTATTGAACCTGACCAAGGATCCTGACCAATATAGCCGCCGTAACATTGGTCCTTCGAGCCGGATTCAACTTGCGCCTACGCCTGCAACGGAGGTTACCTTGCGGTCAAACAAATCCACCAAAGGAAGGGTTCAAAGAGGAAACCCAAAGCAGCATCTACAATCTGCATTCATCTCAAGTCACAGCAGCACCTAACAATCTGCATTCAAAATCTACGTCAAAGCATTCAATCCTGCGTGGGCATAAGTGGCAAGCTACGGGAATCCTACAATCTCCGCATCGAGCCCATCCACGTCAGCGTCACACAGTGACATCTATCAAATTCAGCAAAGGAAAGCTATGCACAAAGGAATTTGTGTAACTAAGCCATGATCAAAGGAATTTGTGTACCCAAGCCATGAGATCACCAAACTAAGTACCTACAACAACCAGAGATTACCGTGAGTTCGTTCCGATTCATTCCTATTACATATGGTCCTTCGAGCCGGATTGATCTTGATGAGCTGCTGACAACACTACACTGCTATTGGCTGCAGGAGTGGGTACTTGGACTTGGTCTGTATTGTTATTTACTTGTGAATTGAGTTTATGTAAATACTGTTCTCAGCGTCATAACACATTGTTACATAAAAACAATTCACAAGTAAATAACAATACAGACCAAGTCCAAGTACCCACTCCTGCAGCCAATAGCAGTGTAGTGTTGTCAGCAGCTCATCAAGAGCATGAAGAGCCATTCAGCTCACAAACAGAACAAACATTTGATAATAATATAGCATTGTCAGCTACACACAATAACCATGTTTTACTATGTACAGCTCTCATTTTTATTACTGACCATTCAGGTATGAAACACAAAATCCGTGTCTTACTAGACAACGGAAGCACTTCATGCTTTATTACAGAGAATCAATGTACAAAATTAAAACTTAAAACTTACTCGTCCTCGGGTACAGTTGAAGGATTAAACAATCAAACCTCACGCGTTTCTAAACGTTGTGACGTTTCAATATCCTCATTAGTAGGTAACTATTCAAGAAAATCACAATGCTTTGTGATACCACGCATTACTCAACTGTTACCTACTACACACATTGACAAAACATTGTTGAACATTCCTGATCATATACAACTTGCAGATCCATCATTTCACATGCCTGCACCCATCGACATGCTTCTAGGGGCAGACATATTTTGGGATGTGCTAGGAGCTAATCACATCAACCTCGGAAAAAATAACCCGTCACTTCATGAAACCAAATTCGGATGGTCAATTTCCGGTTCAATACAAAATATATATAATAAACAATCAACATCAAATAATAAACAATCAAATACAGTCCATTGTCACTTCTTATCAGATAATAAAGTTCAAGAACAACTTTCGAGATTTTTTGAACTCGAATCAGTGTCTCCATCTCATTCAATGTCTAAGGTTGAGCGAGAATGTGAGGAACACTTTATAAAAACTACTAAGAGGGATTCAGACGGACGATTTATCGTGACAATTCCTCTGAAGGAGTCCCCAGAAAAATTAGGAGACTCCTATCAGCAGGCGTTAACTAGATTCCTCTCTTTAGAGCGTCGATTTGATCGTGATCCAAATTTCAAAAAACAGTATTTACAGTTTATGAATGAATACATAGACATGGGTCATATGACAAAAAATGAAAACTTCAATGCTAACACTAATACTACTTCCTTTTTTTATCCACATCACGGAATTTTACGTGAATCCAGCCTCACGTCAGGTCTCAGGTGCGTGTTCGACGCTTCCATGGCTTCATCGTCTGGCTTATCATTCAACAGCATACAAATGGTAGGTCCTACTGTTCAAGACGATCTAGTTTCAATTTTATTAAGATTTAGGCAACACAAAATAGTAGTTTCATCAGACATTGCAAAAATGTATAGAATGGTCTTAGTAGCCGAAGAACAAAGAAACCTTCAACAAATACTTTGGCGATCGGAGCCCAGCGAGCCTATCCAAATATACAAATTAAACACCATAACATATGGTACTGCCTCCGCGCCTTTTCTTGCAACGAGATGCATTGTACAATTAGGCAAGGAGTGTGAGGATAAAGCGGTCTCAGAAGCTATCCTTAAAGATTTCTATGTTGACGACTGGCTCTCTGGTGCTGACTCTGAAGAAGAGCTTATTCACATCTGTAAGGGTGTTATCCATAAATTAGAAGAAGCTAAGTTTCACTTACGTAACTGGCGTTCCAATAGTTCAAAAATTCTAAAAGAAATAGAAAACATTAACACTGAATATGACAATAACACTCCAGATAGCCAACATACAATATTAAACTTAAATAAAGACGAATTTTCAAAAACTTTAGGTTTACTTTGGAACTCTGTAGAAGACACATTTCTATACAATATACAAATACCTAAACAAACTAAAATTACTAAAAGATCAATACTGTCTATTATTGCACAAATATTCGACCCATTAGGTCTCATAAGTCCTTTTATTCTACAAGCTAAAACTGTATTACAGAGACTTTGGGCATTAAATGTCTCTTGGGAAGAGACAATTCCTTTAAATATTCAAGATATTTGGCATGACATTCTTAAAAAATTACCCTTACTCAATGACATTAAAATTCCACGATGGATTTCAAATGAATCACCTAAAACTATAGAAATGCAAATTTTTTGTAACGCATCTGTATTGGCTTATAGTACATGCATTTATTTGAGAACCGTATCAGATACAGTCAAGGTAAGTCTAATAATTGCCAAAAATAAAGTGTCACCACTCAAAACCATGACAATACCCAGATTAGAATTATGTGGTGCATTATTGGCTACCCGACTCGCTAAAAAGGTATTAGATTCATTGCGATTGAAAATTGATAAATGCATATTTTGGTGCGATTCAACCATAGTTTTAGGATGGCTTAAAACCAATACTTCAAATTTAAAACCATTTGTACTCAATAGAGTCAATGAAATTCAAGAAGTCACAAGTATTTACACCTGGCGTTATGTTCCAACCAATCTGAATCCTGCAGATATCGGCTCTAGAGGTCTAAATGGAACACAACTTAAAGATTCAAGCTTGTGGTGGTCAGGACCGTCATTTTTAAAACATTCTGAAGATACGTGGCCGAGTTCACCAAGACACAATACTGAACAAGAGCTACCAGAACTTAAGGTCATTTGTCACTTTTCAGTTGAAAAATCGTTTGCTGATAGCATTCGTGACATTTCCACATTTATGAGATTGCAACATGTTTTTGCCTACATAAATAGATTTATTTCTATCTGTCGCGGCAAAAAACCATCTGGTCACTTACGAGTTAGCGAATTAAATTCAGCAATTTTATTAATATGCAAAGTTGCACAAGTTGAAAATTTCCCTGAAGAGTACACGTTATTATTAAATAAAAAACAATTACCTGTTAAAATAAACTACTTCCTCTCAATCCCTTCATGGATGACAACGGCATAATAAGGGTTGCGGGTCGTCTTTCAAACTCTCATTACGACTATGACACAAAACATCCTATCATTTTACACGCTTCACATCATGTTTCCAACATTATTTTCGAATATTACCACAAATTGTTATTACACGCAGGACCACAGCTTCTTTTATCCAATGTCAGACATAAATATTGGGTTATAAATGGACGTAACTTAGCTCGAAAAGTACTTCGAAGTTGTATTAAATGCTGCAGATTTTCAGGCCGTACCATACAACCTATTATGGGAAATCTACCTAAAGAGCGGATCACTGCGCATTTTCCTTTCACCAATACTGCCGTAGACTACGCAGGTCCCATTCTCATAGCGAACAGAAAAGGTAGAGGATGCAGTTTGATAAAATCGTATATTTGCATTTTCGTCTGTTTGTCTGTGAGGGCAGTCCATTTAGAGCTTGTGACCGACCTAACAAAGGAAGCATTCATTGCTGCCCTTAATCGTTTCATTGCGAGGCGGGGAAGGCCTGTCAACATCTTCTCCGACAACGGCACCGCGTTTGTGGGGGGTTGCAACGAACTAGGGAGGTTTTTAAAAGCATACAGCGATGAATTCGGTTCTTATTCGTCTGACCTTTCAATAAATTTTAATTTTTCACCAGCCTATAGTCCACATTTTAACGGGTTAGTAGAAGGTTCGGTTAAGTCTGTAAAACATCACCTTAAACGTGTTTTATCAGCACATTTGACATTTGAAGAAATGTACACAACTTTAACTCAAATAGAGGCCATACTTAACTCACGTCCTCTTACACCATTATCATCCGATCCTTCCGATTTAATTCCCTTGACCCCAGCACATTTTATCCTAGGACGAACGCTCACGATGTTGCCATATCCTATCAACACTGAGCCATCAACCAGCTATCTTCCACGACACAAAAGAGTCGAGCAAATGAAATTGCACTTCTGGAACAGGTACTATAAGGAATACATCACAGAATTGCAGACCAGACAGAAATGGCGTAAGGATGGCGGACAACTTCAGAATGGTGACATGGTCCTAGTAAAGGACGACAGACTACCTCCAAACAAATGGCTGCTGGGAAGAATAACCAACGTGTATCCTGGTACAGATGGAATTGCACGCGTTGCTGACATACTTACGACATCAGGAACCATCCGACGAGCGTTCAATCGTCTCTGCTTATTACCAATGTTGGAACAGGGTGTTCCAAGGCCGGGACTATGTTCAAGAAACGAAACGCCATGACTGGCGAGTAAGCGCAACTCCTTAGCGCGATAGAAGAAACAAAACGTCGTCGACTGTGTGTGTGGCAGCACTGGCAGCCGCCATATTCTTTTTTACCTTTAAAACCCTCGAATAGCGCTTCACGCAAATAATCCATTTTAATCCATTACTACAGTAAATACAAGTACATAAAGTGAAGACTAAGCTGTTTTTATTTAACCTGACCAAGGATCCTGACCAATATAGCCGCCGTAACACCCCCCAACCACGTCAAGGTGGTTCCCTTGGGGGGTATTATTATTATTATTATTATTTGTTTCTTAGTTTTTTTTTCATTCCTCTTCTAGGAGGTTACAGTAGTCCTGGCCGTAGCCAAGTGCTAAGGATCTGTGAGTTTCCTAAAAAAAAACGAACTATTCTACACGTATTAGATGGTTTCATATTTAGCAACTTAAGGCTATTGTTTAGAGTTTTCGGCATGATTCCAGTTGTTGATATTATGATCGGTATTGTTAGTACTGTGTTGACTTTCCATTGAGTCTTCAGTTCTATGGATGAGTCCGTATATTTGGCTAGTTTAGTTTCGTGTGTGGTTGTTAAATTATGAGTGTTTGGAATAGCGACGTCAATTAAATATACTGTGTTTGTGTTTTTATCATGGATGGTTATGTCTGGCCTAATGTAATGGATTGTTTTGTCAGTTTTTATCGTTCTATCGCAATAAATTTTCACGCGATTGTATTCTACGACAGTTTCTGGTTTATATTTGTAATAGGGTTCTTTTTCTGTGATGAAATTATATTTATGTGCGAAGTGTTGATGGATTATAGATTGATCGTGTCTGTCTGTTTATAGTCAGTTTGTACTATGAATTTACAAGCTCCGGTGATGTGTTGTATGGTTTCTGAAGCGCTATTGCAAAGTCGGCATTGGTCAGACTGTAGATTTTTTTGTATGGGGATGTATTTTTTGTAGTTGCGAATGTTAGTGATTTGATCCTGTATAGCTAGGATAAATGCCTCGGTTTCTGGGAAGAGTTCCCCTCATTTCAGCCGTGTATTAGAACTCTGTTTTAGGATGATGTTTCCTGTTAGCAGTGAATTGAACGTTAATAATTGTTTGCAATTGTTTGAGGTCAGTTTGTGACCATTTTATTACACCAAATGAGTATGTAAGAATGGGTATAGCTATATATATAGTATTTATAGATTTTATTAAGTTACGTGAGTTTAATTGTGATTTTAATAGTTGGCTGAGTCTGTCTCAATGTTTTGGTGAGATCTGATTTTGTTTCCTTGTGATGTATTTGGCGCGATCGGTGGAATCCTAGATATTTGTATTTGTCGTTCTCAGTTAAAGCTTCTTTTTTATCTCCAGTTGTTAAAGTGTATGTGTTATTCTCTATTTTGCCTTTATGAACGGAGTTGATTTTGCACTTGTCTATTCCAAATTGCATATGCATGTCGTTTGAGAATATTTCAGTCATGTCTGCAAGTTTGAATAGATTAGTTTTGTTTGAGGAGTATATTTTTATGTCGTCCATATACATCAGGTGAGTTAGTGATGGTTGCGTTTTATCTGTTATCCAGGACCACAAAGGGCTGACGACATCCCCCTGAAATATCCCTCTTTTTATCTGTATTGGTTGACATACATTGGTTACATTTGTATCGAAAACAGCGGCTGCACTTGCTGTCCCTCTCCGACATATATTCAATCGCTCCCTGTCAGATGGTACATTCCCACATATTTGGAAGGAAGCGTTGTTGGTTCCGATATTTAAGTCTGGCCAGAAGAATGCTATCTCGGATTATTGGCCAATTTTTATCCTTGCCATAATGGGTAAAATATTTGAGAAACTTGTTTGTATTCACCTGACCTGGTTTTTGAAGCCATACATTATACCTAACAGCATGGCTTTACAGCATCGCGCTCAACAATTAAAAATTTGGTGTCAAATCAGACTGATATTTGCCGGTCAGTGGATCTCCGTATCCCCACGGATGTTATTTACACTGATTTTAGTAAGGCTTTTGACAGAGTCAATCACAGGCTACTGATCGGAAAACTGTCCATGTTGGGCATCGGGGGAAACCTTATCAAATGGCTGCAGTCCTATCTCTACGACAGAACCTACAGAGTGGCTGCATGTGGGCAATCGAGCGATGCTTTTCAGGCGATATCAGGTGTACCTCAGGGCTCTCATCTTGGCCCAATACTGTTCAATGTTTGTCAACGACATTGGTGACTGCATTGGGCACTCAGAATTCCAGTTTTTTGCCGATGGCCTAAAGTTGAACAGACCAATCGCTTCGCCAAACGATTCCAGCCTCTTACAGGAAGACATCAAACAGTTAAGTGAGTGGTGCGACCATAATGATGACCTTTTTTGAGGACTCTAACAAAAACATCTATAGGGATGAACTGAAATGTCAACTCTGGTACATCTTCTACACACGCAGCATCACGTCGAATCCAATCAGCTTCTTGGTTATGTTCTACTGTGCATGACCATATATTTGACCAGAAACGATGCAGGTCTTCAGGTTCTGGTGGCTCTGAAGGTGTAAGTGTGTGTTGCGGTTTAGATGATAGCGATCTGTAGAACTGTTTTTCATTATTGCAAAATTGAAGCTTTGAGTTTTCCTAAGAGTGTATTCTTTATATCTTCTCAGTCTGCTTGATGCTGCGCATAGTTTTTGTTTCAGGATATCTAAAAAGTGAACGTTCTTATTTTAACCCCGCTGTTTATGGCTGCAGTGTACGCAGTGCAGTAGATGCTTGTGTGTAAGGTTTGTAAGTCTAGGTTTGTGTGAAGGTGTTGTGACAATATATGTTTGTCGATATACTCCACTACAAGTGTTAATTTTTTTATTGGTTTCAGTTTGGGTATATATGGTCTTTTGCTTGGGTCTGTATTAGAGAAGATTTCGAGAGAATCCTGAAATAGTTTGTGTATTTTTAATTGTTTGTAGCTATCTATATTTATGTCTTCTGTCAATTTCCGAATTATTTTCTTTGTTGTTTTCTTTTATAGGTTTTGTATTTTGTCTAACATTTCCATAATTGTTTTGTTCTTCTTCTTCGATGTTCTCCATTATTTAATTTGTGTCAACGATGTTTTCCGTTGCTGTTGCCAGTTTTATTTTCTGTGGGTGAAGTGTGAGTTTTCAATAACATTGACTTTACTACCACGTTGCCATAAAACGCCAGTTTTCTATAGAAAAGTCACGTGACCAGTGAGTCGCAAGCTCGTTAGTCACGTGACTTTGTTACACAAAATGGCATTTTACGGCAACGCGGTAGTAAAGTCAATTTTATTGAAAACTCACACTTCGCCCACTGTAGTCTTTCCTGTGTAGTAAGTTTATTCTTTATTATTACATTTCTTCTCTAGTTCTGTTACGTGTGAGAGGTTTGGATTCTGTTCTATAAACATTGTGTGCATTTTTTTTCGGTAGGCTGTTTTGTTCGTTTCTTGGTGTGTGACTGTGTAGAAAATTTTCATGACATTTTCATTCAGTAGGCCATCGCATTCTTGTGGTATGACTTGTTACTGTAGGTATTAGTGAGCGGGTCCTAGGCTTGTTCTCAGAGTTTGGTTGTGATAGTGAATTGACTTGTTGGCTTTGTTTCCGTGTGTGTTGTATTGCTAGGTTGGTTGCTACTTCTATTCGGATTTGATCTAGTTTTTTTTTTTAATACTCATAAAAATGTTTATTTACTGAATTATCACATATTTTTTGTGTTCAAATATTTAGAAACAGTATTTACCTATTATATATTATAAACTAAAACTAAACTATAACTGCACTAAACTAAATTAAAAATTTCCCTGAGTTCGCTGCCGGACGGGAGGGTGCCCAAGACGCTGGCACTGTTACCTCGCTGTATCGCAATACTGATGCGTTTCTTGGTTGGTTAGAAGTTTATTGCTGATAATTGTTCTACGTTGATCACCTACTCTCTGTCTGCACACTACTATATTAGGGAAATTGGATGAGAAATCTTCGTGGACATGTTGTAAATATGGCGTTTTGTTGATGGTTTCTAATGATGTAGCGGTGAGATATCCACGCCAAATGGTTTTGGTCATTTCGGATGTCCATCTGATTCTCGTGCTATTTTTGTTGCCAATAGTGGGTGCAGGATGGTTGGCACTTGCCTCCTGGACAACATCTAACGATACTATGCTTGGGGATGATAATGTTGATGATGGTGGTAATGAGAAGGGATGTGGTGATGATGGTGGAGATGAAAATAATGAAATTTATGATGTAGGTGATTTAGCGAGGTCTGCTGCTATAAACTGTGGGGGGAGATTCCCATCGGGATCCTGCCTATTTTATTTATTTTATTTTATTTTATTATTTTTCTGGGAAGCTTACAGCTATATTATGAAACAGTTTTGAACTATGATAAACTAAAGGCTAATTATAAGCAACCACATATAGTTAAAAAAATATATATAACAATAACATAATTGAGGTGATACCTCGCCACACAAAAATTTATTAACTAAAAAGATCTCGCTGCTCACGCACCCACCACCTACATACCCACCATCTACACGTCATCCTTCACTCTTAAGAGACGCAAAAAATTTCTTTATAGTATTTTTTCCTAGTGATTGAACACTGCTATTGAAAATATCTATGCCCATATCTTGATCAATGCCAGAGTCAAAAAGACGGTTGAAAGTCGAGCAGGCTCTGACAAGAAAGGAATTAGCTCTGTAATTGCTATGCACCAAAGGTAGCTGAAACAACGGGCGTCTACGAGTACTACGGTTAGGAACCTTAAAATTCAATATGCTTAGTAGCCAAGGACATTTAACGGTACCTCTTGCTATCTTCATGAGGAATGCTACATCAGCAGTGTCCCTGCGCAAGTTAAGAGGAAGAAGATGGAGCCGTGCACATCGGTTTTCATATTGTAATTTAGGCAGCTTGAACTTAAAACCGAGATACCGAGTGAACTTCCTCTGAACTTGCTCAAGTCTACCACTATACGTGTCATAGCAAGGGTTCCATATCTGAGATGCGTATTCGAGGTGACTACGGACATAAGCGCAGTAAAGAACTTTGACGGTTTTCATACAATTAAACGACTTAGACAACCGCATAACAAATCCCATGGCCTTCGAGGCTTTACTGACAATGCTATTAATATGCTGGTTAAACATTAGTTTACTATCATGAATTACCCCTAGGTCCTTACCTTCAGACAGCCTAGTCAATGGCAGGTTTTTTATATCGTAGTTTGATACAAAAGGCCTAAGCTTGCGGGTAAATGTTACAAAGAAGCACTTGGAGACGTTCAGATCCAGCTTGTTTAACAGACAGTAGTTGTCGAGCCTGATTAAATCCTGTTGTAACAGCATGGCATCCGAAGCCTTGTTCACTACTCTAAAAATTTTCATATCATCGGCAAATAATAGTACATTAGAATTAATAAAGCAATAATCGATGTCCTGTACAAATATAATAAATAGCAATGGGCCAAGCAATGATCCTTGGGGAACACCGGATGGTATTTTCACCCAGGAGGATTTAAAACCGTTTAATACAACAGCTTGACAACGGTTAGATACATAGGAACTCAACCATGCAAACAAACTGCCACCGATACCAACACCCCCAAGCTTCCTTAGCAATATTCTGTGGTCAATGCGATCAAAGGCCTTACTGTAGTCGGTATATATGACATCAACCTGATCGCCATCATCCATACGCTCCGTAACATAGTCATTGAGAATTGCCAGGTTTGATACGGTCGATCTCCCCTTCAAAAACCCATGTTGCAAAGGGCTGAAACTTGCTTTGAGACTACTATAAAGCTGAGTGTAAACGATACGTTCCAGAACCTTAGCAATTAGGCATAATTTTGAAATTGGTCTGTAGTGCTCGACACAATCCCGGGAACCTTTTTTATGAATAGGTGAGATAAACGCAGATTTCCAACGGGCTGGCATTACACCCTCGTCCAGCGATCGTTTGAACAGCATAGACACGGGACCCGAAAGTTCTTTGGAACATGTAACCAAGAATTTGGCCGGGATTGTATCGGGACCAGCAGACTTGGCCAGATCAAGAGCTTGCAATTGTCTTTGTACAAGCGGTGCCTTAATCTCAATGCCAGTGATGTCGCACAGTCTGGCGGTGTCGTCATTTCTTAAGTCGTCGGAACTCAGAACTGGGTCTAAGAATGTGAAGTGGAAAAATTTAGAAAAATATTCGCTTATTGATTGGCCACAGATAAGTCATACTCGAAGGGAAAACGCCACTTTTTCTTTTCGACTTTACAAAGGTCCAAAACACTCTTGGGTTGTTAACAATAGCATTTTCCACATTAGAAATATACTTAGCATGACAATCACGTTCAATACTGCCTACCCTATCGCGAAGTACTATAAAGGATGCTTTATCAGACAGATTTCCGTAAGTTTTAAACTTTTTGTGATATTTAAATTTCTCTCTAATCGCCTTAATCAATGCTGGACTGTACCATGGTGGGTACTTACTCTTAGACGACTTACGGATCGGCACATAGGTATCACGAATTTTATAAATAGTTTTATAGAACAGCTCGACCGCATCATCACGCACACTACCCTCACGAAGAACTATGGACCAATCAATTTTATTTAACTCCTCTCTTATCAATTCGTAATTTGCTTTAAAATAATTAAATGATGTGAAGGGTATCGTTATGAGAGGGGTAAAGTGTGACACAGGAATGTCAATATGAAGAGCTTTGTGGTAGGGGTCCTCTGGAACTAGCGGATCTAGGCAGGACATTGTTATAACATTTTCGTTGGACAACACAAGGTCAAGAATGCGGCCATAGTTATTTTCGAATGTATTATATTGGTGAAGACCACAGACATTCAGAGCATCGATAAATTCCTTAACCTGAGAACTGACTAAGTTGGATGGCTGAAGTTGACCATTCTGTGATGTCCATTGAATGCAACTCATATTAAAATCACCTACAATAACAAATCTATCTTGATTATTATGAGACCTAAGATTAATTAAATTACTACAAAAGTTATCTAATTGGGTTTTAAAATTATTACCATTTTTTTCATCACAGAGGTATAACGAACACAGATGCAGAGTGGTTACTTGTTTGTTATTAAGTCGTAATGGGATTGATACCCAGATGTCCTCGGCCGAGGTTTGCCAACCAACATTAACGTTCGAGCATAATTCCCTTTTAACCGCTATCAATACACCGCCTCCCATAGTCAGCTGCGTAGAAACATAGTCGCGGTCGCGCCGCCACACTATGTACCTATTATCGAATAATTCATTGTCAGCGATAGAATCAAGAAGCAAGGTTTCCGTCAGAGTTATTATGTCATAATCGTTAAGCGTAATATTCCGCCCGAAAGTCTCCGTTTTAGTCCGAAGTCCCCTCACATTCTGATAGTATACACTGAGATTATCGAACGAATATGTTACTAATGTCAAATAATCGCAAATGATTCACTAAAAAAGGATACACTATAGTACCAAAATAGTGGGAAATAATAATGGCAATAATGACAGTAGCCATTCACAAATCATTATTAAGCAGCATAGTACAAGAGCGCCAGAGAAGCAAAATCAATATTTGTGCACACCCGACATTTAAAAACAAAGTTAGTAATATTAAAATTACGAAACATAGGCAGCAAAAAGTTGTTTGTGAGCTAACGCGGCACATTTTCAGAGCATATGGGGACGAATGGGAAATGAGATGATTGGCAATATTAAGTCGTAGTAAGATATGGGTACATAGCAAAATAGCTATTATGATCAGTGTAGCAGGGTTCAAAGCGGGCAGTAGCGAAGACATGTAAGCGCGAGAGTGGTTTGTGAGATTAGCAAGGCAGTGGCGAAATGCGTGTGCAGCGACGAACAATGGTAATAAGCAGAGGTAAACAGCGGTTCTCAAACTAATAAAGCTAATAAAAATATTTCGCGATACGAGTAACATATAAAAATTAGCTTGGGTTAGTGAGCACAAAGGAAATAACATATCACTTGATTTTCGATAGGTCGTTGGTCGATCGGATATGAAGAAAGGGCGAAGTTTCGTTCCGCCGTACCATTATTTTTCCGTGTTCCGTTTCCGTTTTACCCAGATGAAATCATAAGCCTTTTCCTTGACTAATTTCTTCGCCGATGTCAGTAGCTGTTTTTGGTTAACGGTAAGGTGATCTTTGATGAACACTCTGTCATCCCATTTCATGCCAATGGCGGATACGGACAAGTTCTTAGTCGATCGACCGGCTGTGACGAAATTCTCTTTGTCGAATCGATGCGTAAAACAGACTATTATTGATTTACCTTTACCTTCATCGCGGGAGGGGACTCTGGCAATAAAATTAATTCTGTCGCGCTCCACCGCATACCCAATAGCCGATCCGATGTTAGCTAATATAGTAAATAGATTTTCATTAGCCCTGATGGGGATTCCTTTAATCTCCGCATTGCTCGATCGAAGCCATTGGTCTCTAGCCTCCGACGACTTTTCCAGCTCCACCACTCTCGCCTGTAGCTCCGTAGTAACATTCTGCTGCTGCTCAACTTCGGCAATACGGCGCTCGACGTCATCGATCCGGCCCACGATGGACTCTGTGACGATTTTTAATTCAGCCATATCGCTCCTGATGCACTCGAGACTCTTGAGGGGTTCCAGTTGAAGAGCCATTGAGTCCAGGCGCTGCACGATGAGCTCCAGAGTCGGCACAGCAGGGGATCCCAGAGACGCTGCTGCTAGTGAAGCCGAGGTCGCAGCGGTAGGCGCACCCGCCATCGGTACCTTAATCAGGCAGGAAGGACAGCTCCATTCTTTTTTCTTTTTCTCCGACAGTCTCCGGTACTTAGCCTCGGTGATGCCGGCACATGGAAAATCATAATGAAGGCCGCACACTACACAGGGTATGGTATCCGAGGCTTCCTGGTTGCAACCACCGCACTCAACCATTGTAACGATCACGGACGATATAATCGAACTTTGAGAACCTTTGGAATTAAGCAAGGAAGCGAACAGACGTGTGACTTCCAATAGATCTCGGGACTGACTGAGAATCTCGCTTCCAGTGCCAGTACTATGGCACTCAACACCGGGTCCATTTGCACTCCGGCCGATTCGCGCCCAGAGGCTATACCTATAACTATTGTAACGGCACAAAGGCTAAGGTCGAGCCACCGCTATCAGTAGCTATGATCGTCTATTCTATCTATCCCCAAAATGAGATGACCCGATTCAGCTGTAAGATTTTACAAATCTTACAGCTGAATCGGGTCATCTCATTAAGAATGATAAGTCTGAATTTCTCGTTCGTTGAGAAGTTCGTTAGGCGTACAATAGTCGAACGAAGTTTGGTACAGGAAGTTACAGTTTCAAGTTAGACAGAGAAAGCATATATGTCCGCGAGCCGGTAATTCGCATCAGTCAGCGGTGTATTGCGCCAGATCAATCGTTGTTATATTTTATGTGTGATGGTACTATTTGGTTTTTGTATATATGGGCGCTTGGAACTTCTTTTAGTGGTCGACCACAGTTTATAATATTTGTTTGTGATATCGTATAGATATCCGTCGTAGTTTTACGACGTGAGTACTCAATGATATTTCATGTGCTCGCTAGTAGCGGCTTGTGGTGGTTCCAATTATATATTTGGTTCACGGCAATAACGATCCGAAAAGACCGGTTTACACAATTGCGATTTGATTTTCCGAAATGGGTTCTGAACTAGCGGTTACCTCAAAAGGTCCGTAACGTTTTGAAACCTTCAACTCTGCGCAATTTGAGCTAGATGTTATCGAAACGTAGGCATTATTGCTTTAGGAGATCTAACCCACACCATAGCGAAGTGCATAGTTCGATAAATACCGAACTATGAATTCCACTAGCCGCAGCACTTCCTCGACTGAGCCAAATCATATATACCGACTCAGCCTACACATTAGACCTCCAGCGAAATTTACATTTAATTTAAAGATGCAACTTGAATCCAACCTGACCCAAGGCAATGCAATGCAAGGTCCGCGGAACCTCATCGATCAAACAGTCTCCCTATGCCCTACCAACCTAGGTTTAGCCGCAACTAAACTCCTGTCTAGCCTAGTCTAAAAACCTAGTGTTATACCACGTCCATTATCGACACCACTCGAAAATGGTTGAGTTTGATTTGAATGTGCTTGTATGTTTAATGACTGTGTGTGTGGGAATTTCAAAACTCGCTACTCGAAAGGAATGAGGAGAGGATTAGCCCACGAATATCCTAAGAGCCAATCCAGGAACCCTATGGTGAAGGAAAAAGGAATTTAGGGTCGCTCCAAGCCCAGACTAAGACTCAGATAATTTACCTAAAAGTTCTTATCTAACGACCCAAGGATAGTTTTGGAATTTGGGGTAGGTTGATATAAAGGTTAGGAACCGAGGTATATCTCGGCGCTTCAGACACTCACGAAAAACCACTGAAACTTCGCAATCACATTTCGTATAGTTCTGACGCGTAACACGGCAGACAAAACTGTTTAGAACTCGTGAAAGACGACTGTCACAGTAGCTAGACGCTGAGACTGAATGCTCTCCCTTCCCCCGCCATCGTATTTATACGCCCCACATGTCTGAAAGAAAAAAACAGCGTCCTTTGCGAACACGCTCTGCCCAAGCGAAGCTTCTTATCACTAACTACACAGGGTCTATTTTCAACCATGCCATGCAGATCCGCCGTTCTACAAATTGTGTGTACGCATATTCACTATGATCAACCGTAGGTTATCACTCAAATCATTTGGTACTGCCGATACACAGAATCTGTTGATCGCTGACCAATAAAAGCTTGTTGCGATTAATTAAGCATTCCCGACCGCTAGGCGCGCGAAGCAAAGACCACTAGAATGCTATTCATACTAGTCGTGTCAGACTCTCCATCTCATACCTCAATCGCAATTGTATATTTGCAATCAACATAATAGCTTTCTCCGTATCGTTCCATAATAACCTTTCATTATTTAGTTATTCACAATTTATTCAACGCGCAGCTAAATCGGCTCGGATCCCTACACATCTCGCAGGAATGCGACAAAAAAAACCTGACCTGTAACCTTCCTCGAACCATCCCACGCGTCGGCTCTGTTTTTTTTGCTAAATTACCCGGAGCTACGCAAAACCCCCAAACGTTATCTGAACCGATTCTCGTATTCAAAACAGTGCGGCGTTGGGCTAGCCCTCTGTCACGCAAAATGAAGTATCAAATGTACTGACTCTCGTGTACCATTACACTATTACCACGATGCGTGTCCGCTCACCTCAAAAACGAAGGGCTTACCGACCGTGACTGTCCGGATTGGCGACGTGCTGAGCACCGCGAGCCCGGCCCGCCGCGTGCGGTGAGGGATTCCTCCTGAGGAGTCGTATTTTTTAACGCGCCAATGGGTTATCACTTGCCCTGGGAAGGAGGTTTGGGAACCTTTGTTTGGGGAAGGTGATATGCCAAGCTGGTACAGGCGTAGAAGTGTATCCTTTAAAAGAGTGTATCGTCAAGGTGTTTAGACTAATTTTGTTCCACTTCCCCGTAAACCCCCCCACCAAGTCAAGGTGGTCCCCTCGGGGAGGTTATTATTGTTGTTATTATTATTATTATTATTTCAATTATCTCACCGTTTGGGAGTTTTTGGTAAATCTTTAAAATAGGTACCTAAATGGCTTAATATATCCCTAACAAAGCAACGCAAACAAGATACACATAACGATACATCTTAGTCAATACTATATCCACACCGAATTTTAAAAGCCTTGGTTAAGCCGTTTCACCAAAACAACAACTTTTGTGAAGAATTTGGACGAAAATATTTGGACCCCAAAATAAGCAGGATGTACTCTGTTTACAGCAAAAAAATGGCACTAGCATTCAGTGTGTAGTTATTAACCTCTAAAACCAAAAGGTTGTAAAAATACAGTTCTTTTTAGAAAATTTAAATTTCGACAATAATACGACCAAATTAAAGTCATGATCCAAAAGCGTCCCTCCAGTACTTGAGACATATACCATCCGCATTGTGTAGCGTTATATGCGGTACAATGATAAGAAGATCCGCAAATAACTTCCCTAGATGAAACTAAGAACTCACCTAAGTAGCTAAGTACATGCCTATCTAACCATAATGGTAATAAATAATTACAGTGTATTGTTTAATTTAACCGCGTGTTGGGCTGAAAAGTGAAAAAGTATTCTGCCCGCAGCCCAAATTGTTTGTTCGTCTTGCAACTTGCAAAATACCAGCGTGCATGGATTAGCACTTATACACATACATAGCGTCACGCTTTTCCCATACGGGATGGCAGCGGCACAAATGTGCCCACGTTCAGCCAGTAATTCAATACTCCATTTCGGGTGACAGGGGGCTAGCCCATCGCCGCAGCTATGAAGTAATGAAGGTTCCCTGACGATTTTTTCCATCACCGTTAGAATGTCTGTCCATACTTAAGATAAATTATTATCTCATTGGTACTTGGTCAGGAATCGAACCTGTATCTCTTGCACCACGGAGCCATCATAATCCTGCTTATTTTTTAATTATTTCGTCTTAACCTTGAATTTTGTACTGAAAACTATTCGTGAAATACAAGTAGATAAATACAGGTGACTTTTAATTAGCTGACCGAATATCAGGGTTCTTTTAGGTACGATTTCGTACATTATGAGGTGAATTACTCGAAATAAAAAACTAACTTTTTTCTGTAGCATAAATCCATCCATTAAGCCATTAAAAGTAATAAATTCACAACTATAAATTTGTATACTTTGAATCGTATAAACAAAGTCAACCATTTTAAATGCAAATGGGAAGGAAATATCAATTATACGTGCGTTCTCTTTCTAACTGCAGTCAGTTAGAAAGAGAACGCACGTATAGCACACACCACGAGGAAAGTCGCGCAACCAGTCTCTCTTTCTCTCTCTCTAACTCGTAGAAAATCCTATCAACGTACACATTTGCCTGCGGCGCCCGAGCGCTCGCCCGGCCGACAGACGTCAGTCAGACAGTCCAAGCCACAGAGAACATTTAATATAGGGAAAGTCCAATCCTAGCCGACGGCCTAGACGCCACCCGCTGTGTGTGACCGACGCTGAACGCCCGCGCAGGGGGAATAACCTAAAAAATAAACATAGCTGTGCCACCCGACAAACTATAAAAACAACAGCAAGCTGTGTGCTAGCGAGATCCCTTCCTATCCTCGGTATCTAGCACCCACCCAGCGATCATTGCTTTTGGCTTCATCAAGTTATCACTCAATGAACTAAATCTGAACTAGTCTTTTTGTTCTTTTGATACCTAAGTTGGTAGGTACCAAATGATTTGTTAGGAATTTAGGATTAGAACAGTAGAATAAATATGTACCGACATATTTCCTAGATAGGGCTGTTGATTTTCAACAAATAAGTACCTACCTTCCTACATGTAGCTCAAACAAATGAGCAGTTACGATCTGATCCAGTTACCATTTCTGGACTTGTTCTTACCCGTGCCTATTTCGTCCGTTATAAAGGATTGCGCTGTGCCTCTCATTATTGGATATCCAGCAGATAGGAGGTAGGTACATAGTGTCGTGTACCCCGATGTCGCGAGCGCTCAAATACCTTAACTTGATTGCCAACCAGATGGATTTGTTTTGTTGCACTTCGAGTGGCTTCACAAAGACTGCTTTGCAGACAATTAGTTATGAGATGATTGATTAAATAATAAAGGATAATGCTTAGTTGTATAGTTGGTACATATTTTTAGGTTAATTGAATAAGCTGCACTATGTATTAGGTCTAACCTGTAATGTAGATGTAAGTTTTAGATAAATAAATAAATAAATAAATAAATAAATAAAATAGTAACTCGACATTTTGCAGTATCTAGTCTAGAAGGTAGGTATGTGCTATCTAAGACTAAATAGGTAGGTAGGTTAGTCAATGAAGTTCAGCCAGGAAATGTAGTGAAGTAGAAATCGTTCGTAGATCTCTTTTTTGTATTGGTAGGGTTATGGGAAAAGCAGACAGGGAGCAGACGACCACGGCCGCAGCCGAGTCCAGCGCCGCGCTGCTCCGGTTTGATTGAAGTGCCGACAGTGCGGCACCGATCGTTTGATAGAATTGCCGACACAGCGAGTGCGGCCGACCGAAGCCATTTTAGTCTTCAATTGCCCATTTGTACGTTTTGTTATCGCTTTTTATCTGATTTGAGTTTAGAAACTATTTTTATTAAAAACTCGATAAATATGCATTAGCTTGCTCCCACCAGATTTATCCCCTTTTACTCTTCTGCCAAACGATTCTAGACCCAACCCAGGCCATTTAATGAAGATATTGATATGTGTTTATTTCTATATGTTTATTTTCCGTGCTTTTTTGTTTCTGCTGTGTTGTTACATGTTGTTAAATGTTACAAAATCCTTTGCAATTCTCGCCTACCTTAGTTTTACCTGACCTACCTTTTGTTTTCGATTTTTTCGGCAGAATTTGTACAAGGAATAGTACTATTCCTTGTACAAATTCTGTAGTAGTACTATTTGAATTAATTAGTATTTAGTTACCAGTATTACTTTTGCTGCTACTCCATATGTGTAAGTGTAAGCGAAAGATTTAGAAAGTCATACTAATTCGCAATAACGGTAGGTAGATAGCCTTTTTGTCTTTCCGTTATAATACAGGCGATTTTTTTTCTAAAAACCTCGAGTTCGATGTAAGGATAATAGATCTATTATTCTGTGGGACTTAAAATTGGTTGTTTGCTAGTTTTTGGCGTGGCTACGTGACCTTTAGCCACAGAAAGATTCTAATAAAACTTTGTCCATTTCCAGAATCAACGTAGCTGGAGGCACGTGAGTGTCGCTATGAATGTGCTTGATTCATTATTTTATTTTATTTTATTAAATTTGGAAAACTTACAGCTCTTTTATTCAGTTAAGTACATATAATTGCTTATGTCTAAGCTAATTACAAGTTTTCGTCTATGTTTGAGACGAGTGAATACTTGCTAAGGTTCTATTATAGTATAATTTATCTAGGTGCATCACATTACACCACAAGGTTTTGTTTAATTATAGTAGTTTATGTGACTGCTGCATAATGGAGGGCATTAAAACTCGAGAGTGGGTTTAATAATAATAATATCACTCGAGAGTTTTAATGCCTAATTATGTACAGTTACATACACTAGTTTATTTACACACACACGGATGTTTGCACCCTAGTCATGGTTGTTTATCTATATAAGTATAATATTTATCTATATAAGTATGTGTACCGTTGTCTAGTACCCAAGATACAGGGAATCCTAGTTTGGGGCTAGATCAATGTGTGTAAAATAATGTCCAAGGTATTATTATTATCATTATTATATCATAAGCTCTCTTTGATGTGTTCAGGAACCGCATGTTTGACCGGCATAGTGGCTCTGCAATTGTTTAACTTGTTCTGTAGTACCAACTTCTCGCAGGCGGGCGTCGGCGTTCGAAATTTGAATGTCAGTACCAACTTCACAGACAAACTAGAGGCGGCACGCAGTCGGGCGTTGGCGTTCGAAATTTGAATGTCATTATATGTAGAAAAACTACACATAATGACCATAATGTGTAGTTTTCCAGATACGAAACGAGTTTTTACCAAGTAGTTTAACATAATGCTGATCCTTACGTGCGGTTTTTGAACGCAGTAAAGAGGGTTTATGATACGTGTGTAGATAAAGTATTTTATGTTTATTTTATAGTCAAGAAACGTAATTAGTATAAGACTGAGGGAGATACAGTTTGAGAAGGTTCCGTCTAGTGGATCAAGTACCGGGGACCTGAATGGACAGTTTCAGACAAATGGACAAAGTCAGAAACGTCGACGGTGCCTGTCGCTAATGCCGATAGGAAGGTAAGATCTGCCTCTCTGCGTAATGCGAGTGGTAGTAGGTGATGACGTCTACAGTTATCTTCGTAGTCAGTGACAGTAATTTAAGGAACTTAAAAAAAAAATCTGGATATTTTCTATCTGGCTTATATATATATATATATCATACTTGGGATTCCATATTTGTGAGCAGTATTCTAGTTGGCCTCTAACAAGTGTGCAATAAAGAGTTTTTACTGTATTTGCAGATTTAAAGTCTAGAAGTTCTTAATACGAAACCTAAAGTTTGAGATGCCTTTTTGGCGATGTTATTGATATGGGTGTCAAGAATCAACTTACTGTCAACGGTGACTCCTAGATCTCTGACTCTCTCTCTCTAGTGGATTAAATACTGTGAGATTACGGGACTGAATTTCCTAGTAAAGGTGACGATACAGCATTTACTTATGTTGAGATCGAGTTTATTTAGCCTGATAAGAATACTTATTCTTCGAGTGATTCTAAATCGGATTGAAGTAGTTGTGAGTCAGTTGGTGAATTAATAACTTTGAATATTTTCATATCATCGGCAAATAGTAGAGCTTTTGAGTTTTGAAAACAGTTGTCAATATTGTTGATGCAGATAGTAAAATAATAAAGGAGCTAGAATTGAGCCTTTGGGAACTCCTGAGGGGATTGTGATGTGTGCTGAGGTGTATCCATTGAGAACCACTGTATGGCTGTGGTTGTCAACGTATGAGGAGAACCATCTCAGCAAATCACCAAGATTCCCTGCAAATTGAAGTTTGGATAGTAGGATACGGTGATCTATATGGTCGAACGCTTTAGAGTAGTCTGTGTAGTTCGCATCCACCTGACCTCCCCTCTCCATACCTTCGAGAACATCCTCCAGGAAAAGTACTTCGTTAGTTACTGTTGAACGACCCTGCATGAACCCAGCAGGTAAGGGGCGAAAAGTGTGTTTGTATACTTGAATATAAATATTTTTTTCAAACAATTTAGCAAAAAACACTTAGCTTTGAAATTGGTCGGTGGGGTTCTATTTAAGTCTTGGAGCCTTTCTTATGTATTGGTGTTACTAATGCCGTTTTCCAAGCAGTGGGTACGGTACCTTCACGAAGAGATCTTCTGTAAAGAAAACTAAGAGGCCGATATGTACTGTCCGCACAACCAGTGATAAACATTGTGGGAATGTCATCCGGACCAGGACCCTTGTTAGTGTCTAGAAATTTTGATAACTTATGTACTTCGCGTTCTTGTATTTCAATTTTGTATATGTCAGTGGTAGTGGGGGGCCCTGGACAGGGCTATTGACATGCGACGATGTGGTAATGTGATTGCTATCATCGAAGTAAGTAGACCCAAAGAACTCAACAAAAGCATCGCATATCATCTGCCCGGTGTCATATGTGTTACTACCATGTGTCATGGAGCTGGGATATGCATTGCCCATCTTCCTGTCCTTCATATAAGCCCACAAGGCTCGAGGGTTGTTTTTAATTGACTCTTCAGTTTTCTTGATATAGTTGTTATAGCTCAATGATTCAATTAGTTTACAACGGTCTCGTAGTAGTGAGAAGGTGTGTTTGTCAGCTATGTTACCTTAAAACTTTACCTTGTTGTGATACTTGAATTTTTCTTTAAGCATCTTTCTAAGGGCTGGTGGGTACCATGGAGGGAACTTGTTTTTCAAGATTTCTTTGTGAGGTACATGTTTATTTCTTATGGTTATCAGGGTTCTTTTGAAGAGGTAAACGGCATCATCGACCGAACCTGATGAAAGCATCGAGCTCAGAGCACATCGCAGTGTAATCATCCTGATTATAAAATTATTTTAATCGACGTTTTGGGTTGATATATTTAACTGTAGCAAAGTCGCGTTCGATAATAAGTGGTGGGTGAAAGTTATCCATTTTATTTCGGGGCTCGAGACATCTGGTTACTTTCACAGTTTCATTGGCAAGAACAAGATCCAGAATTCGCTTTTGAATGTTGGGAATGGAATCAATTGTTTCAAGTTTAAATAGTGTCATCATGTTAGTAAGTTCTAGGTGGTTGAGGTTACGGAAGTGGACAGGCGTTAAATATGATTTATCACTATTTGGTGTCCAGTTGACGTCAATCATATTGAAATCTCCCAATAGGAGAATTTTATCGTAAGGATTTTCATTTGACAATGCAGTGACTTTATTTGTATGGTTAGATAGCTGCGTACTAAATGGTAGGCCGTTGTTTTCGTCACACAGGTAAAGGCAGCCTATATGAAGTTTGGTTTTGGGACCAGAGCTCGATTTTAAAGTGATGCTAACCCATAGATCCTCTGCGCTTGAACACCAATCTCTTCTTTCGGCGACTTGATAATCCGATCGGACTGCGATGAGAATGCCACCACGATCTGACGTGTAGCTTCGCAGTTGCAATCTCTTCTAAATACTGAGTAATCGTCCCTGAATAGTTCTGCGCTAATCACACTATCAGATAGCCACGACTCAGTTAACACAATCACATGATAATCGGAATATAGGTCGATGTTACGTCTAAAGTTTATTGTTTTTGATCGCAATCCTCTAACATTTTGATAGTGTTCAGGCTTCTCGGCACCCAATGACCTCGCAGGGGCCCATCAGCTACGAGGTAGCGTAGCGATCAGATGCCAAGAAGTGTGAACGTCGGCGATTCACAGAGCTAATACTTATGGAGTCGATCTAACCTGGTCTGTGCTTCGGTCCCGTCAACCTCCTGTCTCTCTGCAAGGCCCGGGTGCACCCTATGCTCTTCTTGGTAGACAGGTTCTTCAGCCAACCAGGTATGACTGGCAGGCCAGCTTCGACGAACACAGTGTTCCAACACAGGTTATGTTACGTGGGAAAAACCAATCGGCCACGTAAATGCGAACTTTATCTGGTTCGGGGAACCACAACACACTCAGCTATATAGACAATCCTGAGGGGAACCCGAAAACATTCCAGATGGCTTGCGATTTAAATTCAATACCCTAATCAAATACGCGTTACATTGCGAGGGCTTTTCGTCTGTCAGTTCTCAAAAAACTGCTAGGTTGGCAGCAACGTCAAATTCAAAATGGCCGTTCCGAAACCATCGATCGAATATCGATTTGGAATCGAACAATCACCCGCCCGGACAGGCACCCACCTGTCCCCTAATCTACGGGCAGCCGAGACAACGTTGCTACCGCTCGTTTTAGAACCGAGCCTCCTACTAGAACCTCTGCAGACCGGGGGGTCCCGTCCTTGCCAGGGAACAAGTTAACAATGCGCCCCCTGCGCCAACGTAGTGGCGGTAGGTTAGCATCCTTAACCAGAACGAGGTCACCAACACTAGGGGGGCTGGTTTTGTCAGTCCACTTAAGGCGCTGTTGTAAGATATGCAGATACTCGAGCGACCAACGCTTCCAGAAATTCTGAGTAAACTGTTGCAACATCTGATACCTTGACAACCGATACAATTTCACTCCCTCGAAGGGGTGCTCGGGCAACGCGTTAAGTGGCTGTCCTATCAAGAAATGACCTGGGGTCAGAGCCTCCAGGTCATTTGGATCCGAGCTGAGCGGACACAACGGTCGCGAATTGAGAACGGCCTCGATCTTACAAAACAATGTCGCGAGCTCCTCAAAAGTCAGCGCGGTCTGACCTACTATACGCCCCAAGTGCGTCTTAGCTGACTTAACTACGGCCTCAAAAATCCCACCCCAGTGGGGGCAAATCGGTGGGCTGAAGGTCCACTGTATACCCCGACGGGAGAGGGCCGTTCCAATATCCACTTTATTTACATTCAAAAAGTTGACTATCTCTCGTAAGTATCGTTCCGCACCGACGTAGTTAGTGCCGTTATCAGAGCGGATCAAAGTTGGAAGTCCCCTTCGAGAAACAAACCTATCCAAACAAGCAATGAAAGCCTCTGTCGAGAGATCAGCAACGAGCTCGAGATGTACCGCCTTGGTGGATAAACAAACAAACACACATAGGTACGCCTTGTATTGCTTAGCGGTACGCAATCGTGAACTCTTCACCATAAACGGTCCGGCAAAATCCGTACCAACACCTGAAAACGGTCTGACCTCATTCACACGATCAGGGGGCAAGTCCCCCATGAGAGGTTGCATCGTGGCAGCCTTAAGTCGATAACAAGGCATGCACCGAAACACGATGTTCCGTATGACACGGCGGGCAGATAAGATCCAAAACTCCCGCTGGAGCGTGGCCAACAACGCGTTACAGCCGGCATGCGCGTTTTTAATATGACGATCAGTCACCAGCAATTCAACTAACTGTCCCCCCTTGGGGAGCAGAAGTGGGTGACGAGCCGAATACGACAGATTCGCATTGCGCAATCTTCCTCCTACCCGAAGTAACCCGGTCGAATCAACAAAGGGGTTGAGACGCGCGACGGCTCCCTTCAATTTCGAACGTCCACTTCGTATAATCTCCAATTCTGCCCCAAACTTCGAGGACTGTACCAACCGGACCAAATTCAGTAGCGACTCGTTTCGCTCTGCCGGATTCAGAATAGGGTTCAACGTTCGCTGATCGCGAGGAGTACGACAATTTCGAGCGAATCTCCTAATCCAAGTGGACACGTTTATCAACTTGTCAAGTGAGCTATACCGGTCCAGCAGAAACCCGGCGTCAGGGTCCTCAGCCTTCTGGGTAACATGCACGGCCGCTCTGGGGCCATGATCCGAAGATACTACTACATGGCTGTGGGGCCAGTCCGATTCTCTCCTGGCAAGCCAGGGTGGTCCCCACCACAAATGGTGTCTAACGAGTTCAGGAGCCCGACATCCCCTGGATGCACAATCAGACGGGTTCAATTCTCCTGGTACATGTCTCCAGGTCAGTGGGACCTCAGACGACACAATCTGGGAGACCCAGTTCGCAACAAAAACCTCTAAGTTATGGACCGAAGCCTTCAGCCAGCACAAAACAATCTGGCTGTCCGTCCACGCGTACACCGTATCCTCCAAAACCACTGACCCACGCAACACTGTTAGAGTGTGATTCAAAAGTTTGGTCAAAAGAGCAGCCCCGGACAGTTCCAGTTTTGGAATCGTCATCCTTGTCCGAATAGGCGCTACCTTGCTTTTTGCCAAAACCAAACGCACATCGACCTCCCCGGTGGAGGTGACGGTTCGCAAATAAACCGCTGCCGCAAACCCTCGTTCAGAGGCATCACAAAACCCGTGAAGGGTTGCCCTGTAATCCCCAGCAGGGATCAATTTCCTCGGCAGCGATACATTATTTATGTCCGATAGCGAGGTGAACATTTGCGTCCAATCAGTCAACAAATCACCTGAGAGGTGGGTGTCCCAGGTCAACTGAGCCGCCCATAGCCTTTGCATAAAACATTTGAGAGCAAAGGTGACTGGAGAAATCCATCCATTCGGGTCGAACGTTCTCGCAATCGTTGACAGTACTGACCGCTTCGTCCAGGCCTTCGGTGTTTCTAAAACCACCCGATAGGTAAACTCATCATGGACGGGCCGGTACTTAATTCCAAGCACTGACAACATGTTAGGGTTGTCAGGATTCTCAAAAACGTGCGGGTCTTGTTGAAACTCATCTGGGAGACCAGCCAACAACTCAGGGGAGTTGGACATCCACTTGCGTAGTTCATAGCCGCCTCGTTCCAGCAATTGAATGAGCTCGTCACGTCGGTCCAGAGCTTCCTCTACACTGGCTGCCCCTGTGCAGACGTCATCGACGTACAAATCTTGCTCCAGGATAGCGGCGGCTCTAGGATAGCTCACACGGTCACGCGACGCCAACTCCCGCAGGGTACGCATCGCCAAATACGGGCTAGACCGTAACCCATACGTGTTCGTGTTCAACTCATAGACCTTGACTGGCTCGGCCGTGGACTCACGCCAAAGTATCAACTGATACCTTCTGTCAGCCGGATGAATTACCGTTTGCCTAAACATCATCCGAATGTCTGCGACAAATACAACCTGGTGCCTCCGAAAGCTCGTGAGAATATCCGAAATATCACGACTCAACTTGGGTCCCGAATGTAGACACTGATTCAGGGACATCCCGTTCGAGGTAGGTGCTGACCCATCAAAAACAACTCGAATCTTGCCGGTAGGGGTTCGCAGGACGGCATGGTGTGGAAGGAAACAATGATCCTCAGATCTCCAGTCCACACCCGATACCGACATGTGTCCTAACGACTCATACTCCCTCATGAAATCGACGTATTTTTGTTTAAATACGGCGTCCCTTGACATCCTACGCTCCATCGACATCAATCTCGTCTCAGCCATCTTCCTAGATTCTCCTAGTGGCGGTCGATCGGCCCTGAAAGGCAGTCGAGTTACAAAACGACCAGAACGAAGGCGACCAGTACTATTCTGGTAAAACAACTCGCACTCTTCTTCGTCTGCGTCGACTCGACGAGCGGTGGGAGGTTCCTCTATCTCCCAGAAACGTTGGATAGCGTCTGACAACGCTGAGCCAATAAGTATGCCATCTGACTCGGCAGGCCTAACCATTGGCAATGCCGGACCCATGATCACGTGACCAAACTTAGTATCCACAGCAATCAACCCGTCCGGCTGAAGAACTCGCCGATCCGACAACAGAAACCTACCCAGAACGTCTGCTCCCAGTAGCAGGTCGACCGGGGCTGGAGTGTCAAAATCGGGATCCGCCAACTTGAGTCCTGACGTCAGGAATCGAACGGCCGGATTCAACTTCACCAAGGGGTGTTTGCCCATGACATGCGTCATTACTAAAGCTTGCACGGATGTTTTTGTCAAAATGTCATAACGTGGAGAGAACGTGATCACCGATTGACCAACTACATTCGTAACCGTAACATTCCCCACGCCCCGTATTGATTTATTATACCTATTTACCTTGAGGCCCAACCATTTTGCTAAATCGTTCGATACAATGCAGCCCTGAGCTCCAGAATCTAATAGGGCGCGAACGTATGTTGGGTTGCCCGCCAAATCCCAAACAAGCACAGAGGCGATCGGTAACACCACCGTCTCCGGTTGGGGGGCAACCAATGGTTGGGCCGCAAATTCCTAGCGAGGACCCCCGGGGCCCCACTGTGCCTGTAACCGATCAGGTAGGCAGCTATACGCCAGAGGGTCCCATTGTACAAATGGCCCACGCGCCGGTTCCATTGCCACCCTACGACGCCCCCCGAAGGGGGGTGGGCGTGAATTCAACCGTGGCCGCTCCATGAGCGGGGGGGACATCACATGCGACCGACGAGGACGAGGCGACGAGCGGGGCGACAACTGAGGCGGCGTCCGAACCGCATCCGCATAGCTCGAAGGTGTCCCATGCCACCCGCCCGTTACGGCCCGCTGAACACACCCAATGTCCCGCTGAGTCGAATGCTGAGTCGCAACCGAAAACTCAGGGCCCCCCATGTGATGACCCTGAGTGCGGCCCTGCACCCCTGGGTGGCTGCGTGCTTGTGGCCCCATTGCCCGCTGAGTCGGATGCTGAGTCGCAACCGAAAACTCAGGGCCCCCCATGTGATGACCCTGAGTGCGGCCCTGCACCCTAGTACCGCCCTGTGCACGTGGGGACATTGGCCCCTGAGTTGCGCTCCGAGTCGCAAACGAATTCTCAGGGCCCCATGCCGTGTCACCCTGGGTACGGCCCTGTGGACGTGGGGACGTTGGCCCCTGAGTTGGGCTCCGAGTCGCAAACGAATTCTCAGGGCCCCATGCCGTGTCACCCTGGGTACGACCCTGTGGTGGCTGTTGGCCGGACCGGTTCATGCACAACAGATTGTTGTGGGCCCCACCACAATATCCGCACAATTTTGTGCGCGTGCAGTCCCTAGCCATGTGTGGCCCGAGGCACAGGAAGCACCAGCTCCGCTGCTTGGCCATCCGGCGCCGTCCCTCAACCCTAAGTTCCCCGAACTTATTGCAATTGGCCACAGCATAGCCAATCTGCCTACAACATGGGCAGGTCTCACTATGTGGGGTCAATGCACTCACAGTCCCATACGACTGCCGGTTGGTGCGGTCCTTCCTCGTCGGAGGGCCCCTACTCACAGCGCTCCCGGCAGCTCTCTGTGGCTCCGAAGGATGGGTGACCGTCAACCCCAAATTCTCTGCCCGTCGAGCCTCCTCTTCCAAGAATCCGACCAAGTCGGAGAAGGCGGGCAGGTCCTCGGCCGACCTCCCGTGAGACTGTTCGAAACGAGTCTGCACGTCAGCGGGTAGGCGGGAAAGTACAATGTACAGCAGTAGGTACGACCATTCACCAACCGGAAGTCCAAGATTCTCTAGAGCCTTGGTGACGGACAACAACGGGTTCAAAACCTCCGTCTGTATGGCCCCGACCTTGTTCACAACCGGGATACTAAACAAACGGTTCAGTTGGGCATCGGCCAACCTCCGTTTGTCATGGTAACGTCTTACCAACAATTATCTGGCCGTTTCATAGTTACCCTCCGTAACTGTCAAATGAGCGACCAGCTCCCTAGGCTCACCCCTCAATGCTGCCACCAGCTGAGCCATCTTGATAGACTTGGTAATGTCCGATCGCATGTGCACCAAACTGTCGAACAGATTGATGAAGCTCATCCATTCACCGGACACTCCGTCAAAAGTAGGCATAGTTATGGCCGGTAACCTGGACCCTGAACCCTGAAGCGGCAGAGGTGCTTCAATGTCACCACCATGGCTGGACTCGCGCTGTCTACGTATGTCCGCAGCCTTCTGCGTGATAGCAGCTGCCATCTCCATACATTGGTCGACATCCCCTAGCAACCGTGACAGCCTGTCAGGTGCGCAACCATCAACTGATTCCGCCTGCGCGGACAATTCGAGCACCCTATTGTAACGTTCCTTAACGTCCATAGACCGCTCCAATACCACATCATGCCTATCTAAACGGTGTATCAGACCGTGTGCGGAGGAAAACCATCTGAGTTCCTTAGAAACACCCTTCTGTATTTCAGATAACGACATGATCGGAACGATACTTACTCACAATTTGCAGTAACTCAATTTTATTGGACCCTCCAGTCTACAACCCAAACGAGGGAACCCTAAACTATAACTTAAACAATGTTGATTTCCTTAAACAATAGGAACCGAGTTTTATATCTATATAAATTCTGTAAATAACAATTTAGTTTCCCTTTATCATTATAACACACACAGATAGTCAATATTAGTTCATGTTATAAATTGTTATAAACTGAAAGCAATGTAATAGCCTGCTATCAATAGATGTAACTACCTATGTTAACCAAACATTCATTAGCATTACTAGTAATATCTGTCTGTCTACTACCAGCAATAGACCCATAGCTTACAATACTACCAATCTATGTGGATACAGGAACAACACCAAGTTAGCTAATAACCGCCTATACCTACAGATTGATAGTCCCAAATCGTGGGTTCCTGGAGCCCTTGACGGCTGCAAATCTCAGGAAACCACGCTCTTGCTACCAAAGTGTTCAGGCTTCTCGGCACCCAATGACCTCGCAGGGGCCCATCAGCTACGAGGTAGCGTAGCGATCAGATGCCAAGAAGTGTGAACGTCGGCGATTCACCGAGCTAATACTTATGGAGTCGATCTAACCTGGTCTGTGCTTCGGTCCCGTCAACCTCCTGTCTCTCTGCAAGGCCCGGGTGCACCCTAGGCTCTTCTTGGTAGACAGGTTCTTCAGCCAACCAGGTATGACTGGCAGGCCAGCTTCGACGAACACAGTGTTCCAACACAGGTTATGTTACGTGGGAAAAACCAATCGGCCACGTAAATGCGAACTTTATCTGGTTCGGGGAACCACAACACACTCAGCTATATAGACAATCCTGAGGGGAACCCGAAAACATTCCAGATGGCTTGCGATTTAAATTCAATACCCTAATCAAATACGCGTTACATTGCGAGGGCTTTTCGTCTGTCAGTTCTCAAAAAACTGCTAGGTTGGCAGCAACGTCAAATTCAAAATGGCCGTTCCGAAACCATCGATCGAATATCGATTTGGAATCGAACAGATAGTATATGTTAAGCATTTATACCTAACATATCGATAGGTACCGCTAACCCAGTTTCTGGAATCCCTTACTATTCCATATTACAAACCCTAATCTTTTAAAGCATTTCTTGGCCAAAGTGCTCATGTGCTCATGGAATGCAAGTTTAGGGACGAAAGTAACACCGAGGTCCTTAATCGAATACACTCGAGTCATGGACTCCGTGCCGAGTGTATACGTCGCGCTAATAGGCTGAGAAGAGCGCGTGAAAGACATAATGCAACACTTAGCAGTGTTGAACAGGAGTTTGTTATTCACACTCCACCTGTAAACCGCTTCCAGGTCTTCCTGTGGCAAATCACAATCTTCCTCTGAACTCACAGCTCTATTTCCAGGTCATTTATCACAATGATAAATAACAACGGACCAAGAATAGATCCTTGACTAACGCCTGACCGTGTATGGTACGGCTGGGACTCAAAAACAACCGTGTCGCACAAATTACTGGCGGTCTTTCAGATAGTCAGCGAAGAAAAGCAACAGCCGTGGGGCAAATCCAATGGCACATAACTTCTTCAATAGGACGTCATTATCGACTCTGTCGAACGCCTTACGGAAGTCCATAAAGGCGACGTCCACCTGGTAACCCTCATCCATGCACTGCGAAACAATCTCGGCTTAAGTCAGCAAGTTGGGGTTCACTGAGCGGCGGCTCCTGAATCCGTGTTGCGAGTCGCTCAGATACGGCGCAATCTGCAGGCTGATTCTATCGTGTATGATCGACTCGAACAGTTGTGCCAATGAACTTAGGATCGCTATAGGTCGGTATTGATCAACGGAGGCAGCGTCACTAGTTTTGGGAATAGGACTGACTCGAGAAAGCTTCCAACTGCGGGTTGATTCTATCGTATATGATCGACTCAAACAGTTTTGCCAATGAACTTAGGATCGCTATAGGTCTGTATTGATCAACGGAGGCAGCGTCACTAGTCTTGGGAATAGGACTGACTCGAGAAAGCGTCCAACTGGTGGGATACCTACCTTACTCGAGAGAGAGAGTAAGACCAGCTGATCAATATAGGCCTTCAAAAAGTAAGGAGGGACGTTGTCCGGTCCAATTGCGTTCTTCGGCCTGAGCCGCCTCTATATCCCTACGGGAGATATGTAAAATCTGTACGTAGTTGGAGAGCACGAGTCATCAGAACTGTTTACCAGATCCGGATCGAGCGCTGGCTCATCAGGGAGGAAAACGTCGGAGAAGTAGTCTGCAAATGCGGCTGCTGCTTCCTCACCAGTACGTTCCCGTCCCTGGTGCGTGACCCGAGGTTCGAAACCACTCTTCGATAGTAGGCCTCTCACATGTTTCCAGAAAGCGCGCGGGTTATGTCTTATATTGCTTTCTATACTACTCATCTGGTTGGCGTAGGCAGTATCTACACGACACTTGAGACTAGCTCTCAGCTCGCTGAACGAGACGTAATCAGCTGTCTTCTTCCACGCTTTACGATGAAGCTTGGCCTTCCTGGCCAAGTCCCTTATTATGTCACCAGTGTATCAAACCGGGTATCTCCTACGGCTGGGTTGATCTAGTCTTCTTCGGGATGGTGTTGTTGCAAACTTCGTAAATGGTGTGGTAGAAGCGGCCGACTACCGTCTCAACATCAGTAGCTTCGAGAACATTTTCCATTTTGCGTACAGGACTGTGTTGTTGTCTTTGGCAAAGTCCCAGTCATAGCGACCACCAATGTTGCTAGGATCCAAGCGGCCTGATCGCTGGCCAGCGCCCTGCGTATACAACACGGGTACAATGACGTCGAGAGGCGGGTGGTGCGTCAGTGCGTGGCACCAGGCCTGACACGGAAGCGCGCACAGTTACGTCACGCACGCTCACTGGCACCAACTCCACATCAAGCATGCCATCATGTGCGTTCATCACCTCATTCGTCTCATAGAAACCACAAACACTAAGAAAATAACAGTAACAGCACTATTAAGGTTAAGGTCACCGACGATAGTGCGTCTACTTCTGTTGTTTACGTACAATTGCGATATGTTTTCCTCTGTTTTGGTTGAACTAACCAAGACATTGTGCATCCTTTTCGAGTTGTGTGATTGGCTTATTATTTTTCCTCCTGCTGGGGTGTATGTAAACAACGCACACTGTGTGTTGGATACCGTCAAGTGAGAAAGAAGCCCACAGGTCCTCTCCCTGTTCATTCTCCAGGTCACCGCGTCGGCGTAGTGTAATGCCCGGGCGGGCGGCGAGCAGTACACCTCCACACGCTGTAACGCGGTCTCGGCGTAGCACGCTCCAGCCACCTTCCGTCACCTCAGCATCTCCGACGGAAGAATCTAGAAACGTTTCTGTGACAGCGATCAGGTCCTGCTCTAGGAGGGTCATGGTGTTCCTTCAGAATTCTAGCCGGCTCTTTATGCCTCTAACGTTTTGATAGAGGATGCCTAGGGTCTTACAAGTCCCAGATTTGACATGTGGCCTATCCTTGTGTGCCAGTCTTCTGCCAGTGCCTGGCTCCTCGAATGGAAATCCAGGCATTAACTCTGGCGTTTTCTGGCCACACCTCGATCGACGCGCGTTTGTCATACAGATCAGTGGGGACGCCCATCTTGTACGACTTGTAGTCTCCTTTCGGCTTCAGTTCTTCAACCGTGCCTACTGCTGGTGGTTACGTACTTCAGTCCAGCCTTCACCATCCCCTGACTTCTGTATAGGTAAATCCTTCGCAGGTGAAATATCGTCCGTTAGTTTGGTTTTACTCTGCCTGCTCTTGTTACGCTGTTCCTTGGTCTTATCTGAGTAAGACTTTTTCGCTTTGGGCCACCCAAAGCGAAAAAGTCTTACTCAGATAAGACATAGCTCACAGACTGCTTATCCTCAGCCCTTGCCCTTGCTTCAAGGCTGTCCAGCTTAGCGGATACGGCTCCTGTGACCTTCGAGCAATTATTCACGACCTCCTGGTGTTGCTGTGTCATCGTGTATGTCAGCAAAGCAAGGCTCGCCGCAATAGCCGATATGTCTTGACGGATTACGGGTATCTCGGCCATTACTTCGAGGAACCGCATGGTTTTCATGAGACGACCTTCTCCATCCTCTTTGTGAGACCTTTTTTCCCTAAGCGTCACATTAATATTCGCGGTAGGGTTTAAACGCACGGGGGTGTTACTATTGTCTCCCTTCGGCTTCATGCCTTTGCATGATATATGCAAAACTGCTGCCAAGGCTTTCATTGTAGAAAAGAAATAAAATGTAATTTTCTACAAACATGACTTTTTTCAACAAAAAAAAATCTGGAAAAGTATGCACCCACAGACTTATTATTCATAACAAATGTTATTTGTTTAGTAAATATATATCTTAAAAAAGAGGTTCCACAGAAAATCGCAATTGTCGAAAAAAAAACGCTTTTTATATTAAGCATAGTTTGACAAATGATTTCTCCCAAGGCTGCAAGATTTCTATTTTTTTAGGTAGTGTAGCACTTTACTTTTACATGATATACACCAAACTGCTGCCAAATGAGACCAATTTTGGAAAAAAAATCGTAATTTTCTCCATACATTCTTTTTGCAACATTTTTTACTCGATAACCTACGGACTTTTTTATCATAGCAAATGTTCTTAGTTTATTCAATATCTGTCCTAGAAAAAAATAAAAGATGAAATTACGACTTAAAAAATTGAGTAGTCTATGAACTTAAAAAAAACACTGCGGCATGGGTACTCCTCTTTAGCTATGTTGTATAGATTGGAAACAACATACATTTAGGCGGGTCTTATATAGTACTTGCGACAACTTTCGCGGTTTCTGGATGTTTCGATTTATGGGGTGGTGGCGAAAGTGTTATGTTGAACTACGGGCAGAATGCTATTTCAGTGTCCAACAACCGGGTAAGCTAAACACTTGACATTATGTTCGAATATAATCTTTATTGGGGGAAGCTGCACTTAGCTAGGTACTAGGTTAGTTTAGTAAGATTAATTTACCCACTGTCTGACACTGAAAATAATCTTCGCATTTTTTCACATCACTGTACATTTTACATCATTACGTAGTAACGTAACTCTGCAAAATGATGATGATATGTCTCAAGTACTGCACGGACGCTTTTGGATCATGAATGACTTTAATGTGGTCGTATTATTGTCGAAATTTCTATTTTCAAAAAAGAACTATATTTATGCAACTTTTTGGTTTAAAAGTTAATAACTACACACAAAATACGACACACTAAATGCTAGTGCTAAAATTTTTGCTGTAAACAAAGTACATCCTGCTTATTTTGGGGTCCAAATATTTTCGTCCAAATTCTTCACAAAATTTGTTGTTTTGGTGAAACGGCTTATCCTAAGGCTTTTGAAATTCGGTGCAGCGATAGTATTGAGTAAGATATATCGTTAAGTGTATCTCGTTTGACTTTGCGTTGCTTTGTTAGGGAGATATTAAGCCATTTAGGTATTTTAAAGATTTACCAAAAAGTCCCAAACGTAAAAAGTACGAAAAAAGTAATTCCACACAAATTACCACGAATATTTATGTAGCTGGCAAGATTTGTGTGTTCAGTAGTTTTCTCTAACCAGCGGTCAAGCGTGATCCTAGCAGGAAATGGAATATCTCTTAAACCCGTGGATACACAAAATTGGCTTTTTGGTCACATTTAGCACTCACGACACACTAAATGCGTGAAAATAAGTGAAATCTTTCGATTTCACACTTTCTTGCGAGGATCACGTTTCGAATCGTGAGTCTAGCAGGAAGTGTTTTTGTGAAATATTTCAGCCCCCGTGTACAAAGAACTTCTGAAATTTCGGTCACAATTATATCTAACAACACACTAAATATGTGCATAATCAGAATCTGTTTAAATCATAATTTATTGCTAGAATCACGGTCACGCATTTCGGTAGGACAGAGCCCATATCGGTAGGTTTGAGACCAATGCTTGCGATCAGTTCTCTATGGACTCGCGCTCTGACGCGCTCTGTTGATATACTGCTCAGCAAACACCCTTTCCCATTTAAACCTGGTTTGCTGGAAGAAATCTCTTAATAGAGATAAGCTGTGCCCAATTTTTATGTCACTTGTTTATTCATATTTTTTATTGTGTATTTACAACGTTTATCATGCGCTTAAGCAAAAAAATGGAAGGGGCGTCTACAGGGATTTTGTAAAACCGCTGCTCTGAAATAATCTTATTCTATATTATCTACTATATATTATGTATATATTATGTATATAGCGTGTCGTATTTAGTGTGTAGTTATTAACTTTTTAAAACAAAAAGTTGTAGAAATACAGTTCCTTTTGAAAATTGCAATTTCGGCGATAATACAACCAAATTAAAGTGATGATTCAAAAGCAGCCGTGCAGTACTTGAGACATGCCATCATCATTTTGCAGAGCTTCGTTACTACCTAATGATGTAAAATGTATAGTGATGTGAAAAAGTGCGAAGATTATTTTCAGTGTCAGACCACTGTCTGACACTGAAAATAATCTTAAGTAATAGTAAGATTAATTTACCCACTGGTAAATTAATCTTACTAAACTAACCTAAGTAGCTAAGTGCAGCCTACCCAGTATATAATCTATGCTATTCGAAGGTATACACAGTCAGGTCATAAGTTCTGTCACACAATAAAAACTTTTGAATTTAGAACGCTGGCCACAAAAAAGTTTATTGAATTCGAATTTCGAATTTTTCATGAAAATAAAAATGTATACTTTTTGAATTTTCCTCATTTTTAAATATGGAGTGGACACTTAAAGAAGACCGTGTCGCAGTTATTGCGTTGCATCGTTGCGATTCAGATTTTCGACTTACTGAAAAATTTGAATATATCCAAAAGATTCGTTTATCGTACCATAAAACGATACAATGAAGACTCTAGTGTAGATGACAGGTCAAGAAGTGGTCGCCCTCGCTCTGTTAGGACTCCAGCAGTGATAAAAGCTGTGAAGGCGCGAATTCAAAGAAATCCCATACGTAAGCAGAAACTGTTGGCCCTTCAGATGGGGTTAAGCAGGACCACGGTGAAAAGGGTGTTAAATGAAGACTTAGGGCTTAGGGCATATCGAAGAAAAACAGGACATCGTTTGGACGCTCGTTTAATGGACCTGAGACTGAAGAGATGCCGCGCTTTGTTGAAGCGGTACGCGGGAAAAAAGCATCGGGAAATTCTTTTTTCGGATGAAAAAATTTTCACCGTGGAAGAGAGCTACAACAAACAAAATGATAAGGTGTACGCACACAGCAGTGAAGAAGCGAGCAACCGTATTCCGCGTGTCCAACTAGGTCATTTTCCATCCTCGCTCATGGTTTGGTTGGGAGTCTCTTATTGGGGCTTAACTGAGGTACATTTTTGTGAGAAAGGCGTAAAAACGAATGCAGTTGTGTATCAAAATACAGTCCTCAAGAACCTTGTGGAACCTGTTTCTCATACCATGTTTAATAACAGGCACTGGGTATTCCAACAAGATTCTGCGCCAGCTCATAGAGCGAAAAGCACACAAGACTGGCTGGCGGCGCGTGAAATCGACTTCATCTGGCACGAAGACTGGCCCTCCTCCAGTCCAGATTTGAGTCCGTTAGATTACAAAATATGGCAACACTTGGAGGAAAAGGCCTGCTCAAAGCCTCATCCTGATTTGGAGTCACTCAAGGCATCCTTGATTAAGGCAGCCGCCGATATTGACATGGACCTCCATCGTGCTGCGATAGACGACTGGCCGCGCAGAATAAAGGCCTGTATTCAAAATCGCGGGGGTCATTTTCAATAAAATTTATTACCATAAGAATCTATGTTTTATTAAGTTCATTTTGCTATATAAATGTTTACATAAATAATAAACATGTCTAAATTATTTAATATTGCACATGTGACAGAACTTATGACCTGACTATGTATATATATAATGTCAAGTGTTTAGCTTACCCGTTTGTTGGACACTGAAATAACATTCTGCCCGTAGTTTAAAAAAACACTTTCGCCGCCACCCATAAATCGAAACATCCAGAAATCACGAAAGTTGTCGGAAGTACTATATAAGACCCGCCTTATTGTTTGTTGTTTCAAATCTATAAAATATAGCTAAAGATAACTACTACCCACGCCGTAGTGTTTTTTTTAAGTTCATAGGCATAGGCTACTCAATTTTTTAAGTCGTAATTTCGATCTTTTTAAATTTTTCGTAGGATAGATATTGAATAAACTAACAACATTTGTTATGATAAAAAACATCTGTAGGGTGCATGATTATCGAGTAAAAAATGTTGCAAAAAATAATGTATGGAGAAAATTACGATATTTTTTTTCTAAAATTGGTCTCATTTGGCAGCAGTTTGGCGTATATCTTTTGTCAAAGTATGCTAAATTTAAAAAGCGTTTTGCTTTTAAAAACAAGAGCTTTTCTGTTTTTTTTAAATAGATTTTTCCAAAAAAAAAAAACATTTGTTATGAAAAAAGTCTGGATGGTTTTCGAGAAAAAAAAATATTTAAATAAGTTATGTTTGAAAAAAATACATTTTATTTCTTTTCTACAATTAAAACCTATGCTGCAGTTTTGCATTTATCATCTCCGCAGCCCCCCTAGTAGCCGGAGCTAAGTCGATTTCGAAATTTTAATATCCATATGTACCCAGGGTACCCAACATTCCGTTATAGGTTTTGAATTTTATTACTTTGGCAAAAGGTTCAAAATCAGGAATCCTCGAAAAATCGCAATATATTGAACGGCTAATCTAATGACAACATTCAAAAAACTCAAAAAACTCAAAACGTTTATTCTGTAAATAGGCCACAAGGGCACTTTAACATGTCATTTCATTTCATTTTTTACAGAACATTTGGTATTATTATCATATTATCAGAAAAAAAAAAGTACTTAATTATTGTTTCTGAGAGATGTAAAGAGTCTCATGTCATAATAAAATAATTAAAATATAAATAACAGAGATGTATAGTCTCTTTAGTCAATAATACAATGATAATAGGAGATGTAAATGGTCCCCACAGTCAAGAGTTGTATAATTAAATTAATCTTTGGAGGTGTAAAAGGCCTCCAAGTGTCCAGTAAAAGAAACTCTGGCAGTGAGGATGCTCACAATTAATTAGAACAAATCAGTCCCAAGCATTTTTATCGTCTATGTACTCTTTAATACTGTAGTAAGCTTTAGAAATAAGCCTTTGCTTGATGTATTTCTTGAACTTATTAATTGATAGATCTGTCAAAGTGCTTGGGAGTTTATTGTAAAATCTTACACAATTACCCTTGAACGAGTTTTTTATTTCATTATAACATCATATCTATAAGTGCCAATAAGATATCTCAAAATAACAATATGACAAAGACATAAAAAGAACCAACAATAGCCGTAATGAACATAACGTTTGAGAAACCAGATTGGACCCCAAGCAGCGCCTGTTCAGCGCCGAGTATGACTTGTGCACCCGCACCAGCCATCACCACCCTAGCCATATTTGAGAAAGGGTTGCAACTTGCAACCAGCTACACAGAGCCGCCGCCACTGGCTATCTGATGACTGATGAAGCCACTGCAAGATTAGTATGTTTCAGTTACTTTCACAGCATTGTGTCATATGGCATCCTGTTGTGATACAATCGGTATTTGTGCTACAGAAGAGAGCAATTCGTTCCAAATATGTATAATATGAAATCCCGCGATTCTCTCCGGGAACGATTTAGGGAGATCGATATTCATATAGTGGCTTTTCAATACATATATGAAAACTTATTGTATGTTCGGAAAAATATCATCACCTTTGTCAAAAATTGCGATGTACATAATTTCAACACTAGAAATAAAAATAAACTGAATTTACCTAGATTTCGGTTGCAGGAGGTTAATAGTTCATTTTTGGGGAACTGTATACACTTTTCATATTTCTTTATTTCCATAAATTACACGTTATGTAGATCTTAGAATAAATAATGTATCAATGTAATTTTACCCATATGGGTATAGCACCTAATTTAAAACTACAATACTTGACACATACGATACAAAATTAAAATAAGGTAACAAGGTAATTTCAATAATAAAATCCTAAAGAATATAAATTTATTATTATGGATATTTTTTTTACATCTTCATATACATTGGATACAGTTAAGTCAGCTTTTATAATTATAATATTCACATAAGTCATATGGAGACATTTCTAACAGATATTTATTAAGTTCATTAAAAAAATAATTTCCAGGTAAAGCTTTGATGTCTTTAGGTAGCTTATTGTACACTTTAATTGCGGTCACCTTTGTAGTCCGTGTATGCAAAACTGTTCTACTCATTGGGACTTTTAAATTCAGTTTTGTTCTATTATTCAGTCTTTCACTTATACCAGGCAGCCTCTGAGAAAAATTTTCAGGGTAGCGCCTAACCAACTTGCATAACTCTGTTATGTAGAGTGCTGTAATGGTATGAATCTTGACGTTTTTAAATGAGCAGCGGCACGAATCCATACTGTACTTTAGGTCGTCAAGAATAGAATGGCCCTTTTTTGTAATATGAAAATCTTTTTAATATCGACACTACCCTCACAAACTGCTAGACCATATGGAACCCTAGAGTGAAAGAACGCAAAGTAAGCCTGTAGAGCGGCTGTTTTTGTCGATATCCTCCTCAAAGACCGCAATGCGTAGCAGAAACTGCTGAGTCTACCTTCAAGAACTTCAACATGTCCTTTCCAATTCAGGTTACTGTCTGTCACAATATGTTTCCACAGGGAATTGATCAATTACCCATGCAAGGGTTTAAAACATTTATTAAGGCTATAAACCTAGAGTAAGTCATTGAATATTTGCTGAACGATATACAGATGACTTTTAATTAGCTGACCACTTTTTAGGGCATGATAGTACCCATTAATATAAACAACTTTTTCTTATGAACTTTGTTCCGAAGTGATTTTTTTCTTGTAGATAACCCACAAAAAACTGCGATCAGCTGAGTTCTGAGGAATTAGTTCAATTTTTGTTCAAACTGTACAAGCTCCGACGCCACAACGCAGTTGTCAAATGAAGTCTCCTTATTGGTCAATAAAATGCACTTCTAACATTTTTTGGGTGTCTCATTCATCAAAAACCTTGGCAGGCGGGTCAATCCACATCACAATGTCGTAGTGTGAGTTTACACTCCCACATCGGCGCGCGCGCGCGGCCTTCGGCTGCTTTGGTCGGCCGCACTCGCTGTGTCGGCAATTCTATCAAACGATTTGGGGCAGCGCTGTCGGCACTTCAATCAAACCCGCGGCGGAGTAGCGCGCACTGGCCTCTGCTGCGGCCGTCGTCGTCGTCTGTTCCCCGTCTGCTTTTCCCTTACCCCTATCAACACAACAAAGATATCTACGAACGATTTCTACTACACTACAGTTCCTGGCTGAATCATTGATAACAGACTAACCTACCTACATATTTACCAGTAGAAGTCTTAGATAACACATACCTACCTACTAGAATAGGTACTGCAAAATGTCGAGTTTCTAGGTGCCTACCTCCTATCTGCTAGATATCCAATAATAATAGGCAGAGCCATCGATATAAATACTAAGGATAGGCCTTCCCGTACTCAATTTCTTACCATTTTGAGGCTAAGAAAAATAGCGCCCCTGTCGGAATTCGTCGGAACCAAGACAGTACGAAAAATTGTAACGGCGTCACGTTCGGTCACGTTCCGAATTGTGGTGTATAGACACAATATTAGGAAAGTTGATCTATGGATAACTCTCAAATACCCGGTGACTTTTAATCGGTGATTAGGAGTAGAAATAAAATATATCTAGCTAAAATTTTACTTAAGGGGCGAGGTCTCACGCAATTACCTCATGTTTAATATATAAAAAGTTGAAACATAATTAAATAGGCATATAAATTTTTGTCTTTGCCGTTAAATTATGAAAGAGGATGTAAGCTCACAGATACACATTAGTAGCGTGACTTGAAATTTAAGATCTTGATTTTGATTTATAAATAATAAAATACCTAATCATAGAAAAAGTTATGAAAATTGGTACCTGATATCACTGATTAAGTCATCGTGTATAAAATAGAGTATTTAGCAATACATTACACGCGTAACATAGCGTCACGCCTTTTCCCATACGGGCTGGCAGAGGCACAACTGTGCCGGTCTGTGCCCACTTAGCTAGTGATTTAATACTCCATCTTGCGTGTCAGGGGGCAAGCCCATCGCCGCAGCTAATGTAATGAAGCCGGAGTAATGAAGATTTCATCACGATGTTTTCCATCACCGTTAGGACATCCGGTTAGATTATTTATCCTTATATTATTCTGTTGCGTCGCGCGTCGCTACAAAGTTACGTCAGTCGAATGGTTGATTTTCGTTTGAGGATTTTTTCGAGAACAATATTTTATAGATAATCAATTTAAAGCCAATAGTAATTGAAAATATAATACTTACTTGTGATACGACACTCCCTGTTTTTGTGTTTTGCGATTTGGGTATGATTTACACCTTTTTACGTCGCAGGTCACCATTTTTGTTTTTGCCGCCGATATTTCAATCGGCTGTCACCGTCCAAACGCGACTGATTGCAAACAGTCCAATTTTCCCGATTTTGTACTGTTTTTGTAGCGACACTTTCAAGCACTCCGTGCCCTGTCCCTACTATTCAAGTCTGTGGGCAGAGCGCAATCCTTTATGACGGACGAAATAGGCACGGGTAGGAACTAGTCCAGAAATGGTAACTCAGCGTGACCACATGTGGTAGATTTCTACTTTTTTGGTAGATTTGACTCGATTTGGGCTTTGTTTTGGTAGTGAAAATAATTTTGGTAGTATTTGGTATATTTAAGAATTTTTTAATTTTCCGCCAGTAGATTTGGTAGATTTTGGGTCAAGTAACCCTATATTTCATATACTAACACCATAGAGGAGTATTAATATGGATAATTCCCCTAACACAGATTAATAACTATTCATGCACGTTTGCATCCGTAGTATTATCTACTGTCGGCGCCAAAGAGTAAGTCGGCGCTCTCTTTCACAAAAACGGAGTTAAGGATATGCGAGAAAGAAACAAATATATGTATGATAGGTAGGTTGTGAGTGAATAACAGGTGACTTTAGTGAGGGAGGGAAGACACGGGTTCGTGTGACGTGTGAGAGAAATGAAATTTGATGCCCAAGTGATAAACCTCATGTCTTCCTCCAGTAGTGCATCTGCTCCTACAATAAATGTTGAACAGTTCTGGGAGGACATTAGTAAGTTGTTAAAGTACAAAAATATATCTAAATTTGCCAAAGACATGCTCATTCTTCCAGTTTCTGATGTTAAATACGAGAGAATATTTTCAGAAATTAATAGAATCAAAACCAAAGATCAAAATAGGTTTATAAATAAAAATGTAGCCGCGATTCTCCATGCCAGGCGTCACACCATGCACAGATTTTGTACCCGATTCTCAAATGTTGAAATGCGTGACGGATACAATTTTGTATAAAGATATTAAAAATAATAAAGATAAAGAGGAATAAATAATATTGTCATTTAGTTTTATTTAATCTATATTTTATTTACCTATCATGTTAGAAGAAGAAGGTACTTTTGTGGTAGATTTTGACCAAAGCTCTGGTAGATTTTGGTAGTTTTCGAAAACCGCAGAAGTAGATTGTCCGATTTAAATGTGGTCACGCTGTGGTAACTGGATCAGATCGTAACTTTTCATATGTTTAAGCTACATGTAGGCAGGCAGGTACTTATTTTTTGCAAATCAAAAACCCTATCTAGTAAGTACGTAGGTACATAATTATTCTACCGTTCTAATCATAAATTCATCAAATAACACATCATTTAGAACCTACCTACCTACCAAGTTAGGTATTAAAAAAACAAACACACTACACTGCACTTACCTAAGTATAACCATTTACCAACTTTAAGATTTGATAAAAACTCAACTTTTCACTAGTGCAAACGACGTTTTTCGGCGCCTTTGAGTAGGTAATTCAAGGTTAAGACGAAATAGTTAAAAAATAAGTAGGAATATAATGGCTTCGTGGTGCAGGAGACGCAAGTTTGATTCGTGACCAAGTACCAATGAGATAATTAATTTATCTTAAAGATATTATCTTTATCTTAGAGATAATTAATTTATCTTAAGTACAATATACGGACGGACGGTGATGGAAAACATCGTGAGGAATCCTTCATTACTCCATAGCTGCGGCGATGGGCTAGCCCCCTGTCATGCAAAATAGAGTATTGAATAACTGGCTGAACGTGGGCACAATTGTGCAGCTGCCATCCCGTATGGGAAAGGCGTGACGCTATGTATGTGTATAAGTGCTAATCCATACACGCTGGTATTTTGCAATTTGCAAGCAAACAAACAATTGGACTGTGCGCGCAGAATACTTTTTCAGTTTTAATTCCAACAAGCTGTTAAATTAAACATTACACTGTTATTATTTATTACCATTATGGTTAGGTGGGCATGTACTACTTAGGTGAGTTTCATCTTGGGAAGTTATTTGCAGGTATTATTATCATTTAGTCACTAACAAGTTTTCCACATCATTGTACCGCATATAACGCTACAAAATGAGGATGGTACGTCTCAAGTACTGCACGGACGCTTTTGGATCATGACTTTAAATTGGTCGTTTTATTGTCCAATTTCAATTTTCAAAAAAGAATGTATTTCTACAACTTTTTGGTTTTAAAAGTTAGTAACTACACACTAAATGCTGCTAAAATTTTTGCTGTAAATAAAGTACATTCTGCTTATTTGGGGGTCCAAATATTTTCGTGCAAATTCTTCTCTAAAGTTGTTGTTTTGGTGAAACAGCTTATTGAAATTCGGTGCAGCGATAGTATTGAGTAAGATGTATCGTTAGGTGTATCTCGACATTTGACTCTGCGTTGCTTTTTAGGGAGATACTAAAGCCTTTTAGGTATTTTAAAGATTTACCAAAGACTCCCAAACGGTGTGATAATTGAAAAAAGTAATTCCACACAAATTACCACGAATATTTATGCAGCTGGCAAGATTTGTGTGTTCAGTAGTTTTCTCAAACCAGCATTTGGTCAAACGTGATCCTAGCAGGAAATGGAATATCTCTGAAACCCGTGGACACACAAAATTGGCTTTTCGGTCACATTTACCACTCACGACACACTAATTTTATTTTATTTTATTGGGAAAAACAAAAAATTGTACAATAGATAGTACTAGATTATCGAAGTAGCATTAAGTAAAATTAGGTTATTGTACAACCAGCACCGTTTTCCACAGATAAATCACACAGAATTAAAAAATTAAGATACTGTTTTCACAAAAATAAATAAATGTAACTAGGTAGGTATAGGTACTATAAACATTATCATAGCTAGTAATAATAATGTAAAATGTATAATTTTATTATAAAATAGGTACATCCTACAATTTTTTTTAAGTGTATAAGCTAAACCACTTAACTATCTTTGTTATAATTATGTTCAATATTGACATTTTGTATCTACCAGGAGACAAAGAAAATATGTCAACACCGAAGAAAAACTCGTTGTAAGAGTGCAGTAGTCTATACAATGGGGCTCTCTTGCCTGCATTTGTTCTGCATAGTTTGGTCACAAACAATCGATGAGGATATGTGTCTCTGATGCGCTGAGAAGCACTTGGTATTCTATAGCATATATTTACATTTACATATAAGAACAATCAAATTTATTGTGTGTTATATTGTATAGAAGCATAGAGTCCAAAAACAGTCGACGATCTTTCAAAGAAAGTAAAGAGTACTTGGTAAGCGACTTGTGATAAGAAATTCTAGAATGAAGACATCTATAATTTACAGAACGAATGAACTTACGCTGCACCGATTCAATACATTCATTAAACTTATCATAATAGGGGTTCCAGATGGGCGTAGCATATTCTAATTGAGACCTAATTAAGGATTTAAATAGACTTAGGTATGAGGCTGAGCGTTTAAAGTTATTGCATGTGCGCATTACAAAACCATATAACTGGAAGGCTTTACTGATAATACTATTTTTGTGTACATCCCGATTAAGTTTAGCGTCCAAAATTATGCCGAGATCTTTTATATCTGAAACCTTATCAAGTGGAATGTTAAGTAAGCTGTAAGTATATTTTACTACATATATTTTTTTGTAAAGGTTATAGTTTTACATTTACGTATGCTTAGCTGCAATCTGTTTTCAGTACAAAAAGTAGACAAACGGTCAAGATCTTGTTGAATCAATAGTGAGTCCTGTTCTGTATAAACCCTTCGGTACATTTTGAGGTCGTCAGCGTATAATAGATAATTGCAGTGTTTAAAACATTTGTATATATCATTTATAAACAAAATGAAGAGAAGTAGGCCCAAAATGGACCCCTGGGGCACTGTACCGGCAAACAGGCCAAGGTCGGAGCCGCCGCTATCAGTAGCTATGATCGTCTATTCTGTCTATCCCAAAATGAGAGGACCCGATTCAGCTGTAAGATTTGTAAGTAAGAATGATAAGTCTGAATTTCTCGTTCGTTGAGAAATCCGTTAGGCGTACAATAGTCGAACGAAGTTTGGTTCAGGAAGTTACAGTTTCAAGTTAGACAGAGAAAGCATATATGTCCGCGAGCCGGTAATTCACATCAGTCAGCGGTGTATTGCGCCAGAACGATCGTTGTTATATTTTATGTGATGGCACCATCTGGTTTTTGTATATATGAGCGCATTGGAACATCTTTTGTTTTAGTTTTAGTGGTCGACCACAGTTTATAATATTTGTTTGTGATATCGTATAGATATCCGTCGTAGTTTTACGACGTGAGTACTCAATGATATTTCATGTGCTCGCTAGTAGCGGCTTGTGGTGGTTCCAATTATATATTTGGTTCACGGCAATAACGATCCGAAAAGACCGGTTTACACAATTGCGATTTGAGTTCCGAAATGGGTTCTGAACTAGCGGTTACCTCAAAAGGTCCGTAACGTTTTGAAACCTTCAACTCTGCGCAATTTGAGCTGGATGTTATCGAAACGCAAGCATTATTGTTTTAGGAGATCTAACCCACACCATAGCGAAGTGCATAGTTCGATAAATACCGAACTATGAATTCCACTAGCCGCAGCACGTCCTGGGCTGAGCCAAATCATATATACCGACTCAGCTTACACATTAGACCTCCAGCGAAATTTACATTTAATTTAAAAATGCAACTTGAATCCAATCTGACCCAAGGCAATGCAAAACACCTACCCGGTCCTAAACAATGAACTTTAGACTGTAAATTGATCTCTTCGCGCGTCCCCGACAACACTCAAATGTCAAAATATCAACAGGATATGTTATCTGTGTTGACACCGGTTTAACTTTGTTCTGAATTTGTTATTTCCATCCGCGGAACCTCATTGATCAAACAGTCTCCCTATGCCCTGCCAACCTAGGTTTAGCCGCAACTAAACTCCTGTCTAGCCTAGTCTAAAAACCTAGTGTTATACCACGTCTATTATCGACACCACTCGAAAATGGTTGAGTTTGATTTGAATGTGCTTGAATGTTTAACGACTGTGTGTGTGGGAATTACAAAACTCGCTACTCGAAAGGAATGAGGAGAGGATTAGCCCGCGAATATCCTAAGAGCCAATCCAGGAACCCTATGGTGAAGGAAAAAGGAATTTAGGGTCGCTCCAAGCCCAGACTCAGACTCAGATATTTGACTTACAAGTTCTTTCCTAACGACCCAAGGATAGTTTTGGAATTAGGGGTAGGTTGATATAAAGGTAGGAACCGAGGTATATCTCGGTGCTTCAGACACTCACGAAAACCCACTGAAACTCCGCAATCACAAATTCGTATAGTTCTGACGCGTAACACGGCAGACAAAACTGTTTAGAACTCGTGAAAGACGACTGTCACAGTAGCTAGACGCTGAGACTCAATGCCCTCCCCTCACATGCTCTGGTATTTATATGCGTCCTTTGCGAACACGCTCTGCCCAAGCGAAGCTTCTTATCACTAACTACACAGGGTCTAATTTCAACCATGCCATGCAGATCCGCCGTTCTACAAATTGTGTGTACGCATATTCACTATGATCAACCGTAGGTTATCACTCAAATCATTTGGTACTGCCGATACACAGAATCTGTTGATCGCTGACCAATAAAAGCTTGTTGCGATTAATTAAGCATACCCGACCGCTAGGGCGCGTAGCTAAGACCACCAGAATGCTATCCAAACTAGCGGTGTCAGACCCTCCATATCATACCTCAATCGCAATTGTGTATTTGCAATCAACATAATAGCTTTCTCCGTTCCATAATAACCTTTCATTATTAAGTTATTCATAATTTTATTCAACGCGCAGCCAAATCGGCTCTGATCTCTACACATCTCGCAGGAATGCGACAAAAAAAACCTGACCTGAACTGAACTTCCACGAATGAACCCACGCGTCTGCTCTGTTTTTTTTTTGCTAACTTTGCCAGTAAGCTACGCAAAACCCCCAAACGTTATCTGAACCGATTCTCGTATTCAAACCAGCGCGGCGTTGGGCTAGCCCTCTATCACGCAGAATGAAGTATCAAATGTACCGACTCTCGTGTACCATTACAGCACTCCAGATGAGACGGTGATAGCGGAGGAAGAAGTGAAGTTGTAGGCAATCTTGCGCATAAGCAAAACATGGTCCACCTTGTCAAAAGCCTTGCGGAAGCCTGTATACACTGCGTCTACTTGAACTCGGTTATCCATACTTTCAAACAAAAAGTTAGTATAAACAATAAGATTGCTTATGTTTACCAGTTTTTAACAAAGCCATGTTGCTCAGGTATGATGACAGGATGCAAAGTTGGATAAATAGCGTCATGACAAGCCTTTCGAGTAACTTGAACACGGTGGACAACAATGAAATAATAGGACGGTAGTTTTCCACATTGTGTTTGCTGCCATTTTTATAAACGGGTACTACGTTAGCTGTTTTCCAAATTCGAGGTAAGATCCCTTCGTGAATACATCTAATGTATATGATAGTCAACGGATAAGCGATGACATCAGCAGTATGTTTAAAGAAGAATGGTGGAATACCGTCAGGGCCAGAGGACTTGGTCACGTCAAGGGATTTTAGAGCTTTAATAATTTTGTCTTCGGAAAAGGTTAAATCGGAAATAGTATCATTACTTGAATTATCAAGCGGAAAGGTAATGTCGCTGTTATGTCTGACTTTGTTACTCGTTTCGTATAGGGAACAAAAATATTGTAAAAACAAATTAGATACCTCCTCAGGCTTATCGGTGCTTTTGTCTAGAAAAGTTACTGTATTAGGGATACCACATTTGCATTTGCGACTTTTTGCATAAGACCAGAAAAGTCTAATATCATTTTGCAGTCCATCTTCTATAGAATTTATATATTTATCAAAACAAGCCTTACTGTTTTTTTTAAAACGACTACGATACAGAGAAAACGTTTCGTAGTCTGACGGATTATTATAAGTTTTCCACTTTATCCAGGCCTTGTTTTTATTTTTAAATAGATGAATAAGTGGACGGGTAAACCAAATGGGGAATTCGACCGATTTGACCGGCCGGCAAGGTACACGCTCTTTTATTATTGTATATAAATGTTCATAAAAAATGTTTACGGCTGTATCTATAGATGAGTCACTTAAAACTTTGCGCCAATCAATGGACCCTAGGTCATTATTGATTGTCGCAAAATTCGCTTCGACAAACCTATGTCGGGGGGCTGTGTGACTTGCCATAGGCTTACTGCACAAGTTGATTGGGACAATCAAGTGGAGGGGCGGGTGCTGCGCGTCAGGCGGCACGAGCGCACTGAGCGGGGGCTCACATGATTGAATATGGCAGTTACTGCAGAATAAGTCTAGTGTACGTTCTCATTGATGTTTTTTAAATAATTGTGTTTGCAAGATATTCGTGAATGATACAAAATTCAACCAGAGTCTGTCTATGAGTCCACTGTCTTTTGTCAGAAAAGGTTTCACTGAATTCAATCCATCCAGTTCCCAGTTGATCGTGGGCAAGTTAAAATCTCCTGCAATATAAAATAGATCTACGTCCGACGACATAAGAGTGTACTGCAAATATTCAAATAATACGTTATAAGTGTCATAGACTTGTTTAGGCGGAATGTAAATTGCACAGAGAACATGATGTTTGTTTTGTTTATTGGAGGGAAGTTCAATGGTAACATAGTCGATGTTAGGGGGCAGAGGGGCAGCAGTTGCGGGCGGCGGCCTCAGCGGACAGCGGGCAGCCTGAAGGCCGCGCCTAACCGCTACCAGTACCCCGCCACCGTCCTTTTTACCTGTAGCTACGCGGTCCCTATCGAACCGGAACACCATGTACCTACTGTCAATGAATAAATTATCCGTTATGGTAGGTATTAACCATGTCTCCGTCAAGACAATTATATCGTAACATTCAGACAAAACATTCATGTTCAGTGTGTTCAATTTGGTTCTGAGACCTTGACAGTTTTGATAATAAATAGAAATTGTTTCATCCATTGGAACTCACCCTAGCGTAAACAAGTGATTCCTGAGTAAGATAACAAATTAGCGTCAAGAGTTGTTTATAATTATTAAGTATAGTAATGGCCAAGCTGGTTAATGAGATTGATGAAATAATAATTTTTAGCTGTGATTGCTTATAGCGAGATTTAGGTTCATGCAGATTTGGTAGTTGGTCAGAGTAACCACAAGCAGACATAAAAAATAATAATTTATATTTGATATTTTGATGAGATTTGATAATTTTAAGCCACTTAGGTAAATGTACTTTGTAAAGACAGGCACACATTATAATAATTATTTTATATTTTTTTGTTTTATCAAAATAAGGCAATTGTACAGAGTAAGCAGAGGCACACTTCTTAGTTATTATTTTATATTTGATAGTTTTAAGCCAGTTAGGTGATTTTATAGTGTAAACATAGGCACACATTTTAATAATTATTTTGTATTTTTTAGTTTTATGAGAAATAGACAATTGTACACAGTAAGCAGAGGCACACTTCTTAGTTATTATTTTGTATTTGATAGCCTTCCGGCCCATAATGTACCTATCTCAAAATGTACCGCAAGGTTTTTTTTTTTTTTGCAAAATGCACCTATCCCAATACGCACCTTTCGCAAAATGCACCTATTGCAAAATGCACCTATCCCAAAACGCATCAGTTGCAGAATGCACTTATCCCAAAACGCACCTTTCGCAAAATGCACCCATTGCAAAATGCCTTACACTGGTCGGAAATCTTTGCATACTGCCTTTTTCAAATACGAAACATGTTCATGGATAATATTTTTAATATCAACCGTTTTACATGTGTGCTTTGTTTGCGTGTTATAGTATTTCCTGTTTCTTCCAGTGATAGTGAGGCAATACATTCATCACGACACACACATCACCATAAGGTACTACCAGTTTTATTAGTCCGATGCTTATTATATCTATATGCACCACAAATAAGTGTAAAATTTTCCTTTCTGATTAGTAGAAAAAGAAAAATCCTGTTCCATAGTTGTGAATTGCAAAAAACCTCGGCACACATCACACACCTTTGCGAAGCAAAGAAATATTGCAACTTTTCAAAGTACAGATATACCCACTTTTTTGTGAAATGACAGAAGCCAAAACTAGGACCGCCGACCGACCAGTATGGCAAAAGTACAAAAGAGGTTAGTTATCAATTTAATCCTAACGTATAATTTTAAATGTTTATTGATATATTTGTACTCTAACCGTCTTAGAAATGAAATGAAATGCGTCTTTAGCAATTCACGCACAATGCCAGTAAAGCGAAATGCCAGAAACGCAAAATGCCAGAAAAGCGAAATGCCAGAAAAGACTTTGTGTAGGATTCTGTATGGGACATGGACTTATAAAAGAGATGGCTAATTCAATGCATGGATGACTGCCCCAGACAAATACAAAGACTTCTCAACAGCCAATATCATTTAAATATTCATTCATAAATTACTGCGTCTTTAGTAAGTTTGTAGAACTTGAAGGAAATGATTAAATAATTAAGAGTTATCACTAGTAAGATTAACCCCCGGTTTCTCGTATATTTAATCCGTTGTTGACAGTCCTTAACCAATTTCAGCTGTCAAAACTTGATACAAAAAAAATTGGCGGCCGTTTGACGGTTGATTAATGGCTTGTTTTTGTACGAGAAACCGGGTAGGTATAAGCCATACTCCACCATGCAAAAAATATATCATGTACTACCTACGTACTACTTACCACATCATAACTTCATTTGCCGTCCGGGGGGACCATAAGCAAATTCAAATTCCTCGTGGTCCCCCCAGGAGGACAACCCGAGGGGCCACGAGTAAGTCGGGCATTTTGCGATAGGTCCGTTTTGGGATAGGTGCATTTTGCAACAGGTGCGTTTTGGGATAGGTGCATTTTGCAATAGGTGCATTTTGCAATAGGTGCATTTTGGAATAGTGCATTTTGCGATAGGTGCATTTTGCGAAAGGTGCGTTTTGGGATAGGTGCATTTTGAGAAAGGTGCATTGTGCCACGTTTTTCGCATGGGGTGCATTTTGGGATAGGTACGTTTTCAGACTGAGCCTTTGATAGTTTTTTGGAGATTACTTATTAATGCAATGTAAGCACCGGCACACATTATAATAATTGATTTATGTTTGATAGCCATATTAACATTAGGTGGCTGATCGGAGTAAGCAAAGGCACATATTACAATAGTTAAGTTGAATAGGTAGATATTGTTTGACCAGTGTATGGGACATGTATAGAACCAGTACAGCGGTTTTGAGTAAAGCATACATATTATATATAGATAGATGAAAAGGCACAAATAATTAAATGATACGGAGTTTGAGTTTATTGAGGTCCTCCTCACATCGAACAGCGAGCGCTGGGGTGGTGTCGGCCGCACGCACGAGCACGGTGCCGTGCTTGACCCACACGTAACGGTATCCATTGGTCCTAGAAGTTTCTCGCGTTTTTCGAAAAATTGTTTTATTTTTCAGAGTCAAGTGCTCGTTGACATACACTTTTTGCTGCGAACCAGGTATGTCTAGACACTCAGATGTGAGTTTTCCCTAGGCTTTACGAGCGGCAGTAACAAAGTTATCCTTCAGCTCCCGGGAGGCCAGCTTGACGATAACATTCTTCGGCTGCGTACTTTTTGGGTTCGCTTGTGGAACTCTATGTACCGACACCACATCATGGGGTGCCAGCGGATGATTAATATAATCACCTAATGTCTTGACGATAGAGAGTAGGTTTTCTCCTCGCTTTTCCGGGAGGTTACTGATCTCGACATTTTTTTGACGTGCCTGCTGCTCCATATCATCTATTTACTAAATGCCCATATAAGTGAAATCTCTCGATTTCACACTTTCTTGCTAGGATACGTTTCGAAACGTGATTCTAGCAGGAAGTTTTTTGTGAAATATTACAGCCCCCGTGTAAAAACAAATTCTGAAATTTCGGTAACATTTATATCTAACAACACACTTAATATGTGCATAATCAGAATCTGCCTAATTCATACTTTCTTGCTAGAATCACGGTCACGCTCAGTTGACAGTCATTTCGTCGTACTTTCCTTATATCCACTTTGTTCAACTGTTTGTTCAACGAATTGAACAAATTCTACTCATCAAGTGTCTTTTGTTCAACTGTATATTCAATTAAACAAATTCCACTATTAAAGTGTCCACTGTTCAACTAGTGTCCTCTAAGGAGGTTATACATTCATAGGTTGGTTACTGGCCGTTAAATGCACATTATGAGAATGTCAATAAGGTGACGGATAGAGATTTCTCGATATGTTTTTGATTTGATGCTTTGATTTTATGGAAAATATAAATATAATAATTGATTTTAATATGGCATCGACTGATTCTCATAATAATGCAGGAATACAGTTTTTTAAAAAAAGTCGTGGCGTGGTTTTATGTCAAAACGGTTATAAATACTATAAAATTCGTAGCTATGCAGATGAATCTAGTAGGTATATGGCAGTGAACGATTATACCATAGAAGACGCCCTTCGAACATATTGTCAGTTTAAAATGGTACAAAAAAGAGCACGGACCTTCACTTGACTAACAAGTAAAATTTAACCAATGAAATTATCACAAATCGTAAATGGCTCCTGATTGGAATTCATGCAACACTAGGCCAGCCGTGACAGGCTGAAATACAGTGACATATACGCAGTGCTTCACTCACTGTCATCGTCGCGTCATCGTTGGTTGGCTTCATGCGATAATGAACCAGCAAAATTATACTTGTGTAAAATAGTTCTACAGAACGACTTCGCTAAGCTGAAAATATTATGTTTTCAAATAAATTGTAAATCACTATTTTCCAAAGATAAAAAAAACGTAAATTCTAATCAATTATTAGGTATCTCCGAAACGGTTAGAGAGCTAAAATACTATCATGCATTGGGCTTTCACTAAAAGGCTAGACGAGATTTGTTTGGTTCCATTAAAACGAATAAAAATTAGGAAAAAAGTGTACTCATTTAACCATTGAACTGTCAAGGAGCGCATACTAGCTGCCACGTCACGGGGTCTGCGGGGAGCATGGCGCGCTGCGGCCCGTTTCATAAAAAATGACGATAACTCTGTCAGTGAATTTTTCCCAATTTATTGTACAAAGGTCGTAATAAATAAAAAATAAATCATTATTTCTAAATCATAGTGTTTTATTCACATATTTAAATATTATTCCAAGGAATGCAATAAAAATAACACGTCTCCTCGTACAATTTTTTTACACCACAAGCTTTACAAAATCATGTCGACGCAGGCACACGATCAAGAGATACTTTGCCACTGGCGAGCGCCTCACTTGATTGCCTCACTAACCGCCGATGGCTGGCTTTAGAGGCTAATCAATGGATAGTATGCCATCCTTGTTCTTACGGCTATATTTTGGTGCAAGTTAGAAAGGGATAGTCCTATGTTTCATTCTTACTTTCGATCAAAATATGCCTACTTCAGACCGCGGTCATATTTGATGACGTGACAGACAGGCCCTTTTTTTACGGGAGTCAATACTTTGACACCATTTGGCTAATGTAGATGGATGGGGCAGACATGAATCAAATTCTTTACGTACGAACTTGTATCCTGATGCAGAATAGTAGTGCAATGTGAGAGCAATTTTTTTTACAGCGGGTGTGAATTTAATTATGCTTCTCTTTTTTTTTTGTTGTTTCTTTTTAATACTCAGTACAATATCGCGTGCCACCGTGGGAAGTGAAGAGAGTGCACCTAAATTTGTTTCTATTGCTTTTTTCTTTTTCAGATCCGCAGTTATACCTGTTAATGTGATGCATTTTTTAAGTAATCTGTCATTTTTACGTTTTAAGATTCTGTTTTTCGACAATCTTTTTTCAGAAAGCAAGGATTTGGTTTTTACTAGATTTTTAAACTTATGCGTTTTGGGGGTATTAAGAGCGGATTGAATGTCAGAATCAGAAGACGGAATATTCAAAGGAGTAAAACATCTTGGTTTGGAATCTGTGACACCCGATATCGGCCGTGGCATCTCAAGAGTATCGTTTTCAGTAGAATTCATGGTCAACCCAAAGTCACAACCACAGTTTGGACAAGAGACCTGAAACAAAAATATCGGTAAGTTTACCATGTATTTGCCGAATAAAGGAATAATACATTGTAATACAACGAATCGAACACTCTTTGTCGGATTTTACTTGAATACCTACCAAACGGCGTTTACGGGACAAAGAAGGAATTTCTTGACTCGGGTTGACATTTTTTTTATCGCATGTCGTATTAGAGAGGAGTGTATTCGATGTTGGATTCGACTGAAGATTTGGTGACGGAGTCGTTGCAATAGGAGTTTCATTTGAAAACTCCATCTGAAATATTACATAATTAGCCTTATCTTATATATGCCACCGTAAGATAGTCAAAACCGTTAGTTGATAAACTAAAGCGTTAGTTGATCAACTATCGACAGATAGTAAATAAAATACACGAATGAAAGAGTATTAATTATAATAATAAAATGAATCGAACATTCTTAGTAGAATTTTATTTAAATAACCAACCAAACTACGTTTACGGGATGTAAGAGGAATTTCTAGACTCAGGTTGACATTTTCCTTGTCGCATATTGTATTGTCTTGCATCTTTTGCAATTTAGAGAGGACTGTTTTTTTTAAACATGGTCCCACTCCAGTGTTTTCTTGATTGAATGTTGAATTCGACTGGAGATTTGGTGGAGGAGTCGATACAACTGAAGATTCATTTGAAAATACCATCTGAAAATATTTTATGATTGGCCTTATCTTTACAATTCACGAATAAATATAGTTGTTAATTATTTTTCGACTATTGTGATAAACGCATCGCCACAGTAATTATCTAGGTAGTCAAACATCAAACGATAGTAAAATCTATTCATGTGCAGTGCAAATACTTACAGTACATATTGGAATAGCGGTTTTATTAATCATCCTGAATCCCTTCTTCTTTGTGTGATAGAAATCTTCATCTTTAAAATGCATTGAACATATTACGGCATTTTTGCTAGGAATCCAATCACTCTCACGTCTTTCTTATTGAACGCCTTTTACCCATCGTTCTCTATGACTAGGGTCTTGAGGGAATCTAAATGGAAAAGAACAAAATTCAAATTTGTTTAATCAAATAAAAATTCTAATATTTTTACTATATTTTTTCAAAAGTTGATGGAAAATATCGCGATGAAACCTTCAATTTCCATAGCTGCGGCGATGGGCTAGCCATCTGTCAAGCAAAAATGGAGTATGGAATTAACAGCTAAACGTGAGCAAAGATGCACCTCTGCCTCCCCCTATGAAAAAAGGCAAGACACTACATTATTATTTTTAAACTTAATTAACAGAACAACAATGAATTGTCAACATAATGTAACCTAATATAGCATCACGCCTTTTCTCATATGCGGTGACAGTTATGTGCATTCAACTACATGCTTCATTTGGCATAACACCATCCCCCTAGATAAAATGTGATTTATTATTTTTTTGGTTTTACTGAATTTGTCGACGTACTTACACGTGAAAAGTGATCCCACTGTCCCTAAGGCGACGATCTGTATGGTTCTTACACTACTTCACTGCACATGCAGGCATTTTGAATTAAAATAATCTTGTTATAAAGAGCCCGGTGAGTCATCTACACTCGCATGCGTCAAGGACCGGACTGAAACCTCCCTGGGTTGAGCATTTACGCCCCGCCCATTTGGGTTTACTTCTCGTTGCGTCAAAATACAGCGTAAGGCATGTTTCTATGGCTATGGTATAATCGTTCACTGGTATACGGAGATGTTCAACTAGATCAATTGGAAAATTTTGCTGCGTGGGATCCTTGACTATTAAGGTACTTACCTAGTTATTTATTTTACATCATTTTGTTTAATAATTAATTCGATTTTTTTACTTTAACCTACGTTTGCTTTACTATTTGGAACAATATCGGTTACTAGGAAAAATTTAAGTATTATTTACTTACGTGAACAGTGAAATGACATCAAAATTAAATGAATTTGTGGAATATTTCGAAAAATATTGGCTCAAAAATGATAATTTCATTATGACATGGTCAGTGTTTGGAGAAAGACACAAAACCAACAATAGCATGGAAGGTTGGCATTTAAAATTAAACAATGCTTCTAGAAAACGGAACATCAACATAGTACAGTTATTGAAAGTTTTGTTCGAAGATGCCAAAATATCGGCAATCAAAGACCATCAGATTAACAAGAATAAACAAATTGTAAAAAACGAAGCATGCAATATTATAAACGATAAAATAACCATTAATCTTCAAATGCAATTAGTAAACGACATAATTAGCGTTCCTCTTTTTTTAGAAAGTATGCGTCATGAATTTTCTTTTTCTTCACTTTTCTAGGTAATTTTTTTTTTAACAATCAGTTGAACAAATTATACTTTTTATGTACCTCAAGTTCAACTTTGAAATTGAAAAATTTAATGATTGGACAAAGGAAACTTGATGAGTAGAATTTGTTCAATTTGTTGAACAAACAGTTGAACAAAGTGGATATAAGGTCGTACTTTAAGCTTTAATAACTACGTCACTTTTTAAGATATTGAAAAACTACAAACAGAAGTTTTCTGTATTTTTTTATAAATTTAACTGCATTCGCAGAAATTATCGTTGGCCACTTTCATTCAAAAAAGTAATTCAACACAAATTACCACTAATTAGCTAGCAAGATTTGGGTGTGTTCAGTAATTTTCAGTTCAAACCGATCCTAGCTGGAAATTGGATGTCTCTCAAACCCGTGGACACAGAAAATTAGCTTTTCGATTATGACCGGTTATAGGCATTTAGTGTGTGGTGAGTGGTATATATGTATACCACTCACGACACACTAAATGTCCATAAGTGAAATCGTTCGATATCACACTTTCTTGCTAGAATCACTTTTCGAAACGTGATTCTGTTAGTTTTTGTGAAATATTTCAGCCCCCGTGTACAAATAAATTCTGAAATTTCGGTAACATTTATAACTAACACCACACTAAATATGTGCATAATCAGAATCTACCTAATTCATACTTTCTTGCTAGAATCACGGTCACGCTCAGTTGACAAAGTCGCGGGTAGTCGTACTTTAAGCTTTAATAACTACGTCACTTTTTAAGATATTGAAAAACTACAAACAGAAGTTTTCTATATTTTTTTATAAATTTATTATTTTCAGAAATTATCGTTGGCCACATTCATTGAAAAAAGTAATTCAACACAAATTACCACTAATATTTATATCCCTTTCAGACCTGATACTAAACGGCAAGGTATTTGAAAATGAAAGTCACTGTTTCTAGATAATTTGGGGTCGCTAAATAAGAATATGCTACTGAAAAAAATCTAGGAAAACTGAAAATAAGTTTTTCAGGATGCTCACGATTGTGAAGGATCGGGCCGAATCTTAGTACACTCACGATTGTGAGGGTTGATAAATAAGACCATTTAATACAGGAAATTAAACTTTAATCATCATGAAAACAATCAAAATTATCATAAAATGAACATTATTTATATTTTAACATTTATAGCAGTATTTTCCTTACACAATCGAAACAACTAACATTTTTGACTAATGAGGAACTTCTTTTCAGTCTTAATCATTAATCTCTCTTTGGACGTAACTTAAATCACATTTTTTATAAATTATAACCCTTTTCTTATTTATCATTAAGAATTACATAAAAGCAGTGATTATCTTTGGTATTGCAAAGATAAACGTTGCACTTTGTGCATCTAATTTTTGACCGACTACTGCAGCTCTTTAGTCTACAACATCGTGGCGCTTTTATTGTGTCACATATTGGCCAGTGATTATATCCGTCGAGTCTTTTATCCATTGTTGGAATCGTAGACGGTTTGTAATGAGATGTTTGAGGCATCTCAGCAAAATCGTCTGTAGGATCGCGTTGCCTCTTTCTAGTGGTTCCACCGAGCAAAAAATCGGACACCGTCAGCTTGAAATCCGAAAAATCCATAGCTTTCTGTCTATTTGAAAGTGATGCTTCACGGTATTCATACCATGCGTTAACTAGCAACATATCGAAGAGATGCATGAACACTTTCAGAGGCCACTTCCGTGTTTTGTGCCAAGACCTGTATGCTTCCAACATTTGATCACTGACATCTACTCCGCCCATGTTTTCGTTATACTTTTTGACGATATTGGGGCATGGGACAGTGACATAGCTTTTACTTGATTTATCCCAACGTTGTACGTTCTCCACAGGCTGCGTACCGAGACACGTAGAGGCCATCAACACTGATTTGTTGTCTTTCCATTTCACTACGCAAACTTTTTTTTCTACATTCACAACTTCTTCATAGTCACCTCGTCTCATTTGTGAATCTTTTGTAAATGAATATCCTTTAAATCTGTTGTTCATTATTCCCAGTGCCATCAATTTTCTCAGCATTCAATTTTTCCAACAGGGGGATGGTAGTGAAATATCGGTCAAAAAATATAAAACTACCTTTAGGTAATGTAATACTTAATTACAAATTTTAAAGTTCAAACCGAACCCTCACTTTTGTGAGGACAATAATAATGATTTCTGCTTAAAGATAGGTGATGATGTTATTAAGAACAACGCTGAGGTAGCTCAAGCATTTGAGACATTCTTTACAAATGTACCCTTATTCACAACAGAGCATCTAAACTCATCCCCAAATGAAGCCCAGATATTATTAAAAAGCAACACTGTCGCCAGTATTGTAGACTTTGAATTTAATCATGTATGTCCTAATGACATTGTCAAAGCGTTCAGGTTGCTTAACTTGAAAAATACTGAGGATCTGTGGGGTATGTCTGTAAAAGTAATTGATTCAGTAATTCTGGTTATAGCCCCACACTTGGCTCATATATTTAATAAGTGTGTTGACGATGGAGTTTTCCCAGACCTAATGAAGCAAAGCAAACTGATACCTTTGTTCAAGTCAGGAGGATCCTTCCAATAGGAGTGATCCTTCAAACTTCAGACTTATATCAGTACTTCCAGCACTTAGTAAAATATTTGAAGGTATTATACTTAATCAAATGCTGTCTCATTTCAACTATACGAAACAACTTCACGCTAAAAAATTCGGTTTTACTAGGGGTAAATCGACAATGGATGCAGGTGTTACCCTTATTTCGACTATTTTCTCAGCATGGGAGGGGGCACAAGATGCTGTCGGCATTTTTTGCGATTTGTCGAAGGCGTTTGACTGTGTTGATCATGATACGCTACTAATTAAACTGAATCATTACGGTGTTCGAAATAGAGCTTTAGATTTACTAAGATCGTACTTAAGCAATAGAATTCAAAAGACAGAAATCAACGGCACTACATCTGATGGATCGGCAGTGAAAATAAGCATTCCACAAGTTTCCATTTTAGGCCCTTTCTTGTTCCTGGTCTATATTACTGATTTACCTTTTATGGTGGAGAGATTTGCTGATACAGTGTTGTTTGCTGATGATACGTCACTGGTTTTTAAGGTTAAAAGACAGAAAGAAAACTTCGATGATGTTAATAGTGCATTGTCTTTAACCTTGAATTGGTTTACAGTTAATAATTTATTACTAAACCCTAGTAAAACGAAGTGTATAAAGTTCTCTCTTCCAAACGTTAGGCAGGTTGAGACGAGTTTAGTGTTGGACCGCAAGACTTTGGATATGTAAATGACACGAAGTTCCTTGGAGTAACCATTGACTGCAAATTGCAGTGGGGACCCCACATTGAAAAATTGGCGGGCAGATTAAGTTCGGCGGCATACGCTGTTAGGAGCATAAGACAGCACACGGATGTGGCTACAGCTAGGTTAGTCTATTTTAGTTATTTTCATAGTGTTATGTCCTATGGTATCTTGTTGTGGGGGAAGGCAGCGGATATTCAAAATATTTTTATTTTACAAAAAAGAGCTATTCGAGCAATTTATAATTTAAAACGCAGAGACTCGCTAAGATAACTTTTTAAAGAAATTGATATACTTACTGTAGCTAGTCAATATATTTTCGAAAATATAATGTATGTACGTAAGAACCTTGGAACATATCCCAAAATTAGCGATAGCTGTGATATTAACCTAAGAAATAATCACCGACTTGTTACACCCCGGTTTAGACTCGCGAAGGTTACCAATTCCTTTAAAGGTCAATGTATTATCTTCTACAACAAGATACCTCTGGAGATTTTGAATTTGCCTTTTGAGCTATTCAAAAACCGTATAAAAACATCTTTGTGTAAAAAGGGATACTATGATGTCCAACATTATGTTAATGATAAAAACGCATGGAGTTAACACTGAACTCAATGTTAAGATTATACAAATACCTTTAAAGTTATCTCGTAAGTCAATCTGTGGGAGTTTCTTGCCCTTCTTTCCTCACAGTGGTGCAATGTAAAGAAGTGGCAAATATGATGTGTACTAAGAATATTGTTAATATCTACAGTAATAAAGAACTTTGAACTTGAACTTGATAACTTTGTGGCACCAAATTACATTGAACTTAATCAGTAATGCACTATTTGTAATCACAAATGCTATTTTCCACTCATTCTTAGCACAATAAAACAAAAACAAACACATAATAATGCTTACCACAACGAAAAATGTAAACAACACAATGACAGGTCGCGAAACGTCACTTTGCGCGGCTTCGGACACTCACTGATCCACAGATTGACCGCCATTGTTGCCGCAAAAAATATGTCGGCATAAAAGACTACTCTCACTTTCGTGCGAGCTCGCCCCCGTTCAAAATCAAATCAAAAAGTCACACTCACAAAAGTGAGTACAGGGTCTGAAAGGGTTAAAGCTAGCAAGATTTGGGTGTGTTCAGTAATTTTCAGTTCAAACCAGCATTTGGTCAAACGTGATCCTAGCTGGAAATGGAACGTCTCCCAAACCCGTGATTCTATCACGGTCACGCTCAGTTGACAAAGTCGTTTCGCGGGTAGTCGTACTTTGAGCTTTAATAACGGCAACAAATATAATGGTCACCAAAATATTTTTTTCCTACCCAAAATGGATAAATGAACCCCAAAAGTTGCAAAAAATATCAGGGCAAAATACTGCGGTAGCTCTTAGGTGAAGAGTAAAGGGGGTGAGCGAAGCGAAGCCCCCTTTATCCTTCGTGTTAGGTTGAACATGTAAGAACAACAAAAAATACTTAAAACATAAACGTTTACATAAACAAAGTTTGGTGATCATTTATCCAAACACAATTTGATGGACATTTATCCATTCTGGCAGTCATTTCGAATTTATTGATAGTAAAATAGGTGCGTTTTTGGTAATCGTTTAAACACAAGCCTTAAATAACTACGTCACTTTTTAAGATATTGAAAAACTAAAAACAGACGTTTTCTGTATTTTTTATAAATTTAACTGCATTCCCAGAAATTATCGTTGGCCACATTCATCGAAAAAAGTAATTCAACACAAATTACCGCTAATATTTATATAGCTAGCAAGATTTGTGTGTGTTCAGTAGTTTTCCCAAACCAGCATTTGGTCAAACATGATCCTAGCTGGAAATGGGATATCTCTGAAACCCGTGGACACAGAAAATTTGCTTTTCGGTCATATATACCACTCACGACACACTAAATGCCAAAAAATCTTTCGATATCACACTTTCTTGTTAGGATACGTTTCGAAACTTCATTCTAGCAGGAAGTGTTTTTGTGTACAAACTAATTCTGAAATTTCGGTCACATTTATATCTGTCACCACAAGATTGTCAAAACCGTTAAGTGTTACTAACTGTTTTTTTTCTTTTTAGTTGGTATTACTATATGACGCGTTAGTTGATAAACTAACGGTTAAATAGTAAACGGATTTAAACTTGAACCGCAAAGCTTAGGTGAAGACTAGAGGGGGCGAGCGCAGCGAAGCCCCCGAATATGCTTCGTGTTAGGTTGACATATAAGAACAAAAGAAGCGTTAATTCTAAACCCTGCCGGTCTCGTTTACTATCTGTCGATAGTTGATCAACTAACGGTTTTTACTATCTTACGGTGACATATCTAACAACACACTAAATATGTGCATAAACAGAATCTGTCTAAATCTTACTTTCTTGCTGGGACACACGTTCATCAAATTGTTATGCTGTTTTTAATTGACACTTTGAAGGTGTTTAAGTTTTTTAATAAAGGCATGTAATCACATTTTATTCGAAATGGGCTGTGAGGACAGAGGAGGAGGGGAGGACCACACTTCAACGGCTGTATCTTCTAATATATATTTTTTTTTATAAATTCCAAGATAGCTTTTACTATTACATGGGGACTTTTACTAAATCCCTTTCAACTTATGTCGAAAATTCGAGCCTGGTAGGGCACCAGGCTCGGATTTTCGATATAAGTATATGTATGTAGGCGTCCTCACATACATTAATTTTGTACTCGGACTAAGACCGACACCCTTGAGTTTATCTCGACTGGAGTCTTGACTATATTTGAATATAAAACCAATATCAGTTTACTAGTTACACACATTTTATTCTTCTATATTTTATACTATGATGTAAATTGTAACAAAGGATGATTACAAGGGATCATAGTTCTCTCGCTGACGTCGAGTTTAGTTAAGAGGAACATCAGATACGTGTTAGCGCTTCTACAAACGAGCTATGGAGTCAACTAAACGCAAGGGAAAATATTTTATAATGTGAGTGAGCATTGCCTTTTATAATAGCTGAACATTTGCGCGGTCTCCTAATGAATACCCGCGTGTAGAAGCGGCCACAGCAGCTTGCAAGCAACACCACTCGTTAATAGTACAAAATAATTAAATAAAAATCACATTGAGATATATCCAGTCCTGAATACTTAAGTATTCTATCAACTCGTGTATGTCGCAAGTATTTGAATCGCACAGCACCAATCTCTTAAGAGTAGTTTGGTATCACGTTATGATCTTCACAATCTGGTCAAACCGTTCATATACGCACGACACACTTCCGTTTTCCGCTAATAAATTGATTTACAGCTAGAGTTATTATAGCTATGGTTAAAACATACATTTTACATTATGTACCTAAACAGTAAGATATCTTATGGCTAGTAACTGTTCGTATTCTAAACTGAACGAGGAGAGACAGGGTCAGACTGTCGCTATCAGGAGGTAAGTGCTCACTTTGGCACGTGGTTTCCGTTGAACAAGTCTAGCCCGCGCCGTCAATAGTAGAGTATCGTCCATCACAATTCAAGCTTCTGTGATATGTACACTTGATAACAGAACACAATGATTAAGGTCAATTAAAGTGTTTCAAAGAAATGCAGCTTTTTTCGTCATTTCAACAGAAAGGACGACAATTCAGTATACACCTATATTGTCACAACACAATGGACCTAATGTTATGATTAGCGAAATATAAATTTGATTGCACTAAAAATAGACGAGTGATCACAATTTGAATATTGAAATATTTCTAGCTAAAATATAGTGTCAATTTTTTTTATGACGAAATAGTCACTTATTAGATTACAAAAATAATTAGCATAATATGGGCAGTACTCGTACAACCCGGTTCAATACTAATAGGTTGTAGACAGCAGTCTATGAACAAATTCCTAGAAGGATTGTCATCAGTATGAATTGCTCTTCATTTGAATCTACGGGCAACTCATTGTAAAGCTTGTACATTGTAGAGTTTCTCAGGCCAGGTATTTTTTACACCCGTGCCAATTGGAATTTATCAATTTGACAATACATACTTGTAGGATTAAAATTAAGGAACTCTCCATACAAGACTAATTCATTAAAGTACATAATTACAAACATTTTCCCACAAATACGAGTTGATGCAGTCATCCTAAAATTAACTTGTTTCGTGTGAACGGCGAAAATTTATAGCGAAAATTTTTAAATCCAGCTAAGTTCTGACAAGATACCCTTAGATTAGGAGAAACAGTACAGCGTCAGAAGTATTGAGATCATCGCAGATATTGCGGATAAATTGACTCAATTCACTGGTTAAACCTACATTTATATTACACGTTATTAGTTGCTGCATCATCATGTTGTACAACGCAGCTAAATATAACTAAAATTTTATCAATTCATAACTAAAAGAAACATTTTAAACCTAAAATTATTCACTTCCGCCTAATACGATAGGCGTTGTATACACACGATCACATGAACTGCAACTAAACATTAGTTTGTAGCTGCATATACAGAGTGCATGACTTGTTATTTACAGGTTTGCTTGTAGCAAGCCCTTGTGTTAAGCTTCGAAAAGGGCCTAAACACGAGTTTGAAAGCTAGAAGAAAATCTAACTATGTAACCATCACACGTTAAGCTGGGCATTCACGGTCAGTTTTATCGATGATAGAACTGATTCAATCCATCGACGATCAGACCATCGGACCGTCGATCAAACTGACCGTGAGTGCGCGTTTCGTCGTTTTCTCCATCAGTCGGCGCCAGTCCCGCTATTATAGTGCTTTCTAAATTTTTGTTATGTTTAGCGCGTATTTTAGAAAGCGCTTTTTTAACTTTTTATATCACAATACAGGAAATTGCTCGGTTGTAGAGCTATCAAGCATAGAAAAGAGAAGCTCTATTGAATGAGGCCGGATATCTCTAGGAGGCTATTTTTTTCTAAGAAAATAATTTATGTTGATAATTTTCTTAATTTTAAGTTGAATTATTTAGTTACAGTGAGTAATTTTCAAATAAAATAAACGAGAGTAATTATATCATGTCCTTTACTGTTAAAAATCGGATCTAAATCTAGCCCTTTTTTGATCCCTGAATTTTATAGAATCTAGCGCTTTTTTGAGCATTGTTAGAGCTGAATGCCCCATTTCGATCTGGCAGCACTGCCGTCGACGATAGCCAGTTTTACGCCAGTAAGTGGGGAAATCGAACGGCTTCATCCGTGGCTCAAGCAGGAATAAATACCAGAGTGAAAAAGTGTTCGAGTTCAGATATCATGAACCTTATGTCATTGTACTATCGAACCAACTGAATCATGACCCACTTGCCTGATAATTCGTTTGAAACTTTCAAACTTGTAAGATCTATCTATCTGTCAGTGTCTAATCAAATGATAACAAGTTCGTTACCAAGGAAATAAACCTTCAAGCGAATTTCGACCTACTTGCATTTAAGGGGTTTAGCAAAATAAGCTTATGGTGGGTCATGATTCAGATGGTTCGATAGTACATAAAGTCACTGACAGTTCGATTCGCATACTTTTTCGACGTGTAATTATTCCTGCTTCCTACACTGACCTCTCGGACGACTCTGATCGTCGATAGATCGTATCAGTGTAGGAAGCAGGAATGATTAAGCGTCGAAACGGTATGCGAATCAAACTGTCAGTGACTCTTATGTTCAATGACGTAAGGTTCATTTTATTTGAACTCGAACACTTTTTCACTCTGGTAATTATTCCTGCTTGAGCCTCAGTTCTATCGTCGATGAAACTGAACGCGAATGCCCAGCTTTACCCTTTTGTAATATTATTGCCAACAGGAAAATGAACGGAAACTAACTTGGTCAAAGTGTAGATACATGTAAACTTATTAGCACAACACATTAGCATTATCAGGAAAAAACTCAGTATACGCTCCGCAAAACTGTGACGTCGACGCACAAGAACCCGCAGATACATATCAAGTCCTGCACAGGACCTAAACCTATGTGAATGGTATGGATTTAGAATGTAGAATAGAACAGGTTGTTTGTTTTTCAGTATGCGGCTCGTATGCTTGCGGAAGGGGGGGCAGTGGACTCATGTGGCGTACCGCTTGGTCCAGAGGCGCGCGATGCGGTCATGTTCCTCTCGGTTCTGCAGATACTGGGTCGCGATGCTGCCGACGAGGGGGTCGGCTGGAATAAGGAAAGATATATTACTGTACTGTAGATGTTTATGTACTAATGTAGGCAGGCTTAGGCTTTTTATCACGGCATTTCACCGGTTCTGGACCAACGCGGGTGAAACCGCAAGGCGTCCGCTAGTCATAAAAACCGGTCAAGTGAGAGTCGGACTCAAAGACACAAAGGGTTCCGTAGAAGCCACGATTTAAAACAAGAATGGCGGATAGTTGATACTCTCCATACAAAAAAGTTCAAAGCCCTTTTTAGGGTTCCGTACCTAAAGGGTAAAAACGGGACCATATTACTAAGACTACGCTGTCTGTCTGGCTGTCCATCTGTCACCAGGCTGTATCTCATCATGAACCGTGATAGTTAGACAGTTGAAATGTTGAAACACGACTGCCTTACTATTCCTGGTTCCTGGGTTGAAGTACTCATCCAAGTCCTCATTTCAACACCAGCTCATTACACCAAGTTTGCAGAACCAGCTTGACGTCTCTAACAAATTGAGTCCAAACAAACTGCCTTACTATTTCTGGTTCCTGAGTTTCAGTATTTTCTCCAAGTCCTCATTCCATCACGAGAATGGTGAATCGGAGACAGTATCATCTTTAAATATGTTTGAATGAATGTAATATATATAAGGCGACATTTATTTAAAGAGCCAAGTTCATACTGAAGACTAGGTAAGTATTCGGTCATTTGATTCATTAGGACACTTGACATTGGGTGAATGACCGTTATGGCTTACGATATCACCAATTGACACAAATTCATTTTCCAACAACGAATTAAAAGGCGTAGGTACACAGGTATTATAAGTCAAAAATCTAAAAAGAGGGGAAATCTTAGATATGTCAAAATGATCTTTGCAACAGTAAGCAGTACTTTTATTTCCAAAAGGATCTGCTCTTCATACGGCGTCACCCACTTTTTTCTAATTTTTGGGCTTAATGGCACACTCAAAATAACTTATTTGGTGTTTTCACACTCGAGTTACTGCACATGGGCACGATGCAGTATTTATTGGTCATTTTAGTCTTTATTCATGAGTATGTGGGTAGATCTTTACAGTTAAGCGCCAGGGGGTCTCACTCAACAGTTTATGTACGATCGACCGGCCAACCCGACGTGCAGGATTTCAGTAAGGTTGCCGCTCTCTTGACCTTAGAGACCCAGTATAAAACAAATTACAATTACATAAGTAAGGAGGTAGCCTTAGAACTTCCCAATAGCCTGAGTAAGTACTAATAACACCACTCTTACACAGATTGGACTAGAATTCACAAACACAAATCGCACATAGGTAACCCTACCATGATCAAGCGAGACTGGAGTTTACAGGACAACCTTCTGATGTCAGAGTAAAAGAAGCTCTCAGGCGCAATCTAGCCTGCACGGGCGGGGCAAACGATTCTGTAGGTGTTTAGCGATTACGTTACGCAGGTGCGGGCTAGATTGCGCTTTATTGCCGCGCAGCGAGAGTAGCTATTTATTTAAGTGCATTTGCGGAGTGATCTTTCTGTACGTAGTACTATTAAGTATTCTGTGATAGCGATTGAGCCGAATGAGCCCGATCAATCCGATCACCTGACGGGCAAAGAGACGTCATCGCTGATCCTACATGATACGCTCAGTTGACAAAATATTTTCGTGGGAGTCGAACTTTAAGCTTTGCTTTAATAACTCCGTCAATTGTTAAGATTTCGAAAAACTAAAAACACTGAATTTTACTATATTTTTTAATAAATTTAACTTCATTCACAGAAATTTTCATTGGCCACGTTCATTCTTTCAATACCACATATATATATAATAACTTATAAATGCACCTGGTTATGTACATGGAGTGTGAACATAGCCGCACCAATAACTTTGTAACAACATTTTGCTTAAATCCATACTATTCACTCCACACCATCCCTACCATTGTACGGTGGAAAGGAACCCTTCGTGCGCGAGTCCGACTCGCACTTGGCCGCTTTTACATGGTTTTTAAATTGCTCAAATGGCAATTACTAAATCTCCAAAGGTTATAGTAGAGAATGCACTGACCGTTGAGAGAATTGCGAACTTTCGCGAGTCTTAGCTGGGGGCGCAACTAGTCTGTGATTATTTCTTAGGTTAACATTACAATATAAATTCATCCTATCTACATCATTACAAATGGTATTTTTAAATCAGAACAGAACAATAATTTGTATGGTAAATATGTAACTTACCAGGATTGCAATCAGTGAGCAGTGAGCAAATTGACAACAGGACTTTAGATATTGTCAGTGCTGGTGACCAGTTATCCTTGAGTATGTCTAAGCATATCACACCTTGACTATTGATGTTGCAGTGGTATATCCTCGTCCGGAATGTCACCTGCAAAAACAATTACAATTTTATTGTAAAGGGAAATCAGGAACAGGATAGTTTGGCTGTATCTTTGGTGGACTTGGGCCATGTCCTCAGATGTTAAAAGTAAAAATAAATTAGGTGATATGGGAGAAAGTAAACTGTAAAAAAAATATAAAAAAAATACAAAATTTTGTTAGTGTTATACATAGCTACTAACCTTAGGAGGTTTGAAGGGGTATTCTGGCGAGAAGTGGATATCGAGGAAGAAGACTCCTCCTTCGTAGACGGACCCCGGGGGCCCTAGGATAGTGGAAACCCACTCATACAGGTTGTCTCCTTTGGGGCCCGCACTGCAGTTCGGCGGTGGGTCCAGTGTAATCTCTGCCAACTCTTTCTGGATCCGCTTGGCCGAGGTGCCGAGCGCCTTGGACATGTTTGTTTTACTTCTGTTCTCTTTTGTATCTTGCTTGCGGGTGTCACCCACACTCGAGCCCCGACGTCCGGTGCCACCTCCTGACGAGCCAGATGCACCAGACATTATCTAAAAGTTTCACAACAAAAACTAACAGCTATGGTAAATGAAAAAACAGAATAAAAGCATTCTAACGTTGCAAGTTGAAATCAATAAATATTTCTAAAACATATCAGCTGTGCTTGTTTTAGTGGTAGCCAACGGTCTTGGGCACCTGTGAATTCCACGAGCATACTATACACAGGAAGAATACATGCAAGATCTTATCTAATATCTATAAATCAAGCAAGGTGCTAATAATCAATACATTACTCATCAATACATCATACTGAGGTAATGAAAACTATAGTTTGTAAAACCTTGCTGATACACACAAAAATATTTTTTTTCAAGCAGGATCAAGAACAAAGAAAATACTGAATGGAAGCTCAGTGCAGGCGTACTACGCGCGAGCGCTAGAGGATTCTGCGTCAAACCAAACGAGACCCAAATGCAACTGATGCAACTAATCACAACAATACGCGTAGTAGTAGCAATAGCATTGAAAATAAAAATATACCTTACGAACAACGGTCGGCCATCTTGTCGGCTGGCGTTATCCGATAATTTTTATTTTTTTGCCTCAGCGCTGACCCAGATGAACCGAATACAATTATACATACAATATTTGTCAGAGAAGGCTCACAACCGTGCTGTAATGCAATGCAAGAGTTCTGTTAGAAATAGACGCCCTATGAAGGATAAGTGCGGCTATGGCTGCAAACAGCCTTTTACTTTTCTTTAAGTAATACTTTCTTGAAAATTGTTGGTATACCTCGAGGGATCTGCGTAATGCAGCTGTAAAACAACAAAATTATAGCGATTGTTCTTCTGTACCTACAGCCACTTCACCACGAATCTCAATTTCAGTTGATCATCACCGTCACCAACACAAACAACCGTCAATAGCCAAGATGCACAAGGAAGTTAGGGAATAGGTTCGATATCCTGGTTTACTTACTAATTAAATCTAATACGGTAATCGATCAATCACACACAACAAACACGCTGTTCTTCTAATTTCTACAGTATTTCTATTGAAACACACAGCACCCGAATTTCCGTGCCGACATGTTTTGAAAAGAAAATAGTAGTCTTGCCAGTTGCAATAAATAAATGGTGGAAGCAAAGCTAAAGAGCTGAGATAACTTGTTTTTTTAACATTGAAAGGGACAGGATGATGATGTTGAAGAAAGCCAAGGATTATACAGAAATATTGTAAGTGCAACTTTTACAAAAGCCATACAAAATATTTTATGCAAAATTAGTATTTTTTGTTGCTAATAACCCTTTATGACCACAAATAAAGCTTCTATTATAAAATAAACACTTTCCTCGCTGCTTTAAACTTTAAGAATATCAGACTTACAGACCATTGAAGAACACAGCAAAATTCAATCATCAATAAAATAAGTTTTTCGGACCTAATTTAATAAAAACAAGTAAAAGCTTTTTATGTGAAAATCTTTATAAAACATTCTAAGTTAATGATCTTTTATTTAAGGTATTACTGACGTAGATACCTCACACATTCTTGAAGTTATGACCTGCTTACCAGTTTGAGGGAGAAAATAGACTTTTTACACAGTCTTTTTAATTCTAAATGAGATCCTTGGTTCTTCAAACAGACACGAGCCCGTCTTCGGATTTCTGTGGTCGTGATTTTGAACATCATTTCATATTTCATAGTGTCGAAAGCCATTCTTATTTTTGAAATCAACTCTTCTTTTGTGTTGATGGCTACATTGGAATAGACCAGTTCTTTGGCTCTGCCCCACACAAAATAGTCCATCGGGGTCAGGTCTGGTGAACGAGCAGGCCAAGGAATAAGCCCGTCTCCGCCGATCCATTAATTCGGAAAACAGTCGTCAAAATAGTTTCTGACTTCAATAGTCCAATGTGCTGGACAGCCGTCTTGTTGGAATATGAGTTCCCTATCCATCGGAGCTCCAGACTCTTTCACCAAAACCGGGAGGTTTATGAGGTGAAATGCATCTAAGAACAAAAACCTTTTCAACCTAACACAAAAAAAATACTTAGTTTTAAGAATCCGAATTTCAAAGTTGCATACATGAGCACGATTAATCATGCAATATGATGTAGGATGCCTTATAAATTCCTAGATTAAAACGCTTACCTTAAGAGGAGTAGGTAGCTACTAAATACCATCACCATGAACTAACCACACTTTCACCATGATAACTAAATGAACTAGCAATAGTGATCTCCGACCTCCGACTCGGAAGGATTCGAATATTCGGTGTATTCGGACTATTTCGGACCAAACTGCAGCAAACGTCAAACAAAGTGTCATTGGTGTCATGCAATGCATGCATGTCAAAATAAAAAATAAATAAATTCTCTCGTGAGTGTGAAACTGTGAACGCTGAAACGAAAAGATTTGGATTTGGTTTTTTAGAAACTAAACCTTGCAAGTTCTATATTCATATTTCAATCACCAGGCAACAATGGGGAAAAGACAGCATCAAAAAGACAAAATGTAATTATTACAACTTCCAACACATGTTTCGATAATTTCGAAAAAGTTACCCTGCCCTGTTTCCCTTCTGATTAGATCCTTATTAAATTAAACATTTCCTGCAACAGGTACATAACGTACACAGAATGGACTACACTGTATGGCGGAAAGAAGCCAGGCACCTCTACAGAGGAGGAAGCTAACTTCAAACGTTTGCCATTCGATCATTGCTGTCTGTGCCTCCAGCCCTTCGAAGATCCGTATTGCGATGATAACGGGAACATATTTGAACTACAAGCAATTGTTGAATTTCTAAAGAAGTTCAAAGTTAATCCTGTTACTGGAAAGGTTAGATACCTACTTCACACCTACCTCTTTTTTGTTAACAAATGAATTCTAACACTAATTGGAAATCATAATCTTACACCTCAGGCAGGTAGGTTGACCAGGTAGATTTTATTAGAGGTATTTTGTAAGTATGCATGCAGACATACCCCCCATTAGCCCATTAATGTCCCACTGAGGGGCATAGGCCTCTATTCGGATATGAGTAAGATTCAGCCATACTCAGAAGAACTTTAGATAGCTGGCCGTTTCAGATCCTTTTGCTGATTTTTTCTATCCTTTATTAGTTGATTTATAGATGATTTCAAAATATGCAAACTGTTGGAAATAATTAGTTTTGAGGTTTTTTTAAATCACCATTTCAAGCATTAGGGACAGTAGGGATGTGGAAGTATTAGGGTGGGGAACAACGAATTTGCCGTTTTTATATGTGAGATGTCGTTCAAAGTTCACTATCCTCATGGCTATTGACCTGGACCTTGAACTTGTCTGTTCATGTATATTTCGCAAAAAAAATCATTTTTTACGCTCGATGTCGTTTGAGGTTTATTGACCTTGACCTTTCGTGCATATTTCGCAGCAAAAAATAAAATAAAACCTATTGGCATGAATACCATTAGAACACGGAGCTCATCCATCATGTAGAAATATAGGCAAGGGTAACTCATAAAAATGGAACAGAATATCTATAGTATAATATGTCTAATTTTATTTCATAGAAAATGGATATCAAATCTCTTACCAAGTTGAACTTCTTCAAAAATGCTGAAGAGGACTACCACTGCCCAGTGCTATTTAAACAATTCACGAAGAACTCTCATATTGTTACTGTTAAGACCATTGGCAATGTTTACTCTTGGGAGGCGATAGAGCAACTCAACATCAAGGGAAAGAACTGGAAGGACCTGGTCAATGATACACCATTCACTAGAGCAGACATCATCACTATACAGGATCCACAGCAATTGAATAAGTTCAATATCTCTACTTTCCACCATGTGAAGAACAATTTGAGAGTAGAAACAGAAGGTTAGTAGTATTTCATCATGCATATTTTTTTTATTGTACTGCAAATAACCGGGGAAGTCATTATTAAGGATTTGGGGCAAAGCTTAAGGGTTAGAGGCTTTGACTACTGCTGCGGGGCATTTCTGATGCAAAGGATCTCCCTGGCTGTGCAGCGGGGTTAATGCTGCCAGCGTCGTGGGAACCTTTATAAAAGAGATCTAAAAATCTTTTCAATTAGTTACATTCCGCTGACACACATTTGAAAAATGTTATTCAATGGAACAAAACGTAACACAGTGTAACAATAAAGCTGCATGCATGTGCGTGCCATAGCGAAGGTCACCTGCTGCAGCCAAGATCGGGTCTTTTTGAGGTCATCACTGCTAAGCAGAAACTTATAAACACAAAATAAAATACAAGCTAAAACACACTTTATTTTTAAAAAGATTTTCATGCTATTGTGAAGAAAAGAAGGAAGATTTCTTAATTTTACGAACATTTGAAACGGCAAAATTTTCAAAACACAGTTTTTTATTTTGGGTTGTGTTTTAACCTAAAGATGACACCTTTTTTGTCTTATACCAAAACGGGCTACAGAGTATATTTTTTTGAAAAAAACTAAGATTCAAATAAATGTTTTAGTATGTAAATTAGGTACTCTTCTCCTGGAAATAAAGGCTATTATTATTATTATTATTTTGCTATTAATACAGAACGTGGATGTAGAACTGCAAGTCAATGCTATTAATTGTCGGTTGGGAGGTTCCCTATTTGATATTATTGAATATTATTTATATTATCCCAGCCAGGTCTTGGAAGTGTATATATGTGTGACGTCGCTGTTTCTGGTTCCCACGATACAGGGTATCCTAGTGTGGGGCCAGACGCAATGTATGTGCCTATATGTAAATGTTTATGTTTACTTTAACTTTATTTTTTATTTTAAATGGAAATAATTTGGTAACTTAATGCTCTTTTGCAGACGAAATATCGATGAGAAAGGACCCGCATGCCAGACTGAAGACTGTCTCCACCGAGACCAAGGAAATTCTCCAGGAACTGGAGCGAGATTACAAAGCACCGGAAGCAAAAGAGTTAGTCAAAAAGGTAAATTATTTTTCACGCCACCTGCTCGACATTACATATCATGCAAACCTTACTTAAAGCGAGACATTTTAGCTCTTGGCTTGAGCCGGGTCATAATGTTGTACTGAATTTCTTTACAATCCTTTGGTGAATAATGTGATGTTAACTTCTCACAGTTCTTATTGTTATGTCCTTTACGTCTAATTTCCTGAAATAGGCTCAGCGCACGCACGACCGAGCTCTCCGGGGGCTTATTTGAAAACCGAGCCGCCCAGGGCAAGATGAATGGCTCAGCGCACGCACGACCGAGCTCTCCGGGGGCTTATTTGAAAACCGAGCCGCCCAGCCCAGGGCAAGATGAATGGCTCAGCGCACGCACGACCGAGCTCTCCGGGGGCTTATTTGAAAACCGAGCCGCCCAGGGCAAGATGAATGGCTCAGCGCACGCACGACCGAGCTCTCCGGGGGCTTATTTGAAAACCGAGCCGCCCAGGGCAAGATGAATGGCTCAGCGCACGCACGACCGAGCTCTCCGGGGGCTTATTTGAAAACCGAGCCGCCCAGGGCAAGATGAATGGCTCAGCACACGCACGACCGAGCTCTCCGGGGGCTTATTTGAAAACCGAGCCGCCCAGGGCAAGATGAATGGCTCAGCGCACGCACGACCGAGCTCTCCGGGGGCTTATTTGAAAACCGAGCCGCCCAGGGCAAGATGAATGGCTCAGCGCACGCACGACCGAGCTCTCCGGGGGCTTATTTGAAAACCGAGCCGCCCAGGGCAAGATGAATGGCTCAGCGCACGCACGACCGAGCTCTCCGGGGGCTTATTTGAAAACCGAGCCGCCCAGGGCAAGATGAATGGCTCAGCGCACGCACGACCGAGCTCTCCGGGGGCTTATTTGAAAACCGAGCCGCCCAGGGCAAGATGAATGGCTCAGCGCACGCACGACCGAGCTCTCCGGGGGCTTATTTGAAAACCGAGCCGCCCAGGGCAAGATGAATGGCTCAGCGCACGCACGACCGAGCTCTCCGGGGGCTTATTTGAAAACCGAGCCGCCCAGGGCAAGATGAATGGCTCAGCGCACGCACGACCGAGCTCTCCGGGGGCTTATTTGAAAACCGAGCCGCCCAGGGCAAGATGAATGGAACACATTTTAAATAAAACAATAGCCTTGTCTTAATGCATCAAACGTCAATTTTCACTATATTTTTTATTGCCTCGTAAATGGTGAGTTTACTCCTCGGGGATAAAACTGTTTTTGTCACGTGCGCTCTTGAACCCCTCACTGCACTCAGGACTCAGTCTTAATTCCCGAGCGAACTCAGTCCTTCGTTATGTTCAGAATTCAATATCGTACCCGAGACATAAAACAGTGCTTTATCCTCTTGGTGTATAATCTACTATGATACTCAAGTATATACTTCGAACCTACAGTCTTCACAAAATAAAAAACCCGGTGGGCCAAACTAAATTTAATCTTATTACGTCAGTGACACGGAAGCTGTCGCTACGCGGGCCTTTTATTTTGTGAAGAATGTATTTATCCCCATTTTTTGTGGGTCTTGGGAATTTCGATTGTTGCTACATGAATGGGGTGTTCACATGTTCCTTTTGAGGCTCTGTAGCTGCTTGTTTGTAGCCATTGCCCGATATGTCGCCTCTTGGAGGACTCGAGGATAAAATAAGCAACATTCATTTGCGTCATCCATTGAACTACTATTACTAGCCGATGGATTCGATGACGCCGCAAACCAGTAGTTAGCGCCATAAATTGTTGCCGGACGGCAACAACTCATTTAGTCCCTCGCCTGCGCTCATAGTGACCGCATGTCGCAATTGGGACTACACAACAATTTTAAGAATGCCGGCCTGAACTTTTAAAAATAAATCAACTACGAAGAAAAAAGAAAGTGGCGTGACTTTTCATCGATGAGTTAACAATATATGACCACGAACACCAACCAAAACTATTTTTGTACATTTTTTTTCTATTGTAGCCGATATTTTATATGAAAATCATAGATTATAAAAAGTAAACCGTACATATTAAACAGGTAGGGTACTAATGGTGGTACGAGTAAGCAGTTAACAAATCACTATGAGGCAGTTTGAAATATAATCCGTGTTTTTGCAAAAAAATACTTATTAAATAATCTATTTAAGGACATATATAAGCTCCGCAGAATTGTAATTCGCGAAATGTCAAGGCCGTGTGTCGTCATAGTGACGTCAATTCCTGTGAGTAGTTATCAGACAAAAACAAACTATCTCCAGTAATTTCGTTGTGCTTGTGGCGGGAGCCACCCGGAAAAGCTGAGTAAAATAGGTACTACCTATGCATAAATCAGGGTATATATATTTTTATTTATTGATTACACATGGAAAAGCAATACGAGAGCATCTTAATTAGGTCCACGGAAACCATATTAGTTTGTATGTGGATCCCTGTTTACGCTATCATAGTACATGTTTAGTTTAATACTCAAATATCAACTCCACTCAACTCCTATTCTCTCTCTCTCTTTCACTGACGATCATATAACACTAAGTTGTCTTCACACGGTCTACATGTCTCTGGGCGATGACGTCAAATAACACCTTTGAAGGGAACCTTCAAGCGCATTACCTTTCTGCGGGGCTTATACAAGAACAACTTTTATTTGATTTTAAATGCATACCAATTCATTTTCTTTTGCTTTTACACTTAACCATTTTTTCAAAATCTTAGTAACTATTAATACATTTTGAAATAGGGCAGGTATTTAAGTGAAGTTTTTTAGGTACAAAAGCAGTGTCACTTCTGCGGTGTGCAATCTATAGGGGACGACGCGTCGCGCGCGCCCCGCACCCCGCACCCGCCCCCCGCCCCCCCCCCTGTCTTCAAGTTGCGACACGGTTTTGTTTACGATAGCGTCTCTGTACGCTATATAGTAAAAGTAGCTCAATGGCGCCATATAACTTAATTTAATATCCTCATTAACCCCAAAATATGGATGCCTGCTATTCCTGCTGCCTGCTGGCTGGCAGATAATCTAAAAAGGAACTTTTGCTTTTCATACTATGTGACCTCTAATACCATGCATGCATTGCGATGCATTGTAAAAAATATAGCAGCGAATTTGTTAAGAAAGTACGAGTAACCTTGGTATCACGCCTTTTCCCTTACGACTGAGTTGGTTGGATGTTATACTCCATTTTTCGTGATGGGACCCATCGCCGTAGCCTATGGAGACACGACGGTTCCCGCCACAGAACATTTAATAGTAGGTTAGAAAGGCGGTGTGGGCGGTTCAGGCGCGCCGCGAGTATGAGCAAACGCTCATACATAGCCTAAAACGCTCCTCACCTCCCCTCAGTCGGCCGCGTTCTTTCGTTGAAGGCGTTACTCCGCGAAAACCCTCTAAAATGCCGAGTTGCGCAATTATAACTTGCAGAGCCAGAAGCCAACAAGCTAATGTGAATAATGGAAGGATTTCTTTTCATCGGTAAGTTCAATAAACGTAGATTTTTAATAATTTGATCGAAAATACAATCGAGGTACGATTTTCGTGATAGGGTGGGGACACATTATGCCATCGTATCGATAAATGGTTGTTTCTAAGTACCTTTTAAATAAATAAATATAGGCTACCAACGTCCCACCAAGAGGCACAGGACTCTTACCGGATTCGTGTAAGATTGAGACATACTCCACCACATTGGCTCAGTGCGTGTTGGGGCGGGATTTAAGGACTATAGGTAAAGGTCTCGAACACGGACACCTGATTTTTGGAAGGAAAGTGGGCGGAGGGGGTGGGGCGGGTGAGGGGGTAGAGGGGACCTCCACCGCTTAAGTTTTATTTGTCGCAAACCAGGGTTTTATTTATGGATTTTTAAAAACCTTATATTGAAGTTAGTTTTGGTGCTATAATCTCGTAATTTTCCCTATAAATGTAATTGTAGAATAAAGATATGTTTTTTTGCTCTGTGTACCTACCTTTTTTTTTCAGCTTTCCTCAAGAGCCAACAATAAAAGAACAGTGGATTGATGTTACTGGTAGAGAATATTGGATGCCTACAAAATCAAGCACAATTTGCTCAAAACATTTCAAGGAAAAAGATTACCTAATAAAAAAATCTGGACATAAATACTTAAAGTGTGGTGCAGTGCCACAAGAAAATGTTGTCCGTATATGTTCTACCAATGCAACAGAATGCAAACAGCAATACTCTCCAGCAATTCGGAGTTTTGCATTGACTCTACATTATTATTCACCGAAAGCGTACGAATATGTTCGCAACACATTCGATACTTGCCTGCCTCATGCACGTACATTGCGAAAGTGGTACTCAAGTATTGAAGGAGAACCCGGCTTTACATCTGAATCATTTGCAGCACTGAAATTGAAAGTGGAATCAACCAAATACCCTATTATCGCGGGGCTTGTAATGGATGAGATGGCAATTAGACGCCGGATAGAGTGGGATGGATACAAGTTGCATGGTTTTGTGGAAATTGGCAATAAACAATGCAGTGACCACATAACTGAAGCTAAAGAGGCTTTGGTATTTTTAGTAACAGGAATAAACTGCAATTTTAAAGTGCCTGTAGCCTACTTCCTTGTTGATGGTGTAACTGGAGATCAACGCTCTGATCTAGTAAAACAATGCTTGGAAAGGATTCATGATACAGGAGTAAAGATAGTGTCGCTCACGTTTGATGGTTGTGCATCTAATTTAGCAATGATAAAAATTTTGGGTTGCTCCTTTGAAAATGGCAAGATGACATTTGAACATCCCGTCACAAAACAAGAAGTGATGTCAGTATTGGATCCATCACATATGATAAAATTAATTCGAAACGCTTTTCAGGTAGATTCCATTTTTAATAAACAATAATGATACAAAAATTTAATTAAATATTAAAATTTACAGCATTTATTTAAAATGTTTCATACTTTTTCAGGTATACCAAACATTTGTGGATGCGAGCGGCAAAAAAATACAGTGGGCTTACCTGGAAGAATTAAATAAAGTTCAAGAAAAGGAAAAGTTCCATTTACGTAACAAATTACGACATCGTCACATTCACTTCCAGAACCAAAAAATGAAAGTGAAGTTGGCCACCCAGCTGTTTAGTTTGAATGTGGCTGATGCTGTTGACTTTTGTGAAGAAAAGTTAAATATGTCGGATTTTCAAGATAGTTCTGCCACAACAAAATTTTTAAGAATCATCAATAATTTGTTTGACATCTTTAACTCTAGAAGCCTCAATCAGTATGGTTATAAGAAAGCTATAAATGAGTGGAATGCTCCCACAATATTCGACTATTTGGATGAGGCGGTTGAATATATTTCAACCCTTAAAGCTCAAGATGGGACGTTGTTGATAAAAAGTCCAAGAAAAGTCGGATTTTTGGGCTTTCTTGGTTGTGTACAGGCCGTCAAGCATTTTTACAGGACACTAATAGAAACGAAAGAACTTTTATTCTTTCCTTTTTATAAAGTCAGCCAAGATCATCTCGAACTTCTATTCTGCAACATAAGATGTCATGGTGGTGCAAATAACAATCCAACAGCACGACAATTTAAAGCTGCGTATAAAAAACTGTTGGTACATGTGGAGCTAAAAGACTACGGCAATGGCAACTGTACAGCATTGGAGAATTTGTCGATCCTCAATTGTTCTTCTGCTGTTAAAAGGATAAATTTGACAACAGATGCAACTTATGAATTAGAAGAGGGCAATGAAGACGATGGATCTGAAGAACGAGAATTTGCTGAGTTTTACAAAAACATGTCTAGCTTCAGTATACAGGTGCTTAGTCACATAGCGGGAAATGTTGTTCACGTTTTAATGAAAAAAATTAAATTTGATGTGTGTGTAGGTGCTCTGGTATCTCGCTGGCGTACCTCACAGCATAAATTCATCATTTGTAAAGATAAAGGCGGTCTCTTGTATCCTTCGGATGATGTCATTACTATTTGCAAAAAAGCAGAATCGGTAATCCGATATTACACAGATAATTCGAGAAAGTTTAACAAAGATTTTTTGGTCACAAAAATCCTACATAGTTTAGTCGGCACCAAATTATTTGAGGACATCTCATTTCATCAGATTGGGGAGTACCCAACTGGCAATCATATCACAGATCTAATGAAAGCCGTCATTGAAAAATATATTAATATAAGAGTGCATTTTTTACTGAAAGAATACGTTTCAAAAGAAACGAAAAGGCAATTGCTTAATAAATATGTTTTATTTCAAGGCCAATAAATAATATTGAGATAAACGTTATGAGTTTTAATTACTCCAGGACCGGCCATACATTTGACGCATCGCGATTTTGAATTCTATTTCATGGAAATAAAATTCAAAAACTATAACGGCCAAATGCCCCGAAATCGTGGCATCGGTCCGTGAGTGGTTAATTCCCTCAAAAGGTAAAAATAAAATAATTTCAAAATAATAATACATATACTAATATAGGTACGACTGCAGATGAAATTTAAAATTTTACCAATCGTTCTTATGCAAGTCGTGTTTCAATAAGTATGGTTTTTGTCGCGGATGGTAATATCATAGGAAATAAGGGAGCTAATCAAAGCGCACCGTTCTGTCCCTTACTTCCTACGATATTACCGTCCATGACACAAATTTTGAAAATTATAAACACGACTATTCCCGTGTTTCAGAATAATGTCCTATTCGATTCGATTCTTATGTCGATTCCTATTTCGATCGCTTCCGTAAACTTAGTCCCTTGTTTTTGCCGATAGTTTTTGACGAAATTATAAGCAATTTGAGTAAAATACATATTACATTATGTTATCAAAATTAACATCGATAATAAAAATATAAACATCGATAAAAGTTTATCGTTAGTCAATCCCTAACGTGTATGAAAAATAAATTGCTTTTACGCACACACGCACGACAGTAACAGTTGCGTTGGTGTGAGTTGCTTAGCCAATCGCGAGCCCGTATTGTTGCCTCACGCACACATGTGAACCCTTGCACGTATTTGTTTATTTTAGTAGTAGTCAGCTGGAGCGGCGACGATGGTTCCCGTTCAAAAAATGGAATAGGGCCTTTCTAACCTATTATTAAATGTTCTGTGGTTCCCGCCCTTTGTAGGAAGAAGGTAAAGCGGCACCGATTCTCAAAAGCTCATTGTTGGCGCTGCTGGTGTAGTAGGTGTCAAAGACGTCACGTTTGAGGTTACTTTTGCCAGTATCAAGTGTATTTGAAAGTGTTTTTGAACCTAACCTCAGATGCATCAAACTCTTTGCCTCCGCTTGGTGGCGCTGGTGTAGTTGGACTCCAACTACACCAGCGCCACCAAGCGGGAGAAAAGACGGGCAGACAGAATGTCCACTGTGCTGACGAAGAGGCTGTCCCATGGCTGCTCGGGCTGCCACATTTTTGAAAAAATTGCTACATAACTAAGAGTAGTAAAATAAGTATTAAACATATGACCATGAATCCACTTTTTGATTGGCTAAATTACTGGTTTTATCTTAAAAAAAAAAAGTGAATTGTGCGAAAACTGAGCGTGTTTTTGACTAAAAAAATTACTAAATTGTGTTAAAAACTGAAGTAACTATAAATCTGAAAAACAGAAACTAGACAACCTTAATTCGAGTAAAATACAATTTTTCTCTCATTTCAGGCAATTCCGCTGTTCGTGGTCATTCGCCCAGTTAGTATTTTTTCGCTCGTTTTATTATTCCTCATTCTCCCTAAAATTACGTTGCAGGTGGCGGACAAATTCAACGCGGCACACTACTCAACCGGCATGGTGGCTGCCAGCTTCACCTCCACCGCCATGGTGCCGGAGACAGTGCATGAAGACGCCATCATATGCGAGGACGAGGTCAAATACGAACGCGTCAAGAAGAAGGGTCAGTGGAAATACCGCTTGTGCGATGTGGGATACAGGCGGAATTGAGAATGTGCGTGTAGCGCCATCTGTTGGAATCGGGAAATTTTACTTCTTCTTGAAGAAGACCCCCTGGGCCAGGGCCCACAGTTCAGCCATCCCAACCTGCACAAGGAGGAGGAGGCCTGGATGTTCTGGGAGCTCCGAGGTCGTTGTTGTTTCACCCAGAATTGCCATCCTGGTTTCAATGGTGGATGGGCACGCAAGCAGCATGTGCTCCACGGTCTCATCCACTTCCATGCATCCCTTGCATAGGGAGCAGTCTGTTGCACCTGTAATTTTCAAGTGTTTGTTAAGTGTACAGTGGCCTGTAATCAGACCAGTTAGTAGTGAGTCGTGAATTTATGATTATATTCCTTAAGAAATAATTTGGTGTTTTTGCAGTCTACTCTTTTCGCCCATATCATATCCGGGGTTCGAGTCCCGGTGGGGGCAGATATTTGTATGATGAGAACGGATGTTTGTACCGTAGTCATGGTTGTTTATCTATCTAAGTATAGTATTTATCTATATAATTATGTGTATCGTTGTCTAGTACCCAAGATACAGGGAATCCTAGTTTGGGGCTAGGTCAATGTGTAAATAGTGTCCAAGGTATTATTATTATTATTATTTTGGTCGTCTGTGGTTGTTTTGAGGGAAAGGAAAAAGGAAAGGGGGGAAAATCGCTGTCGTGCTTGCCCCTGCTTTGGCTAGCTTGTTAGTGGTTTTGTTAGTGCGAAGAGTTGAGATGCAGTCTTTTTTTAAGACAATGTCTTTCTCCTCTACACTGTAGTGTTATGCTACTTACATGCCATTTTCCAGTCTGCTTTGATGGTCTGCATTTATCTCACAGCTGGATATTTCGTATCACCTTTATTTTCATAGGACCCTGTGACGTTTTAAGCCATAAGAACACAATAACAAATCATTTTCACTTCGTATTTTCACACTATCAGCACTTTTAAATCGATGTCGAAGGGGTTTACCTTTGGTGACCTTGTATTTGGCTTTCTCCGAAACTCTGCAATCTCGGGCTTCGTGCGCGCTGGTGCGCTACCTTTTTATGTATCTGTAACTGTCCCAATTTTCATTGTTATCTTGTTGTTTTCTCTATTACGAGCCTGAAATCAAAATCTGACATATTTTGATATCGTTGTTTATCTGGTTGTCATGGCAATGTCCATTCAAACTCATTAGCGGTCCGATATGTTTACGTCAATACTTTTACAAAAATACTTTTTCCCTCTTGGCCATTCACAAAAATTGCTTTTAATTTAAATAATTTTTAGAACTCTCCAAAAAGGGTATAAGAGCGGAACATTGCTGAAATCAAGGGAGTCTCGCTTCAGCTCTTGAAAAGGAAGCATCACCTAAATGCCTTATCCCGGGGCCGCACTGCCCCGGGATCCTGCGAGACTCTGCTGAGTCGCCTACAGTTTGCTGCTGCTGCCTTACTGCCGTCTCCAACCACCTATACCCTGACGTGCTGCCGTCTCCAATCACCTATACCCTGACGTGCTGCCGTCTCCAATCAACTATACCCTGACGTGCTGCCGTCTCCAACCACCTAAACCCTGACGTGCTGCCGTCTCCAACCATCGATACCCTGACGTGCTGCTGCCTTCAAGCCACATCCTACACCAACACCGGATCTCCAACTACTCGCCACTACTCCAGGCTCCGGGCACCACCGCCGCGTGCTCCCTGTTCTGCCCTCCTACGCTCCGTGTCCTTCGCTCCCCTTTTTATATCTTTTGTACCTGTATTTTTGTAAAACCTGTGTCACCTCATTCATCCTCATCCTCATATCATTTTTTTAAAAATAGTCATTGTAAATCAACATAATAAACTGTCATTTCTAAATTTTATTCTGGTTGTTGTTTCTTGTTAGGTTCTGGTTAGGTTCTTGTCGCTACACGACAACACTTCCTACTACTTGTAATGCCCCATGTAGGAGAGTAACTGTTTCTGGAACCTGGAACACTGTTGTGTCCCCTCCGAAGCTTAGTGAAAGTTTGATGTCTAGTTTGGGCAAGTAAATGCCCCCCTCCTCCCCCCCCCCCCCCCCGTGAGACATCCTTTTTTTTAAGCCGTCGCTACACATCGCTACCTAACATCATAAGCACCTACTTTTGCAAATAAATATCTTTGACTGACATATTATTTTGTTGTTCTCCACATTCTGAGTCAACTCTTCTGTATTTACCATGACTTCACATTTTTTGTTGAAAATAAAGGCTTTTTTATGCGGTCTGCCCCTACAGTGGCTTCAGTAACTTCTTCAAGTGCCTTTGCCAAAATGGTTCAGTGACCGTTGTCTCCTGGTTGACATTTCCATTGTCCCGTATTGTACAGTCTTAGGGCCGCAGATTTTGCTTGCTGCTGCTCAAAGAGGTTCGATGGTGGTATTCCAGGTAATTTAAATTTTTTTGGTTTACTGAGAGTTTGTGTTTGTCACACCATGTCTCTATGTTACGCAGTGCTATGCATGCGTTCAAAGAGGGTGTTTATAGATAGGCCATTTACAAGTATCGTTACATCGTCAGCGTAAGCTATCGTGTAAAAGCCGATTCGTGCTTAATTGGACTATGAGGTCGTTGGCTACTATTAGCCACAAGAGTGGGGATAGTACTCCCGCCTGAGGACAGCCCTTTGCTGCTCTGCATTTGATTTGATCGCAGATGGACAAGGAGATCATCCTAGATTCATTTTGTTTATCCATTGTATCAGGTGCGGACTAGTCCTTAATTGTTCTAGCCCCGTTCTGATACTACTGAAGTTGTTTTTGTCAAATGCACTCTCCATGTCTATGAACCCCGCTAGACATGATTGTTAGTTGAAAATAGAGCTTTCTATTTTCCTGTCCATCGCGTGTAGCGCTGTTTCCGTTGATTTTCCGGTTTGGTACGCATGTTGGTGTGGGTGAATGGTGTTTGTACCTATAGATCCGTCCCTTATGTCCCTGTCACACAATATTTCTAGCGTTTTTAGAAGGAAAGATGTCAAGCTTATTGGTCTGAAAGATTTTTGTTCTGGGTAGTCGTCCTTTCCAGGTTTTGGAAGGAACATCACTTTCACCTTTCTTCAGCTCACTTTTTCTTCATTAATCAGGTTCTCTGCTCCCGCCCATGCCTCTGGTGTGGGGTTGACTTGACTCGCCTTTTATGGAGCTGCAGGTAGGTGTTCCTCCATGATTCTCTGAAGTATTTTCTGGTTTGCATTTGAAACCGTTTTCACTCTAGTCTAGGCTTTCCAGTCTTTCTCCAGCTTTGTGTTTTTGGCCCTGTTGAATAGGCCGCATGCTTTTTCGCGTCTTCTCTAGCTTGCTGCTCCAACAGCTGTATTTAGACGGTTTTGTAGTTATTAGAGGTCACAACCTATTGTAACTGCTGACGATTGCCCTGTTTAGATGTTCGACAGCTTCTTCTATTTCCTCTGAGGTTCCTGACTTTTCGCGAGTTCCTTGAGGGTTAGTTCGTTTGTAATGAGTGTAAATTACTCGCTTTTGTTGGATTTGGTGTTAGTTTTATTGTTTTTTATTTTAAAGATAATCCGTTTCTGATCTGAGCTTCATACCTCAGTTGAAACTTTCCAGTTTGTAATAAGGTATGTAGCAACGTAGTTGGCCATAGTGTCTGGTATGGATTATGCCCTTCGTGTTACGAAAGTGGGTTCTGATCCTTAGTTTAAGATTGACAGTTCATAGTTCAGGACAAAATCGATTAGGTCCATACACCTCTCTTGTTCGTTTCCTTTCTCCCCTTACGGTGCTACTTTTAAGCTTCTGCATTTTTCCTCTTTGTATTCCTTCTTTCGACCATACTTATATAGGGTGGTTTAACAAATCTCCCGTTTCAGGCTACGTGCGCGTGATCACTAACTTGGGCCCCCTGAACTTGGAGCTGTACTGCGATGTTACTCCGAAGACTTGCGACAACTTTATCCGGCACTGCAATAGCGGATACTACAACGGGACCAAGTTCCACCGGTCTATAAGGAATTTCATGGTGAGGCTAGCATAGAACGAGTGTCAGCAAAAAAAAATGCTGTGCAGAGACCGACTGAAGGTTCAGTTTCGGTTTCGGCCAAAAGAGGTTTAAGCCAAGGTTTCTGTTCTTCTTCTTCGTGTGGAAACATTTGGGGAGAATCAAAGTAGATCCTTTCAGTAGTCAGCCACCGCGATGGCTTTGTCGTTAGCCTGCCTAAGGCCTAGTAAGGAAGTGCGTAGAGCGTAGGTTGACTGTGTCGTATGCAGCTGACAGATCTACAAGAACCGCACCCGCAGCCTCTGAAGCTTCGAAGCTTTTCCCAATGTGTTGCGTGAAGTTCAGAACCTGGCTTGTGTACGACTTACCAGCTCTGAAATCAGCCTGTTCAGGGATCTGCTTTTGGTCGACTGACGGTGCTATGATCTGGAGGATCAGTCTTTCAAACAGCTTGTACAGTATGCACAGCGACGCTATAGGGCGTTAACTTTTGGCTTGCCGGGTTTCAAGAGAGCAACAACCTGTGTCTTGCTCAACTCGGCCGGCATTCCATGCTTGAGTGAACAGTGATTGAAGAACTGCAGTAACCAACTCCCCCTGATGTCTTCTATCCCTGGGGCTTTTCCTTCCTTCAGGCTGCTTATGGCCAGGTAAACCTGGCCATAAGCAGCAGAACTAAAGTTCTGACAGGTTGAAAGGGGTGAAGAGAAGACCATCCTCAACTGAACGCTGGCTTGACAGTTTGGATAGTGGGGCCCGTCCCGCCGGTTGTCCCTTATTGAGGCGTTGCTGATCTTGTTGTCGCAGTTCAGCTTTCTGATGAAAGTCAAGGCTTTTTTGCTGTTGTGCTTCATATCCATTTGGACCAGGTTGCACTATATGTCGCGTCTGCTCTCAGCCAGTGTTTCCATGCGGCACACTCCTTCTGCTATCGTCTCTTCCGCGAACGGGTCCATGGGATACACTGTTGGCTGATGCTTGTGGGTGCTGACCATTTTGCTGGGTCTGCCTTTCGTTTGCGCGGTCTCATTGCATCAGCAACAGCAGCATCAGTAGCAGTATCAGCAGAAGCAGAACTCACCGACATGGTTGATGTTGTACTGGGAGAACGTGCTCTGCTATTACTGTTATTTCGACTGTACGTGGGATCATCGTCGCATAGATAAGCGTCGCTCTCATCTGAATGCATTGTTGAATTGTGGTAGTCTACCGAAGTTGTTTAGACCTCAGTTGATGTGGAGAAGGAGGTAGACTCAAAATTAAATGTTACATTTACTTACCTATCGCTTAAAGCCAAAATAGTAAGCCATCGAAGAACAGTTTCAAGCAACCGCGCTTAGCAGATTCCCTGGTTAGTGTAATGTAATGTATAGAAGACTACAGCTTGTGTTAGTTGTTGTAGTTAGTTGAAAATAGCAAATCTTACATTATTTTTAATAGCGGGATGTTTTCATCCGTGGCATTGGCATCTGAGTTGACTTTTATTATGCTGTTCAATAATTTTATATTTTTTTTAGATCGTGAGTGCGAAGTCATTTTCTGAAAATTATAAATGAGAGCTGATGAAATTATCTACTTACTCAATGAGTAAATAAAATAGAGTACTACCGCTTTTATAGGTAGCGGCACGACTATAAACTTCGGTGTCATTCGCTTTGATGATGCCGACGCCTTTATGAACTTCACTATAAAGGTTAACAACCGCCGCGCGATGATTTTGAAATTCATTCGCGATGGTTTAAAGCAATGTGAACTAGGCATTTAAATATTTTTCACGACTCATTTATCATCCAATAATGGCCTAATACCACTATAGATATTTATACTCGTAACAATTTTAATACAAAAATGAACTAATTCGAATTATCAAATTAACATTTAGTAATATGCATACATTCATATGCTCACGCCTATTTCCCGGAAGAGGGATAGGCAGAGACCAAAGACCTCCACCTGCTACGATCCTGGCATACATCTCTCGCTTCCTCAACTTTCATAAGTCTCTTCATGCAATAATAATAATCATTTACTTAGTAATATATTGTGAAATAAGGACGCAATACATGTTACACCAAAAATTTTAGGTTTTATTTGTGATAGAAAGGCGTCATTCTAAATTTGTCGTTACAGTACAAAAATAAAAATTTGATACATAGGTATCTGAGTTTTTGTACAATAACGACAAATTTACAAATGCGCCCACGCACGACCGTACCACACTCCGTCGAATATCGGCACTGTACTGGTTGGGTCTTTCTTGCGGTAAAATCACGGGGCGCGGGAGGTAAGTGCGAGAGAGACCGATATATTTTTCTTGCGTTCCACTTATCATTTTTCTCTTTTTGACTGAGCCATTTTGTTGAGCAGTGAGTTTTGAGTCGGTCTAGCTCAAAAAGCCAAAACCCAAAATTTTGAGTTGAGTCGATACTGTACTGAAGGTGCGATTTATTATTATTTCGGAACACTGCGCTCTTTATGAACAATGAACGAATGCATCATCGCCAGCATCTTCCCAAACGCTAAAGATGTAAATTCGCTATTGGTCTGGTAGGCGAAATAGATACTTTTTATGAACTGTCAAAACGCTAATTTTGGTCGTGAGTTCAGTGAAAATACAAGCCATAGTGTCAAATGCTATCTTTTTCAATAAAACTACTGGAAATGTATAATTCTGATATTGTCAAACCTTTTTGTATACATTTTTTCAACTTCTGACACATTTCTAGATTTATTGCACTACCTTGTCAAACCCAACCAACGCCCTCACCAGATCCAAGGCGGGGACCCGACTGGCTCGGGTCTCGGCGGCGAGTCGGTGTGGAAGAAGCCTTTCGAAGACGAGCTGCGGCCCAACCTGCATCACGCGGGACGAGGCGTGCTGGCTATGGCGAACAGCGGGCCGAACACTAACGGATCACAGTTGTACGTACCCTGCCAAACATAGGTCACAATGGCGAAGACCAGTTTAGTGTTAGACAACAGCACGAAATAATTAGTAAATGATGTACCGGCAAACAGGCTAAGGTCGAGCCGCCGCTATCAGTAGCTATGATCGTCTATTCTATCTATCCCAAAATGAGAGGACCCGATTCAGCTGTAAGATTTGTAAGTTAAGAATGTTAAGTCTGAATTTCTCGTTCGTCCAGAAATTCGTTAGGCGTACAATAGTCGAACGAAGTTTGGTTCAGGAAGTTACAGTTTCAAGTTAGACAGAGAAAGCATATATGTCCGCGAGCCGGTAATTCGCATCAGTCAGCGGTGTATTGCGCCAGAACGATCGTTGTTATATTTTATGGTTGATGGCACCATCTGGTTTTTGTATATATGGGCGCTGGAACTTCTTTTAGTTTTTAGTGGTCGACCACAGTTTATAATATTTGTTTGTGATATCGTATAGATATCCGTCGTAGTTTTACGACGTGAGTACTCACTGATATTTCATGTGCTCGCTAGTAGCGGCTTGTGGTGGTTCCAATTATATATTTGGTTCACGGCAATAACGATCCGAAATGACCGCTTTACACAATTGCGATTTGATTTTCCGAAATGGGTTCTGAACTAGCGGTTACCTCAAAAGGTCCGTAACGTTTTGAAACCTTCAACTCTGCGCAATTTGAGCTGGATGTTATAGAAACGCAAGCATTATTGTTTTAGGAGATCTAACCCACACCATAGCGAAGTGCATAGTTCGATAAGTACCGAACTATGAATTCCACTAGCCTCAGCACGTCCTGGGCTGAGCCAAATCATATATACCGACTCAGCCTACACATTAGACCTCCAGCGAAATTTACATTTAATTTAAAGATGCAACTTGAATCCAACCTGACCCAAGGCAATGCAAAACACCTACCCGGACCTAAACAATGAACTTTAGACTGTAAATTGATCTCTTCGCGCGTCCCCGACAACACTCAAATGTCAAAATATCAACAGGATATGTTATCTGTGTTGACAGCGGTTTAACTTTGTTCTGAATTTGTTATTTCCATCCGCGGAACCTCATCGATCAAACAGTCTCCCTATGCCCTGCCAACCTAGGTTTAGCCGCAACTAAACTCCTGTCTAGCCTAGTCTAAAAACCTAGTGTTATACCACGTCCATTATCGACACCACTCGAAAATGGTTGAGTTTGATTTGAATGTGCTTGAATGTTTAATGACTGTGTGTGTGGGAATTTCAAAACTCGCTACTCGAAAGGAATGAGGAGAGGATTAGCCCGCGAATATCCTAAGAGCCAATCCAGGAACCCTATGGTGAAGGAAAAAGGAATTTAGGGTCGCTCCAAGCCCAGACTCAGACTCAGATTAATTGACTTACAAGTTCTTTTCTAACGACCCAAGGATAGTTTTGGAGTTTGGGGTTGGTTGATATAAAGGTTAGGAACCGAGGTATATCTCGGCGCTTCAGACACTCACGAAAACCCACTGAAACTTCGCAATCACAAATTCGTATAGTTCTGACGCGTAACACGGCAGACAAAAACTGTTTAGAACTCGTGAAAGACGACTGTCACAGTAGCTAGACGCTGAGACTGAATGCTCTCCCCTCCCACGCTCTGGTATTTATATGCGTCCTTTGCGAACACGCTCTGCCCAAGCGAAGCTTCTTATCACTAACTACACAGAGTCTATTTTCAACCATGCCATGCAGATCCGCCGTTCTACAAATTGTGTGTACGCATATTCACTATGATCAACCGTAGGTGATCACTCAAATCATTTGGTACTGCCGATACACAGAATCTGTTGATCGCTGACCAATAAAAGCTTGTTGCGATTAATTAAGCATACCCGACCGCTAGGGCGTGAAGCTAAGACCACTAGAATGCTATTCATACTAGCCGTCTCAGACCCTCCATCTCATACCTCAATCGCAATTGTATATTTGCAATCAACATAATAGCTTTCTCCGTATCGTTCCATAATAACCTTTCATTATTTAGTTATTCACAATTTATTCAACGCGCAGCCAACTCGGCTCGGATTCCTACACATCTCGCAGGAATGCGACAAAAAAACCTGGCCTGAAAACTTCCACGAACCAACCCACGCGTCGGCTCTGTTTTTTTTGCTAACTTTGCCAGTAAGCTACGCAAAACCCCCAAACGTTATCTGAACCGATTCTCGTATTCAAAACAGCGCGGCGTTGGGCTAGCCCTCTATCACGCAAAATTAAGAATCAAATGTACCGACTCTCGTGTACCATTACAATGATACGAAGTTTCTTGGAATAACCATTGATAGCAAATTGCAGTGGGGACCCCACATAGATAAATTAGCTGGTAAATTAACCGTTTTGCTTGCCTGCTGGCCGGAAAAGAAAAAATAATGACATAACAATAAAGGCAAATTTTATGTTGTTGCCCCGCAAATGCGGTTGTCAATAGACTGAACATCGATTGGCGCGCTGCGAATCATAACCAATCAACTTATACTGTAAATATACAATAATATTGCTAGCTAAAGTACCAAAAATGGTCATACAGTTTAACATTAAGTTTATTTCGATTTAAAACAATAATTCAACCGTGGTAAATTTGAAAATCGCTAACATTCGGAATGGCTGTCCTCCAGACATTGTACGTGGTAACTTTGAAAATCGCTTACAAACGGATCACATCACAGTTGTACGTACCCTGCCAAACATAGAACACAATGGCGAACAACGTTCCTTCCTCAGCGTTTTGTAAAAAGAAAGAAAGAGATAGGTATAAAAATAACGTTACAACGGCAAATTGTAACCATACATTTTTGGGGGAATCCGCCAGGCCCACTGTGGGGCAAAATATTAAATTGGCGGAATCCGCCAATCACGCTGGCGAGTGGTTAAGTCAGTGACCCACAGTCGACCACACGACAGATATGTACAACGAGCGTGTTTAACTCTAGATCATTGCGTTTGGCGTGACAGGTCCAGCGTATCGCTGCAGCTTTGGACTGCAGACGTGAACTTCTCCTCGAGTCGAAGGTCATAACAAAAATGAGCGGCCCAAAATCCCATGAACCATGAGCCCATCTTACCCTTCTTCAACTTAATAAAACGCCTGGTATAGTGACTGACAGACAACGGACAGGCTAACACGGTGAACATTATGTGGTAGGTAGAGAGGCTAATGGCTAATGAGGGCGAGAGAGGGCTTTATAAATGCTTGTGTCTGAATTAAATATTTCTATTTTGTCCTATCTCCAGCTACATCACGTTCCGTTCCTGCAAGCAGCTGGACGGAAAGCACACGATCTTCGGGCGACTCGTCGGCGGCGTCGACTCGCTCTCGGCGATGGAGGCAGTCGAGGTGGACAACCGGGACCGGCCGATACACGACATCGTGATTGAGGCCACGCAGGTCTTTGTCGACCCATTCACGGAAGCTGAGGAGCAGGTCACGCTACTTTTTATATTTGGAATTATATGTACTCCGCGATGGAGGAATGTATAGAAAGCAAATGATGGTCCAACGTTAAGGTGAAGACAGCTCACTTAATCCCCTAAAATGACTTAAATTATTTAAAGAAACATAGTGAAACCAAGAATTACTTTTTCCCGGAATTTCCCATCTCGTCTAACGTATAACGTTTTTTTTATGCCGTCGCGTCGCTGCAAATGACAACATTTCCTAGATCTTGTTCGACATTTTAGACATTACAATATGTTTTTCGCACAATTTACTTTTTATTTTAATATCTAAAATTAGCGCCTCGCACTTTATAACGACAAAGTGTAGGCGTAAGTTTTTTTTTTATAACGGTAGATTAGGGAAAGGTCGCCACAGATAAAATATTCCTGTGCTACTTTTACCAATGTGTAAAAATAATCGAATCAATTATTTTACAATGGTATCGGATATCAATATTCATTATATCACAATAACATTGATAGTTTGATTTCAGTAAAACATATAATATATTGTGGCAATTTTGTATAAATATTTCGAAAAATACATAAATTTTCATATAATGTTATTAAAGTAAAAACTTGAAACATGTTCGATTTTAATTGATTACTATGAAATTACAATTGATTATTTTATGAAGATCTGTGTTTAATTGGCACATTGCGTAAATGCTACATGCATGCCAATGAATAAATTTAAAAATTAGCATAAACAGAAATATAGTATTTTGCTGTCGAGTAAATGTCAAATGTCAAAGCAAGAAAAAAAACTGTATAGGTTAAACCATGAATAACTTCTTTTATTAGTAAGGCTTTAAGAGTTTCGAAAGCTTTATTCACAGTTTCCAACTGATTTGCCGAGGGACCTAGTACTTGTTTATAGTAATTAATAAGATCCTTTAGCTGTTTATTCGATTCATATTTAGATTCGGTTTTTTCTAATCCTCACAGTTGGTAGTAGAAAGAGCAGAGGAACTGAAGAGGCAAGCTGAAGCAGAAGGTCCAGGGTTCAAGCCCAAGAAGGCACAAGCTCAGCCTCTGAAGGTGTTCCGATCAGGAGTTGGCAAATACCTCAACATGCAAGAAGCGGCTGGTAGTAGCAAGCCGAATAAAAATGAAGAAGTACCAACTAAGAAGTCCAAGAAAGATGCAAATTATAGGTTTGGCAGTTTTGCTGCTTGGTAGGGTTTAGGTAAATATAAATGTAAATAGTGTCATAAGTAGGAATAAAAAGAAATAAATAGATGTTTTGTATCCTATGTGTTTATTATAATTTATAACTACAAAATAATACAGCTTTCCTTAGTACTAATAAAATTTCATTATTTTGCTTACATAATCTAAAAAGTGAGGAAAATCCAAATATTCTTAACCTTGATGGTGTTTTGATTTTTGATTTTTGCAACAAATAAAATAAAATTTGAGTATGACTGGTTTTATAGATACTCAAATTACTAATCTTATAATTGTTTTCTAAACAATGTAATGTCAGACAAAAACTATAATATGACCTTCAAAGTCAAATGTTTTATAGGGGACAATGACATTTCTTTACAAAATAATAGTAAGACAGTAAGTTGAGTTTAATGTTGTGGATGGTATAGCTGTCCCTCACTTCCCTACAATATTACCATCCACATCATTACATTAAAAAGGCCCAATGGGTAAATCCTACAACCATGTCACTCATTAAGTACAGGCACTTATAAGGTATAATAACAATTACATGCATACTCTCAATCATCCAACTCAAAACAAGAAAATTTGTATAAGTCCAATAAAACCTTAAACATGTTTAGTTAAAATTAGTTCGCCGTCTTGCTGTTCTTTGCTTGTCGAACCTCATTTCCATCTCCTCCAGCACTTTAGGAGTGTATCTAACCACCAACTTGACAGATCCGACTGCTTGCTTCAACAATTCTACAGCCTTTTCGTGATTCTCGCCTTCAACTGAGACTCCATTGACTGAGAGCAGCTGATCGCCTCGTTTCAGGCCTCCATGGCGGTCTGCAACACCACCTGGGATGATTCTTGATATGTAAATTGGGGAGTTCTGTTCCTTACCGCCCATGACATTGAAGCCAAGCCCTTCTTCGGTTTTTGGAAGCTCAACTACTCTCGGGTGAGCGTGTCCCTCCGCCGCTGCGAAGGCGGCAACTGTAGCTTTGGCTGTAGCAGATGCGCGTATGTCGGCTGAGCCCTGGATGTCCACCGTCTCGTAAACATGCTCGTAGACTTCCCTAACAGCGTTTAGGAAGTCACTTTGCAGAACCTTTTGCAATGCAGCCAACTTGGTCGCAGGCACTTCACCACTCTGCTGAAGTTTTTCGAGTAATTCGATAGCTCTCTTTATGTCTCGAGCAAGGGTAAGTTGCTCGGTGGATGTACTCATTGTGTACAGATCTTCTAAAACAGCAGAAAAGCTAAAATTCCAAAGGGCGTAGCAAATATTCTCCAAAATTTTGATCAATAGGGAACAGACGTTCAAAAGACTGGATATTAGTGGATATATTGTGTTGTGTTTTTTTTTTTCAAGTGTCAATTTTTAGAAAACTGATACAAATGGCTTTATTTTATTATACCTACTCATTTATTTTCTGTTATTTTGAACATTTTTTTTTAAATCTCAGGGCTATTTTCTCACGAAACATAGCATGGAGGACGTTGACGATGAAACTAGCCTAAACTTCAGAACGTACAATCATAAAAGTGTCATTTTCTTAGGTTGGTGTTGCTGAATGCTCCCGATACAGAGGACGTGTTCTCTTTTAGACTAACTATTAAATAAATCATACTGGTTTTTCTTAAGTTATCGATTTCGATCGATGACACTAAATATACTAAAGATTATGAAGAATACTACTAATACAGTGCCTAAACGCTAAGTACCTATTTGTTTTACAATACAATCATAAAAAAAAATAAGAACTGAAAAAAACGAATGCATCTAAAACATTTTTGACAATAAATTGACATTGACAGTTAAGTAATTAGTTTATCATCGCTACCAACATCACCAAGCATAAGTTTTTAGGGGTTGAATTTTCAGCAATAATTTTTCGGTGATTTTCAATGTTACATCGCTTATTTACACGCCCTATCAGAATTATTTCCATAGATCGAACATTTCCCAAATCGTGAAGTGTATCATTAGCAGATTCGTCTTGAAATCATGGACGACCTAGGTGAGTGGACATTGTTATCATAACCTGTTTGTCTTGCTTGATTTCTATTGAAATGACGTGTCTTATTGAATCCTATTTATCCTCTAAAGCTTCAAGAGTGCCTGCTGTTGTGTATTTCCTTACCTACACATCTATATCACGATGTGTCGTGTATAACAGACAAGTTTGTTTATGTCAATCCTTATCACACTGTTGTTTGTTATGATAATGTATCAGCCAACAGTAAGTACCTAGATGTCTGCCTTTATATATTTCATGTATATGCTGCTGTGCTCATGATCACAGGAATACCAAAATTACATATTTGTATTCTATCAACACTTTAAATTTGTACCCAGATACTTAACAGTGAATAGTTCTGCTTTATCTTTACTCTGCAACATGACAGCACCCTGCTTCCCTGTTACAAGGGCATAGGGAGGCAGTTGCTCGCGTCCAAAGCAAATACTGCAGTGCTAACAATCTACGGCTAGCCTTTAGAAAGACAACGGTTTCACTGCGGATGCGCGTGTGAGTGCGGTGTAGTGCTGGTAAATTAACTGTGAACGACACCAAGCGTCAAAAAACGGTAAAACTCAGAATTTTCTGAGAAATACACACGAAAGTTCAAATTGAAGGTCAAGGTCAATGAACTATGAACGACATATAACGTTAAAAAAACGGCAAAATTCGTCCTTTCCCCACCCTAATACTCCCACATACGGTCGCGAATGCTTGAAATAGCGCAAAAAAAAAACTCAAAAACGAATTATTTCCGACGGTTCGCGTATTTTGAAATCATCTATGAATACACATAGCATATGAAACATAGAAAAAATCAGCAAAAGCATCTGAAACTTCAGAAAGAAGATGATTTTAGATGCTTTTGTAGATTTTTCCTATGCAATATTATTTGCGTTTTTTTATATTGTCTGATTTTATTTGAATAACATTGAAATGGTTAAGACTCCCTATCTTGTATGAAAAGAGAGTTTAGAATATTTACAAGATTTATTTATCGTGGGTGTGAACTCGTGACGGACTTTGCGCATTTAGGCTGCGACTCCCCTGATGAGGTCCGGTAGCAGGAGCGGTAGCACACAATGGCCTATAGAGGGCCGCGAGGAGTCCTGTTCAGCAGAGGAGTTTCGGATTCAGTGGTGTGAGCAGGAGGGTAGGTAGGCGGGGGCACAGGTGGAACCCTGCGGAGGACACAGCGTGAGGAGCGGAAAAGAATACAGGATCCAGGGTTGTCTGCAATGCTTCGACAGGCTCGCACAGGTGGGAGAGCCGTATAGGAACCTAGCTATCAGAGGCATTGCAGACAGAGTTGTAGCAATAGGGATAGAGGTACACGAGACATTTACTAAATTATATACACAGGAAATAGAAAGGTTTGCCGAGCCATACAAATGTTTACATACCCAAGCGTGGGGGTCAGCAATCATTACAGCACATCAAGTAAAGGACTTCTATTTACACAACACAAATTATTTACAAAATTATATCTATTAACAATTATGAGGGAATAGCCCATCACTGCAACTATGGCATAATTGAGGCGGTAAAAATAAATTGACGTAGAGGATACGTTTTAAAATAATTGAGAGTTACCAAACGAAATTCCAGGTTTGAATTCTGAACCTTTGCTTTTCAGAAGGCTAGTCAGCCAGTAAGCTTGTCAAATGAAATAAAAAGAGTTACTATAATCGGTATGCTTTAAGTACGACTTAATAGAAAGTAGAACTTAATTTTAAGCAGACCATGTTACAACATAATCGCTGAAATTGTTTTGATTGGGGGTGTCATTTATACTTGTTATTATTTATTCCACTAAAGGATGATCAGCATTGCATTGGCCTTTACCAATGAAATGCAACTAGGTACAATGTGTTTCGTCACTACAAATAATTAAAAAAAACAGATATACACAAAATTATATTTGGAAAACTTCGACACCTACAACTTTTAAGGACCATATTTATAATGACCCGAACTAGCCACAGAAAAATCACAAAACGCGGTCTTTCTAAAGTCTGGCGAAATTAACCTTAGTTGTTAGACTTCCAATAATTAATTAAATACATGCATAAATAAATGCACTTTGTCATACACATAGTAACTCTTTATGAAAAACTGAGCAACTACAATTGCTAAGATTAAATTTCGTCTCCATTGCTGAATTTGTAGTCCAGCCTCCCAAACTCTTGCACATGCCATAATAAAAATACTACATCTTTATACCAATATGCCTTGGCAATGTTTTAATATATACTTGCATGAAAATACAAATTTTAAATACACAATTGCATCCTGCTACTCAATCACACCTAAACCACTGAAGTGATTTAGCTGATATTCAGCATACAGATAGTTTTTGAGCTAGATTAACGAATGGGATACTTTTTGGCCCAATGATAATAATTCGATGTTGCAGTTACGGCCACTAGCTAGTTTAAAAAAATACTGTTCCTGATGGAGAGTGTTGAAAACAAAAAATATAGGTACATGTCTGACATATGAACGATAGACACCAAAACTAAACGAGCACCATTTAATAAGTGCCTTAGCACTAAACCAGAGCCATTTAATAAGATGATTGAACTAACTGCTTAAATATTTGTGTGCAATAAAGAATTATGAATTGAAGAGGAACCACATATGTAACAATATGATCCAACTCAAACCGTTCTACTAGGCAACCCTTCTATGGCAGGGACTGCCTATCATACCTACCATGCCATGAATGGTGATCGCAAGTTGGCACCTTTGGAAAAAAAACATTTTAGCCATAAACATAATTCTTTCACATTTCCGCGGAAACTGATAAAACCTGATTATGTTAGCTCAATACAAAAGTGATTAATATCTGTTGAATTCGTAATTCATATCTCCAGAGAGGCAGCGATGGGCTGACACCCAGTCACGGAAAAGAGGTGTTTGAATTTCTGGTTAAATGTGAGTGCAAATCTATACCACTGATATCCTGTGATGGGAAATCCGTAAAAATATGTTATTTAGAGTTATATGAATAGGTAAGTAGGTACTCAAATATTTAACTACCATCAACTTCCTGAAATAATATGACCATCACGGGATTACGTCATCAACACATATGTCAGATGTTCTCGATTGTCAAGCACTCAAAAGACTAATTTTAACTCGCGACCTTTGTTGATAGGTTTCAGATAATTTATGAGGTCCTAGTCTTCTAGAACGAAAATGTTAGAGAAAGAATTAATCTTTTCAGCTTCACAATACGAGCCTATGCCTCCATTAATATGTACGAAATATATTTTTCATCACTAATGTTCTGAAAAAGGATAATAAATAAATCTCAAACTAGTTGCACCCCCGTTTAGACTAGCGAAAGTTAGCAATTGGTCATGTAAAAAAACTTAAAGGTACTGAGAAAACCATTTCGAGATAATTGTGTTCCTAAATAATTTTGTTACTCCCATTAAAAATATTGCAGGATTACTGATATATCCGTAAAAAAAAACATTATGTAGGTAGACTCATTTGTCCTCCACGGCGTTATTTGTTAAAATTCCCTTCGCCGTTAAGTTTGCTGTTCTGTAAAACTATCAAGTATCAACAGTTTTCCTGTCAGTCGATAACGCAGATGTCAGTCGGAACGTAAACAAATATTGATATTATAGTTTTTTTATTTTTATAATCGGAAACAACCAGCCTCAACTACAACCTTTCCAAAGCTGTGAGTAAGTGACGTCACGAAGGGTGTTATTAAAAAAAAAGGTACAAATTAAGTAGACTTCTGTTACCAGAAATATTCAATCATCATCATCATCATCAAAATACCTAGTCGGTCCATAAGTTCTGTCACAAATATTTTGCCGCATAGTAAATAATACCAAGTTTTATTTTATTTCATACTATATATGGTTTGATAGCTTATTAAATACTGATAAATTAGAACGATTATTGGATTTAAATGATTAAAGCCATATTACACAAATGCTAGTTTCTTAAGAGATTTTGCACTTTTTTACCCAATCAAAAATACGGACGTGATTCACTTTATCTTTTTTCCATGACTCTTAAAACCTTTCAAACTTACGTGAGATTTTAGTCAGAACCCTCCCTGAACCCGTTACCTTCATTTTGAAGCATAAGGTAACTAAGTCTGGGTAAAACTAATTTTCATATTCACATTTTACGTAGTGTACTTGTTGCCCACAAGATCATTTTTATACGTTTTTCTGAAAACGTAAAAAGTACGTAAAGTTCTCTTTGGGAGCAGTTGGAACTGAAAGCTAACAGAAAATCAAATGCTAGTTGTTAAGCATGGTCTAAAATCGAGGTTTCAGAATAAATAAAAAAAACCTTGTTGGTTATCTGGAACACTGTTTTTTTATTAAATTTGTGGTAAGTGGTATTTTTGTCAGTTGCGGCGTGTTTTGGGTTCGCGATTGTCTCAAGTTATAAGGTTTTTTGTCATATTGCGATAATCGTACAAAATGTATTGTATTGCAATTTGATTCGTATAAAATAAGCTTTTTAATCATGTATAATACGAATAAGAAAAAGTTTATTGCTGAGTTTTATCTATCAAAAACCTTGTGACAGAACTTAAGGACCGACTATGTAGTTTCTTAAAATAGGCAAAAATTTGATAAAATAAAATAAAAAGTAGTTGGTACGTATTTTTTAGCATGGCCCATTCTTTCAAGGTCATTGAATTCTCTACCACAACAGGATACCTCTGGAGATTTTGAAATTGCCATTTGAGCAATTTAAAAACCATGTAAAATCCACTTTATCTAAAAAGGGAATTACAATATTCAAAACTACATACCAAATTCCCTTAATAATTTCGTGATTATTTATTCCTGCATATTATTTTAATAATTATTATTTAATATTTGTACTAGCTAAACACTACCTATTTTTTAAAAAGATCTAATATTCAATTTGTGGGAGTTTCTTTGCCCTGCTTCTCCCACAATGGTTTAATGTAGAGAAGAGGCAAAAAATTACGTTTTCTAAACATATGTTAATATTTACAGAAAATAAAGTTTTTATTTTATCTTGAAAACAAGTTGTTTTTAACTCTATAAGCGGGAGGTAAATGCGATTTACAACCGGAAGTAAGTAAATTTGTAAATCGAACGAGGCTCCTCTCTTTGTTTTTTGGACAAGACCTCATATTTATATTAGGCAAGCCTCGGTAATAGTAAATTACTGTCGCGGTCTGTAATGACTGCGTTGCTGGTCGCACTGTTGGTTGCCGAAAGCGCAGCACAGCGCAGCTCAAGGCCTACACAGCGCGATCAGCTTTGCTGCCTTTGATGGACAACCTTGAAAAAATGCCGAGACCGAAGGTCAAGGCTTTCATAGCGCGTACATCAAAGGCTGCAATGGTGACCAAGCTTATAGGCCGAGAGCGTAGCAAAGCTAAGCTCGAGACCTTCATAGTGTGGCCAGCAGTGCAGTCATTGCGGACCAAGGCTTGTATAGTACTTTACTCAAATAATGCGAGTAATTAAATAAAACCAGCTTATTATAAAATTGAGAGTGAGTTTTTTTTTTGTCACACAACCAAATTTTGAATAAAGCCTTTTTGCAGTACCTTTTTAGTGGCAAGAAGATCTCCCGCTCTTTTTTTTGTCACACATGACCAAATTTTGAATAAAGCCTTTTTGCGCTACCTTTTTTTTACCATTTTCGAAACAAAGCTCGACAATCATGGAATTTGACAGGAAATTGCCGGTCGCTAAAACACGACAGTAATGGATTTTCACAGGAAATTGCCGGCACCTTTTCTGGCTCCTCCAAGTAGCGCGGCAATGTCGACTTTGCACAAAGAAGGTTGTCAAAATAATGTTCACATTACTGGCTTTGTTTGAGTAAAATACTTAAAAGTGACGCAATAAATTGGTTATATTTTAAAACCGTTTGCACTGTCCAGCAAAAAATCATATGAATAAGAAAACGAAAATTGGAATCTTGTTAAAAACGTTGTTTGATTTTTAGCGATAATAGTTATTTGTGTCACAAGGGAGCAAAATGATGTATTTAAGGCGAGGGCGGTACATTGAATCCAGAGTGAAGGGAAGGATTCTTCGATAGAATCCTGAGCTTAGCGAGGGATTCTAAGTTAGAATCCTGAGCGTAACGAAGGATTCAAGCGTTAACGCCCATGACGAAAATAATTTTGCTCCTGTGTGACACATACAACTTTTCACACAGACAATGTGGAAAATTTAAATTAAATGCTCAAAAAAATTAAATAAACTGTACTTTGAATTATACTTTCACCACTTTTACAGTAACCGAACAACGTAAACAAAACTTTTTTTTATAATGGCGGATTGTGAAGGATTAGGCAAAGGTCACCACAGATAAAATATTCCTGTGTACTTTTACTAATGTGTAAAAATAATCGAATCCAATATTACAATGGTTTCGGATATCAATATTCATTATATCACAATAACAGTCATCGATAGTTTTGATTTCAGTAAAACAAATAATTTATTGTGACATTTTTTTAAGCATTACGAAAAGTTCATAAATTTTCATATAACGTTGTTAAAGTTAAAACTTGAAAGATGTTCGTTTTTAATCGACTACGCCATCGTAGTCGATTGTAATGTAATTTCATAATTACATTCTATTATTTTAATATGTGTTCAATTGGCATATTGCGTAAATGCTACATGGCAATGAATAAATTAAAAAAGTAGCTTGAACAGAAAAGTAGCATTTTGCTCCCTCTCCTCGTGGAGCAAAACTTACTTTTCCGAATGAAAGGTGTGAAAAAGTACTTTTTTTATAAATAGTTGTTCTTTATTTTCTCGCATTAGTGATGAAAAGTAGAGTATTGCACTCGTGTCTAAGTGATCAATTACACCCTCGAGCCATACAGGTGCAATTGATGGCTCACCCCTCTTGTATAACAATCTACTACTAGTGGCCCTGTGGGCAGTAGACCTCGCTAACAGGGGGACTGTGAACCCATTTATAGGCAAGTATTTTAGATTCAATCAAAATCAAGTAGTAAAGTAGACGCACCAATAACTTTGTAAACTACATTTTGCGATTTAAAATACAATCTATTGACTTTTCACGAAAATAGTTATGGTCTATTTCACTTACTCTCATGGTCTGTATAGATCCTCTTTACTAATCCGTCTCCTACTTCGAGGAGTCCAAATTTGGTATGTTTTGAAAATATTTCTTGGATTTTTAGAAAACAGGCGGCCGAAAGGTTATGGTATTGTATATTTTTAGAACCGGCTCATGAAGCCCTTTAAATTGATGCCCCACACGATAGGTTGCAGAAAAGAAAAGAAAAACCCATACAAAAAATTAATGACGTCATAACTCCCCCCCTAAAGGGAAAATCGAGAAAATCTCTCGACAAAAAATCTTCTAATTCAAGGAACACGTGTGCCAAGTTTTGTGAGGATCGCTTGAAAATTGTAGCCCCTAGACCGGAACTGACTGACACACATATTATAGAGACAGACGAAAGCAAAATCGGCCTCCTATCTTGTCAAAATGGAGCCTCTCGCTCGCTCGGTCAATTAAGTTAGTACCTCTACACAGATGTGTTTTTTTTTTACTTTACATTACACTGTCATTCAGATTTCTATATATAGACGGTATTATATGTCGGTCCGTTCGTTCACACAATTCACAATGTTTATCAACATTCAATAAGCCCGCACGTGGCATTCGGGGTCACGTCACGGGGTCACGGGTGATTACTGCCCACTCCCTCGCCCTTTAGCCTAATTAACTAAATTACGTGACGTCTATACTTCGTTAGTGACCGTGTCGTAACATTAATCGATGTAATCCTATACGCAGGGGGCACACCTTTAGCCCATTAGTAAAATTAAATGTAAACGTGTTTCATAGCAGTGAATGCCGAATATAGGAAAGGTTGAAACTCCTTGTCAGAATTGCTCCTGTCATAATCACAAAAATAGCGAGGAAACTTAAGGAAAGCAACCTTGTAATACTAATCTCCTAAATGCAAGCCCTCCTAATTAAGCCTAATCTATCTAATCTGGCGAGTTCATAACACATCACATGCCGAACATCTAGTCCTCTTTCTACTCATATGGAATCAGAAACGTGAGAATCTATATTTTTTTTTAATTGGTTGATTAGGGTTCCAGACACAGAACTATAGATATCTATAGACCACACCATGTCCCTTTAAATGGCTCTTCACAATGGACTACCCCACCTATAACCGCCCCCCTCGGATAAATAAACCCCAAACCATAGGGTGTTGTGGTGACGTCACCTGCACCCCGGTGGTCTGGCCAGGAACGCCCCAGTGTGTAGAGCGACGTGCCACAATCAGCACATCACTCGACCGCGCCGCGAGTTGTCGAAACTGGTACTACAACCGTGACCCAGCTGGATCGTGGCAGCACCGAAAAGTTAAATACCATTCCGACTTTTAGCTATTTTGAACTTAGTTATTTTCTTCTGCTATACTTCTTCCCATGAAGCCGTTCAGAATATTTCGTGTTTATAAGAAGACCTGTGGTAGTTTTCGCGATTCATTCAATATTTACATTTATTTACTTAATTTTTATCACGAGACAAAAATCTTTAAACGGTTTCTGTTAGCTTTTCACAAATTGGCAAGTAAACTATGCTTTGCTATACACAGTTACGAAATGATTGCACAGAAAACATATATCGATGTCTTTGGCTTCTGCAGTTTTCCCAACATACGATTTTGTTTTTATTGTGACTGGATTGTAAATAAACGCAAGCATGTATCAATTAATTGATGGTTAATATTTCGCTCTTGGCAGGTTCCTGCGATTAGTCTTGGCGCGCTTTCAAACTCTATCCTCATGTGTGGTTCCTAAAATCAATTCACTCATATGTGCTGCTTCGACTAACTGAGATATCTTTTTATCGATCTTGTTAGAGTCGGCGAATATATCTCTATTTCTTTCCATATTTGTTTAGTGGTCAATGTCTCGAGATGTGTTGGTCTTAATAGTGTCAATTTCTGAGGCATTCAGAGCATCGACTCCACGGTATACTACAGGTACTAAAGTGCAACTTTTCCTCGCCATCACCATTCTCTGACCATGTTTGCGTATCGTTAGTGTTTGCATTGTGAGTGGGGTCTGTGTTGGCCGGCACCAAGTCAAATATTTGTTTCCTTATTAGAGCCCCAGCACACGGGGAGGTCAGAAACAATGATGCATCAGATGGATGGATGGGCCGTGTAGTGCCGTGTACCGACCGAGCGACTACTACTAAAGATCACAAGAAGTAATAGGTTTCCCGGTGATACAGCATTCACTTATTATTAAACATCATTGTATTTTGCTTCGTCAATTGTGTTTATACATTTTATTGTCATTGGAAAATGTGAACGTTAGAATAATATGTTAACGATATTAATGACTAAAACTAAAGAAGTTGATGTTGACGAAATACTATAAAATGGGCCAGAAAATTCCTGCAGCAGACACGTAATTAATGAAATTTATTAGTATTCGTTGGGTGCACGATTGATCAAAGTGAAAGGGGCCACTTTGCCCGTAACGACTATCAAAGATCGTGGAGGAGTGTGACGGAGTGGAGAGTGATGAGACGGAAGTGACGGAGAGTGGCGGCGCGCGCGCATCGTCTTGCAGCCGGATGTGTTCGGGCGGGAAGATTTGGCGGGAACCGATGACGAAATTAGAATTTTACAGGCGTGTGAATGCGTGATTGATATACAGCTCTACATCTTCATCTACGTCAAGTCGATGGCGTTCCAGGAATGCCTTTTGGTTTACATTCGACATCGTATTTCCCATTAAGTTTGCTCTTGAGTCGCTGGAATGTTTACAGCTAATAATTTTACTGTGTTGTATATGATGTAAATCTTATTTGCTGCTGCAGCCCCGACTTATGGCGAGGGTACAATTTAAATAATTTCCAACATAGTCAAACACTCATAAAAATAATTGAAAATTTTGTATTGGATATTCTTTTTGAATTGAAACAGTAACATTGCTATTAAAAATACAGTTCTATCTATTAAATTATCCAACCTAAATCCGAAATATGTTATTGTCAAACTAAAATTACAGTCGTTTCCCTTTATAGGTACGGCACGGGGCGCGTATTTCCTTATCCGTATTTCATTCGTCCCCACGTCGTGACCAAATCAATATATTGTTACGGAAATGAATTAATGCCCCGTGAGCGTATCGATTTCGTCTCCCCTTTGACCTTGACGAAGTCAATACGGCTATCGTGTACATATTATTATACATAATAATCGCCGTAACCATATTGGCCTCGTCAACAGGTGGGGACAAATTCAATACGCTTATGGTGAAGTTCCTTATGCAGTTTCGCTCACCCTTAACCTCTCAAAAACGGTAGTTGGGAAGGGACGCGGTTTTGAAACTCATGCCATGGCAATAAAATTTAAAACCTATAACGGAAAAGTGGCGTTAGGTGTCGGTGGTATTCAAGATGTTAAACGTATCGATCTTATCCCCTCCTATCTTGTTTTTCCTTTTTGAAAGAAAAGGAACGTTATGCCATCGTAATTAAATAGTGTCTAACAAGTATAGATAAGTAGCATGGGTTTTTGTCAATGTAACATACATCGTTGCATTTGCTTTTATCTCTTTCAATCTTTCTTTTTACTTTCTTAATAGCTAAATCGTTGAAAAGTTGGCAACTCTAGGTTTTTTTACATCATAGTGTGTTCTCGGCAATTTTTTTCATTACTTATTAATTACCGATGAAATTATTCGTGAAAATGGTGAAGCAGGCTTTTGTAAAGATTCTGAGTGACATTTTTAATGAACACATTCATAATACGCTTGTGACGTACCATGAAGATATGGCGGAAAATATTGATAATAATTTTTACTATTTTTTTTTATGTATGTTCAGCTAATTACACAAATGATAAAAAATCATATCTCCTTTTATGATTAGTTTTTGCAAAAAGTGCTCCTGACATTTTCACAACCCTGTTAATAGCTATTTTTACTACCTAGGATAAGAACCTATTTCTAAAAACCTAGGACTAGACATTTTTGGCGGCATATCATTGATGGCGGCCCTAGTTAGCTGCGCATAGAGTCTTAATCACCTCGAGAGACAGAGACGACAAAAAAACGCCATTTCCATATTGATTTCTTCAACACGAGAAGACGAAATCGATACGCTCACGGACTCATGGGGCATTAATGAATTTCCATAACCGTATTGATCGGATCGAATTCAATACGGATAAGGAAATACGCGCACGGGACCCAAAGTTTCAAAGAACCGAATTGTTTAGTATAGGTCACTTTCTGTTTGGAAACTAAACATAGGTTTGTTGGGTCACAAAGTTATAACAAAACCGGGAGCCGAAGCGAAGCGAGGCGACCCTATGTAGTTTCACAGAACTGAAATGATTGGTATAGGTCACTTTCTGTTTGAAAACTAAACATAGGTTAGTTAGGTCACAACATTATAACAAAACCAGGAGTCGAAGCGAAGCGGAGCGGAGCGAGTATACCCTATATATTTTCTCAGAACCGAAGTGATTGGCATAGGTCACTTTCTGTTTGAAAACTAAAGAGAGGATTGTTGTCTCAAATTGATAAAATCTTTTTAGCGATAATATAAAATATTTGTTCTGAAATTAACTTTAAAGCCGTTTATATTTTTTATCTACACATGCATCATAAACCGTCTTTACTGCGTCCAATAACCGCACTTTAGAACCAGCATAATTATATATTACTTGGTTAAAACTCATTCCTTATCTGAATATTGATACATTATGACACACGTATCATAAACCCTCTTTACTGCGTACAAAAACCACACGTTACGATCAGCATAATGTTAAACTACTTGGTAAAAACTCATTTCTTATCTAAAAATTACACATTATGACCATAATGTGTAATTTATCTGCATATTATGACATTCAAATTTCGAACGCCGACGTCCGCCGGCGTGCCGCCCCTAGTTTGTCTGTGAAGTTGGTACTGACATTCAAATTTCGAACGCGGACGCCCGCCCGCGTGCCGCCCCTAGTTTGTCTGTGAAGTTGGTACTACAGAACAAACTAAACAACTGCAGAGCCACAATGCCGGTCAAACATATGATTCCTGAACACATCAAAGAGAGCTTATGATATGTGTGTAGATAAACTAGTGTATGTAACTGTACATAATGAGGCATTAAAACTCTCGAGTGGTATTATTATGAAACTCGCCTTCGACTCGTTTCATAAACCCACTCTCGAGTTCTAATGCCCTCCATTATGTATCAGTCACATAAACTACTATTATGGTATACAATAAAACGGATAATAGCATCATTTCTACAATACTTCATGAAACACGATTTGATGAGAATATATCCATGTTGTGAAGGATTTCAAATTTATTACTTTATATGTATTTGTAACTTAGTAGTAAATAGGTGCATTTCTGGTAGGAGTTTTAACACGAGCCTTATTTTTAATAAGACTACCTGGGCCTTACCACAAAAAAATAAACAACTGTTCAACACTTGTTTAAAAACAAAAACGTATGGGATTTGACGTTTGTTTTGAGGTAAAACGCTGTTTAATATTTTTTGTGGTAGCACGGCCTGTGTTTTGATTATGCTGATCTAAATCAACCTTTATGGTGGAATACAGTGCTGGTGTATACTTTAGAGAAGGTCCTCAGAGACTGATTAGTATACTTATACATTACATGTGTATAACCAACTTTACGTCACCAATTATCACCTGTATGCCAGTATGCCTTGTAGCCAACGTAGGTTTCGTCTCGAGAGACTATGATCTTTTCAACGTTCATTTAAGTCTTCGACTTGTTCCACATAAGTGAGAGCTTCTTCAGACACCAGAAACAAATTATTCAGTTGTCTGTCTCTGTATTACCTGGTTAGTTTGTGTATATAAATAAATTACTCCAGCCAATGCTGGAGCTGCCTGCGCCAGCGCCGGTGATTCGCGAGCCGCCTGCAGTCGCGGCCGAGACACCGCGACGATCACTCCTCTAACACACTACCACCGATCTTACTCGCAGATAAGCTCTTATCATCAGCACGCTTATCAACAACCGAAAATAAAAATAAATACATGAACAAAAATGTAATGATAATGAATGTCCCTGACAAAGTCGAAGATATGATAAGTGCTGCCACCGTTCCTGCTGATAGCTGAGTGATTATTTATTTACCTGCAAGGTGCAAGTTTGTGTTTTATGCAGTTCGCGGGTCACGTAGGACGCTGTTTATGAACGATCGGCCGTAGGCTGTGATTATGGTGCGTCGTGCCTAGTGTCGGGTCCGTGGGTGTTTTTATTTCGAAAAAACTGCTCGACGATTGGCCGAGGATGGATCGGACAATGTACGGCAAGGTGCTGCCAGGCACTTATTATCCGTTCCGCTGCGCGATGAAGGAGAACGGAATATCGCCGGGCTGTGAGTACAAATTATTATTTGTTTCTATAATAAATCGCTCAAATAAATCGCGGCGATCTTCACGTGTAACCCTCGTGCGTTTGAGATAATGTAGCGTAACTTCCATTCGTGTGTTTAATCAAATGTTTGTTTTTTCAATGTCTTTTATTTCTTGAGCTACCGCGGACCGCGGGTCCTGTGTATTGGATACTCACACATGTGTTTATTTACTACAACCATTAGTCAGTGAACAGTAGTTTGACAGTGAAGTGTGGTTCTTCTGCTTTTCTCCGTTCGTCCATATGATGCTTGCCAGCATGTTATTTTTGGAGTGTTTAGTTGCGTGAGTTGAGTTGTGGGTTGATGTGTCAACACGTCTCGTATTATTATACGTTTGAAAGCCTACGCGTATTTTCACGCAAATTCATTTGTGTTTTTGCCACAATTTACCTACATTGTGCAATGGTAGCAATAGCAAAAGCAATTGCTATGTCTAATTCACGTTGATTAGCATTCGTCAGTTAAACTATGATGTGGTTTTGTTCTGTCTGCTTTATGACGTGCGTTTCTATTCCTGGTTGATTTCGTGGGTGTATAGCAGATTTAATTCCAAGTTTTACTGTCGCATCAACAAGTTTATGGTTCATTTTAACGAAAATAAAACGTAAACTATGTCTTCTATCTCATAAACAATTCAGTTTGGAAGTTTAGTTTGTAGTATCTTCTTTTTGACTCATTTTAATGAACTTTTAATACTCTTGACTGAGGACTCTTATTACAATCTTTGTACTCCGTGGGTGTAAGATCGTTGGCCAAAATCGTTCTCTTTCTGCCAATCAAACTGGGTATCTAGCATTAGCTATTCAAGTATGCAAGCGGCGTCCCGTGGGTTGTCTCCGGTTGGATCAACCTAGTCCTAGATGCAGCTTGAATACAGTGCGGGTTGGTAATGCAGTCCCGCCCACACTCTGCCAAGGACCCTGGCACCGATAACTCCTAATTTCAAGAATTATTCACAGTCTTCTGTCTTAACGAACCAAACATAGGTTGAGGAATGAGCGTTAAATTTTATTTTAAACGGACTTTGACCGGCAAATGAATTAGCTCTATAAATTCTTATCGTTCTTTAGTCGCTTTCCTCAAATTCTTAGAATTTTTGCTAAGATAATTACGCACATACAGCAATTTAACTATTTAAAAACTCAAGACCTCTACATATTTGAGGCTTTGACGGCTAGACTGTTCTATTATTTGTTGAAACAAAGATAAATACTAATAAACATCCGTCAAATATAGGTGAATTGCACATGATGCTGTAAAGGTGTTCGTATGACACAAACCGACATAGTTTGTGGTCAATTCATTCATGATGTCACCTTGCGCGGGCGGCCTCTACATTTAATACCGATATCGTACTACTAGTATTACGTCTACGACATTAAACGTACGTGTTTTATAATTAGTTTCCGCTGAATTGTGGATACTGGAAGACCATGCTGCCGTTTAACTGGTTTTTGTATTAAATGGTGACCCTTCCGAGGTCACCGCAATCGACATATATGACGGCAGCGTGGCAGGCAGGCAGGATATTTCAATTTGCCAGTAACCGGACACCATCTGGTAGAGTAATCGCTCTTGTTTCAAGAATTAGTGCCTTTTAAGGACCAATGTTTCATTGAAACAATCAAAATGTGGAGGTTAACCAAATTGGACAGAAATGCCTTACAGAGTTTTTTTGATGCGAGGTTCTTATTGTTTTACGTATGTTGTTCTATTACTTGTGCTGTAGAGATATCCTACCACAATTGCCTTAAAACTGAAAAAAAAAACGTTTATTTTAATGGAGATCGTCTATTAATTATAGGTTATGCACAAATAAATTGCATCGTGTCGTGATCTGATAAAATGCCTCTCACATGTACTTACAACATTATGTACCAAGCAAGCTAAACATTTTATTACGCAACTGCAGCTAATAAAAGTAATAACCCATAATAGAATGAACAAGTTACAAGCATTAAATACGAATAACAAGTAAACTTGAACCATTACTTAAGTGAGATTCCTTGAGAGATGCTTATATCCATGATTTTGCTATAAGGTTGACACAAGATGATGATAAGTTAATGACGTGAACAGCCGATGTGCTTTGAAAATAGGAAAAGCAATCAATAAATGATTGATGGTTCATCTATCATCCATGAGGTTCTTTGCCTAAACATAATTATGATCACCATAATTATGTGCTTAATAATAAGTTAGTAGTGGTTCGACTACTAACTTATTATTAAGCCTGAGATACCTGAGAATATCGATCATCGAAATCTTATTGGGTGGAATGGAAACCAGGCTTCATTCATTCATTCATTCATGGTGCACCCAATTAGTGTTATGACTTTTTAATAAGCCTCCTCAAATACGTCTCCTAGTTAATTATAAGGATTGACATAAGAAATTTAAATTCCCAAAGTAAACCTTCACCTTCAGAATTTTCGATATTAAGAAAGCATTGAATGGTCGGTTGGTTCAACTATAGCCTCGCTTACGTCAATTACTACACGGTTCTCCATATAGGTGGAGCTGGCACCAGCTAAGGTCTCCGATGAGTCAGGGTTCGGAAGGTCGGCTGCGAAAGCCACCTTCTCCATATTAGGTCTTCTATTATCTGCGGGGTTTCGTTCGTGGCTGGGTCAATCCATCTTGGTTACCCATCTGTTAGCAAAAATGTCTTAACCAATATTATATATTCTTCTAGATATTCTACTACATAAGATGATGATTGAACATTGAAATTGCCATTTGAGCAATTTAAAAACGATGTTAAAGCGACTTTGTCGAAAAAGGGATATTACAATGTTCAAGATTACTTAAATGATGGGACTGTATGGGGTTAATCTGGCTCAACACAGACCCTGCTGTTAATAGTTTTCTAATTATTTATTCCTACTTATTAATTATGATATTATAAAATTTGTGTTAGTTAAGCACAAGCAATCATTAAAAGAGATCTAAAAATCAAACTGTGGGAGTTTCTACGCCCTTCTTCTCCCACAGTGGTCTAATGTAGAGAAGTGGCAAAAAATGACGATTGCTAAGTATATGTAAATATCTACAGTAATAAAGAGATTTGGAATTTGGAATTTGAATTAAGGTAGGGATACATTTTTATTTATTATATTTGTTTTATCTGATGTAACAACTGTCTTAATTCATTCATATTACTTGTATCGGTGTGGTTCTGTAATTTGTATAGTAAGCTGGTCATATTTTAAAAGTTTATTTAACATAATGTACCTATATAGTAACAAATGCTTTTGTTCATTTATGTTATCTTAGTCATCATAATACAGAGGTTTTGTTTCAGTTTTGTTTTTCAAATATAACCTACTGTAAGTTTTGTTTAACCTTGTGTGTTCACATTTGAATCCGTGAGTCATTCCTCAAAGAGTGCGAAATCTAAAATTTCGTCCATTACCTATACTACGTCAATTCCGGGTATTTATAGCCTTATTGATTATCACATAAATCTTAGTTTATGTCTGCCGACGTCAGGCTGGTCGGGCAAGTGATGTGGTTGTATCTATTTTAAATAGTTTATTTCTATATACTTTACAAAAGCTCCGAATGTCAACGATTATCCATTCATTCATGAGCGTATCATTTGTCCTTAGATTTAAGTCTCGTTTTCCTTTTCCTCTTAGTTTAATCCACATGTTGCGCCTTGTCACGCAAATTTGGGTTTCGAATTATTAGCTAAACTTGGCCTAAACTGTCAATCTGCCACCCCACTTGGAAACGTTACACTTTGTTTGTTTGTAGTTCAGTGATCTTAGAAATACATGTATTTATAAGATCACTGAACTTACTATAAAACTAATCATCAATATCCCAACACTGTTCAAGGCGGAATCACTATTTAAGTATTAATTAGTGCACTTGCGCCGAGTGGCTTGCTCCCGGTATGTGCATGCCAGGCACGTCGACTGCTTTGCCTATACTATTTCAGTTTGCTATACCTGCCCGCACTGCAGTCAGTCATTTCCTGGTGTACTTGCTCCTTTTTGTGAGGGTCATATTGGGATTTATGCTTGTTTGTTTTCTTTGGCTGGTTGTAAAGCTTGTGTTTCATTGCCTTGTTCTTGAACTACCTCTTTGACAGTAAGGTGTTTTGTTATCGTGATTTCTAGTTTGATCCTGGATTTCTAGGTTCTTGATCCAAACCCAAAAAGTCTATTAATTTATTTTAGTACCTATGATCTCCGCAGGGGTCCCGGAAAACTGTATAATAAATAGGTCCAAACTGATTGCTTCCCAAAATTTACGGCATCATTGTAGATTTCTATTGAAGCAAGCTGTTAAACAGACACTAATGCTGTCGGAATTGGCTTAAATTAGTCCCCTTCGCCTATGAAATGGACCAACTCTGTAAACTCCTTTACGAAAATATTTAGGTGATTTCAAAGTTGAACAAATTATGATTATTTATACCCAACAGCTTTATTTAAGTTCTCTGTATTGCCTTTTACTAGTCGGGGTGGCAGATGCACAGTTGCGGCTAACATTGATCACATTAAAATTATTCCATTTTTTGTAGCCATATCGAGGTCCCACTGCTTTTTCTTCCACACTTACCTGGTTTGTGCCCCCTCCGGTCACTCCGGTAGAAACTTGTTAAGGTCGTCCCGCCATCTCCGTTTAGGCCTGCCTCTACGCCGGTATTCTTAATAGATCAAATAATGTATTTATTATCAAAACATTATAATGACCCTGCCCCCATAGCTATGTTTCATTCGCTAACTCATCACTAAGTACGTAGCGAGTGCTAAGTTAGCGAATGCAACTTGGCTAGGGGGGCTGGAAGCTTCTAGAAAAGGTCTTTCTCTTAGGAAGCGCAAAAATGAAAGTATGCGAAGAGAATGCTGTGAAGATTGCATTCATATAAAGCCTTAAGTTTTTTTCATCCCTCATTGTGTCAAGTGAAAACAGCACCACGAGACAATAATCATGCAAACATCGAGGCAAAAACTTAACTAACAATCCAGGAAATAAATGTCACTCTAAATTATATGTTTCCATCACAAAACACAGAAGACGACGTTGTTAATCATCTAGAATATTTGAACGCCATTCATTATACAACGCACTTCCTTGCACTATAAGAGACAGTCCCACTCTTTTCTCTTTCAAAAAACGTATTAAAGAGCACTACCTCTCTCCTTCGTAAAATTATTGTATGTATTTATATGTAAAGTGTATGCAGTACATTTTGGTACTTATTTAGTAGTTACTGTTTTTATTTTATAAGTATTTAATTTCTTCCTTGGCATTTTATTTAAACTAGTTATTGTGCACTGCCTACCTACCTTTTATAATAATATTTCCTTTAATGGCTTGGTTTGCTGGAAGAAATCTCTTTTTAGAGATAAGCTCGCATTTGTACAAACATTTTATTTTAATGTAACTTGTAAAATATTTGTTTGCAATAAATACTTATGAATTATTTTAGGCGTATCAGGACTATCAGGTTTGTCCATTTGATACGCAAGTTCACTGAAATTAACGGTACAGCAGGCGTGTGCTTTCCCGTTGCCTAGTGATTAGTATGTAACTAACTACACGCTAATACTAAGTACGTGTCTATCATCTCAATAAAATGGTAATTAATTCTTGTCACGTGCGTTTTAACTCTTCCAACTATGGTGTCTATAAATGTTGGTATATTAATAGGTGTTAGAATATTGTCGAATATCATTAAACTCAAATGAGCGTGTAATGGTTTTGTACAGCCATTTGTTCGGTGTCTCTTTGAGTATTATGTGTTGCCCATAGAATGAAACATAATAGACTGTTTTTCTTTGAATCATCCCTGTATCATTCACATCATATTCATTATAAACACCGTAGCTTTACCTTGATTGTATTTTCCATGGAAGAAAAACTATTTTCGACTAATGCCTTAGCACTGACCTAACCCATATCTAATCGCGGGGCCATTATCATCATAAATCCGCGAGTCCAACCCTGGTCACACCCTCCTATTAGTTTGCAATTCACTCCATTCTTTTCGTTCTGCGTATCATCCCGTAACCTTGGCCCAATGGGGGCTAGTCTATCTGGTGATTGTTGAATTTCACGCGACGGGGTGACCCTACTATCAAATTGCTGAGGCAAATAGAAGTCCACTTCATCACAGTCCTGGGTAGTGCCTATCCCCTCTTCCATGGGGAGCCATTTGTTCCTGTCTCTTGCCCTTGATATTCTAGTCTACTGTTTCCCAAGCCAATTCAATGACTCTTTATTCATTAACTTCTTGTTACCCATGTCATTAATCAATATACTGTCATGACGACACACAGCATACTACGGCTTACGACGGTAGATTTTATGATTGCGGCATAATTTTGTACTGATCACTAAATATTAGCGTTGACTATTAATTATGTGTTTTGTGGTAGTTTAATAATTGGATAAGGATAAAAACCCTACAATACTTAACATGGCTTGGATGCTTATATTTTTACCTTTTTAGGAACAAGAATAATTTAACTTCTTAATTAGATATTCTTTATCTTTTGATGTCTCCTCTGAAGCTAAAAATAAGAGAAGATTCTTGATTTATATATGAAGTTGCATAAACTTGTGTATATAGTTCGCGACAGTTCAGAATAGCAATCGGGAAGACATGATTGATTATGATTTAAGTGGGTGGTTGTGGGTTACTGTTATCTTAAATGTTTGTTTTTCTTTTGAATATGATTTTGGACATATGTACAAATGCACCGATTTCCGATTTGTTTTTTGAGTTTTATGTTGTCAATAAGTGAAAATTGCGGTGGGCGGCAATATCAAAGTCAAAGTCAAAGTACTTTATTACTGTAGATATTTACATATACTTAGCAAACGTCATTTTTTGCCTCTTCTCTACATTGGACCACTGAGGGAAAAAAGGGCGTAGAAACTCCTAGATTGATTTTTTGATCTCTTTTAAAAACAGGTTGTGCTTAACTAATACAAATATCAAAAATTTAATTATTAGGATTCATAAGCAGGAATAAATTATTACAAAATTATTAACAGGAAGATCTGTGTTGAGCTAGATTAACCCCATACAATTCTATCATTTAAGTAATCTTGAACATTTTAATATCCCTTTTTCGACAACGTCGCTTTAACATGCTTTTTAAATTGCTCAAATGGCTATTTCAAAATCTCCAGAGGTATCTTGATGTAGTAGAGAGTGCACTGACCCTTCAACAATAAATGTGTGGATTTTTTAATTGAAGCCGGGGTGTTTGGATGATGCTGACCCACAAGCGGGTGATAAGTCCTCCAACGTGACTATTTCACCCAATTCCCAGCGTTTCGGCACTGGTTACTGTTGGTTCAAAAGATGTCCCACCCCAAATCTTCTTGATCGTTTAATGAATTCTAGGATGTCGCTAAACTTTAAGTTTGACAAATCATCTGCTTTAATTTTATCCATCCCTAGTGTTCACCATCTTATGTTTGAATACATTACGCATTCTCCCAAGAAGTGCTGGCTACTTTCCTCCAAGCCATAGTGAGGGCATGATGGGTCCTGTACGAGCCTTAATAATGATAGGTGTCTATTTAGTTTGCAGTGACCTGTCACCACACCTACCAGTATCGCTAAGTTTTCCCTACTGAGAATAAGTAAATAGTTAGCCTTTTTGGGGTCCTTCCTTAAGATAAATATCTTGGACTGCCTACAGTCTTTGGTGTTCTTCCACTCTAGGTTTGTATCTCGCGTAGCTATCATGTTGACGATGTTTTTTGTGACAGTCGCTGTTATAGGTAATCTTGGTTCTGGTCTATTAAACGTTCATCAGCGCCGTTTCTTGCCAGCTCATCTGCTTTTTCGTTACCGTGAATCCATTCATGACCGGGGACCCATGCGATAATTATTTCTGATGTTTTTCCCAAAAAGTTAAGACTGGCCTTACACTCTTTGACTAGTGCAGATTAATTCATTGGATGCCTACGCGCCTTTAAACATGCGTGACTTTCAGAATAAATTACTACTGTCTTGTTTTTGATTTCTGCTGTTTCCCTTAGTGCTTCAGTGCATTCCATTATAGATTTCCGCTTGGAACACGCTGGCGTATAGCCCCAAGGCATTTGATTTGTCTTGTTTATTGCTGTCCATGATGCAAAAACCAGCTCCTGCTAGTTTTGTGCTCTCTCTTCTTGAGCCATCCGTGAAGCAAGTTACAACCGGTTGGTCTGTTTCTATTCCCCAATTTTCTCTTGTTCCAATATGGATGCGGTATTTCTTATCGAATCGCATTTCCTTCTTTATCAGGTCGTTGTTTGCCAATAGCAATGCCAACATTCCACCTGTCGTTTCTACAATGGAGGCATGACCTTTGTCTATAGAGTTGCCTTTCCATTCTTTGTTCATTTTCATTCTGTACTATTGTTCAGTTGCTGTCCTTTTTACTTCTAAATGCAATAGGTTTAGATTGAGCATTGTGAGTAAAGATGCCGTTGGTGTAGACCTCATGGCTCATGTGATCATAAGACATGCCAATCTTTGCTCCTTGCCAAACTCTTTTTTTGTCGTTGCTAGTTCTGTTCTTTTCCAACATACAATTGATCCGTATAGCATCCTTGGTAGAATGATTGTCGTGTAGATCCAATGGACGATTTCTGGCTGCATTCCCCATCTGTTCCCCACAGCTCTCTTGAATTGGAATAGGACTCTGAAGGCCTTAGCGCACTGTGACTTCACATGAGTGTCAAACTTCATTCTTCAGTCAAAGGTCACTCCTACTGTATTTGGATAATACGGAGCTTCTAATGGCGTCCACTTGTATTGGGTCAGGGATGGCAAAAATTTTGATTTCAGGTGTACGGGAAAAGGCGTGACTTAGCGTGATTTTATATAAGGTAGTATATTTAGTAGTGTTTTTAAGGATTTAAGGTAGTAGGTAGTGAATCAAATCAAATCAAATCAAAAATCATTTATTTCCATAGGATGTTGTTACATCACTTAGATCCGTCATTACATTTTTTTTGGTGAGTTCACTAACACAATGGCGGAATCTGTGGAGAAGAGCTCACCGAAGAAACTCCACAGTCGTCGCATCTTTTGCGTTTCCTTTTTTAAATAAAATATTGTCAAATTACAAAATGAATGCTAATTATATATCGAAACAGCCTGTTACTCAAACAATCTATTCCCATGGACATCTGTCCTCTAAGTAATCAGATATCCTATAGTAACCTTTTTTATACAATTTCTGTTTTATTATTATTTTAAACTTGTCTAAAGGTAAGTTTTTAATATCAGTAGGGACCTTATTGTAATAGCGTATACAATTGCCTTTAAAAGAATTACTAATTTTATGTAGTCAGCTTACATAAGCAACCAACTTGTCTTTATTTCTAGTATTAAAATTGTGTATATCACTGTACTTCTGAAAATTAGTTATATTTCTTTTTACATACACAAGATTGTCATAGATATATTGAGACACAAATGTCAGAATATTGATTTCTTTAAACTTTTCCCTCAGTGACACTCTAGGCCCTAATCTATAAATTGCACGAACAGCCCGTTTCTGCAGAATAAATATACTATTAGCATTCGCAGCGTGACCCCACAATAAAATACCATAGGTCATTAGACATTAGTGTCTACGTCGGTAAGAACTCTTAATTTTTTTAACTGCGAACGCTGCCGAACTCAGTCTGTTCGACAATTTATTTATATGAGGATCCCATTGTAGTTTGGCGTCTAAAGTAATGCCCAAAAAGACAGTCGACTGCACAAGGTCCAATCTCTGTCCTTTTATAAATATGTCTGTAGTTACCGGGTTCACATTGGGTAACACGAATTTAATACATTTAGTTTTCTTTTCATTAAGTAATAAATTGTTAACAGTAAACCAGTTCACTATACTAGAGATAGCATTGTTTACCTCGTCATAATTTGATTGCTGTCTTTTAACTTTAAATATCAAAGAAGTATCATCGGCAAACAATACTAACCCATGTTTTGCTTTAACAAGGTAAGGTAAATCATTAATATATACTAAAAACAAGAAAGGACCAAGAATTGAACCTTGCGGTACGCCCATACTTATTGAAGACCCAGGTGATCTTTTCCCATTAACATCGACCATCTGAACCCTATCTGTTAGATATGACTCCAGAAGGCCAAGTGCCTGATCTTTTACACCATAATGGCGTAACTTCCTGAAAAGAGTGTCATGATGGACGCAATCAAAAGCCTTGGATAGATCGCAGAAGACACCTATTGCATCCATTGCGTCTTCCCAGGCATCAAAAATATTGTCGATTAGTTCAACACCAGCATCGGCTGTTGAACGACCCTTTGTGAAACCAAACTGAGCAATATGAATTAAATTATTGAGATAAAAATGACTTTGCAATTGATTAAGTATGAGTTTTTCAAATATTTTGCTAAGCGTTGGTAGTATCGATATGGGTCTAAAATTGGTGGGGTCTGTCTGAGGTACTACCAGCTTTGAATAAAGGTATAACTTTACTTAGTTTCATCAAGTCAGGAAACACACCATTATCTATACATTGATTAAATATACAACAAAGGTGAGGTGCAATACAATCTACAATGGAACTAATAATTTTTACTGATAGACCATGGGCGTCAGCTGTCTTTTTCATTTCCAGGGATTTAAACGCTTTTACAATGTCTTCATTATTTACGTGCCTAAATTTAAAATCTGTTTTACAATCCTCAAAGTTTTGTTAAAGTATAGATTCAGCAGCAGCGGGAGATGAATTTAAAGACTTGTTGAAACTGGAATGTCCGTAAAGAAATTTTCGAAAGCTTTTGCTACTTCTAGGTCTGTACTTAGCAATTGATTATCTATCTTAAGCTTGAAGTTATTATGTGTAGCTTTGGCCTTTCCAGTCTCTCTGTTTATAATTTGCCAAGTCGTTTTCATTACATTGCTACTAGATTCAATTTTGTTTTTAATGAAATTAGATTTAGCTACGGCACAAACGCGTTTAAACATTTTTGAATAACTACGAACATAATCTAGAAAGGCCGTATTTTTGTTATATGATTTCTCTTCATAGAGTTCATATAATCTTCGTCTGCTCCTATGAATTCCAACTGTCGCCCAATCACTTAACAAAGCTTTGTTATTAACTTTTATAGTTTTTGATTTAAATACCGTATCATATTCATTTTTGACAAGGTTAAATACTGAGTTGTACAACAAATTTGGATCGTCACTGTATGGTATTTCCCATAGTTTATCTAAAATATTATTCCTGTAGTGTTCAAGCCGAGTGTCACTAACGGGCACACATGTAATATCCTCTTTTTGGTCCTTTTTTATTTTAATATTGAATATACCTATCTGACCAGAGTGATCAGAGGTTAATTTATTGATGACCGATTTGAAAATGGGCGTAATGTTAGTAAATATATTGTCAATGCAGGTAGCAGATGTTGCAGTAATTCTAGTAGGCTCCAAAAACAGATAGTTCATGTTGTGACATAAAAATAAAGATTTTAATCTAGTACAAATATTATTATCCTCTAACAGATTAACATTAAAATCACCACAAATTATAAAATTTTGTTTTTATCGCTGATTTTAATCAACACTTCATCCATTTTCTTTTCGAATAAATCAAAGGATGAATCTGGTGGTCTGTATACGCTCATTACAATAAGTTGTTCAAGTTCAATACAGGCTATTTCCATGGTACGCTCAACAGACAGGCTCACTATGTCAACTCGTTCCTTATATTTAAAACTATTATTTACAAGTATTAAGGAGCCACCGCGATCAGCTGTTTTTCTGTTGAACGAACTAGCAACGTGGTGGTTATTAAAGTTGAACATGAACTGATAACTCTTTAAAAAGTGCTCTGTTATACATAAAATATCAATATTATTACAGTTCATGAATAACTCAATTTCCAGTTCTTTACTTAACATGCCCTGTATATTTTGATGAACCACGTTTAAAATATTCTTACTTTTACATTTTTCATTACTAGTAACTTGATTTAATGGGCAAGATGAAGGTATATTTATACAAATATTAATATTACTGCCAGAGTTACTCTCTGTTGTCCTATGGGTTAATTTAAAGAGCTTGGAACAGATTCCAAGGAGTACATGTCATTATTATTACACTGCTCAATAGAAGCAGGCGTTTCATTAGTCAAAAACTTGACTGAGTTCAAAATAAAATAAGATAGTGACTGTGCTATCTGTTTTGTATAAAACCTAGATAGGTAATACCTATCCTTAGTCAAATAAAAATATTTTCCAATACAAATATTGGTGTCTATGAAATGAAATTTTTCAGTATGACGACATGTCAATGTGTGTATAAATGTATTATAATCATGTCTTATATGATTTTCATGTTGTGACAAAGATTGGCTGAAGGGAAACGCAAACAAGATTATTCTATCTACATTTTGTAAAGAATTTAATTTGGAAAAGTATTTAGTAATTAGTTTTTTAGATACATTTTCCCTTCTACCAATTAAAATAATTAGGGTGGTTGGTTATTTAGGTAAATATTGTAATGTTGTAGTGAATTATTTTCTTGTTCATAGAGAATGCCGAATTGAAAAAAAATATATAAATACTCAAATAGTTAAATTTAAATATACTGGCAGAGATTCAAGTAAATCGACCTACATACGTTGGAAGGTGCTAGCATGAGTAAAAAACTAACCATTGTTACATACTTTGAAACACCCTAACCAAAAAACACAGTTTATAAGATGGATTTGTAAGGATTTTTAAAAAAAAAAACACATATTTCATGACCAAAAAATATGTAGGTTTATAATGTGTCCTATTTTAGGAATAAGAATATGATGGTATTACCTTAATGGTAGGAATAAGAATATTAAGGTATATAAATATCAAATATACAAAAAAAAAGTATGTCAAACAAAATGTCAAACTAACCTCATAATTCTATTATTGTGATGACCCTAGGAGGGGCCGCCATTAGAAACACAATTAGAAGCAGAGTGGCCGGGATTAGCGACATTCGGACTTGTTGGACAATTTATTATTTTTAAAACTGTTGTAGGTTCAAAATTATGTAAATAATAAACCTAGATTCTTGAATAAATTAAGTATCGATAAAAATACACCAGATACTTTGATGTTATAATTACGACAGTACGATTATCAAAGTTGAAAACTTTGTTAGGTGCCTGCAGAGCAATCACCCAAACTTCTCTATCGTCCTCAAAGTTCACAGTGGGTTGTATGGGTGGGTAAACGTGCGAGTGAAGTGGACGGGTAATCCGATAGGCAATGGGGGCGACAATGTTTTCATTGATTGCCATCCCAACCTGTCGCGATCTATATAGGGAAGCATTATTCGTCAGCTGAAGAGTTATTGCGTTATCTCGGTGAACGGCCTCATTAGGCCTCGTTGAAAAGCCAAATACTTTCCGAGAGCATTTTATTTCTGTCTCCACTTATTATTAGAGTTGTAAAAACCGCAGTCAATCATCTCTGGCGTGCTTTCGTTTACATTCAGAATATTATGTGTCTCTCATTTTTACTTGACGTTGATGTCATTAGTTAATATGTTTAAACTGGGTGAGGATATGACTAACTCTAGTTCTGGAACCTTTGTTTAAAGGACATTCTAACACAAATCGAGCTAGGCCCATACTAAGCTCAACAAGGCTTGTGTTATGGGTACTAAACGATGATGAATTTAATTGAGATGAATACTTATGTAAATACATAGAAAACATCCAAGACTAAGAAACAAACATTCATGCTCATCACACAAATATTACATATGAAATTGGCGTTTTGCATGGGAGGAACATAGAGTCGTTATTTTTTTAAATATGATATATTTATTTAATCCAAGTATGTACACCATTGCTATCTATACACTTTTGCCATCTCATAGGTAGTTCTTCGATCCCTTTACTAAAAAAAACATTCGGACGGGAATCAATAAAATCTTGATCCTTGATTGAATCATCCATCGGAGTTGAATTTTTTCCCTTTCAAGAAGTTATCCAAATTGCGAAAAAAATGGTAATCTGTTGGAGTAAGGTCCGGAGAGTAGGGTGGATGTCTTAGACATTCCAATTGAAGCTCCTCTAATATGGTAGCCGTCTGTTGTGCAGTGTGTGGTCTAGCGTTATCATGAAGCAGCAGTGGCCTAGAGCGATTGACCAGCCACGGTTGTTTAGCAGCTAGCTTTTCCATTATGATTTGCAGTTGCTGACAATAGACATCTGCCGTAATCGTCTGGCCAGATTTGGGAAAGCTGTAGTGAACGACGCCAGCACTAGTCCACCAAACGCTCACAATTAACTTTTTTGGAGTCAATTTTCGCTTGGGGCATGGTTTGGCTGGTTCGACAGGGTTCAGCCATTGCGATGAGCGCTTCCGATTATCGTATAGGATCCACTTTTCATCACAGGTAATGATTCGATTTAAAATCCTTTCATTATTGTGCCGGGTGAGTAATGCAACGCAGCAGTCAACGCGCGTTTGTGGATTTGCTTCACTCAGTTCGTGAGGTACCCACCTTTTAAGCTTTTTCACCTTCCCAATTTGCTTCAAGTGGATTAAAACAGTTTTATCACTAACACCGCAGCCTGCAGCTAACTCGGATGTGGTTTGCGATGGATCCGCTTCCACAATAGCCTTAAATTCTTCATTATCAACATTGGTCTCCGGCCGTCCACGGGGCTTGTTCTGCAGGTCGAAATTTCCAGAACGAAAACGTTGGAACCAAAAACGCACTGTGTTTTCTATTGCAGCACCGTCGCCATACACATCATTAATCCTTCGAGCCGTTTCTGCAGCACTGGTGCCACGGTAGAACATTAGTTCAACCGTGGCACCAGTGCTGCAGAAACGGCTCGTAAATAACCATCGATATAAATACTATTCAAGTCTGTGTAAATAACGCGATATTTCAAGTTTTCCATTTTGTAAGCTGAGTGACGCAAGAAAAAAAACAATTGAGGAAAAAACTAATGAATTATAATTTTAGAAACACAAATACATGAGTAAATAGCTGTCTAAATTTGAATTTGGAATTCCTAACCATAGAGGAGATATTTGAGATCAAAGTGGCCAGTACGGCGAAACGCCAATTTCATATGTAAGGACCTAATATTTGCTCTTACCGGGATTCGAACTTCTATAATAATGAACTAATATACTAAAATATCTCTCACTTTAGATTTGTTCCGTTAGGGCACAAGTTATTAAGTATCTGATGACTAACCTTACGAGCATCATAATTAATTGTACACTACCAGTTAACTAACAGATTAATCTATCTGTTACTTTGGAATTGGGTAATATACGTTTAATTTTTGATACTGGCGCGCCATCTATTGAAGTGTTAGCGAAGTGAAACTGAGTGCGCTATGAAGTGGGCGAGCGTAAGACTAAAGCAAGCAGATTAGCTCCACGACCACAATTAGCTCTACCACGCGTTTGATTACTCCTGTTTTTACTAGATGGCGTTGTAATAACTAAATTTTCTTCAAATATCTAATTTTAGTTATAGGTAGCTACAATTCAAACACTTTTTATGTACTATCTAAAAGTAATTGCCGAAAATAAAGCAGACTGTTGATTACATTTTAATCTTACAATGAAAGAGGCTAGGCTGTTCGTTATCAACATCACTTCTTATCAGAAGGCGATGCGGTAGGTAGGTACGTCATAGATATAGAGCAATGACCTTTGCGCAGGACGCTACTAGAGTGGAGACCTAGGTACCGACTATTTTCAGTTGACCTAGGTCATAACTCATAACAAAGGGTGGTTTCGTGTCATGTCATCCCTAAATATTTTTCGTCCGTCGATTCCACCGAGATAATTTTAAAATACATTATGCTTTTCAAGCTTTTCTTTTCGAAGAATTCAAAGGTCACTTTCGATTTAGTTTATCTTTGGAACATATTTTAAGAACATTTTGCAATTCTGAACGCGGATAAGTTCGTAAACAAATCGAAGTGTTACAAATGCATCAGCTACATCTAGGTATGTAGGCAGATATAATGTTGACAACTATTTACCTATAACTTCTCCTGGAGAAATCTACTTAACCTTTATTAAGGGTCTTCTTCAGAATATAATTATAAAAGAATTGCTCTTATGTTTGGGGTTCCATACGTACACGAAGGGTGTCAAACTGGACCCTATTACTAAGCCTCCGCTGTCCGTCCGTCCGTCCGTCCGTCACCGGGCTCTACCGGGTCAACCGAAATAGGTAGAGAGGTGAAATTTTCACAGAGGGTGTATTTCTATTGCCGCTATAAAAACAAATATACAACATACGGATTTTTAAGAATTAAAAGTAGTACCTACCCATTCAAGAGATTATTTGTATGGCCATTTTCTTAGCCATTTTGTTTTATTTGTTATCTGAACTGGACTCCCCCAATATTATCGGAAAAGATCTTTAATTGCGGGTATTGAGTTTTGTGCTTAGGTAGGTATTTGACATTATACGATTAATTGCTCATTCGAATTATAATCAATTATATAAAGTTTTTCAACGTATTTGTTTTTATTTCTGTGAATAATTTACTCAATTTCTATCCATTCTGGTTTCAATGAGCTTAGAGTTTCGATAACCTGAGTAGGTACATCTTACATACCTACTTCATGGTTGGTACAAAACTCTTTTTTAATGTTTCAATTCTGAATGTAGTCCTACCTAGTATTTAATACTTTATTATTAAGAATTAAAAAGATACGTACGTACAAAATACTGTCGTTTTACGTTTTTCCGTGTACAATGGTATGGAACCCTTCGTGTGAGGTGTCGGACGTCCTGACCGGTTTTATTTTGTTTGTTCTTAGAAACTCAGCCAAGGTTTCTGAAAGCCTTGAAAGATTTGATTATCACATTCGAATCAGAGGGTGATTCTCGCGTATTCGAAATAAGGGTATCGAGTGATTTTGAGTGAGAATCACTCGATATCCGCCATTTTATCGAGTGGTGATATTGCGGGAGAACCACTCAGCTGGCTTGACGCGCTTTATTCGATAATCTCAACATTGTTGAATGAAAATGTTGGCGGAAGGTGAATTGTTAGCTACGTTGTAAAGTACCTTCTTGTTTATGTGAAACATATGGCTGAATTCAGTACGCTAGCTGGCTCGGACTGTTGGAATATTTCTTCAGTTTCGTTGAATACATCAAGCAGTGAGCCCTGTGCTGCGAAATAATTTAATTGCAACTTTAAATGTGCGGTATTTTTTTAACATAGTTACCTACCTTCATATTTACAGAAGATCTTGCTCAACAATGAATGGTAAGTCGTGTTGCCACAAGGAGTCCCGATAAGCTCTATGTGACTGATTCATCAGTAATTTTACATTCAAAATGTATAGTGTATCAGAAAAGATATTCAGCACTATTCGGCACTTTTTGGGACAGGCCCTTAATTTATTGTATTTTATTGAATTTGACGACCTCTTTGGCGCAGCGGTTGTGGCTCTGCCTACCATGCGAGAGGTCCCGGGGTCGATCCCCGGCTGGGGGTAAAAAAAGCCCCAGAACTTGAATGTTTATATGTGTGTGACGTCGCTGTTTTTGGTCCCCACGACACAGGGTAACCTAGTGGGGCGGCAGAAGCAATGTATGTGCCTGTATGTTAATTTTTTTGTTTATTGTCATTTGGTCAGGAGTATAAAAAGCGCTACACAGCAAAAGCTGTCAAAAGACCTTTAACAGCGTCGCTAAATAGTTCTAATCAGATCTATACAAATACAACCTTGATTTCTATTGTTATTTTGTATTGGACCGGTATAGCCTAGCGGGTAGTGACCCAACCTACGAAGCTGATGGTCCTGGGTTCGAATCCCGGTAAGGGCAAATATTTATGTGATGAGCATGAATATTTGTTTCTTAGTCTTGGATGTTTTCTATGTATCTACTTAAGTATTTATCTCTATTAAATATATCGTCGTCTAGTGCCCATAACACAAGCTTTATTGAGCTTACTGTGGGCTAATTTTATTTGTGTAAAATTTTATTTATTTTTGTGATAATCAGTCCTTCTAGGCGTGGCGTTGCATCGTCGCATCTGAGCATCATCTAACTGATATTATAAATGTGTAAGCGATGTTTGGATGTTTATGTGTTTGTGCCCCAATCACGCTTAAACGGCTGAATGAATTTGAATAAAATTTAGCACAGGGATAGTTTATGAGCTAGATTAACATATACGATACTTTTTATCCGGCTGCACCAGAGGGATGGTAACATTGTCTCAGTAAATGATAATTCCTAGGAGCACGCAGGTGAAGTTGCGGGCATCAGCTAGTTGCTCATATAAATCACAAAGGTATTTTTTCCTCCAAAATGTTTTCACACGGATATTTATCCGTTTATTATTATGATATAAGTCCAGTTGTTTGACATACGATCTCAATGCCCTCTTGCGCCACCTACCGGCGCTACTATAACGAGCCTCGTCTAAACCGTGATTATTTGCTCGTCAATGAAATCCGGCTGATGAAAAAGGTATTAGAAAACTGCTCACATCGCAAACAGCCGCAAACTTTCTTTACTCCCACGGATTGGGTTTTTGAAGACATAGATTCTATGTCTTCAAAAACCCAGTCCGTCTATGTCATAGAAAACGGTAGATTAGCCTGCTACCTCAACAAGTAGAGGGCGCTACGTGGTTGCAAAAACAACTGTCAATGCTGCAGCAATACAAAGATGGCCGCTGTTAGTTCCTATATATTCCGCATTCGTTATAGCAAGTCTTGGATTACTAACGATGTCCGCCACTGCGGTGGTATGAATCAACAATTAGATGTAATTACTCGAGTAGCATGCGGTGCTAAAGGAACCGATTTGACTCAATATGGCGACACCAGTTGGCACTCCATACAGGGTTAATTTTAAAGTTCGTGTTGTGAATTCCGAAGAACCTTTACTCAAATTTTGCTTTTCGTTGGCCATTTCCATCTGGTGGAGCTAGAGCGTGAAGAAAGGTATTTAATTGGTGCCACTGGGAAATGTGCGTTCTTTCAAATTTTGAGGATGCTTTGTCATTTAATCACCCTGTAGAGTCGGCGTCGAAAATGTTCTCTCCGTGTTGTTTTTATATATTTTCTTGAATATTTGCTTTAATTGGTAAAAAATGTGCGGGCTCGGTTGTACATTTAGTACACGTGAGAAGCCGCTGTCTAATGTTGATTATTCTCAGCGTAATTGGCAGTAACGTTGATGTAATGAATAAGGCGATGGAGAAGGTACCTATCGGCGTATGTTCACGAACGAGAGTAGGAGAATATAAATGACATCATTACGACATCATATTTGAAAATGAATAGCCACCCCAAATGCGAAAAGTCGTGACATTATCCGTGTCACTACAAAACATGTTACAAATATTTTAACTTCAAAACAACCGTCAAATCATTTTTGACTTTAAACAAGTGTTGAACGGGAGTTTATTTTTTTATGGTAAGACCCTATGTTTCGTTTTGTTTGTTTATCTTAGGAGATCTGCCCTTCATTCTTGGTCATTTAGTATCTCATGAAAATAGGCAACATTATTAATGAGATAAAAAAGGGAAAATTAAAGGAAGATTGTGCACTATAATCTATCAAACCAAATGACTTTATACTTGTCTCATTTCTGCCATTTGTATCTTCCACAATAATCATCATCATCATCATGTTGTGTTGTCTAGAGAACCTTTGCTTCATCCAGCTTAATGGCCGGTTCCAACTCGTAATAATCTCGTTACAAAATGTCAACATTTGGTCGTAGAATATAGTAATTTTGTCATTATGTTTTATTACTTTAAGTCCCCTAATTATGAAATAGTTTTAAACGGATAATTATTCTTGGAGTTAATCGTCAAACGCCACATTCTTAGATGCCGGTTTTGTGATAGCAACAAGAAATAAAGTTTTACATATTTGTCTCATATTTACATGTTTTCTAAAATAGTCTTCCAGCAGCCTACCGCTTTGTACCGACCGAAATAGTTTGGTACATCCATTTACAACGCTAACCATCATTTTAAACATGGATGGTAAATAGTACAATTAATTGGCTTTAGTTGTGAATCGCGGACAAAGAAACAAAGGACAGTAAATAAATTCGCACATCTTTGGAGAGGGACGCCTGACTTTGATGAATGCATCACATGCTGGTACCGAGGTCTGAGCTATTATAAACATATGTGTTGTATTGTCTTGTCGACAAAATTGTTTCGTCCTTGGCGAGTGCCTTTCCAAGTTTAATACGTTTCGTTAGTTCTTTTTAAGGATTCGTTTTATCTTCGCTGGATTTTAAAAGGATACAAATTTTATTTTCATGGGAATCCCAATCCATATTTTCATTTAGATTAAGATGGGCATACTTACTCATAAAATCTGGTAGCTTTATAGCATTTTGACGGCCCTCTAATTAGTAAGACGGAGTTAACAACCGCAACTACTCGTATTTGAGAGCTTCAAGTTTCCCTAAACGGCGTTCCACCCACTGCCGATGGAGGCGGAAGATAGTGTACTCTAATTACAATGGATAGGGCTAATGATAATATCGGTGACAAAAAATTTTGACCTACACAATATAAGCAGTTGTCTACTATTATCCGGACTTAAGGTTTCTGCAACGACGTTCGCTTCAGTCCGTATAGTCCGAACTTTACCTCTTAAGTTTGACTCTGTCTTAAATTTGCGCTAAGTTTGTGCCCAAAGCAATGCTCTTGGGGCGACGGCGTGAAATCCCTCGGTATTCCTGCAGTGGAAGCAAGCGAGCATTCAGCATTCCGAGCTCGCGGTCGCGTCCTGCATTCTCAACCCGGCGGGTTCCGTAAAGCAGCAGACCAACGCCGTATGCGGAGGCTCGCGACCTTCCCGGGAGCACTGCCTGCTTCGCCGAGACGTTTATCGCCCACACGCCCCCATTACCCGCGCGATTCCGTCGGTACAATCGGATGCCATTAGAGACCGACCCACAGGTGGCAGCGTCTCGCTGATCGACTCTTGAGTCTTGTCAGTCGACAGCGCAGCCTCGACCACGCCGAACGCTGGTGCAGCAGGGTGCGCCGGGCCCATTCTCGGATTGTCCTCGTTTGACAGTTCGCCTCAATGGGACGCCTCCGAAAAAGTTTCTAAGTGGACATAGTGAGTGGCGCTGTTGTTGTGACCCGGTACTTGTCTTCTTGTCACGCTGTCGTGTGACGAATTGTGTTCATTAGTGGGACACTGGGAGCTGGCGGCGAGGTCCCTTCGACAGGGGTAATTAGAGCGTGGAACGTTATAAATAACTGCACCCACTCGCGCACGTGACAACGGACAAAAGTTTTCCGACAATGCGTAAAATATTATATTGTTTGCGTCCGTTTCCTAAATTACATGCGTGTACTCGTAGCTGAACTGAAAGCAAGTACAGTTTCAAAAATATTTCAAACACAGTTATAACATGACATTTAAAGGCATTGTTACCTGGAGGCGTCATGCTGGTAATGAAGCGTACGAAGCCAACACAAAATGTCAACAGTCAATCAAAAGCGTGTCTGACAAGTGTTTCATCTTTCGCCAATCCCTTTTGATTGCATATAAATATGTCGCCCATTTCAAAATGATCTCTAGCCCTCCAAAGAATCACTCCTTTCGTATCCAACCAACTGAATACTGTTGTAATCTAATGGGTTCTTACGAAACTGGTGATGTTCCCGTTCCCCATTTCCATTTAACGGCGCGCGAAGAGATTATGCGTCTGCGTCGACTAATTAATGTCACTGGAATATCCGTCCTAGGAATCTGTACTCTCGGATAGTAAATTGAAAGATTTGTCTTTCTCAGTATTCTTTACTGGTTGGGGATAGATTTGGTGGAAAATTATTATCTGATCTTCATAGCTCTTATAAAGCTTTACGCTGTTTTTGTTTTAAATTATCTTATTTATGAGAGCGTTTACTTTTGTTTTAATAAATTAGTCCGCATATTACTGAGTCTTTCTTTGAAAATTGTTTTGTAAAATTGTTGAAATAGTCACGGCATTATGGCAACTTGTGCAATATTGTATAATCTAAGATCGCTCCGTGGTCTAGTTGGTTTCAAGTCCGCTTCTCCCCAAGGAGATGCGGGTTCGAATCCAGTGCTGACTATGCACCAATGAGATAAGTAAAGTAACTTATGTACATACCCTATACGGACGTTCTAACAGTGAAGGCAAACATCGTGAGGAAACCTTCAATCACCATGCTTCGGCGATGGGCTAACCCCCGGTCACGCAAATTGGAGTACTGAATAACTGGCTAAACGTGGGCACAACTGTGCCTCCGCCATCCCGTATGGGAAAAGGCGTGACGCTATGTTATGTTATAATCTAAACTGCACCTAATATAAGTAGGAAATACCAATGAAGGAAGAGAGAAACAAATTAATCACAATAACAAAATCTTTTAAGGAGATCAATATATCATCCACGTCTGTCACCTTAACTCTAAACAAAACTAGAATGTATGATTAATGAGTTCGTACGGAAACGAATCTATAGATTTTTTCCATATCAACAAATGTAGATCTGCTGTTGATTTTTTCTCCAATCTGTATGTAGGCGTGTGATACTGTACAACATAATCGTCTAATTCTTTCGAGATCACACAATGAGTCCTTTGTTCCTTCGATGTGGAGATCATGATGAGCCCTATTACGTTCTCTGAATTTGTAATGCCATGCATTTCAGTTTCAGTTGGAATTGGTCCAAACGCTCTGTTGCGCGCTTCATTGATAGAATATTTGCATTGTACACAAGATGTTGAGAATATCTTGGAGTTTGTCGTCCACGGATTGCTAAAGTATCTAGTCCTTGTTAAAATTCATGCAGTGTTGTTGGAAAAATTTGAGTTTGAGTTTGAGTAGAGTCAGGAAATTGTCCAATTTTGTTTTGAAAAGAAGTTGCTCCTAGGACTGTAGACATTTGATATGGAATCAAAACTTTTTGTAGTACAGATATTTAAACATAATACATAAACTTGTAGGAGGCTGGATAGATATAATATATTCGTATTAAAAGTAAACTGTACTTTCATAATATAACATTGTCAGAACTAACGGTTAAAGTAATTGAATGGTTTGTAGTACTGGAATATGCGCGTGCGTGTCCCGGCCATTATGCTAGTGCGTTTCGTAGCATTTACATAGCTCACAATGCCATTCCATACCGTTTATCTGCTTCTTGGTAAAGAAATAAATGCAACTTATGCGCTCGACTGTTTATTATTGAACTAGTATTCAAAGCCACAATATGACGAACATTAAAATAACCAATGACCGTTAAATTTACTATGGCGTTATTATGAAGTTAGTCAATTATATCCATACTGTTCTTGTCACTGCTACACACTTAGTGACTTTGACCGACTCGAGCCTCGTATTAATTCTACCATCAACCATGTTTCGCATAGATCCCAGTGTTATCTCAATAATAGCTAGATTCTTGACTGGTTTAATACCTTGCTATGCCGACACCTATAATCGTTACAATGCTAAGACATTACCGTCCTCGCAACCATGCATAATAAACTATTTAAACGGCCCACTGATCTGAATCGTCTGGGAAACCTTGTCAAATGTTGTCATCATCTTTATCCGGTGATCAATCTGATCTTCAGTGGACGTGACAAAAACAATCAAGCCACTTGGTACTTCCATAGTTCCATATCCATTATTGCAAATCAGAAGCGCGTCCCCTGTACGAGTAAGTCTTGTCTTTCCACTACCGAGGTTTACACGCACTCGTGAAATACAATAATCGGTAACCAATCCATTTATTCGCTTGTTCGGAACACGCCCCTGTTTGTCTTTGCTATATTCGCAAAGTTGTTCCTGCTTTTAGTTCAAGGATTGGAATTTTAAATGAACCTTGGCACCATACCACCGGGACCTCGGCTCAATAGAGTATATGTGAGTTGATCTGATTACTGACGAGACGATCTGTTTTGCTTACCCTTGATATAAATCGATACGGTACCTACTTATAGTCGTCGTCAATATTTATGTAATTTTGTTAGGTGAACCACTAGGTAAGGTTCTTCACAGATATTTCCCTAAAATATCCCAAAACTTTTGGGTCAAAAGCTCATCATCAGCTGTTTATCTAAATCAAGGATTATTCCAGATTTGCCCAAAGTAATAATCCTACGAAAGCGATCAACGTTTTTCCATAAATCAAGTAAGCTTTCAATGTTATAACATTAAGATTATTCGAATCACATTACAATTCCTTTGTTCTCGGCCCTAGGTAGTGTTCCACCAAGAGTTTTCTCAAGTGATTGATGGATATGGATAATCCAGTTTAATATTTGCGTAACCTTCGTTGATCGCCCATGGCACTGACTCCTCTCGTACGTGTACTGTGCCTACACAGATTGGCAACGCCCACTAGTTGATCGCCCATGGCACTGACTCCTCTCGTACGTGTACTGTGCCTACACAGATTGGCAACGCCCACTAGTTGGCTGGTACAAATAAAATCTATGCTGTTTAATGCTTACTTGTATTCAGTTATTTTGTTTTCATTTAAGATACAATGGACTTATTAAGTTAAAAACTCTTCATTGTTTTCATTATCATCAGCATCGTTTTAGTCTTCCAGCAGCCTGTTAACCCCATTGCTAGGTGTTTTGTTCTTGTGCATAGGTATTATTTTGACCTTTTGCCCTCTATCTACCCTTTTGCCAATCAGGCTTTACTTTCATGTTCAGTGTCTTGTCTAACACTTATGCATCCAATAGTATCTAGCTAGAACCACAACTGATAGATATCTCCCAACTTGGAATCAAATCCCATTGAATTCCGCAAGGTTTGCTGTCTATTTTGAAATACACCTGACTAAATAATACCCACTGTTGGTCAATGACACTTGTTACCATAACATAGCATAGCGTCACAATAACTGGCTCAGTGGGCACAATTGTGCAGAGGCAAAATTGTGCCCACTGAGCCAGTTATTCAATACTCCGTTTATACATACTTGATACCAGTCAAGATTTTTTATATCTACGAGTATTTGGTCTGCGAAATTCAAGGATGCCTGATATTTACCAGTGTTAATTAATTATAGTTGATTAATTAAGTAACTAGTGGTTACTATTCGTTACGGTGTTGTTATTACATCATGTTGCTTGACGTTAGTGGTGGCGGATTTTAAAACTTTGCCCCAGTTTATAAATAAACGCCCAACGTGGACGAGCTGTAGATCATACAAAATGTTACAGTTCAGCGCTGGTGCTGATTGATTTATGAATATTGCTAGCTAGTATGTTTAGATGAGTCGCTGTATCTTTTCGAAGCATTAGAGTGAGTGCTTGTGATTGCAGAACTGCAGCAATCCCTAATACTTCTTTGGAAAGTACTCGCGATGACTGTTCAAGCTTTCAACCTCGTGAGAGATTCTAGGGCGCCGCCCGCCCACAGATTAGATAGGCGTCACTTACGTAACGTCCGACCGCAGGTGCCGGCCCTATTTGTTTACACGCTTTTAACTTCGCGTATGGTTTTCCGCGCACGCTTACTTGTGGGTGGGTGTCAGATAACTACCCGAAATGTGAGTCAAGAGGTTAATGAAGTCTGCAGAACCGAGTTCGCGATCGGTTACGAAATAGGACGGAACGGAAGTGAGCACCTGCCGGGAATAGCGCGTCGCGATGCCGCAACTCGTCGCCAGCTCCCAGTGTGACCGCGCTATCACTCAGCAGCGCCCGCGTCCGAGATAACGCAACCCACATCTTGCGAAAATAGCCAGTCCCTCCGTCCACGTCGAGACGACAGCCCCGCGGTGACGAGCCGACTGACCGCGAAATTGTGAGCTCCGCCTTTTATACCCCAGCGAAGAGGGATGGCGTCCTCCGTGCGCACGCGCTCCGCATCCCCCAAGTCAGTCTCATTCTCCCCCGTGCTAGAGCGGAAGTACAGTGCGGACCGCGGCCCCTCCATTCCCCCGGAACTCGCCTCCTCTGATTGGCGGTCATACTTTTCAGATTTCAGTGCCTACCTCGGTGAGTATTGTTTGATTAGTCGCTCGATTAAGTGCTTGATCCCCAATGAGTCAGTAAGCGTTTATTGCACGGCCTTGCGCTATATTGGTTGCGTGTTAGTGGAGCGGTGGTCGACTTATAAACAAACCTTGCGTAATCACAGGTCTAATAGCTACGAGTTGCCTCTTCAGTGAGTGCGGAGATAAGTTGATAACCAAATTGTTATACTGATTTTAACTTTTTCTTCTTAGTCTCCTTCTTCATCATCTTCTTCCTTAGCTGCTTCCTTGTCCAGTGATAACAACTTCAAAATTCTGTGTTATATTTAAGTTATTTTGTAAGTAATTGCAGTGCCCTAACAGGGTTCATTGTCGGGACCTCAAATTGTTACATCTTTATAACTATAATGAAGCAATTTATTTCTTTTTGAGTTTTAGAGGCCCAAATCAGAGCACCCCTTCACCCTAAATACCTTCTTCAATTATAGTCAATCACTGTCAATCACAATCACTGTCTGATGTGATGACGAATGGGACTTTCCAAGTCCTTCAGATGTCATAATTTGAGCACAGCCCAAAACACGTCTTAGAGGTCAGGCAGTCATGCAGCTTTGCATCAACTTTAACAAACAAAAGAATTTTCGTTTGTTGCACATGGTCCCTCTCGTAGTCCCCCGAAATGCCGTTGGTCCCTCTACCTCATGTAACGTAACCCCCCCCCAAATTTAAAACATCGAAGTTTTGTATAATCATTTAGCAATTTTTATTTTCCTCCATGTATATAAGACTTGAGTGTTTGTCTTATAAAAGTACATTATTTTTGTCTACTTGCAATAAATGATTTGAGTTTTGAGTGACACCTGTCAAAAATCCCAAAGTTTTTTTATTATATGAAGTTGTGCCTCTGCCACCCCATCTGAGACTCCGTGTGTTAGATTATTGTACAAAGCTTACGGTATTTTTAATTTGATGGGTTTACATGAGATAGATGGACCACGGACAATTTTTTTGCCCGTGGTCCCTTCGAGGGACTACGCGAGGGACCACGGTCAACAAACGATAATTTTCTGGTTCCGCCATTGAGATAAAAGATATGGGTTGAAATTTCAAGATATTATTTAATCGTAACTTCACAGACCATCAGACAATAATTCTATGGTCGGCGGACTAAAGCAGATTGGTAAGTCAAAAAAAGGTTTTTTGGAACTTTTTTTTTTCTTATGTGCTTTTTCTTATGTCCGCCGACCCTACAATTAATATCTGTAAGCTAAGCCTTGAAAGCTCAAATGTTTACACAGGCGCAATCTGACATGCTATAAGTGGAACCATAACAGCAGCGATATAATGCAGGAAGCAATCAAAAAGCTTCTATTACTAAAATTTGATCTTAAATTATTCTGGCGCGACAAATTCCAAGCCTTTTTTGCCTACACCTGCTACACCTACTCGTACACTTCCCTTGCACTGAGATCACTGATGAATATGCTCAGAGAATATTTAATAATGATGGGGAAATAATAAACTGGACATCAAAAATACTGATTTGCACAAATATTAGGGCAAAATGCTGCGGTAGCTTAGGTGAAGGGTAAAGGGGGTGAGCAGAGCGAAGCCCCTTTATTCTTCGTGTTAGGTTGAACATGTAAGAACAACAAAAAATACTTAAAACATTTTGAGTACACATAATAGTAGTTTATGTGACTGCTACATAATGGAGGGCATTAATACTCGAGAGTGGGTTTATGAAACGAGCCGAAGGTGAGTTTTATAATAATATCACTCGAGAGTTTTAATGCCTAATTATGTTCAGTTACATACACTAGTTTATCTACACACATATCATAAGCTCTCTTTGATGTGTTCAGGAACCGCATGTTTGACCGGCATTGTGGCATTGATCATTGCTCTGCAGTTGTTTAGCTTGTCTGTTGTGCCAACTTCACAGACAAACTAGGGGCGGCACGCAGCCGGGCGTCGGCGTTCCAAATTTGAATGTTATTATTTGACATTTTTTTTTACATTATGGTCATAATGTACAAATTCTCAGATAAAAAATGAGTTTAGAGCAAATAGTTATACATTATGCTGGTCTTAACGTGCGGTTTTTAGACGCAGTAAAGATGGTTTATGATACGTGTGTATATAAAATATTTAAAACATAAAAAGTGTTTTTGCTGATTCTTTATTGCTGTGTAAATCAGTATTTTTGATGTGCGATTATATACTAGCTATAATGATGTAGGTTAAATTATAAAACGTATTGTTGGTCGAATTTAGGACACCTACATCTGCAAGTATACCTATGATTATCTACATATTGATCTCTAAGTGTCAGTTTACAGATAACCTTGCGGTGTTGACCGCAGTACTTCTGACGCTTATCAATCTGGACCTATTTTAATTACCTAGTTACTAGATACGACCTTTATACCTATTATTTTGAATCACAATCACAACTCGGTATCCATTTGTATTACAAACAGAGCTCCTATCATTTAATTTGCTATAACTTGTTACGTCTATCGTTTCAAATTCAATTACTAAATAAGGTAGGTATATCAATAAATTCAAAATTTTACTTAGGATCGTCTTTTTCACCCTCTCTACATGGGTTGTCGCCTTAAAGTTACGTTCAGCACTAGTTTCATATTTGTGTCTTGCTCAGAACTTTTTGTCTGGCGCTTGTCCGTTATTGAGCTCAGTTGGATATGGCCTGTCGGTCGTTCCGGTCAAATCAATCGGCTTTCTGGCTTCTTATTTATGTTAATACATTTAGGTCTATAAACATATTGTTAAATTGCCTTTACTTTTGAAAAGGCTTTTCTCCTTTGGCGTTTTCAGAGATATTTATTTTCCAAATTTCCACACAGCCTTGACAAAAATTCAATTTCAGTAAGTGTTTGATGGTAATGAAGTCCTTGTTACATTGCTAGTTGTGACAAGGTTTCTTGATTATCCTCATTGTGCCTTTTGTCTAGTAAACCTATTCACTACACTATTATTGCTTATTTGTTTTTGTAACACCCATGCATCATGATATTTTATATAATCGTACACACACATATAGCTTCGTCTCTTCCAATACGGGGTGGTAGAGGCACAATTGTGCCCACTTTTAGCCAGTTATTCAGTACTCCATTTTGCGTAACAGGGGGCTAGCCCGTCGCCGCAGCCCTGGAGTAATGAAGGTTTCCTCACGATGTGTTCCATCACCGTTAGACCGTCCTTATAATATACTTAAACTAAATTACTCTCCATATTCTCTTAATTGCAAATCTTGTAGCGTTTGGTAAGCCATCTCTAATCGACTGATAAATGCAAGCTAATGTTGATTTGTATTCTAAGAGAATCTCGCATAGGTGTCTGACGTCATCAGATGACGCTCCACATTATCATCGCGTCGTCGTCAGCTACACTCATACCGAACATGTTAATTAAGCACTTGAAGCGCTAAAGGTTTAAGTTGAGATCCCTTAGAGTAGCTATCAAAATTATAGTTTGTTTTACAACGTCCAACACATTCTCTTAATGTTTTAATTTGGTTATTGTTTACTGTTTTACATTCTGGAGTCCTGGTGGAAATCTTCAGGTATTTTCGAAGGACATTTAATTATGGCTATGATTGCAACAAGCACACGTAAGATCACATGCTCAAATTATCCAGCGCTAAAGCTACACATCTAATTGGCTTAATATCCCCAAGAATGTTTATGTGAACAATGTGTTAGCTGTTAGGCTGTGTGCGATTTTTGCGGCTGCGCGCGCGCTTGCCTTGCCTGGTGAATCAGTTCTGCATTAGTCCATATGTAAAGCGCCCGCGTCTCTTAGCTCTCCGGTGTCCCGTCTCGACCCTAGAGGGCAGATATAAAATTTAAATTTAGAATCCGGGGGAGTTTTTTTTCCCCTTTTCGCGAGCGGAGTTCTGTGGCCAGTCGTTTTAAGTTTAAGTGATTGAACATTCTGTGGTTTAATTCGTTCCATTATATATAATGTCAAGACAGCATTATACCGTGAATGATGATGTCTACGGGAGTATTCTGAAGACTCACTCCAATTTGAAACCGCAACCGAAAACCGATTATGAAGACGTGATTGAAGCTTGTGAAGGATTAGGTAAAGAATTTTGCTTTTGTGTCAATAAAATATTTTTCTTTACCTACAAGTAGCCAGTATCCTTTGAATCTGTAAGTTAACATCAGTCTGAGGGCGATGACGATGCCATCTTCAATAAGATGTCTCGCATTAAAGGCAGTTAACAAAGAAATGTCGTTGTGATCTGTAGGAGGAGGACACATTCATTAAATTTCATTAGCTCTCGTATGTGTGAATGGAAGCCTTGTTCTAACAAACACAACTGATATCTTCTCTTGCAGCAAACCGATAAGAACCTTCTTATCTGGTCGCCTTGAAGCGGATCGCTTACCTTTACCTGCGAATCCTGTCTTATTTTAGAATTTTTACGATGTTATTCTCGGCATTGAACTTACGAAAAAACAGGTTTACCGAGTTCGGGTGTATGGCATCGGGTTGGGCCATGTACCTTTATGCAAACATACCTTTACAAACCTGCATATAAAGTTTACAGAAGAGGGGTTGGCAGAGACTAAGGACCTCTACTTGCTGCGATCTTGGTATAAACATTTCTACCTCTACTTGCTGCGATCTTGGTATATACATTTCTCACTTCCTAAGACTATTGAGGTCTTCAATCTTTTGCATGTAGGCGTTGTTATAAAATTTTGGCTAAAAGGATGTATTGTCTTCTTCTTCTTCTTTTAATTTGGTGTAATAACCTCTTTTGGGGTAAATTTTGCCAGTGTCAAGTGTATTGTCAAGGAAGCGGGGTTTTCTGATACAGGTATTATAACTTAGTAGAAGGCCCTAGCCGAAACTTAAATGTAACATCTGGATTTGAAATAAACTTATTTTTTTATTATTATTTGAAAGATCGTCTCTATCGAGATCCTGGAAATTAACGTCTTGAGAATAATTTTTTGGTACTTAGTACTACCCGGGAGGACGTCAAGGGCTGTAGGAACCAGTATTTCCTTCGGACGTGAGCAACTGCCTCCCGAAGTATTGCCTCTTTTTCCTCGTGTCCAAAATAACCAATTGTTAGAGTTCTGAGCATTTCCAGCCAATTATTTAGACTGTGTCACATCTGTCCAGAGAGCAATTAAAATGTGCCTTTTGTCATATATTTGCAGTTACATCATACAGAAAACACAGACTATTTGCATTGCTAACATGTTGTTGAGAAAACATTTACTTCACTTCAAATTTTGCCAAGTACTCATGGCACCATTTGAAGTTTAATTAAAAGTGATATTTTCCCATAGGTAATATATTTAAATACACGGTAAAATGACTCTGGCGGGCTACACTTAATAGTCAACCTGTTAGAACCCGTAGCCTTATGTATTTCTAACATCAATGGCAACACCATTCATTTTGAAAAATTTACCAATCCGAACAGTGACATCGCTAAGGATAGCGAGTCGAAGCGATAACTTTTTATGTATGCGATTTGACATTTGGATTCGCTAGGTGACGTCACCTTAGCGATTCCAAATGTCATATCGCATACATAAAAGTTATCGTTTCGACTCGCTATCCTTAGCGATGTCACTTGTCTAGGGGTGCAGGATTATTTTACACGAGCTGTCTTTTCTTGAAGATCGATTTCGAATTTAAATGGTATTGCGACTGATATCAGAAATACATGATAAGGTCGAAGAGCATCATTACTTTATCCTCATAGTTTTGTGGTCACAGTGGTCATAGTCGTGACTCCGATGTATACGGATTCAATTTGTCCCAGCGACGAGTGACCACAGTGTCAGCTCAGCTTCCGCTGGATTCTTGGCAGAAGTGAAGAATACTTAAAATGTAGCAGAACATGAGTTAAACAGTAAGTTACCCTTTTGTGTTGCCATGCCTTCTTCTACATCAGCCATACTCCATACTTAGCCATACCTTTTATTTGGCCACAAAGACGTTTCAGTTATTGTGTCACTGGCCACAACAAATTTATTGGGATGATATTAATAAAATAGGCCATTTTGTAAAATTTTGATTTTTGTTACCATGATGAAAGCGGGGTCCATCGATAGAGTAAATTATTTCAAACAAAAGTGGTAGTTCTGAGTTTCGTAAACGATTTACTTTGCGAGAAATCTGAGGTGAAAGGGCAAACAGCGACCATACTTAGCGACATATTGTCAAAAAAATATGCTCTTTATTTAGATCACAGACTGAGATAGGAAAGAGTTTCGTTAATCGTATATCAGGATTGTTGTTGATTGTTTGTTCAGTTTTTTTTTATATGACAAAATTCCAGGGCTGGCTCTAACCTTGCCGGCGGGGGGGGGGGGGTACTGCAATAGGCGCCATTTTATATCCTGCTAATTTATTAACTCCTTTACGTTTCAACAAGCTCTGTAATGAGGTGCGGCGAAGTAGCGACTGAACATCGCTATCAATACGAGTAATGAGTTATTAACAAGGTCTTTTATGAGGGCCGGCGTTTCATGGAGTCGTGTAATGAGCTTCCAATAAGGTCTGTTATGAGGGGCGGCGCAAGCTGCCCCTAAATTTTACAGTAATAGCAAGTCCGGCAAAGAATATACAGAAAATCCTGTTATAAGAACACAAAGCTGAACTGAAACACAAAGCTCTGACTTCAAGTAAGATATCTTCCGTTATGAGGCGTTAACATAGAGTCGTATAATGAGCTATCACCCAGATCGGTTATGAATTTTGCTAACCATCCATCCTTGAAATTACACATAGCTAGCAAGTCGAGCAATAAGATCTGTCCGATTTTTTTATGACCAGTCAGTCTAGTAATAAGTTAGCACCGCTTGCAATGGCTGCTAAACTGTTGCCACAAGTAAATCTGGCGCGTGTGGCGCCCCTTAGACCCCGGCGCCCCGGGCGTCAGCCGGCACTGCAAATGCCGATAATAGTAGTTTATGTGACTGTTACATAATGGAGGGCATTAAAACTCGAGAGTGAAACGAGCCGAAGGCGAGTTTCATAATAATATCACTCGAGAGTTCATAATTATGTACAGTTATATACACTAGTTTATCTACACACATATCATAAGCTCTCTTTGATGTGTTCAGGAACCGCATGTTTGACCAGCATTGTGGCTCTGCTGTTGTTTAGCTTGTTCTGTAGTATCAACTTCTCGAAATTTGAATGTCAGTACCAACTTCACAGACAAACTAGGGGAGGCACGCAGTCGGGCGTTGGCGTTCGAAATTTGAATGTCATAATATGTAGAAAAACTACACATTATGGTTTTCAGATAAGAAATGAGTTTTTACCAAGTAGTTAAACATTATGCTGGTCGTAACGTGCGGGTTTTGTACGCAGTAAAGAGGGTTTATGATACGTGTGTAGATAAATATCTTTAATGTTACCTTTTTACGCACTTTTTATTCAGATTTCTTGCAAAGTATATCTTCTTGCAAAGTTGACGTTATTCTTAAAGGACTACATACTTTTGTTCATAAGAATTTACTCTATCGATTAACACCGGTTTTAACTCGGGCCACAAAAATTTAAATAGAAACGGAACGTAGGTATGTCTTCATACTTTTTGAGTGGTCGACAACTTAACTATGCTAGGCAAAAAAGCTTTGCGGGCCGCATGCGGGCCGCGGGCCGCAGATTGAGAATAGCTATTCTACATAATGATTTAGAATAGCTATTCTCAATCTGCATAGCAGACAATAATAACAATCAGTAACCACAACTCTCTCTCATTCCAGACGCCCTGCTAGCCGATCTCCAAAACTCCATCAACCCAGGGCATCGTGTCGGTTCCCCCGGTGGCCGCGTCGGTTCCCCCGGCGGCCGCGTCGGTTCACCCGGCGGTCGCGTCGGTTCCCCCGGCGGCCGCGTCGGTTCCCCCGGTGGCAGAACCAGTTCCCCCAGCGCAAGGGGAGGTTCCCCCGGAGGCAGTCTCAGTTCGCCGACGTCCACTGGATATGGATCGATCAATGGGTCGAGGAATGCAGGGGATTATAATAAGCCTGGATCGGTGAGTACTGGTCGCCCTTAAGGTTTATGGATAACTGTTGTAATTTGGAAATATAGTGGTCTAATATGGGAATGAAAATATTGGTGTGATTGCTTGGAATGTTTATTTTGAAGTGACAAAGATAAATCTAAATACAAACATTGACTATTAGAAAATATGTCAGAAAGAATATGTCTGAGAATTATGAAGTAAACTTAAAAGAGTCTACACAACAATGATTATAGCAGTATCTACAACAGCCGCCCTTAATCGATGTTGTGCTCGACAAACAAAAAAAAACTTAAGTTTGTAGTCCTAAACCAACTATACACCTTTTGTGTGTAACAGGCCCAAGTGGCTTAGTTAGGACATCTGCAGGCATATCACTACTACATAAGTATTCGAGAACAACAATATTACAGGATACCTTTTCCCTGATAAAGTGAAATCTGGTATCTATATGCTTCGTCCTGTTGTGGTGTATTGGATTTCGAACGAGGTTGATGACACTCTGGCTGTCAGAAGCTAACCTAACTGGGTTAAGTTTACCTGTTATTTCGTGAACGAACCGACGTAAATAACACGCTTCCTTTGTGGCGGACGCTAGCGCCATATATTCCGCTTCCGTGGACGACAGAGCGACAGTAGGTTGCTTCCTTGATTCCCAGGATACTGGTCCTCCACTAAGCTTGAAGGTATAGCCAGTATATGACTTCCTATCAATCGGACAGTTTGCCCAGTCTGCATCACAATAGCCTCTTAAAGGTTCTTTACATCTTCTGTAAACCAAAGAGTAATTTAAAGTACCCTTCAGGTACTGTAGAACCCTTTTTGCAGCATTCCAATGTTCCTTAGTGAAACACGTATTGAACTGACTTAAATAGCTCGTTACATAAGCTATGTCCGGGCGAGAGTTCACTGTCAAGTACATAAGACATCCTATTAGATTTTGGTAAGGATACTCACCAATTTCACCATCAGTTCTCTTTTCCATTGGTTTTTTTTTTGACCAAAGGAGTACTAACAGTCAGTTACATTCACGCATATTGAACTTATCTAGCAATGTTAAAATATAGTTTGACTGATTTATTTGGATGCTTTCAGAATCATATCTTATTTGTAATCCCAAATAAGACTTCAATATTCCCAGATCTTTGATTCCAAAGAATGTTGACAAATTTTTCTTTACAATGTCAAACGTCAAATCAGATTTATGAAAGACAATAATATCATCGACAAATATACCCAAGATTATGAGTTCTTGACCAAAAAGTTTAGTGTACACGCAGGGCTCTGAAGGAGTTCCTATTTTTAATAATGTGTCATTTAACTTTTTGTTCCAAGCTCGAGGGGCCTGCTTAAGGCCATAGAGGGATTTCTTCAGCAAACAAACCTTGTTTTCCTTGCCTTTTTGTATAAATCCAAAGGGTTGCTCCATAAAGACTTCTTCTTCCAAATCTCCATTTAGGAACGCTGTATCAACGTCTAGATGCTTCATGTTTAGACCCATCTCCGCAGCTAAAGCAAATAAGGTGCGAAGAGAAGAATGACGGATCACGGGCGCAAAAGTTTCGTCGTAGTCAATGTCTTTTACTTGATGAAAACCCTTGACGACTAGTCGCGCTTTATACTTCGTAATATTCCCATATGCATCCTTTTTAATTCTATAAACCCATTTACAGGGTATAACTTTTTTGGTTGGTCGATCAACTAAGTCCCAAGTGTGAAGTTTGGTCAACGAGTTATACTCGTTTGCCATCGCGTGGTGCCATTTATCAGCATCCTCGGCATAAGTAGCTTCATAGTATGTCGTTGGATCGCTGGCATCAACCGATGATACATTATATGCCAGGAAATCAGGTGGTTTCCTATTTCTTGAGGGGTACCTCTGCTCACGGGCAGGTTGTTCCTCGTCCAAACTTGCTGGCTCCACATCCTCAATAGGGGGACTTTGTTCTACAATAGTTTCCGATGCTTCCGCACTTTGTTGATTTACCGGTCGAGGTGATCCAGCTTCGGGAAGACCACCACTCTGAACACAGTCAAAGAATTAACAGTCTTCGGTCTCAGGATCTCTTTCTTCGAGTAATAATATAGGGTCTGACTGCATTACAGGCTCCACTTGCCTCTGCTTTAACATCGTAAAGCTAGTTTCGAAAAAGGTTGCATCTCTGGACATAAACACATGTCGTGGGTTAGATGGATCCCTAAAAATATAGGTGTTAGGATTTTCAGCATAACCAACAAAAATTGCTTCCTTCGCCTTCAAATCTAACTTTTTCCTGTGACATGACGGTATATGGACAAGTGCTCTACATCCAAAAACTTTCAGATGACCAAGGTCACTTCTACGACTCCACCACCTGTCGAAAGGAATCTGCCCGCCTAAAGCTCGATGAGGGGACCTATTTTTTAGATATACGGCGACCTGGAAAGCATCTTCCCAGTATGCTGTGGGCAATGAGCTCTCAGCCAACAACGACCTCGCCTTTTCTACTATCTACCGATGAGTACGTTCGGCACATCCAACTTGTTGGGGACTGTACGGCATGGTAGTTTGACGTTGAATTCCTTTGGATTCGAGGTAATCAACAAACTCTTTATTAACAAACTCTTTACCACCGTCGGTCCTCACGGATTTGATTTTCCTATCTAACTGATTCTCTACAAAGGTTTGAAAAAGACAGAATTTGTTTTTGACCTCTGTTTTGGAATGAATAAAGTAGGTAAATACCATCCTAGTATAATCGTCTAACAAAGTAAGCATATACTTATTTCCTTGAAAGGAGATTGTAGACAATGGTCCACATAGATCCATATGGATCAGTTCCAAAGAAGTAGTAGCCCTATTAAAAGCCACCTTCTTGAAGGGTTTCCTTGCTTGTTTACCTTCTACGCAAGCGATACAATTATTTTTATCTACTACTTTAAACTTTACGCCTACCTCGTGATTCTTCAGTTGATTCATGCCTATACGACACAAGTGTTCTAACCTCTTGTGCCAGAGTTAATAAGAATTAGTATCCTGACAGCCAGAGTGAACATCCTGTGTTAAATTTGCCGCAGTATCCGGAACGTCAACAATACCATCAAGGACGTATAATCCACCACAGGGCGAAGCATGAAGAACAGAATCACCTGTAAAACGAAAAGTATTATTTTTATAAAAGTTACATCCATTTTTATCAAAAACACATATAAAACCCTTATCAACAGCTTTCTTCACAGATAACAAGTTTGCCTTTAAATCTGGTACATAGGCAACTTCATTTATCCTATTGACTACGTTTTTGGGTGTATTAATCGAAATATATCCAGTTCCGCAGCATTCAATATGTTCACCGTTAGCAACGGTAACATAACCTTTATCAGATATCGAAATATCTTGAAGCCAATCTCGTCTAGAAGTCATGTGTTTCGTACATCCTGAATCTACATACCAAAGTTCCTTGTTTGAGGTGCCAGAAGTATTTAAAGCTGTAAATCCGACATCACTGACGTTTTCTTTTACCACATTCGCTTTTACTTCTTTCTTCCTCAATGGACAGTATGGCCTCTTGTGTCCAGGTGCATGAATGCAATTCATAACATATTATCTTAGAATTCGATTTCGTCTTGGACTTCTGCGTCTTCGTATGAAAAACGGAATCTAAAGGTGAAGCTGCACTTTTGGACATTTCATTAAGTAGTTTTGTCTTGTTTAAGTCGGTTGTCACATCTACGTTGCAATTTTCTAGTGCCATTATAAGGGGCTCATATTTTAGAGTGAGGCCTCCTAAAAGTATAGCTGCAAGAGACGTGTCTTCTACTACCTTGTCAATGTCTGCCAAATCTTGTGCTGTTGACATGACAGCATTTATGTAAAGCTCTATATTATCATAGTCTGACAGACTCAATCTGTATAGCTTTCTCTCTAAAGCTAATCTTCGTCCCATACCTTTATCTTCGAAGGCTTTTTCCAACGATCTCCAGGCTTCGGCTGCGGTTTTTGCACATCTTACGTGCGTTATTGCTGCACCGTCTATTGTAAGGCAGATCTTGGCCAGTGCTTTTGCTTCGTTTCTCTCTGTGACTGAGGTAGGGGTCGTGTCATCATCATGGTTATCCACATATTGTTACCCAAAGGTCCTCATGCAAAAGGTAGTTCCTCATCTTGAATTTCCACGTCGGATACCCGTCCTTATTGCGCAGGCAAAACGATGGGATTGAAGTTGAGAATGACGAATTTGACTTCGATAAACCATCCCCACTTTGTTGTGACATTTTTTACTATTTAGTCACACACAAAATACACAAATACACATTAACATTAACCATGTAACCATTTACCACATTTCGTGCTGATAACGTGTTGTAATTTGGAAATATAGTGGTCTAATATGGGAATGAAAATATTGGTGTGATTGCTTGGAATGTTTATTTTGAAGTGACAAAGATAAATCTAAATACAAACATTGACTATTAGAAAATATGTCAGAAAGAATATGTCTGAGATTTATGAAGTAAACTTAAGAGTCTACACAACAATGATTATAGCAGTATCTACAACAATAACAATAATAATTAAAAAAAAGGGAAAAAGGCATGGGGATATCTATACAGGTTGTATGTATCGCTAACAACCCCATAAACACTCAACGACCCACGGCATCATATGATGCCCATTTTCCAAGATTTTGAATTTTATTAACATGGCATGAGGTTAAAAATCGCGACGCTTCATAACGGGGTTGGGTCGTGTCGTGGAGGTGGAGGTGGCCCCTTACAATATGACTACAATATAGGTTCTATTATAGGTTTACTCTGCATATAAAGGTCAATACAATAGCATACAAAGCATCACCGATTATCATAAACGGGCCGGAAAATGCACTAGTTACCCGTTCAGCCAGTAAATACAGTTTATCTTGGATCTATAGGATCTACCACACTAAACAGGATTTGTAATAGCACCATATTTTTCTGACTCATCTATACAGGCTGTCCTTAAAATCGATACACATATTGTGAGGGGTTAAATTAGAGCCCATTTCCAGTAAAAACCTTAAAATGCCCTATCTTAAAATAAGTGGGTTTCGAGTAAGTTAGGTTTTTAAATTTATAAAAAATAAATTGGCATAAAGTTATTAATTACCAAAAAATAAAGTACTTTGGGCGACTTTTTGACTGTCGTTTTTTAGCTAACACAATAGTAACTCTGTGTAATGGCTTAAATTTATAAAATCACTCTTAATTTTGATGAAATGAGCCCATCAACTCACGTGATGAGACAACTTGAAACTAATTTTCAATACACTTGTTGTTGCAAGAGTGGTGTACGGTCTGAGTCAGTACCTAAGTGAATCTTGTTCTTACTTGGGTACAATCCACTACTTTACAATTATTGCAATAACTTTTTTCTATTTTACAGTTAGTGTATATTTACCAAGTTGATAATACAGGCAAGTAATTTCAATAATTTGTACGTCAAATGCGCAAACATACATTTTTTTGGATAAAATCGTCATTATTAAAGTGAGAATGAGATTCTCGTGAGTTGATGGGCTTACTACATCAAAATTAAGAGTGATTTTATAACTTTAAGCTATTTCACGGAATCGTTAAAGTGTAAGCATATCAAACGAGAGTCGAAAGTTTCTTGAAGTTTTTTCGTACTAAGGTAATAAATAACTTTATAAGGAGCTCCGTCGTCTAGTCGGTTTCACGCTTGCTTCTCACGCAGGAGATGCAGGTTCGAATCCCGGTGCAGACCATGTACCAATGAGATAAGTTAGTTATCTTAAGTATAATTATACGGGCGTTCTAACGGTGATGTATGACATCGGATAACATCGTGAGGAAACCTTCATTACTCCATAGCTGCGGCTGGGCTAGCCCCCTGTCACGCATAATGGAGTATTGAATAACTGGCTCAAAGTGGGCACAATTGTGCCTCTGCCACCCCGTATGGGGAAAGGCGTGCCGCTACGTTGTTGTTGTATAATTATAATTAAGTATGTCATTATACGAAATACGAGCGATTTCTATAAAGTAACATGACACCCAAATCCAAAGTATCTCTCATAAAATACCTACGTAAGTCTAGCTAGATGTTCACTCTCAGCCAAATCAGTGATATACAAGGTGAAATTTAATTAGCTGACCATGTTTTGGGGAATGATAGTACTCATCATTATGAACAGCTTTCCCCAAGAAACATATGGTCGCAAATGCAAAAAAAAAATGTCCCTCAGTACATTGACCCGATCAGCTGATTACAAGTTACTATGAGGGACCCAATTTTTTTTTTTCGTTTGCTACCATATGTTTCTTGGGGAAAGTTGTTCATAATGACGGGTACTATCATTTCCTAAAATATGGTCAGCTGATTAAATGTCACCTTGTATATATCACTGATTGGTTGGATATATATATCCGACAAAGTAGGCGTTACTTTTCAAATACCAAATACCAAATGTCTTTATTACTGTAGATATTTACATATACTTAGCAATCGTCATTTTTTGCCACTTCTCTACATTGGACCACTGTGGGAGAAGAAGGGCGTAGAAACTCCCACAGATTGATTTTTAGATCTCTTTTTAATAATTGCTTATGCTTAACTAATACAAAATATAATATTTAGTCATTATCATAATTAATAAGCAGGAATAAATAATTACAAAATTATTAACAGCAAGGTCTGTGTTGATCCAGATTAACCCCATACAGACCCATCATTTGAGTAATCTTGAACATTGTAATATCCCTTTTTCGACAAAGTCGCTTTAACATGGATTTTAAATTGCTGAATAAATGGTATTTAATTGTGGGGTCACGCTGCGAATGCTAATAGTATATTTATTCTGCAGAAACGGGCTGTTCGTGCAATTTATAGATTAGGGCCTAGAGTGTCACTGATGGAAAAGTTTAAAGAAATCAATATTCTGACATTTGTGTCTCAATATATCTATGACAATCTTGTGTATGTAAAAAGAAATATAACTAATTTTCAGAAGTACAGTGATATACAGATGTAGTGAATAATCCTTTCCTATCGGCAAAACTCGGAACAACGATAACACCCGAATGGTGCCGATGTGTCTATGAATTATTGTATTATTAAATTACGTGTAGGTATCAAATAAATCGCATACTTTATTTATCAATGTCAAATGTCAAATTGCCCGTTTGACGGGTACTGAGTGCGAGTGAGGTAGTAAGACAAAAACGAACGTTTCCGAGAAAATACGAAAGGAAAGGATTATTCACTACATCTGTACACAATTTTAATGCTAGAAATAAAGACAAGTTGGTTGCTTATGTAAGCCGACTACATAAAATTAGTAATTCTTTTGAAGGCAATTGGTGGAGGAACGCTATTACAATAAGGTCCCTACTGATATTAAAAACTTACCTTAAGACAAGTTTAAAATAATAATAAAACAGAAATTGTATAAAAAAGGTTACTATAGGATATCTGATTACTAGAGGACAGATGTCCATGGGAATAGATTGTTTGAGTAACAGGCTGTTTCGATATATAATTAGCATTCATTTTGTAATTTGACAATATTTTATTTAAAAAAGGAAACGCAAAAGATGCGACGACTGTGGAGTTTCTTCGGTGAGCTCTTCTCCACAGATTCCGCCATTGTGTTAGTGAACTCACCCAAAAAAATGTAATGACGGATCTAAGTGATGTAACAACATCCTATGGAAATAAATGATTTTTGATTTTGATTTTTTTGATTTTGCTCAAATGGCAATGTCAAGCAATTTAAAATCCATGTTAAAGCGACTTTGTCGAAAAAGGGATATTACAATGTTCCAGATTACTTAAATGATGGGTCTGTATTCAATCTGGAAACAACCAATACAACATCAGGGGGCTGATTCTCGTGCATACACTCGATATCCGCCATTGTATCGAGTGGTGGTGTGCGAAAATAGGGCACAATACCTTTCATACCCAAAAAAAAACTAGATATGATCAAAATAATCAAACGATCTAAGCCTTTTGGCCTGTTCTTCTGGTGTAAGTATGCATGATAAATCAACATTTCTTTGTGACAAAAAATGGAATATTGAATAAAATCTAAAGTATAAGAGCTATACAATTGAAACTTTATATGTATTCCATATGACTGTAATTTGTTTAAATTAAACAAAATCAGTGACTACAACGGTAAATCTAAATTAAATGATTGGGCAACTTTTGGAATGAATGGTAACTTGTATGACCTAGATGCACAATAAACCTATAACTTTGATATAAATTTTAATGACTATGTTTAAAAATATTCCACAACTTTCAAGTTGGTTAAAATTTTACACATCAACAGAAAAATACACAATTCAAATACGAGAATGAAAACAGCAAATAATAAACCGTGAAACTGGCAAAGTTATACCAAGGGACAATGATTTATGCTTAAAGATGTTGTTAAATCCAACGCTGAGGTAGCTCGAGCTTTCGACACATTCTTCACCAATAAACTCACAACCGAGCATTTGAATTCATCTCCATATGAGGCAGAGACTTTTTAAAAAACACTAGTGTCAGTAATGTAAATTTCCTCATGCCTATCGATATCCCCATGACATTCTCAAAACGTTTATATTACTTTTTTAACTTAAAAAATACTGAAGATCTGTGAGGTAAATCAGTCAGTCATTGGTTCAGTAATTCTAGTTACAGCCCTACACTTGCTTATACATTGTATATTCAATAAAATGTTGACGATGGAGTTTTCCCAGACCTCATGAAACACAGTAAACTGATTCTCTTTTCAAGTCGGGAGATAAGGGTGACCTTTCAAATATTAGACCAATATCTGTTTTTCCAGTACTAAGTAAAATATTTGAAAAGATTATACTCAATCAAATGCTCTCACACTTCAACCGTACCAAACAACTCCACGCCAAACAATGCGGTTTCACTAGGGGTAAATCGACTACGGATGAAGGTAACCCTATATCTCATATTTATTCTGCATGGGAGGCCGCACAGGATGCTATTGGAGTTTTTTGCAATCTGTCGAAGGCATTTGATTGTGTTGATCATGATACGCTACTGTTGAATTTAAATCATTACTGAGTTATAAATAAGACGTTGGATCTACTAAGCTCATACTTAAGCAATAGAATTCAAAAGGCAGAAGTCAACGGCGTTAACTCTGATAGACCGGGGCTAAAAATTGGCGTTCCCCAAGGTTCCATATCAGGCCGTTTCTTATTCCTGGTATATCACAGACCTACAACTTTTTTTTTTTTGTGCAGCTCTGTCTGTTTCTATGGTCCATAAAATAGGTAATGTACAGAATATAGCCATACGTCATTTTAACTCATCAGTTCTAGTTTACCTACTACCCCCTTTTTTATTTTTTCGCGTCTTTTTCGTAAATAGTCATTATTACAATAAGATTGATGTTACTATTTCATTATGGCTAGTACGTCCAGATGTTGTTTTAACAATCCTGTTACATTTTTTATGTTTGTGGTGAATACTTACTGAAAGATCAGCGTAAATCGATTACAAACACTGTGAGTCGTTCGTATTTTGCTTAGTTCAGTATTGAAATTTGACACCAAGATAAAGTGTGGGTGCCACATAGTGTATGTAAAATATGCGTTGAACATTTGCGACAATGTGAGAAAGGGACACTAGTCTACTAGTCCACTAAGTCTTAGAATTCAAACTTAAACTTTAAGTTTGGAGTGCCTATGATAAGGCGAGAACAAAAAAATCGTGGTTATACTCAATTCCATGCTTCATTTATCTCTGGGACAGTCTAGCCAAATCACAACATTGGACTCAAACAAATTGGCCTATCAGGGTTGCTCTTGTAGTTGTGGAAAGAAATGTTATAAATAAATGAACCCTTAGTATCAAGAGAAAAAATCATGTTTCCGCCATTGCATGTAAAATTAGGGCTAATGAAGCATTTTTTTTTAATTCTCAGTATTTCCGTACTGAAAAACTAAAAGCAGGATGGACCTCAAATACGTCAATTAATGAAAGACACCACTAATTTTGAGATTTCTATGAATGATCTGGAAAATCTTGCGTGGCAATCTTTTGTAGCAGTTATTTCCCTGGAAATCATAAGGCTGACAACTATGTCAGCGGTCTCTACCGGATTAACCGAAATAGGTAGAGAGCTGAAATTTTCACAGAGGGTGTATTTCTATTGCCGCTATAACAACAAATAATAAAACATAACAGTTTTTGAGAATTAAAAGTAGTACCCATACATTAGAGAATATTTGTATGGCCATTTTCTTAGCCATTTTGTTTTATTTGTTTGTCGGTGAATTGAACTGGACTCTCCCGATATTAACCGAAAATATCTTTAATTGCAGGTATTGAGTTTTGCGCTTAGTTATTAGTAAATATATATAAATTATATAAATTATATAAAATAAAAAAATATATAAATTATAAGATAAATAAATGCTCATTCGCATTATGATAAATAATATTAAGTTTTTTTATCATATTTGATTTAATTTCTGTTTATTAGTTACTCAATTTATATCCACATCCGGTTTCAATGAGCAAAGAGTTTCGTTAACCTGAGTACATGGTTCAATACTTACATGCTACATAGACAAAACTCTTTTTCAATGTTTTTCGATATATATATGGCTTTGAATGTAGTCCTACCTAGGATTTCATATTTTATTATTAGGAATTAAAATGTATACTCCTACAAAATAATGTCATTTTACGTTTTTCCTTGTAAAATGGTAAAGAACCCACCGTGTGCGGGTCCCACGTCCTAATTGCACTTGACCGGTTTAATGAAAGAAATTGACAGACTTACTGTAGCTAGTCAATGTATTTTCAAAAATATAATTTTGGAAAATGTTGTAAGTATGTACGCAAGATACTTACAACATTTTCCAAACTTAGCGATAGCTGTAATGCTAACCTAAGAAATAATCACAGATTCGCCGGGCTCATTTTCGCTTTGCCAACATTTTGCATGATTGAGCGAAGTATGAACTATGAATATAACTTTCATCAAGGAACCGAACAGGCATATCACTCCCTTACATCTTTGACTTCATGTAGGTACCTGTCCCTCCATGCCACTATATCATATCGTTCCATAAGTACTGTCCTTTTTACATTTTATATATAATATAATATATATTATACCAATACTAATTTTGGTATAGGCGACACGAATTTATAATGCTAATTGAACATTGTATTTGATTTGGCAGATAGAATCTGCATAACAACTACAAAACAACAAATATTTCGGTAGGTATGATAATGCAGTACCTGTGAATGTCCTAGACACAGACAGCAGTAAATAGAGAAGAATATTCAAAAATCTAACTACCAAACATTTTGGTAAAAAGTGACAAAATGAATTCCTGGTATGCCTTATATTTGTAGCTGTATTTCCCCATGTTGTTACTATCTGAACACTCAGTGTTCAACCTGACTCACATATTTTCTGTTAACCCATTGAGTCATCGAATTATGATGCCACAGGGATTCGGTTAGTTCAATAACCCAAAGATTAAAGAGTAGAGAAAGCCTATAACTATTTCATTAGCTAAATTCCGCTATGCTGTTTTATGGGGCTAATTATGAGGTGGCTTCGCAAACCAAGACAGTAGTCATTAAATGCAGTTAATGTTGTAGTAGGTGTCGTAAATCAATATTTCTTGTTATTATCTGCTCCAGCCCCTTATTTAGTAAATCAAATCGACCGAAAACTGTATTGTATGGGAAATGTGACAGATTTCCCATACAATAAACGCCAATTTCACACAAAAATATCGTAAGTTCTGCATTCTACGAGTAGGTATATAGTCTGAGCTGCTGAAGAGCTCAAGCTTAGTATAAAAGAAGTCAGCTTTATCTGTAAAGTAGGACATGTTTCTATTCCAAAACAATGTTATCACTTACCTTCTTTCTTGAGAGAATGATGGACGTGACAATGAAATTATAATCTGCGATTGATCGTAGCCGGAATGGCCGGAGCTGCAATATCACCCTGATTTCTCCAGCAAAGTTAATAAAATCGGTGCGGTGCGGTGTGAAATAACAATCTTACAGCGCCATCTAGGTTACAGTACGCGAACCTCATAATTCTTGGATATTGTCCAAATAATATTTGATGTAAACATCAGATGTCGCTAGCTGTATCTTTCATTTCTATTTTCTACGCAAAAATTTATCTATTGGGTGTCGGTTTGTGTTGTTCCATCTACATCTTCACATGCTACCGACAGCATTTTTCTAAATCGGTAATTATTGATTAATACATCTCATGTTTATATATTTAAAAATAACATTATCTTAACTGAAATAAGCTGATATCATTTATAAATACCTTTATCTTTGCACTTACCTTTAGTCAACTACTACTACAAGAGTCTACAAGACACATAAATCACGCTCTGTTAATCAACCAGTATCTCAGTACCAGTACAGTACATTGCACAGGAATTCAATAAATAAAGTAAATAAACACATCAGTCTAACACTAACATTGGCCGCCATTGCAGTCGGTTTACAGAGCCCCGGTACGTTAGGTCATGTTTGAAGATAGATCTTTTCAGTAAGTACTCACTCTGGTTGTCTTTACACTGGCGATCATGCACGGCGAGCCGCCTCTGAAATGACCCTGAAGTCATAAGTTTTCATACGATTCGTCGCCGTTGAGTATCTGATTAATTAGTCCTCCAGTTATTTCACTAAGAAAACGACGGAAAGATTTGTGTAAAAGATTTAAGTTGGTTCCTAACACCTTCTATCTATACTATCTTTATTTAGTAGTAACTTATCTACCTATCCTATACACATTTTCTCAGCCTCTCCTAAACATGACAAACAGCTTGAGGATCTTCTTGCCTATCGTACTCTTGAGTCCCTTGGACTGATAATTCCTTGTTTATCTTTGCTCACAATATTCCTAAGTCGTCTCCCAACGAACATGCTCTTCCTTGATGAAAGACCGTGTTGAGTTATCTCGTGAGTTACGCCTCCGCTGGCATGTTAGGACTTCTGGATTTATTCGTGATGAATGATACTCATAACACACTACATTTGTTATTTTGATCTTATTGAGTCGCTACCACGTTTATCATCAGTAAAGATACAACTTTTTGTTTTAACTTCTGTATACTTCTATTTATATCCTGGCTAAGAGATTTAAAACACAATAGCATAACTTTGGTAACAGTTAGCATCTCTTCCTCTAAGTAATTCCTCTCAAAAAATTGCAAAGAGCTTCGGGATGATAGTTCCTTCTCGCCTATCTTTGCTGTATTCTATTATACTTTCTGTTATTGCCAACACCTCATACGAGTACCTATGGACCTAATACTATTTAAAGAATAAAATTTATCTATGGAAGGATCGTTTGTTTTTCGGTCCTCTCGATATTCGCGCCAACCGGGAATCAACGTTTTGTGAAACTCCTTGAGACAGGCCATGACATTGCTCCAGAAACCGTGACTAGAGGACCAAAAAGTGTGTGTGCCAAATTGCATACAATATGTTGTCTTGTCCAGTATGCCCTCAATAAGTCGCCTCGGCCAACGAGTGACACTCAATTTACAAGATTTAGTGCAAAACGCTCGAAATTTACAATGTCTCAGATTAAATTACCGTTTCTCGAAAACATTGAAACCTTCATTTTCAGGGCTGATTTGTGTATACAGGCTTGCATGCACAGCTACAAACTCAGAGATTGACTGATACTCAAACGTATGCTGGCGTCTCATAAAAACATCATTCGCTAAGTTGGCGGGGATCAAACACAGAACCTGTCAATAATATTTCCAACTAAAAACCTGACCAATTCCATTTTCTTCTTTAATAAGTATTGCGTTGTATTGATAAGGAATGCCATAAAATACAAAGCGTCATTGTGTGAAATGGAAGTTATGTATTGATTTCCAATGTTCTTGAGTGGAAACTCATACAATATGCATTCGAAGGGTCAAGGAAAGGTCACCAGCGATAAAACCTAGACATAGAACTTTGTACGTATTATTTATGTTTTATCGATTCTCTCTATGGAGCTGCCTCTTATATTAATTGATAACGCACTGCCAAAAACCTACAGAATCCTCGTCATTCACTTGATTAGTTCGTAGTGAATAATTAATGTATATCACATCACAACATATCATACTAACTTTTATACCATAACCTATTTTTTCCGTAATGAGTGGCACATACAGATAAGCTAGTAATTAAATATGGAAAAAAACCTAGCAATTAGAATAATGAGTCGGCTACTAAAATAATGACTCGGCGACTAGTCGATCAAGAGTTTGAGGCTTAGTATTATTTGGTAAATACTGCCCATTCAATATTTGCATCGTCTGTGAAATAAACCAAATATCAAGTAATCAGTTGTCTAACTCAGCTTCTCATTTGTCCACAGCCAACCTACCAGAACACTTCAAGCCTCAACGAAAAGGTCATCCCGGTCAAATTCACCGGCAGCCAAGGTTACCAGGGCAGTCAACCGGGGTACCAGGGCAGCCAGGGGTACAACGGCAGCCAGCCTGGGTACGGCAAGACGGGGAAGAGTAACTTGTCTGAGCTGGACACACTGCTGGATGATCTGAACCACGCGCGGTATGGCGGGTTTAATGAGACAACGACGTACGGAGAGAGGCATGGTGAGTTAATACCGTAGCCATTACAACACGTAAGAACACATCGGTGTGAAGTCCATTCGCTTAGATAGTGCCGTACACCCGCACGCAAATGCGGTGGCTATCCTTATAAGGGCAAGGTTTATCTATTGACAAGCTAAGCGAATGCACTTCATACTGTACACTCCGGCAGTTTTTTGTAACTTGACTATCATGTTTTGCATTATTTTTACCACTTCGCATTTTGTTCACTTCTCAAACGACCATTTCCCAATTTTTCCACTTCCCAATTATACCACTTTCCAGTTCAACTACTTCCCAATTCGACCACCATCCAATTCGACCACTTCCCAATTCGACCATTTTCCAGTTCAACCACTTCCCAATTCGACCACCATCCAATTCGACCACTTCCCAATTCGACCATTTTCCAGTTCAACTACTTCCCAATTCGACCACCATCCAATTCGACCACTTCCCAATTCGAGCATTTTCCAGTTCAACTACTTCCCAATTCGACCACTATCCAATTCAACCACATCCCAATTCGACTACTTTCCAATTCAACCACTTCCCATATACGAGGTACAGCTTTTACTTACATTTTACCTCATACTCGTGGGCAGGCCCCATACAAATATTAAGTCTGATGAGAGAAGCTTGGTTCATAGTGGATGTTCACCCTTCACTTATAGACCAAAAGCTGACGATATGGGAAGTGGTCAGTATGGGATGTGGTCAAATTGGGAAATGGTCGAATTGAGAAGTGGTCACAATGGTAAACATGTCATAAGAACATTGTCATAATGGGAACTTGTCGAAATGGCACAAAAATGAATAGCTCACGAAATGGGAAGTGGTCGTAAAAGTAGTAATGAACCAAGGGTTTTAAATATCTTTACTTTTTAAATTCTCACTGCTTAGAACTGTAATCTGGTCAAGCAGCAACCCGGGGGTCGTCATTGTCGAAATGGCACAAAAATTAAAAGCTGACGAAATGGGATGTGGTCGTAAAAGTCATGCATAATGCACCTACAGAGTTTTAAATATCTTTACTTTTTCAATACTCACTGCTTAAAACTGTAATCTGATCACGCATCCACCAGGGGAGGGGGTATTTATTGTCGAAATGGCACAAAAATTAAAAGCGTGCGAAATAGGAAGTGGTCGAAAAAGTAGTAATGGACCTTATGGTTTCAAATATCTTTACTTTTTCAATTCTCACTGCTTAAAACTGTAATCTGCCACCAGAGGTATATTTAGTGTCGAAATAGCACAAAAATTAAAAGCTCACGAAATAGGTAGTGGTCGTAAAAGTCGCAATACACCTAAAGGGTTTTAAATATCTTTAATTTTTCAATTCTCACTGCTTATCAATCATTAACCCAGGGGGGCGTCATTGTCGAAATGACACAAAATGAATACCTGACGAAATGGGAAGTGGTCGTTAGAGTCGTAATGCACCAAGTTTTTCAATTGTCACTGCTTAGATCAGTAATCATCATGGTCAAGGCTATACCAACGTATTCCTTCTGTGGCACAACCTTAGATGTCATTCTAATCAATTCACTAGATAGATAGCTAGCTAGCTTTAATAGTCTTTAATCATGGACTATGGTTACAGTTATTATTCACCGTTTATAAGAGCCGCATTAATCTAACGTTTGGTATTTAATTGATCATATCAATCACTTGTTCCGTTATCAGTCGCACTTATTATTGTCTCAATCTGTTTCTTAGATTTCTGCTTCATTATAATGTGAATTATAATGGCTATCTTATTTGATAACTATTTGTATAATGTAGCCTGTTAATGTCCCCACCGAAAGGCACGGGCCTTTACCCGGATACGAGTGAGATTGAGCCATACTCCACCAATATTACTAAATACTATATGAGTAACGTTAGAAGCTAGATCATTTATCAATAGGCTCTGCCATCTGTACTCCATAATAAGAAATACCTAATTACATATATACCTACATTGGTTTAATCAATACGTCGATGAAGCACTTTGAATAACTATGTACCAATTACACTATCGTAAAAGTATGTCATCGATTGGGTTATTATTAGTAACTACTACTTCTGGTGGTTTAGCTGAGGGGGACATAGAATAGAGCATAAGAATCGTGCACTTTGTGCCTAGTCTATTAAATTTGGGATGGTCTTAGGGATTTAAGAATTCACCGCAGGCAACTTGTCCGCGACTTCTGCTGGTCTGTTTGCTATAAATCCAATATGGCCGCCATCTGTGTGGGTATTTTTAGTAGATGGGCTTCTATTAGACCCAAAATCTTGAGTAATACCACTTTTTATAGGTTCAAGGACCTACACTTTTCTAACTACTCGACAAATTTTAATTTATGACATATCGAAGAACGGCTCCTTTTTGAAATATGCGTGCTTGATTTATGATATTTGTGACAGAAGATGCCAGAGAATGACACATCATGTCTGATATATCATTCTCTGGTATCTTGGTTAGAAGTCGGCGGAATGCGGCTCCAAAAACTACCGAACTAAAATTTTCTTACAGTAAGTCGAGTACGACAGATTTTTATTTTGACAAGATCGGCTTTTCTTTGCAATATCGTGGCTGATAGATGATTTTTAAGACACAGAGCATCATGTCTGATATGTCATTATCTGGTATCTTGGTTGGAAATTGACGAATCCGGCTCCAAAAACTATCGAACAAAAAAGACGACCCGAATGGCCGAGTCGGCAGTGAGCCTGCCTACGAAGCCAAGGGTCCCGGGTTCGAGTCCCGGTGGGGGCAAATATGTGTTTGATGAGAACGGATATTTTTGTAACCTAGTCATGGTGGTTTATCTATCTAGTGTAATATTTATCTATATAAGTATGTGTATCGTTGTCTAGTACCCAAGATACAGGGCATCCTAGTTTGGGGCTAGATCAATGTGTGTAAATAGTGTATTATTTATATTATCATTATAATGTTCTTAATACTCGGCAGCTTTTAATTTCTGACATATCGAAGATCGGTTATTCTTTGCAATATCGTGGCTGGTTAATGATCTTTATGACATGAAGCCACCTCCAAAAATTAGCGCACTACAATGTTCTTACTGCTCAACAAATTTTAATGTCTTACATATCGAAGAACGGCTATTCTTTCACATAGCGTGGTTGATTAATCTGGGGGCCCGGCAGTGCCCCCGCCAAGACGAGCAACCGAAGCGCAAGGGCACTACCTACCTACCTTTACTCGAAGCGCTTCGTCGATTTTTTGAATCCTCACAACTTGGTATTGGATTATAGCAGTTGAACAAAATTCTAGGGATATGATGTCAGTATGATGCATAGAAAGTTTCTATAGCATAGCCCTTATACTTTAGATTTTATTGATATCTAAAATACCCCGATTTCGTCACTGACTCACTCACTGATGATCATCAAAATTCTAAGGGAACTTCCTCAAGTCCTAGTAAGCTGAAATTTGGTAGGTAAGCTAGTATTAGCACACAAACAACAAAACAAAACTAAAACTTGGAATTTTTACCCCCCAACCCCTTTAACTAGGGGATGGAAGTTTGTATGAGACTTCCGCAAATTTTGATGCTAGAGGTCGGAAAATGTATCCTTGTTATAAATAATTAAATACAATTTTCAGGATTTTTGATAATAAAGTAAGTAAGTAGTAAATCACCCCCCACCCTTTAAATTAGGGGATGGAAGTTTGTTCAGTTTTTTAAATTCTCTTTGTACGGAAAACGTACATATAAACAGAATTTCATGCTAGTGATCTGAAAATTATACAAGTACACAGACTTCTTATTATAGTATATTATAAACAACCCAAAATAAGAAAGAAAAAATGAACAAAATAAAAAATATATGACTTATGCAACTTACAAAAAGAAGTGAAATCCTTACAAAACATTTCATGTAAAATGTTGCCAAGATGAGGCCATGGCTCTCATTCTCAAAAAGTTATCAGATCTCATGTAGAGCCAAGCTTCAAGCTGTAAACGCCCTTATTCTACAAGCCCTAACTTCACAAACTCTACACCTTTGTCAAAATATGTGGCTTGGCCGTTTCGCTACCGTCACATGGGTGTAAGGAGTAAAAAATATTTACTTTTCTTGTAGTAACGAGTATAGTTCTTGTAGGTACGAATAAACATTTATTTTTACAACATTCATTTTTACTATGACCTATTCATTCATTTTCCAATCATTCAATCCGTTCTCGTTTTAACGAGATTTGTCCATTCAATCCGTTCTTGTAGTAACAAATCACTACAACAGTAGTAACAAGCATAGTTCTTGTAGGAATAAATAAACAAATCTATTTCATTTTAACATCATAAATTTTTACGATTTTTTTTAATGATTCTATAACAGAAAAGTAATGAACAATGAAAAAAAAATCTCCTTACACCCATGTGACGGTAGCGTATCAATAAATCAAATGTCTTTATTACTGTAAATATTTACTTATACTTCGCAATCGTAATTTTTGCCTCTTCTATATTCGACCACTGTGGAAGAAGAAGGGCGTAGAAACTCCCACAGATTGATTTTTAGATCTCTTTTAAAAATTGGTTGTGCTTAACTAATACAAATATCAGAATATTAAATATTATAATTAATAAGCAGGAATAAATAATTTCAAATTGATTAACAGCAAGGACTGCGTTGAGCTAGATTAACCCCATACAGTCCCATCATTGAAGTAATCTTGAACATTGTAATATCCCTTTTTCGACAAAGTCGCTTTAACATGGTTTTTAAATTGCTCAAAAGGCAATTTCAAGATCTCCATAGGTATCTTGTTGTAGTAGAGAATGCATTGACCCCTGAAAGAATTGCTAACCTTCGCGAGTCTAAACTGTGGCGCAACTAGTCTGTGATTATTTCTTAGGTTAACATTACAGCTATCACTAAGTTTGGGAAATGTTGTAAGGTTCTTGCGTACATACATTATCTTTTCCAAATAAATTGACTAGCTACAGTTAGGTCAATTTCTTTAAAAAGCTATCTTAAGGAGTCTGTGCGTTTTAAATTATAAATTGCACGAATAGCTCTTTTCTGTAAAATAAAAATTGTTTGAATATCCTCTGCTTTCCTCAAAACAAGATACCATAGGACATGATACTATGAAAGTCACTAAAATATACTAGCCTAGATGTAGCCAAATCCGTGTTTTGTCTGACGTTTGTGGTATAAACGATCTGCTTTTCATGGTGGAGAAATTGACTGACGTAGTGTTGTTTGCTGATGATACTTCAATGGTATTCAAAATTGAAAGACAAAAAGAAGGTTTTGATGATGTTAATGGTGGTTAAATTGTCTTAAACCTTGAATTGGTTCAAGTTTATAATTTTTTGGTAAAACCAAGTGAATCAAAATTCTCACTTCCAAATGTAAGGCAAGTTGAGACAAGTTTAGTGTTAGGCAGCAACACGCTAGAATTATTAAATGATACGAAGTTTCATTCACGGATGTAGCTACATCTCGGCTAGTATATTTTAGTTACTTTCATAATGTCATGTCCTATGCTATCATTTTGTGGGGGAAAGCAGCGGATATTGAAACTATTATTATTTTACAGAAAAGAGCTATTTGAGCAATTTATAATTTAAAACGAACAGACTCCTTAAGAGAGCTTTTTAAAGATTTTGACATACTAACAGTAGCTAGTCAATTTATTTTCGAAAATATAATGAATAAACCCAAGAACCTTACAACATTTTCCAAACTTAGCGATAGCTGTTATGCTTACCTAAGAAATAATCACAGACTAGTTGCGCCGCTGTTTAGACTCGCGAAGGTTAGCAATTCTTTCAAGGGTCAGTGCATTCTCTACTACAATAAGACACCTCTCGAGATTTTGAAATTGCCATTTGAGCAATTTAAAAACCATATTAAAGCGAAAAAGGGATATTACAATGTTCAAGATTACTTAAATGACGGGACAGTATGGGGTTAATCTGGCTCAACACAGACCTTGCTGTTAATAATTTTGTAATTATTTATTCCCGCTAATAAACAGGATTAATAAATCATAATAACTAATATTGTAATATTTGTATATGTTTAGCACAACCAATTTTTAGAAGAGATCTAAAAATCAATCTGTGGGAGTTTCTACGCCTTCTTCTCTCACAATAATCCAATGTAGAGAAGAGGCGAAAATTGACGTTTGCTAAGTATATGTAAATATCTACCAGTAATAAAGAACTTTGACTTGACTTTTCTATCAAAGTTATAGATTTTTTGTTCATAAAGGTCATACAAGATAGCTCTACTTTTACGAATTCCAAACGTTGCCCAGTCATTAAATTTATAGTTACCAATGTTGGCACTGACTTTCTTTAATTTAAAAACTTTATCGAATTATGATTGAATGATGTTGAAAAAGTCTGAATAGATTTGGTTCGCGTTACGGCCAAAGCCACATATTTTGACTAAGGTTGTAGAGTTTGTGAAGTTAGGGCTTGTAGAGTTAGGGCGTGTACAGTTTGCAGCTTGGCTCTACATGAGATCTGATAACTTTTTGACACTGCGAGCCATATGATCTCGTCTTGGCAACATTTTATATGAAATGTTTTGGTGAGATTATCTTTATAACACAGAGCATTATTTCTGACATATCGTATTACGTATGTAAGTTTGTCGAGTGGAAAGAAACTTTTAGTCGCTAGCTTTTAGAGCGAGGTTCGGCCAATTACCAGCCGAGATGCCAGAAAATGACATATCAGACATTATTATTATTAGATTTGTGACATAAAGATCACTAATCAACCTCGCTATGTCGAAGAATAGCCGTTCTTCAATATGTCAGAAATAAAAATTTGTCGAGTAGTTAGAAAAATTTAAGTAATATAAAAATATTTTGGCCTCGAAATTGATTTTGAAACACAAATTAGACCTCAGAAACGAAACCCTCGCATCGTATTACTAAACATTTTATGTCTAATTGAAGCCCATCTATTAAAAATACAGAAAACAGGCCACCAGAGGTCGCGCACAAGTCGCTTGCGGTGGTTTCCTAAATCCTAAAGACCATACCTAGGGCAATAAATACCACTTTTCAAAGACTTGACATAAAGTGTACCATTCTTGTGAATTTAAAATAATTCCTTCTCAGCTAATTAATTGCTATGTTTCAGTTTTTATAAGTCTCAAATGCCTGACATGAAATCCTTCATTGAATTATGCAATTAATAATATCGGTTGCAGAAACTGCATCCCGGAATTGATACCAATGTTCCTACAGTGTGGTGTGCAAAAGGAACACTGAGTAGTAAATTACTCTACGTGCCAAACATTATTCAAGACTGTGGAAAAGCAAATAAACATGTTTTGTAAAGTGATAAATCATCTCAGTATACTGAACTAACGGCAACGTGTTGATTTTGGCAAGGTCTCCGCGTTTCCTCTGCATATCAGCTCTTACTGTTAAATTGTTCTAAAACTATATTTATTCTAGATCTAGAATATGCTGATTCGGATATTGGGACGTAAACGTTTCTAGTTTATAACCCAGCGTCTATAAGTTTCAGATTTAACTATGCAGCAAATTTAACATATTTGAAGTTTCATTCATGATCATTATCTACCGCTTCTTTCTGCCCACTGCTGGATTTGAGCTTCCTCCTTTTTATGCCAACTTATCTGGTCCTGTGGCATTCGAATCCAGGTCCTTCCGCGACATTGGTAATGTCATCTACCCTTGGCCGCTGGACGACCCACGCTCCTTTTCCGTTCTTTGAGCCGCCCTCGGTCAGGGATCTACTCCAACTGCCATCACCTCGCCTCGCCTCGTGTCCCGCCCACATACATTTGTGTCTAGTTATACGGTTTCATCAAAAATAGGTATCTTAAAAATGACCAGATTGAACATATAATACGATGACTTTATACAACACTGTATTGGCCGGTCGCACGGAGCGCTGCTCATATAAAATTCCGTTGAAATGTCACTTCCCGAGCAAGAGACATGCCTGTTACTGTAACAGCATGACTTTAAGAATCCGTCAAACTGTGAGTCGTCGGTTGTGCATCTGGGCCTAAATCTAATATTAAATAACCTTTACTAGATCGTTAATCATCATAAAACGGCCGCAAATCCCTCGATACCATTACAATATTTGTTACGGTTTTACTAACGACAGTTGGCACTGGTTCGGTGAAATATAACGACATCACCTCTACATCGAGACGCCAAATATTTGAGGTTAAAAAGAACCATACTTATTGGCTGACACAGATGCCGGCATCTAAGATGGCAGGAATGGTGGGATCCAAATATAATTTAAACAAAAAGCAAAAGTTTAGAAAACAAAACTGACTTCAATACGGTATTTGACAATGTAGTCCAATAAATCTAGAAATGTGTCTCTAGCTATTTCATGAAAATCGTTTGACAATATCATAATTGTATATTTCCAGCAGTTGTATTTTATAAGCTCAATTTTGTGTTAAAAAGACAGCATTTGACTGTGACGTCACATGCTAGTATTTCATAGAACTCGTGAATAAAATTACCATTTTGACAGTTCCTAAGAAGTATCTATTTTGACCGTATCAAACCCCATTTGTCACAATATTAGCATACGTGAATGATTTCGCACAATGTACTGATAGCAAAAAAGGTGATTGATGAACGAATGAATGAAGTCACACTAGTTTAAAACAAAAACTAGCCATGCATGAAACTAGTGTACCATAGTGTATATCATTACAGTAATTCACCCTTAACCCCACACTGAAGTAAAAAACCAATTAGGACGTCAAGTTTTAAAAATAATTGCACTGAGTTTCGGGGTATACATTTATGTCATACTATATTTTGTTTGTCACATTATCTGGGATCGATATTTCATGGTACGGTTGATGGCCAAAAAATAGGCACCACTTGTTGCCAATAGTTTTTTTTCCAAATTTTCTATTTCCAAATCACGGCTAAAGAGGTCTTTCACTTAAAAAGATGTTTATTTTCAACAGACTTCAAAAAGGAGGAGGTTCTCAATTCGTCTATTTTGTTTGTGTGTTTTTTACGCGATTACTCAAACCGTCGGCTCACGTCGTAAAGAAAGACGCCACGAGCGTTTTTTGACTAAGTCATACAACTTTCCATACATTTCTTTTTCTACGACTTTCTTTCTACTGAAATAAAATGCAAAATTAAACATAGAAAAATGTTATTTGCGAAAATGAAGAAGTAAATTTTGAATACTATTGTGAGATATTGTTATGGTTGGAATGCTGGTCAATGCTCGGTATTAATATGTATATCAGAGTTGCTGGATTATTTGTAATAAAGTTGGATTTGATTTACCAATTAGGCTTTGGAAATACACTAATAAAACGTTTTCCGAAAATTAGTTTGGTGTTCTAATCTCGAAGCCATAAACTTTCTATAAGCTTTGTCGTATAGGTGCCAAGTTTTAGAAGGCAACAAATTTTCGGTCACTGCCTGGGCTGCCGCAAATATTTCTTCTGGTGTAGAAGCAATATTTTCATCTTCATCAATTTTTATTACTTTTGAGAAACACCAACTATTAGTTATAGCAAACAGAACGGCCGCAAAGTCAAACAATTTATAAAATGAGCGGGAATTCGGGAAACATGAAAATGAGAAAAATTAAAGTCTATGGTTAACTTTGTTTTTTAATAATAGTCAGCTTGCCAGTACTGCCATATTAAGAATAATGTTTTTCTTAAGTTGGCAGCAACGCCTTTAATTCAAAAAATTCTTTAAAGTAAAAACGTGTTTCAATTCAGTGCTTTGTTAAGTTGGTAGTACCTAATGAATGTTGTTGTTAAATTAGTGTTGATCACGTAGTACTATCTAGGTTTAGAAGCGCATGGCTGCTAGGCGTATCGTTTGGACGACAAAACAGCACGGTTTTATTTTGTATGTCTTTATATTAGTGTTCGTGACTATATAAAAGTGCAGGAGTAGAAAAAAGTTTAAAAAGACATGACAAGTCTTTACTTTGTACATGGAATTATTTATTAAACATTTAGGTCTAATTCTATAATAAAAGTGACACTTTTTTGCTGCACGTGAGTGTACATTCGCAAAATTTCAGAATAAAAAGTCATGATCTTGCCAAGTTAGGCGCCAGTCAATACTGTTGTCTCTAGTTCAATGTACGAATCACATTCAGGAGTAGAGATTTCAGACTCAGCTGTATTCTCTAAATAGTTGTGTCGATTATGTAACAATTTTGTTTAGTTGAAATAACATTTGTGGTTTTGTTCAAAATAAAATAGGCAGGTAAAGATATCGCAAGGTTTTTCCGACTCCTGTTGTGTTGACGTGGGAAAGTGAGGGACAGAGCTATGCGCTATATAAAGCTCTGTCCCTCACCGCGCTGTGGTCGTCTGAGTGTGTTCTCGCGCGAAGTTGCGGGGTCGAGGTCTTATGGATGCCTCATGCCCACCCCCCCCCCGGTCTTGGGTGGCCCCTACTTGTCAGGGGCCACGCGTGGCTTTCGCTATGCCGTGCTTTCTCCGTTTATTGACATACACTGGTGACAGCGGTGCGGTAGCTTCTACTTCTTCGCTGTGCCGTGCTTTCGCCCTCTTCCGCGGGCTTACACTGGCGACAGTGTGATGAGCAGCAACTCTCTAGGTATTGGTCTGCATTCGGGCGGCCGTGCGTGGTGCGGAGCGATGTGGTGGAGATGTGCGTGGCGGCTGTTGTCGGCGCAGTCGTACATGCGCCGGGCGAGCCGCGCGACGAATTTCTCCACGGAGGGCTTCCGGGTGTCTCTTGCGGGTAGTATGGCGCACGTATCGCCCAGCTCCCGCGATCACCCGCAGGGGGTAGTCAACAGGGCTGTCATCTTCCCGACGTTCACTGCGGGCCGATGGCGAAAGGCAGCTGCCTTGCGGGACTTCTGCGCTGATGGCCTTCGTCTGGGAGTGGGCATACTCGACCGAGACGAAGAACCGCCGTTCCTCCAAAAAGGAGGCCACGATTCGCCCGATCATTGGCGGCACAACTGCATCCAGGAGCTTGAACAGGAGCAACTCGTGCCACATGCGGTCAAAGGCCTTCTCGATGTCTAGAAAGTCCCCGATGGTGTATTGGCCCCTGTTCAACTCCGACGCCAGGTGGAGCGTCTTACTATGGTTCTCGCGGAAGCCATGTCGCACTGCCCTCAGCTGGATGTGGGGCAGGACTCTACGCAGCTAGGCAAGATGAGGCAGCAGGGTAATCGGGCGGTAGCCTCCCGGGTGACGGAGGGCGGGAAGGTGACCGGTGTGCAGGATGCCGTTGAACAACCGCGTAAATTAGTCGACGGCCGACGTGAGGTTGGCCTCAACCCCGAGGACCTGTAAGATGGGCTGGTGCGGTGAGGCCAGATCGCGCAGTCAATAGCGATGTGGTTCCCCATCACACGCTGTTCGCAAGATCCACGTCGAGGACGTTCGGGTGGTGGTTTGGGTTCACTGGCTAATGCGTTGGGGACTCCGGGCTGAGAACTTCGTAGTTGTGGTCCCTCATCTTTCGCGATAAACCCCCCCCCCCCCCCATGCATGCGTAATAACCGAATTCAATAAAACCCTATCCGACACCAGTCGGAAGGTAAACCCTTTCAAACAAGAAAATAATTTTCAAATCGGTCCATCCGTCTTGGAGAAACCGCTGAACATAACTACATATAAATAACAAGATCCCAACGGATCGAGTACCTCCTCCTTTGTTTAATTCGGTTAAAAATCTGCCGACATTTCCTTCCTGTACGAGAACTTTAGAGCCCCATGTCCCTACAATATTAAAACTGAAACTAAGAGATATTAAATCAAGTTGACATTGTTACATATCCCATAAATTGTTATGATTTTCATCCTTCTCCATTCTCTCGTCTCTTCTTAATATTGACTTTATCCTCAACTATCTGCCCGGACTTCACTATGCCTTCGAAACTGACAGAATGCGACTTAACTAAATCTGTCAATAAATCTGAGTTTACCCCCTGGAACACAGACAAAATAAACTAACGAACTTAACTGACAATTTAAAATCCGACTGCTCTTGTCCGGTACGGACATAGGACGCTTTTAAAGTTTCTACAGTAAAGGACACGAAATGACGACACCACGTTTACTGTTCCACGAAATAGCAGGGAAGAAAAATGATTGAAAAATATATCTTATTATCGTTCGATAACTTTAAAAGCGTCGCCATATTTCTTATATCATACATTTTGCTTCCCTGCAGTGTCGTGGAACCGCAAGAATGTGGTGACGTGCAGTTAACTGTGCTATGCAGTTTCTGTGGAATCCTTTAAAGCGTCCATATTAAATATTCGAACTCGACTTTTAAGATAGTCAAGTTTTTTAGTCTGACACCTGTTAGAATAGGTCCCAGATCCCAGTTTCACAATGAACTTGGCAATGGCCCATCGAACGCCGTCCCACCTGCTTTACCGCCTAATATTATTTGACCAAAACATAATTATTCTCTAATATTCCTGGCATGGCTCTTAGTTTTATAAATATGTATGATTTGACGGTTCATTTGTGGTGTTGTCTTTAGTATCTATTAGTATATCGTTCTTTTATTGAGCTGTTTAATTGCTTGGCGCGTATTTATTATGTTGTGCGCCATTGGCTTGATAAATCTATTTGATAGCGTAGGTTGTTTAGTTATATAAGTAGTTATGGAAATACGTAGCGTCAAGGATAATAATAAAAACCTCTAGACAAAACGTTATGTGCTAAAATAAATTTGGGTATGGTTTTATACTGTTACTAACATAGCAAACCTAAAGTCAAAGTTGTTTAATTTTTAACACCATACGTGGTGAAATCGGAACCTCTAAAATCAGAAGGATTTTGTAGAAGTTAAAAAACGCGTTTTTGTGTAAAACAAAAAACAAACCGTTTGCTTCAGATTTTTTTAGCTTTAAAAAACAATTAAGGTAGAGTTTTATACACTCCTTTAAATTAACCATAAGGATCGGTGATAATAAGTCAAAGTTGCACAGTTATATCCACTGTTTTTTAACCTAGGGTGTTTTGTTGCAGACGGCTACGGACGCACCAATGGAGCCACCAGCCCGGCGTCGTCGCGACCCACGGTTGACTCCTTGCTGGACCAGCTGAGCACTGACATACACCACAATGGGTAAGCTAGATGCTAAGATAGAAGCTAGTCACTAATCCTGATATCGAGAGATTATTCTACGGTCCTGTGCACACAAAGAATGGAAAGAATTTAAACCGGTTGGTAACCCAGGTTACTGAGACATACAATCAAGGTCCAGGCCACATCAGCATCGCATCGCAGTAGAATACGCATAGGATGTGTCGCAGATTTTTGCGATGAATTGTGGCAAAGTACTGATGTGCCCTGGGCCATACCGGCTGAAACAGACGAGTCCTCAAACAGTATCGCCTTGTGCTGCATATGACCTAAGCTCGATCACGAACGCGGACTCTGCTTCATCAAAAGTGACGTAATGTTAATATAAAAGTTGTCATATTTACGTAGCCGAGTGTGTGATCGGGTTCGCAGATAATATTTTTATGGCGGCTTATGTGTTTCTGGAAACTATTTCCCATCTTTTCGAAAAACGATGATTGATTTTATTTATTTATCATTAACAAATATTTGTGCCATTACAGCGTACCAAAGCGACACAAACAATGAGAAAATTACATATTGCCATAATGCATCATACAGTTACAAAAAAAAACCTGTTAAATACACATATAACATAACAATTTCAAAAATAATTAAATTCAATTAAATAAAAAATGCAAGAGCAGCACAATCACGCAGCCTGCATCTAATCTGTAGTTTGAAGTAACTATTTTCTAAGAAAACATGAAACACATGTTGGTCGTTCCTTGAAGCAAAATGCATGATTACTTTTACAACGTCTTCGTTGTGAAGTTAATTTGCGATATGCCTACAAAAATCCATAAAATTCATGGTTTTACCAACTGATAACGGCTTTAGGTTGGTGCAAATTGCAAACATTTTGAAGTGTGTACCTATATGTGTGTGCTCTTTGATGTTTGTGTATTTGTTAAGGTTGCCCTCTATTGTTGGTGGAAAATTAATAAATACACTTTATATTTTATGATGACACACGTGACGTTGTTAGCTTTGGCGCACGGTGAGGTTGGCGCTTCTGTCTTAGGCCCACTACATCGAACCCGAGCCATACAAATTAATTTAACGGTCGAGGTTAGCGCTCAGCTCTCCATACAAAAATCCTTTGTTTTACTGCGTCATAGAATAACTTATATTTGTACTCATCTCCAAGTGTATCAGCTGTTTGTTGTACGCTGGCCACTGCTGTGTCATTCTCTAAAAGCAAACTAAACCATAAAAAACCTACCTTCCGCAATCTCCAAAAAAAGTATACCAGTGTTGTAATAAGATTAATAGGCTAATCGGTCTGGTAATTTGTTCATACGTCACAACATAAAGGTAGCATCTTTAGGCGGCTCGTCCCGCCCGCCCATCAAACCGCCCAGAGACCGCGGGCCGTGTGAAAACCGCGGCTATTTCCGTCAGCGCGCGCGCCGAAATAGCGTTAGAAAACTACAACACAACAAAACGAACTTGTTTTGTTACCCTGATGTTCCACCTGCGTCTTAGCAACGTGCTCTTGCTCGCACAAATAATACTCTCCGTTCGAGGCAGTTGGAGTAATGAATTGTAAGATAAGGTTTGCTTTGGTGGCAAAGGTGTTTAAAGTTACAGCCTGAAGTATTTCCGGGACTGAAGATTGTTTGCAAAGACAAATAATATATTGCCTTGAAAAATTGGTCATTCGAGACGGATTTTATAAATAAGCAATTAAATAATCGGCGGGACATAATTGCCGTCACCGATGTAACAGTCCCGCCCACGTCAGCCTTCGTCTGACAATCGTATATTGCCCTACGTGAGAACGTAGGGGTGTGCAGTGGGGCATTAATGGCGGCACGTGTGAACAGATTTGAGGTTGCCACTTACAAAATATGTCTTCCTAGTTTTTTAGGGTTTCGTATCCAAAGGATCACAAGGTTGTCTGTCTACCCAAAACTGATAGCTGATATTTAAATTCACCTAGATCAATGATCAGCAATAGCAACTGAATAAATATTAAATGTTTTTTTTTCGATCTCCAAGTGTCGTCTTGCCAATGGGAAACAGCCATGACTGATACCCGTTTCCGATGCTCCAGTTATGATGGAGACTGTTTTTAATTTGTCCTTCCAACTTATTTTAGTTTCGTTATCTATTTTAAAATATTTAGTCAAGGGCACCCCGGTATTATGTTGATTTTATAATACTGTGATAAATTGCATTGTTATTGAAATACTTATATCTAGAAGTATAATAATACAATTTGTGTCTGTAAACAAACAACTGTTTTATTTACTACCGACAGACAGTAAAAGTTAAACTCGATTGTGTCATAACCAGTCAAATACCCACCCTTTAATTCACAGGGATTTCAATTGCCTAATATGGACCTTACATTTTTGTTAAAACAAACTACATAAATTAGACAAATTAAAAATTCTGCTTATAAACGAAGCAAGGATATCACTTCATGCACCCCACACATATAATAGATAAATATGTATACAAGTGCAGTACACACATTTAGGTCATGCATGTAATTTATTGGCACACCGCACCACAACACAAGTTACAACAGTTTCCTTCTCCTTATATTCACTTCCACCTGTCTCGAGCCCGTCACATAATATCAACATCATCCTTTATGTATTTATCATGTTGGTATTATTTACGGACGCAAATTAGTTAAAGTCTGCCCGAGACGTATAAAGTGTTAGTTTTAATTGGCATTTATTAATCAGGCGGTGGAAATAGAATCTGGACCTGCCAAGTGAAGTTTATTATAATGTTCACTATTAGGGGTGATTGGTAGATTGTGGTGACACGAGGACATATGATTATGTTAGCTATGGGCGATAAATAATGATAATTGACTCACTGTTCTCTTAGATTTACTTTCATATTATTATCAAGGTATCTTCGTGCAATTAGATACAACCCTGTCAAACTTTACCTTAAATCGCTGTTTTTGGCTGGTGGATATCCTATTGTGGGGTCACAAGCAATGAATGTGCCTAAATTAATATTAAACTCAAACCTGACGTCTCCACATCCTCAGGAGGTCATCAGCCTCCCCGGTGCCACAAAGCGGCAGCCTGCCCCGGCCAGGCACCAAGCATGTCACCGTCACGGTGCAGGAAACTGTGGTGGAACCCGCCGGGCAACAACAGTCTGTGCAGTACCATGCGCAAGCGGCGCCGCAGCGGCAACACGCGTCCAACGCCACGAAGGAGCTGGATGACCTGATGGCGTCCTTGTCTGACTTCAAGGTTAGTTCGTAACACTTTGACCCTGATTTACCTTGTGTCGTCACAATACAAACGACGGTGGTAGAGTCAGCTGGTCATCAGCAATCTGTAGTGGCGTAATGTTAAGGCTAGTCACAGAATAGTGTTCAGCACCTTTGACTGACCTCGACAGATCCAGCAGCAATTTCTGCAAAGACTACAAAGATGTACTAGATAATCTGTTGTCGGCCCGAATAGTATAGCTACAATGTTGTGGCAGTCTTGACATTGACTGCCTGAAAACAGCCCAAGGTCTCCCAGTAATTAATACCGCGATGTTTTAGCTTTCATAATGACGTCTGTTTACCAAATAAAATATATTCCCGGAGTAATAAAGACGAGTAAACGCGCGTATTTGTGCTCGATCGATATCCGCGCTAGCTTTCTGACTCACGCCCCTAAAACCCAATATCGGGCGGCTCCAGTCAATGCCACCTCGGCACACTGCACTACGCTGGCTTTTCCGTTTATTATAATATTTACTAGTCGCCTTTCTTGGTCCACCGCTGGAAATAGATCGTCGAAGACGCACTCCAGCACCTCGGGCGCTCTCGCTCGCACCCGCCGCTTCCTCGGAAGCTAGAAATAGAGCGGTTACATCACCGCGGTGGGGCCGCGAGCTTATAATATCAGAGTACATTGAGTTTCACTCGGTCCGCATTCGATCCCGGGTCCTGGTAGCGGACGGTCAGCCTGTACGTCGCCTCTCCTCTCTGCTAGTCTGCCCGGCTTCCCGCAGTCTACACTCGCTCTGTACACCGACAGGTGGGCAGCGCTGGTCCGGCATTGTCTACGTCCCCCGGCACCCACGTGTTCCGCGAGCAGCGCGCCTGGCAGGAGCACTACCGCAGCAGCGCCGCGCCTGTCGCGCCCGTCGCCCCCGCCCCCGCTCCCGCCCCTGCCGAGCTCGAGCACATGCTTGGCTCTCTCCGCGCAGACATGAGCCGCCAGGGAGTGCAGACCCCGCAGAAGGGATGCTGCAACGCCTGCGAGAAACCCATCGTCGGACAGGTGCTCAAACTACAGTGAAATATCATCTCTTGAAGAAACCTCTCCCCGGTGACTGACGCAGGAGTTTTCTCCCGCAGGTGATCACAGCGCTGGGCAGGACCTGGCACCCGGAGCACTTCACGTGCGCCCACTGCAACCAGGAGCTGGGCACGCGCAACTTCTTCGAGCGCGATGGAAGGCCGTACTGCGAGCCTGACTACCACAACCTCTTCTCGCCGAGATGCGCTTACTGCAACGGGCCGATTCTCGACGTTAGTTCCTCGTCGCCGATATTGACAATCTAGGATTGTCTGTCGGTGGTGTTCTTACCTGTCTTCTTGTTTCTAGAAATGCGTCACGGCCCTAGAGAAGACATGGCACACGGAGCACTTCTTCTGCGCTCAGTGTGGCCAGCAATTCGGTGAGGATGGCTTCCACGAGCGCGATGGGAAGCCCTACTGCCGGAACGACTACTTTGACATGTTCGCGCCAAAATGCGGCGGCTGCAACAAGCCCATCATGGAAAACTACATCTCGGCCCTGAACACTCAGTGGCATCCCGATTGCTTCGTCTGCAGGGTTAGTATCCAGACCTTATTTTATTCCAACAGAGCTATAGAAGTCTGAGCTCACAGGTTTATTTTACTCCAGCAGAACCACGAAGGTCGGAACTCGAGAGGTTTGTATATTTCACGTTTGTTACCTGGTCAAGAAACACGAAAAATCTGCGTGATTTGTAGTGTTCTTTAATATCAATTTGGTCCCACAGGATTGCTCGGTTGCAGTCAAAGGAAAGTCTTTCTATGCAATGGAAGGGAAGCCGGTCTGCCCGAAATGCGTTGGAGCTGATGAGGATGATTAGACCTGTTGATGATGATGAAGTTAATGCCCCCCTCCCTCGACGTGGATGCCCCCCTCCCCATTTTCTTTCAGCTATGCTCTCCAAGGAGACGTGAAATGATGGATGTATGCGCGACAGATACACAGATGTTTATTCTTTCACAACACTCACACACTCGAGGAAAACAAACGATACTTGTAAAAAGGAATAGGAATGACTTGTATTATATTTTTGTATAATAGTTAAGGTTTTAATAAAATAAAGAGAACAAAAATATTTAAGAGAAAAAGAAACAACAAAACAAACAAACAAAAACAAATATCAAAACAATGAGAGAGGACTGCGTTGGTCATAGCCAGTCAGTGAAGTACTGTCGGCCAAACGCTTTCCTCGCTTTCTCGACCTTGTGCCGAGTTGCCGACTCGCATAAGGTCTTGATTATCAGGCTGGCATGTGGTCGACAGTTACTTCAAGGTCAGGGATATTCCCGCCGCTTGTGGCAATGACCCTTTATCATTCATTGTTTTGTTCAGGACGATTCAGAAAAACGTAATAAACGAAAGAGGTCAAGTTCTTCCGAAACTCAGCTTTTCTTTGCCCGCTACATGCATCCGAATCTCGCCTCTATGCTCGTGGCAGAAGCACGAGACTCCTGTAGTATGCCAAAGTTATGATTTAGTTTTCCCGCGCTATTTATAGGGGTAGTGTGACGTCACGCCAGTTACACCTGCGTCTGCGCAGCTAGACCGGCTGCCGTAGGTATAATTACTGAGCGTTGTTTACGGCCCGACTATGCATTTTAATTATGGAACTTTTCATTGTCAACCGTTTTTGTCTGACTTTGAATTGCCACTAGTTTTGATGCTGAAAGGCCTTACCCTATTAGATATTCTGTTAATAAACTACATATTTTATTCAGATAGGTAGATTTGTCAAATAAAACATATAATCGAAAAAATCTATTACAAACGTCTTGGCCCTTTTGAATCTTCTTCCGTATCTAGAACCCTCAATAAATTGACAAGACTGCGATGTCGCTTACATAATTATTCACCAACAGCATAACTTGTAGGTCTACAACAAAGATAGAAGGCGCAGTTAATCCACCTGCCAACACTAGATCTAAAAAACATAAAAAAGTATTTCATCCATCCTTGACACACAATATATTTAATAACGGGACAGCTCGGTGGATGCTGGCCAGCAAATTATAAGTGTTTTTGAAAAACCTCTTCGATACATAGCGTATTAGAATACAAGAATGCGCACCCACTTACGTGTATGAGAAGATACAGGTCGCGCCAAGTTTATCTGTGTCTGAGTGCCCTGTGGAGGGGGTAACCTGTCTTTCTCGCATAGGGTGTACACATCTGTAGTTCGAAAACTGCCCGATTGAGCCATTGCTGGCTGCCAATGCACTCACATACACAGATACGCAACATTTAGCTACACAAAGAACTATGAAGGAAGCACAGCCCGTCTAATCTGCCTTATTTTATTCAGATAAATCGTTTGAAAAGTGGTAGTCCCTGTGGCTATTACACTACGCTGAATCAGGCAGGGCCCTGAATGAAGGGCGATGGCCTTGCCCCCAATACGGGATCCTACTGCCTTACTCTTATGACACCTCTCTTATAGAATCCCTTACTAATAAAAAAGTTATTCACTGTTTAACTTATACAGTGTTTTGTCCTTTTCATACTTCGAGTAAATTCAAATAATAATAATATTAATAATACCTTGGACACTATTGGCACACATTGATCTAGCCCCAAACTAGGATTCCCTGTATCTTGGGTACTAGACAACGATACACATACTTATATACATAAATATTATACTTAGATAGATAAACAACCATGAGTTGGGTACAAACATCCGTCCTCGTCAAACAAATATTTGCCCCCACCGGGAATCGAACCCGGGACCCTTGGCTTCGTAGGCTGGGTCACTGCCGACTCGGCCATTCGGGTCGTCAAATGTCAAAGCAAGACAAAACACTGTATAGGTTACATAGTGAATAACTTATTTTATTAGTAAGGCCGTAGAGTTTAGGGACACCGATTCGGTCTAGTGTCACAATAACAAGCCTTTCAAACACGTTAAACCGACCATATAAGTAAACACCTACAGATATCGCCAATCAATTCCCTATATAAACTGCGAGATGACAGCAAATGCAAATGATGTAGACATGAACAATGATATGAGGGACCTTTTGTCGAGGAGGATGATCTATCAAGCCTCTGCAAAGATTTGACAATTTTTGTGCTCGCATATTCTGATATTTTTTCAAGTCAGCGTTCTAGGCCAAATCCGAAACTGTATTAGCGACAGTTATGTTTAGAGGACTTTATTCGTCTGTTAATGTTGATAATAACTATAAATAAATAAAAAACTCTTGTCTCATTGAATTGCAAGGAACTTCTACTGAGAAGAGGCTGTCGTATATCTGGGCAGTATATTATTTGCAAAAGTTCAAGCATAATATGTAGCTCTAAGTCGCGTAAAACATTTACAAGGTTTTGCAATTTGTGAACTAAATCAGAGAAAACTATTCAATAGCCTCCATGACAAATCGGCTTTAGCAGAATTACAAAGATTAAAATGTGGAAGTCAATCTGTGTCTCAGTAATACATTCTTTCGGACTTGTGTGCAGCATGACCAAAATCCGTCCACCCATTTGAGCGCCTATGCCACAGACCCTCTTTTTCGTCGTCTTTGACTTGTACCGCATCACTAGGCTAGCGCTAGGGTGCCACAGACAGACACAAGACGACAGAGACACATCCTCACACACACAGACAGACATCCACACATACACAAAGACGTAAACTTCAAACTTACACACATATAGACGCCTCAAACCAAGTCTAAAATTTGGTTAACTTGTGTCCTTGTTAAACTAATAATTTTCGAATTACTGAACCAATTTTGATAAATAATAGCTAAGAACCATCGCAGGGAAGTATGCTATCATCTACAAAAAAACTGCACTAAAATCCGTGCAACTGTTTGAGCTCTAGAGTGCCACAGACAGACAGACACACACACAGACAGACAAACACTTCGAACTTACAAATAACACCCCTCTTTTGGTCTTAGGGGGTTAAAAAATAAAACTGCATATTTTTTTAAAAATCTAGTTTCCTAGCCGGGAATCGAACTCTGTAAAAATATGAATTGTTTTGTTTGCAGGACTGCCGGGAGCCTTTCCACGGCGGCTCGTTCTTCGAGCACGAGGGCCACCCGTACTGCGAGACTCACTACCACGGCAAGCGGGGCTCGCTGTGCGCCGGCTGCCATAAACCCATCGCAGGTAATACATGCTTACTTACTTACGATCTATCCACAGTATACCCAATAGTTTTTTCCTTGACAGGGGTTTCTTGTTTAAACTGCGCTTGTAATCGATTCTCTATTTCTGGCAAAATATTGTTTGGCATACTTCATTTTAATCGAAATTTTGTAAACCCTAATATCATTAAACTTACATTTCAAAGTCATAAACTTAAGAAGCATGAACATTATAAAGACTACAATTGTATCAACATAGAATACAAACGATAATTTCTCATAATCAGCAATATATATAGTTTTGAGGGTTCCGTACCCGAAGGGTGCCAAACGGGACCCTCCTACTAAGCCTCCGCTGTCCGTCTGTCCGTCCGTCTGTCACCGGGCTCTATCGGATCAACCGAAATAGGTAGAGAGCTGAAATTTTCACAGAGGGTGTATTTCTATTGCCGCTATAACAACAAATAATGGAACATGCCGGTTTTTAAGCATATTAACTATAAATTTAAACATTTAAAAAACCCCCGACTCATTAAATTGCAAGGAACTACAGTAGAAGAGGCTGTCGTATATCTGGGCAATAAAATATTTGCAAAAGGTCCAACATGTGTAGCTCTAAGTCGCTTAAAAGAATTACAAGTGTAGCAATTTGTGAACTTAATCAGAGAAAACTATTCAATAGTCCCCATGACAAATCGGCTTTACGGCCGAACCCAATATCCTATCTTCTATCCATAATCTGCAGATTTGAGTCTGCTGGTGTCAAATTTGACATAAATCCCATAGCGCAACTGTCAAATGTAACCCGTAATCTGCAGATCACCGATGGAGATAGGTTATTGGGATCGGCCGTTAATCGGCAGAATTACAAAGATTAAAATGTGGAAGTAAATCTGTGTCTCAGTAATGCATCCTTTCTGACTTGTGTGCAGCATCACCAAAATCCGCCCACCCATTTGAGCGCTATGGTGCCACAGACAGACACACACAAGACATATCCTCCCACACATACACATACAGACGGACACCCACACAAACACACAGTTGTAAACTTAAAACTTATAACACCCCTCTTTTGGTCATCAGGGGTTAAAAAGAAGTACCCATACAATAAATTATTGGTATGCCTATTTTATTATCTATTCTATTTTATTTGTTTATTTGTTGACTCTCCCGATGTTATCGGAAAAGATCTCTAATTGCAGGTATTGAGTTTTGTGCTTAGTTATTTGTCATTATGCTTAATAATTCCTCATTCGAATTAAAATAAATTATATTAAGTTTTTTATCATATTTGACTTTATTTCTGTTAATAAGTTACTCAATTTCTATCCATTTCCTGTTTCAATGAGCAAAGAGTTTTCTAAACCTGAGTACATACATGAGTACGCTTTTTTCAATGTTTCGATGTACGGCCTTGAATGTAGTCCTACCTAGTTTAATATTTTATTATTAAATATTAAAAAGGTATACTCGTTTTACGTTTTCCCGTGTACAAATGTAACCCTTCGTGTGCGGGTCGGACGTCATACTCGCACTTGACCGGTTTAATTTAAACTTGTGTCAACTTTACATGAAGACCAAAGGGGGCTTCGCTTCGCTCACCATTTCGCCCGGATATACCTATAGTACAGAATTTTTTAAATTAATATTTGTAAAAAAAAAATGTAAAACCATGTAAAACATCCATCAGGAGACCCAAAAGTAGTCCAACTGAAAAATTACTCAAGTTATACCAACTTATAGTACAGATTTGTTTAAATTAATATTTGTTGAAAAAAAATGTAAAACCATGTAAAACATCCATCAGGAGACCCAAAAGTAGTCCATCTGAAAAATTACTCAAGTTATACCAACCAAAACATTAGGCCGAAGTATTGATAGAAGAAAATACTATGATGCCATTACAAGTTATGACAAACTCATAATGCGAATCATAAATATTAGTAAACACAAAATTAACACATAAGCAAAGGAATAACTTGTCAGCGGATCCGTTTTTAGTCTCAACGCGGTCGCCGAGCAGATCCAACCGAGTTTCGATTCAGGCTGCGGTTTCGACAGGCTCCTAGCTTCCGTTTTCTGTTGACACCAAGCGTTGCCTTGCTACCAATTCCAGTGGACCATGATGTGGACACGCCGTTTACTGCAAGAAAGTCAAGGTTGTTAAGATGGTCAAGCTCGTAATGTGAGATAATAAACTGATAACTCGCAGAAACCTACTATTCAAGTCTGTGCAGAAACCCTTTATTTCGGCATCCTTAATGTTGTCCAAAAAGTCATGTGCAACCGTTCCAAAACGGTGAGCAAGTAACGTTATGAGGGAATCTATTCAAAAAATAATAATAAGACATCCATTACCCGAAATATTCAAATTAGTTTCTTAAAATAGCCTAAAACTTCACAAAATAAAATAAAAAGTAGTACCTACGTATTTTTTGACGTGATAACGTCTTATAAATCGATGAACGCCGGCTGCACGCACGAAAAATTGTAACTCATTGTCACATTCCGCCTGAGCCGAGCGTGATGAGATGCAACACTGAACCCGAAAGGGCCCGGCTACCGTGAGCCGGGGCCGATCTAGAGCGAGTCCAGAAGTATAAGTACCCAGGCACATGGGTAAATGAAAAATGGGAATCTGAGCAAGAGGTAAAGAGCCGTATTGAAATTGCCCGTGCGACATTCAACAAAATGCGAAAGGTCTGTGTACCAGGCAGCTGGACCTTAGACTTCGGATGCGGCTTCTCCAATGCTACATCTGGCCGATAGTCTTCTACGGATGCAAATCACGGGCCATTTTGGAGAATACGCGCAAAAGATTAGAGGCCTTCGAGATGTGGAGTTACCGCAGGATGTTAAATATTAGCTGGATCCATAGGGTCACGAATGAAGAAAATCAAAAAAATCAAAATCAAAAATCATTTATTTCCATAGGATGTTGTTACATCACTTAGATCCGTCATTACATTTTTTTGGTTGAGTTCACTAACCCAATGGCGGAATCTGTGGAGAAGAGCTCACCGAAGAAACTCCACAGTCGTCGCATCTTTTGCGTTTCCTTTTTTAAATAAAATATTGTCAAATTACAAAATGAATGCTAATTATATATCGAAACAGCCTGTTACTCAAACAATCTATTCCCATGGACATCTGTCCTCTAAGTAATCAGATATCCTGTAGTAAACTTTTTTATACAATTTCTGTTTTATTATTATTTTAAACTTGTCTAAAGGTAAGTTTTTAATATCAGTAGGGACCTTATTGTAATAGCGTATACAATTGCCTTTAAAAGAATTACTAATTTTATGTAGTCGGCTTACATAAGCAACCAACTTGTCTTTATTTCTAGTATTAAAATGGTGTATATCACTGTACTTCTGAAAATTAGTTATATTTCTTTTTACATACACAAGATTGTCGTAGATATATTGAGACACAAATGTCAGAATATTGATTTCTTTAAACTTTTCCCTCAGTGACACTCTAGGCCCTAATCTATAAATTGCACGAACAGCCCGTTTCTGCAGAATAAATATACTATTAGCATTCGCAGCGTGACCCCACAATAAAATACCATAGGTCATTAGACTATGAAAGTAACTAAAGTAGACTAGTCTAGCGGTGTCTACGTCGGTAAGAGCTCTAATTTTTTTAACTGCGAACGCTGCCGAACTCAGTCTGTTCGACAATTTATTTATATGAGGATCCCATTGTAGTTTGGCGTCTAAAGTAATGCCCAAAAAGACAGTCGACTGCACAAGGTCCAATCTCTGTCCTTTTATAAATATGTCTGTAGTTACCGGGTTCACATTGGGTAACACGAATTTAATACATTTAGTTTTCTTTTCATTTAGTAATAAATTGTTAACAGTAAACCAGTTCACTATACTAGAAATAGCATTGTTTACCTCGTCATAATTTGATTGCTGTCTTTTAACTTTAAATATCAAAGAAGTATCATCGGCAAACAATACTAACCCATGTTTTGCTTTAACAAGGTAAGGTAAATCATTAATATATACTAAAAACAAGAAAGGACCAAGAATTGAACCTTGCGGTACGCCCATACTTATTGAAGACCCAGGTGATCTTTTCCCATTAACATCGACCATCTGAACCCTATCTCTTAGATATGACTCCAGAAGGCCAAGTGCCTGATCTTTTACACCATAATGGCGTAACTTCCTGACAAGAGTGTCATGATGGACGCAATCAAAAGCCTTGGATAGATCGCAGAAGACACCTATTGCATCCATTGCGTCTTCCCAGGCATCAAAAATATTGTCGATTAGTTCAACACCAGCATCGGCTGTTGAACGACCCTTTGTGAAACCAAACTGAGCAATATGAATTAAATTATTGAGATAAAAATGACTTTGCAATTGATTAAGTATGAGTTTTTCAAATATTTTGCTAAGCGTTGGTAGTATCGATATGGGCCTAAAATTGCTGGGGTCTGATGTACTACCAGCTTTGAATAAAGGTATAACTTTACTTAGTTTCATCAAGTCAGGAAACACACCACTATCTATACATTGATTAAATATACAACAAAGGTGAGGTGCAATACAATCTACAATAGAACTAATAATTTTTACTGATAGACCATGGGCGTCAGCTGTCTTTTTCATTTCCAGGGATTTAAACGCTTTTACAATGTCTTCATTATTTACGTGCCTAAATTTAAAATCTGTTTTACATTCCTCAAAGTTTTGTTTAAGTATAGATTCAGCAGCAGCGGGAGATGAATTTAAAGACTTGGTTGTTGAAACTGGAATGTCCGTGAAGAAATTTTCGAAAGCTTTTGCTACTTCTAGGTCTGTACTTAGCAATTGATTATCTATCTTAAGCTTGAAGTTATTATGTGTAGCTTTGGCCTTTCCAGTCTCTCTGTTTATAATTTGCCAAGTCGTTTTCATTACATTGCTACTAGATTCAATTTTGTTTTTAATGAAATTATATTTAGCTACGGCACAAACGCGTTTAAACATTTTTGAATAACTACGAACATAATCTAGAAAGGCCGTATTTTTGTTATATGATTTCTCTTCATAGAGTTCATATAATCTTCGTCTGCTCCTATGAATTCCAACTGTCGCCCAATCACTAAACAAAGCTTTGTTATTAACTTTTATAGTTTTTGATTTAAATACCGTATCATATTCATTTTTGACAAGGTTAAATACTGAGTTGTACAACAAATTTGGATCGTCACTGTATGGTATTTCCCATAGTTTATCTAAAATATTATTCCTGTAGTGTTCAAGCCGAGTGTCACTAACGGGCACACATGTAATATCCTCTTTTTGGTCCTTTTTTATTTTAATATTGAATATACCTATCTGACCAGAGTGATCAGAGGTTAATTTATTGATGACCGATTTGAAAATGGGCTTAATGTTAGTAAATATATTGTCAATGCAGGTAGCAGATGTTGCAGTAATTCTAGTAGGCTCCAAAAACAGATAGTTCATGTTGTGACATAAAAATAAAGATTTTAATCTAGTACAAATATTATTATCCTCTAACAGATTAACATTAAAATCACCACAAATTATAAAAAATTTGTTTTTATCGCTGATTTTAATCAACACTTCATCCATTTTCTTTTCGAATAAATCAAAGGATGAATCTGGTGGTCTGTATACGCTCATTACAATAAGTTGTTCAAGTTCAATACAGGCTATTTCCATGGTACGCTCAACAGACAGGCTCACTATGTCAACTCGTTCCTTATATTTAAAACTATTATTTACAAGTATTAAGGAGCCACCGCGATCAGCTGTTTTTCTGTTGAACGAACTTGCAACGTGGTGGTTATTAAAGTTGAACATGAACTGATAACTCTTTAAAAAGTGCTCTGTTATACATAAAATATCAATATTATTACAGTTCATGAATAACTCAATTTCCAGTTCTTTACTTAACATGCCCTGTATATTTTGATGAACCACGTTTAAAATATTCTTACTTTTACATTTTTCATTACTAGTAACTTGATTTAATGGGCAAGATGAAGGTATATTTATACAAATATTAACATTACTGCCAGAGTTACTCTCTGTTGTCCTATGGGTTAATTTAAAGAGCTTGGAACAGATTCCAAGGAGTACATGTCATTATTATTACACTGCTCAATAGAAGCAGGCGTTTCATTAGTCAAAAACTTGACTGAGTTCAAAATAAAATAAGATAGTGACTGTGCTATCTGTTTTGTATAAAACCTAGATAGGTAATACCTATCCTTAGTCAAATAAAAATATTTTCCAATACAAATATTGGTGTCTATGAAATGAAATTTTTCAGTATGACGACATGTCAATGTGTGTATAAATGTATTATAATCATGTCTTATATGATTTTCATGTTGTGACAAAGATTGGCTGAAGGGAAACGCAAACAAGATTATTCTATCTACATTTTGTAAAGAATTTAATTTGGAAAAGTATTTAGTAACTAGTTTTTTAGATACATTTTCCCTTCTACCAATTAAAATAATTAGGGTGGTTGGTTCTAAAAACTGCGATGACAACACTTTGTTCAATATTTGTGAATATGTGGCGCCAGGCATACAGTTATTTAATATTGCCTGGCCCACGCGCTGACTAAGTTGTAGAAGAAGTTCTGAGACCAGCTGAAAATTCCCGAGAACTCATGACCACCATCAAAAGAAGATTGGTTGCATATCTGGGACATGTTCTCCGTCACGATCGATATCAAGTGGTCGAGATGGGAAAGGTTGAAGGTAAACGGAGCGTCGGAAGAAGAAGGACATCGTGGCTCTGGAATATATGTAAATGGACCGGTATAGCTGGCGTCGAAGACCTGTTCCGCCTAGCGAAGGTCAGAGAGGGATATTCAGAGTTGCCAACCTCCAGTAGTGGAGAGGCACTGAAAGAAGAAGAATCTCATTGGTACATGGTCGGTCACCCCCGGCCCGGATTCGAACCCGCATCTCCTGCGTGAAAAGTGAGCGTGCGGCTCTTCTCAATTCTTCAAAAATCAATTTTACATTTATTTCGATATTTCAACATTCTGAGATTCGTGACCGAACTAAGTCGTTTTGTGCTTTAATGAAACATTATTAAATATACTACAACTTTATATAATGATTTTCGTCATAGGACAAGCCATTTTACTAATATTTTGAAGAGAGAAACATAAAATTTACAAATTTCGTTGAAAATGGACCACCTTTGAAGGGCCATAGTTTGACCCCTATATGGTTTATAGCGCTGCAGTTTGGCTTCAATTGTTGCAAATTTCATTAAGTTTCTTGAGTACTAAGTAGCAAACAATGCACAGTTTATGACTTAAAGCAAAAAATAGAAAAAAGATCCAATATTTCGCCGATTTTCGCGTGGTGCGCAGCGAGCAGAAATTTTTAAAGTTGCAAATTTGAACGAACAGTGCTCTAACCGGTCCAAGGTCCATACAACATAAACTAAAAATTAAAATGCGAATCATGCTTTTTCTTTGCGATTTCAGCCTTCTCTACTGTTATAAAGCCAGATTATATAGGTAATCGCAATCAGCAGAAAGGGGTATCCCCAAAAGGAGACTGAATTAGTAAACACGGCGCAGTATTACACGTGCCTTTGGGCAGGTAAGAAGTTTAAATGAAGGTCGAATATCATTATTCATTTGTATATTTTGTCCAAAGTCGGCTAAAGAGCAAAGAGCTGGAGCGAAACATCGACGCCGTTCCTTTCATATTCGAACAGCTGCGCCCACATAGCACTGAAACCAATGAAATTGTTATTCAATTACTTATTTTTAAGAAATAATCATGGGTGTGTATTTCAGCCAGACAATACTTCTCCGTCAATACTTTTAGGCATGATTTACATAGAAGAGTCCCCTTGAATGCACTATGACATTGCAAATGTACTGTACACTAATGGAACCACCGAGTTGAGTCACTATAAAACACACCTGTTTTCGCGTTTCCAATGACTATTATACGCAACGAATTGAGAACTCCGCTATTTGATGTTGGTACTCTTCGCGCAGTTTATTTAGCTCTGAGCAAGCTGCCTTTCCCTCTCCACCCCCCACCTTACCCTATGCGAGAAAGAGTTTTCACAGCTCGCTCAGAGCCAAAGATACGTGGCGCGGACTGTAATATCAATATTTACCGGACGATAACACGACAAAATAGAGTACAGAACAACTAAAGGCAGACACAACTACGCCTCTACCATGGCTGGCCACCCTGTGTGGCATGCCACAACCCGTGCCCGTGCCCGTAAGGTAAAAGTCATGACTGTTTTTGTTTTGACAAGACTGGCCAGAATCTCGCTTAACTTTTTAGCTGACTACGCCAAAGTAAAAAGGAGGGTTATGATTTTGACAGCTACGTATGTATAAGTATGGGCCGGATTTAGGGGAGGGCAACCGGGGCTACAGCCCCGGGGCCTCCACAAAAGAGGGGCCCCCACAATAGACTTCGGAAAAAAAAAACTAATTTAGACTAGTAAACTCTAGTAAACTACTTTTCCTTTGATATATTTTTCACGTTTTACCTTTACCTACAGTACTTTGTACAAACAAGAACTGATCAGTTCTATGGGTGATAAAGTATTAACAGAAATGTAGTATGCAGGGTAAAAAAATCCAAATATTATTCTGTATCAGTGGACTCTACTCCCGGCGAATCTCACATCGATCAACTAACTAGTTGTTCGATATATGGAAGGAGCGACGCCAAAAGAAAGATTTCTCACCTTTTTACCAAACTGCGGTCGTACTGGCGAAGCCACAGAAAACGCTCTATTCTAATTTTTAGGTGACCTTCAACTAGACATTATGAATTGCCGCGGCCAATCGTACGACAATGCTGCAACATGACAAAGGGATGCAGGCTCTTATTTTGGAGATAAAACAATTATCGGCGTTTGTACCATGTTGTGGTCATTCTCTTAATTTAGTTGGAAAGGCAGCTGCCAACTCTTGTCCATCAGCTGTTCAATTCTTTGATTTCAATAAGAATTTATGTACGTTTTTAACATAAAGTACAGAAATAATCGAAGAAATTCGCAATATTTTGAACGATATCTTGGAGCGATTGAACTCTACAAACAAGATGTTGCAAGACCCGAAAATGATTCTTGAATCGGCAATGCGTGCATTAGAATCATTGAAATAGTTCGTGGAATCCAAAAGAAACGATTTTGATAAATACGAGGAAGCTGCCAAAAAAATATCTCAGACTGACGAATACGTACCATCACGCACCAAGACCCTGAACGAGAAACGTGAGGTTGAAACCGCTCGCTTACAGAAAAGCACAAGACGAAAAATCTATCACCAAAGGAGAAATACAAAGTATCCGCCTTTATCCCAGTGGTCGACCAGCTATGTGTTTCTCTTACCGAAAGATTGCATGCCTATGTAGGTGTAGTTCGAGATTTGGATTTCTTAATCACATCGAGAAGATGGATGCTGAAAATTTGCACACTGCAGCAGAGGCATTGGTGAATTTTTATCAGGATGATTTAGAATCTAGTCTCGGTAATGAGTTGGTTCAATTTGTGTCTATGATCACCTCATACAAAAAGTACTACGGAAAAGACCAATCTCCGGAACTATTTTACTACCAAATTCTCGAAGATCAAAATTTCAAAGCTAGATTCCCAAACCTTGAAATTGCATTGAGAATGTATTTGGTTTGATGGTATCAAATTGCACCGGAGAGCGCTCATTTTCAAAAATTAAAATTATGAAAAATAGGCTTCGAACCACGATGGGACAAAACCGTCTATCAAAGCTTTCTCTCCTGAGCATTGAAACTGTTTACTTCGGGAACTGGATTTCAGCGAAATCATCAACGATTTTTCGGCGAAAAAAGGTTCATTAACGCTAAAATTTTATTTCAGACAATTCTTGTTGTCGATTATATTTATATATTTGTTAAATAATAAAAGAATCTATACTTGGTTTCACAATAAATTATTTATTAGAAAACTCTACTTAAAAAAAATACCATTTTATTTGGAAAATAATTTGGGGCCAGGGGACCTCCACTCTTTAGTTGCCCCGAGGCCTCCAGATCTCTAAATCCGGCACTGATTATGTATGTATGGATGTTTGTTCATCTAATCCACCAGAACATCCAAACTGCTTATCGGAACTTTACAAATGAGGTATCGTAGGTAAGATTGATCGTCCGCTGGATATAGGCTATGTGACGTCACACTTAATTTAATATGGCGTAAATTAAAACTTTTTGAACGGGGCCGAGATTGGTATCAAATTAAAGAGCTTAATAGTACTTTCCGAATTATAAAATACTAGCTCTTGTTTGCATTTAGTTGAATCGTTGTAAGCGTATTGATCGTCCGGTGGCTATAGTTTTCATTCATACTCTACCTAGAGCACAGTTTTAGTTTCTCGTACTAGATTAGTATTAGTATTCTACTATTTAGTTTTTGAACTTATTGTGTTGTTGTTTGTTTGTTCCAGGGCGCTGCATCACGGCGATGTTCCGAAAGTTCCACCCTGAACACTTTGTGTGCGCCTTCTGTCTGAGGCAACTGAACAAGGGCACCTTCAAGGAACAAAATGACAAGCCATACTGTCACACCTGCTTCGATAAGTTATTCGGTTAATTACACTATCTATACAAACGGGATTCTGTCCATCGAAGTAGGATCCCAGTGGTAATTCTATCTATGTCTGTATCAGGCTGGGAAAGATCATGCTATCTTTTTATTTCAAAGGTATTTGAAGTTTCCTTAGCCCTGTGGGCGAAGTGTGAGTTTTCAATAACATTGACTTTACTACCGCGTTGCCGTAAAACGCCATTTTGTGTAGCAAAGTCACGTGACTTTTCTATACAAAACTGGCGCTTTACGGCAACGCGGTAGTAAAGTCAATATTATTGAAAACTTACACTTCGCCCAATGAACACTTGACTTGAATATATGTACATTTATACAAGGTGAATTTTAATTAGCTGACCATATTTTGGTGAATGATAATACCCATACCCATCATTATCAAAAACTTTCCCCAAGAAACATGGTCACAAACTAAATATTTTTGGGGTTTCTCCTGGTAACTTGTATCAGCAGATCGGGTCAATGTAGTGAGGGACGAACATTTTTTTAATTTGCGACCATATGTTTCTTAGGAAAGTTGTTCTTTCTGATCGGTACTGTTACTCCCCAAAATATGGTCAGCTAATTAAATGTCACCTGTATATCGATGGCCCTGAAGTACTTCTCAACCCAAATGGCCCAGTGAAAAGGTAGGTGAGGTGTTTTCAGGATTGTAATGGTGCCCATTCTTTAAATGGACTTGATAAATCAATTAGGTTATAGTCTCATGGTGGATAGGTACAGCAATGTCACATCTATGCGAGCAAAATGAGAGATTAGCGTTCGGACGAGAGTCTAACACTATTCTCTGAATTCGTTTGACAACTCCATACTTAAAATTGAGTTGTGAAAGTAATTCGATGATAACATTCAAATCGTGTAGGCAATGATTGAAGAGAACTTCTATGTCCACGATGTAGTTGTTTATTGAAAGTTTGACGCGCGACTAATCGAATATAAAATGTAGGTTAAAACTAACTGCGGAATAAGGCGTCATTTTGGTGAGTCAAGTTCGCTGACTCACGATTACAATTTCGCATTAAGAGCGCGCGCTTACGGGTGACTTTTGTCGCCGTGACAGTAACAGCTACGCGTCGGGCTTCCTTGCCTTTTCTAAGCGAAACTAGAAGGAGATGGATGCATCGCTCTGTCACTGTCACTCGTGAGCGCGCGTCTCTTGTTGAATCAGAAACAGCCTTTTTCCGAGGAATAACACATGTTGGTGAAATGTTGAAACACTGCCACATTCGGTAGGATCCTGTACCTATCCGAGTTTATCCAATATTCATATTGAGATATGGGCATTTATGGAAGTTCAAACATAAACTTATTTCATTTCTAATAGGACGTAGATTTGTTTGTAGAATAGATTTTAATTAGAAATCATGTGATCGAGAAAATGTGAAGAATATTTCGAACAAAAATATCTAATTGATAAAAGAAAAATGTTGTATGTGATCTAATGTTATCGTTAAATTACTAATTTTATAATACTGTCAATTAAAGATGAGCAAGTAATGACCTCTATTTCAGACATGACATGTAACTCTTGTGAGCGAGTGGTCATTCCCTTTGTTTAATTGACCAAGCTATACCTACTTATCGCATAGAGAGGAAGTAGGTAGCATTTCACTCACATTAGCTGCCTGCAAAGCTACTCGTAAGAAAATGTCTATTTCATTGAAACAGGACATCGTTGATATTGCGTGTCCAATTAATCCCACAAACAGGCCTGCAGGCCGCATTGTGAATGGTCTGTTGAAAATCGATACGTCGAAAATTAAATGATGTTATGAAATGTCGCAGACAGCTATTATCTTGTATTATTTCTGTGCATGAAGATTAGATTAAAACAAAGTTTTGATAAGATTTTTGTGAAAATATACTTTGCGATACACGATTAATTAGAATAAAACGCTTGTATTGATACTTATAATTTCATAATTATGCATTTCAGGTACTCGTACATGATATTGTAACATTTACTGCTTCTCACTCATTTGATTTAAATTAACTAATAAATATGCGTAGCAATTTAAACTCTAGAATATTAATGAAATAAGTCTTCATGTAAATCTTCCATTAACTTGTAGTTATATATGCATATGCTGTACAGTTTATTGCTTTTGTTGCTCATATATTGTTATTTTATTGCTGCAATTTTTATAGGTAACAGTTATGGTCGCTATATTGCTGGGTAACTGTTTGTGTGGGTGCCAAATTAATACAAATTGTGACAAATTAAATTCACCCAGTATGTATTCATGAAAATAAAAACTGGTGATGGCATTGATTGTATTTACCAGTTAAAAACTAAAGGGAATTATTACAAATCGTCACAAACCGATAACAACATGCGATATCCTACTAAATAATGTTTTCATAACACTGACTGCAGTGTGGGTTATAATAACCGCGAGATAAACTGAAACTGATTGGCCCTTTGTAGTTCAGTTTCCTATCGGGCCAGGAACTCTAGAAGAGTATCAGCAGATTTCCTGACTTTAATTAGAAATGAAACTACTTATTCTAAGTATAACTTGTCTTGTAGTTAGAGTATGATGATTTTATTGAATCTGTAATATTTTAACAAATATATTTAATGTTTTTATTTGTTTGTTTTATTGTGTTTCCTGATAATAGAATCATAGATCTTTAGATCTGATACGTGCATCCGCTGCCGGTGACACGTGCGTTTGTTGTTACAAGATTTACGACAAGCTTGTCTTATCAGAAGGAGGTAAGTCATCAATTACGCCCGAGGTATTTAAGCGCAAGGCGAGAGAAGGGAGCGAGGGGCTTATGGTTCGAGGGTGTATTTGATCATGATCGATCACTCACCCGAGTGCAGCACTCTACTTATCATCACTATGCTTGGAAATACATTTTCTCGTTAAAAATATATTTCCAGCAACGATTTCAACTAGATTTGCGTGGCGCAAATTCTTTTATTTTTTTGTATTACTACTTTAATAGTGACCATTGTTTTGGTGCCGGGAGCAGGATTACTGGTGTGGACACCAATTTGTGTGCTGACCAAGAATATGAAACGGTGACAAGGAAAGATTTCCTTCATTACTTTTTATACATAGATTTTTCTAGTTGTGATACATCATTCATCATCTTCATATTATTCATGGAGTTACTGGGCCTGCACTGCACTGCTTATGTTTGTCCGATTCTTAAGTGATAGCCGTTATTGAGAGATGTTTTAATTTCTCGAAGAACAGTCGATGTATTCCTTATTTTGGTAGGACTGCCTATGAAAAGGAAAAGAAAATACTTCCACAGGACAAGTTTATTACAAGCACTTAAACTTACATCCCTATCACATAATATTACTACTATCCAATAAAATATATTAACTTTCAACTTAACTTAAGCTAAATTCAATAAAAATGTGTCATTTGATTTCAATAATTTACATTCAACATTCAACTTAATACGAATACGAACTAGTCAGTCTTTGGCGAGAGATTAATGTGCTGTTCCACAGTTTACTTCATGGTTGTAACCCGGGGAACAACTCAAAGGATTCACACCAAAAGTCTGACAGGTCCATCGACTCTGATTCACTGAGGGGGGATGGGAGGGATTCATAGCCGCCATCCGATATAGACGTGTGTGAGGGAGACACAGCAAGGTTACTTCTGAAAGACTGAGGAGACAAGCACATTGGCGACAACAATTTCAAGTCCTTTTCAAAAGTGATGTCACAGAAGTCATCATCTGTCAACTCAAATTCTGTTTGTATCATCATTGGTTTCTCTTGTATTGGAATAGGTTTCATTTCTTCAACCATTACAGGTTTTAGTTCTTCAACAGTCTGGTCTACAACTTCGATGGTAACACAATCATTTTCTTCATCACAGTTGGCATAGAACAAGTCTCCTTTGTCGTTGTTGACTTCCTCCTTGATTTGTACTGAGGGTGCGTCGGTGCAGGGATGTGCGTACGAGTGCTGGGTGAGAATCCTGTGGACATCGTGCTTCATGTCTAGGAAGACACTTCCACGGGGTTCCAGCTGTTCTGCTGCGGCCCCCACCACTTCAGCTCCTTCAGCACACTGTCCAGCTTTCCCTTGTTCTGGGACCTGGGGGAAAAGTGAACACTTTGTTGCAGTAGAATAAAATACTTTTGATATAATTTAGTTGTGTTTAGAATCATTCCTATTTTCTAATTGTATTCTTTTCTTCGCTATGTGGGCACCTCTGTGCCAATACCATCCCACATGGGCAAAGGCGTGACACTATGTTGTTGAAAAAAACTAGGCTTGGAAATATTGCACCCATCAAGAAATAATGGGTAGTATAGTATTTAAACATGACTGTAAATCCAGTTTTTGCTTGGCAAAAATACTGGTTTTACCTGACTGAACTATAGCAAAAATAAGTGCAACTAGAATTACTGGTTTCCTCTGAGAAAATAACTTAAACGCGCGACTAGTAATCTAAAAACAGTAACATGAAAACCTTAATTTGAGTAACATAATATACAGGTGAGTATCTGATTTTGTTGAACATGTAATTGCACAATTCATCATTTTTTCACTCATTTCAGGAAATTACGCTCTGTTCATGGTCATTTTATTATTTCTCTGAAAGAATCTATGATGGATGACACTATTTATTCACCATCATTCTGATGAAGCAATACACCATAATATTCTCGCGATATTGCATCAGCCAGGCAAATGTAGGCTTATCTGTGTGACTAGGTCAATTTATTTTCTTATCTATTTGATAAGATTTGGTTTACAAACTGTAATAATAATGGGGATTTTCTGACTACCACTGTCTACAAATATTAATTATGTGAATATATAATGAATTGCATCTAGATGAAAAATATAAACTTACAACTTGAGGCGCTCCTGCAGCGCTTGCATCAATCTCTTGGAGGAGGGACTCTGCAAGTTGATTGAGTGTGTCAAGGTACTCATCGGAGTCGAGGTGGGCGAGGATGTCTGCGAGAGGAGACACATCGCCAGCAGCAGGCGAGCCGCGCGGTGCGCCTCCGGAGACCCCACCTTCTGCTGAGGGGACGACTCTGCTGGTCGTTGGGTCTCCGAGACGCGCCGCGCCGCCGCTTCGCTTCTCAACTGTGTGTTCTCGCTCAAGAGACGCTCATTCAGAGCCTTCAGGCTGCCGACTTCGCTTGACAACCGCTTGTTGACTTGCTCCAAGTGAGAGATACGGGTGTCCATTTCATCCATTTTAGCCCTCTTCCGGTCGCGCGAGGTTTGCGCAGCGACGCGGTTCTTCAGCTTCCTGGTGACAGTTAAAAAGTAATTTGAGTAAAGATTTCAAAGAATTATGAAGGACTACAGATTACTACTACTACTCCCAGGACCCAGGGACATGTGCAATTTCTTCAGCATATTTCGACACGTTAATACTATAGTATAAAGTAATACACATAAAAACAGTACCTATAGAACCATGGTGAGTTCATGCTAAGTAGAAAAGAGTGATGTTAGTTGGTTGACATCGGTAAACATTGCATCAGTCTCCAAATTAGCACTTCCACTGGTCATTGAACGATAAAATTACAGAATAGTTAAACACCCTTCGAGAATATTAGCTGATACCGTTATGTCCCATGACACGCAAGCAAAATAATCACGAAAACCAAAGTTGAGATAACTCACTTTCTTTGCATCTTTTCCTCCCATGTTAGGTGGTCAAGTTTTCTTTTCCTCGACGGCACCGGCAGACCCTGGGAATCCTCATCCATTTCCAGGTAGTTGTTGGGAACCGTGATGATGATAGGGCCGCTCATCTTTGTTTGTTTTTTAAACACACTTGATTCACAAAACAAACTCCACCACACCACTGCTTTAGCTAGAGTCTCGACGATAGCATGCTATACCGAAGTCTCAGAACCGTATAAAGCATTTGCCAGGGCACTTTTCCTTGAAATCTTGACGCAATACCGATTTCTTATTTCTATTGGGCGTCCGTATCTTACATTTCCAAGTGCGCAAGTAATTTTTATGTTCTCGAAATTAAAGATGTGGTGGTTAGTGATTGGCTGGTGGTCGCTTGACGTCAGACGTCACGTCAGGTCAGCATCGACAAAAAGACTGAGACAGAAAGAGAGAGTATGATATTTTGCATTTATCAAACAGAGATAGGCGACGATGGTATAGCAGAGCTAAAGGTCGATTCACACATATCAGGGATCCCACCGGGCCGGCACAGGTCAGTGAAAAATATACTTTCATACATTCTATAGGAGAGTAGTCACATTTGTCAGTGTCCGTGATGACGACGCAGTGCTCACAGTGTCCGGGGCGACACCGGGTGACACGGAGGCATCACGGACGCCGGGAAAATGTCGAAGGACGAAAGATTGATTGAATTAGTTCGTGAACAAACAGTATTTTATGATTTAAACCATGGAAAGTACATGTATACAAAATATAAAAACGAAATAGGAGCGAATTAAGATGGGAAGACTGGTTAACTTTATAAAAAATATTTATTAAACGAACAGATTTTATTGGCTTATTCTAAGTTGATATTCGTATTTATAATAAAATAATGAAAACTAAGCATTGACGTCATGACCTAATTTGGGGTAGCGCTGATAAATGACAATTGTAGTGGTTGGTCTACCTTAACTAGCGCAAATACAGTTAGATGGTAAGTACCTTCACATAGAATACTTTATTTTACGTTCGTTTGATTCTCGTCACCTTTGTTTTCGCCGCCTTGCGGAAGGTAGCCTAATGTCAAAGAACGCCGACACTCGCTCAAAGGAAGCCGCGACGAGAAACGAACGTACTTAGGGTTCCGTACCATTTATTTAATTATTTATTTATTGTCAAATTAACTATGTACAACATTACAGATATACCTCGCGCCACGTATAAAGAACGCTGTAAGCGATGTGCAGTGCTAGCCTATTTACGCCAGTGTACCCATGCACATAAGGAAGCTATTGTCATGCATAACACCACATCCCTGTTACGCGATTTACGCCAGTGTACACATGCACATAAGGGCGCTACTGCCATGCGCCGCTTTCAGCGTTCTTTTTACGTGGCGCGAGGTATACTTCCAAGTTGTTATACACGTGCCAAAATAATAAAAAATACAGGGATAAATTGCAATATAAAGCGGCGAAAGCGGCGTCTCCTCTTTGGAGCAACCCTTATCCGTCAAGATTAGGACTGTCTTCGGTGGTGTAGAGGAAAATTTAAACATCGTGCATATCAATGCTCAAAGTATACATACCAGCTATCCGGACCTTCTCGTGGGTTCAATGCGTGGACGGCATTCTTGTCTCTGAGTCGTTCCTAAAGTCTTCACTGTCATCTTCTTCGTATTCTCTTCCAGGATACAGGCTATATAGGAATGACAGAGTCGGGAAAGCCGATGGGGGCGTCGCTATTTATCTGCTTGCGGAAATTCCGTGCAAGGTGATCAGCGCATCCCCTAGTCAGTACTCCGAGTCTGCTGAACATCTATTTCTCGAAATAACTCTTCACCATAACAAGGTCCTCCTCGGTGTTCTTTATAGCCCCTCTCTTCACATCGAATACTTCGACTCATTCGAATCCCTTCTCAACGAACTTACACCACTATAAAAAGACACTCTCATTCTAGGGGATTTCAACACCTGTCTCCTTAAAAATAATTCACGTTCTACCAGACTTAAGTCCGTAGTCGACTCCTTTAATCTGCATATTCTGCCTCTTGAAGCCACCCATTTTCAACCACATTGCTCTCCCTCACTTCTCGATATTATGATTACTTCCAATGGGGACAAGGTCACCCTACACGGACAACTAAATTCTCCTTTTTCTTTTCATGACCTCGAAATTTCTTTACATCCGTAACTTTAAACATATCGACTCTCTTATGTCGGATGCCATGTCGATTGACTGGTCCCCTGTCACTTCAAGTAAGAACGTTGATAGTAAAATTGCCAATTTCAATTCTGTGGTCCTGGCTCTCTATGACAAGCACGCACCTATAAAAAGAGTGAGAGTGAAACACCTGCCTGCCCCTTGGCTAACAGACACTATCAAGCGTCTAATAGCCAAGAGGAATACTGCCAAGTGTAGATACCGCAAGAATCCGACAGAAGACAATTTCCTTTCCTACAAATGGCTTCGCAATCGTTGCAACCGTCTCTGTCGCGATGCTAAACGTCGGCACATCCACGAATGCATTGAGAATTATACTCCAGCCCAGGTGTGGAAATTCTTACGAACACTTTGCGTGGGTAAGTCCCAGGACCTACAAGCTGGTAATGCAGATCTCAATGGTCTCAACCAGATTCTTTCTGCCCCGCCTGTTGTGATGGATCCCGCTGTCAAACACTCTACGCTTCAGAGCCTTCGCTCTAAGACCTTACCAGACACCACACCATTCAAGTTAAGCAATGTTGCAATCGAAACGGTCAAGAAGGCATTATTGGCTGTCAACTCAAAAGCTGTAGGCGATGACAAAATTTGCCTTAAAATGCTACTGTTGATCCTAGACGAACTATTGCCTGCTATCACAAATATTATTAACTTTTCCATATCAAATGGCGTCTTCCCCACAGTGTGGAAAAGAGCGCTAGTCATCCCATTACCTAAAACTCCCTGTCCCGCCTCTTTCAAAGAGTATCGCGCCATTTCAATCCTGCCCATCCTCTCCATTGAGACCATTGTCCATAACCAGCTCTCCTATCACCTTTCCTCCAACAATCTTCTAAACACTTTCCAGTCAGGATTCAGAACGGGACATAGCACCGTCACGGTTTTGCTGAAAGTCAGAGATGACATCCAACTAGCCATGGACTGCAAACAGCTTTCCGTCTTAGCTTTACTTGACTTCAGTAGTGCCTTCAACTGCGTAGATTTCGACATTCTCAATGAGGTTCTTAGATCCCTGAACGTCTCCTCTTCCTCTGCCAGCTGATTCGACTCTTATTTAAGGGATCGGCAACAGCGTATCAGGTCGGAGGAGAGTTCCACTGAATGGTGTGACCTCTTTACAGGCGTCCCTCAAGGCGGTATACTTTCTCCACTCCTTTTCTCGATTTTCATTAACTCCATCTCGGATGTCCTGTCTTCCTCATATCATCTTTATGCTGATGATCTCCAGATATATCGCCACTTTTCTCCTAATGATGTAAACTCTGCTGTGGAGAAACTAAACGCAGATCTTGAGGGTGTAAAAAGCTGGGCTTCATCCTTCGGACTCCTGGTTAACCCGAGTAAGTCCCAGGTTATGATTATAGGTACAAGATATTCTCTAAAACTGTTACAGCAACAGCCTATTCCAGTTGTCACTTTCATTGGTACCACCATCATGTATAGCGATAAAGCTAAAAACCTGGGTCTCATCTTCGATAACCAGCTGTCCTGGTCATTTCATGTCAACGAGGTCAGTCGACGAGTATTTGCTACTTTTCACTCTCTCAGGAGACTTCAATACTTTTTGCCTCGACAGACCAAAATCACTCTCGCTCAGTCTCTTCTTCTACCCCTCATCGATTATGCTGATGTCTGCTGGGTCAGTGCTAACGAAGAATTACTGAACAAACCCGAACGACTTCAAAATCTCGGGATTCGGTTTATCTTCGGGCTGCGCAAATACGACCATGTATCACAGCATCGCAAAGAGTTGAAGTGGCTTCCGATCCGTCTTCGTCGGGATTCTCACATCCTCCACCTCCTCTACAACATTTTGCGGAATCCACGTTATCCAACCTCCCTACGAGACCGTTTTCAATTTGTTTCTTCCAGCAGGCCTCGGAGGACCCACACAGTTTCTAAACTCACGACCCCACAACATAACACCGCAACTTACGACCACGGGTTTAGACTCCGGGCCATTCGGTTGTGGAATGCACTCCCCTGCACCATCAGGGATAGTACTACTCTCAATATCTTTAAAAGTCGTGTGAAGAAGCACTTCCTATCTCTTTAGAAATATAGGTAGTATTTATGTATTTATAATTTATATATGTATATATATTTAATATTTATTTATATTTAGGATGTATATTTTATGTATGTAGTTTATTGAGTTGTAATTTAAGGTATGTTGTACACATCGGTCTACCCGTGCTCTGTGATTAACCTATCTCATCCTGACATGGTTTGCTGGAAGAGATCTCTTGTTAGAGATAAGCTCGCCTTTGTACACTATTTTAATATATATCTTGTCAATATAATTATTTGTGTGCAATAAAGAAATTATGAAATTATGAATAAAAAAATTAAATACAAATCATTCAATTGAAATTCAAAAATAATAATAATTCAAACTCAATATGTCAAAGTAAAATATCAATTATAAGATTAGATAATAATAATAATAATAATACCTTGGACACCTTTTACACACATTGATCTAGCCCCAAACTAGGATTCCCTGTATCTTGGGTACTAGACAACGATATATATACTTATATAGAGAAATATTATACTTAGATAGATAAACAACCATGACTAGGGTACAAACATTCGTTCTCATCAAACAAACATTTGCCCCCACCGGGACTCGAACCCGGGACCCTTGGTTTCGTAGGCAGCGTCACTACCGACTCGGCCATTCGGGTCGTTAAAAATTCAATGTCAATTAATCATGCATACTTATGTCAAATCACAGATTTTAGTAAATCACAAAATTTGCGTGAATCTAAACAACGTTTTCAAATTAAAAAGTACTTTACAGCCCTAGGGCGTCAAATCGAATTTACGGCCCACATCGCCTACGTGTAATATATTTACATACATAACTAAGTTTAAAATCATGTAAACAGATATTTATACACAATACCTACATGGCTCGTATTTTAATCAAAATGCATATCTATTTTAATCAAAATGCATATCTACTTACAATATTCAGTGCACTATAAATTTGAATATTTACTTTCACTTTCATACTTACTAACCAAATTAATTTATTTGTATATCTAGTTACTTTTAGCAGTTAAATTTAACCATTGCAATTTTTGCCTTGACTGTACCACATACTGTTTAAGAAAATGCATCATTTTATTTTACAACTAGTTAGTTTTAGTTAGCTACCATTAGTGTTACTTATAAATAAGTGATATGTAACTTTTAGTTTACCTACATACATCTTTATAGATTTTTAATAAGTAATTTAATATCGTTCATTTTAATATGTATACCTACCCTTGTACTTGATGTAACTCAATGTGAATTGTTCACCAAATGGAAGGTACTGGTTCCTGACACACAGGTTACCCTAGTTTAGGAACCAGGGCTACAATAATTTATACTTTTTGTGTTGCAATAAAGAAATGTTTATGTTTATGTTATGTTTACAGTTCTTCTTGCTCTTGATAAACGATAGTTAAAAAATACGTTTATCATCATTTAAACAATTTACTGGATAAGGGCGCATCAAATAAGTTTTGAGAGGAAATGCTTCGTCATCTACAATCACATGTGTAAGTTACAAACTGGTTGTTCGTCTAGGGTTACCATATCTCCGGAATTGTCCTGAGATCTCCGGACTTTTAGACCAATCTCCGGAACTCCGGAATTGTCTTAAAATCTCCGGAATTCAGGAATTTTCAATAAAACCGAGCAAATCGTCAATATATTTTTATTAAAAAAAGCATATCGTCCACTCTTAACAACATCACATGTGCCGTGACGCCAAGCGACGCCACATCTATGAGCGTATAGAAATGTACACCCCAACTCAGGTCTGGAAATTTCTTAAAACCCTTGGTGTTGGCAAGTCCCAGGAATTTTCTTCAGGTGATGTCGATCTCAACGGTCTTAACCAGTTCTTTTCTTCTCTCCCCCTCGTGATAGACCCCGCCACAAAGCAGGCAACCCTTCGTCATCTACGGTTGAAGGCTGCAGTCTGTACCTCACCGTTCAACTTTAGTCTCGTTGGAATCGGCGCAGTTAGAAAGGCAGTGCTAGCGGTCACATCCAAAGCTGCCGGTGGCGACAACGTCAGCCATCAGATGATCCACAGCGTCCTTGAAGAGTTGCTCCCTCCAATTACCCACATCATAAACTTCTCTCTATCAGCTAGATCTTTTCCTAGTCTGTGGAAGAAAGCTCTTGTCATCCCACTGCCCAAAAATTCCAATCCCTCCTCCTTCAAAGATTACAGGCCCATATCTATTTTACCTATTCTCTCCAAAGTCCTTGAATCCATTGTCCACTCCCAACTCACCTCCTAACTTTCATCAAACAAACTTCTCAATCCTTTCCAATCTGGCTTCAGACCAGGGCATAGTACTACCACAGCACTCTTAAAAGTCAGCGATGAAATACAGCTAGCCATGGATCAGAGGTTGGTTACAGTGCTGGCCCTGCTTGACTTTAGCAATGCCTTTAACTGCGTCGATTTTGATTCTTGTCGCTATATTAACATCGCTGAATGTCTCCTCCCACGCTGCTGGCTGGTTCGACTCATACCTGAGAGGTCGTCAGCAGCGCATTAAGTCCGAAGAGACCGAAACTCAATGGTGTGATCTTTCCTCAGGAGTGCCTCAAGGTGGTATTCTCTCTCCTCTTCTTTTTTCAGTCTTTATAAACTCCATCTCCGACGTCCTCTCTTCTTCGTATCATCTGTACGCAGATGATCTACAAATTTATCGCCACTTTTCCCTCTGCGATGTAGTTTCATCCGTGGAGGCACTGAATGCTGACCTCGAGAATGTGAAAGACTGGGCCTCATCATACGGGCTGTTAATAAACCCGAATAAATCACAAGCCATGATTTTAGGAACCAGGCACACTCTTTCCCTATTACAAAAACCCATTGTTCCCGTATCATATAATGGCATCACAATAGAGTACACAGATAAGGCGAAAAACCTTGGGGTTATTTTTGACAACCAGCTGTCTTGGTCTCCACATGTCAGCGAGGTCAGCAGACGGGTCTTTGCGTCTTTTCACTCCCTCAGGCGTCTGCAGTACTTCTTGCCGCGGCAGACCAAAATCACCCTTGCTCAGTCCCTTCTCCTGCTGCTAATCGACTACGCCGATGTCTGTTGGGTGAGCGCGAACGAAGATCTTCTGAACAAACTCGAACGACTACAGAATCTCGGGATTCGGTTTATCTTCGGGCTGCGCAAATTCGACCATGTCTCTCAATTTCGCAAAGAGTTGGGGTGGCTTCCGATTCGTCGTCGCCGAGACTCCCATATTCTTTTTTATCTTTTCAATATATTGAAAAATCCGCGCTACCCCAGCTACCTTCGAGACCGCTTTGAGTATCTCTTTTCAGGAGATCGGCAACGGAGATCTCACACGGTCTCACTCTTAGCCACTCCAAGGCATACCACTTCCGCATATGAGCACTCCTTCAGGTTGCAGGCGGTCCGACTGTGGAACGCACTTCCTTGTGCGATAAGAGACAGCCCCACTCTTTTCGCTTTCAAAAACCGGGTGAAAGAGCACTTCCTCTCTCTTTTGTGATAGTTTTAGTAAGTATATTATTATTATATGAAAACTTTATGTACGGGTTTATGTATGTATTGATACGTATTTAGTAGTTTGGTATATACGAGTATGTATTTTATTTACCGTATTTTATAGATATGTAATTTACTTATATGTATTTTATTATTGTTTAGATATTGTGCACTGCCTACCCTTTTTTGATAAAATTTCCTGTCATGCCTTGGTTTGCTGGAAGAAATCTCTTTTTAGAGATAAGCTCGCCTTTATACATATGTTTTCTCTTAATGTATCTTTTTATATAACTGTGTTCAATAAAGAATTATGAATTAAGAATGAAACAAGCCGAACTGTCTGAGGGGCGGCGGGACGGAGGTGGAGGGCGGCGGGAGGGAGGTGGGGCGCGTCGTGGTGCGCGGGGAGAGGAGGTATCGTCGTGTGCGTGCGTTGCGCTTACGTGTATGTGGTGAGGTGATTAAATAATTTATAAAATTGTGAGTTTTTATTGTAAATATAGGTTGTAGAGTTCCATTACGTTTTAATTGAAATTACGACTTAATCTCAGGAATTTCCTACACAAATCAGGCATAATCTCCGGATTTTTCATTTTTCCATATGGTAACCCTATGTTCGTCGCAATTCACTTATCTCTCCAACTCCAATGCAGCGCCGATAGTAAATACACAGGGCAATTCGCCACAATGTCATACAAAACGAGATGTCACAATCCATTCTTAAATCCCCTACATTGGCTAATATTATAGACAACACCACACAAGTACACGAGCAAGCTAGTAATGCAATACAGGATTTTATTATAAACTTTTCAGACACTCAATAAATACCATATGAAAATTAAAAAAATGTTGATTTTAAAACCTGTTCAATAATCACGTGCAGATTAAGGTTTTTATTTCATTTAAATAAGATCACTAGAGTAACCTAGGTATAGTATTATAATATCTAAGCCTAGGTCTAGAGAATGGGCACTTTGGGCCCACCCCAGTATAAAATTTGATATGTCATTGGATAGGTATTTTCAAGTAGAATGTAAGTTTGTAATACGACTAAGGTCAAATGTCTGTGTAAACGGAGATAAAGTCATCTCAATCCAATCAAGATGGACAGCGGAGTCTTGGTAATAGTGTCCCGTTTTTACCCATTGGCTACGGAACCCTAAGAACAATCGAGGTAGAAAAAGAAAACAGCTGATAAAATCGGGCTTACCTTAGAAAAATTGCTAGTCTCTCTCTTGGAGATATAGCCTTCCTCCAACGAGTATCTTTCTTCAATATCTTACATCCTAGTTTCTGCAGAAGAATATTGAAACAGCTCCCTGACATTTTAAAATATTCAAAATATTTCCTTTCGTCTTTAACTAATTCTTTGTATAATGTCACGAATTCTCCTTCTGACTCTCTTAATTGCATTGCTTCATGCACCCATTTTCTCTTTTTTCTTTGATGTGCTCTTCTTCTTCGCTAAAGCAATAGCGAAGATGTCTAGCTCCGTATTGTTAAAAAGCGCCATAGCAACAATCACGATAGGTATTACGACGGACATCCCGGTCACGTTAGCTCTGTGAGCGGAGCACTGATATGTGTGAATAGTCGATTCTAAAATCACTGACGCAACACTGAAGCACTGACACGGACCGGTTTCGGCCCTGTCCCGGCCCGGTGGGATCCCTAATATGCGTGAATCGACCTTAAAGCTGGGCATTCCCGGTCAGTTTCACAGAGTACATTATTAGTCTGTCAGTTTCATTTCATCGACGATAGAATTGATACGTCCTATCGAAGATCCATTAGCTCGTGGAGTCGCGACGGCGTTCAGAACATGTTTTACGCCAATTTCTGAAATGAAGTCTCTAAATATGGAACTAGTAAAAGTTGATCCCCTATCCGTAATTAACCTCATTGGGACACCGAACAATGCAAAATATTCTTTAAATACTTTTACTGTTGTATTTGATTTAGTGTTTCTAAAAGCCTTCAGAACAATGAATTTTGTAAATGAATCAATTATTAGTAATATGTATTTGTTTCTTGATTTACTCTCGTTGAATGGCCCTAGGTGGTCAGCATGCAGTGTATGAAATGGTTTTGGTACTTTTGGGATGGGATGCAAGTGGCCTGATCTTTTCCCACTAGGAACTTTGCCATGGGCGCACTGCAAACAAGATCGAACATATTTTTTAATGAATTTATTTATTTTAGGAAACCAGTAATCAGCCTTTACTTTATCCATTGTTTTGTCAATTGAAAAGTGTCCAACATCATCGTGACACGCGCGCAGAATTTGCCATCGCAGTCCTTTCGGTACCAGCCATTTGTGTCCTTCATCTGATATTTTATAGACTAAACCGCGTTTATCACAATAATTTTATTTCAAGTTCATTACTTCATCTGATTCCTTATCTTCCACAATTTGTTTAATTCTTTGAATTTCACTACCAGCCATCTGAGCGGTTGAGAGCCAGTCCGAAGAAATATGAAGAACCTCTAAGTTATTCTCATCCATAACGTCTGCTCCTATTATACCTTCTTCTACCAACGGGTTTCTACTTAGTGCGTCCACATGGCACATTGCCTTTTCTGGTTTGTACATGATATTAAAGTCAAACTCTTGGACAAAACTCCACCATCTAGCGACACGAGGGATCATGTCTTTTTTCAGAAAGGTAGCTCTTAACGAGTTGCAATCGGTGAAGATGGTAAAATTTATGCCAATTTGCCTGAATGCCTGAATTTTGATAACGAGCTAACGACTGCCAGAGTCTCTAACTCATAAGACGAAAAGTTTTGTTCTTCGGGGGACGTTTGCCTACTGTAGTAAGCTACGGGGTTTACTAAACTGTTTGCTTGTTTTTGAAGCAAGATTCCTCCAACGCCGTGTTTGCTTGCATCGGTGTGTAATTCAGTGGTTGCCTGAGGATCATAAAGGGCAAGAACCGGTCTGGAGATCAGTTTGGTTTTTAATTCTTCGAAAGCGACTTCTTGTTCAGGACCCCAGGACCATGGTGCATCAGCCTTTAATAATTTGGATACTGGTCGAGATAATCCAGCAAAGTTTTTAATAAACTTTCTGAAGTAACTCACCAAACCCAAGAATTGCCGAACATTGTGGACATTTTTGGGAGTTGGAAACTTTTCAACCGCATCTATTTTATGTTTTCCTGGCCTTATACCATCCTCAGACACCTCAAAACAAAGAAAGTTTATCTTTGTTTGGAAAAAATAGCACTTAGACAGTTTAAGTGTCAGTCCTGCATCGCGAATACGTATCAAGACCATTTCGAGTTTGTGCAAACCACCGTCAAAAGATGTCGATGGTATCAAAACATCATCCATGTAAACAATTACCGAATTGAAGCGCATTTTGTCTAGAACTTTGTTAATAACCCTTTGAAATACTGCAGGTGCATTAGTTAAGCCAAACGGCATTCGGTTAAATTCAAATTGTCCATCAGGCATTACAAATGCAGTTTTTGTTTTGACTTCTTCCGTTAGTTCTATTTGGTAGTAACCGGAAGCCATATCCAAAGAAGTGTAATACCGATGTCCTGATAACCGGTCCATCTGATCTTCGATGCGTGGCAATGGATAGTGTTGTTTGATAGTTTTGCGATTTAACGCTCTATAATCCAAAGAAAGGCGTTTGTCTCCCGTTTTCTTTCGCACTAAGATGATTGGGCTTGTAAATGGTGAAGAAGACTCCCTTATTATACCACAATGTAGTAGTTCGTCAGTCATATTTCTCACTTCTGATCTTTCAGCATGGGACATTCTGTAAGGGCGGTATACTGTGGGTTCAGGATTTGTCAATGATATGTCCATTTTCTCAATGTTCGTACACCCTAGCTCTTTGAGGCTCGTTGAAAAGCATACCCTTTCCCGGTTAATGACTCCCAAAAGCTCCTCTCGCTGTTTACTGGTAACCGAATCACCAAATACTATATCATCCAACGAAAAAAGCTTTTGAGGCTCATCAGTTTTGTCAATTTGATTTACAGTTTTCGATTCCTCAAGCTTTACTTTATGTCCCCTAGCTAACAGTTGGCCCTTTTGAAAATGAATCACATTTTTGCAAACATTTTCGAGAACTATTACTCCATCTACTTCCATCGCTAAGTAAATGCCATCCTCTATAAGGTACTCTTGATTAGGTTTACTTCTTAGACTGCCGTTGATAATTAACGTTCCCGAGTACTTTTCAGAACAACTGAATTCCACGCAACCTACGCCGTAATTGACTTTACAGTCATCTCGCACATACACAACAATGTTACCATCATCATTTTCATCAATAAGTTCCTGCGATATTTTTAACTCATCTTTTGTTTTCAAGATGTTGATGTAAGGCTTCTCAGTATAGTCTTGACCAATCAGCATAGGAAATTTCAAATAATGATCAGGGACCACCAACATATTAACACGAGCCTTGACACCTTGTATTTCTAATTCCACATCACGCTTACCTAACGCAGATACAGTAGCACCGCCAAATCCCGTCATGTTCGAATTACAAGATTTGTCCCAACCTCCGAGAAGTTTCTTTGCTTCTGTTTCTTTGATGAGACTACAGTCGCTGCCTAAGTCAACAAAACCCATGCTAGCGATCCCGTTTATGGCCACATCTTGTACGTACTTTTTATTTATCTTTTGTGTCCCGATCGATATTTTTAATACGGATTTATTTTCGAATTTGGTTTTGTAACAATCTTTACTTTCATGACCTATGCGAGCACAAGTACTACATTTCTTAATTGGTTTTGTACACTTATTGGCGAAATGTCCTTCTTCCTTGCAGTTATGACACCTAATGCCCGATCTAAAATCTTTGTTGTCATTGAGTTTATCCCCTGTACCTCTTTTGTGGTTCTGCTTGAACGTCTCGATTTTTTTATTTTATTACATTTCGAAGATATGCTAACAATTTATCCGTATTAGTGAATTGTGCAGCCTCCGCGCCTCATCTTATAGTCTTATCCTCTATACCAAAAACCACGCAGTCGACTGCCCTTTTACCTTCAATTTCGCATCGATTTATTGAGTAATCTTCAAAAGAATCCCCAAATCTAGCCCTCTTTTGCAACATATCGTGAAGCATCTGCCCATAATTCTCTTCTGCGGGAAATACCGCTTTGAGTTTAGCCTGCCACTCCTTCCAAGTAAATTTGACCGTCGTTAATCCTTCATACCAGCGTTTCGCGTTCCCTCTTAATTTAGGTATCGCATAATGAATTATTTGTTCTTCTCCCCATTTATAAATCTGTGCAATTTCGTTTATTTTAGTTATCCATGTGTTTATGTTCTGAATTTTTGTAGAAGGATCAAATTCTGGTACCACGTTTATATTACTAAATTTATTCCTAGACAACCTCTCAATACATTCGTACACATTCAAAATACTCTCATCTATACGACCTTGACTGCGGCGCAACGCAGGGCTAGAACTACGGCGTGCTGCCGTACTGCTATGCAAGCCGCAGCTGCGTTGCGAGTATCGCACTGTTGGACTGCGACTGCGATGCGCCGCCCTCGTGCGCTTTGGGCTACGACTGCGGCGCGGACGACCTTGTCCGTCGCCGCTGCCGCCGCCACAACACGGACCATGTCGTAAGCTACATTGGCTGCGCTCGCGGCTGCGAGGATGACTATGATAATTTATTTGCTCGCAACAATGAGACTTACTCTGCTCGCGACAACGAGACTTTCTTTGCTCGCGACGACGAGACTCACTCTGCTCGCGACAACGAGACTTTCTCTGCTCGCGACTGCGAGACTTTCTTTGCTCGCGACTGCGAGACTTTCTTTGCTCGCGACTGCGAGACTTTCTTTGCTCGCGACTGCGAGACTTTCTTTGCTCGCGACTGCGAGACTTTCTTTGCTTGCGACTGCGAGACTTTCTTTGCTCGCGACTGCGATACTTTCTTTGCTCGCGACTGCGAGACTTTCTCTGCTCGCGACAACGAGACTTACTCTTCTCGCGACAACGAGACTTACAGCACCCACGGCTGTGGGGCCTATTGTACTCGCGACTACGAGACTGGTTCCGCCTGTAACTGCTGGTCGTACTGCGTAGCAGACTGCGCAGGCTGCGCTCACATCTGCGAAGCGGACTGCGCTCGCGACTGTGAATATGGTTATGCTCACGAATACGAAACTGGCTGCATCCCCCACTGCGAGGCTGACTGCGTCCGCGACTGCTAACTTCGCTTTGCTCATGACTGCGCCCCCGACTGCGTGGCAGACTTGCTGCAGTGACGCCCAGAATCAAGCTGGGGCTCCGGGAGACTCGAAACGGCATCTCGTTGTCCGATTCACTCATATTACTGGAAACAAGAAATAAAACACCGACAAAAGTTTGTAAAATTACATCATCAATATACATATATTTCAAGGATATATTTTTAAAATCCGATATTTGGTGGTATGCTTGAATTAACTTATGTTATCTCTTAAAAGCAGCATTGCTATGGGGATCTACGGGGGGGGAAAATTCAACCATTTTGCTCTACGACGTACCGTTTACGAGATATTTAAAAAAATGTTTTTCGAAAAATAGTAATTTGTAGAAGTATATATTTTTTTTTCACCTTATAATTTTTTCGTTATTCGTAATTTCTTTATTGTACTGCACAAAACAGATATACCGATAACTTATAATATAAAAACTTGAACAAAGGCGAGCTTATCTCTAAAAAGAGATTTCATCCGGCAAACCATGATGGGTAGGAAAGGTTATGGCTGAGCAGGGAAAGACCTGCACCTACAATAAATCATTTTTTTCATGATTTACCTTCATGGTATGTATACATAGGCAAAATACACATTATCTTTCCCAAATGGGATGGCAATGAACCAAAATAAAAATCCAGATATTTTCAAAAATAAGATTCTAATTTAGTCCTTGGAATTATTTAAATTGGTTACACGCCAGCCACTCACTGTTGTAGCTATTAACTTTTCAGAAATAACACTATTGTTACTACACAAAGCACAAAAATAAAATAACTTACGTGCGTAATCCCACTTCTGAACTGTAAAATAAAACAGTTCCCGCTCGATTCACACTTTATTTTGTTTCACCAATCACACCGTAACACTTTGCTTCCAGCACTTATAATCAGTTCCCACTCGGTTTACACCTAATTTGTTTTCACCGGTCACACTATAACACTTCACTATTAGAACTTGTTTATCCGAAGAACTTTACAACAGCTATGGCGCGCTCCGCTCGAGCGCCACCTTTTATATTTTCTAGGTTCGCGCGAAAACTGAGCGCCTCGTGCACCGGAAATACAGTTTTTACCAATTTTTACACAATAATGGCAACATGAAATTGCTTAATTGTTATAAATATTACTTAAGCTAAATTATACTAAAGTAATTGAATCTGTATAATGCTAACATTATGATGCTCTTCAATATCCGTTTATATTTTTGCACGGAGAGGACGATATCATTTCACTATAAAACAAATTCATCCTGAAACAGGCATAGAAACAAACGAAAAAGTCACTTCCAAGGAGTTCTATACTTACCGCTTAATGATCAGAGGCAATGAAATATACAATCACATACTCAACACTCGCCGTTTATTGCAACAATTTATGGTAGATATGTACGCAAAAATAGAAGCATAACGGATGCTTAACATAAGACTGAATCAGAAGAAACTACGCACAAAATAATACATCCACCTTCGAGACGCGATCATAAATGACGACAATATTGACGATATGGAACAATGGTAACCTTACCCTCATCATTCATAGGAAGTCCAAGACATATGCACGAATATACTCAAGATGCCATGACCTACTTAAGAAAATATGGACGACCTGATCTCTTCATAACATTTACATGCAACTCATCATGGCCAGACATCAAAGGACAACTAAAATACGGACAAACCTCATGGATCGAAACGACATAATAGCCCGAGTTTTTCGATAAAAACAAATAAGATTTATTAAAGTCATCACAAAATACCACATCTTTGGAACCGTTAGATGCTGGATGTATACAATCGAGTGGCAAAAAGGAGAATTACCTCACTCACACAATCTCATATGGCTACACGATAAAATTTATCCCAGGGATATCGACAAAATCATCCAAGCTGAATTTCCTAATCCTCAAAAAGATCGGGTACTATACAACATAGTAGTGAAAAACATGATTCACGGACCATGTGGACCATTAAACTTCAATGCGCCATGCATGAGTGATGGAAAATGTACAAAAAAATATCCAAAAACATACTTGGACGATACAAAAATTGAAAATGACGGCTATCCCAAATATAGAAGACGATCACCGAAACGTTGGCTTCACAGCAAAAATATGAATACAAGGCAGAGAGGAACTGGAAATAGATAATCAATGGGTAGTACCATATAACCCACTACTTTCCAAAATGTTCCAAGCACACATAAACGCTGAATACTGCATGCAATTCAGTAAAATCTATTAAATATACATAGAACATAATATAATTCAAACCACGATTCCAAAATGGCTCAATCTGAAGCAAAAATTAACATCACGCAATATCCCCCCGTAATACTCCTGAGCATTCCAATACAAATACAACTGGAATCAGAATTTTGTCTAATCAAATTATTTCAGCCCCTCCCCCTGCTCAAACTGAATCCTTTTCCCAATCTCAATACGAGTACAATTTAGTTGCCGATGCATTTGAGAATGCTTGATTTTTATTAGGCTTGTGTTTAAACGATTACCAAAAAATTCGAAAATTTACTACCAATAAATTCTAAATGACTGCCAAAATGGATGGATATCCACCAAATGATCAACAAACTTCTTTTTATGTTTTGTGTAATTAAGTTTATGTTTTAAGTATTTTTTGTTGTTTGTTGTAACAATGTTTGATTCAAGTACCTGCATTAATACAAAAATATAAACGTATTCAATGCGTTTTTATTTAACTTGATTTCATTCCTTAGTTATGAACCAGGGCTTTACATACTTCAGGTACGATTTCTGATATAAGCTGTGGCGAAATTTAAAATAAGAAGAGCAGACTCTCATAGCTGTCTCCTGAAGCCTGAAACCGTAGTGTCACGGCTAAACGAATTATTGCTGGTCTAAATTGGGAATCTTTGGAAATAATTGGTGAAACTTTCTGAAGCAAATATTCGAAATCCACTGTTGACATACGAGTTGTCTAGGCGCCTGTTCAGAAACCACACACGCCGCAAGGCGCATCCTTGCTATCATTTTTTGTCAGGCGTCTTCAATTAGATATAACGCTTCACGCAGTGTGCTATCAAGCTACCTTCACATATTTTTATTCTACAAAATTTACTGTTTTGGATTGCCTTTTGTGAGAACATCTCTGTTATAAAATTACTAAAATTCCATCATTAAAGTCTGTAAATCGGATTTGGGTTTCATTGGACCTCTAACGAAGCCCCATAGTGTCAGCGAAGACACGAGTAAATTTCTTAAATTCGCCACTGGGCTCAGAATGTAATTCTGATAGCTGCTTGTCCGTGGTAAGTCTGAAATTAATTTTATATATTTAATAAAGACAATTCTAATCATACACCTACCTATTTTAAGTCAATACAAAAATTCACTATTCCAACAAAAATACCTTGATCGGTTACGATGTATTTCAGTCATCCACCATCTTCTTTTCGAACGTTTCCTTATATCAACTTTCTTGTTTTGGACATCTTAATAGTGGTATAATGACACAGCAAACAAAGTTATTGCAGCAGCAGCTTCTACGTCCATGTTCGCGGTGGGTTTCGAACGATTGTGAGCATCCCGTGTATGTGGAGGGCATGGACTCGTGCCGTGAATTCATAGCGAGAATGAATTCACGGCACTAATGTGGAGCCGCCATTAGAGTTTAGGTTTTTACTTCACAAACACAAAAGGGCCATAGCTTTCGCATTCCACTTCTCGAGCAGAGCTTGACTCACTGTAGACTTGGGTAACTCCTGAGTAAGATATAATATGACACACATATCGCTTGATATGCAGCGATATGAATCATATCTTACTCCCCAAACAAATCTCGCTCTCTGCCCAGGCTACACTAAACACAGTTGTGTGAGAACAAGCCAACAAAACCAGACGTCTTCCAGTTTTAAAATGTCACTATTAGGCAAACAGCAACCTTATCACCTCAACATTTGGTCTACATTTGGTCCACATTTTGTTGGCAAATACACAATTGACCAAACCAACCGCACGTATTTCAGTCTTAAATGTCACTTTTAGGCGAATAGCAACCTTATCACCTTAATCCTTGGTCCAAATTTGAGCCGGATACCTAGTAGTAGCGATAGCGAAGGCGAACACACACTAACCGCACCGGACGGATCGACGGCGCCGAAGGAATCGACCACGCTGCTCTCGCGCGTTGCTCTGTCGCACTCGCACGCCACGCATGACCGGATAAGCATGGACAGGTGTGCGTTCACCTGTACACCAGAGCGAGATTCGCGGAAACGAACACGTGGGTTTTTTCGGCTATCATCGGTTGGATTAAGATGAGCGAGAAAGAGTATGTGTTTGTCATACTATAATAGGCATAATGTTTCCAAAAGTTTGCTTATTGATTTGAATCTTATCGCATTGCAATAAGCTCGAAAAGCAATAAAAAATCTATGGGATATAACGTTCATAATAATGTATGAAGAAGCTATGGAGGCCTCAGATCGCTGCCAAGGCAAAAGTGATCAAGGGATCGAAGCGGGCAATAAAAAGTGGTCTCTAGGTAAGTTGGTTAAGGCATAGTTCAAATAGTGAAATTAAAATGCAACTGTTGCAATTCGTTTGTTTATATATTTTGTATTGAGTAGGTTATTTTTCGAGACTCTTCCAACTCATCAACTCATTAAACAAATATAAGAGCCTTGTGAGATAAAAGAGTAAGAAATAAGTGGGAGTTGGAGCGTTATGAGAAGCCATAGATTTGAATGAGTGAGATATGATAGAGATATAATGTGTCACCGAATCAATAGATATGAGATATGATTACTCCCTATAAAGACACACTTTGCGCAAGTCTAACTCACTGGTTACTTACCACTTTTTACTCCTGACCACAGAGTACATTATTAGTCTTGATACCTACTCCTGACCTACGCTAATTCTAAAGTTCTCTCCGTGCGCCCGACAAACCGATAGTGAGTGACCTTCATCCCCCAAAACATCCTTTGTTTCCATTATTTTTATGATTTTCAAATATTTTTGATTATATCCTCTTTTCATTACATTCAAAGAGTGTATGTAATGAAGTGGAAAAAGACAAGGGATGAAGTTCCGAGGTCTAAAACGTAAGACGTAAACGTGGGTGTGAGAAAAGACGCTGTAACTATCATTGTGCTTTTGATGCCATACATATTATGAGGTTGTGTTCTGTTACAACTGCCAGCCACTGAAGTGAAGTGTTTAGTGAAAAACATAGGTAAAGACAACCAAAAGACTTCACCTAAATTTCTCGTCACGAAGACATAAAAAAAAAAATGACAAGAATGACTGACGTTTCCGTTCCGATCCCCCCGGCCATTTTTGTTGTGAACTTGTGCTTTTTTCCGTGTTTTTTCCACATTTATATTCAGTATCGTATTCTCTAATTCGGTTGAATTGTCTACCATATCACTGATTTACTGAAGCAGGATGGCTTCCACGAGCTCTTCCAGCGACACACAATCTGCAGTGGCTCAGAAGACATGGACTATGGCCAACAACATTGAAACAATTTCAGGGGTGGACGAAATATATCGTTACGATAGAAAACAACAGCAGGATATTCTTACTGCTAAGCCGTGGGAGAAAGAGTATGTATTATCAAACTTGAAAGATGGATGAGGTCCCTTTGTTCTCAGAAAAACTGACACCTACAATAAGTTTAATCGTGGGGCTTCAAAAATATATAGTTCTTTCCTGTCCTTTTGTCGATTTATAGCCTATGTAGTGGCTTATTACTCTATCTTATGTTCTTGTCTTTAGCATATTATAGAATCACTTGTAAATCCAATCCAATAATAGTGAGAATGAAACTCTAATTAACCCTAAAGTTTCATGTTTCAAGTTTGAATGATATAAATAATTTACCATTTTAGCCCTCATTTCTTCAAAGATGTGAATATCTCGGCTCTGGCTTTATTGAAGATGGTGATGCATGCTCGCTCCGGTGGAACCTTAGAAGTTATGGGCCTGTTGCTTGGTAAGTAACTTTGGCAAAAGTAAAATCAACATTATCTAATTAAATAAATTAAAATCATGTCTGTTGTAGGTATGGAAGCCTACTTAAATATTTAATTTAAATTATATTATTTATTTTTAAAGTAAATAATATACTCAATATATTGTGAACATTTTAAGCCTCTACCTGCTACCATTATCCATATTGATCAAAAACTTACAAATAAAACATGTTTGTTGTATGGGAGCCCCCTTAAATATTTATTTTATTCTGTATTTAGTATTTGTTGTAGCGGCAACAGAAATACATCATCTGTTAAAATTGTCTAGCTACCACGGTTCATGAGATACAGCCTGGTGACAGACAGACAGACGGACGGACAGCGAAGTCTCAGTTATAGGGTCCCGTCTGACACCCTTTGGGTACGGAACCCTAAAAAAGGGTCAAGCTATCTAGGAATCAATCAAAGTTATTTGACAAGTTGAGTGATACCAGTTTGTGCCGAAAGAGAAATTGTGTATATTCATTCATTTCTTTTCAGTGAATGACTGTTTGCTTTGTTACTAAAAATGTTTTGAAGACCACATAGATGCCTACATACGTTTAACCTATCAAAAACAAGTGTTGTGCCCTCTTATCTACAATACCACCGCTTTGGCGCTACTTAGATTTTTGTAAAAATATTATTTATGACTAAAAAAAATATATTTTTTTGGGTCCGCCCCCTTTTCTACACCCTAACGCCTAATGGCGGCCTCAAAGATTGTTTTATTTTTTGAAAAATTTACAAGTAGGGGCTTCCGCCCCCTTATTGACACTTCAACCATTGATTGGAATGGGGATAGAAAGTTAAACAAACAATTGAAATTAGCAACATGACTAATGCCTATAAGGAAAGAGTCACATCATGAAAACAGTTTAGCCCACAAGTTGAGGGAACCCCTAAAGCCGCCGCCGCCGGCTACCTGCACTCATTAGGCACCCAATGTGCCAAACCAGTAGGTACCATTTCAACCTGTCAAATCATTGACCAATTCCCGGATTAATTATATCTACTCAATCAATTTATCACATGGCCAGACTCTTCTGACTGAGCTCAGTTTTTGAGGCACTTCAGATCATATCCCAATCTACACTCTGTTGGTTTCTATCCTCTTATTATTTTCAGGTAAAGTGGATGCAAACACAATGTTAGTAATGGACTCTTTTGCTCTCCCTGTGGAAGGCACTGAGACACGGGTCAATGCCCAAGCTCAGGCCTATGAATATATGACTGCATACATAGAGGCTGCTAAACAGGTAACCTTTCATGTAGATAATATTTTTTGGAAATATATATCTGATAAATTATCTATCTACAAAAAATAATTATGGAAGGGTCTAAAATGATTTCTTAATAACCCCACAAAATTCTCTTGTTAATATTAGAAATACACAACTAATATTGTTGTTGATTACTTAATTCATGTTATGTCGCTAAATAATAATAAAAAAAATAATAATAAATACTGACATTGATTCTGGCCCAACACTAGGTTACTCTGTGTCGTGGGAACCAGAAACAACGACATCAAACACATATAAACATCTAAGACCTGGGGACTTATGCTTCCTGAGGCCGGGATTCGAATCCGGGCCCTCTGGCCTGGGAGGCACAGCCTTGAACGGCAATGCCACAGAGGTTGTCGAGGAGTCTAAACACAGAACTAGCCTTTGGTGCACTTTTCAGGTTGGCCGTCACGAGAATGCCATCGGCTGGTACCACAGCCACCCTGGCTATGGCTGCTGGCTCTCCGGCATTGATGTCTCCACTCAGATGCTCAATCAGAACTTCCAGGAGCCTTTTGTGGCGATAGTCATTGATCCGGTCAGAACCATCTCTGCTGGCAAAGTTTGTTTAGGTGCTTTTAGGACTTATCCAAAGGTAAGTTGTAAATTGTATCAATTCAGATCAGTTCCATTTGAGCCTCTGAGCATAATTAGAATTTTAATTATGCATATCATATGGGTGGTTATGCATATCAATATGTTTACTGTGTACAACACTTTCTGTGACTTGAATTGATCTTGCCCTATACCCTTTAAAGACCGCGAAATTTTTGAGGCATGGCGATTTTCAACCTTATGCCATGGTTATAAAATTCAAAACCTGGCAAAAATGGCATCTATACATGCCCGTGGGCGTTAACCGGACAATAACAATCACTGAACATTTATCTTCTAGGGCTACAAACCCCCAAATGAGGAACCTTCAGAATACCAGACTATCCCCCTAAACAAGATCGAAGACTTTGGCGTTCACTGCAAACAGTACTACTCCCTCGAGGTGTCCTACTTCAAGTCGTCACTGGACCGGCGGCTGCTGGACTCGCTGTGGAACAAGTACTGGGTGAACACACTCAGTAGCTCCAGTCTGATCACCAATGCGGAGTACACGACGGGGCAGATATTCGATCTGTCTGATAAGTTGGAGCAGAGTGAGGTCTCCCTGGGTGAGTTTTTGCTGATCTACAACGGTACTCAGGTGTCTTTACAGGATGACTGTCGCTGCACGGAAAACACTGAGGATTTTCCAAGTTCTCACAAAGAGAACGTTAAAATTATGGCGATGAGTTAGCCACTTCATTTACGTAAAAAGAGTGTGATATCTGAGACTTTATCTAACATCTTGCTGACACTGCATGTTTTACAGAAGTACCTACCTACTACTAGACTAGGGTGCTCATGATTAGATTGAATTGGTTCTGTCTCTATGACATAATGTTTCAATCAACATAATATGACATATAAAGTTATAGTTTATCGCGGGCAGATTTTCCGCAACTCGACGACTTCAATTTGCGTCTATTTTGCGTGATGTGGGTTGGGGTCACTACTCCTGCCAACACAGCTCCTGTAGGAAGCCTAGCAGACCCTTGATGTTGCCGACGACGTCCTGGAGCGACCTCGGCGTCCCGAGGTGTGTTGCCCGGTAGATGGCCACCCAAAATAGGACACATGCTAACAGGCTAACTTATCCGTTATCTCCCTGTTACTTCTAAGAGCAGCAGTCGACGGCAGCCGGCAGCAGGCTTAACCTTTTGACCGCCATACATCAAATACAAAATGTGCCAATCACACATCAAACATGTTTGCTATGCTATGCAAAATACAACTTAATTCATAAAAGATAAGGTCTCTTATTATATAAATAGTGACGGCTTTAGCCGACGTGGCGTCAGTGGCACGACTTTCAGCTGTCGGCGAGTGCCGACTGGAGCAGTCAAGAGGTTAAACACACGGCTTCGGCACACCACCGGCGGGTTGTTGGCGTGGCGTTTGTCAAATCACAGATACTATAATAATCAAATACAAGAAACTCTAAGAAGCATATCACACCAAATTCAAAAGCTGCCCCGCGCTGTTGTCATTATGATATTTGACAATATTGACAACGCCCCGCCCAGCGGTGTCCCGTTGACCTTCTGAATGCCAGGCGGAGAAGCAAAATGGTGCCTACCAGACGCCACAACAAAAACGTACTTACATTTTGTAAAAACGTAGTGATTCCAAAACGAAATATCGATTCCATAATTGACCCTATCCAATATGTAATAAATGTGTGTATTTGAGTATCAGATAACTTTATCAAATATTTTTCAATATAATGGTCATTAAATTACCATGTTTTATTAGCTTTATAAATCCAATATTAACTTCTCAGAAACCTTCTTCAGAGGGTAGTTGGGACGGGTCGCGATTTTGAACCCTATGCGAAAAAAATATAGGTGGTACCGGAAGGGTTAATTATTAAAACATAAAAATTATCGCACGACATTCGTATTTTAAATATTGCAGGAAATATAATGAGATAGTTGGCTTAAACATAGGGGGCTCAGATGAGCCCATACCAGTTTTTTGTGTGGGGCTACGGAATCCTTCATGTGCATGTCCGGCTCGCACTTGACCGGTTTTGACATGATGTTATATAATTGATCTTAGCTACATCGATGTAAAACCATAGGAATCACATCGTGACAGAGGGTTCAAAAATCAACAGGTCAACCAAACGGGAACGTGGGGAATCGGACGTTTCCGTTAACTACGTCATAGTATAGCCCTTTCTGATTGATGTTGACTGTCAAGTGACGAAGCATCTATTTTTTCCGTTATTTATTTTCTAAAATTATCAATATTTATAATAAACTATTGGGTTTTTTCTTAACTTAATACTATGATTGACCACTAACTTGTCTAACCGATTTATATAAAAACGATAGATTATAAACCAACGGTTTTGACAATCTTGCGGTGACCTATGTTATTATTGGTTTAGACTTAATATTGATAAAATTATTGCCAAGTTTTTTGTTAGTCTGTCGGCTATAGCCGATATGGCGCCAGTGCCGATAGTGGAATGCAGACTGGGGCGGTCATAAGGTTAACCGTGTCGACAGCAGACTTGGACTCTTCGAAACTTTATAGGACTGCTGTCGATACGTGTTAAGGCTGCCGTCGACGCGCAGAGCTCTAACATACTCTTCTCTTTATACTTTATTGCACATACACATTATTGGACAATTACAAACACAGTTGGTATACAACGGCGTGCTCATCCCTATATAGAGATTTCTTCCAGCCAACCCAGGGCTGACAGGAAAACATAGTTTCATTCGAAGGGATAGACCTATTATGCACAACATAACCAAAAACTAAACATCAAAGTGACTATACATTGTGTTCCAGGTCGCGGCGGCTTCATGGTGGCCGGCACCGACCCGAACGAGAAGCGAACCGAGGACAAGCTGGGCAAGGCGTGCAAGGACGCGTGCAAGACAACCATCGAGGTCATCCACGGACTAATGGCGCAGATGATCAAGGACAGACTCTTCAACAGCGTCAGCGGACGCCCGAGTTGCTCGACGCCCATGATCGAGTGATCGCTGTGCTGTGGAGAGGTGGAGAGGAGCGTACAAGGAATGCCGCGATCACACATTGCTAGACCTGACATTCTATTGGCGATGCTGCTGAAGTGTCTGGACACTCTAGCCATGTGGTATTAAGGAGAACAACTGAAGTTGTGCAATGTATTAATTTCAACGGTGATATTAATGCATTGAACAACGTGGTGTGCTTTGATATGTGAAAGTGCTGCATATACTGTATTGTGTAAATTAGGTAACCAATTTTGTAACTGTAATAAAAGTGTATGAACTAATTAATGTCGATGGATTGAATTGCCAGGGGGGGGGGGGGGTATTCTAAAATTGTAAAACACATTTGCTTGATTATATAAACATTTTCAAATATTTATTAACCAATTTACATAAAATCATTATAATCAATATGTACATCTTTCGCGTAGCTTTAGTTATAAACAAAACCGTAAATCTCACGATGTGGAGGGCATTATCAGAGAGATAACATTACAGAAACAAGCACCAAATACGATATATAACATTTTGCCAAGCTCTTTCATGTTTATAGGAAAATGAAAAAAATCTCAAACAACAGAACTAAAGATCATATGGCAAAACACGTCAGTGCATCTACTCTGTGGATATTTCCTTACTTTAGTCCCACGACTCTGTGTTGGTTAATTTACGAATATTTCTAACATAAATAGGATGCAAAATAAACTCGTGCCAATTGTGAACTACTAGAGTAAATAAAGATAGCAGAAACATTATATAATTGCATACAGCTGGATATAAAATCCTCCACGCTTAGTCAAGGAACGTTAGGCACTAATCTACTAGTGATACTGTTAGGTGTCTAATTAGGAGACAAAATGCAGATTTACTTTCGTTTCCAATTAGATATCTTACAGATACATTGTAACAAATGTTCCACGTAAAACTAGATTTCCCCGGATTTCACAATCCTCTCGGAGTTAACACCGGTATAACAAAATGCGCAAGGAATAAACGGCTGCTTCAGAATAAAAATATTCAAAATTCAAAACATGCACTGAATGATTAAATAAATAATTTATTAATGTCCACTGCACCATTCAATTTAGATGTTCTTCGTTCTCATAAACCTAGAATTTGTGTTTATCCGATCGCATTTTGTTTTAATCAATAGTGATTTACTCTTACATCTCATTAAGTACAATCCATACAGCCCCGTCCCATTTCTATACAATATTATACAGATTTGATAATATTAGCTAAAATTTAGTTATAATTTAAAAGTTTCCAAATTCCATTTTGGTAAATAATTCACATGGATTTAATCCAGGAGGAGGTTGAACTAATACTGTTATTGCTGTAACCAAGGAATACCGGGGTAATATTAGTTTTTCCATTGTAATTCACAAACTATCTAAGACTGGAATGTCGAATCTATAATAAGTTTTAGTATCAACTTAACAAATACAACTATCTGGTGACGTCGATAGTGCTGTAACAGTGATTCCTATTTTCAGTCGCACAGCTATCTACGAACATTCAAAGCTCCATAGAACGAGTCAGCCAAAAAATATAAGTAGGTATGTTAGTTATGTCTTTTCTTTTCATATTTCTCTCATTTAAACTTTACAATACATTCATATAATTTGTAGAAAACATAATAGATTGACTGACACCGGCATAAACTCTGGGTTGCACTTTCAAAGTGTGAAAAACGAGAAGAATGGTCTGCTACAGATATCAAAAAAGGAAGGAAAGCTCTTCTCTTAAAAATGCATCCCAGAACATTATGACATTGCATTCATGCGACCGAGCCCACCACGCTCTTAACTTTCTAATAAATAACCCAGCTGGCAGTTGTTAAGGGCACGAGCCAGTGTAGACGATGTGCTACAAGAACCACTGTAGACATTGGGTTATAATCGCTACTGTGGACAGTTTGTTGACAAGAGCTATTGTTTACAACGTGTTCATCCACCGCACCTATAGACAATGTGTTACAAGAGCCATTGTAGACAATGTGTTACAAGAGCCATTGTAGACAATGTGTTACAAGAGCCATTCTAGACAATCTGTTACTAGAGCCATTCTAGACAATCTGTTACAAGAGCCATTGTAGACAATGTGTTCATCCCCTTTAGACATTGTGTTGTATGGTATTACAATCGTCACTACATGAACCGTCGCTGCTACGTGCCCTTGGTGCCGGCGGGACGGACACGCCGTGCGTGCGTGCGTCGTGACGTCACGTCCGGGACGGTCCGTCAGTGGAACAGCTCGGCGGGGAAGGCGTTGACCTCGCACTGCTCGAGGGTGGGGGCGCCCTCACACACGTACGACACGCGTATCCGGAGACGGAGCGGCGTCTGAGGATGAAGGTTATGTTTATAAATGTTGCGGTTGTTATCAATATAATCTAGAAGTCAAATATGCCACGTGTGGAAAAATAATTAAAGCCAAAATCAGCAAAATCCGGCCGCACCAGCGACGCCCACTTTAGTCCTTAGCAGTCGCAGGACATTATCAATCTAGAACTCGAACTATGTGTATGTTGATTTTATAATATTTCAAACATGTACGCAGGCGTCTTCTAAAGTGGTGCGCCAGAGTAGTTAAGTTTTTCCTCTCATTGGTTGAGGATCGTCCTACACTGCGGGGCTCTGATGGATGAAGCTCTCACCTTGGATGGATTGGTGATTTTGAGGAGTTGCGTGATCTCGCCGTGCGGCGGCAGCACGGTGGCCGACGGAGACATCATGTCTAACTGGAACGTCTGAAATCGAATATAAAAATATATGTGTTAAAAAATTATAGCGAATGCGTTTTTTGACACTTACAGGTCCAAAAGGGTACCAGAGTAAATTATTATGATGTGGCAATTTATTTCAGTTTATTTGGATGTAAAAGAAATAAAAACACTAGAAAAACGCATTACAATCAGTAACTTTTTTGGAATTGCTTGGGAAATATTTTTCCCTATGGACCAAGTGTTATGAAAATTATAATGAAGTGCATTGTGTGTGCATTACAATTTGCACATTTATTCATCGTCGCTTTTTTAATGCTGTGTGCAGGTAAATTAAGTTTTATACCAAAAGCAGATATTCAACAGATTGAGTTCAATTAGAACATCGTTCTTGCTTGGACATGGGATGTATTGAATAAATCAAGATCTAAACCTTTTTAAGAATATTGAACTGCTTACACGCTCGCAATAAATATGTATTCTTCCTATAATTAGTTTTAGATGAGTGAGTTTTTCATATTGAGTGAAAAGGTGCAGTGGGAACGTTTATGCGTAGCAAATAGAGAAATTCAGGACAGTCAACCTCATTAGAGAATATTTTCAACAAAAATTTCAGCAATATTTCGACGAGCCTCCAATGAAAGAAGACGATGCTTCTTCTTACATATAACAGGATAGTCAACTGATTTATCATATGATTTAGTTCAGAAACACAGATACCGCATGAATTTCCTCTGACCATTTTCCAGACTGTTAATGTAAACCGCTACCGAGGATTCCAGACTTGCGAATGAATGAACGATACAATATTTTTTTTGCGTCTTACAATCTTGGAAGTCTTTTCTATTACGCATAAGAAAGAGCCTTAGTCGCTTTAGTAACAACTTAATCCAAATTCTCATCAAATAGCAGCCCTGAATCATGCGTCACAACAAGATCTCTCATAGTAGCTCACCTATTCAGCTTAAAACCATTCAAAGTCTAATAAAAAAGATGGGACTACGCTTACGAGTGATGGACATGACTGAACACTTTGCAGAACTAAGGTCCAATTAATTGACACTGCAATACGACTCCAAGCGATCTAAATCAGTGCAGACGCAATGCATCGTCAACAGAAGAAGTTTAAATGTAAGCATGTATAAAGCATAATTCAATGTCATTCACAAAAACTATGAATCGAAGGGGTCCAAGTAGAGAGCCCTGAGGCTCTCCACTAGGTATAGATCAATTCGATTGATGATTGCTTACAACAACAGCTTTAGGCCGATTTTCGATGACGCGTCTACACGTTCGGCAAGCCTCCACAAGCTGTCACAATTTCAAGCGTGTGGAGAGGTCGTTTGGCTTGGCTTGCGTAGGCTTACGAAAGCTTGTAGCTGATCCGATCGAGTGTCGGTTTTTTGGTCACAAGTCAAAGGGACCTGCAGCCGAAATTTATTGTTTGATGGACTAAACATCCTGAACCAAAATGGTAAAATACCAACACACTCTTTCACCCACATAAGTTCAGAAAAAAGCCTTCCTAATGTCACTGGAGCAGCGTCTGCAGCTTTTGTTGAGCTGGCGTCATCGTGATTGGCAAGGAACAGCTCTGGATAGGGCGATTGGGATCTAGGTGTCTCACTAATCTTGGGTATGGGAGATATTTTACATTTAGAGCATCTCCACGTTTTTAAATAATTATATTAAATGATATGATAAGTAAATACTGTTCCTCTGTTTGTCTGTATATTTTTGTTTTGTTTTGTTGGGTACTTTTGTTTGGTTTTGTTGTGTACTTTATTTTTATTTTTCTGTGTACTTTTTTAATTTTATCTGTGTACTTATGTTTTGTTTGTTCGTGACGGTCACACGTTTGGGACGAAAGACTGTAAGTGTGACACAGTAACTGTGAATAAATCTTTTAAATCCACGATTGCTGACGTTCATGGCCAAGTCTTCGGTAACCCTCTTCTGTTAGGCTGGCACAACCGAAATCCAAGTGCCGATCACCACCATGACAGTAGACACCATCATTGAAATCATCCCCACAGGCAGCACACTTCGTATTTCAAAACAATAATTGTTTTCGTACTGTTATATCCAGTAACACTATGTACCGATTTCTTAGGTCAGCAGAAAAGCCACATGCCGTGTAAAGCCAATGACGTCATGGTTGCATTGTATAAAAACCATTTTTTACCTAAACTCGAGTTAGTCGTTACTCTGTCTTTGCCGGTAATTATTGCAATATTTTCATCTCGTCACGAGTGAATTCATGTAATTGAGTTATTCAGTATATTATAAGATTTGGGATTGTGTTTTGCTAATAAAGTGTTTGTGTATACCAGAGAGTTTTTTTTTTTAAAACTCTTACGGGGACTGCCTCATAACAAATTGGTGGCAGCGGTGGGATAACCGTAGAAGTCCGTAGAAGTCCCGTTATCCGAACACAAGCAGGCAGCCTCATCAGCTCGACGGTAAATCTTGGCACCAGCTAAGTCCGCAGCTCATCACCGGATCGACGGTCAGTCTCAACGTAATCAGTTGAGCCCGCATCCCGAAACACTGTCGTGGGCCACCCAGGCTTACGACCACGGCACCTACAATTCCAACAGCTGGTCGACGATAAGCCTCCGAACCAACCCGGTTCGTGACCCTGCGCCCGCCTTTTCAAGGTTCGCTGTGACAACGTGACCTCGCCGCAACAACTGTAATACCTGGATCATCAACTCGTCACGTTGCAAACTACTTCGACAAATGCAAACCTCCAAAATGTTCCTGAACATCGTGCTTAGTTTGTGAGTCTATTTTCTGTCATTTACTAGTGAAATCCAAAGCCAGACTTGAGTGAAGTTATTAAGTTATCAGTTATTTGACGCGAAGCCCTACAGACTTTAAATAATATAAAACATTATAGTATTTTCTATGTTCCTAAATCTTTTATGACCATCTGATGCTCTGTTCTGCTGCCTAATTAATGCTTCCTGCAATAAAGAAAGAATCTGAAGATTCCTTCTCGGACGCCAACAGTTCAAATACTAGCTCATCCGACTCTACCAAAAGTAAAATGAGTGACAAAATAACACTATCCGTGCTAACTAAATTTATTAAACCCTATGATGGGAATCGTGGATCTCTACCCGCCTTTATTACGAATACAGAGCAACAGAATGTTCTATGTAAATACATCCTATCCCAGTTAGAAGGAAAAGCCCAAGCAGCTTGCTGTTTAAAAACCTTTCAGACATGGGCTGAGATAAAGGACTTTCTTAAGACTACATTCGCCGAAAAAAAGCATTCGACTCACCTTCTTTTGGAGCTTCAAAGCTGTAAGCAAGGTTATTCAGAAACGGTAATCGAATATTCAATCCGAGTAGAATCATGCCTTTCCCGGATTTTAGATGACGTCCAATACTCCTGTAAGAATAAAACTGAACTCCCCGGACGCGTAGCTGCGATGGAAGACCTTGCACTGAACACATTCTTGCTAGGCCTTAACTCTAGTTTCTCGCATATAGTCAGGTGCCGCAATCCATTGATCCTCAACGAAGCAATTACGCATGCGATTGAGGAAGAAAAGTTGTTTAATCTCAATCTCTCCACGTCCAAGGCCCCGAAAACCTGTAATATCTGTCATAAAACGGGACATTCCTCATCTGAATGTTTCCGTAACAAAAAAGATCGTAATGGACGATCTTACCACCTTCGGCCCCAGTCTTCATACCAACCCCAGCATAACAATATTCAGCCTCATCCCTCTACTAGCTCTCAAACACGCCCGATACACAATCAACCTTTTCCTAATCCCCAAAGGGGACCCAAAACTTGCAACTACTGCAAAAACGTAGGGCATTCCATAAGCGAGTGTCGCAAAAGACAATACAATAACAATATGCGCTTCAATTCCGCGAATGCGAATTCTTATCAACAGACCGCGAACAGGTCTCAATTACAAAGTGCAACTGCACCTAACATGGCAGCGCAAGCGCATTTTTGTGAGGGCGAATCGCAAGAATTCAATGAGGACGATCAGACTTTAAACTGAATACGATTTCGGTTTCGTGTCTGCCGAAATCTAAAGAAAATATGAATGACACGCCCACTGTATCTCTTACTAAATCGCGTTCTATGTCGCCCACTGTATCTTTTGCTAAATCGCGTACTATGTCGCCCACTGTATCTTTTGCCAAATCGCGTACTATGTCGCCCACTGTATCTTTTGCTAAATCGCGTACTATGTCGCCCGCTGTATCTCTTACTAAATCGCCGACTATGTCGCACACTGCATCTCTTACTAAATCGCGTACTACGTCGCCCACTGTATCTTTTACAAAATCTGCCACGGTATCTCGCACTGAATCTTATAAAAAACGAGCCCCTGAATCTTGTCCTATATCATACCAGCCGATTCATACTAAATCTATGACAACCCCGAAAAATCATGGGAGTATTTTACCTCAGCGACCACTGAATCCTAATTTAAATAAGCTGGGTCCTTGTTCACCTTCAAAACCCATGGTCACCAACCCTCACGCTGATTCCTTTACTAGACCATGCAAAACCAAAACGTATGCCGAAGTGGTTGCCGGGACCGGCAATGAAAACTACTCACAGACTCCGCCGCAATTTTCCGAGATCATTCCTAAACTAAAACCTATAATTAATCCTCACCTACCTTGCTATGAAACTAAAGCACCAAGTAAAAAAATATCCCTACCTTATACTTACTTAACTATACCCTACTCCAAAAACCCTCTCTGTTTTCTGATTGATACTGGAGCAAGTGTCAGCATTGTCAAGTACTCCAGCTTCGAAAGGAAGTTACCACTCTCATCTGAAATCATCAAACTAAAAGGAATTAATGATACGGACTCATATTGCGAGACATTGGGTTCCCTACAACTACAATTCCGTCTACAGGACAAAAATATTGCGTACAAATTTCACGTCATCAAGGACGAAATAAATCTCAAATATGACGGTATAATAGGTAATGATTTCTTGCGATTCTTTGACTCAAACATAGACTACAAAACGCAATAAATTTCCCTATATGGTCACACTTTAACAATCCATTTCAATCAACCATCCTACATAATCCCGGCACGTTCCGAAGGCATCATCGAATGTGCTATTTCGAACTCTGATTCCGAATTATCCGAAATTAAAGAAGGACTCGTACTAGATCATACAATATGCGACGGAGTATACTTAGCTAATTGTATAGTCAGCATAAAATACAACAAACGCGTCAATGTTTCTATTTTAAACACAACTGATTCCCCTATTGAAATCAAAGATTATAACGTCAAAATCACCACGATTGATTACTCTGCTCTTCTTGAAAGTTCCACCGAATCTATCATGAACTTAGACCACACTTCCCCTAATTCTAACAATCGTCTTCAACGCGTAGTGGACCTCATTCGTCACGAACATCTTAACTCTGAAGAAAAGAAGTCATTGTTAGAGTGCTGTAGCAAATATGCGGACATTTTCTATCTTGAGGGTGACCCCCTAACTCACACTAATGCCCTACAGCACTCAATTAATAACGGCAACGCGGGACCCATCAATGCTAAATCTTACAGATTCCCTGAATGTCACCGACAGGAAGTCGATAAACAACTCAAGAAAATGTTAGACCAAAATATTATAAAACCCTCTATATCACCTTGGAGTGCGCCTGTCTGGATTGTTCCAAAGAAAATAGATGCCTCAGGTCAAAGAAAATGGCGCATAGTGATAGATTACAGACGTCTCAATGACGTAACAGTAACTGAGGTTTACCCAATACCACTCATCACCGATATACTGGATCAATTAGGGCACTCTAAATATTTTTCCACCCTTGACCTTGTTTCAGGGTTTCATCAAATCAAAATGGATTCTGCTGACTCAACAAAAACCGGATTTACGGTTCGCAACCCCAATGGCATCTCTGGCCATTTCGAATTCAACAGGATGCCCTTCGGCCTAAAAATTCACCATCAACCTTCCAACGCCTCATGAACTCTGTCCTTTCAGGCCTGCAAGGCCTACATTGCTATATTTATCTCGATGACTGTATTATCTACTTCAATGACCTCACTAGTCACATTCAAAAACTTCATCTTGTCTTTGACAGATTCCGTGAATTCAACCTTAAATTACAGCCCAAATGCGAGTTTTTACGTCGCGGAGTAACATACTTAGGGCACGTCATCACTGACAAAGGCGTGCAACCTAACCCCGACAAAGTTAAAGCAGTTACAGAATTTCCAATCCCTCGAAATCCTAAAGAAATCAAATCGTTTCTCGGTTTAGTCGGCTATTACCGCAGGTTCATAGACAATTTTTCTAAAATTACCAAACCCCTCACTTCTCTTCTGAAGAAAGATGTAGTCTTCCATTGGTCCTCAGAACAAGATTTAGCGTTCAACCACCTTAAAGAAAAACTTCCCACGGCACCACTACTACAGTACCCAGATTTTTCCCAACCTTTCGTTGTGACGACTGACGCGAGCAATAGCGCAGTCGGCGCTGTCCTATCGCAAGGTCCTATCGGAAGGGATCTTCCCATCGCATTCGCCTCTCGCACTATGAATAAAGCAGAGTGTAATTACTCTACGACTGAAAAAGAACTCCTTGCTATCATTTTCGCCGTGAAATGTTTCCGTCCCTATCTTTACGGTAATAAATTCAAGATTGTCACCGATCACCGTCCTCTCACCTGGCTCTTCAATTTAAAGGACCCTGGAAGTCGACTCATACGATGGAGATTAAAGCTCGAAGAGTATGACTACGAAATTATATATAAACAAGGAAAATTAAATTCAAATGCCGACGCACTCTCTCGCATTCCTATTCATGTAACGACTCGTAAACAAAGTCAACGTGACCCTACCTCTACCACTTACGAGGAATATTTCAAAAAACAGTTTACTAAAACCTTAGAAACGTCAAACACTAAAATCACAGAACATTCACAAAAACTGCATTTATCCAAATTATCATCAATCGCCATCCCCACTTCCCTGGACTTTGACGTTTCCATGCCTAGTTGTGAGGAAATACTATCTCAACTGGGAAACTCAGAAGCTCTACAGAATTCTGAACGAGAACCATTCACTGTGCTTCCATTCCCTAGCGATAATAAAACATACTACTTCTTGTTTACTAAAATTCACCATTACGATGAAACTAATTACAAAACTATATTCGACCTTTTATTGTCCCTGAAAAACTTCATATTACAGAATAACCCTACTTTGGCAGATCTAGCCATATCAGATTTCGCTGAACCTTATAGTAAACTATCCTATACTAAACTATATAATATGATCGCATACGTCTTTAATAATACCAATATCCATATACACATGTACAAAAATCAACTCATTTATCCAACTCCGGCAGAAATCCCTCAAATCTTGAAAGAAAATCATGACTCCACAATCGCGGGGCACCCTGGAATAAACAGGATGTTTAACCGTATAAAATCTTCATATTATTGGAAATCGATGAGGTCTGACATAGAAAATTATGTCAAAACATGTAAATCCTGTCAAATCAACAAACCTCTCCGAAAATGTAACAAAGCACCTATGATCATTACCTCATCCAGCACTAAACCGTTTGAGCGCTTAGCCCTCGATATAGTTGGCACCCTTCCTGAAGCAGCAGCCTTATGGCGTAACTCTCTGAAGTTCATAGCGTGTGTCTATGGTTCATCTCATGCTCATACAATTTCATCGATTGCGGGGTATCACCGAAGGCTTCTAGGCTTCATTCAATGAGCTTGGGTTTGGCCTCCATTATGATGCTACTTGCTTGATACCAATTTGACAGATGAAGCTGGTGCAAGGAGTCAAACGTAAAAGTCTATATGAAGTTCATAGCTCAGACGACTTACGCCATAAGGCTGCAGGTCTCCAGAATTTTAGGTTCATTCTCACACTCCAGGATGATCTCACGAAATTCTCCTGTGCTTATCCGATGGTTACTTCAACAAGCGATGAAGTAGCACGAAATTTAATTCATTTCATGTCTCTTTTTGGAATACCTAAAAGATACTAACTGACCTTGGGACGTGTTTCACCTCTGACCTCTTCAAACAAATCACAAATATTTTCAAAATAAAATCCCTGTTTTCAACGCCTTACCACCCTCAAACAAACGGTGCCCTGGAACGCAGTCACGCCACATTAAAAGAATATTTAAAATCCTTCGTAAATGAGAACCAAAATGACTGGCATTGCTATCTGGCCACTGCGATACTCTGTTATAATACTACCCCGCACACTACCACTCAATTCACCCCCTATGAACTCTTATATGGACATAAACCACATATACCTAACTCACTATACGACACTAACGAGAATCTTACATATGACGAGTACATCCGAGCCCTAAAATATCGAATGCGTTTTAGTCGCGAAAAAGCATTAGAATACATTTCAAAAAGTAAAGAAACCTCTAAGCAGTATTATGATTCACCTTCCCGCGAGCCTGCTTATAAAACAGGCGATTTTGTCTACCTAAAACAACATCACAGGCTACGTGAGGCTTTATCCCCTGTCTGGAAAGGCCCCTATAAGATAATTAAAGTACACAACAAAAACAATGTGACCTTATGCATCAATCGTCGATTTACTAAATACCACGTGAACGAAATAAAACCGGCACGCACTTAACTATGTTTATATATCCCCTTTTCAGAATAATATCTCAACGTTGTCATGCCGGAAGTAAAGTTACACCAATGCTCGAGAACCCTGGAATCTATTTCGAGCCTTCATCTGCAATCCGTTTCTATCGTGATTCATGGAAAGTTGTAACACATATAGATATAGTATCAATAGACCCTTATCTTCAAAACATCCATAGGCTTCTCAGCAAAACAATCGAGTTATGTAGTAAAGCTAACCTGAACAACTTTCTCGAATGCAAGGATATATCAACATCTACAGAAACACTCTTACAATCAAATCACATAAAACTGCTATCATTATCTCACTTAATATCTGGAAATCTGACAAACAACGTAAATCGATACAAAAGAGCCCTGGAGTTTGGAGGCGAAATATTAAAATTCTTCTTCGGTTCCTTAGACGCAGAAGATGCCAGGAAATACGATGCTGCCATAGAATCTTGTCAAAAAAACGAAAATGAACTATTCCATCTCATGAAAGAAAATATTCATATCGTAAAGTCCAGCATAAACACATTTAATTCCACTATCTCTCGATTGAACTCCAATGAACAAAAACTTAACGTTCAACTCAGTACTATGAATACGGCACTGACTCAAGTTACACTGATAAGTGATCAGCTTACCTACATGGCGCGAATTAATAACTTAATTAATGTGGTCGAAAGTTCGTTGTTAACCATTTCTAATTTTCTCGACTCTGTCCTCAATTCTATCCTATTCTCCGAAATGAATATCCTTCATCCCTCTGTTCTATCCCCTATGAATTTATATAAGGAACTAATGACAAATAGTAACCATTTTAATAGGAAGTTAGACTTCCCAGTTCCTCTTAGCATAGAAAATATACATAGTATAATAGACGTGGCCAAATTGTCGTCCTACTACTATAATAATAAGATAGTTTTTGTTCTAAGTATTCCTCTAATCTATGCAGAGAAATACATTGTTTACAAAATGCTTCTGTTGCCAATCCCTCATGATAAAAACAATCCTAACACATTTTCTCTTATTCAACCCACAAAACCATACTTAATTCTAAGTGATGATAAGTTACATTACACTTTAATGGATAATCTACTTTATTGTGATAGTATTAACGATGAATATTCGATTTGCCCTTTATCAACTGTTTACTCTACTATAACTAATCCGTGTTGTGAGACTCGACTAATTACCGAGCTTACAAATTCTTTACCGAAAGAATGTGACACTAAACTTATTTTCGGCGAAGTAGACATTTGGCATGTTTTGAATAATAATAGATGGATCTTTGTCCAATCTAAACGCACTCAACTAACTGTAAAATGTGATGATAAAATTAACGATTATGCAATCATAGGAACAGGTATCTTAAAACTTACAGATGATTGTGTTGGCTATTGTAAAACGATACAATTACTACCTTCTAGTTCTAAGCAAATTCTTATACATAGTGAGTTTGATATAAAATTTAATATTATCGAAGACGATTGTTGTAGAAAGGAAAAGTTTAATCACACCTTACCTTCACTATCACCTATTTCGCTTAATAACATTAACCTTGATTCTCTTAAATATGCATACCATAAATTAGACAGCTTAGAAAACGATATAAATAATATTCAACAACAATCGCACTTCATTCAATACGGTACTTATTACTCTAGTTTTACCCTTACTATAATCGGTTTCATATTTGTGTACATGATAAATAAGTTGTATAAATATTGTAACAAAAGAAGTTCACCGTCCAACTGCTGTATTCAGATCTTCAATCAGTGTCATAATAAAAGGGAAAATTTTCATGAATCTAATGTAAACCATTCAGTGGAAATGTATGAAATGTCATCAGATGAAGATAAAAAATCTGTGAAATCTTTACCCCCTGCAAATGTTCGAAAATCTAAAGTAAATTTTAGCTCAACGAGAAACATAACAAGTTACAAATTTAGAGTGTCAGAATTTATTCATAATCATAGATAGTAAGAAAATAAGTAATTTTAAGTTTTTATTAACTCAGCTTCATCTATCTGAGATAAAGCTTCTTTTTAACGGGGGGGCTGTTATATCCAGTAACACTATGTACCGATTTCTTAGGTCAGCAGAAAAGCCACATGCCGTGTAAAGCCAATGACGTCATGGTTGCATTGTATAAAAACCATTTTTTACCTAAACTCGAGTTAGTCGTTACTCAGTCTTTGCCGGTAATTATTGCAATATTTTCATCTCGTCACGAGTGAATTCATGTAATTGAGTTATTCAGTATATTATAAGATTTGGGATTGTGTTTTGCTAATAAAGTGTTTGTGTATACCAGAGTTTTTTTTTAAAAACTCTTACGGGGACTGCCTCATAACAGTACGCACAAAAAAATTGAGAGCCACTGGTATTATAAGCAAATTGGATTTGCGTTACTCTGCTTCGGCAAAGCATTTTAAATCGATGCCCTTGTGACGACGGATTGGGTAGAACTGACCGTGTCAATGCCCCATAACACCTCCGCTCCCACCTACCACTTGCCCCGCGGGCCGTGACAGACACTCCCTCCACTAGCCAGCCCCATCAGCGGATGGCCTCAGTATACAAGGAGTTAATGAGTAAACAAGTGGCGTACCCTCGGCACGGCGGCCTGGAACAGGAAGTCTGTGAGCGGCGCGGCACCGGTGTTACGCGCGCGCATCGTCAGCTGCACGGCGCCAGGTCCTGCGCGGCTCGCCAGCAGCACCACCTGCAGGGAGCCCGTGTCGAGGGCGGGCACTGTTATCGGTTCTGCAACATGGATACAGAAAAGGGATTAAGAGTGAGCGGGGTGCAAAATCAACTGCAGAGACAGACCCCGACAGCGGAACATAGAATTTCACCTTCACCTTACTTAAGAGGAATAGGAATTCAAAGCAAACAAGGCTCTTGGCCGATGTATAAAGGAGTAACAGAGCAACATAATTTAATTTGAATAATAAATCTTTTGAATTTTATTTTTTTATTGTGATAAACAGCTTTGTACTAACTTTGGGGGACTTTTCTATCGAGCAAAAATAATAAAATTACATTTAAACGTTAGTTAGGGAATGCAAGCTGACATTCGCTGACACATTGACGACCTGAATGGCCGAGTCGGCAGTGATCCTGCCTACGAAGCCAAGGGTCCCGGTTTCGAGTCCCGGTGGGGTCAAATATTTGTTTGATGAGAATTGATGTTTGCACCCTAGTCATGGTTGTTTATCTATCTAAATATAATATTTATCAATATAAGTATTCGTATCGTTGTCTAGTACACAAGATACAGGGAATCCTAGTTTGGGGCTAGATCAATGTGTGTAAATAGTGTCCAAGGTATTATTATTATTTTCATGAATCTCATGCGTGATCAACAAGCTACCTTAAAGGAACAACTGCTTTAATACTCCTATTTTGCGTAACTTGTGATTAACAAGCTGATTTGGCATTATGCATCGCCTTAACCACTGGACACTTGAACCTGTGTAGGAACCAACCAACCTAACAATGTTGCTACCCCAGCTAGTGGAAATTGGCACTTGTGATTCCCCTCCCCAAAACGTCCAATCCCGCCTCCTTTAAAGATTTCCGTCCCATTTCTATTCTGCCTATCCTTTCCAAAGTCCTGGAATCAATTGTTCACTCCCAACTCTCCTCCTACCTTTCCTCAAAAATGTTACTGAATCCCCACCAATCAGGTTTCAGGCCGGGTCACAGCACTACCACAGCACTGCTCAAAGTCACTGACGACATTCAATTAGCTATGGATCAAAAGCAGCTTACGGTCCTTACACTGCTTGATTTCAGTAGCACCTTCAACTGCGTCGATTTCTATATACTAGTTGAAATTTTAAAGTCACTTAATGTCTCCTCGCACTCTGCTCGCTGGTTTGACTCCTACCTGAGAGACCGCCAGCAACGCATTAAGTCTGAGGAGATCTCAACGGTCTGGTGTGATCTCTCCGCAGGTGTTTCGCAGGGAGGCATCCTTTCTCCTCTTCTCTTCTCTGTATTCATTAACTCCATCTCTGACGTTCTTACCTCTTCTTATCATCTGTACGCAGATGACCTTCAAATATATCGGAACTTCTCTCCGTGTGATGTGAATCTGACAGTAGAGGCGTTGAATGCTGATCTCGATAACATCAGGAAATGGGCTACCTCATATGGTCTGCTCGTCAACCCGGGCAAATCGCAGGCCATGATTTTGGGTACTCATCACTCTCATAACCTAGTTCAGAAAATGCCCGTCGACCCTATAGTGTATGATGGTAACATAATTTCATACAGCGAGAAGGCCAAGAATCTTGGGGTTGTATTTGATAAATTGTTGTCGTGGTCGCCCCATGTTTGTGAGGTCGGCAGACGAGTCTTTGCGTCATTTCACTCCCTACGGAGATTGCAGCACTTCCTGCCGCAGCAGACTAAAATCACCCTTGCCCAGTCCCTCCTACTACCTTTAATCGACTATGCTCAACGAAGAACAACTGAACAAACTCGAACGACTTCAAAACCTCGGGATTCGGTTTGTCTTCGGGCTGCGCAAGTATGACCATGTCTCACAGTATCGCAAGGAGTTGGGGTGGCTTCCGATCCGCCTTCGCCGTGATATGCACGTTCTCTCCTATCTGTTCAACATTTTGCGAAATCCCCGCTACCCCTCATATCTTCGAGAACGTTTCGAGTTTATTTCCTCAAGGCATAGCAACCGGAGATCCCACACGATGTCTCTTCTCTCTACTCCTCGGCATAACACTGCCGCTTACAAACACTCGTTTAGGTTAACGGCGATCCGACTGTGGAACGCACTTCCCTGCGCTATTAGAGATAGTCCCTCAATTTTCACTTTTAAGACAAGATTGAAAGAGCATTTCCTTTCTCTTTCGTGATAGGTATTGTTATATATGTATATATAAGTAGTATTTGTTTGATATATATTTTATTTTTTGCTTTTGTATTTTATTTAGTGTATATCATTTATTACATTATTATGTTTTAGTTGTAAACAATTAGATGTGTACAGTTTTATTGCGCACTAGGACTGTTGCACAATTTTTCCTGTCCTGCCTAGGTTTGCTGGTAGAAATCTCTCTTTAGAGATAAGCTCGCCTTTGCTCATAAAATGTTTTGTTACCTTACTATTAAGATTGCTGTGCAATAAAGAATATGAATATGAATATGAAAGCAGGAATAATTACGCGTCGAAAAAGTATGCAAATCGAACTGTCAGTGCCTCTTATGTACAATGACATAAGGTTCATTTTATCTGAACTCGAGCTCCTCTTCACTCTGGTAATGATTCCTGCTTGAGCCACTGATCATAAGGCATCACGATTGTGAACCTCATACCATGGCATGGTAATGGCATTAAACAACCTGTATCAAGTAAATGTGGTCGAGGTGAGGGGTGAGGGGGACGAGACCTGCCGGGGCTTGGGGAAGGCATCCAGTGCTAGATGCCTTCCCCAAGCCCCGGCAGGTCTCGTAAGTAGTCTCGTCAGGTAACAAAACATTTTATGAGCAAAGGCGAGCTTATCTCTAAAGAGAGATTTCTACCAGCAAACCTAGGCAGGACAGGAAAAATTGTGCAACAGTCCTAGTGCGCAATAAAACTGTACACATCTAATTGTTTACAACTAAAACATAATAATGTAATAAATGATATACACTAAATAAAATACAAAAGCAAACGACGACGACAAAAGACGAGCTTTTATAACGATGATGATAATACAGGCCCATAACATCGCCATCACCGTTTTTCGCGGGAGGTGAATAGCCCAGGCTATTTAGAGTTTCACCTCTGTAACCCTAATTTTATTTAGTTCTGAAGTGGATGAAGAAATAAAACTTTGAATCCACTTACAGCCTTTTATCTACACACGTATCATAAACCCTCTTTACTGCAGACAAAAACCGCACGTTACGATCAGCATAATGTTAAACTACTTGGTAAAAACTCATTTCTTATCTGAAAAATTACACATTATAACCATAATGTGTAATTTTTCTGCATATTATGACATTCAAATTTCGAACGCCGACGCCCGCCTGCGTGCCGCCCCTAGTTTGTCTGTGAAGTTGGTACTGACATTCAAATTTCGAACGCCGACGCCCGCCTGCGTGCCGCCCCTAGTTTGTCTGTGAAGTTGGTACTACAGAACAAGCTAAACAACTGCAGAGCCACAATGCCGGTCAAACATGCGGTTCCTGAACACATCAAAGGGAGCTTATGATATGTGGGTTCATAAACCCACTCTCGAGTATTAATGCCCTCCATTATGTTGCAGTCACATAAACTACTATTATAGATAGGGAAACAATCCATAAGGGGGGTTCGTCTCTTGGTGGTCGGGTATAAAAGTGACGTATTCCACTAACTACTTAACCACTAAACTTAGCTTAGGTTGTGAAAGTTCCGGTCCGGAGCTACAAAAACAATAATACTCCCGCAGATTATCTACTGCTGCGGTTCTACTGTGGCTGTTCTGCTATGGCTCCCTGCGAGGTGAATGGCCGTTCCAGAAAGTTTCTCGCCGTAGCAGATATCACCTTTAAAGTCCGCTTACGACTCGACGGCACGTGCTCGTGATCGCGGCTGTACCAGGTAGTCCAACAATACGACGCGAAAAAATCCCAGGAGCCACCCTGGTGGACGGAGATAGTTCTCCAAACAAAATAGTAAATTCGTCCTATCCGGTCCGGGCGTGGATCCCAGGGCAAGCTGAGCTGGTCAGGGGAAGCTCAATCCTCACAGCACGTAGCTGTGGTCGTTTGGGACGAAAAAGAAAGAGCCGCCACCTTGGCTCAGGATTATTTATAGCCTCGAGACACCTTGAAAAAACCTTGGAATTTTGTATGTAAATGTTTATGTTTAATTACAATTATTGTAAAGCAAGAATTTCTCTTTTTTACACAGACCGCGGATGATGAACTTTGTATGGGAAATAAAAAAAAACATGACATAAGAAGCATCTGAGGTTTTCATTTCACAGTCACACAAATTCCCTTATGTTTACCTTGTTGCTGCGCCTGCGTCGACTGTACCGCGCTGTCCCCGAACAGGAACCCGTCCAGCAGGCTGGCGGGGGCGGTGGCGGCGGGGGCGGGGGCGGCCGGGGAGGGGAACGCGGGGGCGCCCATGTCGAGTCCGCTGAGCAGGTCGAGGATGTCCTGCAGAGTGCCGGATGATCAGTATAGTCCCGGCCCTTGAGGTTATTTTCGACCACTTCTCATTATGACAAGTTTCCATTTTGACCACTTCCAAATTCGACAATTCGACAAATTTCCAATGCGACCATTTCCCAAATCAACAAGTTCCCAATTCGACAACATTTAATCCCTCAAGTCGTGGGCATGCCCCATACAATTATTAAGTCTAGAGAGAAAGCTGGTGTTCGTCCTTGACGCACAGCCGAAATGTTGTCATATTGGAAAGTGGTCGAAATGGGAAGTGAGCGACATGGACCTCAAGGGTACCGGTTCAAATGTAGTCGCGATGAAAGTATCAACTACAAAGTAGGTATCGCGAAGAATAGGCGTTGGCGGAAAATCCACGCTACATCATTTTCATTCATTCAAAACCAAGAGTACCGGTTTCCTGCCACACAACTCTGCGTCAGACAAATTGATGACGTAACATATCGAAATATTCTCAGCTGACCACGTCAAGAGGCAGAATCGGAACTGGCCGCTACACGATCAATCTTCGGAGCAAACATCGATCATTCAGACATCAGAAACAACAAGTATCTTACGTTAGTATTGTTGTTGACCGGCGCCGACGCAGGCTTGTGGTCGGAATCGCCGTTCGTCATCATGTCCGAGCCGATAATCAGATCCAGCAAAGCATCCTGGAATAACATTCAGTCAATTAGGTTTTTAGGCTTTCAAGTCAGTTAGGTTTTAGGTCACACAGCCACTGTTGCCGCTTCATTGACTAGAAAAGTGTCAAAACAAACAACAGATTTTTTCTGAGAAAACTTTATATCGAGTTACCTTTTAAAGAAATAAACTAAAGCAAATTCCCTCTGGGATCTTGGATGCGTGGTGTCTATACATGCACACACACACACACGTACCTGGCCGCGCTGCAGGTCCGGCGGCGGCGTGTCGGCGACGGACTCGTCTGCGTCCGCGTCGTCGCGCGGCGCGCTGTGTGGCTCCATGGGCGGCATGCGCTCCAGCAGGGCGCCGCGCAGGTGTGCGTGTTGTCTTATACATACACACACACACACACACACACACACACACACACACACACGTACCTGGCCGCGCTGCAGGTCCGGCGGCGGCGTGTCGGCGACGGACTCGTCTGCGTCCGCGTCGTCGCGCGGCGCGCTGGGTGGCTCCATGGGCGGCATGCGCTCCAGCAGGGCGCCGCGCAGATGTGCATGTTGTCTATACATACACACACACACACGTACCTGGCCGCGCTGCAGGTCCGGCGGCGGCGTGTCGGCGACGGACTCGTCTGCGTCCGCGTCGTCGCGCGGCGCGCTGGGTGGCTCCATGGGCGGCATGCGCTCCAGCAGGGCGCCGCGCAGGTGTGCGTGTTGTCTATACATACACACATACACACACGTACCTGGCCGCGCTGCAGGTCCGGCGGCGGCGTGTCGGCGACGGACTCGTCTGCGTCCGCGTCGTCGCGCGGCGCGCTGGGTGGCTCCATGGGCGGCATGCGCTCCAGCAGGGCGCCGCGCAGGTGTGCATGTTGTCTATACATACACACACACACACGTACCTGGCCGCGCTGCAGGTCCGGCGGCGGCGTGTCGGCGACGGACTCGTCTGCGTCCGCGTCGTCGCGCGGCGCGCTGGGTGGCTCCATGGGCGGCATGCGCTCCAGCAGGGCGCCGCGCAGGTGTGCGTGTTGTCTATACATACACACACACACACGTACCTGGCCGCGCTGCAGGTCCGGCGGCGGCGTGTCGGCGACGGACTCGTCTGCGTCCGCGTCGTCGCGCGGCGCGCTGGGTGGCTCCATGGGCGGCATGCGCTCCAGCAGGGCGCCGCGCAGGTGTGCGTGTTGTCTATACATACACACATACACACACGTACCTGGCCGCGCTGCAGGTCCGGCGGCGGCGTGTCGGCGACGGACTCGTCTGCGTCCGCGTCGTCGCGCGGCGCGCTGGGTGGCTCCATGGGCGGCATGCGCTCCAGCAGGGCGCCGCGCAGGTGTGCGTGTTGTCTTATACATACACACACACACACACACACACACACACACACACACACACACACACACACACACACACACACACACACACACACACACACACGTACCTGGCCGCGCTGCAGGTCCGGCGGCGGCGTGTCGGCGACGGACTCGTCTGCGTCCGCGTCGTCGCGCGGCGCGCTGGGTGGCTCCATGGGCGGCATGCGCTCCAGCAGGGCGCCGCGCAGGTGTGCATGTTGTCTATACATACACACACACACACGTACCTGGCCGCGCTGCAGGTCCGGCGGCGGCGTGTCGGCGACGGACTCGTCTGCGTCCGCGTCGTCGCGCGGCGCGCTGGGTGGCTCCATGGGCGGCATGCGCTCCAGCAGGGCGCCGCGCAGGTGTGCGTGTTGTCTATACATACACACACACACACGTACCTGGCCGCGCTGCAGGTCCGGCGGCGGCGTGTCGGCGACGGACTCGTCTGCGTCCGCGTCGTCGCGCGGCGCGCTGGGTGGCTCCATGGGCGGCATGCGCTCCAGCAGGGCGCCGCGCAGGTGTGCGTGTTGTCTATACATACACACATACACACACGTACCTGGCCGCGCTGCAGGTCCGGCGGCGGCGTGTCGGCGACGGACTCGTCTGCGTCCGCGTCGTCGCGCGGCGCGCTGGGTGGCTCCATGGGCGGCATGCGCTCCAGCAGGGCGCCGCGCAGGTGTGCGTGTTGTCTGTCCGCACACATAAAACATAGAGTATGGGTTTTGCGCCTGAGAGATGGGCTACATATTTGGCACCATTTACTGTACATTCCGTTTGAAGGTCACAGGTTTTAGGTTCGATCCGGGAACAAGGGCGATATTCACACTGAGAAGCGGCTAAAAGTTTAGTAAAATTAAAAAATTTCGAAGAATGAATTTCCAGTAAGGGAATCTCCAAGCGGAAGTGGAATGATGAACATAGTATGCAAATCCATACATATCGATTACACTTTTAACCCAGACGTCATCTTAATGAAAAATTTGGTTGGTAGGTTACTACCTAACAGATAATTTGAGAATCTCAAGTAGACATCTCTACCTAAAACATTTCGTTAGCCGACCCAAAATTTTACATTTGTCACCCAGTAGACGTGTTACTTAGAGCCGAAATATACATATAAATCATATTAAGCTGTATCATTAAGAAATTGAAA